>OX123187.2:51061741-53461741 GCA_944739405.2 Euclidia mi
AAATATCTAAATTATAATTCAACATGATGGTGTCAAATTAAGAACTTCCTCCTTTTTGTCGTCACTTGTAAGGTTATAACTGTGCAATTCATCAAATCTAATCTACTTAATAGCCCGAGGTCCGTTATATACGTTTAAGACTTCATAAACATACTACGAATGACTTCGGTGTAAGTGATAAAACAATTTCAATTCACTTACTTATAACATATTAGAGAACTGAAAAGGTCGAAGCCGTTCATGCCGATGATGTTACATAAAAAGAAATAGATACGTTATAGGCGTACCAAAATCAGGACGCTAAACATAAGCCAGTTGGCAAGTCTGACATATGTGTGTGTGATCGCGAGCCGGCGTCAAAGTGAAACTGAAACATCTTGTCAACCGAAATTAAAATAAAATATAGAGTTATCGATGTGTTAGTGTACCGTTTCTACGGATTGATTACTACGTAGGTAGATACGTTATCTACCTTTTTCTAATATCATTGGTTCATGCGGTAAGCATTTGCTTACCGCATGAATTAAACACTAACAGCCACTCAATAAGTGCTGAGTTACTTTCAGCTCTATCTCACAAAAATTATGTTCCCTGCAAATAGTGTTACCGATCCGACTGTTGTAAGTTTATAATTTGCACCGAGAGGTATGGCTTTTGGTGACTCATCATTCATTAAAATATCAGACACAGTTATGGATTGGATGAGCAATTAACCTCGTGCATTTATTGATCCGCCTTTTTGTAATGGGTCTCTCGCAATAGGTACTGCAGAGCATTAGTTTCTCGCGAACAGAACGTATACACTACCGCTCAAAAGTCTTTGCCCACCTTGATTTGAGGATGTTTGAAGAAAATGATTTTCTTCTAATTGTACTAATTTTATTATGACAATTCATTGCCGTAAGTTATTAAATCTAAGGAAGACAGTTTCCCATGATGATTTAACTAAAAAAACTTAAATAACTAAAAAGCAGGCAACGATAGTCTAGTGGATATACCAACAGACTATCGTGCAGAGGAGTTCGAATCCACGGCGCGCACCACTGACTTTTCGAAGTTATGTGGTATTTAATTGTTAATTATCGCTCGTCTTGTGCCTCGGCGAGCATGTTAAACCATCACTCTTCGCTCTCGTGAACAGTTGTTGACGAGAGTCGCTACGCGGAGTCAGTACCCTTAAATTTGCTGATACTGGTCTATAATAAGCAGACACCGGCGGTCAGATACTGGTCTATAATAAGCGGATCCCGGTCGCTTGCTAGTCTAACCTTGTGACTAAATATAAGCTCTTCCACAGAGCGACTGCCGTTTGACCTCCGCAACCCAAAGGGATAGCGGTATTCCATGGTTTAAACTAGATACTAGTTTAAACTAGACTAAGACTGGCCAAGCTTTGCTCGTTCGCAGCGAGTGGTCAACCACGATCCCATCTTTGGTTCTGTACACTCGCTACATAAGAAATGATTACAAATAAAATGTGGTCACATTTGCAAGAATTACTTTGAAATTAAAGTGCCTGAGCTTTTTAGACTCACTGCTTATTTTTTGGCTAAGCTTTTAAATGGATTAAGTAGAATACCACTGAAATGGAATAAGTTTTTAATTTTTAAGGTGTTGGACGGGCAGGGCTTGTACATATATTTACATTTTCTATCTTTCGTGGTATTCAAGTTTAATCTTCTTTGATGGCTAGTAATAACTATTAATTATTTATGGATATGCTGTTTACATAGAAAACTTTTAGTTGCATATTGTAGTGCATATGCGTGTGCGTCTGTTTCGTCATGTTTTGCGAAAACCGTGCGATAATTATATCAAATAAAATGCGATTTTAAGAGCTTTTTCGGTTTTTAGAACACAGGGAAAACTATGTTCTAGCTCTAAAAAGGAAGAAAAGAAAAGTAAGTCTTCTAAAAGGGAAGTTACAGATGTCTAGTTGCCAGCATAGTATACAAATGTTGTTATTGTGTAGGGATTCTACCGGTCAATAATCGGTCTTTTAAGGTTAGGGCCTATAAATAAACTTCTATTCGCTTTACCATCTTAACTGGCTTGTTAGTCCTGTAGCATCGAGGTTCTGGGTCTTACATTCTTTAGTTCAGTTCAGCTTCGAATAAGAACTGTGTAAAGAATTCTTAATATTTTTATCGACGTTATATAACTAAATTTATGCCTGATAGTCCTGCAACTAATACACGTAGGCACCTCTGAAGTATAGTTGAAACGAATTTATGCTAACGTATACATAAACGGTTAAAATATTCATAGTGGTTCGTTGTTCGCACATGGGGTATCGGTCCGCCCCGCCGTCCAGCCCGCATTTTCGTATGAACAATGGGATCCCACAGATTGTAGTGTGCACACATGTAAACGACACTGTATATACGAGGCTGTGAGAGTGTGTATCAATCTCGCTCAAGAGCAGCTTAAACAATACTCAATAGGTGATTGGTTAATAGTATTGCGTGGGAACTGAGGGGAAGCCTTGATATTAAGGAGATTTTCATAAATCGCCTACAACAAGAGACCATTCGCTACTACTCTTCAGAGGGAGTAGTGATGATGTCAGATGATCTCTAGGCACAGGCAAGCGGTGCAATTAATTCTCGTTAACACTTACTTGAAGGGTAACAAATCATGGTCTGCAAAGGAAAAAAATGACAGCGCAGGTCGTTCATTATGGAGCTTGTGGCCGAAATTATCGTAGCGCGTTCGCACCGGCTGAGAACATCACCGATGGGCCGCCAAGCAGACGTACCGTGCAGAGGACATACACGGCGACGACGACGGAGAAGCGAACCTCTACGGACACGTCTAACGCGAAGTGCAGAATATGTGAACGCGAAGGACACTACTCGTCGGCCTGCAGCACGTTTCGTAACGCCAACGCAGGGAAGAGATGGCAGCTAGCTAAGCAGCATGGATTGTGTTTTCGCTGCTTACGCATACGCCGAATAGAACACTCGTGGAAGCCCAAGAAGTGCGGTGTAGAGGGATGCCGCGCTACACACAACCAGTTGCTTCACTACGATAGAGGAGCCCGTAGGACCGAAGACGTGAACATAGAAAAGCAAGAAACGGTCGCCAGTACGTGCATACGTGCAAAGGCTCAAGCATACTTAAAGATAGTGCCCGTGCAGATAGTCGGACCGGCGGGAGAGGCGTCTACGTTCGCCCTACTCGACGACGGAAGCACCGTATCGCTCATAGACGAAGACATAGCCGAGGAAGTCGGCGCGGAAGGGAACAACCTGGACCCGTTTACGATCCGTGCCATAGGCGATACGTCGATGGACATGCCAACGTCGAGACGCGTAGACATACACATACGAGGAGCCGGCGCCGAGAGCAAACAAGTGCCTTTGTGTGCGCGCACCGTAGCCAGCCTGCACCTATTGCCGCAGAAGATCGCCGAAGAGGACCATCAGGTCATCAGATCAGAATGTTTGCAGTCTATCAAGACTGCAAACACCTCGAAGGCATCAAGAAGAATTTGGTGTATGACATAGGCGTGCCGAAGGTGCTAATAGGTCAAGACAACTGGCACCTGCTCATAGCGAACGCAGTACGAAGAGGACCCAACGATCAACCGGTGGCGTCGCTTACATCGCTGGGATGGGTGCTGCACGGCACGCGCTCACGCACCTTGGGAAACACCGTACACTTCCTCAACGGTCTCTCCGTTACAGATGAAAACATAGAAGCGCAACTGAAAGAATATTTCGCTCTGGAATCGCTCATAGTGAACCCACGTCGACCGAACTCGGACCCCGAGAAGCGGGCTACAGATATGTTAGAAAAACATACGAAACAGTTAGAAGATAGACACATAGAGACGGCTCTTCTGTGGAAACAAGAAGAAATCGTCATGCCAGATAGTTACGAGAACGCGGGAAGGAGGCTCGCACACATAGAGAAAAAATTAGATAGAAACATAGAGTTGAAAACAAGATATACAGAACAGATGAACTCGCTGATAGAAAAGGGATACGCAGAAGAAGCTCCCATGAATAGTACGCCAGGGAAGACTTGGTACCTGCCTCACTTCGATGTACACAACCCCATGAAGCCTGAGAAGATTCGTATAGTTCACGACGCCGCCGCGAAAACCAGAGGTGTGTCACTCAACGATTTCCTGCTCACGGGACCGGACTTGCTACAATCGTTGCCGGGGGTGTTGATGAGGTTCCGTCGACTCCGCGTTGCCGTCTCAGCTGATATAACGGAGATGTTTATGCAGGTGATAATACGCCCAGAAGACAGAGACGCGCTGCGCTACCTGTGGAGAGGTGACCGGCGGGAGGGACCGCCCCAGGAATACCGTATGAAGTCCATTATCTTCGGCGCGGCAAGCTCACCGTGTACAGCTATATTCGCGAAGAATTGGAACGCTCGCAAGCGCGCAGAAGAGTACCCAGAAGCAGCAGAAGCCATCATAGATAACCATTACATGGATGACTATCTGGACAGCTTCAGGGACGAGCAGGAAGCGACGAGCATAGCGGCACGGGTCCGGGACATATACAGACAAGCGCACTTTCACCTCACGAAATGGGTGTCGAACTCTAGAAACGTCATCGAAGCAATAGAACCAACTTAACATCGCCAGGAGACAGTCGGCCTCGCCAGCAAGGGGCAAGAAGAGAAAATTCTCGGCTTGATGTGGAAAACGAGCGCGGACGAGCTGAGCTTCAACCTTACACTCGCACGGCTTCCAGACGGCCTCATCGGCACCGAAGCGCCTACCAAACGAAAAGCGTTGAAAATAGTTATGTCGCTATACGCCCCACTCGGCCTCGCATCGCCTGTGACTGTTCGAGCCAAACAGATACTACAGGAAGCCTGGCGACTCGGTACAAATTGGGACGAGAAGTTTGACGAAAGCCTCAGAGTACAATGGGCATCGTGGACACAGCACTTAGAACAGTTGAAATCGATACGCATCCCGCGGTGTTACCCCGGGTACAGTGACGCCTGTACACTCCAAGTACATGTCTTTACGGACGCCAGTGAAGCGGCCTACGCAACAGCGGTGTACTGGCGAGCGACTATAAAGTTGAAGATTGGCGCTGGGTACCTACGAAGATGAACACGGTGGATGCGGCTACACGCGACGTGCCAGACAGCTTTAACTCCGAACACGAGTGGTACACCGGACCGTCGTTCCTGTACGAAGATCCGTCACTATGGCCCGTAGAGAAGCACATCGCCCCTGACGCAACAGGCGAAGAGCGCACGATGACAGCTGTAGAGAAAAGTCAAACACATAGAATTATAGAAGTCGTACCGGACCCGTATAGATTTTCCAAATGGGAATGGCTCTTACGAGCAACAGCGAGAGTTCTACAATTTATAGCTTTGTGTAAGAAAACCGCAGAGAAGGTTCTATATAAAAGAACGCAGAAAAATAGACAGAAGGATCCAGATTGGCGTCACGTGACGAAGACGAAGCACAACATCAAGTCGGGCAAAGCGGCACCCCGTGCAGCCGCCGACTCCCGAAACTTCGTGCTTCTCTCCGCAGAACACACCCGCGGTGCCGAGGACCTTCTTGTGAAGGCGGTACAAGAGGACTCCTTCGGCGCCGACCTTCGGGAGCTGCAGCGCGGAGGAGGTGTCGCCAGAGATAGCCGCCTGTATTCGTTACCCGTGGAGATGAACAACGGAATGATCACTCTACGCAGTCGTATAATAGCTACAGAAGAAATCTCCGAACAGACAAAGAGACCGCCAATCTTAGACGGCGATCATCGTGTTACGCAGCTATACATAGATTGGACACATAGAAAATTACATCACAGCGGTACAGAGTTGGTAATCAATGAAATACGCCAACACTATTGGATTCTTCGTCTGCGGCCGACTACAAAGAAAATAGTACATAGATGTCTACCATGCCGCATTAGAAAAACGCAGCCGCCTGAGCCAGCCACAGGGGACCATCCGAAGACGCGCCTTGCTCACCATCAGAGGCCCTTCACCTACACGGGCCTTGATTATTTCGGGCCGCTCTCCGTAACCGTCGGTAGACAGCGTCACAAACGTTACGTGGCACTGTTTACATGTCTCATTTCCAGGGCAGTACATCTGGAGGTCGCCGCCAGCCTGAGCGCCGACTCCGCAATCTTGGCGCTGCGCAGGTTCGCAGCGCGTCGAGGTTGCCCCGCAGAGATCTACTTGGACAACGGCACCAACATGCACGGGGTCGACCGAGAGATGCGAGACGCCGTCGCCAAAGAAGCGAGTCGCCGTGGCATCTTATGGCGCTTCATCACCCCCTCAGCGCCATTCATGGGGGGCGCATGGGAGCGCCTCGTCAGGTGCGTGAAGACCGCCCTCTATACGGTCCTTCACGAGCGCCATCCGCACGAAGAAGTCCTAGCTACACTACTGTGTGAGGTCGAGTACACAGTAAACAGTCGACCCCTCACACACGTCTCCGTCAACGCAGCAGACAGCGAGGCCATCACCCCGAACCACATCCTGTTCGGTGGTTCTGCTCGCCTCCCTCCGCTGGGCGAGTTCAGCGAGGCTGACCTCAACAGCAGCAAGCACTGGCGGCGCGCCCAAATCCTCGCCGACATGTTCTGGCACCGTTGGGTGCGCGAGTACCTACCCGAGCTGCAACACCGGCGGGAGCCCCATGGGTCTGGGCTCAACCTCGAGGTCGGCGACCCCGTCCTGATCGCCGACGGCCAACTCCCGCGCAATACCTGGCCGCGCGGTCGAGTTGTGGCTGTCTACCCGGGCGCCGACGGCGCCATACGCACTGTCGAGGTGCGCACAGCAGCAGGCGTCCTCAAACGGCCGGCTAAGAAGCTGGTCCCCCTGCCCAAGTGACGAGGCGTCGCTCACCGGGTGCTCTGCAGCACCGCCACACGACGGGTCACGCGCGTTGCTGCGCGGCGGGAGAGATGTTCGCGACAGACATTAAAACTATGACAGTGAATGGTGTATTCGAAACCGCTAGTGAAAATCGTATAAAATCAGTATTATCTAATCGTGCGGTACACCGGGTTCGGTTCCCGGACGTGTCAAAACGTTAAATAATAGCTAAAATAGTGTAAATGGTTAGATTGTTAATATAAAACAACTATGTAATACATGAACATTAGTCTTAAACTTGTGCTAACTGTAGGGACCTTAGATATCGAATCATAAATAGCGTTATCAGTAGTGACAGATAAGAGTTAATACTTGATAAAACAGCTGTTTGTTTACATAGTCGTTTTATAGTTTTATAAGTGTTTTTTGGCTTCATATAGACTTGAAATCATGTCTAGATACCTTTTTATTGCTAGACTAGCTGTGCCCGCGACTCCGTTCGCGCGGAATTTGTCTTTTCATTGGGCTACAGAATTGATACCCAAAATGTTTTAAATTGTATATAATACCTATATTGAATAGTGTAGATGTCCTAAAAATAGCTCAAATGACTTTCACTTGTTGTGCAGTTCCTGTGCAGTTCGTTGCCTCATAATCATGCTCGCATATTTAATGTCAAAATGCATAGCGATCATATAATCCCATAGTTATGAACTCTTCAGACAGGCTATAGTTTTATCACCTCTCTTGTCTCATATTCTATGGTGGTATAACAGACAGAGCCTAACGAAAATCGCCACGAAAAAGTACTGTTATACCGCCCATGGGTTCGTCATTTTGTATTCGCACAATCTTACTTTAGCTTCGTTCCTTTGCTTTCACCTTGGTAGGAAAAGTCTTGCCGTTCCACCCGGAGCATATACAAATAGTATTTTTCTCAAATCACTATCCACGCTACGACACACACGATCATAATTATATTAAACGCTGTTCTTCAGTAGGTAAGTCTCCAGAGATCATTTTTACACCAGCAAAATTAAATGTTGGTTCGTATCGGTTGTCGTGGTCGTTCATATTGAGTAATAGGATAGATATAACTATATCTACTGTCAAGCAATGGTTTATTAGATTGTTGTGGGAACCTAAAAATGTCCTCGGCCAATTTGTCTTCATATTTATGTCATAACTATGCAGCATCTCAAACCCATGGCGTAATCGATGAGGACTTTTACTTATACTTGCTTCAGACAATGCCATCCCAGTGTTTATCCCCATCCAGTAAAATAAAATGACTCGCCGATCTTCAAACTGTTTACATATAGGTACATGTGCGAATACGTCCAGCCGAAGCTGAACCCTATTTAATATAATTTATCATACAGATTTAAGCTCAATTTAAATTGGAAGATCCAAATGATAGAAAATATCCTACTTATAATGTTTAAATCCTCGTAATTTTACATTTGACTGATCATAATACATTAAGTTTCAACCAATTCAACTAAAGAGTTACTTTTATAGAACAAAATTTAACCGAACACATGTTTAATTTGACACAACTTTTTTATCTAGGTATGAAACGATTCGTTTATAACAAACATGAAATGTTAAGTGGGGCTTACTACAATACATCAATGAAAACCGAAACCTAAATTAGCGTGCACAAACGCAAAGGCACACAGACAAAAATAAAGTTTAATAATTATATTTTTGGCTTCTCTTCTTTAATGTAGACCCCTTAAAATAAATTTCTTCTGAATATCTTCCATGTACGGACATCGATCACTTTCAGATTTATTATATGTATAGACAGCGCGTTAAACAAAAATCAACCGTATAGCCGTACCCATACTGGCGCGGCGAGATTTGAAAGTTATATTTTTTTATATATTTTTTTAATATAATATACATATTAAAGTGTACTTTTTGAATATGGGAGTTTGATAAAGATATATCTATGTGAAATACAATATATTGATGTATTTAATACACTTTGAAGAAATGCCTAACGATTAAACCCGTTATTGTGGCTAATTTATAACAGATAGACATATACTATTAAGGAGTTTTTTGTAGATCTTTTGAAGACCATCATCTTTGTAATACATATTTTTGGTGAATGATCAACGAATGCGAGGTTAAGAGCTCGAAAGCGCATTTTCAACCGACTTGCTTCAAATTTATCGCTACTGCTCAGCTCCTATGTGTCTTAGCGTTAAGTTATATAGCCTATAACCTGCCCAGGAGTATGGACTACTATCGTACCAAGTTTGGTTAAAATCCCTTCAGTCGTTTTTGACCCATGCGTGCACATACAGACAGACAGACAGACGGACAGACAGACAGACAGACAAAAAATTTACTGATTGCATTTTTGGCATCAGTATCGATCACCATTCATCCTCCAATATTAATTTTGAATATATATTCAATGTACAGAATTGACCTCTCTACAGTTTTATTATAAGTATAGATGTTCGCGACAGACATTAAAACTATGACAGTGAATAGTGTATTCGAAACCGCGAGTGAAAATCGTTAAAATCAGTGTTATCTAATCGTGCGGTACACCGGGTTCGGTTCCCGGACGCGTCAAAACGTTACAAAATAGCTAAAATAGTGTAAATGGTTAGATTGTTAATATACAACAACTATGTAATACATGAACATTAGTCTTAAACTTGTGCTAACTGTAGGGACCTGAGATATCGAATCATAAATAGCGTTATCAGTAGTGACAGATAAGAGTTAATGCTTCATAAAACAGCTGCTTGTTTACATATTCGTTTTATAGTTTTATAAGTGTTTTTTAGCTTCATATAGACTTGAAATCATGTCTAGATACCTTTTTATTGCTAGTTATTACCTTATATAGTTAAAATAAGCATAATAACAAACATTCGTATGTTTATCATAAAATTTGTTTACTTACGATAGTATTTACTTAAGAAATTCTGTAATTTTTTTATGCTTCAAAGTTATCATGTAATAGGTTCGAATTGAATAAAGATATTTTCATGGTGTTTGTTTTAATAGATGCCCCATATAGTTGCACACAACGGCCTACCAAAATTATATATATAAATTTAGTATACGATAGTTTTTCAATAGAAAATATAGTGGGCGGGCCCTTGTGTGGCAGCATTTTTTGGGAGTTTTTATGGAATAACTTAGTGACGCTAGTAGTTAGGTTTAAGTATTGAATACCAATAGATAGAACTTAATGAGACCTATCTAACGATGTATAGAACATGTATGTATGTATCATAGGAACGAATCATACGTAACATTTGTACCATATTTGAAATAAAAATAAACGAAAGATTTTCTGTGCACGTGTTCGGTGCGATGGTCGTCGATAAGGTAAAGTTTCGAGGTACTTAAGCGACCATGTATTCGGCCAGTTGTTGGCGTCTCAACCACCATCTTGTAACCATCAAGCACCGAACACCTGAACAGCATCGCTCTCAACGTATGAAGATGTTTCATTTCTGAAGCCCTTAAACATCGAAGCCATACAGTCCACACACATAGAAGAACAAGCATCGTCGTAGGCACACGTCAGCAGCACACTACCAGCGCACTGTAGCGGACTAGCAAAGGTGCGATTCCTGGCATCCGTTACATTTGTTGGTCGCTTCGAGCCGGATTGAAGAATGCCTACGACGCGTTCAAGAGGTCGTGCTCCCGAGGTCGCCGGGGGAGCGGCCGGCGCCGGGCCTAGTTCCAGTACCCCTGCCCGCGCCGCCGCTGCCCGCAACCCAGCCGCCGCGGTCGTCCGTCACGACGGGCCACCGCGATCGCCGTCGACAACAGTCGGGAGCGACGCGCCGCCGCCGGCCCCCCCCGGCCCCGCGGGGAGGGACGAACGAAACATCACTCAAGATGCAAGGGAGCGAGCAGAGGTGCAGTCGAAAAATGAAGATGGCAAGGAAAGGACGTTGCAACCATCCGATAGATCGAGCGTTTGTACAGCGCAACATAGCATAATAGAAAATAGAGATAGAAAGAAGCCAACGAGGGAGCGCGACCAACGCTCAGCAGCTACGGGACGCTCCAATAGAAATGTGATGTTGGCTCGAGAAGAAGTTTTGAAGATAAAACTACAGTTAGCACAGTTAGCACTACAGAAGGCTGAAGAGGAGGCGGACTCCGATGACTACGACGAGGATGGACAGTCGAAGCAAGATTACATACGTTCGTGGTTGGAAGAGGCTCCGGAACCCCAGCCCGGCCCTGAAGATATAGATATAGTGGTATCGGCGCCCACTAAGAAGAGGGACGTCGACGGGGCACAGAAGATAGATATAGAAGATGGACCGCCCTCACAGAAGATGGACGTTCATCAACAGGGAGGGGATTCGCTGAAGCCGTTCATCACGGATCTCACCTCCGCGATCGCCGCGCTCGCCGACAGGAAGCCACCGGACACATCGATAGTTGCACCACACCCGGCGGTTTCGAAAGTCATCATGACGCTACCGACGTTCGGCGGCGCGCACACCGAGTGGCTGTCGTTCAAGGCGATATACGACACCACCAAGAATTTCTTCAACGACGTGGAGAATACAGCGAGACTGAGAAGAAGTCTCAAGGGAAGAGCGTTAGAAACAGTTAGCTCTGAACTGATTGGGCATGCGCGACCAGAAGAGATTATGAAGGAGTTGGAGCTGCAGTTCGGACGACCAGACTCGATCGCACAGGCAGAGACGGAGAAGCTGAGGACCCTGCCACGCTGTAGCGAAGCACCTAAGGACATATGCGCGTTCGCGAGCAAGATTAGAAGCGGCGTCGTCACACTTCGTGCGTTGAAAAAGGAACACTACCTCATCAATGCGGAGCTAGTGCGCGTGTTGACCGAGAAGCTACTGAACTCGCTACGTGTGCAGTGGTACAAGACGTATACCGAGAAGTGCCAGTCGAAGCCGGACCTCAGCCGATTCAGTGACTTCGTGACAGAGTACGCGCGTTACTGTAGCGCGTTCGCGCCGGCTGAGAACATCACCGATGGGCCGCCAAGCAGACGTACCGTGCAGAGGACGTACACGGCGACGGCGACGGAGAAGCGAACGCATACGGACACGTCTAACGCGAAGTGCAGGATATGTGAACGCGAAGGACACTACTCGTCGGCCTGCAGCACGTTTCGTAACGCCAACGCAGAGAAGAGATGGCAGCTAGCTAAGCAGCATGGATTGTGTTTTCGCTGCTTACGCATACGCCGAATAGAACACTCGTGCAAGCCCAAGAAGTGCGGTGTAGAGGGATGCCGCGCTACACACAACCAGTTGCTTCACTACGATAGAGGAGCCCATAGGACCGAAGACGTGAACATAGAAAAGCAAGAAACGGTCGCCAGTTCGTGCATACGTGCAAAGGCTCAAGCATACTTAAAGATAGTGCCCGTGCAGATAGTCGGACCGGCGGGAGAGGCGTCTGCGTTCGCCCTACTCGACGACGGAAGCACCGTATCGCTCATAGACGAAGACATAGCCAAGGAAGTCGGCGCGGAAGGGAACCTGGACCCGTTTACGATCCGTGCCATAGGCGATACGTCGATCGACATGCCAACGTCGCGACGCGTAGACATACAAATACGAGGAGCCGACGCCGACAGCAAACAAGTGCCTTTGTGTGCGCGCACCGTAGCCAGCCTACACCTGTCGCCGCAGAAGATCGCCGAAGAGGACCTGATAGACTGCAAACACCTCGAAGGCATCAAGAAGAAGCTGGTGTATGACATAGGCGTGCCAAAGGTGCTAATAGGTCAAGACAACTGGCACCTGCTCATAGCGAACGCAGTACGAAGAGGACTCAACGATCAACCGGTGGTGTCGCTTACGTCACTGGGATGGGTGCTGCACGGCGCACGCTCACGCACCTTGGGAAACACCGTACACTTCGTCAACGGTCTCTCCGCTACCAATAGAAAGATAGAAAATACAGAATCGTCGTTTGAAGAATTCTACACCTTCGGATCGCTCATAGAGAACCCACGTCAACCAAACACGGACCCCGAGAAGCGGATGGACGTGTCACAGAATAGTTAATAGATAGCAATAGATAATAGAAAAATAGAGACGGCCTTTCCACAGAGGAAAGCACACGTCATACCCAATAGCCATGGAGACGCAGCGAAGAGGCTCGCGCATATAGAAAAATTAGATAGAAACATAGAAATGAAACCGGATACGGATAGACATATAGAAACCGAAGAAACGAACTCTCTTATCGTTTCGAATAGAGGACAGGTGCACTCTCCTATAGATTTGAAGGCCGCCGTTAAGCCTACCGTCGTTGAGACAATAGGGGAGCAGTGCATTGCATCCTGCATAGATAGTCGCCCACCACAGCGAATTATAGAAGCCGTCATGGGTACGCGAGTCGCTCAAGCGGTAATAGAAGAACATCGCGTCAAACCCGAGGCCGTCGTGTACTGGACGGACAGCAAGACCGTACTAACGTGGATCAGAAAAGGAGCACGGGCGTACAAACCATTCGTCGCACACCGCCTAGCCGCCATAGAAGAGCATAGTAAAGTTGAAGATTGGCGCTGGGTACCTACGAAGATGAACGCGGCGGATGCGGCTACACGCGACGTGCCAAACAGCTTTAACTCCGAACATGAGTGGTACACCGGACCGTCGTTCCTCTACGAAGACCCGTCACTATGGCCCGTAGAGAAACACATCGCCCCTGACGCGACAGGCGAAGAGCGCACAATGACAGCTGTAGAGAAACGTCAAACATATAGAATTATAGAAGCCGTACCGGACCCGTATAGATTTTCCGAACGGAAAAGGCTCTTACGAGCAAAAGCGAAAGTTCCACACTTTATAGATTTGTGTAAAGAAACCGCAGAGAAGGTTCTACACAATAGAAAACAGAAGGATCCAGATTGGCGTCACGTGACGAAGACGAAGACCAACACCAAGTCGGGCAGAGCGGCACCTCGTCCAGCCGCCGACTCCCAAAACTTCGTGCTTCTCCCCGCAGAACACACCCGCGACGCCGAGGACCTTCTTGTGAAGGCGGGACAAGGAAACTCCTTTCGGCGCCGACCTTCGGGAGCTGCGGCGCGGAGGAGGTGTCGCCAGAGACAGCCGCCTGTATTCGTTACCCGTGGAGATGAACAACGGAATGATCACTCTACGCAGTCGTATAACAGCTACAGAAGAAATCTCCGAACAGACAAAGAGACCGCCGATCTTAGACGGCGATCATCGTATTACACAGCTATACATAGATTGGACGCATAGAAAATTACATCACAGCGGTACAGAGTTGGTAATCAATGAAATACGCCAACACTATTGGATTCTTCGTCTGCGGCCGACTACAAAGAAAATAGTACATAGATGTCTACCATGCCGCATTAGAAAAACGCAGCCGCCTGAGCCAGCCACAGGGGACCATCCGAAGACGCGCCTTGCTCACCATCAGAGGCCCTTCACCTACACGGGTCTTGATTATTTCGGGCCGCTCTCCGTAACCGTCGGTAGACAGCGTCACAAACGTTATGTGGCACTGTTTTCATGTCTCACTTCCAGGGCAGTACATCTGGAGGTCGCCGCCAGCCTGAGCGCCGACTCCGCAATCTTGGCGCTGCGCAGGTTCGCAGCGCGCCGAGGTTGCCCCGCAGAGATCTACTCGGACAACGGCACTAACATGCACGGTGCCGACCGAGAGATGAGAGACGCCGTCGCCGAAGAAGCGAGTCGCCGTGGCATCATATGGCGCTTCATCACCCCCTCAGCGCCATTCATGGGGGGCGCATGGGAGCGCCTCGTCAGGTGCGTGAAGACCGCCCTCTATACGGTCCTTCACGAGCGCCATCCGCACGAAGAAGTCCTAGCTACACTACTGTGTGAGGTCGAGTACACAGTAAACAGTCGACCCCTCACACACGTCTCCGTCAACGCAGCAGACAGCGAGGCCATCACCCCGAACCACATCCTGTTCGGTGGTTTTGCTCGCCTCCCTCCACTGGGCGAGTTCAGCGAGGCTGACCTCAACAGCAGCAAGCACTGGCGGCGCGCCCAAATCCTCGCCGACATGTTCTGGCGCCGTTGGGTGCGCGAGTACCTACCCGAGCTGCAACACCGGCGGGAGCCCCATGGGTCTGGGCTCAACCTCGAGGTCGGCGACCCCGTCCTGATCGCCGACGGCCAACTCCCGCGCAATACCTGGCCGCGCGGTCGAGTTGTGGCTGTCTAACCGGGCGCCGACGGCGCCATACGCACTGTCGAGGTGCGCACAGCAGCAGGCGTCCTCAAACGGCCGGCTAAGAAGCTGGTCCCCCTGCCCAAGTGACGAGGCGTCGCTCACCGGGTGCTCTGCAGCACCGCCACACGACGGGTCACGCGCGTTGCTGCACGGCGGGAGAGATGTTCGCGACAGACATTAAAACTATGACAGTGAATAGTGTATTCGAAACCGCGAGTGAAAATCGTTAAAATCAGTGTTATCTAATCGTGCGGTACACCGGGTTCGGTTCCCGGACGCGTCAAAACGTTACAAAATAGCTAAAATAGTGTAAATGGTTAGATTGTTAATATACAACAACTATGTAATACATGAACATTAGTCTTAAACTTGTGCTAACTGTAGGGACCTGAGATATCGAATCATAAATAGCGTTATCAGTAGTGACAGATAAGAGTTAATGCTTCATAAAACAGCTGTTTGTTTACATATTCGTTTTATAGTTTTATAAGTGTTTTTTAGCTTCATATAGACTTGAAATCATGTCTAGATACCTTTTTATTGCTAGTTATTACCTTATATAGTTAAAATAAGCATAATAACAAACATTCGTATGTTTATCATAAAATTTGTTTACTTACGATAGTATTTACTTAAGAAATTCTGTAATTTTTTTATGCTTCAAAGTTATCATGTAATAGGTTCGAATTGAATAATGATATTTTCATGGTGTTTGTTTTAATAGATGCCCCATATAGTTGCACATAACGGCCTACCAAAATTATATATATAAATTTAGTATACAATAGTTTTTCAATAGAAAATATAGTGGGCGAGCCCTTGTGTGACAGCATTTTTTGGGTGTTTTTATGGAATAACTTAGTGACGCTAGTAGTTAGGTTTAGGTATTGTATACCGATAGATAGAACTTAATGAGACCTATCTAACGATGTATAGAACATGTATGTATGTATAATAGGAACGAATCATACGTAACATTTGTACTATATTTGAAATAAAAATAAACGAAAGATTTTCTGTGCACGTGTTCGGCGCGATGGTCGTCGATAAGGTAAAGTTTCGAGGTACTTAAGCGACCATGTATTCGGCCAGTTGTTGGCGTCTCAACCACCATCTTGTAACCATCAAGCACCGCACACCTGAACAGCATCGCTCTCAACGTATGAAGATGTTTCATTTCTGAAGCCCTTACACATCGAAGCCATACAGTCCACACACATAGAAGAACACGCATCGTCGTAGGCACACGTCAGCAGCACACTACCAGCACACTGTAGCGGACTAGCAAAGGTTCGATTCCTGGCATCCGTTACAGAAATACCAGAAATATAACGAACTGAACGGATAGTCCCCGACGGTTGATCATACACTTGTGATTCGTTAAAAACCTTATTCCGTTTCGTATTTACGTTGTGTATCCACAATCCAATTTTCCAACGGGAATAAAATTAAGAAAGCAACATGTTAATGTAATTTGGCAACTGGATTTTCTCGTACCGTACAACGGAGGTTTTTTGCAGTGTATGTATGTTAGCGAGCATAATAAGTGGCACGTCTGTTGAACACAATTTGGTACCAGATTTAAGGCTTCTGCTACTGTTTCCATGATAAGTAGCTTTCCCTTTATTTAGGGACGGTTCAACAAGTATTTTGGAAACTTCACTTTATGGTGTGTTGTATTTTACCGAATTCAAATAATAATCCACTGAAGTAATAAACCATATAGTAGCTCGTGACAAAAGAGTTACAACATATAATATAATATTTTTCATGTTATATTATACTAGAGGATGTCCGTAGCTACGCTTGCACATTCTGTTTAATTGTAGGTACAGTTACTGTTTCTGCCCGTCCCCGTGAGAAATTTGGGACATCCCTTCTTATGGAACCCCTACGATCCCCAAAGAAAGTGCATGCTAAATTTCAGCTTCCTGCGCCCTATAGTTTTGACCGAGGCTTGTCTGTCATTCAGTCAGTAACGCAACGATTTTATATATACCGAAGATCTGAACAGGCGCTTTAACGCTGACAATTTTTGAGACTTCACAGAAATTAAAGCACCTGATAAGTAATCAAGAAATATCTATTGCCAACATTGGAACATCTTCCTTTTCTCTACATTTAATAAAATTTGAGTGTCCGTTTGTAATATGAAAATAACCGCTTTTTACTAAATGCATATGGACGTATACACGGTACATATACCGAATTGTTTTCTTTTTACCATTTTTGTTTGTATGTCTGTCTGTCTATCTGATTGTCTGTCTGTTTGTTTGTTCTCGCTAATCTCTGGAACGGCTGGATCGATTTTGACGGGGCGTTCACTGGCGGATAGCTGATGTACCAAGGAGTAACTAAGGCTATAAATTAACGGGTAAAATACGCGGGAAACAGCTAGTCTTCTATAAAACAGATATTGAGAAATATAAGGCAACGTTTTGCACTAACGATTTCGTCTATGCCACGGTTATTCGGCTATTCCCACCTATCTATTCGTATTCCCATCGTTGTCCTGATAGATTGCGACTCAATTCTGCACATTGAGTAGGGGTTTTCATTTGCAATCAGCCCATTCGGTGCGTGAAATTGGCCTCAGTGTCACATTCTCGTTTAATCAACCTTGTTACATAGCGAAACGAATTCCTCTCACGTAACGGTAATACATCTATTTATATGTTCATCAAATCATTACGAAGATGTTGAGATACATCTGTTAGCGTTTGCAGATTTCATATATGGCTTTTTGCGTGTGTATACGTATAAATAGGTACTTGTAGAAGAGAATTATTTGTAGGGTACCGCTACTTTAACTAAAGCGAATAATGTGACATAGGTTCTGATTAACAAATTAAGATGTGGAGTTAGAAGAATTCGCCGGTGACTTTATTTTAACTATATATTAGGAATACTTACATTTGATTTATTTACAATACTTACATACTGACAGAGTTTTCTTTTAGTAGGTTTCATACTTAATGGCATTTATATTTCAATTTATGTTTACCTAATTGTTACTTACTGCCATCTGATTCATCAAGTTTTGCCCGATTGGAGAATCGTAAGTCCCACATTAATCCACTCGAATTTGGGTACCTCCATTCTTTATTCTATGGGTACCTCGCTCTACTCTATTTACAATATTAGCCTATTTCATTTATTTTTTAAAATTCAGTCTATATCTTTTATTCTGTATAATACCAATAATAGTAATCTATACATATAATATAATGGTAGGAAAGTCAAAACTACATTGAATATTTTTTTTTAAGAATACTTGGGGTGTGATCTACAATCGATACCGAAGCCAAAAATATAGTTTTTAGAATTTTTGTCTGTTCGTCCTTATGTCCGGGATAAACTCAAAAAGTACTGCATGGATTTACTTCAAATTTGGCACGAATATTGTTAGAATGTCGGGTCAACATATAGGTTACATATTATTACGCTATCACCTACGGGGAACGAGCAGTGAATCTTTATTTCTTCAACGCATTCTGTAACAACGTGTAATCTAACGACGCATATTTGAATGTTGTTATTATGTTAACCATGCTATAAGCTAGCTTCACACTATAAAAATAACGCAATATTAGTAACTTAGGCTGATAAACATAATTCAATAAGTAGTATGAAGACAATTTTAAAGCAGCGTCATCTATGAGAGTTCAAAAACATCAAGTTGAATTACACGTGTAGGCCCTTTTTGGATATAAATAATTTAAATTTGATCTTGTTAGCGAAGTTGTTAGTTGTTTTCAAAAGTCATAGATGGAGTTGTATTGTTAATTCGTTTCAGAGATGAGCAAGACAATTAAAAAAATTGTGTTTATGTAAATTTTAAGCTGCTTCATCTGTCTCATAAAATTCATCGAGTTTTTCTGTATGTTGATACAAACAGAACTCAAAAAGAACTGCATAGATTTATAACAAAAGTTAAACTCGAAAACGGTACGCTATTGCTGTAAGCAATTTGAGCTAAATAACGAAGTAAGAGGAAAATTAAGCATGTCATATATATCTTAAAGATAAAAGATGCTTATTTTTTACAGTACAGGATAAATAGTAATAGATTTAGTACAAAATAAACATTTTGGCCACATTGGTGTAATTATTGCTTCTTAATGAATATTACGACAGGCAAAAGGGTATATTTAACCCGACGATGAAGAGGTGCTGTGGAAGGTTTTCCGGGAAGTTTCAAGGACGCCACATTTTGTAGAGTTCATACCGTACACACGAATAATGGCGAATGCTATTTTCTACGGTTACTTCACACGGACCGAGGCTCAACGTCTTTTGCCTTTCTGAGGACATTTGATGGCGTGGAGTATCCCACTTACCGCACAGCCTGCGTAGTACGTCACTTTCTCGACGGTGACCAAAACTGGGATGACACCCTCGCGGAGGCGAGCGTCAGAGACTGGGCGGATGGGACCCGCATGCGTCATCTGTTTGACGTCATCTTGGTGTTTTATAGAGTCGCAAATACAGTAGTTTTGTGGGAAAAGTATCGCCATCATCTGTCTGAAGATTTTCTTCGTGCTTTGAGGCGTGCTACTGGAGACAAAGTCGAAGTAACTGATGAATACGTGCTGAACACCTGTCCCAGTTCAATTCAAGACATGGTCATTTCTATCAGCGGCAATCCACTGGTGGAATATTGGTTACCAGCTTCCCAATCATCACCGCATCAAGACCGTGGCAATTGGGAGTATAACTCTGAGACAATTTACGATCCGGGTGAAATGACCACCACACGAAATTTATGACACCGTCTTTGAAAGCGTTGGGCAAAGCCAGGGTAAAATGTTTTTCTTGGATGCTCCTGGTGGAACAGGAGAAACATTTGTTACCACTGGCATACTTGCAGAGGTCAAGAAGGAAGGCAAAATTGCCTTTGCCGTAGCGTTGTTGGGAATCGCTGCCACACTGCTTCCGGGTTGCAAGACAGCACATGCCATGTTTAAAATTCCCATCGATTTAGAGAGTGCCGGAACGCCTGTTTGTGGTGTGTCACGTAACAGCGATAAGGGACACGTGCTCAAGGATTGCTCTCTGATCGTATGGGATGAGCAGTTAGGGCCTTGGACAGAACTCTGCAGGGCATCCGCAGCGAGTATTTGATGGGTGCAGTTCAGTTCAGTGGCGATTTCCAACAAACGCTTCCCGTGGTGACGCGGGGATCGAGGGTTGACAAGGTGAGTGCTTCGTTGAAACGATCTTCGTTGTGGTCACGAGTTTGTACGCTGCGCTTGACCATTAATTTGAGAGCTCGGCTCGGCGTCAATGCACGTGCTCAACAATTCTCCGATGTCCTTCTAAGTCATGGCGAAGGCACTCTACCAGAGGACAGAGCTGGACAGGTGGTGCTTCTAGAGTCTCTCAGTAGAGTTGTATACAGCTTAGAAGAACTCATTCGATGTGTGTACGGGAACATCAGTTGAATACCGTAATAGCAGATTTCTTGGGTGTGTGAGCGGGCTATTTTGAGGCCCGAAAATGATCAGGCTGTAGCAATAAACGAATGCGGATATAGTGGGAAATGAAGTTATCTACACCTTTGTAAACACTGTCGTCCAGCAAGATGATGCCACACATTATCCCGTGGAATTTCTGAACTCCCTGTCAGCAAGTGAACTTCCTGACTGAACTTCTGCCTTAAAGTCAGCTCGCTCCACAGACACACCATTGAAGCGGAAATTCTTGCGGGTTGTGGCGTCGGCGAGGCAGTATTTATACCACGCATTCCCTTCATACCTCATAACTTTCCGTTCCCGTTCAAGTACGTACAGTTCCCCGTGAGTGTTTGCTTCGCGATGACCATCAATAAATCGCAGGGGCAGACACTGTGGGCAGCGGTTGTCGACCTCAGGACGAGCTGCTTCTCACGCGGGCAGCTGTACGTCGCTTGCTCCAGCGTCACCAGTCCTGATTCTCGTTACATTTTGGCTGCGAAGAGCCAGACCACTAATATTGTTTATCGAGAAGTCCCATAAGAATGTATTTTTACCCTATTCAGTATTCCTTATTTTCTCCATCTGCTTCAGTCACAACTTATAACTTAATTCAGCAGAATCACCATAAAGTCATTTATTCAAAGCAGGCTGAAAATCAGCACTTTTTGAAGGTCACTTTTACAGTCTCCCTCTATTATTGCACTTTCTGCAGATATGAAATATAAAGAAGAAACGGGTAAATGAATGTTATTTTAAAAGGTATAATCGTAGGTATTTGTTTAATAATTTGGTGCTGTATAACGTTCACGCAGACGACGTCGCGGGCAGCAGCTAGTTAATAATAATTAGTAATATTTACTTGTGACGACACAGTTAGTTTCTCACTGTTATAAAAGACAAGAATGGTTATATTTTATATTTGAGGACGAGGTAATCAAGGCTAATAAATTGGCACCGAACCCACCTGCGGATACCGACTGCTTATTAACGTATTTTTATCTTTATCAGACAGACGCAATCTAGATGTGTTTGTACAAGATAAGGATATTGACAACCTTTAAGGGACCCCTACAGTTTTCAAGATGAAGACACTACATTTTATAATTAAGCACCTAAATGTAAGGCTTGCTTGTACATACTGGTTTGTAGTCTGATGTTATTTGAAGATAACTGTATAGGTATATTATTATGATATAAGTTTACCCCTCTCGCTCTAAAGTAAAGATATATAGCTGACGATTTCATATTTGCTATGCTTGAATGTTGATGACGAAAAGCTAAGATACATGGCATTTTAAAATTATTTTCGCTTTTGTTATCTAAAGCTACGTTTACACACACGAGCGAGCCTGAACAGGACACATATTAGTGTATAAGGATCTATGAGCCTCGTTTGACGAGGGCATTTCAAGCATTTGGTTCGTAGTCATAGAAAAATAAATAAGATATTAATTACTATATCTATGTTCGTAGTCAACTGTCCTCCGACGATTGTCGTTTTTTAACGAACACAAAGGGATTCGCATCGAGATCGCAGTTCGCTCGCGATGCGTTTACGCTAAAGGTAAATAATGATTATTATTAACCAAAAAAGGTTATTATTTAAACGAGTGACTGTAAATTAACGTTTTGAGTAACAAAAATAATGAATTTGGGTTATAGAATTACTAAGTGAGCGACTGACTGCGAGTGATGAGAAAAATCAACAGAACAGCGACTTACAAACATTAATTTGAGTTACTTAAAATACAAAATGAGAAGCTTCTTAATATTTGAGCGACCTAATATTTGTTTGAGTGCCAACGTTACGTCCTGCATATTTTTCAGTATTTTGCAAATGATTTATTTATACTGAGCGGCATTTTATCTTAAGGGAAGTGTTTCGTAATAGAATAAAAATTGGGCAAGTGCGAGTCAGACTCGCGCACGAAGGGTTCCGTACCATCAACTATAAAACAAAATCACGTTCGTTGTATGTATACTTAAATACTTTTTAGGGTTCCGTACCTAAAAGGTAAAAATCAGGACCCTATTACCTACTAAGCCTACGCTCTCTGTCTGTCCATCCGTCTGTCTGTCACCAGGCTGTAGCTCATAAACCGTGATAGCTAGAAAGCTCAAATTTAGACAAATTATGTATTTTGGTTGCCGCTATAACAACAAATACTAAAAATATAAAAAATAAAAATATTAAGGGGGGGTCCCATACAAAAAACGTGTTTCTTTTCGTATTTTTTGCTCAAAATTACTAACTGTAACAGGTAGACGCTTTAAATTTCCACAGAATATGTAGTTGTATATTACCTTTCAAAATAAATAACCAGTATAAAAAAAATTGTAAATAATAAAAGGGGGTTCCATACAAGAAACGTAATTTTTAAGCAATTTGTTACTCGATCTTAATAAACAGGTAGAAACTTAAAAAGTATTTAAGCATACATATTATGAACGTGATTTTTTTTTTATAGATGATGGTACGGAACCCTCCATGCGCGAGTCCAACTAGCACTTGCCTAATTTTTAAGTTTCTACCTGTTTATTAAGATCGAGTAACAAATTGCTTAAAAATTACGTTTGTTGTATGGGAGCCCCCCTTTATTATTTACTTTTTTTAATTTCATTATTTATTTTGAAAGGTAATATACAAATTAATTTATTAATTAACCCACCTTATTTTTTTATTTTTTTATTTTTAGTACTTGTTGTTATAGCGGCAACCGAAATACATAATTTGTGAAAATTTCAGCTTTCTAGCTATCACGGTTTATGAGCTACAGCCTGGTGACAGACAGACAGACAGACAGACGGATGGACAGACAGACAGCGTAGGCTTAGTAATAGGGTCCCGTTTTTTACCTTTTAGGTACGGAACCCTAAAAAGTATTTAAGTATACATACAACGAACGTGATTTTGTTTTATAGTTGATGGTACGGAACCCTTCGTGCGCGAGTCTGACTCGCTCTTGCCCAATTTTTATTCTATTACGAAACACTTTGTAACGTAATACTACACGTATTGCGTTATAATATCTCGCAGGCGCTTAACGCCAGCTTATCGTTCGCAATATTACCAAATATGGTCATATTCACTAGCCAAAGGCAGTTGTGAGTCATAGGTTTATGCCTATATAAGATGGGTGCGCGTTGTAGAATGGTCACTTTCCCTAGACATCGGAACGCTGCCTACATTCTACTTCCTATCTACTGTCCCGCTGGGGGTAAGCATATTCTAGTTGTCTGTGTGCCTATATGTTCTGTCTGTAGTATCTATGTCTCCTAAGCATAACAGCCGATCTAGGGACAGCCTGTTCCTGACCGGTTGTTGTGTATTCTCTATGCTGTTTCCAGTTCTTCCTACGGGCTACGTTCTTCCTACGGGCTACGTTCTTCCTACGGGCTCACTGCACCTGACGTTCTTCCTACGGGCTACGTTCTTCCTACGGGCTCACTGCACCTGACGTTCTTCCTACGGGCTACGTTCTTCCTACGGGCTACAAGCCACGAGCTGCTGGCGCCGTGCCGCTACTAGCCAGCTGCCACCCAAGCCTCCGTTCCTGCCTACGAGATCCTACAGCCAGGCCACGGACGCCTGAGCCTGACCGCTCAGCCCACATCGGCTGCACCGCCTGAGACCCCGCTCAGCCTGAACATCGACCACAGAGCTGCCTGCGCAGCGCACCTTGGCCAGCTCATCGGCGACCCTACGAGCAGCTACCCTGCGAGCGTCGGAGAGCAGCAGGAGTCTACACTCTAGCCATCAGGCCAGTGCTTACCTAGTTCGGTCATACTGTATGTAAGCAGTAGTGAGACATAATAAAAAACCTGTTCAGCATAGCAGTGTTTCTCTCGAACCCCGACATCCTACCTGAGATCCGCCGTCTCAGTGGCGCCCAACTCTAATTGTCTCACTTCCAATTACTGCAGTTGTTCTTGTTTAGGAGGTCAGTCTTTCTAAACGAGGAGGTGCAGACATCAGCGAACCGGTACGTACTATTAAACTTGTGTATATCAGTGTTTTGCTGTCTATCTTTAATTTCTATATGTATAACTATTATGTGTTATCTTACTATTGTCTAATTCAAATTTCAACTACCGATTCCCTACGTTACTGTTCGCAATTTGAAATAACCGTTTTTTATTTTTGCAAGTCACTATCTATTGTCTACATTTTTACACCGAATCGTCGTAGTTTCTTTGTAAAGCAGAACGATTGCACACGGAGGGCTGTAATATACTTACGTTCTTTTCTATCATACTTATTTTATATCATCATGAGCACTAACCCTATCAAGTACTTCCTACTTAATAAAAATGAATTGGCCTACGAGGTCGCTATTCGCGGAGAGGAGCCGGCTACCTCTGTTTTAGGTTTACGGAAGCAGCTACCTAAACTACTCGAGCTGATTCCGAATGACTTCAAGGGAGCTAGCCTGTCAGTTACCGATTTAGATTCGCGAATCTCTTTTAGGCTGGTTTCAGAGTCACGCGTTTGACCGGCGCCGGCCACACGCGCGCGCTTACAATTACACTAGATTAGTAGTAGCGTTTCATAGTCACGCAGTTCGAACGCGCCGCGTGTGAGACGCGCGCGCTGGCCGCGCTGCCGAAGCTTCATACATTGCAATGAGAAACGCAAACTCGTTTCACAGTGGTCCGCGCGCCAAACGCGCTGCTGAGACGCGCCGGCCGACGGCGCGTGCCGCGCGCGTCACTCTGAAACCAGCCTAAGGAATTATACGACCGTCTCAACTTCACTTAAGATAAAATGCCGCTCAGTATAAATAAATCATTTGCCAAATACTGAAAAATATGCAGGACGTAACGTTGGCACTCAAACAAATATTAGGTCGCTCAAATATTAAGAAGCTTCTCATTTTGTATTTTAAGTAACTCAAATTAATGTTTGTAAGTCGCTGTTCTGACAGACACACGGACAGTGTAAGTGTATAATCTATGGACAGACAGACAGACAGCGGAGGCTTAGTAATAGGGTTCCGTTTTTTACCTTTTAGGTAGGAAACCCTAAAAAGCATATTGAAAAATACTAGATAAGACGCTTCAGTCTTTTAAGCCAAGTTGACGAGCCGTGCTTCGCAGGGCTCCTATTTTTGGGTACAGGGTCACAAGAAAACCTAACAACCTATTAAGTTTCCGAGTGAACGAGATTATTTTCATCAATAAATAGATCGTGATTTTCGAAATGAAGGTTGGCAATATTGAAGTCACCTTTTCTGTATTTCTAGTCGCTCACCTATACTCCATTTGGTTAGGTACTAACTAAAGGTAAACAATCTTGATGTGACTTTTTAAATTACCAAATATTAAACAAATAAACTACTGCTTAAACCAAGGGTTCAATTAATTTAGAAATTTTTGTTGTTGTATTTACATTGATCTTTAGCAGCATTTTATTTTTAAACAGATTTTAGATAAAAAAGACACATCAAGATTGTTTACCTTTAGTTAAGTACCTAACCAAATGGAGTATAGTAATTTAGTCGCACGGTTAGAATTTTAATTTCTGAAAAGGATTAATCACAACCCGCTTCCAGTACGCTCGTCTTAGATTTTATTATTAATCAATATTCGTCGTTAATTTAGTAAATTTTTCGCTTAGGTACTCAAATTCATGCCGCTCAAGTTATTATAACAGTATATCATCATCAGTCGCTTAGTTTTTTTTATTTGCTCGTTTTTTAATTCCCCATATTGTAAATTTAATGTGAATGTAAGTTTGTTTGTTAAGCTTTCACGCGAAAACTATATTACCGACCATTATGAAACTTTGTACGCATATTGTTGAGAGTATTAGAAGTAACATAGGATACTTCTTGTGTTACTTCTAATACCCTCCAGAAAGAAATATTGATTGTGAAAGATAAACAAAATCCATCTATAAGGTAGGTAGGTATGTTTGCATTCAAATCTGCTAGTAGCGGAAACTGCTTTTCAATAGTTTGAGAATGTCAGAAACAGTAGTCACAGTGTAGGTGTGGCGGTGCATAGCGTCGCGTCGTGTCAACTACTGCTGCGAACGCTGCCAAGTGTCGCGCTGGCGGCGAACTCGTGAAATTTAATTTCCTACTAATTTTCCACTAGTCGTAGTTCACTGTTTGCTTACTGAATTACTTCAGCCGCGATGGCTGCCGCTCTTATAAATTCCGGCCATTTTGTTTTTATTTGCGAATCCCACTGATAATTAATCTTCACGAGTTGTTATTCTGAAGTGGCCAATTCATTATTCTTAATGGTTTCGTGAATTGCATGAGTTATATTAATTAAAAGTTGAAGCCTTTTAAGTATTTGGGAAGTTGTTAGTAACTTAACGGTTGGAAATTATGGAGCAACAACTTTGATTGCAGAAGTCATAGTGAGCGTGGCGGAGCGCCTGTTAAAATGTTTTGCGCAAAATTATTACGAGCGTTTAGCATGTAACTGAGCACACAGTTATAAGTGCAGCATCTGGTTTGTATAGTGCCAAGTGCCAACGGGAGGGAAATGTTGCTAAAAATATTTGTGTTTATTCTATTTTTAGGTAAGCAGGTGGCGCGTAGGATTTTCTAAAATCACGATTGTCCGTAATGGGGTAGGTAATGGTTTGAGTTTAGGGGAAGACGGGGGAATTGGCGCCACATAAGGAAAAACTGCTTTAACTTTTAACAAATATCACTTTTTAATAACGTTTTTGGTTATTTTTATAGGACCACTAATCAGGTTTATATTACCAATACAAAAATAAAAAAATGAAGGATACAAAGACATTTAAACTAATTTAAAACAAAAATAACATTGGCTCCCATTACCCAAGAGTACGGGGTAATTAGAACCAGAGAAAGGGGTAATGAGATCCACCGGGGCAATGGTAACCAGTATAAGAAAATGTAACAAACAATATACATTTATAATATTGTAAGTACTAGCTTATAACTTTAACTTGTTCTCATTTGAAACGTCTTTAGAAACATGCAAAATTACCGTCTTATAACTTTAAAAGCGATAACTTATTACCTAATACAAAAATCAGAAACATAATCCTTGGCAGAATCACTTCCTGAACATTGAGCTTGTGACCAGTCACCACAAGACCTGCACCTGTACCACATATCGTTAGATTTTCCAGACTCACAACAAATCATACACATATTGGAATCTTCATCGACATAGTCACTATTATTATCATCACAGATATTCTGGTAATTGGCTGATTCATCTGATGAGCTGATATCGTCTTTAAATAGGATTTTCTTGGCTTTTTCATTTGCTTTATTAGTAGGTTTTTTAGGTTATCAGCTAGCATTATTTCTTCAGCAGGGGAAAATACTGTTATTTTTTCCAAGACGAGGATTTGCTTGTTCTTATTTCCGATATCGTTTTTGCCAAGTACTATACGGCATTTTATACTCTTGGAATGCCTTATGTAGAGAAATACCATCAGCATTGACTCTCTTGATAGCACGATCTAGTTCATCCAGACTCCATTGGTATTTCTCCGTAATTCTATCACGTTTTCGTGGCATCTAAGATAAGAGAACAACAATAATGAAACGGGGTAATGGGAGCCATTCGACTACAATTACCCCAAATGCTCATTTTTAAGTTTTCATCCTAATGCACAAAATGCAGTTTATTATTTACGTAAATTCATATTTTTATCTAATTTAATAATGATTAAGCTACAAGTAAAACAAGCTATACTTATAATATAATTATTTGAATACTCACAATTTGTTCTTGAAAATCGTAAAATATTACATCAATTCGCTAAAAAAGCGATGTGCGGTCCGCTTACACACTAAAAGTCGAATAAGTGACGATATGGCGAGTCACTCGTACCCCTCCCGCGCCTTTCTATGTTATGTAAAAATAAAATGGGATCTAACTCGTTCAGATATACGTAAACTAAAGTAGTTCTCATTACCCCGTGGCTCCGATTCCCCCGTGTTCCCCTATAGGTAATCAAATGAGTTTGGTAACCTGTGTCTGTTGGTGAAAGAAAGGCTGTGCTGTAACATGGTGAGTGTTACACCTTCGACGGTTTCAGAAATGGTTCAAAGCAGTTTGCAACAACAGTGTGCAACAGGAGTCCTGGCAAATTATGGTGAAAAGTAAAAAGTTTTGCTTGCTTTAATTAAAAAAGTAAATGACTTAAGTACCTATTTGTGTTAGTTTTACAATAAATTTATAAATAGATGTGTGTTGATTGTAATTTTATAAACCATAATTTGAAACATTAGTTCCCGAGTCTTAAAGTCTTAGGAAATAGCATTTAATGATTCAAGGCAGGCACTTTGATAGCTGCCTATAAAATAAATTAAAATCTTGATGTGATTATCGTTTAAGTAGATAGGTCATTGGGGCATCTACAACAGCTGTCCGGTAGAAATGTTATTGTAGCTATAACAACCCTCGTACAACGTTCAACCAAACAACAGCACCATCAATCTAAATCGGACAAAATACGGCCGAAATTTATTCGTAGCCGTGGCTTAATTCAAAGTGGTTGAAATCCACACGTCTGAGCATCAACACGGCCAGTTTCCCCGCGAGTGAGCGCACGAGACCCACTTTATAGAACAAAGTGCCGGCGTCCCCACACACGACACTGATTTATAATGATACCCGCTGTAGTGCAAAACTGCGCCGCTAAACTACCTACACTATTAGGTAGCTGTATTTTTATGTAACAGCCGGACACTATCTATTACTTGTCGGGCGATATATTGTCAAGGGTTTCTATGGCTGTTAAACGAAAAGCGGTTATTGAAAGGAGTACATGAAACAAGAAGGCCTAGTCCTAGTTCGGTAACGAATTGATCGCTTTCGAGTCGTTCGTTTCTTTCGTTTCTTGATGCGGACTTGTTCGGTTTGAATGGGTTTCTGTAAAATAATGCTCTTTAAGTCTAATGTAAGTGCAAGGCAAAAGTATTACTGTGTTTTCCGAATTGTCACTGACAAAGTTTCCGGTAATGGCAATATGCTCGTCCCCTATTACGTGGGACCTAAAATGCATAAGGCGATATGTGGGTGTAATATTGCTGTATAAACGCTACTAAATATATTACACTATAAAAAAGTCGACTTTGTGTCTTTGTATTATTTAAGTAAGCACTTCCTATTGGTCACACTAGTCATCATCATCCTCTTAGCGTTATCCCAGTTTCAATCTGGGGTCTGCTTTCTAGTCTAACCGGATTTGGCTGAATATTAGCTTTTCCACGGAGCGACTGCCTGTCTGACCTCCGCAACCCGAAGGGATAGCGATATTCCATGGTTTAGACTAGTGTCAGTTTATTTAGAAGGTACTGACGCTCTGTAACGACTGTCAAAGATCTTCATGACAACCGGGACCGACGGCTTAACGTACTCTCCGAGGCACGGGGCAAGCGATAATTAACAATTCAATACGCACATAACACCGAAAAGTCATTGGTGCGCGCCGTGGATTCGAACCCGATACCCTCTGCATGGCACACTAGTAAGCATACAATAATTGATTGATTACAATAAACTATTAAGAACTTTTCGAAATTTCGATTAGGTGCCTACGTATTACAATTTTCACAAGGAAAATCAAATCGTACCTAATCAAATTGATTTCATTTATAGACATTGACCTTCACCTCCACCAAATTACCAAAAAACTTCTAAGAAAAGCAATTTTCCAATATTTAACTTCGAAAACTCCGTTGAACTAATTTGCGTACAACACACTTAAATCATAAAATGGATCATAGAAATGTATCTTGCGTCGACAGAATCTTCTCGAAGCTTCCTAATTCAATTTAAGGTGTAATAACGAGGGGTCGTCTAATGCGGCGCGTTCCTTCGTACTGTGTTGGCTGTTTGGAATGGCTATTACATGAATTGAGGGCGAGAATAAATCAGTGTCGGTCAGTAGGCTCCGTAAACGTCTGTCCGTCGTAGTAATAATGTTGGGCAAACAAACCACCGCGCTACGCCCTCGGCCCTTAGTTTAAATTTGCGAACAGCCTTCGGTTTTGTTACTGGATACTTATTGTACGTAGTGGCACACGTCAAAGGGTGAGCCGGAGCCACGTAATAGGAGAGGGTCTATTTCAGAGGATTGTAGAGGACTGCACAGATGTAGTAGTGGTTTAGGCGCCTGCCTTGAGGCTTAACGCTGCGTCGAAAGTTGTGGGTTCGAAACTCATACATGCACAGAGATGAAAAGGCAAACTTTTCGTGATCTTCAACTTATATAAAACCTACCTACTTATATAAAATTTATTCGCAGAAATCAACAAAGCCTATTCTACAAAATCAAATTCATGACCTCAAATTCGGAAGTTATGGACCTAATGAGATAGGTATACCAGGTATATCAGCGAGTATAAGAGGCGGAGTGTCGTGTTATTAAAATTGTACCGACTGCCTAAAGTAGGTATTGCTTTTTTGGCACATTGCCCGAGTAATACCACCAGGGTACGTTACAACATATTCTTGCTCTATTATGACAAAGTACGTTCTATGTTATAGTTTAGTGCAGCTAAGAGCCAGCCACTTTATTTATGAGCGGAAAAGAGGTTTATAATCGTTTGCTTTCACTTAACCAAGCTTGTATATAGCGAGCAACATTTTATAGCTAAATGTAGTTTCCTTGGATTACAAAATGCTTTTCTATTCTGGTGACTAAGAAATAAGATACTCAGATATTAAAATAGTCTATTTTGTTTGCAGTATTACCTAAGTGTGAGTTAGCTTGGCACAAGGTTTATTATTAAAATTCTCTATGTCGTAAAGTCCCGTTTAGGAATTACTCCTTGCGACTCTACACATATAGGTAGAGTACACGTAGTTATACGTAAAACTCCGCAACTTTAAACAATTTAACGTCAAATTGCTGTCTAGTTCATACACAAGGATCATTGCAAAATTTAAGTGAAGACTGCAAGCTTGCATGCAACTATTAAACACATTTTATGCGTAGTAACGATGATCCCATGTTTGAGACATACTTGCGATTGGTACGCCTTAAAGTTGGATCATTATATAGAGCCAATAACTGCGACAGAACCTTTTCTAATAAATCTTCTTTCGCCACTTCTGGAGCACTGCACGCAAGACCGATTCCGATTTTATCAACACACCCTGCAGATTCAGGGAACACATTTGATAAAACAGAATTTAATCTAAGTCCTAAAATCGCTTGTTGGTGAATTAGCGTAGCCAAGAAATGCCTGTATAGGGCAAGTCAGCTCAAAGCGGCCACAGGAGGCAAAGCGGCCACGCTTATTTTTCACTTATTTGTAATAATAACGTGGCGTTGTCATTCTGTCCGCATTACCAATCTCCAGCCCTACACCAATCAGCCATTCGGTAGCGTAAGGACCGAGCGCGTGGTTGCAGTGACGAAATATACTATTTCGGGTGTTTTGTTAAAAAAATACAAGGTAAGTTCTACCTGCTTTGGTCAAAGTTCGTTATATTTCTATGTGTTTATTACATGTTTACTGTTGCTTATCTATTTGGTTATGTTTGTTTTCTGTTCTCTTTGAAGGATAATAAATAATGTGATAATAGTTTGTTACTGAAACAAAATGGCCGAAAAAGGCAAAGCGGCTCGGGCAAAGCGGCCAACTGACCGCTTTGCCCTAAGATAAATCGTTTTGTTTGATAGATAATGCTTAATTACTTCGTTTAGGTGGTTAACAACTAGAAAAACTACCCAGGCGTCATGGGAAGAAAATGTGAGGGCTCGGGCAATTAAAGAGGTAAATGAAAGACGCGGCTCGATTAAATGTATCGCAATCAAATAGGTACGGTATCCCTCGCACACATCTCTCTCTGTTTACAACAATATTTATTTTACACCAGGAAGAAGAACTCTTAGAGTAGGTACTTGTTTCACATGGACAACCTCTTTTTTGGCCTCACGAAGGAAAATTTCCTGCATCTCGTGTTTCAATATGCCGAAGCAAATAACTTTCCATTCTCAAGACTGATTGTGATTAAAATATTTTATAAGAAAGCACAAAAAGCTGATTACTTAATAAAAAAGAAATAATTATATTTTTGGTGGTATTTTTATTTCGTCAGATACGATACTTTTCCAATACTTTCATGTGTACTTTGGGGTGGCCACATTGCCCTTACCCCCATGGCCGCTTTTGGCGACCACTCGGGCAAAGCGGTTTTTGGACAAGTTTTCGTAATTCACATTAGACATTTTAAAATTTCCACGTATTTGAGTTTCACATCATAAAACTTGAATAAATTTTCTGGCTATTAGTATTACATTCTCTTCAAAAGTCTATCGTTTGATCTTTTTTTTTTAAACTTTAAGTTAAGGTGGCCGCTTTGAGCTGACCTCCCCTATACCTACTTAGTTAGTTTCATTATAACTTATTATAAATTGACTTTCGGGATAATATATACAACCTTTGGTTGGAGTACCCGATATGTTGTTGACGGATGTACTTTTATTTATTAAATTCCTATATAAGTAGTTTCATTATACTATAGCCATTATATTTGCTAGTTTCGTATACAAACTTGCACACACAAGAGTCAAGCGCTGGCCTGTGTACTGTGTAGTCCCACCTGACCTATTCGCAGTATTCTAATAGAGATCCGTCATGATATCTCTGTCGGCATCTGCTTTGTGATAGTGTCGGGCTCTACGTCCGACGCTAAATAATCTACATAGTGTTATATGGACTTGTACATTCAACATACTGCGAATATGAATCTCTGTGTCAGTTGTAGGTCAAAGTAATAGTTATGTTATAATATAGGTATAGGAACAACACAAGGTTGTGTAGTCGTAGTTTCTTATAATACTTAGGTATACTTAATTATGCTCTAGTTTAGGTAGTGTATTCATATAAGAGCTACTTTTAGTGAATCCTAGGACTGACTATGCTGTATGCCGCAACCATAGAAAGGACTGCGAAGTATTGGAAGAACTGCAATCCAGATTGCTACTTTCAGTACTTCTAGTCAAATACTATACAGAGTGTCACAAGACCCATCACCATCCCGAAGTCTACTCGTTTTGGACATCATGCTAAGTCATACTAAGCAAAAATTATACCGGGGAAACGATATTTTTTTCAAGTAGACACATTTTTTTAACTGAAAATAAAAGTCCGTGCGTGCAATTTCCGAAATGCCTTTTTATCCATGGGTGCATAGGACATCTATAGAACAAATTGGCGGGGTAATTGCATCGATTTTGTACCTAAATAGAAAAATTGCATATGACTTTGAGCCTCAATATCTCCTTAACCAGTAATTTCCCAGGTATGGTGATGAAGTAAAAAAGATTCATAACGATTTGGTACCATATGGGATTTCAGTTTTCGTTAAGGGTCTTTTTACACCCTGTATATACCTACTACAATACTTCATTAGACTATGTACATACTGAGGTACAAATATACTATTTGTCGCAGTTAACTTTATGCAACTGTAATCTCTAAATCCATGTATAGATCGGATATGGATGTCGGGTCGGTAAGTCATCGCCATCATTGATTGATTTAGTATTCAAGCGATCATTTTGATCATTTTAATAATTGTACAGTTTACCAAAAGAACGTTCAAATAGCGAACGTCTAGTAGAGTACTTAGCGAGTAGCGACTAAATTAGATTAGGTACTTATTTTCTTTTAAACTCTCCTTTAAAGTAGCTCCGATCTATTTCCTTGTCTTTTTTCTAGTTTTCCCTCGTCCCTTTTTTTTCTTTTGTCAGTGTTGTGAGTTTTCATGTTTTATTTAAATGTATTTAAAAAGTGAAGTTGCCTTACGCGCCCGTTGTCTTTTATTGACTCATCAAAATTAAACATTGCAATTACTAAGTAGTTAGTTTTCTTTTAAAACTGAATAAATTAAGTTGGTTTAAATTAATTGAGTTTTCATCTTTATATTTAGCGACTTACTTTACATAAAGAAATATAAAAAATATAGGTACCTATAGTTTTTTATGTTTTGTGTTGACCACCCAGATAACAATATCAAGTTTACAAACTTGCAGCAAGTTTAAATCAAACTTTCTAGTTTCACTGTGACAAACTTGCATACATTTTGTTTTTCAAATGTATTAATATATTAATGCACCTCCTGGCGGTGGGATGGACCTAGGAGGTGCTCGAGCTCCTCCTAGATACGCCTAAGTAGCACAGAAGTGCTGAATAGTAGCTGAATCACTGTTCACAATGAAATCTTCAGCTGAATAAACCTGCTGAATAAGAGCGTTAAAGGCGCCTACTCAGCTGATATAACTCTGATTTGGGCACAAATTAATCATCTGTTAGCTGAATAATGTAGCTGGTTGCACTATATCAGCGTTATTTGAGCATTATTAAAGGTAACAGTCGCCCCAAGAGCTGAATAATGACTGATTATCAGGGTATGTGTTACCTTTTATACAATAAAATATTACACAAGGGCTGAATAATAGCGTACTTGTTACCTATTTTTCAGCACAAAATATACTCCAGGATGTTAGTAACTCTTTTATGGAGCTGACAATTCACAAGTGGCAAAATTGTTAATAATTTTCATCCTACTATTTAATTATTATTTTGATATGTTTAGTGCGAACTATTTTGTAAAGTGTTTGTGGGAAATAGGCAAATGTTTATAGATTAGTAAAACTTTGTTTTTCCTCCATGTGCATGAAATTCGAATGGGAAAGAGAGTTTATTGTCAAATACTATATAATTATATACGAATATTTTCACGCGCTCTCAAAATATCACTGTTTACTTGAATATTATAGTATAAAATACGTTGATGATACTATTATAAATAAAAAATTACTTTTATTTTTCCTTTGTAATTTGACAATAAGCTGTTAACGTATAAAATCATAACAGTTTGTATTCAAATTCTGCTGTTATTTTCGTTGAATAAACAAAAACAAATTGTTATTATATTGTATAGTAGGTTAGAATCTAAAAAAATGGCAGACAAGCAGTGTGTACCGTATTAACCACAATCAAACGGCATGAGCTGCTTAAGTATCCACTCGTGGTACATGAATCAGTAACGAGCTGTTACGAGTGGTTCTTGTGTTACACAAGTCAGCTACAGATTCATGTTAAGCTTGATAGTGGGTAACATGTACGCAAATAACTGTAGGTAATCAACAGTAAACCGATAAACTCTGCAGGAATGTTAGGGCTCCGCGAATTAAGCTTTATCATCATTACGTTATCCTATATTTTTTAGATTAGCGTATGTTAATCATGTACCTAGTAAGTATCAAAGTTTTCTTGACCAAAGTAGACATAATTAAGTAAAAAAAATTAAAGCTCAGGATTTTTAACAGTGTGGTCATTGTGAAATGAAAAACTTAGGTAAGGTTATTAGGTACCTTATCTAAGTTTTTATTTCACAATGACCACACATAAATTAGACCACATACATAATATTTATAAAAGTACCTACTAAATAAATAAATAACTGCGGCAGCTCGGTCTCAACTCAACATCCATTTTTCTCTGTACTTACTACGACCGCCGTGTGGTTGACGGCATAGAATACAAGTGTCACCACCCCCTATCTTCCCGTGGGTGTCGTAAGAGGCGACTAAGAGATAACACGATGCAAATACCATCTTTGCGTAGAGACGGAAAACTCGACATCAAACCCTATACGACTGCCTCGTTGGTCTCGCGGCATAAATGTGCACGTGGGATCGGGAGGTCCCGGGTTCGATTCCTGGGTCGGGCAGTGTTATTAGGTTTTTCTGTCACGAAATTCTCAGTAGCAGCACGGAGTCTGGAAATGTGCCCGGTACGGCAATAGGCTCGCCCCTTATTACGTGGGACTAAAGTATATCTGGCGAAAAGTGGGTGTAGAAATACACCTCTGCCTACCCCTTCGGGGATAAAAGGCGTGACGGTATGTATGTATGTATGTACTTAGACGTGTAGAGGAGGCTTAACGGGTATCTCCAATCAACTACCGTATTTTACAATGTTTTTTAACATAAGAAAATGTTACCGTGTATGCTACCTCCTAGTTAGATAAAAATAGTAGTCCACACACAACAACTAGGTAGGTAGGTACCTAAAATTGTTATTTTTGTGATTTTATTGGGATGTGATATTTTCTTATGTGAAAAGGATGTACTTAAATAATAAATAAAAGTACAAAATAATCAGTACCTCAATTTTTTATTTTCTTACATTGTATGTTTTAATGGAATATATTTCTTACATTGTATGTATATGCATGCATGGTATGAGTAGCAGGCGACAACCGTGTCCCTGCTAACGCACAATGGCCCAATTAAGTGGCTAAGTGCGGAAAACACCTGTCCAACTAACAACTAACTAACATTGTATGTATTAAGGCCTGTCGTACTGTATGGACCTGAGTGTTGGGCTACAAAGAAGATGGATGAGAAACGATTGCATGTGGCAGAGATTAGAATGTTGCGATGGCTATGTGGAGTGACAAGAATGGACAGAATTAGGCATGATTAAATTATTGGTGGTATGAAAGTGGCGCCCATAGATGAAGAGGTAAAAGGGAGTCGATAAGCCTAGTATGGACATGTTATGCGGATAGAAGGGCGAAAAGGGAGAGGACGGCCGAGGAAAAGATGGATGGACTGGGTGAGGATGTGGTGACAGAGAAGTATATAATATATTTGTCTTTTTTGTCATAATTACTAGAGACACTGTCACTGTCTGAACTTGCAGAATAGTTAGATCTATCTGCCCGTCTTTGTTCATTGTCATTACTGCACAATACGTTACCTACCACTATCTTTTAACATTCGCTGTATACTTGAAGAGTTTTGTCCATCTAAATCTGCACATGCTTTCACATCAACATTTTCGAATACGGAACCCGCTCGTTCTAAAATTTCATTCACACTTGGATCATTATTCACAAAACGTGTAGCCTGTTCAATGTTCACTGAATCATCTGTATTTCTGTTCAAAATCCTCACATATTCTGTATTAATTTTTCTGCGTATTCCGCCAGATTTTTTTTTTATATTTCCACATATCACAATATCTTAAATGACGCGATTAGCCACTTACGAACGGAGCGCTGAATAAAGAAGTCTTCAAGGTCTTATTTAACGGCACTAGTCGATTAATTGTCAACGATAGTACAAGTATTCAGCTCTCACTGAGATTATGGGTAAGATGTGAGTTCATGTGAGCTAATATAGAGCAGTTTGCTTTAACTTAGCATCTTATAATGTTCACTCATAGTGATCATGTAGGCTTTTAAGAGCTATTATACGATTGCGTGTAACAAGCTGATTAACATTACACAAGTTCCACTGTGTGCAGCAAAAGGCATTATATCTTTGTTATTGGGAGCCACAGAATAACTGATTACATTATAGTAGCTCACGTGATCTTTCTTAAAATGCAAGTGGTCTAAGGGTACAGATGTGGTCTTCAATTCAGAATATAGCTTAGTTAAAGTCCACAAAAATCCTTTAAATTGCTTAAAGCCGTATAATACTGAACTGTTACCTAAATTAACGCTGCAAGCGTTACAGCGTGGTCTCCGTGACGCATAATAACGTTCTTATTCAGGTGAAAGCTCACTTTTCACCTATTGCAGGTCGAGTGTACTGTAATAACTCTTCATAAGTGCTAAAGTTCCCGATGTTACCTCTTGTGACATCTTATAATGCAGTTTTGTGCTACTTGTACAGCAAAAGGTGCTTAACGACGAGCTGTTGTCGGACCACCAACCTGTGCTCGTCGTCATCCAAATCTAATCCAAATCCAAATCTCAGTCGAAAGCGCCGATCGACTAGCGGCCTGAATTATCCTGAATTTTACAAAGACAAACATTAAAATAAACGTTATGAAAAAAATTAAGAGATCATCTCGCCACAACATCTCTACAGCTCCTTGCGACTCGGGGGAATAACGTACCGAGTGCCAACCATAATGAACTGTAAGGATTTAATTCTTTGATTTACATTTTGTATAGTTTTTCTAGGTATGCCTGAAGGGCAAGGGGCCACACAGTATTTAAGTACAATGGATGACAGTTACACCTCCACCAAAGTTCAAAACTCAAAATGTTTTCAATTAAAAGTTATATTCAAGTTCGCTAAAACATCCTTTGACAGATTTTAACAAGCTCAAAGTATCTCAAAGATCCCCAGACGCCTATGTTATTTGCCTTCTTTCACTTCACACTTGCTTAAAGTTTTTACATCGCGATTTGATTTAAAAATCGAGCGCGAGTAAATTGGCGCCAATTTTCTTTTCGTTCGCCATGACAGCGTAACAAAGTCTAGGTTGTTGGCTATCATTTAAGTCTTGTAATTCACTCTTTTCATTATACGGTAGTAGCCAGCGTGTTGATTAATTAACGCGACAAGCCGGGACAAGCAGTAATTACGGAGAACGGAGCGGAACAGGCCGGGGCTCCGAGCGAGCCTGTCTGATTAACATGCCGTGCTAAGCCGCTTACTCCAGATATTCGGAGAGACCGATAGGTATCGTGACCGTGGAGACCTAGAGGGACCTAGACCTACACTTGTATATTATTTAAGGATTCAGATAAAATTGCTTAAATGATTTAATAATCGCATGTTGTACAAGTACATATGGTGTAAAGGCTTTTTTACGAAAAAGAAAGTACCTAATGAAAAGTTAAAGTAATGAACCCGTCAGTGTCGCTAATTTAATTAAATTTGTTTTTTAGGCAATGTTGAAGAAAGTACCTACCTATTAAAAATGAACAAATTGTATGGACTCAGTCTTCTTCTTTTGATTTTTCCTAAAAGTAGGTTTTAGAGAGTATATATTATATTATTAAAATAATAAAGATAATAATATGTATATAATAATAATATTCTACCACATTCACACAACACCATCTAGTCCCAAACTAAGCAGAGCTTGTACCTACTATAGGTACAAGCTCTGCTTAGTCTGGGTATTTTTATGTACATATTATACATAGAAACACCCAGACCAAGACAAACATTCATGTTCATGCACACAAATATTTGACTTGAGCGGGAATCGAACCCGCGACCTTCGACATAGCAGCCGCTTACACTCTCGCAGCGCTAACCGATCGTCAAGATGATGTGATATTACCAAGGTACTAGGTAGGTATGTAGTAGAAGAAGATTGTCTTCTTCTATTAATTTTGCTTTCAAACTATTTACATTGTGTTATACGCTGGTACCTACCTTGATAAGTGAATTAATTAATAAAAATCTTTTGTTGCCTGCTACCTATTTTGTCCATGGAATATAAATTTCCTTTAAAACTCAATGTAAACAGGGTTATACTTAACTCTACCTATATTTTATAAGTAAACAAAAATCCTCATAAATACTGTCACAGCTTGTACTTCATTTTCTAGAAATAATATTAAAATCAATTTCACCAAAGTAGACACAATACTCTCATGAATTTCGTCCTAAGAACAATATGTTGAAAGGATATACACTTTTCTCATCATCATCATCATATCAGCCGAAATTCGTCCACTGCTGGACATAGGCCTCTCCCAAGGCTCTCCACATAGACCGATCCTGAGCCACCCGCATCCATTCACTGCCCGCGACCCTAACAAGATCTTCAGTCCACCTTGCGGGAGGCTAAATAAACTTTTCTCGGCTGTAATGAAAAATCATTAATATAGATAAAGGTAATATACATAGATAGTGTTAACCGTATTGGATCAAAGATGGCCGTCAGTAACAATTTCGCTGAGGAAATAGTTTTTCTACGACACGACGAATATTTCTGTCTTTCTAAGTTGTTTCTGCGATCACAAACGTTTTCAAGCTCACTTCGTGTCGAACTTTTTGTGTTATTTGAGTAATGGAGTTCGATTGTGAAGTGGAGGCTTATAAATTGATTGATTTTTGTTATTATTTGTTCAGCAGTGACAGCCTAATGGAGAGACTAACATACTGCCATGTCAGAATTCTCGGGTTCAAACACACGTTGTCTAGCAATGAATTTATGAAATTGTGTGCTTATCGCCTGTTAAACGGTGAATAAAAACATTAAGCTAACCTGCGTGCCAGGGTCTGTCTACTTCTCTATAAGAAAAGTTCTTGGAATACATTTGAAATCTGCCAACCAGCTCATGATCAGAGTGGGTAACTATCCCCTTAACCTTACCCCCTAGCCTTACCCTTCTCATAGTGAGTACCTAGTGGCCCGAGCCCAGCAGTGGTACAGTTAACATAGGGTTGACGATGATTACTCATGTAGGCATGTATTTCCTGATTTCGCAGGTGTCGAACAGACCACGCGACAATAGGCTAGTTGAAGAAAAAAATTTTATAAGCCCGTCCTTTAGATTATTCAAAAATAAGCGATCCTTTTTTTTATTTGTAAATTAAACCAAAAATGACTAAGATAAAGCTCATTAAAGTTACGTACAACGTCACACCGTGCTGCATTTTTTCGCACTAGGTGACGTCACACGTAACTTTAATGGGCTATATCTTTATTATTTTTTATTTAATCGAAAAAAGAAAAAACACGTGTCCAATATATTTATATAATCTAAAATACGGACTAAATAAAATGTAATTATTTTGACCCTGGAAACTACCCTATTGTAACAGTTGGCTGAGAATTTCATAATGATCACATCTTCGGAGAAGGAATACATTATGTGTAAACTTGCATATCTACCACAGATTATTATGGGGGAGGGTACGACATATTTTCATGTCACGTGTAGGGTTTACATGGAATGAACCCACAACCTACTCAGCGTACTGGTGAAGCAACTATTCAAGATACTCGCCCGTGCTCCGATAGTTAAGTACAATTGTTAAGAGGCAATTCATCTATTTGTACGTAGTTAGTTACATACTTTTTGTCTCATAATTCAAAGGTCGTTAACGGAGCTTAAATCACGAAAGCGTATTCAAATGAGGTTTTATACATTTATTTTTCCATCAGTATCCAGTTTTGTTTTGGTGTACTTACATCTAAATCAATCAAGATTCATTTGAAGCTATGCATAAATATCGTATGATCGTCATTTACCCCTAGATGAAGACTCAGGTAAAAGAGGTAAAAGTTTTGAATTATATGTATAAGAAATAGAACAATAATTTAATGATAGGTACAGATAAATATTTTTAAGCTTTCGTTATTCTAGCGTCTTGAGTTAACTGGCAGACAAATTAATTGGCAATCTAGTGTTTATGCCTTGGGTAAAGCAGCATTTCGCGTAATTTTTTTACGGTGGACGAAGCTATTATAACTTAACACCTATATGGGTAATATCTATGTGCCAATCAAATCAAACCCTTCTATGTGGTACAATAATGCATAGTTTAAATAAGGTTACATGCATAACATGCAGGTATTCGAGTAAGAAATTAGAAACACAAACTCGAAAGGTATACTTTTGAGTTACAGAGGTTTTAATATTATAAAGAGGAAAGATTTGTATTTTTGGAATTTTGTATGTTTGTAACGAATAAACTAAAAAAGTACTGGATGGATTTTAAAAATTCTTTCACCATTGTAATGCGACATTATCCCTGAGTAACATACGCTATATTTATTTCTAGAAAATAATAGGGATCCCTACAAAAACATCAATAATGTAAAACAAGGTGTAAGAATTTTTTCCAGAAAATGTCTTTCATGGCGTGCGCTGCTAAAAGTATTAATGATACAGAAAAATAATGTACTGCATTATTAAAGTACTCATTATTACCTACAAATAGTTTGCGATAGCATAGGTCTATCTCCTAAAGAAAATCCACAGAACCAATATCAATAAAAAAATTGAGAAATATAATGGGTTATTTTGGAAGCTATTTTAAGCAATGCAGTATTATTACTTCTTATCCAATTAAATACGCTAGATATGTTGTGTATTTAATGCTCATAAAAATTTTCTTTTACAGTGTATCATTATAATTAATATCTTAAAAGATGTAGCAAAATTAAAATAATGCGTAAGAAAATAAATTGACAGCTCGCACACCGATATTCCGTCGGGACGAGACTTTCTTGATGCGATCGATTATTGGATATTTATTGGATATTTAAAAAACAAATGTCCACCCGTGCGAAGCCGGGGCGGGCTGCTAGTAGGTTTATAAAGCCGCAGAACGTGAATTTGAGTCTGGAGGCTTACCGCGAAGTTCAGCGCTTCGTTAGAAGACTTGTTAATGTATGAAAGTAGTTAAAACGTTATCTATGCGCGACTCTTAATTGCTACCCGACCAAAGTTACCGTCTCCCGAGGCTAATGTTAATTTCAATAGAGTTGAAATGTTGAATAACATGCTGGCAGCCCCAACTTTACAAGTGTTGCCATATCACGTTCAAACGTAACGTTTTAAATGTTTAGCAAGTTTTAACAAGCTTTAACTGTGTGAAGAAAAGTGGAGCCATTATTCAAAATCATTCGGTGTTTGGCTGTTTGCGTTTGCTAAGAACGATTTTATAAAAGTAATTTTACCGCTGTCTTTTAAATCAAGTTTAAATTAACGAGAATACATTTTTTCGTTTATTTTTCTTCTCGCACCATTGCACATTGGCTGGAATTTTGTTTGAGTGTAGAAGATTTTTTAAAATATGGGCTATTTAAAGACCACAGATTAGTCTTAGTGCCTTTAATCTAAACAGCATTAGATGGTAATTTTTATCAGCATGATTTTATTATTGTCATAAGGTCATAACAATAGTATGGAATAAACTAAGTAGCATGGATGCATTTGCCTCTCCACAAAATACTGAAAATTCTGCAAAACTTTAGGTTAAGTACATTTCAAACATTGATTATCAAAAGATATAATAATAAAATATTTAACACACAATCACATATTTTCTCCACAATTTCCCAAAGACGTAATCTATCATCTATTTCCCCGAAGGCTCCTACAAAGCGTGTTTGCGATGCGCTACGCGTACAGTACGCGAACGATAATTATTATCTGCGCACCTAATGGATACGTGTCTAATGTCTAGTGCTCATGAATATTTAAACAGTTTCGCGACGGATTGGCATTCGCAATAAACCTTATCTGATATTACACTCCCACTAACATTCCTTGAGGACGTATGAACTTGTTGAGCTGTTGAGCTCTTCATCACTCGCTACTTCTAGTATTCCATCGGCTTTTGACTTAACGTAGCTTCTAAGTACTTTTTGTGTAATAATATTCTACCACATACACACAACAGCATCTAGTCCCAAACAAAGCTGAACTTGTACTATGGGTACTAAACAATGGAGAAACATTGGTAGGTACATATACCTACTTATACTTTTTTATAAATACTGATATATATATATATATATATATATATATATATATATATATATATATTATACATAGAAAGACCCAGACCAAGACAAACATCCATTATCCATTCGTGCACACAAATGTGTGAGTTGAGCGGAAATCGAAACCGCGACCCTCGGCGTGGCAGTCGGTTACTCTCCCGCTCGGGTCGCAAATGGTTCGTTTCACTAGACAGTTTAAGTAACTTCGTACTTACAATCTTTAGAAAGTCTGTTTCTTAATTAATTAGTCGCCTTCGATCGAATCTACGGAGTTTAGTGCCCGAGACAGGGTTTAATTCCAGACTGTAGTTAACTAGAAGTATACTATAGAAGGTTGTATAGCCGTGTTCCACGTGCAACGTTTTATCTGTCCGGGATGAGGCTCTCAATCCCGCATTATTCCGATGTCGCGGTAATACCCGGTAATGAAGCCTCCGCATCACCGGGTGAGCCGCTAAGTCCACGGGAACACTTGCAATTTCACACCATCACAACTACACCAACGTAATACATACAAACTGCATGTGAAAGAAAAAAAAAATGTGTGTGTGGGTAATAAAAATTACCATAGTGTGTGTGTGCGTATTTTCTTTTTTTATTTGAAAATGGAAATGAATTGATGAATTGCTGCTTCAAGTTTATGATTTGCGAGGATCGTAAACCATTTTGTATTGTGCCAGTGTCATAAAAAATATGTTTATAAATTACAGACAATCGATCTGACGAGTATGAAGTACAAGATTCAAAGTGATAATGAGTGCTTTTGCGTACTGAAAATTAACTGTAGGTAATCATGTTTGTTTTGCTAAGAGAAAATATAAGTTTTGGTGGAAATTTTCTGCTGCTTTGCACGATGGCTTGTGGATGGCTTAAATAATCTAATGCGCAGTATTAAATACACAATCTAATGATTTCGTTAAATCATTGTATATAAGAAGGAGAGAAGGAAAGGCCGTTGTGGGAACTAGAGATAACTTAATTACATTAGCAGTTTATCAGCTATATTGATTTCTCTTTTATTTTATTATACCATCTTATTTAAAACCACGCTGTATAAAGTTCTTCAAGATAATTTGAGTAGGTTGAGTAAGTTTAAAAAAACTCAATACAGAAACAGAACTTCTTTCAAAGATAATAAAAACTTTCAACAAAGATACCTCTTCGTTGAATTTGATAAGTAAAAATATTATTTACGTTTTCAGTCCTGACTACTCTACTTGTCAAATTTAATAATTTTTTGTCGTTGCCAAATAAACAGACAACGTAGATGATTGAATAACATTCGCGAAATAAAAGGAAAAGAGATTTTCGGAAGAATTCCGACAAAATATCTAAATTATAATTCAACATGATGGTGTCGAATTAAGAACTTCCTCCTTTTTGTCGTCACTTGTAAGGTTATAACTGTGCAATTCATCAAATCTAATCTACTTAATAGCCCGAGGTCCGTTATATACGTTTAAGACTTCATAAACATACTACGAATGACTTCGGTGTAAGTGATAAAACAATTTCAATTCACTTACTTATAACATATTAGAGAACTGAAAAGGTCGAAGCCGTTCATGCCGATGATGTTACATAAAAAGAAATAGATACGTTATAGGCGTACCAAAATCAGGACGCTAAACATAAGCCAGTTGGCAAGTCTGACATATTATGTGTGTGTGATCGCGAGGCGGCGTCAAAGTGAAACTGAAATTAAAATAAAATATAGAGTTATCGATGTGTGCGTTCGTGTACCATTTCTACGGATTGATTACTACGTAGGTAGTAATCAGTACGTTATCTACCTTTTTCTAATATCATTGGTTCATGCGGTAAGCATTTGCTTACCGCATGAATTAAACACTAACAGCCACTCAATAAGTGCTGAGTTACTTTCAGCTCTATCTCACAAAAATTATGTTCCCTGCAAATAGTGTTACCGATCCGACTGTTATCTTAATATATAAAATCCTTGCGTTACTGACTGACTGACAGACACGCTACAGCCGAAACTACTGGTCGCAAGAAGATGAAATTTAGCATGTTTGTTCCTTAGGGAGTGTAGGGTAGCACTAAGAGAGCGTTTTTGGAAATTCCACTCCTAAGGGGCTAAAACTGGGGGGTCAAAGTTTGTATGAAACTTTTAATTCTTTCAAGGGATTGACTCCAAAATTTTTATATTAGCTCCTCAAACAACGATAGTGAACACTAAGAATTAATTGTCTGTAAATTCCTCCTCTAAGAGGGTAAGACTGAGGGTCAAAGTTTGTATGTAACTTTTTATTCCTATAGAGGATTGACTTCAAACTTTGTATATTAGTTCCTCAAACAACGATAGTGAACACCAAGAATTAATTTTCTGTAAATTCCTCCCCCAAGAGGGTAAGATTGAGGGTCAAAGTGTGTATTAAACGAAACTTATTATTCCTTTAGTGGATTGACTTCAAACTTTGTATATTGGTTTCTCAAATGACGATAGTGAACACTAAGAATTAGTTTTTTTAGTAAACATTAAGAAAATCTTTTTGGAATTTCTTACCTTAAAGGGTTAAAAAGGGGAGTCGGAATTTCTATGAAACCTTTTTATTCCTTCTTTGGATTAACTTCAAACTTTGTACATAGGTTCCTCATATGACGTTAGTGAACACCAAGACAGGAGTTTTCGAAGTCACTCCCCTATGGGGCTTAGGAAAGGGTGTCCCATTTTGTAATATAAAAAAAACTTCAATGGATTCACTTGAAACTTTGTATATCGGTTCCTCAAGTGACGTTAGTGAATTCACCACTAAAAGGGGGAGTTATAAAAGGAGTCCCAGTTTGTATGAAACTTTTAATTCCTTCACTTGATTTTTTTTCATCGTCCCTGATGTGCATTTAATTTTCATTAATTTAAATTTATGCATCATTTCTAACTAAAATGTGGGATGGTTCTTTACCAATAGAACCCAAAATAATAAGAACCGATATTTTGCTATTTTTTTATTTATTTTTAAGCAGGCAAGCGCTTTTTATCAGTTATCTGCTTTGTCCAGCTGCTGACCAAGGCTTCTCTCATTTCTTTGATTAAAATACTAAGAAAGGGATTTTTAACTTGGATAATTTATTTTTCACCACAGCAGCTCAAACATGCCGCTTTTGCTGCTAGACAACAGTGAACAAAACGCGATTTTGATTCGAGGGTGAGGCAAAGTAGCTTTTTAATTTTTCAATCTTCAGTGTCACAAATTGACATTGTTCAGCCATAAATTTGAAATATTCGAATTTTACTGTGCTCTGTCTCTTTCACATGCATATAAAAAAGCAAGTGAAAAAAACAAACTCCTTCGAAACTCGATTTTGGAATTCGACCTCAAAGAAAACACGTTTGGAAACGCGTTATACCGAGCCTAAAATTTAAAGATATACAAATATCTTTATATATAAAGAATTTATGTTGTTTTTTAAATGTTATTGTTTATATGTTTAATATATTATTGGATTTTAATAAAATTAAGTCTAATTAATAGTATAAAATTAGTGTTTAACCAATACATTTTTATTTGGAATTTAAACAATGATACATTTGAAAAATAAACATCAAGGACGCGGTATCAAAACGCGATTTAAAAAAATAGCGGGAATAATGTTAACATTTCGCTGATGCTACTTAATCTAAAAAGATGAGTGAAACTAGCGATGATGACTGTACTTTAACACCAGAAGAGTTAAAACAACAAGTGATTAATGGAGAATTTTGTTTTCAATTTATTCCTGTTAATTTTTATGTCTCCTAAGTAATATGTGTTCTCACTGCTGAGGTGAAAAGTTATGTGTGTTACACGAGAGCAAAGTTTTCTGCATTTCATGCTGTAGAGTCCCTCACTACGCTCAGGATTCTAACTTTGATTCACTCGCTACGCTCGTGAATCAATCATAGAATCCTTCGCTTGCTCGGGACTCAAAATCAGCACTCGAAACAAAAAACAACTTTGCTCTCTTGTTGCACAAATAGTTATTATATTTTTTTGCAATGTCGCTGAGATATACAAATGTATACTGCTATGGAATCCTTGATTAATTAAATTTGAACTAGCTTTTGCAAGCAGCTACGCCTAAATGAAATTTTCATAGTTTGTTCGAGAGTTTTCATGAACCATTAGTAAAATACACATCAAAATCGATTCAGCCATTTTTAAGATCATCATCATCATCAGCCTTTAACAGTCCACTGCTGGACTAGGCCTCTCCTTTGGAAGGAGGAATTGGCCTACTATACCACGCTAGCCAAACGGGTTGGTATATCAAGATTGTGTATCAAGTTTTCCTTCTCTTACAGTGCTGTTCTTTGCATAATAATTATGCTCCCTCTGTCGGCTCTTACAACAGCCATGGGATGATATGGGGTGGTGACATTTCGTATTCTTAATCCGTCACCACACGGATTATTTTTAAGATTACCCTGAATAAATAGACAGACAGAAAAACAATCTAAATAAATCATTGGGATACTGGAAACGGGTTAGCAACAATATGCAATACAGTTATTTTGAGATTACAGACAGTTTGTTTATTTTTTTTATAGTCTCACGCCTGTATCCCCGAAGTGGTAGACAGAGGTGTTATATTACACACACATTTCGCCATGTTGCAGATATGGTCCTACGTATTAGAGGGCGAGCCTATTGCCGTTACCGGGCACGTTGGCAGACTCCGTACTGCTACTGTTTTATATTTAAGTTAGGCTTTATAATTAAACAGTAGTAAATTTCCGACATTTTATTACTCATAGACTTTACAGAATACAATGACAATGAGTTTTAGATAAAACCATAGACTAAGACATAAGACACAATCATCGAACACCTCCCCTTTAAAACTGTTACAGAGAGTTCTTCAAATTAACAAAGTACAATTTACAATAATTCTAATCAAAGGTCTAATCTAACTCTGGGTTTAACAGGACGACCACTACGGGTTCTACAGTAAACATTATCAGGGATGGGAACCTTAGGTAGAACACCAGAAGGGTTTTGCTGAGACAAAGGTTGAGACACATCCTGAGTGTGAGAATTCGTTGGTAACACTTCTGGAATATCGTTGTTATCCAAACAAGGCAAAAAATCATTTCTCTTAATAATTTTACAGTCAGTAAAAGACTTTCTAAGGTGATAGCTATTACGCCTGAATATTTTTGAACTAGTGTCATCTACTATCAAATATGATCTTGGTTCTTTACATTTTCTCAACACTTTTCCCTTTTTCCAATATTTATCTTTATCCGTTCTGTATACAATTTTATCCCCCGGTTTAAAAACAATTTCCTTGTTTTTTGAGTGCCTGTCATGTTGATGCTTAATAATCTTTTGTTTTAAAGTTAATAATTTATGAATATTTGTTACAATTTTAGGCTCTAAATATGTTGAAGGTACTGGAATATTAGATCTTAAATTTCTACTATTCAAAATTTGAGAGGGACTCACAGGCAAACCAGAAAAGTTACTATTATTGTAATTAAAAAGATAGTCACGGTAATCCTTACCATCCTCTAAAGCTTTTTTAACTAAATTTTTACTAATATTGACAGCTTTCTCAGCCAAACCATTGCTTCTAGGATAATGAGGACTACTTGTTACAATAGTTATATCCTTCTTTTTATAATAGTCAAGACATTCATGTGACTTGAAGGGGTTATTGTCAGCAATAATTACACATGGATAACCCAAATGAGTAAATACATCTTGACAAGCATTTATGACTGATTTTGAAGTCTTATCCTTTAAAGGTTTTATCTCTAACCAATGTGACAAGTAATCAATAAGCACAAGATAAGACGTGCCTGCATATTCCATAATATCCATTCCTACTTTATAGTATCTGTATTTAGGTATTGAATGAGGTAATAAAGGTTCATGCACATTAGCCGGCCTGAACTTTTCACAAGTACGACATTTCAATATAAAATTCTGTATATCTAGAGACAAATTTGGCCAATAAAACAATTGACGGGCTTTAGCAATACACTTGTTCATACCCAGATGTCCTTCATGCACTAACTCTATAACATACATTCGTAGTGAACTAGGGACAACAAGCCTATTGCCAAAGAATAACAATCCATCCTGTACAAACAGCTGTTCTTTAAATTTGGCAAAATGTTGTAATATTTTAGATAATTTCTTAGGCCACCCATGATAGTAATAAATACATATTTTGGAGAGGATTGGATCATTAGTTGTCTCTTTACGGAAGATAGCTTTTCTTTCATCAGACATAGGTAAATGTTTTGACACAGTGTGTACCATCTGCAGCATTTCTTTGTCATGCTCAGTAACATCTAAGCTATTCCTGGATAACATATCAGCAAAGTGCACATATTTACCTGGCACATAGTAAACATTTAATTTATACATTAATAATTTTAACCTTAACCTTTTCAGTCTAGGAGAACCAATCTTGTTAATCTGTTTGTTCATAATAGATACAATGGGTTTATGGTCTGTTTGTACATCAACCTCTGAACCATAAATATATTTGTGAAATTTCTTAGCACCAAAACAAATTGATAATAATTCTTTTTCTGTTTGTCCATAATTAAGCTCAGAATTATTCATGGATCTAGAGACACAAGCTACTAACTTTAACTTGCCAGAATCATCTGGTTGAAATAAACAACAACCTAAACCTTTGCTTGATGCATCACATTGCAAAATGATCTTCCTTTTAGAATCGAATGGACACAGTGCCGGAGCTTCACTTATTTTCTCCTTCAATTTAGCAAAAACTTTATCATGTATAGGTAACCACAAAAACTCTACATCTTTCTTTAACAATTTACATAAAGGAGACATTAACTCCGCCATCTCAGGTACATAACGTCTGACATAATTAAATGAGCCAATAATTCTCATTAACTCATCCTTATTAGTTGGTGGTTTTAACTTTAACAACGACTCTACTCTAGATTTATCAATGGACATACCATTTTCATTAAAAATTTGACCCACATATTTGACTTCACGTTGTCTAAATTGAAACTTATTCTTATTAAATACAATTCCTATCTCCTTAGCTTTATTCATCACACTTAATAATGCTTGATCATGTTCCTTTATAGATTCTCCCATAACCAATATGTCGTCAGCCCAAACGACTACATTTTTTAGTTTATTAAAATGTGATTCAAGTACATCTTGGAATAACTCAGGTGCATTCATTAATCCATAGGGTAAAACTAAAAACCTATAGACACCAAATGGGGTAGAAAAACAACATTTCCATGATGACTTTTCATCTAAACTTAAATGATGAAATCCTTCCGAAAGATCCAAAACAGAAAAATATTTCTTGCCATTTAACTTGAAAGCAAGCTCTTCTAAGGTTGGCAAAGACTTAGGCTTTTTTATAATATACTTATTTAAATCAGAAGGGTCCAAACACAGCCTTATTTTTTTGTTGGGCTTCTCAACTAACACTATACGGTTAATACATGCATTTTCATTCAAATTATCAACCTTTATTATTGCATTTCTACTTTCTAATCTATCTAGTTCACACTTTAATGGATCCAATAGACAATTAGGTATCCTTGAAGGTGGATGACATATTTGTTCGGTAATATTCTTTGTTGTAATACTATAGGTGCCTGGCAACTTACCGATACCCATAAAAACATTTTTGTGCTCTGATATAAACTTATCTTTTAATGAGTCAGAAGTACTCTCAGCACTATGCACCCGTTTCACTAGATTTAAGGAAATACAACCCGGCAAACCTAAAAGCATGGAATGACAATTCACAATTACAAAATTTTCATAACATTTTACATTTTTATACTCACACTTTAAATTGACCATGCCCACAGGTAAGACTTTATTGCCTTCAAACGTTACCAACTGTATATTTGTCCTAATCATTTTTAAATTTACTTTATCATTTATCTGATTGAATATTTTTAACGGCATTATGCTGATATCGGCACCCGTATCCAATTTACACTTAACAGGAAAGCTCTCAATATGTATAGTTTCGAACCACTCAGACTCTGCTTTACACTCGGACACTACCGCATTACAGAATAAATTTTCACTGTCACTTTCTGACGAATTTTCACTATCATGCTGGACTTCTTTAACAGATCTATTACGCACCTTACAGCTGACCGCAAAATGGTTTTTTATTCCACATTTCTTGCATGTTTTCCCGAAGGCAGGGCACTCTCGACGTCCATGAAGAGTTTGGCACCGTCGGCACTTAAATTTACCTTTAGACTCAGGTTTCTTCTTATACTTATTTGCGTCAACCTCACATGTAGGATTCATTTCCTTGACCTGTAATTTGCTTTGCTCTGAAGTCCTGCAAAAATTAGCTGCTTTTTCTAACGTCAGTCCATCCAGCCTCAGAAGTTGTTCTTGAACATGTTTATCATAGATTCCTTGTACTATTTTGTCTCTTAGCAATTGATCTTCTACCTATAGATTCCTTAGTTGTGTCGCTATAATTGCAATTTAATAATAATTGTTTAACATCAGTAAGAAAATTATCAAAACTTTCGCCCTCTTTTTGTTTTCGGTCATTAAACTTGTAGCGTTCGAAAACCTCGTTGCTTCTCGGGTTTACATACTTCTCGATGGCCCGTATAACGGCGTCAAAATTACTTGCCATTCCGTCGGGTATTGTTTGCAGCACACGAGCTGACTCCATGCCAAGCATGTTTCTAAGCAGGGCTAAACGTATTTTATCGCTCGCCGCATCTTGTCCCGTAGAAATTAAATAATCGTCGAAACATGTCCGCCATATTTTCCATTCGGCGGCGGCACCACTTGCCCGCAAATCAAAGTTGGGCAGTAGCTTAACATTTTTCTCCATCTTGACACAACTTTTACACTTTAATACTTATTTAATATTTGCTGTTTTTACGACTGCGCCATGTTTTATATTTAAGTTAGGCTTTATAATTAAACAGTAGTAAATTTCCGACATTTTATTACTCATAGACTTTACAGAATACAATGACAATGAGTTTTAGATAAAACCATAGACTAAGACATAAGACACAATCATCGAACAGCTACTGAGAATTCGGCAAAACTCAGTAATACTTTTGCCCGACCCGAGAATCGAACCCGAGACCTCATGTTTAGTTCCATACGCTATCCATTGTACCACGGGCTGTCAAATATTATTTATTTGTATAATCTGTCTTCTTTCTCTTAGCGTTATCCCAGTTTCAATCTGGGGTCCGCTTACTAGTCTAACCGGATGTGGCTGAATATTAGTTTTTCCACAGAGCGACTGCCTGCCTGACCTCCGCAACCCGAAGGGATAGCGATATTCCATGGTTTAGACTAGTGTCAGTTTATTTAGAAGGTACTGACGCCGTGTAACGACTGTCAAAGATCTTCATGACAACCTGGACCGACGGCTTGACGTGCTCTCCGAGGCACGGGACAAGCGATAATTAACAATTCAACAATTCAATATGCACATAACTCCGAAAAGTCATTGGTGCGCGCCGTGGATTCGAACCTGATACCCTCTGCATGGCAGTCTGTTGGTATATCCACTCGGCTATCGCTACCTTTTTTTATTTGTATAATCTGTCTGTATATAAAATCCTTGCGTTACTGATTGACTGACAGACATGCTACAGCCGAAACAACTGAGCGCAAGTAGATGAAATTTAGCATGTATGTTCCTTGAGGTGTGTAGGAGCACACTAAGAGAGGATTTTTGGAAATTTCTCCCCTAAAGGGGTTAAACTGGTTGTCAGAATTTGTATGAAACTCCCACAGATTTAACGAACAAGAACCAGATGTAGCGTATTCGTCCAACTAAGTGAGGCACGTTGACAGCTATGTGTGCGTGACATTTGGCGACGGGCACTGTACGGACACGCGCGTCTATGTGTGTGTAAAGTTGCCAGATTATGAATAATCTCCCACTATTTTGCATATAGTTTTTGCAAACGAATATAAAAATATTACATAGGTAATATTTTATATTCGTTTGTGGTTTTGAAGAATTTACCAAAGATTTAATTAATGCTTTTAATATGTAATGCTGTTGTGAAAATTATTCAAATAAAAGATACCATTAAATTATGCTTTTAAAAATACATTTCTTAAAACATTTAGGCTCCGAGTTAAGTTTTAACTAATTTTATTCGTAAATTGAGAAATAAATAGATAGGCTTGCGTCATAAATATTAATTAGCTAAAAACATTTTGTCATGCATACAATAAATTATGAATATCATAATCATAAATCGTAACCAAAAAAAATTGCAATTAAAAATAAATAATGGCTACAATCAATAATTTCTGTTTCTGTACTTAATGTACACACGGCGCCAAGTCAAGCTAAATAGTCGAAGTACGATTTTCATACTTATTCCCTACGCCATAAGAACGGTACAAAGGTCTAACAACGGTACAAAGGTCAAAGTGTATAGCTTGACAAGTAGCCGCGTGTACACGAATATTTGGATCGTTTGGGGATCGAGCTCAAAACAATGTATATACTAATGGAAATCCTATTAGTATATTTATAAGAAAAAATATAATCTACAATATACTTTTACAATACGTTAATGTATTTTTCATTAACATGACAATCATTATTACCTACATAATCAATTGACAAGTGCATTTTCCCTAATTCAGGGAAAACGGTGTCGACGTAAACTGGCAACACTTACATATTTTCTGCAGAAATACGAATTTTATCGAAATAATATTATAAATCGGCCAAATAATCCATAGTTATCTGTAAGAATATATTCCATCTTCCCGTATTTGCTTTTAGAAACAACTTTTACAATGTTTAAAAACGCAAGACGGCATTTTATGAATTTAAAAGCTGGATCGATCGTGGCGTGTGAACTGTGCGATGCTTCGCAGCGCACTGAGTCGAGTTTGTATTCGCTTTTCAATTTTGTATTTGCTTTAGTGGCCTCACGCAAATGTTCCGCGCGCTCTGTCTGCCTTTTATTCTATAGTCTTAGGAAACTCCCTTTTAATTCCCTCAATGGATTAACTTTAAACTTTGTATACTTATTGGTTCCTCCAATGAAGTTAGTGAACACTAAGAAAGTCTTTTTGGAAATTGTTACCCTAAGTGGATAAAAGTCATGGAGTCATAATTTGCATAGAACCTTTTATGCCTTCAAGGGATTAACTTCATACTTTGTTAATTGGATCCGCAAATGACGTTAGCGAACACAACGACATTTATTTTGGAAATTTTCCCCTAAGAGGGTGGAAAAGGGATTCAGAGTTTGTGTAAAATTTTTTTTTTTTTTGGAATCACTTCAATCTGTGTATATAAAATCCTTGCGTTACTGACTGACTGACAGACACATTACAGCCGAAATTACTGGGCGCAAGAAGGTTAAATTTAGCATGTAGGTATGTTCCTTGAGGAGGGTAGGGGTTTTTGTACAAAATATTTTATCTAATCGTAATTTACGCATGCGAAGCAGCGGGCAAAAGCTAGTATTTTATTTAATCGTAATTTACGCATGCGAAGCAGCGGGCAAAAGCTAGTAAGTTTATAATTTGCACCGAGAGGTATGGCTTTTGTTGACTCATCATCCATTTATAAATCAGACACAGTTATGGATTGGATGAGCTTTTAACCTCGTGCATTTATTGATCCGCCTCTTTGTCATGGGTCTCTCGCAATAGGTACTACAGAGCATTAGTTTCTCGCGAACAGAACGTATACGTAAAAATGAGATCTGTGAAAAACAGATAGTAAAGAAACTAATCTACGTAGCAGCCTTTAATCCGAAAAGACATCAAGTTTAACACGACATTAATAATAAATAAGACATCCTGAAGTTCATATACGTACATTTAGTTGTAAATACTGGCCAAGCTTTGCTCGTTCGCAGCGAGTAAGTGTTCAACCACGATCCGGCATAATCCCATCTTTGGTTCCATACACTCGCTACATAAGAAATGATTACAAATAAAATGTGGTCACATTAGCAAGAATTACTTTGAAATTAAAGTGCCTGAATACACGTAGGCACCTGTAAAGTATAGTTGAAACGAATTTACGCTAACGTATACATAAACGGTTAAAATATTCATAGTGGTTCGTTGTTCGCACATGGGGTATCGGTCCGCCGCGCCGTCCAGCCCGCATTTCCGTATGAACAATGTGATCCCACAGCTTGTAGTGTGCACACATGTAAACGACACTGTATATACGAGGCTGTGAGTGTCTGTATCAATCTCGCTCAAGAGCAACTTAAACAATTCAATAGGTGATTGGTTAATAGTATTGCGTGGGAACTGAGGGGAAGCCTTGATAGTAAGGAGATTTTCATAAATCGCCTACAACAAGAGACCATTCGCTACTACTCTTCATAGGGAGTAGTAATGATGTCAGATGATCTCTAGGCACAGGCAAGTGGTGCAATTAATTCTCGTTAATACTTACTTGAAGGGTGACAAATCATGGTCTGCAAAGGAAAAAAAATACAGCGCAGGTCGTTCATTATGGAGCTTGTGGCCGAAATTATCGGTAATGTACTTTATTGCATAGCCATATAATTTCGTACAGTGCATTTATAAAGAGACCGAAGGCAAGTACTATCTATTCTGTGCCGAAAGTGTCACTATTCCTTAGTGGAAAGAATGAACCTTGCTGCAGTATCAAGTGGACGTACAGCAGATGAGCGTTTCTAGTATATATTAAGTAAACATCAGTAAACACTTTCTTTGATGGACCCTCCTCCCACTGATATAGGCGGAAGAAACCGTTATTGTGTTTGGGGATTACGAGCCTGGCTGTCATGAAGATCTTTGACAGTCGTTTAAGATTGTCAGCACCCTTGTACTAATATGTACAATACTGAGACAGGCCTATGCCACGCCATGGAATATCGCTGTCCCTTCGGGTTACGGAGGTCAGACGACTGTCGCTCTGTAGAAAAGCTAATATTTTGTCATAGGTATATGGTTAGATTAGATCGCGGGCCCTGGGCTCCAAGGTTAAAGACTTGGATGCAACCTTAATACTATGACGATGATTAATACAATGAACAAATGGCATAGATAGATTTGACCAATGAATATGTTATATGTTACTAATATATGAAGCTGAAGAGTTTGTTTGTTTGTTTGGTTGAACGCGCTAATCTCTAAAAAATCTAAGGAACTACTGGTCCGATTTGAAAAAATCTTTCAGTGTTAGATAGTCCATTTATCGAGGAAGCTATTAGCTATACAACATCGCGCTATGAGCGACGGGAGTGGATCAGTAGCCTTAAATAGCGAGGGTGTAACCGCGGGCATCCTCTAGCAAGCCAGAAAATCAGAAAAAGTAAAGTTCAATTGTCAGATAGTGTCAATACCCCAAAACCGTTGGACAGTTTGGACACCGATTTCCAAAATAACGTGTGCACATAATAATTATATGAAACAAGAATTGCTTCTTGATAATGTTAAAATAATGACTCTTTGATATAAACAGTAAAAGATTCCTGCGATGAGTTTCGGCGAATAATAATTTCTTTTACCGTATATGGGCGTTTTGTATTTCCTTACTTATTATTGTATATTGCTTAAAAACTTACGTATACTCATGTAAGATTACCCATCAAGAAAAATGGAGACGTAAACGAAATCTTTTTCGCCTCATTTTTTTAACTTAAATATGAATATGCTAAGTTCATAACTTTGTAGATAGCATAGCTTCTAAAGATTTTATCTTCTTCCATTCAGATTTTGTTATGTCTATATCTTTTTATGATTCGTCTGAGTTAAAAACGACAACGTCCAGATACTCATAAAAGCTACATAAAGATGGAACAATACGATATAATAAATTAAATCTAATAAAATACAGACTTTATGTATTGGTGCCTGGGTATACATTTGTGATATTTTACACTACTTTGTCATAATAATAAAGGCAGGAATAGCTTAGTGGAGATATCAACAGACGTCACGAAGATCTTTGACAGTCGTTATGGGGCGTCAGAACCTCTGCGTAAACTGACACTAGTGTAACTAGACCATGGAAAATAGCTATTCCTTTGGGTTGTGGAGGAGAGACAGGCATTCGCTCTGTGGAAAAGCTTATATTCAGTCAAATCCGGATAAACTAGTAAGGACTCCAGGAATCCAACTGGTATAACGCTAGGAGGATAATGATTTGATAATCAGAATCATCAATTTCTTTGATCTTTATTCTCTTTTAGTTAAAGGCTCCCGCCGTGAATCGAAATCTAGGATCGATCAATGTATTTGGAAATGTTAATTACTTACAATACACCTTTGCTCAATGATATTAGAAAAGTCGTAGATATACGTTACCTACGTAGTGATCAATCCGTAGAAACGGTACACTAACGCACAAATCGATAACTCCATATTTTATTTTAATTTCGGTTGACAAGATGTGTCAGTTTCACTATGACGCCGGCTCGCGACGTCACACAGACTTATGTCAGACTTGCCAACTGGCTTATGTTTTGCGTCCTGCTTTTGGTACGCCTATAACGTATCTACTTCTTTCTACTTGTAACATCGTTGCTTTGTCTTGTCTATTCTCACACATCATTCAGTGTTTCCCACCCACGCCCACGTAGGAAGCACCGTGCATTGACTTATACCTTGATAGGACCTTGATAGGAATTAGTATGTGTAGAGCGAAGTATTAACGAAACAAAACTTCCTGAAAGCCTAAAAGTAACGTGTTAACTCAATACAGAATTAGGATTGGGATATTGCGACTAACAATCCTCCTTGCAGGTGCCTCATTTATTCTCTTGGATTAAATTATTAATTTTATCACGTCTTTTTTGTAAATATGTAAGGAGAAACAAATAAAATATTTTTCTTTCTTTCTTTCTTTCTTTCGATTACGTTCTCATACTTAACTCGAGGATGCCCGCAGTTACGCCTTCTATTTTTTTGTAATTAAATCGTTTCTTCCCGATCCCGTGTGTTTATGGGAAATCCTTTCTTAGTAGGTACACCGTGCGGTTCCCAATGAACATACCTACATGCCAAATTGCGCCCTGTAGTTTTAGTTGTGCGTTGTCTGTCAGTCAGTAACGGAAGATATTTGATATATTTGATTTTATATTTATGTCGCAGGGATTTAGTCAAAGACGTGATATTGAAATTATAATTACACAGATTAGAGTCAATAACGACTGGTTCGTATAATGATAGGCAGTCTACAATAATTATCACATATGGTGATAGCCCAACGGTGACTAAAAAGGATATATTTAATTTGACAGAAGTTATGTTATCGCTTCACAGGAAATTTGAATGCAAATTTATAACTCTTGCTTTGCCTTATTCTTATAGCTTAAATGAAACAATGAATAGTTATATTCATGAACTCAACTTGTGCTTATACAATTTGACATGGCAATATAAAGATTTTATTTTATTATTTGACATTAATAATTTTATTAGTAATTTTACATTGACCAAAGATACTATGTATCTGCCACTATTTTATAGAAGACAAGTTGCTAAATTACTAGCATTTAATTTACAAAATGACACAGGTACATGTAGGGTATCCAAGAATTTAGCTTCTGTAAATAGTTCCTATCTTTATAATTCTTCTATTGAATATACTGACACAAGTTCTTTAAACTTAAGACTAGGACAAAGGGTAGACAAATTCAACTAAATGTAGCACATCAAAACATACAAGGTCTATCTGGCAAGGATTTAGTATTAAGTTTATATTTAGAAAATCACTGTATACAAGTTATGTGTATTACAGAACACTGGCTAAAAGAGTACCAAATTAAATTCTTAAATAACTCGCAATACACGGTACACAGTGCCTTCTCTAGGAAACACGCTATTCATGGTGGATCCTTGATTATTGTTTCAAATAGCTTAACATGTAAAGAACGGAAAGACATAGCAAGTTTGTCTATAGAACGCACCGTGGAACTGTCATGTGTAGAACTTGAGCAGCATATTATCATATGTGTATATCGTCCACCGTTAAGTAACTTTAGCTTGTTTGAATCAGTTATTGAAGATGCAATTACTAAAATTAGGAGCAATAAGAAAGGTATTATAGTTTGTGGTGATTTTAATGTAAATATTCTTGATCATTCAGTAATGACTAGTAGATTTTTAACTCTATTTAAATCATTTAATTTAAAAAATTTGTTCCTTGAACCAACTAGGATTACAGCAACATCATCCACCTGTCTTGACAATATATTTAGTAATAGGGTATTTGACTAAAAAAATCGAATTAGTCCGTCAGTTAGATTATCGAAAAATATTGGATACGTATTTTTTGTTTTATCGATACAGTAAAAAATAAGGAAGATAAAACGCATCAAAGATGGAGAAACGTATAAGAGTGGGGGCTTGTAACGTCACTTGCCAGTAAAAAGTGTACTGGCAAGTGACGTCACACGAGTTTTCAGCGAATTTTGTCGTCTTAATTCTTTGTTTACGCGACTAAAGAAAATATACGTGTCCAATATTTTTTGGAAATCTATCTGACGGACTAATTCGATTTTTTTAGTCAAATACCCTATTGTACAGTTTTGAATAAATTAGTTAGTTCTGAATTAACTTCGGATCACTGTGGTCAATTAGCAAGGTTTCCGTATTATAGTGATAGCATTATACAGAAAGTGTTAGTTAGGCCATTACCTAGGCATAAGTTTAATGAATTCCGGAATAAAATTTTAATTGGAATGAATGCTATGAGTCCTGATCTAATGGAGATTGATTCGCCAAATGAAAATTTCAATAATTTATTTAATGTAGTTAACAAGGACATTCAGAATACTTTTAGGACTAAGGAGAAAGTAGTTAAGGAATCTCGAGCTTTTAGTGAGTGGGCTACTGCAGGTATTTACAAAAGCAGAGCAAAGATGTACGAGTTGTATGGTATGAAGAGATACAATTCTGATTCGAACTTCACTGAGTATGTTAGGAATTATTCAAAGATATTTAAAAGAGTGTGCAATACAGCTAAGGCATTATTCGTTAGGAACAAAATTGAACAATTCTCGAATAAAATTAAGGCAACCTGGCGAGCTATTAATGAAGCAACAGGTAAGACAACACTTAGAGGTAATAGTTTTAGTTTATTTGATAGTGACAAATTTATTCATAATGACAAAGAAGTCGCACACACATTTAATAAATTCTTTGCTAGCATACCGATTACTACTACTAGAGAATTAAAATCATCAGCTATAGTCGCAGAAAACCTATTAGAATCTAGTGTAGGAAAATGTGATGTATTATTTAAGTTCGATTGTATTAATTCTACCGACATTATAAGTACTTTTCAATCTCTAGAGTCTAAGAATACAGGTGATCTCTGGGGCATTTCTGTTAAGGTTTTAAAAAGTATAATTGATGTAGTAGCTCCTTATTTAAGCAACTTATTTAATAAGTGTATTGAATCAGGTGTTTTTCCCGATCTTATGAAACACAGTAGGATAATACCTCTTTTCAAATCCGGCAGTAAGACTGATCCTAGTAATTATAGGCCAATATCGATACTACCTGCCTTTAGTAAGATTTTTGAAAAGATCATACTCAAGCAATTACTTAGACATTTTAATCTAAACAGCCTCCTTCATAGTGAGCAATATGGATTTACCAAGGGTCACTCGACAACAGATGCAGGAGTAGCGTTACTTAAACACATATTCAGTGCATGGGAGAATGCCCAAAATGCTATTGGTGTGTTTTGCGACCTTTCGAAAGCATTCGATTGTGTCTGCCATGAAACGCTCTTATGCAAACTTAGACATTACGGCGTACAGACTAAAGCATTGGAAGTCATTAAGTCATACTTAAGTGACAGAATCCAATGTGTTGAAATAAACGGCTCAAAATCCAGTGGCTTACCTGTTGATTTGGGAGTGCCGCAAGGCAGCATCCTAGGGCCTTTCCTGTTTCTTGTTTACATAAACGATTTACCTTTTTACTTGAAAAACATTTGTGACGTTGTACTGTTTGCTGACGATACTTCTTTGATATTCAAAGTAGATAGAAATAAGGAACATTTTAACGAAATAAACAGTGCGCTCATTCAAGTAACTAAATGGTTTAATGTAAACAATCTGGTACTGAACGCCAAAAAAACAAAATGTATTAAGTTTGCTCTGCCTAATGTCAGAAACCTTGGTCCTAGTATAGCTCTAAATGACGATGTTCTCGAAACATCTGAATCTACATTATTTTTAGGAATAACACTTGATTCGAAATTACAGTGGGGTGCGCACGTTACATATCTCTCAGGGAAACTTAGCTCAGCTGCTTATGCCATTAAGAAGGTTCGTAGGTTGACTGATGTCGATACGGCTAGATTGGTTTATTTTAGCTATTTTCATAGTGTTATGTCATATGGCATATTATTATGGGGTAGGGCCGCTGACATCGAAAATATTTTTATATTACAAAAACGAGCAGTTAGGGCCATTTACCAGTTAAAGACAAGAGTCTCACTTAAAGAAAAATTTAAAAATATTGGTATTCTTACTGTAGCATCACAATATATTTATGCCAGTGTTATGCATGTACGACTACATATAAATTCATACAAAATGAATAGTGACATACACAATATTAATACTAGGAACAGGCACAAATTATGTGTACCATATTTCCGTTTACACAAAACGCATAGCTCTTTTATTGGGCTTAGTATAAGAATCTATAATAAACTACCAAGTAATATTTTAGACTTGCCTTTAAGGTCGTTTCAGACAATTGTTAAAAATAATCTTTTACTAAAGGCATATTATAGTTTAAATGAGTATTTTGACGACAAGTACGCTTGGAAATAAATATTCTTTTATTAGGTCAATTTATTTTTATTATTAGGTCAATAGGCAGTATTATAGTGTAGTTAATTACCGTATTCTCTTTTTATGCTACATTTGCATTCTTGTTCTACTCTTTTTATTATAATTTATTGGATTTGTAAGGTGAGGGTAACTCGTGGTCATGAACTGCTAACTAATAGATTGTAAATTGCTACAATACTGTTCGGAACATACTGTTCCACCATAGATCAGAACAGTCATGTTCGCGAGTTGCTTACATCAAAAGACGTAAGTGGATGCTCCTGTTTCACCATATTCACTTTGGGAGGCTTAATAAATGAACATAATTTATTGCTTGAGTATGATATCAATAACTATTAACTTTTGCAATAGTAGATAACTCACAATGTGAAACAGTTGCAGCTCCTTACAAATATAACATGTAAAACCATTATACTGGCAGTTAAAAAGAGTGGCCACGAGTTTTATTGCCCGTTCTTTCTCGTGGTTCTACCTATTGCATTGCGAACGTGGCAGTAAATGTAAATGTAGAATCATCTAGTAATTAACTTTAACTTTTGACGTTCATAAGCGTCACTTTGTGGCCTAAATGAATAAATGAGTTTGAGTTTGAGTTTGAGTTAATTTCACGGGCGTTTTCAGTGATATTGTAATTTCACTAGGTCGCAATAGTGATATTGTAATAAATCTAGGTCTGCAATAGTGACATTATAAGAAAAGTAGGTATATTATGAATTAAGTTTTGGTGGGAGCCCCGCGTGTTTTTAATTGATCAATTCACTTAATCAGTCGCACAGACTTAACTCACTGACCAATCTGATAAAACGAATAAACTGGCACTTTGGCGATGCCTGTGAGGCCAAGTTGACGGAGCCTGCTATGCAGGGCTCCGTCAACTTGGCCTCACGATCTATTTATTTATGAAAATAATCTCCTTCACTTGGGAACCTTAATAGGTTACGTTAGGTTTTCCTGTAACAATGCACTCAAAAATAGGTCCGTCAACTCATCAAAAGACATCAATATACCATTTTTTTTTTCAAAAACCTGTCTCTTACTTCTGAACTCTATGTTCAATACAGCTGGTAACGAAAGCGGACCAATCAGCGATCGCCCTGATAATCTAACGGCGTTCTTAAACCAGGTGTTATTGTCAGAATATCACTGCCTTACAATTTCACAGTATCGGTCTAGTGAAATTATAATGTCACTGAAACTAGCCCGTTAAATCGTAAGTAATACGAAAAATTGACTATAATCTGTGTAATTATAATGTCAGTAGTGAAATTATAATATCACGGCTTTTGTACAATCCCTGCGACATATACAGATAGATCATAGAATATTACTTATAGAGAAAGAGAGAAAGAAGATATTATTCAGAAAATATATAAGGTTATAGAAATTGTACCAGAAGTTGTTAAGGTTTGCCGTTATAAATGTACAAAATTACAAATCAGTCCCCTTGACAATGTCAGTAAGAAAATATAGACAAGACAATTTAATGTCTTGTGCTTGTGAGCTACATATTTCGTTGGCTGGTAATGTAGGTAGTGGTTTTGCACACGTGTAACTTACCACAGACTTGTAAACTAGTTGGACGATAGTTTGCGAAGTCTGCGGGGTAGGTAGGTAAGTAGGCACGAAGTGAGAGCCTTTTAGAAACCAATCTTATTATAATTAAATTGAAGCACTACACTTGAAAGCAGCGATAGCTTAGTAAACACCAATGAACTGCAGAGATTCTCTATTTTAAAATCCACGCGGCATTTGTCTGAAATACCCTGTCAATTATGAACAGTGTTAGGCCATTGTCCACCATTGCTAGTCAAGTGCGGGTTGGCAGACTTCACATGTCTATCGAGAACATTATGGAGAACTCTTATACTTGTCGGTCACGATTTTTCTTCACCGTTTAGTAAACGTTAATTAACAATTAAATCCGCACATAACTTCAATAAGTCTGTGGTAATCACTGTGGATTTGAACTCGAGACAATCTGCGTAGCAGCACAGATTACTAAATAGTTACTAGTCTGCTGGTCTCTCCACCAAGCTATCTCTGTCTACCTATTTTATGTTGGGGGGTCGGTTGTAAAAACAATGGTCACCACAGTCCCGTTTTCTTTATGTCTGTCTGTATGATCGCCATAAACTCAAAAACCATCAATCGGATTTTCGTACTTTGTACACCAATATATCCTGAGAAAGATGTAGGTGTATAATCCACGCGGGTTGAGCCGCGAGCGAAGTCTAGTCGATCTGTATTTATGGCGTAGGGTCGCTTGTAAAAACAATGGTCAGACACTGACCGACACTAGGGACGCCACCTGTCTGCAGTTTTATGGCAATCCCGAGCGTAAGGACCCCTGGCCTTCGCTATTTGGTCCCTTGCAATAGCTACTTTAACATGCCATTTCAGTTTCATCGCTCGTCGTTTAAGATTTACTATTAGAACTAAATAGTAACAATGTGTACAAACTTATCTAAGGCATCTACCATCATTATATTTTTTTATAGTCTCACGGTCTTATCGCCAAAGGGGTAGGCCGAGGTACAATATTACACCCATATTTCACCATATTGTAAATTAGCCAAGTAGCAGTAATTCAATTTAGGTTCCACGTAATAGGCGACGAACCCCTTGTCGTTACCGGACACATTGCCAGACTCCGTGCTACTGAGAATTCGGAAAAACGCAGTAACACTTTTGCCCGACCGGGAATTGAACTGGAGACCTCATCACCAGCGAACTGAAAACCCGATTAGCAGACGCATACGCTATCCACTGGACCATGGAGGCAGTCTATCATATATAATATAGGTAGAAAATATGACAAAACAAGGTAAGAGGTACACCGTAGTACTTACTACTTACGCCAAATCCTATATTCTATCTATAGATGGATTAAGCAACGTTTGTAATTGTTATTTTCGAATAAAGAGATAGAAAGATAAAGAAAGAGAAAGAGGGAAAGAAAACATGTCACTAATAAAATGGACACTAAGTCCAAAGAAATGGCACGTCTGTTGAACGCAATTTGGTACCAGATTTAAGGCTTCCGCTACTGTTTCCATGATAAGTGTTTTTGCTTTTATTTAGGGACGGTTCAACAAGTATTTTGGAAACTTCACTATATGGCGTGTTGTATTTTAATTTTTAATTCAAATAATAATCAACTGAAGTAATAAACCAGCATGCAGCTACGCCCGCATTTGTTTTTTAAATTTAACCGTATTTGCCCGATTCCGAGCGCATTGTGGAATATTCCTTCTAAGTGCACCTCTACGGTCCCGAAGGAGGGCCCAAAAGTTTTGCCTGTGGCTTGTCTGTGAGACAGTGACGCAAGAGTTTCATAAATTCGGATTTATCTTAATAAATAGTAAATTAATTATATGTGTGCCTATTAATAGAAAGCAACTAAAAAGCAGAATTCGAATATCGCATCTAACCCTTCAGAAAAAAAAAAACATGTAAGGTCTAGCAGAAGACAGAAACGCTGTCTGTCGCTGCTAGACCTTACATGTTTTTTTTTTATAGTACTAGGCGGCAAACGAGCAGACGGATTGCCTGATGGTAAGCAATTACCGCCGCCCATGGACACAAGTAACACCACAGGAGTCGCAAGTGCGTTGCCGCCCCTTGGGGTTGGGAAAAGGGATACGATAAGGAATAGGGATAGGGCCTCCAGCACTCTCACTCACCGAACGAAACGCAACAGCTTAGGTACTGTTACTTTACGTCGATTTTCTATGAGACTTCCCCGGTAGTACTTCCCCGGTCGAGCCGGCCCATTCATGCTGAAATCAGCAAGGCTCTATTTGAACCTTATCAAAATAACTAGAAGATACCTGCAGCTACGCCCGCACACTTGATATTAATTTATCCGTTTCTACCCAATCCTGTGAGAATTTCGAGAAACCCCTTCTTAGTGCACGCCTACGGTCCCTAAGGAACATACATGCCAAATTTCAGCTAAAGTATTGTACTAATAGCTAATAATTTTGGCTGTAGCTTGTCTGTCAGTCAGTCAGTAACGCAAGGATTTTATTTATACAGATTTTAAACTTCAATTTTCATGTGCTCTCTGTGCGATGCGTCTTAAGTGTTAGTCTCTTTCTTACTAATATTATTATGCAAAATTGGGTTTGTGTATCTGTCCTTCTTTTACGTCGCAACGGAGCGATGTTCATCTTCTTGCCCTGGTCCCAATCTATTTGGGGTCAGCGCCGTACGTCCTTCGCTTCCATTCTTTTCTGTCGCCCGTCATCTGATCATTTACCCCTTTCTCTTTCATACCCATCCTCACACAGTCCATCCATCTTTTCCTTGGCCTCCCTCTCCCTTTCCATCCCTCTACCTTCATATTCATCACTTGCTTACCTACATACATATCATCTCTTCGCATAACATGTCCATACCAGGCCAAACGACTTCGTTTCACTTTCTCGTCTATAGGCGCCACCTCCAGACTACCTCTCACGTATTCATTCCTAATCTTATCCATTCTCGTAACTCCACACATCCATCGCAACATTTCGCAACGGAGCTATGTTATTGAGTAATTTTGTAGGACAGACATACATTATGGGATTTCCCGAAATACCCACGGGAACGGGAAGAAACGGTTAAATAAAAAAAGTGCGGCCGTAGCATCGTGTGGCATCCTATAGTTAAGATATAAAAACTTAATAAAAACCTAAATAATATATAGTAAATATGATGAACGATGACAATAAAAGGTTTGGAATATTTCGAAAAAGCGGAGTCGAAAGAGCAAATAACAGTAACGCAAGGAAACAGTCTGTTTCTTAATTAATTAGTCGCCGTCGATCGAATCTACGGAGCTTAGTGCACGAGACAGAGTTTAATTCCAGACTGTAGTTAACTAGAAGTATACTATAGAAGGTTGTATAGCCATGTGCCACGTGCAACGTTTTATCTGCCCGGGATGAGGCTCTCAATCCCGCATTATTCCGATGTCGCGGTAATACCCGGTAATGAAGCCTCCGCATCACCGGGTGAGCCGCTAAGTCCACGGGAACACTTGCAATTTCACACCACCACAACTACCTACACCTATACACAATAATACATATTACACACTCATACACACTGCATGTGAAAGAAAAGATCTTTGTCTGTATTTGGCAATAAAAATGACCGTGGTGTGTGTGTATTTTCTTTTTTTATTTGAAAATCGAAATGATTTGATGAATTGCGCTTTGGCTGCTCCGAGTTTATGGTATGCGAGGATCGTCAACCATTTTGTATTGTGCCAGTGTCATGAAAAATATGTTTATTTATAAACATCGATTTGACGAGTATGAAGTACAAGATACGAAGTGATCAATTTGAGTGCTTTTGCGTACTGAAAATGAACTGTAGGTAATCATGTTTGTTTTGCTGAGAGAAAATATAAGTTTTGGTGGAAATTTTCTGCTGGTTTGCACGATGGCTTGTGGCTGCCTTAAATAATCGAATACGCAGTATTAAATACCAATCTAATGATTTTGTCAAATCATTGTACTTATTTAAGAAGGAAAGGGCGTTGTGAGAACTAAAGATAACTAAATTAGCAGTTTATTAGCTATATTGATTTCTCTTTTATTATACCATCTTATTTAAAACCACGCTGTATAAAGTTCTTCAAGATAATTTGAGTAGGTAGAGTAAGTTTAAAAAAACTCAATACAGAAACAGAACTTCTTTCAAAGATAATAAAAACTTTCAACAAAGATACTTAACTCTTCGTTGAATTTGATAAGTAAAAATATTATTTACGTTTTTAGTCCTGACTACGCTTCTTGTCAAATTTAATAAATGTTTTGTCATTGCCAAATAAACAGACAACGAAGATGATTAAATAACATTCGAAAAATAAAAGGAAAAGACATTTTCTTAAGAATTCCGACAAAATATCTAAATTGTAATTCAACATGATGCTGTCGAATTAAGAACTGCCTCCTTTTTGTCGTCACTTGTAAGGTTATAACTGTGCAATTCATCAAATATAATTTACTTAATAGCCCGAGATCCGTTATACACGTTTATGACTTTATAAACATACAACGAATGACTTCGGTGTAAGTGATAAAACAATTTCAATTCACTTACTTATAACATATTAGAGAACTGAAAAGGTCGAAGCCGTTCATGCCAATGATGTAACATAAAAAGAAGTAGATACATTATAGGCGTACCAAAATCTGACCGCTAAACATAAGTCTGACATATGTGTGTGTGATCGCGAGCCGGCGTCAAAGTGAAACTGAAACATCTTGTCAACCGAAATTAAAATAAAATATAGAGTTATCGATGTGTGTACCGTTTCTACGGATTGATTACTACGTAGGTAGGTACGTTATCTACCTTTTTCTAATATCATTGGCTCATGCGGTAAGCATTTGCTTACCGCATGAATTAAACAATAACAGCCACTCAATAAGTGCTGAATTACTTTCAGCTCTATCTCACAAAAATTATGTTCCCTGCAAATAGTGTTACCGATCCGACTGTTATAAGTTTATAATTTGCACCGAGAGGTATGGCTTTTGGTGGCTCATCATCCATTCATAAATCAGACACGATTATGGATCGGATGCATTTATTGATCCGTCTCGTTGTCATGGGTCTCTCGCAGTAGGTACTACAGAGCATTAGTTTCTCGCGAACAGAACGTATACGTGAAAGTGAGATCTGTGAAATACAGGTAGTTAAGAAACTAATCTAAGTAGCAACCTTTAATCCGAAAAGACATCAAGTTTAACACGACATTAATAATAAAAAAGACATCGTGTAGTTTATAAATATACGTAAATTTAGTTGTAAGTACTGACCAAGCTTTCCTCGTTCGCAGCGAGTGAGTGGTCAACCACGATCCGGTATAATCTTTGGTTCCGTACATTCGCTACATAAGAAAGAAATGATTACAAATAAAAAATTGGTTGCCTGTAAAGTCGGTATACGGGCGAAAGTTTTACGTGACAACGACTTTGAGTGGTAAAATAATTATAATGTGAATATTCATTCGTATAGTTGGAAGAAGGATGAAAGACGCGTGCCTTTCACTTTTTATGTCTGTCTCTCTCGCTCTTAGGCGGGACGCGTGCCTCTCACTCGCTCTCATTGTGAGCGCATAACGTGAGCGGAGCGTAACGCAGTTTCTTGAAGTGTCACCCGGCAAACCAATTTATAAGACGTTGTCACGTCAAAATGTGGTCACATTTGCAAGAATTACTTTGAAATTAAAGTTCCCGAGCTTTTTTGACTCGCTGCTTATTTTCAGGCTAAGCTTTTAAAAGGATTTACTAGAATCTGTAATAAAATAACACTGAAATGGAATTAGTGTTTAATTTTTAAAGGTTGGACGGGCAGGGCTTGTATATTAACATTTTCATTCTTTCGTGGTATTCAGGTTTAATCTTCTTTGATGGTTAGTAATAATTATTAATTGTTTATGGATAAGCTGCGTCCAACGAAAACGATTAGTTGCATACTGTGGTGTATTTTGTGAAAACCGTGCAATTCTGCAATTCGCATTACCATCTCGACTGGCTTGTTAGTCATGTAGCATTGAGGTTCTGGGTTTCATAGCATTGTTTTCATTACTGCTAATTTAGTTTGCGGATAAGAACTGCCGTGAACACGTGGCTACCTTTAAAGTATAGTTGAAACGAATTTATGCTAACGTATACATAAACGGTTAAAATATTTATTGTGGTTCGTTGTTCGCACAGAACAGTTAAAATATATCTATGATTGTTCGCATATAGATAGCCTCGGTATACAACTGTGATATTGAGACATGTAATACTATAATAAAGCAACCAACTAGGCATCTTAAAATCGTCAGTCAAAACATACGTAGTATATTTAAAAAAATTGATAGTCTAAAAGCAGAGTTAACAAGATTTTCTTTTGAGTTTGACATCATAATTTTAACGGAATGTTGGCTACATATAAAGTACTACGTATAAGTGTATTCCGACAATGGACAACTATGTAATGTACTGTTCGCAAAAATACTTAAACCAAAATGATGGTATTGTCATTTATGTAAGAGATGATATAAATTGTATTGTACAAGAACCGGCCCCAGTAGGGGCTAATTTTCTGTCTTTACAGATAGAACCAGACTTATTTATCTTAGCCGTATATAGGTCCCCATCGTACAAATGTACTGACAGCTTTTTGAGCTCTCTTAACAATATAGTCAGACCGATTACAACGCTTAAAAACATTTTAATAATTGGTGACGTTAACATAGATATAAAAACAGGCAATAATGACAGGCACAGTGCAACTTATTTAAATTTAACAGCTGAATTAGGTATGCTACCGGGTCATACTTGTCCAACTCGTCTCTATAATTGTCTAGACCATGTCATCTTAAAAACCTCTTTAGCCACCAATATATTTATAACTAATTCCATAATTACGGATCACTGTCTAGTGGCCCTAAGTATGGATTTAAGGAAGCCTGAAATAAAGACCAACAAATCTTAATATATAAAATCCTTGCGTTACTGACTGACTGACAGACACGCTACAGCCGAAATTATTGGGCGCAGGAAGCTGAAATTTGGCATGTATGTTCCTTGGTTACCGTAGGGGTGCACTAAGAAGGGATTTTCCGAAATTCCCACGGGATCGGCCAAAACGGGTAAATTAAAAAAAATGCAGGCGTAGCTGCTGGCGTCCTCAAAATTGACTATCAAGGGGTTATAAAAAGCCTAGAGGATACTGATTTTACCTTCATAGCTTTATCTACCAATGCAAATGACACTGCTACCCTCTTCGTTAAAAAAATATCAGCTGCAATTAGTCTAAACACTAGAAGCCACCCTGTTCCAAATAGACAAAGAACCATTAAGCCATGGGTCACGCCTGGCCTCTTACGTTGTATGCGTCATAGGGATAAGCTTCACAGACGACTTAAGAAAGATCCAACCAATAATATCCTTGAAACATCGTATAAGCGTTACCGGAATTATTATAACACTCTTTTAAGGAAGCTGAAGATCAGTTATGAAAAATCTCTATTACAATCAGCAAAGTCTACAAAAGAATCGTGGAAAGCTATTAGAACCATTGTAGAATATACAGAGACACGGAGGGATGCGTATGATCTGTTGTGCTCAACAGGAAATAAGGTTCACGATATTGACGACGTTAATGAGTACTTTTCCAACATTGGCAAGCAACTTGCTGATGCAGTCAAGGGTTCAATAAGTTTTGTTGCATCATCCCCGGTTAGAAATATTCCTTTGTTACCTAATTCAATAGCACTGCTCCCGCCCGATGAAATGGAAATAGAGACGCTAATACTTAATTTAAAGAACAACTGTGCCAATGGCTGGGACTCCATACCGGTCCAGATTTTAAAACTAGCAAAACATCTAATAGTGCCTCCACTAACCAAACTAATTGGCCTTTGCTATGGTCAGGGGGTTTTCCCTACTGTATTTAAGAGATCTTTAATCACACCTGTACACAAGAGTGGTGCGCGAGATGAATGACAAACTACAGACCAATCTCCGTTCTCTCATCTTTATTTAAAATAATCGAAAAGACTCTTAATGTCAGACTCAGGAAATTTCTTGACCACAATAAAGTATTATCAGACAGCCAATTTGGGTTTAGATCGGGTAGAAGTCCGGAAGACGCTATAAGTCAGCTGACTAACTACGTGACTGCTAAAGTTGACGCTAAGCAACAGTGTATAGGCATTTTTCTCGACCTCGCTAAAGCTTTCGATACAGTTTCGATTCCCATTCTTGCAGACAAGTTATATAAAGTGGGAATTCGCGGTCATGCGTTATCCATCTATAAAGACTATCTTTGCGGTCGTACTCTGCAAGTCAAAATTGGGCAACATATTAGCGCAGATGCTCCAGTGCAACATGGAGTTCCACAGGGCAGTGTCCTTGGCCCAAGCTTATTTCTTGTGTATATTAACGATCTGTGTCAACTTAATTTGATTAATGGAAAAATTATCACATATGCCGATGACACCGTTTTGCTATTTTATGGTAGAACTTGGGCTGATGTACAACAGCATGCTGAAGTGGGACTTCACAAGATCAGACAGTGGCTAAGCAGAAACCTATTGACACTTAATGTGGCCAAAACAACATTTGTACCATTTACGTTTGCTAAATCGAAACCATCCAATTTAATAATTAAAAGTCATTTATGTAATTTTCCATATGACAATATTTGTTCATGTCCGTCCATTTCTACATCCAAAAACGTCAAATATCTGGGTGTTTTAGTAGATGACGAGCTGTCCTGGCAGCCTCATATCGAGTCGATGACATCGCGCGTCAGAAAATTAACGTGGATCTTTAAAAAACTTAGGTTTGTTGCCGACTTTCAGCTTTTGCGTACGATATACTATGCACTAGCTCAATCTATTCTAGCATATTGTATCCAAATATGGGGTGGTGCCTGCAAGTCGTACATGATACAAGTCGAAAGAGCACAGAGATGTATTTTAAAGGTCATGACATGTAAACCATACCGATACCCGACTAGTTCTCTGTATAAAGAATGCCAAGTTTTATCTGTCAGGCAACTATATATTTTTCAGCTTGTAACTAAACATCATAAATCAGTACATTTTATACCTGGCACTGACAGCACGAAACGCACAAAAACAAACATTTGTTTATTAGGTAGATATCGCACTGCATCTGCAAGACGACAACAAATATATATGGCCCCTCGTCTCTACAATAAGATTAACAAAAGAACTAAACTATATGGTCTAAAATACCAGGCATTGAAGTCTACATTTAAGAACTGGCTGTTAATTTTAGATTACGATGAAACAGAATTTTTGCTAGAGTATAGTTTATAGTAATTATAGTTAAAAAAAATTATAGAGTGTATGTGTGTCTAAGTTAGTAATATAAGTGTAGTCAGTTAGCAATATGAGTAAGTGCTAGTATAAAATATTTTTGTGTCCATACATGTGAGAAGGTACTGACTTCTGTAACACAGGTAGCCAATACCTAGCTCAGAAGTCAGAGGCTTCCTAAGTTTTGATGTAAAGATTTTATGCAAATAAAGATTTTATTTTATTATTTTTTTTTTCATATGGGGTAACGATCCGCCGCGCCGTCCAGCCCGCATTTCCGTATGAACAATGTGATCCCACAGATTGCACTGAACTCACACATTCACACGTCACTGTGTGTCTGCTAGGCTGTGTGAGAGTGTGCATCAATCTCGCTCAAGAGCAGCTTTAAACAATACTCAATAGGTGATTGGTTAATAGTATTGCGTGGGAACTGAGGGGAAACCTCGCTTACGAAGGAGATTTTCACAAATCTACACCAATAGATGATTTCTAGACACAGATAAGTGGTCCAATTAATTCTGTTTAGTACTTACTTCTTTGAAGAGTAACAAATCATGGTCTGTAGATGAAGGAAACAACACCGCAGGTCGTTCATTATTGAGCTTGTGGCCGAAATGATCGTTAATGTACTTTATTGCATGTCCAAATAAATGTGTACAGTGTATGTACAAAGTGACCAAAGGTGTCTCCATTTCTTGCAAAAAATGAACTTAACAGTAGTATCAAGGATAATTACAGCAGAAGAGCATTTCTGGTATGAGCTTATGCGGTAGTGTTTCCACTGATAGAGGCGAAAGCCTTGATGTTCCATAATTCAACGTAAACAACTTTTTTTTTTCTGAGAGTTCGAACCTGGCTGTCATGAAGATCTTTGGCAGTCGTTATGGATTGTTACCACTCTAGTACTCGTATATACTGACACAGGTTTAAGCCATAGAATCTCGCTGGCCAAAGGGCCAGCGAGAGTTACGGAGGTCAGACGACTGTTGCACTGTAGAAAAGCTAATATTTTGTCATATAGGTTAGATTGATGGTTAGATTAGAAAACGGGGCCAAGGCTCCGAGGAGAAAGTCTTGGATGCAACCGAGAAAACACTACATATGTCTATGATGAAAGCAAAGTAATCAATGGCAAAAATAGTTTGTTATATTTGGATACAGCAATAAAAATACACAGCTCGATTGTTAGATAGTGGTACCTAATACGGTTAGCAAACAGTTTGGACACCGACGCATGCCTATAACATGACATGTGAACCTTGCCCGAACGACAAATGTATGCTCTCCTTTATAGAGACAAGGATTGCCTCTTGATAATGTTAATATAATGACTCTCTGATAAAAACTGAAAAATTCAGTTGAGTTTCAGTGAATAATATATTTTTTAACGTATATGGGCGTTTTGTATTTCCTTACTTATTATTGTATTACTCATATAAGATTACCCATCTTGAAAAATTGTGACGTAACCAAAATCCCTTTCGCCTCATTTTTTAAACTCAAGAATATGCATAGTTCATAGCTTTGTAGATAGCATATTCAATTTTGTTCCAAAATCACCAATCTGTAAAAAGAGAAAACTATTTTGTTTCTTTTTCATATCTTTTGGATAGGAGCTTAACTTTGTCTACGTTTTGCACAGACTTTATCAATGTTATTTCTATTAAGATTATTTTAGAATTTTAAAGTTTTTATCTTCATTCTTTCAGATTTTGATAAGTCTGTATCTTTTTATGATTCTGAGTTAAAAACACAACATCCAGATACTAAAGATGGAAACACTCTCAAACATGTCGGTCACGATTTATCTTCACCGTTTAGTAAACGTTAATTAACAATTGAATCCACACATCACATCGAAAAGTCGTTAGTGCGCCTTGGATTTGAACCCGAGATCCTTCGCGTAGCAGTCATTGGTCTCTCCACTGAGTTATCGCCGCCTAGGTCTATGATTTTAAGTGTGGGGTCGGTTGTAAAAACAATGGTCACACGCTGACCGACACTAGGGACGGCACCTGTCTGCAGTTTTATGGCAATACTGAGCGTAAGGACCCCTGGCCTTCGCTATTTGGTCCCTTGCAATAGCTACTTTAACATGCTCGTTTCAGTTTCATCGCTCGTCGTTTAAGTTTTGCTATTAAAACTAAATATTAACAATGTGTACAAACTTATCTAAGGCATCTACCATCATTATATTTGTTATAGTCTCACGGTCTTATCGCCAAAGGGGCAGGCGGAGGTGTAAACTTCCTGAAATCCATATTTCACCATGTTGTAAATTAGCCAAGTTGCAGTAATTCAAGTTAGGTTCCACGTAATAGGCGACGAACCCCTTGTCGTTACCGGACACATTGCCAGACTCCGTGCTACTGAGAATTCGGAAAAACGCAGTAACACTTTTGCCCGACCGGGAATTGAACTGGAGACCTCATCACCAGTGAACTGAAAACCCGATTAGCAGACGCATACGCTATCCACTGGACCATGGAGGCAGTCTATCATATATTATAGAGGTAGAAAATATGACAAAACAAGGTAAGAGGTACACCGTAGTACTTACTACTTACGCCAAATCCTATATTCTATCTATAGATGGATTAAGCAACGTTTGTAATTATTATTTTCGAATAAAGAGATAGAAAGATAAAGAAAGAGAAAGAGGGAAAGAAAACATGTCACTAATAAAATGGACACTAAGTCCAAAGAAATGGCACGTCTGTTGAACGCAATTTGGTACCAGATTTAAGGCTTCCGCTACTGTTTCCATGATAAGTGGTTTTGCTTTTATTTAGGGACGGTTCAACAAGTATTTTGGAAACTTCACTATATGGCGTGTTGTATTTTAATTTTTAATTCAAATAATAATCAACTGAAGTAATAAACCAGCATGCAGCTACGCCCGCATTTGTTTTTTAAATTTAACCGTATTTGCCCGATTCCGAGCGCATTGTGGAATATTCCTTCTAAGTGCACCTCTACGGTCCCGAAGGAGGGCCCAAAAGTTTTGCCTGTGGCTTGTCTGTGAGTCAGTGACGCAAGAGTTTCATAAATTCGGAATTATCTTAATAAATAGTAAATTAATTATATGTGTGCCTATTAATAGAAAGCAACTAAAAAGCAGAATTCGAATATCGCATCTAACCCTTCAGAAAAAAAAACATGTAAGGTCTAGCAGCGACAGACAGAAACGCTGTCTGTCGCTGCTAGACCTTACATGTTTTTTTTTATAGTACTAGGCGGCAAACGAGCAGACGGATTGCCAGATGGTAAGCAATTACCGCCGCCCATGGACACAAGTAACACCACAGGAGTCGCAAGTGCGTTGCCGCCCCTTGGGGTTGGGAAAAGGGATACGATAAGGAGTGGGATGAAGGAGAAGGAATAGGGGATAGGGCCTCCAGCACTCACACTCACCGAACGAAACGCAACAGCTTAGGTACTGTTACTTTACGTCGATTTTCTATGAGAGGGTAGTACTTGCCCGGTCGAGCCGGCCCATTCATGCTGAAATCAGCAAGGCTCTATTTGAACCTTATCAAAATAACTAGAAGATACCCGCAGCTACGCCCGCACACTTGATTTTAATTTATCCGTTTCTACCCAATCCTGTGAGAATTTCGAGAAACCCCTTCTTAGTGCACGCCTACGGTCCCTAAGGAACAAACATGCCAAATTTCAGCTAAAGTATTGTACTAATAGCTAATAATTTTGGCTGTAGCTTGTCTGTCAGTCAGTCAGTAACGCAAGGATTTTATATATACAGATTTTAAACTTCAATTTTCATGTGCTCTCTGTGCGATGCGTCTTAAGTGTTAGTCTCTTTCTTACTAATATTTTTATGCAAAATTGTGTTTGTTTGTCTGTCCTTCTTTTACGTCGCAACGGAGCGATGTTCATCTTCTTGCCCTGGTCCCAATCTATTTGGGGTCAGCGCAGTACGTCCTTCGCTTCCATTCTTTTTTGTCGCCCGTCATCTGATCATTTACCCTTTTCTCTTTCATATCCATCCTCACACAGTCCATCCATCTTTTCCTTGGCCTCCCTCTCCCTTTCCATCCCCCTTCCTTCATATTCATCACTTGCTTACCTACATACATATCATCTCTTCGCATAACATGTCCATACCAAGCCAAACGACTTCCTTTCACTTTCTCGTCTACAGGCGCCACTTTTAGACTAACTCTCACGTATTCATTCCTAATCTTATCCATTCTTGTAACTCCACACATCCATCGCAACATTTCGCAACGGAGCGATGTTATTGAGTAATTTTGTAGGACAGACATACAATATGGTTCGAAATTCCCACGGGAACGAGAAGAAACGGTTAAATTAAAAAAGTGCGCCCGTAGCATCGTGTGGCATCCTCTAGTTAAGATATAAAAACTTAGTAAAAACCGAAATATAGTAAATATGATGAACGATGACATTAAAGGGCTTGGAATTCTTCGAAAAAGCGGAGTCGAAAGAGCAAATAAGAGTAACGCAAGGAAACAGTTTCCCAGGACCAAGAGATTTAATTTAGATAAGTAGTTTGCCGACGACAGCTTGTTATGTGCTCTGCGATCAGCTTAGGCTGAATGCTTCTTGCCTCACATCGACATATTTACTTTTTAACTCTTAAGGTCATCTTAAAACTATTATTTAATGGCATTATAACGCAAACTACGAGGGCCTGTTACCTGTTATTCTACCTTATCTGGTTAGACTAGTAAGCGGAACCCGGGCTCCAAGGCGTGTAAGTTTTGGATGCAACCGGCATAAGGCTAGGACGATGCTAATAATTATCGTTATAAAAGACGAGTACTTAGATGACGCTCTTGGCATTGGTCCCTTCGATCATACGTGAATAAGTAGTCAGTTCTCACAAGATTGACGCCAACTGCATACATATCTATGTAGGTAGGTAGGTACCTATGTTTGCATTCAAATTTGCTAGAGGCGGAAACTGCTTTTCAATAGTTTGAGTGTCAGAAAGAGAAGTCGCAGTGTAGGTGTGGCGGTGCATCGCGTCGCGTCGTGACAACTAGGTACTGCTGCGAACGCTGCCAAGTGTCGCGCTGGCGGCGAACTCGTGAAATTTAATTTCCTACTAATTTCCCACTAGTCGTAGTTCACTGTTTGCTTACTAAATTACTGCAGTCGCGGCGGCTGCCGCTCTCTTCAATTCCATTTAAAGATTTTCATCACCACCACTTCCGACCATTTTGTTTTTATTTGCGAATCCCACTGTTAATTAATCTTCACGAGTTATTCTGAAGTGGCCAATTCATTACTCTTAATGGTTTCGTGAATTGCAAGAGTTCTATTAATTAAAAGTTGAAGCCTTTTAAGTATTTGGGAAGTTGTTAGTAACTTAACGGTTGGAAATTATGGAGCAACTGAAACTTTGATTGCAGAAGTCATAGTGAGCGTGGCGAAGCGCCTGTTAAAATGTTTTGCGCAAAATTATCACGACCGTTTAGCACGTAACTGAGCACACAGATATAAGTGCAGCATCTGGTTTGTATTGTGCCAAGTGCCAACGGGAAAGGAATGCTGCTAATAATATAAGTGTTTATATTCCATTTTTAGGTGAGCAGGTGGTGCCTCGGATTTTATAGTTTACGCACTTGAGACGATTATTCATAATGGGGTAGGTAGGTAATTGGTCTGGGTAACCTGTGTGTCTGATAACTTTGCTAATGTATGGCTATAATATACAAAGGCTGTAACATGATGGGTGTAGGACCTTGGCCTGTTTCAGAAATATTTGGAAGTAGTTCATAGATGCAACTTGTCGGGCGCTATAACGAGCACACATGAGAGCGAGCGGGAGTCCAAGATTACGAAGAAATTAAATTTTTTGATTTTCAGAAAATGAATGAATAAATGTGTGTTTAAACTAAAGTGATAACTTTAATTTGCACTGTAATATAAATCGTCTCCGAAATTATAATCTGTGCTTATGATATGTAACGTAATACTACACGTATTGCGTTATAATATCTCGCAGGCGCTTAACGCCAGCTTAGCCGTTCGCAATATTACCAAATATGGTCATGTTCACTAGCCAAAGGCAGTTGTGAGTCATAGGCCTATATCTATATAAGATGGGTGCGCGATCTAAGTCGATCACTTGCCCTACACACCGTCTCGCTGATGGTTGTAGTGACTATTACTTCCTACTATTATTAATATCCTACTTCTACTGTCCCGCTGGGGGTAAGCATATTCTAGTTGTCTGTGTGCCTAGATGTTCTGTCTGTAGTATCTGTGTCTCCTAAGCATAACAGCCGATCTAGGGACCGCCTGTTCCTGACCGGTTGTTGTGTATTCTCTATGCTGTTTCCAGTTCTTCCTACGGGCTACGTTCTTCCTACGGGCTACGTTCTTCCTACGGGCTGACGTTCTTCCTACGGGCTCACTGCACCTGTCTTCTCTCTACGGGCTACAAGCCACGAGCTGCTGGCGCCGTGCCGCTACTAGCCAGCTGCCACCCAAGCCTCCATTCCTGCCTACGAGCTCCTACAGCCAGGCCACGGACGCCTGAGCCTGACCGCTCGGCCCACATCGGCTGCACCGCTTGAGACCCCGCTCAGCCTGAACCTCGACCACAGAGCTGCCTGCGCAGCGCACCTTGGCCAGCTCATCGGCGACCCTACGAGCAGCTACCCTGCGAGCGTCGGAGAGCAGCAGGAGTCTACACTCCAGCCCTCAGGCCAGTGCTTACCTAGTTCGGTCATACTGTATGTAAGCGGTAGTGAGACATAATAAAAAACCTGTTCAGCCTAGCAGTGTTTCTCTCGAACCCCGACATCCTACCTGAGATCCTCCGTCTCAGTGGCGCCCAACTCTATTTGTCTCACTTCCAATTCCTGCAGTTGTTCTTGTTTAGGAGGTCAGTCTTTGTAAACGAGGAGGTGCAGACATCAGCGAACTGGTACGTACTATTTAACTTGTGTATATCTGTGTTTTGCTGTCTATCTTTAATTTCTATTCTTGTATAACTATTATGTGTTATCTTACTATTGCCTAATTCAAACAACTACCGATTCCCTACGTAACTGTTCGCAATTTGAAATAACCGTTTTTTGTTTTTGCATGTCACTTATCTATTGTCTACATTTTTACACTGAATCGTCGTAGTTTCTTTGTAAAGCAGAACGATTGCACACAGAGGGCTGTAATATACTTACGTTATTTTCCTATCATACACTTCATTTCATCATGAGCACTAACCCCATTAAGTACTTCCTACTTAATAAAAATGAATTGGCCTACGAGGTCGCTATTCGCGGAGAGGAGCCGGCTACCTCTGTTTTAGGTTTACGGAAGCAGCTACCTAAACTACTCGAGCTGATTCCGAATGACGAAATCCTAGAGTCAGGCCTAGACATAGCAGACGACTTCAAGGGAGCTAGCCTGTCAGTTACCGATTTAGATTCGCGAATCTCTTCCCTTAAGGAATTATACGACCACAACTTGGCGAAGCGAACTACGGCTTTGCACAACCAGGTCTACCACAGATTGGGCAGATTAGACAAATCCGAACCTAAATACGGCAAGAAAATATCCGACCTGACTGAACGCTTTCGGATGCTGTCGGCAGAGCTATCTAAGATAGAACACTCGAATGTTCCGTCGGCGGAAGTCGGAGTCACGATGACTTGCACGGATTCAACCCCTGCACAGGCAGCGTCGACTCCGGTAACTGTCCACTGTGAGCATTTGAGGGTTGGCGAACTATCGAAACTCAAATTCGACGGAACAGGCTGCGTTCGCGAATTTCTACAACGCGTGACGGAATTTAGGACGGTTAGAAATCTACCTGCCAATAGATTATTCGATTACGCGTCCGAAATTTTTACGGGTAATGCGTTACACTGGTTTCGCGGTGTTAAATATTCCATTTCTACATGGGACGAACTAGCTAGTAAACTCACAGCTGATTTTACACCGTACGACTATGATTATAAACTTTTAGCCGAGATTCGTAATCGTACTCAAGGGCAAACTGAGGGTATAATCATCTACTTATCAATTATGTTCCAACTTTTTGCGCGATTGTCACCGAACACGGTACTAACCGAACATTAAAAATTAAATATATTGCTTCACAATATTAGACCGTGTTATTCTACAGTACTAGCTTAATGTACTACGGCTATAGACACAATAGACACTCTAAAAAACTATGTCTAAACTATGAGAGGTTCCAGTGTTTAAGTGCACAATTTCACGAACCTAGTTACCCCACGTCTAACACAGTAGCACCTGATTTAGCTTACATAAATAAAAAGGACACGCACGGTCACTATAATAATTAACAGTACTATAAACCGTCTAAACTAAAAAACTACGCTTCTGTCGCATCTATAAATGTCGAACCGAACGATACACCTGTGCCTAACCTACAACACTATAATGTCAACATGATATCTAAATCAGCTGTTCCTACAAAAATAACTAATAAGAGGTGTGTGTTTTGCCCGCGATGTCGTTCAACTGATCACTCACTAGGGACGTGCAAGCGAGAACGTTATCCGATATGTTTTAAGTGTGGCCTTAGGGATGTCACGTTCGTAAATTGTCCTAACTGTAAAAATAAATCTTTTTCAAAAAACTAATTTACTCGGATCGTAGTTCGTCAAATAAGATGACAAACCCTACCGTTTGTACATCTTCTAAACCTAAATATTTTGACAAAGAAGACTGGAAAAATTGGCTGAACACTCTAAAAGTGTATTTTTCCAGTTATTCTGTGGCTGCGATCCGTGATCAAAAACCTAATACTGATTTTCGACCCTACGTTAATGTAACCATTAAGAATCTACCCCTTACTGGGTTACTTGACTCAGGTTCTGCCGTGACTATATTGGGCAATAATTCTCATGAAGAAATTATTTCTAAAAAGAATCTCCCTTTGAATAAGTGTGACAACCCTACTATATTTTTTCGATCGGCGGGTGGTCATCGTTTGACACCGATCGGCTATATCAACCTATCCATCACTTTTAAAAATAAAACTTGTTATTTAACCCCTTGTATGCCGGAACGCAGATCTACGCGAGACACAATAGCTTTTTAATTGTGTCTGGTATTCCGGCATACAAGAGGTTAAAAGCGTACGTAATTCCAGAAGTTACTAGTTCGTTAATTTTAGGTATTGACTTCTGGAAAAGATTTAAATTGTTACCAAACTATTAACTCTGTTAATAAAAATATTAACTCTGTTTCTTTATCTAATAATTACTCTCGTAGTAATTCCTTGCTTAATAAAGTTAATGCTACCGTGTCAGCTATTGATACTAACACTGATAATGATACTACCGTAACCTCGGATCAGTGGTATCTACAATGGCTGTAAAAACTCACCTACATCTTCTCCTAACTATGCCATCAAAAATGATAAATTGTATAGATATATGGTATCGAAATGTGCACTGCGGAAAGAATTCGAATGGAAAGAGGTTCTACCTACCTCGGATAGATCTACAGCTATTAAAGAAAAGCATTCGGAACTCGCTGCGGGTCATTTAGGTATTTTTAAAACGTATAAACGTTTAGCACAGCGTTATTATTGGCCCGGTATGCACGCCGACGTTGTTAAATTTATATCTTCGTGTGATACTTGTGTCGCACATAAACACCAAAACCATGCTACTTTAGGTGTTATGGGACGACCAAAGGTGTGCTCTCGTCCCTTCCAAACAATTAGTATCGACCTTGTTGGACCCCTTCCCTCAACTAGAAAACAAAATAGCTATATTTTTGTTGTTACTTGTTGCTTCAGTAAATATTGTCTTCTCTTTCCCATCAAGCGGGGTACTGCCGAGATTATAACTAACATTCTCGAGGAAAAGTTTTCTTAATACATGGCATACCTTCAACCGTTATTCTAGACAGTGGTAAACAATTTGTAAGTGCAACTCTAAAGTCTATGATTAGAAAATATAAAATACCTAACTTGCACTTTACACCAAAATACACTCCGCACGTAAATTCTGTTGAGAGATACAACAAAACCATCGTGACTACTATATCTTCGTTTATCGAAAACGACCATAGAATATGGGATACTTTAATTCCCAAAATTCAATTCGCGCTAAATACTGCGGTTAATGAGGTAACTGGTTATACTCCAAGTTTTTTAGTGTACGGCAGAGAACTAGTAACTTGCGGTTCACACTATATTGATGCCGAGTCAGATGATGTTATTTATATACCTAGGGATTCTTATGCTGAAAATATAGGCTGTCTACCAAGTATTTTCGATAAGGTCCAGTCTCTTTTAATCCAGTGTGCCTAGATGTTCTGTCTGTAGTATCTGTGTCTCCTAAGCAAAACAGCCGATCTAGGGACCGCCTGTTCCTGACCGGTTGTTGTGTATTCTCTATGCTGTTTCCAATTCTTCCTACGGGCTACGTTCTTCCTACGGGCTGACGTTCTTCCTACGGGCTCACTGCACCTGTCTTCTCTCTACGGGCTACAAGCCACGAGCTGCTGGCGCCGTGTCGCTACTAACCAGCTGCCACCCAAGCCTCCATTCCTGCCTACGAGCTCCTACAGCCAGGCCACGGACGCCTGAGCCTGACCGCTCGGCCCACATCGACTGCACCGCTTGAGACCCCGCTCAGCCTGAACCTCGACCACAGAGCTGCCTGCGCAGCGCACCTTGGCCAGCTCATCGGCGACCCTACGAGCAGCTACCCTGCGAGCGTCGGAGAGCAGCAGGAGTCTACACTCCAGCCCTCAGGCCAGTGCTTACCTAGTTCGGTCATACTGTATGTAAGCGGTAGTGAGACATAATAAAGAACCTGTTCAGCCTAGCAGTGTTTCTCTCGAACCCCGACATCCTACCTGAGATCCTCCGTCTCAGATAAGGTAGGTGCATCTAAAACAGCTGTTCCACAGAAGTGAAATAGTACTTAGCTATTACAACTCTCTTCGATCTAAGTATTAATCTTTAGTTGAACCAAACAACATCACTATCAATCTAAAACGGACAAAATACGGCCGAAATTTATTCGTAGCCGTGGCTTAATTCAAAGTGGTTGAAATCCACACGTCTGAGCATCAACACGGGCAGTTTCCTCGCAAGTGAGCGCACGAGACCCACTTTATAGAACAAAGTGCCGGCGTCCCCACACACGACACTGATTTATAATGATACCCGCTGTAGTGCAACACTGCGCCGCTAAACTACCTACACTATTAGGTATCTGTATTTTATGTAACAGCCGGACACTATCTATTACTGGACGGACGATATATTGTCAAGGGTTTTTATGGCAGTTGAACGAAACGCGGTTATTGAAAAGAGTATATGAAACAAGAAGGCCTAGTCCGAGTTCGGTAACGAATTGATCGCTTTCGAGTCATTCGTTGGTGAGAACATTTTCTCACACATTTTTAAAAGCAATTCTGACGGTTGGTAATGTTGAGAAGTGGGCGCCGAGGCGCTCTCACTCTCAGGCAATGTGAAATGTTCCCATAGAATAGACGAACGAATGCGATCCATTGGTGTGTAAATTCGGAATAATCCCTCAGAGGTTTCCTTGATATGGACTTGTTCGATTTCAATGGGTTTCTGTAAAATAATGCTCTTTAAGTCTAATGTAAGTGCCTGATGGGTGCGATAATAATTTGTGCGAACTCCAAATTGTTGTCCTGTTTGGTGTCATAAGTCTGATGAGTCTACTTTGTACATTTTGACTGCCTTCGTGGTCCAGTGGATAGCGTATGCGTCTGATGATCCCGGGTTTGATTTCCGGGTCGGACAAAAGTATTAGGTATTGTGTTTTCTGAATTGTCACTGGCGAAGTTTCCGGTAATGGCAATATGCTCGTCCCCTATTACGTGGGACCTAAAATGCATAAGACGATATGTGGGTATAATATTGCTATATAAACGCTACTAAATATATTACGCTATAAAAAATTCGACTTTGTGTCTTTGTATTATTTAAGTACTTCCTATTGGTCACACTAGTAAGCATACAGTAATTGATTAGGCAATAAACTATTAAGAACTTTTCGAAATTTCGATTAGCTGCCTACGTATTGCAAATTAGTTTTCGCAATGAAAATCAAATCGTACCTAATCAAATTGATTTCATTTATAGACATTGACCTTTACCTCCACAAAATTACCAAAAACCTTCTAAGAAAAGTAATTTTCCAATATTTAACTTTGAAAACTCCGTTAAACCAATTTGTGTACAACACACTTAAATCATAAAATGGATCTTGCGTCGACAGAATCTTCTGGAAGCTTCCTAATTCAATTTAAGGTGTAATAACGAGGGGTCGCCTAATGCGGTGCGTTCCTTCGTACTGTGTTGGCTGTTTGGAATGGCTATTACATGAATTGAGGGCGAGAATAAATCGTGTCGGTCGGTAGGCTCCGTAAACGTCTGTCCGTCGTAGTAATAATGTTGGACAAACAAACCACCGCGCTACGCCCTCGGCCCTTAGTTTAAATTTGCGAACAGCCCTCGGTTTTGTTACTGGATACTTATTGTACGTAGTGGCACACGTCAAATGGCGAGCCGGGGCCACGTAATAGGAGAGGGTCTATTTCAGAGGATTTTAGAGGACTGCACGGATGTAGTAGTGGTTTAGGCGGCTGCCTTGAGGCTTAACGTTGCGTCGAAAGTTGTGGGTTCGAAACTCACACATACACAGAGATGAAAAGGCAAACTTTTCGTGATCTTCAACTACCTACTTATATAAAATTTATTCGCAGAAATCAACAAAGCCTATTCTACAAAATCAAATTCATGAGCTCAAATTCGGAAGTTATGGACTTAATGAGGCAGGTATACCAGATGATATACGAGCGAGTTTAAAAGGCGGAGTGCCGTGTTATTAAAATTGTACCGACTGCCTAAAGTAGGTATTGCTTTTTTGGCACATTGCCCGAGTAATACCACCAGGGTACGTTACAACATATTCTTGCTCTATTATAACAAAGTACGTTCTATGTTATAGTTTAGTGCAGCTAAGAGCCAGCCACTTTATTTATGAGCGGAAAAGAGGTTTATAATCGTTTGCTTTTATTTAACCAAGCTTTTATATAGCGAGCAACATGCAACATTTTATAGCTAAATGTAGTTTCCTTGGATTACAAAATGCTTTTCTATTCTGGTGACTACGGAATAAGATTCTCAGATATTTAAATAGTCTATTTTGTTCGAAGTAAGTGTGAGTTAGCTTCGCACAAGGTTTATTGTTCAAATTCTCTTTCTTGTAAAGTCCCGTTTAAGCTGCGCGTCCACAGCATCGGAATCGGAGCGTACGGAGCGGAAGGATTTGTTGCTTTGTATTAATTTCTATGAAACTGCGTGCACTGGATCGGCATTTCTGCGCTTGAGACCGGTATTTGTGCTGATGACGTCATCCGCAGTGAACGCATCATACGGATTCCGAGCGTTTCAAGTTACGTGTTTGCGACGTTAAACTGTAGGCAAAAATACTTAATTAACGATGAACGACGATGTTTTAATTACTTTAGTGGAAAGGTATGAAGAACTTTATAATCTAAAACATGAACATTAACATAATCAACTTAGGAGAGACAATATTTGGTACGAAATTGGGCAAATAAAATCTATTTTCATCTTCTAATAAATCAGAATATAATGTATGATATTCTCCGAAAATTAATATAATTACAACAATATCCTCGTCACTAGCCTCCTGTTTTAAAAATACCTCAATTGCCGATGCTGAATCCGAATGCAGTAGACGCACCCCATCGGCATTTTGTAAATGACGACGCTCCGTCCGCTCCGTATGCTCCGATTCCGATCCTGTGGACGCGCAGCTTTAGGGATTACTCCTTGCAACTCTACACATATAGGTAGGTAGGTACGTAAAACTTCGCCACTTTAAACAATTTAACGTCAAGTAGCTGTCTTGTTCATACACAAGGTTCATTGCCAAATTTAAGTGAAAACTGTAAGCTATGCATGCAACTCTATTAAACACATGTTTAGCTGTAGGTAAGTAAAGTAAAGATCTATGAGTCTTACGATTGGTACGCCTCAAAGACAGATCGTTATAGAACTCTGCTCGTCAATCACTGCGACACAGACATTTCTAAGAAGTATTATTTCGTTAGTTCGCCAGCAATGTACGCAACACGGTTTTCACCAGAATATTCCTGCAGAATCAAGGGACAAATTTGAGAAACCAGAATTGAATCTAAGACCCAAAACCGCTTGTCCATAAATTAGCGTAGCCACGAGACGCCTGCATATACCTTCTTAGTCAGGTTCATTATACAATAGACATAATATTTGCTTGCTTCATATACAAGCTTCCTCACACAAGACTCAAGCGCTGGCCTGTGTACTGTGTAGTCCCACCTGACCTATTTGCAGTAGGTATTCGAGTAGAGATCCGTCATGTTATCTCTGTCGGCATCTGCTTTGTGATAGCGTCGGGCTCTACGTCCGACGCTAAATAATCTACATAGTGTTATATGCACTTGTACAATCAACATACTGCGAATATCAATCTCTGTCTGTTGTAGGTCAAAGTAATAGTTATAATATATAGGAACAACACAAGGTTGTGTAGTCGTAGTTTCTTATAATACTTATAATAGTTTAGGTAGGGTATTCATATAAGAGCTACTTTTAGTGAATCCTAGGACTGACTTTGCTGATTGCCGCAAAAATAGAAAGGACTGCGAAGTATTGCAAGAACTGCAATCCAGACTACTACTTTCAATACTTCTAGTCAAATACTATATAGATATATACTACAATACTTCATTTGACTAGAAGTACCTACTAAGGTACAAATAGATTATAATCTCCAAATCCATGTAAAGATCGGATATTGATGTCGGGTCGGTTAGTCATCGCCATCATTGATTCAGTTAGTATTCAAGCTATCATTTTAATAACTGTACGGTTTATCAAAAGAATGTTCAAATAGCGAACGGCTGTGTAAATTAGTTAATCTAGTAGAGTACCTACTTAGCGAGTAGCGACTAAATTAGATTAGGCACTTATTTTCTTTTGAACTCTCCTTCAAAATAGCTTGCGTCCATTTCCTTGTCTTTTTTCTTGTTTTCCCTAGTCCCTTTTTTTCTTTTGTCAGTGTCGTGAGTTTTCCTGTTTTATTTAAATGTATTTAAGTGAAGTTGCCTTACGCGCCCGTTGTCTTTTATTGACTCATCAAAATTAAACATCGCAATTACTAGTGTTTTAATTTAAAACTAAATAAATTAAGTTGATTGAAATTAATTGAGTTTTTATTTTTATATTTAGCGACTTACTTTACTTAATATATATATATATATATATATATAAAGGCCTATGCGTCTTGTCAGACGATATAAAGAAAATCTGTGGAGTGTTTTAGTTGCAGTTACTTACGTGTGCATGGCAGTTTTTCACGTGGCTGTGTAGGCCAATCCGTGATAGACATGAGCGTCCACATCTAGAGCAGATGTGTATTGCGACAGGTGGAGGGTTTTGATCGCGGTTATGTCTCCTAGCTCGTTTATCTGCCAATGTCTCGATCCAGGTTTTATCATGGCATTTCTGCCCGTCTTTTAAACATTTTCTCCACTCAATTCTGTCTTCAGAATATACTTAAAGTAAAGTATACTTTAAACTTTACTTAAAGAAATATAAAAAATATACCTATAGTTTTTTATGTTTTGTGTTGACCACCCAGATAACAACATCAAGTTTACAAACTTGCGGTTTACTAATGTTTGCCATACTTTAAAATGCCATAATTTCATAGGATCATTTCGCCTGTTCGCGTCCATTTAGTGCAGTTGGCAAGTTTGAAGGAGAAAATAAAAATGTTCCAGCAAATTGATTCAATTAAAAATTTATGTAATGCGTTCACTATATAGTCTATTTTAATAATAACTTTCAGTTTTGTTCGAAACTTGTTGTGTTTTTTTTTTAAATAGACAAACTTCAAAATATGGCATTTTACCCAGTTTGCGTCCAAAAAATCCTAATTGCGTCCACCTGTGGACCAGTTCGCGTCCACCAGCTTAGTCTTAACAATATCAACCTTATAATCCTTCATATAAGGGTGATTTTGTTAAGACAATCTAAACAAAGATTGGCTTTTAACAATTTCTACATTTAAGATTAAAGTTATAAAAAATCTACATTATTATCATTATTAAATCACTTTATAGAAACTATAAATAACTATTTATTGTTCTCAACATCGATGGAACTTAAAATCAAAGATAAAAAATAACGATACATGTTGTCCAATATTGTGGTCTTCGGAATAGCATAATTTTTACATAATTATGTACATATTTGTCTTATCGATTTCTTCTTCTCACGAATATCACAAAACGCTTTCTTTATTTAATCATCTTTTGTATTTTTTTCCTTCTTCTTTCTTGTCTCCTAAGAACTCATCTCGAATAGAAAAATATGGAATAAAAGAAATTAAATGTAATAATTCAATTTTAAACTCAGTCTTAATCAAAAATGCATTTTAACCCTTAATAGGGCAAAGGGCAAATGCTTACCACCTCAGCTTTTTGACCATAGTGCAGGAGTCTTTCCATGTACGCTTTCTTATATTCAATATTTATAATGCGTAAAGACCCTTAAAACTTTTATTAGTACTGGCAACAATGCTAACTATCAAAGTTTGCGAACTACCAACACTTGGAATAAAATACTGATGAATTTTGACAATCGGAGGTGTTTAGTTTAAATAATTTGAAAATTTGTTTTAACAAGATTCCGGTAAGTGGTTTTGTGATATTTGTTATGATTACTGTTTATATTATCCAGTATGACTCATAGAACATGTTTAGAAATTAAGCTTTTCCTAATTGCAAAATCATCATAATCTCGGTGGTAAAACTCTTACGTGGTAATATAGTTACCGTTACCCATTAGAGTGCTCGTTTTTTCAGGAGGATGTCAACGAAAAGGAAATTATCTGACAGTGTTATTGCGAGTATTCTAGAAGATTATCTCTCCACTATAGAAAGTAGTGACGATACTTTTTATAGAAATCCTGATATTGCCTAAACTTTGACTCAAAAGCGATTCAAAAAACTTACTGAAAACATTCACTTGAATGATAATACCAAAGAACCCGCAAGAGATCCATCAGATCGTGATAGGCTTTATAAAATACGCCCTATGATAACAAGACTAAACGAAGTATTCCAGACTCAACGCTCTCAGTCAAGCACTCAATCGGTGGACAAAAGTATGGCAAAATTCAAAGGTAAAAGCTCACTCAAACAATACATGCGGTAATAGTCAATAAAAAGGGGTTATAAGGTATGAGCCCGATGTAAACCGGATACTTGTATGTCTTTGATATCTATATTGGCAAAGCAGACGAGAATGCATTAAGTGAGGAAGGCTTAGGATATAACGTCATAATGAAACTATGTCAAGGTGTTCCACGCGATACTCTTGTGACTTTCGACAACTTTTTCACTGGTGTGTTTCTAATTACTGATTTGCTGATAAAGAAAGGAATATAATTATGCTGTCAGTACCGTGCGTTTGAACCGAAAAGGCTTACCAAAAGAGTTGTTGCCCAAAAATTAATTCAAGAAGGAAAAACTTGTAAAGCACGAGTTCATGTATAAAACCAAAGCTCCTGTTTCTGCCATACAGTGGATGGATACTCAACTGGTGAATATTTTGACAACAGCACACAACCCTAAATCTGTGTCTACGGTCAAACGAACGCAGAAGGATGGTTCCAAGAAAGATATTACTATCCCCACTGCAATTGCTGAATATACCGTTAACATGGGAGGGGTGGATCATTTCGATCACTTCCTTGCCTCGTATCCAATCGGCTGAAAGTCAAGACGCAACTGGTTGCGCCTATTTTATTTCATGTTTGATGCAGCTATCATCAACGCGTACATAGCCTACATACAAATTCACAAGCCAACTGTTCACACACACCAAGATTTCAGACTTCGTTTGGCTTGCAGTCTTATTGACGGATTCACGGGAAAAAAACGAACCACTAGTATTATTTTCCGGAATAAACAAGGTGGAAATTTCGGGGTACCTGCTGAAATCAGACGCTCTTCTGTGTCACACTATCTAGAAGACCAACAGAAATTTAACGCTTCCACGTTGCACCGGAAGAAGGAGAAGTCATGGACAGTAACAGCTCTGCTTCTAGTACAATAACAGGCTAAGGTAAAATAATTACCACCAAGACTTAAACGAAAACGAGCAATGGCAAAATGATTACCACCCAATTTTCGCGTACTTCTGATTATACATTTTTTTATTTTAATTAAGAATATTAAAAAAGGTCCTAATAAACGTATAAATAGTAACACATAACCTGGATTTTCAATATTTTTTATCCCTGCTTTATTAAGGGTTAAATTATAAAAAAAAATATATATAGAATGTATTTATGCGATCATTTCTATTTCATGAAAATATGAACGCAATTTGCTATAAAATTATCCCTTGCAGGTATAGTTTGCGTCCACTTGTGATCGATTGTATCTTTTATTACAGTCATAATAATGTGGACGCAAATTGGTCATTACAATTGCATACTATTAATGTTAAAATAAACAAAATCCCAATTTCTCTCTCATATTTTAATCACATAAAAATAAACAACTAAAGAAATCATAAATAGACGAGTTCGCGTCCATTGTGGACGCAAAGTGGAAGTTTTATAAATTCGGTGTTGTAATTCGCGTCCACCTTATTTTAATTGTTAACTATAAAAAAAACAAGCTAATTCATAATTCATACTATTCGTCTTTTCATTATTAATGTCTAGAAACAGCTATGTATCCTAAAATTCACATAAAACAATAAAATACTTACCGTCAAACACGCCGCTGCACACTATTTTTTTATTTATATCCCGAGCATCTGCACTCTTTTGTTGAACAACCGAGATTAACTAATTTTTTTAAACAGGATAAGCTGGGCGCACGGAACTTTTGTCTATTTGTGCGTGTCTCTTATACGTCGAGGTATTGGCGATACTGACTTTTCATTTTATTAGTGTGTTAGTATACTTATTTCCGAGCATTTTTAAAGGGAGGTCCGCAAAATGGACGCGAATAGGGGGATGGACGCGAACAGGCGAAATGACCCTATGCCATACTGGTATTTGCCATAATTTCATTAGAAATAACGCTTCAGTTGGCATAATCGTGAAATGACATAAAATTACTTTCACTAATTCCATTGGTCATGATCGATCAAGTGTCATAATAATTTAAATCCATAAATGTATTTTCTATAATTTTCGTTTTCAATAATCTAAGAAGAAAATAGAGAATAAACTGAAGTTGAACAACTTCAGTTTATTAAACTAGTGTGCAGAATGTGGACTAAGTTGACGGAGCCCTGCTTCGCAGGGCTCCTATTTTTGGGTTAAGGGTCAAAAGAGAACCCTAACCTAACCTATCCGAGTCGGATTGCACTGAGTCGGGGTGTTAACGATAATTAATTTCGACCTAACAATATTATGTATTATTTTCGTAATTATATTAAATTTTGATTATGTCAAGACTCGATTATGAGATGTGTTACTTATGGAAACTAATTATTATGATATATGTTGTTATAGAAAGTCATTTCATGGCAAATAAAAGTTATCACTGTTGAGTGGTTAAGGCAAACGTTATTAGTATAAATGATAATAGTGCAAGTAAATATTATGATCGGGGATGATTATGGCAAACAATATTAGTGCAAATGAATTTATGGAAAACGAGAGAATACCCAAACTTGCAGCAAGTTTAAATCAAACTTTCTAGTTTTACTGTGACAAACTTGCATACATTTTGTTTTTCAAATGTATTAATATATTAATGCACCTCCTGGTGGTGGGATGTACCTAGGCGGTGCTCGAGCTCCTCCTAGATACAGCAAGAGGTGCTCGACGACGAGCTGTTGTCGGACCACCAACCTGTGCTCATCGTCATCCAAATCTAATCCAAATCCAAATCTCAGTCGAAAGCGCCGATCGACTAGCGGCCTGAATTATCCTGAATTTTACAAAGACAAACATTAAAATAAACGTTATGAAAAAAATTAAGAGATCATCTCGCCACAACATCTCTACAGCTCCTTGCGACTCGGGGGAATAACGTACCGAGTGCCAACCATTATGAACTGTAAGGATGTAATTCTTTGAATTACATTTTGCATAGTTTCTCTAGGTATGCCTGAAGGGCAAGGGCCCACACAGTATTTAAGTATAATGGATGACAGTTACACCTCCACCAAAACTCCCAATGTTTTCAATTAAAAGTTATATTCAAGTTCGCTAAAACATCCTTTGACAGATTTTAACAAGCTCAAAGTATCTCAAAGATCGCCAGACGCCTATGTTATTTGCCTTCTTTCACTTCACACTTGCTTAAAGTTTTTACATCGCGATTTGATTTAAAAATCAAGCGCGGGTACAAAGTCTACGTTGTTGGCTATCATTTCAGTCTTGTAATTCACTCTTTTCATTATACGGTAGTGGCCGGTGTGTTGATTAATTAACGCGACAAGCCGGGACAAGCAGTAATAACGAAGAACGGAGCGGAACAGGCCGCGGCCGGGGCTTCGAGCGAGCCTGTCTTGATTAACATGCCGTGCTAAGCCGCTTACTATCTGGATATTTGGAGGGACCGATAGGTATCGTGACCGTGGACGCCTAGAGGGACCTAGACGTTATGTATTATTTATGGATTCAGATAAATCTAGCTGGAAACATGTAAGATTGTAATTTTAATTATCGAAGATGCCTAAGGGTTTAAAGTCTTTTTTACGTTATTTTTCTTTTTGTCATTGTTGTCAACTGTAGCTATGATTAAAAAGTGAATAAACTTTAAGTGCAGTCTTTATTTTGTGGCCTTTTCCTATATGTGGTTATGGCTATATTAGGCTATACAAATGATAAATATGTGAGCTTAAAAATAAAATTTACTTCGGAACTCTATTTCTACCGAGTTATACGTCCATACTTTAACAAGTCAATTATTAAATAACAATCTGTGTCCACAGCTTTCTCGGATAAAATTCTATTAAACTTATTAAAATCTATATTTTAATAAGTAAACAAAACCCGTGTAAATCTCGTCACAGCTTGTACTCCATTTTCTATAAATAATATTAAAATATATAATTATCACCAAGTAGACACAACACTCTCCTGAATTTCGTCCTAAGACCAATATGTTGAAAGGATATGAACTTTTCTCGGGTGTAATGAAAAAGCATTAGGTAATATAGATGGTGTTATCCGTATTGGATCAAAGAAGGCCGTTAGTAACAATTTCGCTGAGGAAATGGTTTTTCTACGACACGACGAATGTTTCTGTCTTTCTACGTTGTTTCTGCGATCACAAATGTTTTCAAGCTCACTTCGTGTCGAACTTTTTGTGTTATTTGAGTAATAGAGTTCGATTGTGAAGGCTTATGAATTGACTATTTTATTATTTATGTGTTCAGCTGTGATAGCGGAGAGATTAACAGAATGCCACGTCTGAGGTCTCGGGTTCAAACACACGTTGTCTAGCAATTAATTTATGAAGTTGTGTGCGTATTATAATGATCGCTTGTTGAACGCTGAATGAAAGATTATTAAGGTTACTTGTGTTTCTGGGATTTCTCTATGAAAAAAGTTTTCGGAAGTCATTTGAGATCTGCCAACCCGCACCTTAGTGGTAAACCAGTGAGCCTTGCCCTTCTCATAGAGAGAAATGGCCCGAGCCCAGCAGTGGGACAGTTTATAACACAGGGTTGAATATGATTATTATTTATGTAGGTATGTATTTCCTGATTTCGCAGGTGTCCATCAGAACACGCAGCAATTGTAATAGTTGACTGAGAATTATTATCATATTTATATTTCATAATTATCACACCCCCGGAGAAGGAATATACCTATCATGTGTAAACTTGCATACCTCAGATTAATATGGGGAAGGACACGTAGTGTTTTCATGTCACGTGTAGGGAATGGAATTGCATGGAATGAACTCATAACCTACTCAGCGTAATGATACTGATGAGGCAACTATTCAAAATACTCGCTTGTGCTCCGATAGTTCAGTAAAATTATGAAGAAGCAATTCATCTATTTGTACGTTAGTTACGTACATTTACCCTCATAGTTCAAAGCTCGTTAACGGAGCTTAAATCACGAAAGTGTATTCAAATGAGGTTTTATACATTTATCTTTCCAACAGTTTTTTTTTCTTCCTGTATTCTGCTATCTTAGTGATCTGTTTATCAACAATTATCTAATATGATGTCTGTTTTATAAACTGGAAAAAAGTCTTTATATGGAGAGAATTTGCCAGCGAATTTCCTCTCATTCTCTTTCACTGAATCGGTCCACGAGTGTTGGGAATCCATGTCTTTTCAATCGTGAAAATTGTAGGCTGCCACTGCCTTCTAACTGCGCGGCTAGTTCGTTTCTGTGTCTGTCCAGTCTAATTTGATACTTTTTACTGCATGATTATATTTCTTGTTTCACTGTTTTCAGGCCAAGGTCCATATAGATGTACTTATCTCAATATATAAAATCCTTGCGTTACTGACTGACTGACAGACACGCTACAGCCGAAACTATTGGGCGCAGGAAGCTGAAATTTGGCATGGATGTTCCTTGGGGACCGTAGGGGTGCACTAAGAATGGATTGCCCGAAATTCCCACGGGATCGGCCGAAACGGGTAAATTTAAAAAAAATGCATGCGTAGCTGCTGGCGTCCTCTAGTTACTTATATAAGGTGGTATTTCCAGCATAGTTCTTAATGTGTATAGTGCATTCCTAGTTATTTAGCATCTTCTGCTTGTGGTATATCCTCATAAGCAATACTGGTGGACAGGTTTTCCTTCTTAGTGTAAAAGTTACATGTACTGATTTGTCCTTATTTGCTTTAATGCGCCATTTATTAAACCATTCCTCCATTAGGGCCAAATGTCTTTGTAGGTATCTGGAAGCCGTGTCCGGGTCTTCATGGACAGAGAGCAGTGCTGTGTCATCAGCATAAGTGGCGGTAGTTCTATTCTCCGAGGATGGTAGGTCAGCCGTAAAGATTAGGTAGAGTATTGGTCCCAGAATGCTACCCTGAGGTACTCCTGATTTAGCCTCGTCACGCCTCGTGGAGTTCTGATGTCTTTATATTGTATTTGACTTCGTAGCATCGCTTGTCAAGATATGATTTAATGAGTTGGAAAAATGAGTGCGGCAGCATTTTCTTTATTTTGTAAAGAAGTCCTTTGTGCCACACCTTGTCAAATGCTTGACTAATATCTAGAAACACCACCGAGCAGTAATGTTTGTTTTCTAATGCTCTGTTTATGATGTCAACCAGTCTGTGTACCTACTTGTTCGATAGTTCCATGGCCCTCTCTGAATCCAAATTGGTGGTTTGGTATGACGTCTTCAAGATATTCTCGCATTCTAGATAGTACTACTTTTTCTAGTAATTTGCCAATAGCAGGCAGGAGGCTGATAGGTCGGTACTATGTCACTTCGTGAGCAGATTTACCGGGTTTAAGTATCATCACTACTTGGGCTATTTTCCACTGGCTAGGAAAGATAGAACGTCTTAAACAGGCATTGAAGATTGCAACAAACAATAGTACTCCTTTTTTTGGTAATTGTTTCAGTAAGGTAGCATCGATTTGGTCGTATCCAGGGCTTTTATGGTCTTGCAGATTACGGATTTCCTTCGAAATTTCCTTTGGTGTTACACTTTTTAAGGGAAGACACATTTGATTGGCTGCGTTTTCGATTTCTTTATCTAAGTCCTTGTTGGAACTAGGGAGTGGCTGGAATACTTTGTGTAGATGTCTCCCAAATGTTACGGCTTTATCAGCATCGGTTCGTGCCCAGTCTCCTGCTTGCGTTTTGATTGGCGTTATTTGATTTTGAGGTCGTTTGAGTTTAGCGGTGACTTTCCACAATGAGTAATTCGTGTCTTTTGTACTACTTAGATTGTTCAAGTATGACTGTAAATTATCATTCTTCAAGGTTTTTATGAGTTCCTTTAGTTCCTGAGAAGCTTTGTTGAATGCAGTTTTGTCTCGTGGATATTTTGTATTGTGCCAGGTTCTACGTAGTTGGCGTCGTTCTTTAATCTTCTCTTTAATAAACTCAGGATACACATGTTCTCTCATTTTGTTGGTCTTATGTAAAGGGGTTGATCTGTACGCTGCAGTATGAATAATTTAGTTTAGTCTCTCTATTGCTAATTCTATATTTTCTGCACTTTTTAGAGGCATGGTAAGGTCCGTTTCAGTCGTAATTATGTAGCGGAATTTTTTTCAATCTGTTTTTTGTTATACACTTTAGATGGAACTTTATTGAGAGTGACATGACAGTTAAGATTCGGAACAAGTGGCGAGTGGTCAGAAGATAAGTCGATCTTTGATTATATGTTCATGTTGGTGACGGGCAGATTTTTGGTTATAAAGAAACCCAGAACGTCAGGAACTTTATTTTGATCTGTTGGCCAATAAGTAGGTTCACCAGCAGATATACACTCCAAGTTGAGGTCTCCAATGGTTTGGTATAGTTGTCTTGCTCTAGTTGAGGTGAGTCTGGAACCCCAAAAGAGGTGTTTAGCATTCCAGTCACCTCCACTTATGCAACGGTTGCCTAGCAAAGCGAAGAAGTCTACAAAGCTATCCTCACTTATAGTATGTCTTGGTGGACAGTATACTGCCGAGAGTGTTATCTCTGAGTGATTGTCACTAACTTTGACTAGTGTCGCTTGAATTTTAGCTGTAGAGTATGGTTCAATTGGGTAATGCTTCAGGTTTGATTTATAATGATGCCTGTACCTCCGTGGGAGTTGCCGGATGGATGGTTAGTAGTGTATACTTTATAGTCTTTTAAAGATATGTAGCTTTTTGATGTGAACCTTCTCTCAGAAATAAGTGCTACGTCAATTTTTTCAGTATTGAGGAAAGTGTCCAGGTCAAATTTGCGTTCTGTAAGTCCATTGGCGTTCCATGTCATTATTCGAAGATTAAGATTTATTGCTTATAAGTTGGATCATGCGATTCATCATGCTGTCCATCATGTTAGTCACGATTTGCTGGAATTTGTTAAACATTTTGTCCATTATTTGTTCTAGGTTATGAGTTCCAGGTTAGTTGACGTCAGTTGCTGAATTTTCTTTCCATCAGTATCCAGTTTTATTTTGGCGTACTTACATCTAAATCAATCAAGGTTCATTTGAGGCTATGCATAACCCAAATATCTAAGCGTTCCGTAAATATGAAAATGGTTTTGTTTTATATAAGAAATACATCAGAGATGTAAGGATACAGATAAAATACTTTCGTTATTCAAGTGTCTTGAGTTAACTGAAAGTCAACAAAGAAATTGGCAGTCTAGTGTTTACGCCTTCTGAGTAATGCAGTGTTCCGCGTATTTTTTTGACGGCGGACTAAGCTATTACAACACCTATGCGGGTAATATATATGTGCAAATCAAATCAAATCAAACACTTCAATGTGGTACAAACATGTATAGGTTAAATGAGGTGCCATACATAACGTGCAGGTATTCGAATCACAAACTCTAAAGGTATTCTATTGAGTTACAGAGGTTTTAATCTAGGAGTGCAATATAGGTTTATAAAGCCGCAGAACGTGAATATGAGTCGGCAGGCTTACCGCGAAGTTCAGCGCTTCGTTAGAAGTGTAATTGTTAATGTAGGAAAGTAGTTAAAGCGTTATCTATGCGCGACTCTTAATTGCCAGCCGACCAAAGTTACAGTCTCCCGAGTAGTCCCGAGGCTAATGTTAATTTCAATAGAGTTGAAATGTTGAATAACACGCTGGCAACCCCAACTTTACAAGTGTTGCCATATCACGTTCAAACGTAACGTTTTAAACGTTTAACAAGTTTTAACAAGCTTTAACTGTGTGAGAAAGGTGAAGCCATTTTTCAAAATCATTCGGTGTTTGACTGTTTGCGATTGCAAAACGATTTTTTAAAATTTAGCCGCTGTCTTTTGAATCAAGTTTATTTCACGAGAAAAGAACCTCAACAAGAACTTCAAAAGAAAATCAACGAAAACATGTATTGTAATACATGTTTTCGTTGATTTTCTTATCGCTCAATTGGCTGGACTTTTGTTTGGTGTTTTTAAGATTTATCGGCAATCATAGCCAATGACTTTTAAAATTATGGTTGGTTTAAAAATAATAGATTAGTCTTAGTCCCTTTAATCAAAATGAGTTTTGTCATCACTTACAGTAGGTCATTGTAATATAAATATTGATTAGCATTGGATTTTAAATATTTATCACAATAATTATTGTCATAACATTATTTTGTACTCATACCTACATGAAAACGCATTTACCTACCTCTTCATCATTTACTGAACGTCGTCGGGAGACATTTGAAACATTGATTATCAAATATATCATAATAAAGTATTTAACACATAATCGCATATTTTCTCATCTCCACAATTTACCAAATACATGCCATAATCTATCATCTATATGTACCACGAAGGCAAAGCGTATTTGTGATGCACTACGCGTAGGTACAACACGCGAACGATAATTATTATCTGCGCACCTAATGGATACGTGTCTAGTGCTCATGAATATTTAAACAGTTTCGCGACGGATTGGCATTTGCAATAAACCTTATCTGATATTACACTCCCAATAACATTCCTTGAGGACGTATGAACTTGTTGAGCACTTCATCAGTCGCTACTTCTAGTATTTCATCGGCTCTGTACTGGTTGTGTAATAATATTCTACCACATACACTCAACATAATCTAGTCCTAAACTAAGCAGAGCTTGTGTACTACACCATCACCACAAAATTGCTAACAACATTCCTGTCCATCCAAAGGTTGCCTGGAAGAAATCGCCCTTGGTGATAAGGTCGACGTTTGTACATAAATCGTAGTTTTAAGTCCCTTTATTAATGTACTGTATGTTGGTGTGCAATAAAGTATTTTCTATCCATCTATCTTTTTTGTAAATACATTATACATAGAAACACCCAGACCAAGACACACATCGATTATCCATTCGTGCACACAAATGTTTGACCTGAGCGGGTATCGAACCCGCGATCCTTGGCGTGGCAGTCGGTTACACTGCCGCTACGCCATCGGGTCGTCAAACGGGTCGTTTCACCAGACAATTTAAATAAGTCTGTACAGTCTTTACAAAGTCTGCTTTTTAATTAATTAGTCGCCGTCGATCGAATCTACGGAGCTTAGTGCACGAGACAGAGTTTAATTCCAGACTGTAGTTAACTAGAAGTATACTATAGAAGGTTGTATAGCCAGGTGCCACGTGCAACGTTTTATCTGGCCGGGATGAGGCTCTCAATCCCGCATTATTCCGATGTCGCGGTTATACCCGGTAATGAAGCCTTCCCATCGCCGGGTGGGAACAGTTGCAATTTCACACCTCCACAACTACACATATGTCAAACATACACATTGGATGCGAAAGAAATAAATATCCTTGTATGTGTAAAGGATAATAAAAATTACCGTGGTGTGCGTATTTTCTTTTTTTATTTAAAGATGGAATTGATTTGATGAATTGCGCTTTGGCTGCTCAGAGTTTATGGTTTGCGAGCGTCGTAAACCATTTTGTATTGTGCCAGTGTCATAAAAAATATGTTTATAAATTACAGACATCGATCTGACGAGTATGAAGTACAAGATACAAAGTTATCAATTTGAGTGCTTTTGCGTACCTACTGAAAATTAACTGTAGGTAATCATGTTTGTTTTGCTGAGAGTAAATAAAAGTTATGGTGGAAATTTTCTGCTGGTTTGCACGATGGCTTGTGGCTGCCTTAAATAATCTAATGCTCAGTATTAAATACCAATCTAATGATTTTGTCAAATCATTGTATAAGTATAAGAAGGAGAGAAAGAAAGGGCGTTGTGAGAACTAGAGATAACTTTATTACATAAGCAGTTTATAAGCTATATTGATTTCTCTTTTATTATACCATCTGACACAGATGAGACCTCATCTGTGCCATCTGACTTAAAACCACGCTTTATAAAGTTCTTCAAGATAATTTGACTAGGTAGAGTAAGTTTAAAAAAACTCAATACAGAAACAGAACATCTTTCAAAGATAATAAAAACTTTCAACAAAGATACCTCTTCGTTTAATTTGATAAGTAAAAATATTAATTACGTTTTTAGTCCTGGCTACGCTTCTTGTCAAATTTAATAAATTTGTTGTCGTTGCCAAATAAACAGACAACGAAGATGATTGAATAACATTCGAAAAATAAAAGGAAAAGAGATTTTCTTAAGAAATGCCGACAAAATATTTAAATTATAAGTCAACATGCTGTCAAATTAAGAACTTTCTCCTTTTTGTCGTCTCTTGTAAGTTTCTCTAGGTAGGTATGCCTGAAGGGCAAGGGCCCACACAGTATTTAAGTATAATGGATGACAGTTACACCTCCACCAAAACTCCCAATGTTTTCAATTAAAAGTTATATTCAAGTTCGCTAAAACATCCTTTGACAGATTTTAACAAGCTCAAAGTATTTGCCTTCTTTCACTTCACACTTGCTTAAAGTTTTTACATCGCGATTTGATTTATAAATCGAGCGCGAGTAAATTAGCGCCAATTTTCTTTTCTTACGATAAAGTGGTGAGGAATGAAATGTGGTCGGTGCTGTCAATGAATGGGGTGGACAGCAGCCTCATTCGAGCTCTGAAATCCCTTTATGAGGATTCTAGAGCTTGTGTGAGGATAAACGGGGCATACACTGACTGGTTTACCATCGATAAAGGTGTTAGACAGGGATGTGTAGCGTCGCCGTGGCTGTTTAACCTCTTCATGGACAGTTGTTTGCAAGATTTAAAACATAGTGACTGCGGATTAAGGATGAATGGGTTACTCGTCAAATGCCTCCTTTATGCTGATGATCAGGTTATACATGCATCTTCAACGGAGGAGTTGCAGGAGATGGTAACAATCATGCATTGTGCGTTAGAAAGGAAAGGAATGAAAGTGAATGTAAGTAAAACGAAAGTTATGGTTTTTGAAAAGGAGGAATGCGTTACGGCTTGTAATGTTTTGATCGATGGACAGCGAGTGGAACAAGTGAATGAGTTTGTTTACTTAGGTACGTTGTTTACAAGAGATGGTAAGAATGAAGCAGATATTGAAAGGAGAGTTAATGCAGGTAATTGTGTGAATGGAGCTCTGAAGGCGTTTATGAACAGTCAAAACGTGTCCAAAAAGGCACGTTTGGCTGTACATAGAGGTGTGTTAGTGCCTACCCTTATGTATGGTAGTGAAAGTTGGGTATGGCAGAAGAGATTTGAAAGTAGAATAAATGCTGTAGAAATGAGAGCACTGAGAAGTATGTGTGGTGTGTCTTTGACCGACTGAGTAAAGAATTGTGTGATACGAGAGTGGTGTGGGGTAAAAGAAGATGTAGTGACAAGCATTGAGAAAGGCATGTTAAGATGGTTTGGGCACATGGAGAGGATGGATGACGATAGACTGACAAAGAAGATATATCAGGCTAGTGTGAATGGGACAGGACAAAGGGAAAGACCTAGGAGAACGTTCTATGACCAGATTCGAGACATCCTGAAAAAAGGACAAGTCAGAAGTACCCTTAACAGAAGAGCATGCATGAGAAACTTGATGGGAGTGAGTGAAGCAAGTGAGGTATGTCAGGATAGTTGCAAATGGCGTTCCGTAGTCTCTGCCTACCCCTCCGGGAAACAGGCGTGAGTCTATGTATGTATGTTTTCTTTTCGTTCGCCATGACAGCGGAACAAAGTCTACGTTGTTGGCTATCATTTAAGTCTTGTAATTCACTCTTTTCATTATACGGCAGTGGCCGGCGTGTTGATTAATTAACGCGACAAGCCGGGACAAGCAGTAATTACGGGGAACGGAGCGGAACAGGCCGGGGCTCGCTCAGAGCCTGTCTGATTAACATACCGTGCTAAGCCGGATACTCTTGGAGAGATTGTTAGGTATCGTGACCGTGGAGACCTAAGGGACATAGACCAGACTTGTGTATTATTTATGGATTCAGATAAAATCTACCCTGTAAGCTCGTTTGTATTTAATTAACTTAAAATGTTTTACCTAATAATCGTATGTTCATAACGTTTAAAGCCCTTTTTACTAAAGATAAAGTAAAGAAAAGCAAAAGTAATGACCCGTCAATGTTGCCAATAAAATACAATTTGTTTTTAATACAATGTTGTCAACTGTAATCAAATCATCTACGAGAAATTATCAAAAGTGAAAAAAATGTGTGGGCTCTTATTTTTTTTTATTTTTCCTTAATGTAGGTTTAGAGCTAAATGTGATATGATTTGGACTTGAATGCAACCGGGATAACGCTAGAGCGATGATGAATACCTAAATATGTTGTGATACTTATCTATTACCTACTAGGTATGTAGCAGAAGAAGTATTAATTTTAGTCTCAAACAATTTACACTGTGTTATAAGTTGGTACCTTCATAAGCAAATTAATAAATAAAAATCGTTTGTTTCCTCCTGTCTATTTTCTCGAAGGAATATAATCTTAATATTATTATATAAAATCCTTGCGTTACTGACTGACCGACAGACACGCTCCAGCCGAAAGTACTGGTCGTAAGAAGATGAAATTTAGCATGTATGTTCCTTGGGCACCGTAGGGGTACACTAAGACGGGATTTCCCGAAATTCTCACGGGATCGGGCAAAACGGGAAATTCGAAAATATATGCGTGCGAAGCCGCTGGCGTCGACTAGTTTACCTATATTTTAAACGTAAACAAAAATACTTATAAATATTGTCACAGCTTGTACTCCATTATCTAGAAATAATATTAAAAACAATTTCACCAAGTAGACACAATACTCTCATGAATTTCGTCCTGAGACCAATATGTTGAAAGGATATAAACTTTTCTCGACTGTAATGAAAAAGTATTAGGTAATATAAATGGTGTTATCCGTATTGGATCAAAGATGGCCGTCAGTAAAAATTTCGCTGAGGAAACAGTTTTTCTACGACACGACGAATGTTTTTGTCTTTCTATGTTGTTTCTAACTTCGTGTCGAACTTTTTGTGCTATTTGAGTAATGGAGTTTGATTGTGAAGTGGAGGCTTATGTATTGATTTTATTATTTATGTGTTGAGCCGTGATAGCGAAGAGACTAATATTCTGCCATGTTGGAAGTATCGGGTTCAAACACACGGTGTCTATCAATGAATTTATGAACTTGTGTGCGTATTAAACTATAAATTATCGCTTGTTAAACGGTAAATAAAAGAATATTAAGGTTACTTGCGTTTCTGGGACTTCTCTATGAAAAAAGTTCTCGGATGTCATTTGAAATCTGCCAACCCGCACCTTAGTGGTAAACCCATGGTAAACCAGTGTGCCCTTGTCTTGCCCTTCTCATAGAGAGAAATGTCCCGAGCCCAGCAGTGGGACAGTTTATAACACAGAGTTGATTATGATGATTATTTATGTACCTATGTATTTCCTGATTTCGCAGGTGTTGATCAGAACACGCTTCAATTGTAATAGTTTGCTGAGAATTTCATAATTATACATACAACATACATCATGTGTAAACTTGCATACCTCCGATTAATATGGGTAAGGGTACGTAATGTTTTCATGTCACGTGTAGGGTTTACATGGAATGAACCCACAACCTACTCAGCGTTATGATACTGATGAGGCAACAATTCAAAATACTCGCCCATGCTCCGATAGTTCAGTAAAATTATGAAGAGGCACTTCATATATTTGTACTTACATATGTAGATAGTTACGTACATTTATAATAATTCAAAGCTCGTTAACGGAGCTTAAATCACGAAAGCGTATTCAAATGAGGTTTTATACATTTATTTTCTATCAGTATCCAGTTTTATTTTGGCGTACTTACATCTAAATCAATCAAGGACCAAGGTATTCATGAATGATCGTCATTTATACCCTTAAACGCAGACTTAGGTAACCCAAAAATCGAAGCGTTCCGTAAATATGAAAAAGGTTTTGTTTTATAAGAAATACATCAAAGATGTAAGGATACAGATCAAATACTTTTTAAGCTTTCGTTATTCGAGTGTCTTGAGTTAACTGAAAGACAACACAGAAATTAGCAGTCTAGTGTTTACACCTTTTGGGTAATACAGTGTACCGCGTAATTTTTTGACGGCGGACGGAGCTATTACAACACCTACATTATGGGTAATATCTATGTGCCAATCAAATCAAATCTTTCTTTGTTGTACAATAATGCATAGTTTAAATTTAAATAAGGTTACATGCATAACATGCAAGTATTCGAGTAAGAAATTCGAAACACAAACTCGAAACGTATACTTTTGAGTTACAGAGATTTTAATCTAGGAGTGCAATATAGGTTTATAAAGCCGCAGAATGTGAATATGAGTCGGGAGGCTTACCGCGAAGTTCAGCGCTTCGTTAGGAGAGTTTTTAATGTAGGAAAGTAGTTAAAACGTTACCTATGCGCGACTCCTAATTGCTAGCCGACCAAAGTTACCGTCTCCCGAGGCTAATGTTAATTTCAATAGAGTTGAAATGTTGAATAACATGCTGGCAACCCCAACTTTACAAGTGTTGCGATATCACGTACAAACGTAACGTTTTAAACGTTTAACAAGTTTTAACAAGCTTAAACTTCGTGAGAAAAAGTAAAGCCATTATTCAAAATCATTCGGTGTTTGGCTGTTTGCGTTTGCTAAGCGATATTATAAAAGTAATTTTACCGCTGTCTTTTAAATCAAGTTTATTACACTAGAATACATTTTTTCGTTTATTTTTCTTCTCGCACCTTTGGTTGTACTTTTATTTGAGTGTTGAAGATTTTTTAAAATATGGGCTAAAGTGCCTTTAATCTAAACAGCATTGGATGTTAAATATTTATCAGCATGATTTTATTATTGTCAAAACAATTGAACTAGTATGGATGCATTTGCCTCTCCACAAAATACTGAACATTCTGCAAAACTTTAGGATAGGTACATTTCAATCATTGATTATCAAAAAATATAATATTAAAATATTTAACACATATTTTCTTATCTCCACAATTTCCCAAAGACGTAATCTATCATCTATTTCCCCGAAGGTTCCTACAAAGCGTGTTATGATGCGCTACGCGTACAATACGCGAACGATAATTATTATCTGCGCACCTAATGGATACGTGTCTGGTGCTCATGAATATTTTTTTAAACAGTTTCGCGACGGATTGGCATTCGTAATAAACCTTACCTGATATTACACTCTCACTAACATTCCTTGAGGACGTAAACTTGTTGAGCTGTTGAACTCTTCATCACTCGCTACTTCTAGTATTCCATCGGCTTTTGTCTTAACGTTGCTTCCAAGTACTGGTTGTGTAATAATATTCTACCACAAACACACAACAGCATCTAGTCCCAAACTCAGCAGAACTTGTACTATGGGTACTAGACAATGGAGAAACATTGGTAGGTACATACCTATACCTACTTATACTTTTTTTATAAATACATATACATTATACATAGAAAGACCCAGACCAAGACAAACATCCATTATCCATTCGTGCCCACAAATGTTTGACTTGAGCGGGAATCGAACCCGCGACCCTCGGCGTGGCAGTCGGTTACTCTCCCGCTCGGGTCGCAAACGGTTCGTTTCACTAGACAGTTTAAGTAACTTCGTGCTTACAATCTTTACAAAGTCTGTTTCTTAATTAATTAGTCGCCTTCGATCGAATCTACGGAGCTTAGTGCACGAGACAGAGTTTAATTCCAGACTGTAGTTAACTAGAAATATACTATAGAAGGTTGTATAGCCATGTGCCACGTGCAACGTTTTATCTGTCCGGGATGAGGCTCTCAATTCCGCATTATTCCGATGTCGCGGTAATACCCGGTAATGAAGCCTCCACATCACCGGGTGAGCTGCTAAGTCCACGGGAACACTTCCAATTTCACACCACCACAACTACACCTACGTAATATATACAAACTGTATGTGAAAGAAAAAATCTTTGTCTGTATTTGGCAATAAAAATTACCGTGGTGTGGTATGTACTTTCTTTTTTTATTTGAACATGGAAATGATTTGATGAATTGCGCTTTGGCTGCTCTGAGTTTATGGTATGCGAGGATCGTCAACCATTTTGTATTGTGCCAGTGTCATAAAAAATATGTTTATTTATAAATATCGATTTTACGAGTATGAAGTAGAAGATACGAAGTGATCAATTTGAGTGCTTTTGCGTACTGAAAATTAACTGTAGGTATTGTTACGAGCTGGGGTTCGGTGATAAATTAAATACACTATGCCACAAAAAAAACTGCACTTTATTTAACACACAACAACACTTATACACACTTAATTCTCAACACTACTAGAAACACCACTAAACACTTCCGACTTACTTCCCTTCGCTTATTGATCGCTTTCACTTATTCAATTGAACTGTGCTGACTCGCGCGTTCACGCGGTATTCATACCGGCCGGATAACAAACTAGTTCATTATTGCGTATTCCCGAACATTCTCGCAACAGTCGAAAAATTCAAGCGTTGTGGCATTGTTCTAGTAATCAACAGCAACGCCATCTATTAGAGGATAGATGAAACACTGATATATCAGATCTCTTCTAGTTCTCTCATTCCCCAATAAATAGCGTTATTTTCAAATATCGCCATGCGTAACACTGCCTCCCTCTTAGACGTGTTCGTCTCGAACATCGTTGGACCCATAGTAACGAGCCAACCGATCCACATGAACTATCTTCGGTGTACCCCGCGACCCCTTCTGGATTCGATGTGACGTCGTTCGTCCTGGTAATTATGCGATATGGCCCGTCCCATCTGGCTTGTAACTTAGGCGATTTACCTTTGCTTCGTACTGGGTTATGAAGCCACACCAATGATCCCTCCTCGAAGCCTTTGTTGTTCGCCTTCCGGTCGTAGCGAGTCTTCATCTTTTCAGACATCTGTTGTCCTGATTCCCTGATGTGCTCGTATACGTCGTTCATCTTGTTGCGTAGCTCGGTCGCGTGAACCGTTATATTGCGTGGAGATTCTGGTGGAATGCCGGTGATTAAGTCTGCAGGTAAACGTAGTTCTCTTCCAAAATTAGCAAAAGCTGGTGTTATTCCTGTGGTTTCGTGGACCGCACTGCGATATGACAGGAGAAACGGCTGGATGTGCTTGTCCCAATCTCTTTGTTTGCTCTCCACGGCCTTCGCCAGGTACCTTTCCAGGGATTGGTTAAATCGCTCAACCATGCCATCTGATTGCGGATGACAAGCCGTGGTCCTGGTTTTATGTGCACCCATTACGCGACAAGTCTCCTTGAACACCTCAGATTCGAAGTTCCGTCCTTGATCGCTGTGGATTTCCAAGGGCACCCCGAACCGACAAAAGACTTCATGCACCAGCTTATCGGCCACTGTGGTAGCTTAGTGATTTGGGATTGCAAACACTTCAGGCCACTTCGTGAAGTAATCCATCACAACCAAGAAGTATTTGTTTCCGTCCTGGCTCTCCGGAAATGGTCCAGTGACATCTAATGCTATGCGCTCCCATGGAGCTCCTACATTGTACACCTTCAATGCACCTCTGCTACGAGTGTGTGGCCCCTTCACAGCCGCACAATTTGTGCATTTGCGGCACCAATCCTCGAGGTCATCCCGACAGTGGAGCCACTAAAACCGCTCTCGGATCTTAGTAAGGGTCTTCTTAACTCCCATGTGACCTCCCGAAGCACCATTGTGATAGAGCTGACGTGGACACCTTTACCCCCGATAAGCGCCTGCCGACCGTTATACGGTGGTCTCGTACTTGTTCCATTTAATGTTCAAATGAAACGCCAAAGCAATGTTTGTCTCTTTTCAATGTATACCATTTTGAAGCGTATGAAACGATTGACAGATTTATGCAATAAAAATGCTTATTTTCAACGTCAGTAAAAACAAACAGTCAGCTAAACTCATCAGCTGTTAGTACACTTCGAGACGTGCTTACACTATTTCGCTTCCAAATCAATTTTTTTCCATATATTTCTTATTTTACGTATTTAAATTAATAGAATAGCTCATAAATAATATTATTAGAATTTTCCTACCGCTATGAACGCCTCTGATTGGTCAATACATTCATTTTCCTACAATAACATGTATTTTACACATTTGTTTGATAAAACCGTTTCAATTACTTACGCTTGTTCACAAAGTTAGTTAATTCTATATACACAATAAAGCAAATTTCATGTAGATTCTAAATATATATGTATTGATTAGTGTTCTGAAGTAAATAAACGTCGAAATCGGCATTTAAACGCTGCCCGCCAACTTTCATACATACGCTGAATTTGACGTGGGCGCTTATCGATTATATGACATTTGACGTTTGGGCGCTCGAGAGGTTAGTTTTGGGCATTACAACTTACGCAAATGGCACTAGTTACCGCGAGCGTTTTCCCATTTGCGGCACAGAACTCCATCCTGGATAACCAAGCTTTCCCACTGTGCTCAATAACTCTTAGTGATAGGGCTCATTGCTGCGATATCACTCCATTTGGGCCTAAGCGCGTCTGATTTCTTCCATTCAAGAATCGGCTGTACATCCTTGTCATCTTGCTGAGCACTCTGCAAAGCTTCTTTCCATTCGTCTTCAACATCCTCACTAGCGCTGCCTGCTTAGCTTCCTGTCGGGTACAGTGCTTGCACTGGTCGGGACACGGCCTACGCGATAGGGCATCGGCGTTACCATGGGACTTGCCGCTGCGATGTTGTATTACAAAATCAAACTCTTGCAGTAGTTCAATCCATCTGGCTACTTGTCCTTCTAGGTCCTTAAATTGAAGTAGCCATTTCAGTGCAGCGTGGTCGGTTCGCAGGTGGAATTTACGCTCCAACAAATATTTGTTGAAATGCTGCAATGTCTTTACTACAGCCAAGTGTTCCCGCCGGGTGACGCAGTAGTTTCTTTCGGGTTTGGATAAGGCCTTGCTGAAGTATGCTATAACAACTTCCTGATCACCTTTCTTTTGTGACAGCACGCCGCTAATTCCAGTGTTACTAGCATCTGTGTCAACTATGAATTCATGCTTTGGTAGCCTAGAATAGGTGCAGTACACAGATGTTCCTTGAGCTTCTGGAATGCAATGTCACAGCTCTCATTCCAACAAAACTGTACTCTGTCTTCGGTGAGCTTATGAAGAGGTCGAGCAATGTCAGCAAAGTTCTTCATAAACCGTCATAGTAGGAGCATAATCCGAGGAATGCTCTGACCTGCGTTTTGTTCTCTGGAACTGGCCATTCCTTCACGGCAATGAATAAGATCATTGCCGTGAAGGAATGGCCAATGCCGGGTCGGTTTGAATACCGTTTTCCGAGACCACATGTCCTAGAAAGTTCACTTGCCATCTGAATAACGCGCATTTCTTCGGACTCAGCTTCAAATTAGCTCCTCGTATCTTTGATAGCACTTGCTCCAGGTTTCGAAGGTGATCCTGGAAGGTGCGCCCCACGATGACTATGTCATCTAAGTAGACCAGGCAGGCGGCTCCAACCAGTCCTATAAGCACTCGCTCCATCAGTCTCTCAAAAGTAGCCGGAGCGTTGCACAATCCAAAGGGCATGACGTTAAATTGCCACAATCCTTTGCCTGTGGAGAATGCCGTCTTCTCTTTGTCTCGAGGATCTATTTCCACTTGCCAGTAGCCACTTTTTAGATCTAAGGTAAAAAACCACTTCATCCCCGTCAGCGTATCCAGTGTGTCATCGATCCTTGGCAGTGGGTAGCTGTCCTTCTTCGTGATGTCATTTAACCGGCGGTAGTCTACACAGAAGCGCATGCTGCCATCCTTCTTCTTAACTAACACCACCGGAGAGCACCACGGGCTGGACGAAGGCTCGATTACGCCTTCTTTCACCATACCATCGATCATAGCTTCCACTTCACGTTCCCGTGCCACTGGCACACGTCTTGGTCGCTGGCGAATCGGTGCTTCACTTCCCGTGTTTATTTTGTGCTGGACTAGTGCTGTCTTCCCTATGTCGGCATCACTGGTCGAGAAAATATCGGCGAACCGGTTTAACATCTTCTTAGCCTTGGTCTTCTCTTCTTCTGACAGGGTACTTTGGCAGTCCTCCAAAAGTGAAGACACGTCGAATCGTGCACCCTGAACCTCGGCGCTGGTAGGTTGCTCTTGACATCTACGCATCCAAACCGCTCCTTCATAGGTGCCCAATTCCGTCCCTTTCTTGAGCGACACTTCCTTGTCACTTGCATTCAGTGCGTGTACTGATGAAACTTTGGTACCTCTTACCAAGGTTCGTGCAATCTTCCACGAGGCCTTTTTCTCTAGGCCTTCGATTAGTACGCAGCGGTTCCCTCGACCAGAACTCCCTGGTAAATAAACTGGTACAACCGTTTCCGACCGTGGGTGAAGAATGACATTCTTCAGGCAGTACACTTTGCCTGAAGTTGCACCATGCATGAAGACTTCTTCCGAGCCACACTTCAAGACTCCCTGGTTAACATCGATCTCGCAGCGATATTTCCGCATGAAGGCCTAGGCCTAAGATGCAGTCGTCCACTATATCGGCCACGATGACTTTGTGACGGTAAACTTTGTTGCCTAGCTTCAGATCCACCTCCATTTCACCTCGGACGGTTATGTGCTGACCGGTAGCTGTTCTCAGATTCACACATTCATTGTTCCTGAAGCAGCCCCGAAGAACCCGTCTTGCCAGATGGAAACCGACGACTGTCCGAGAAGCACAGTGTCAGCTTGCATGGTGTTCTGTTAATTTCGCCTTCGATGATCAGGCTGTTCCCATCACATGATTGCGAGATCGAGATACTTGGGGCTCTTCCATTACCAGCCAGCACCCGCCCCGCAGTCCTGGCTCCTACTCGTTTCCCTGCTCTCGCTGCTTGGCAGTAACATCAGGTGACCCCTTTGGTGGAGACAGGGTATCACCGTGCTGCTTACGTTTTGGGCAGCTCAAGCGGATATGGCCTCTTTCGCCGCAGTTGTAGCACCGAGGTGAAGACACAACTTCCCTGATGCGGTGACCTCGATTGTCGCGTCGCACTGCTTCCACCTCCAGAGCGTGGGCCAAGGCGTCCTTGAAGTCCTTGAAGTGCCCAAGCCTCACTGCTGCTCTTACGTAAACGCCTGTACGAGGTTCCCGTCAATAAGCGCAGGCGACGACTGGTATGCCTTCCTGACCAGCTTTTCCACCTCTAGAGCCCACTGCTGCAGAGTTTCTCCAGTGCGTTGGGTCCTGTCCTTCAGCTGAGCACGATACACATGTTCGAGGTGCGCGTCTCCGTACCTCGACTCCAGCGCCTCCAGAAGCTTCACGTAGGTGACTCCCAACACTGTCAAGGCCCGGTCGCGAAGGCCCAAGGTTAGGGCGGTTAAGGCCTGTTCTTTATTCCACCCATTTGATCGCATCACAGCCTCGAACTGGAACTTGTATGCCGACCATGATGACGAGCCATCAAATGGTGGAACCTTAAACCCACGGGGTGAGGGCACTACAGCCGCTGATGTCACTTCCAGCCCACGCAATTTCTTCTCCACTTCAGCAACACAGGTCTCGTGGTGGTCATGTACACGCTTCTCTATAGAGGCGACGCGAGTCTCGAGCTGGTCGTGTACGAGCTTCTCCATGTCGCTGTCGCTGATACGGGCCTCGTGCTGCTGAAGTTCCTCCTTGACCTTGGTCCTTCCCTACAGCGGCGCTGAGGTCCTTCATGAGCACCAGATGCTCTTCTAGGCGACGCGCGTGCTCCTCCTTGTCGCGCTGGAGCTGTTCCTCTAGGCGGCGCGCGTGCTCTTCTTGACGGCGAGCCTGCTCCTCCTGAAGGCGGGCCTGCTCCTCCTTGTCACGCTGGAGCTGTTCTTCGAGGCGGCGCGCGTGCTCCTCTTGATGGCGAGCCTGCTTCTCTTGACGGCGAGTCTGCTCCTCCTGAAGGCGGGCCTGCTCCTCCTTGTCACGCTGGAGCTGTTCTTCCAGGCGGCGCGCGTGCTGCTCTTGACGGCGAGGCTGCTCCTCCTGACGGCGGGCCTGCTCCTGCATGAACGCCATCAGAGCCGCGATGTCGGGCACCGTCACGGAGTGTGTTGCGCTTGCAGGGTCCACTGCAGCCGCAGAGTCGCCTGGTCCACCAGACGATGGAGAAGGAACGTCTCCGAAGCGTCTCTCGGTCTTGCTGGCGCTGGTTCCTGGTACGCACTCCTTCAGTTTCTTCCTTCGGCATAACCGGCATAATTTATCCCTTTCTTCTGACACCAATTTGTTACGAGCTGGGGTTCGGTGATAAATTAAACACACTATTGCACAAAAAAAACTGCGCTTTATTTAACAAACAACAACACTTATACACACTTAATTCTCAACACTACTAGAAACACCACTAAACACTTCCGACTTACTTCCCTTCGCTTGTTGATCGCTTTCACTTATTTAATTGAACTGTCCTGACTCGCGCGTTCACGCGGTATTTATACCGGCCGGATAACAAACTAGTTCATTCTTGCGTATTCCCGAACATTCTCGCAACAGTCGAAACATTCTAGCATTGTGGCATTGTTCTAGTAATCAACAGCAACGCCATCTATTAGAGGATAGATAAAACACTGATATATCAGTTCTCTTCTAGTTCTCTCATTCAACGATAGATAGCGTTATTTTCAAATATCGCCATTTGTAATAGTATATAATCATGTTTGTTTTGCTAAAAGAAAATATAAGTTTTGGTGGAAATTTTCTGCTGGTTTGCACGATGGCTTGTGGATGGCTTAAATAATCTAATGCGCAGTATTAAATACCAGTCTAATGATGTTGTCAAATCATTGTATTTAAGAAGGAAAGGGCTTTGTGAGAACTAGAGATAACTTAATTACATTAGCAGTTTATCACTTTATCAGCTATATTGATTTCTCTTTTTATTATACCATCTTATTTAAAACAACGCTTTTCTAAAGTTCTTCAAGCTAACTTGAGTAGAGTAAGTATAAAAAAACTCAATACAGAAACAGAACTTCTTTCGTAATATTAAGTAGCAAAGATAATAAAAACTTTCAACAAAGATACCTCTTCGTTGCATTTGATCAGTAAAAATATTAATTACGTTTTTCTTTTTAGTCCTGACTACGCTTCTTGTCAAATTTAGTAAATTTGTTGTCGTTGCCAAATAAACAGACAACGAAGATGATTAAATAACATTCGAAAAATAAAAGGAAAAGAGATTTTCTTAAGAATTCCGACAAAATATTTAAATTATAAGTCAACATGCTGTCAAATTAAGAACTTTCTCCTTTTTGTCGTCTCTTGTAAGGTTATCACGGTGCAATTCATCAAATCTAATCTAAGATCCTTTTCATATGTTATATCCGCTTTAGACTTTATAAACATACAACAAATGAACACCAAGTACACTCTGACTTGAAACAATTTATGGATCACACAAAGTGTGGTCCCGTATGGGGATCGAACCCCGGCCCTAACAGTCAGCGCAGTGTCTAGCCACGAGGCGACCACTACCGTTATATATACATATACAAGAGGGATCATTACTGCAAGTAAAATAAATTATATTAGTTATTTTATCTAGTAAAACATGCAAAAATAATTCCAGTTTCATTAATTAATTTATTAAAAAATCTACTTCAGTTTTTATTTTCAATGTAGGAACTTATTGATATAAAGTTATGGAGTCACTAGTGCATATTTCATACAAAATCCGTAGAAAGAGATTGTTTTCGATATTTCATTAAAACTGTCTCATTTGACTGGTTGGAATCACTATTTTCCTTCCTATTTGGATTTTATTTTAATTACTTGCGGCCATTTTTCACAGACATCCTTGCGGATCCCTATTAATGCATTTATAATTAAATCTAGAAAATGCACTTTTATTAAAAAAACATATAAACTGTTAAATTTCGCCGTGGGATCTCATACTACAAAGTAATAGATGTATCTAATTTTGTTAAGGAGAGTTTCGAGTGCTACTTAGAATTTCAGAGCTCTTAATTTATGACGTACCTACATTGCGTACCTACTTCTAAACTAACTTGTCAACGCTACGTGTGAATTGCATAATTAATTATTGGTTTTGACTACACGGAGTGTGCAGAGATTAAGGCGCTGTACCTAGTCAAAATAGGCTTCACAAAACAGTTTTTTTAGCCAAATGTATACATTTTAGAGCAGCTAAAAAAATATATGTTAATCTTGATCATATTTATGGGGGGACCATTGTGTTCAAAACACGTTTTCGGTAAATTTTCTCGATAAAAAAAATCATAAAATAACCATTAAAATTGAAATTGTAGCAATTGTAACGGTATTATTTATGAACAAATCTTGATAATATTAATAACAGTGATTTAATATATAATAATAAAGGGAACTGTTGTTTTTATTTATCGATTGGAATAAGATATTTGTAAGGATTAATTTATTTAATGATAAATAACTCGTTCTGAACGTCCCGTCGTCATCGCGCTTCTCTTTCTTATGTATACAATCCGACAGTGACAGCAACAGCTGAACTCAGTGTACTGTACACAGCGCCTTAAAGTCGTTTACCCATTACGCAGCAGTGCTGTGTTTTACTTGGAGTAATTTCACTCTCAAACCCAGAGCAGTACAAAAAGAGAATATCCGTCAGAGTTAACGGTAGACTTCGGTGTGAGTGATAAAACAATTAATAATAATATTTATTTATACACACAAGAATATAATACTTGGAATTTAATGAGTGTTGCTGAGACGGGATAATTTCTGGTTCAATTTTTGATGCAGCCTTTTTAGACTTCTCATCCATTGCCAACGTGCGTGCCGTAACGACCATTGTAGATCATTATCAATATATTTTGTGGATAACTCTAAGATCTATAGATCTGAATACCGGTACCGATTTTCATATTATGATGATCATTCACACGGGGGTTTGATGGGGTTTCACTTTTTGTGACTTATCGATGTGTTCATTCACCTATAAATCAGACATGGTTTCGGATTGGATGGGCTTTCGACCTCTTGAATTGATTGATTTGTCCCTTTGTCATGCGTCTTTCGCAGTAACAGAACAGAACGTATACGTAAAAGTGAGATCTGTGAAATTCAGATAGTAAAGAAACTAAATTGACGAAACTAATCTACTTAGCACACTTTAATCAGAAAAGACATCAAGTTTAACACGACATTAATAATAAAAAAGTCATCGTGTAGTTTATATACGTACATTAAGTTGTAAATACTGATCAAGCTTTCCTTGTTCGCATTCGCAGCGAGTGAGAGGTCAACCACGATCCGGCATAATCCCATCTTTGGTTCCGTACACTCGCTACATAAGAAATGATTACAAAAAAATGTGGTCACATTTGCAAGTATTACTTTGAAATTAAAGTGCATGAGCTTTTTAGACTCACTGCTTATTTTCAGGCTAAGCTTTTCAAAGGATTTACTAGAATCTGTAATGAAATAACACTGAAATGGAATTAGTGTTTAACTTTTAAACGTTGGACGGGCAGGACTTGTATATTAACATTTTTTATCTTTCGTGGTATTCAGGTTTAATCCTTTTTGATGGTTAGTAATAACTATTAATTGTTTATGGATAAGCTGCGTCCATCGAAAACGATTAGTTGCATACTGTGGTGTATTTTGTGAAAACCGTGCGATTCTGCAATTCGCATTACTTGTTGCTCCTGTAGCATTGAGGTTCTGGGTTTTATAGCCTTGTTTTCATGACTGCTAATTTAGTTTGCGGATAAGAACTATGTTTTAATCGAAGAATCTTCACAATTATTTGACGAATATTTTTATTGACGTTCGCTTACGTATTAACAGCGGGAAAGAGCTAGACGTAATGTGTCTCACGTCGGTAGCCCGCGCTGGTAGGCACAGTACAGCGCCGGCCGGGCGGCCATTGTTGCGCTTAGATAAATAAAATTAGTCATCTACCTGGATTCTCTGTGAGTGTAGTGAAAAAATATTTTAACAAGTTTACTTGTTTATTTATAAAATGTGTATTATCAACATGATAGTGCCCGCGCGCATTTTACGTAGAACGTTCGAGATCATCGTGATGTCGAATACCTACAAGGATAGCTGGATCGATTGCGGCGGTCCTGTCCAGTAGCCTCCTAGGTCGCCTGACTTGACGTCCCTGGACTTTTGGTTTATGGTGACATACCTGCCTATTAAACCACTAGTGGATTGTGACGAGACAACAAGTGCCGGGGAGTTAAAATAAGATATCAGCTGCTTTTGAAACAGTGAAAAGAAACACTGAAGTGTTAAGTGAACTAAAGGAATATTTAAGCCAGGTGGTGGACACCTGGTGTCAGCATTTTAAAAAGAGGACGCCGAACACGTGACAATAAGCCTGTGAGTCATTTGGTTATTCTATTATTATAAAAATAATATGATTCACAACTTTAAACACGCCGCCGCCGTTCTACTTTAATTCTCTCATTGATACTCTTTTACTTTAATTTCTAATGTAGGTATCAATAATGCTAACTAGGTATGATTATATTAAGATAGTCACAATAGCCACTAACCATGTTAAAAAATGATAGACCGTATCGTATTTCGCTGTCGTTTGTTTACCACAGCAAACGTTTCGTGTGATTGTGTGCGTGCGCAGGTTTGTAGTGACCACGCATTTCACTTATAATCAAGTTTATACTTTCGATAAAAAACAATGTTTAGGCTATTAACAAAAATAATTCAATGCATGTATTATGATTATAATAAGGTTTTCTAATTGGGGTGTCTGAGGATGTGCGTTATTTCCGTTACACGTTGTATATAGTTTACAAATTACGGACATCGACTTGACGAGTATGAAGTACAAGATACGAAGTGATCAATTTGAGTGCTTTTTTCCATTCATCATTAAAATTAACTGTAGGTAATCATGTTTGTTTTGCTAAAAGAAAATATAAGTTTTGGTGGAAATTTTCTGCTGGTTTGTACGATGGCTTGTGGATAAATAAATAAATAATCTAATGCGCAGTATTAAATACCAGTCTAATGATGTTGTCAAATCATTGTACATATATAAGAAGGAAAGGGCGTTGTGAGAACTAGAGATAGCTTAATTACATTAGCAGTTTATCAGCTACTAGAGGACGCCAGCAGCTACGCCTGCATTTTTTTTTTAATTTGCCCGTTTTGGCTGATCCTGTGGGAATTTCACCAAATCCCTTCTTAGTGCACCCCTACGGTCCCCAAGGAACATACATGCCAAATTTCAGCTTCCTGCGCCCAATAGTTTTGGCTGTAGCGTGTCTGTCAGTCAGTAAGTAACGCAAGGATTTTATATATTAAGATATTGATTTCTCTTTAATTATATCATTTTATTTAAAACAAAGCTTTTCTAAAGTTCTTCAAGATAAATTGAGTAGAGTAAGTTTAAAAAAACTCAATACAGAAACAGAACTTCTTTCGTAATATTAAGTAGCAAAGATAACTAGACTTTATATATCATTTCACTCAAATGATTGTCACGAATCTGTAAAGAGATTCTTCTTCTTTCTCTTAGCGTTATCCCAGTTTCAGTCTGGGGTCCGCTTTCTAGTCTAACCGGATTTGGCTGAATATTAGCTTTTCCACGGAGCGACTGCCTGTCTGACCTCCGCAACCCGAAGGGATAGCGATATTCCATGGTTTAGACTAGTATCAGTTTATTTAGAAGGTACTGACGCCCTGTAACGACTGTCAAAGATCTTCATGACAACCGGGACCGACGGCTTAACGTGCTCTCCGAGGCACGGGACAAGCGATAATTAACAATTCAATACGCACATAACTCCGAAAAGTCATTGGTGCGCGCCGTGGATTCGAACCTGATACCCTCTGCATGGCAGTCTGTTGGTATATCCACTCGGCTATCGCTGCCTATCTGTAAAGAGATTGAATGAGGATTTAGACAACATATCAGATTGGGCAAGACAAAATTCCTTGGTGCTAAACCCTACTAAATCCAAGTATTTAATATTAGGCTCAAAGGAATGCATCAAAAGAATAGAAGACCTTAATCCTGTAGTGATTGTTGATAATTGTCCCATAGACCGAGTTAGTGAGGCTCGCAATCTGGGATTAGTTGTAGATGGTGAACTGCATTTTGAGACGCATGTACTTGAAGCTGTTAAAAACTGTTTTTACCGTCTCAAACTGCTATACCGAATTCGCCGGCATCTGAGTACCGACATGCGGATTGTGCTTTGCGAAACTCTAGTCCTATCCAAACTTAATTATGCAGACACTGTATTCGGGTCATGTTTACTGAAAAGAACAGAGAAGGTAATTCAACGTGTACAAAATGCATGTGCTCGGTTCTGCTATAATATTCCACCACGTACACATGTCACTCCATTCCTAAATAGTGGGAACCTCTTGAAGATGGCTGCGCGCAGGCATTTACATTTAGCAACCTTGCTCTTTGGAATAGCTAAATATCAAAAGCCGAATTACCTTTATAAAAAGTTGACATGGTCCAGGGATGTAAATCAATACAGCACAAGAGCCGCATCTTATCTGTTGGTTGTTTCAAAACACAAATCAGCCTCGTTCGAAAATGGTTTTAAATTTTCGGCAGCCAAAATATGGAATGACCTCCCACCGCCTATACGTAGCCTGAAATCGGTATATTCTTTTAAAAATAAGTATAGGCAAATTTTATTAATCAAACAAAAATCGACTTTCGTATAACCACCTACCTGTACGCCACTCATTGTTTGGAAGGAATTTCATATGGCTGTCAACGTTACTCAGTTTCTTGTCTTGTTTATCTGTTATTACGCAGTACTCTCAACAGCGCCAGCGCAGCGTTGCCTTGTTTTTATTTTATTTTATTTTTTTATTGATGTTTTGATTATTTGGTACCGTACCGGCTTCAGCCGGCTAGCGCAAGGGTATCTTGCGTGACAGCTGACACTTTTGACGGAACAATCGAACAATATAGACCATAGAGATGACCGAAAGCGTTCGGAAACGCGCTATAAATTTGTTAAGATTGCCTGTCTGATACACAGTACATGCCAACCAAATGTCTTTAGTATTAATATTTTTTATAATAATATAATATAAAATGTATGCGTATATATTATAGTGTCGTATATATTTTAAATAGCATTTAATTAGTAATAATAATTATTTAAGTATATACATATAATTATTAAAATTATATCCTCTGGTCCTGCGAGAATATCAGCGTTGCAGTTCTTCTGCAACAATAGCTGACGCAGGTTCCTATTTGTACCCTCCTCAAAATGTACTTACATGTTTAGTTTTAAGGGTTATTATGTATGGAGATACAAATAAAATATTTCTTTTCTTTTTTTCTTTTCTTTTTTATAATAAAAACTTTCAACAAAAATAACTCTTCGTTGAATTTGATCAGTAAAAATATTAATTACGTTTTTAGTCCTGACTACGCTTCTTGTCAAATTTAATAAATTTGTTGTCGTTGCCAAATAAACAGACAACGAAGATGATTAAATAACATTCGAAGAATAAAAGGAAAAGAGATTTTCTTAAGAATTCCGACAAAATATTTAAATTATAAGTCAACATGCTGTCAAATTAAGAACTTTCTCCTTTTTGTCGTCTCTTGTAAGGTTATCACGGTGCAATTCATCAAATCTAATCTAAGATCCTTTTGATATGTTATATCCGTTTTAGACTTTATAAACATACAACAAATGGTCACAAAGGATACTCTGACTTAAAACAACTTATGGATCACCCAAAGTATGGTCCTGTATGGGGATCGAACCCCTAACAGTCAGCGCAGTGTCTAGCCACGAAGCGACCACTTTAACCTCAGACTACCGTTATTTATATACAAGAGGGATAACTCCTGCAACTAAAATAAATTATATAAGTTCTTTTATCTAGTAAAACACGCAAAAATAAGTTAGTTTCATTAATCAATAGCTTTCAAAACTCTATTTTACATCTTTTATTTATATTTATTGACAACTATAGTAGGTACACTACTTGACCGCAAAAAGTTATGAGTCACTAGTGCATATTTCATAAAAAAGCCGTAGAAAGATATTGTTTTCGATATTTCATTACTTGCGGCGATATTTTCACAGACAACCTTGCGGATCCGTATTACTGCATTTATAATAAACTCTAGAAAGAGCATTAAAAAGAAAACCTATGAACGTAGAAATCTGGCCTTGAGAGATCGTATACTATAAAGTAATAGAGCTATCTAATTGCTAAGGAGAGTTGCGAGTGCTTCTCAAAATTTTTGAGCTCTTAATTTATCACGTACTTCTAAACTAACTCAACTTTTCGACGCTACTTGTGCATCGATCGACTGTTGTAAATTTATAATTTGCACCGAGAGGTATGGCTTTGGTGACTCATCATCCATTCATAAATCAGACACGGTTATGGATCAGATGAGCTTATAACATCGTGTATTTACTGACCTGTCTCTTTGTCATGGTTCTCTCGCAGTAGGACTGTACTAGAGAGCATTAGTTTTTCGCGAACAGAACGTTTACGTAAAGTGAGATCTGTGAAATACAGATCGTAAAGAAACTTATCTACGTAGCAGCCTTTAATCCGAAAAGACATCAAGTTTAATACGACATTAATAATAAAAAAGACATCATGTAGTTTATACATATACCTACGTATATACGTTGTAAGTACTGGGCAATCATTCCTCGTCCGCAGCGAGTGAGTGGTCAACCACGATCCGGTATGATTCCATCTTTGGTTCCGTACATTCTCTACATAAGAAATGATTACAAATAAAATGTGGTCACATTTGCAAGAATTACTTTGAAATTAAAGTGCTTGAGTTTTTTAGGCTAAGGCTAAGCTTTTAAAAGGATTTACTAGAATCTGTAATGAAATAACACTGAAATGGAATTAGTGTTTAATTTTGAATCTTTTGTGGTATTCAGGTTTAATCCTCTTTGATGGTTAGTAATAAGTTAATAATATATATTATATATATAGGGTGCATAGGGTTCCCACCAAGAACTTAGGGTCCCAAGCCAACCTCACCTGCAAGTGGTGCACCTGCCGATCAACGGACGAGGCTCTCGCAAACAAAATGTCCCAATAAGCGGCAATAGGCTCGCCACCTATTACGTGGGATCAAAACACTGGCGAAAAGTGGGCGTTTAATATGCCTCTGCCTACCCCTTCGGGGAAACAGGCGTAAGTCTATGTATGTATGTATGTATGTAATAAGTTAATAACTATTAATTGTTTATGGATAAGCTGCGTCTATCGAAAACGATTAGCTGCATACTGTGGTGTATTTTGTGAAAACCGTGCAATTCTGCAATTCGCAATACCATCTCTACTGGCTTGTTAGTCCTGTAGCATTGAGGTTCTGGGTTTTATAGCCTTGTTTTCATTACTGCTAATTTAGTTTGCGGATACGAACTGTTTTTCAATCGAAGAATCTTCACAATTATTTGACGATTACCTATTTTTATTGACGTTATGTTTTAACAAAATGTATGCCTGCAACTGATACACGTGTCTACCTTTAAAGTATAGTTAAAACTTATGCTAACGTATACATAAACGGTTAAAATATTTATAGTGGTTCGTTGTTCGCACATGGGTATCGGTCCGCGCACCGTCCAGCCCGCATTTCCTTATGAACGATGTTATCCCACAGATTTTACTGAACTCACACATTCACACGTCACTGTGTGTATGCTAGGCTGTGTGAGAGTGTGCATTAATCTCGCTCACGAGCAGCTTTAAACAATACTCAATAGGTGATTGGTTAATAGTATTGCGTGGGAACTGAGGGCAAACCTCGCTTACGAAGGAGATTTTCACAAATCTACACCAATAGATGATTTCTAGACACAGGTAAGTGGTGCAATTAATTCTGTTTAGTACTTACTTCTTTAAAGAGGGACATATCATGGTCTGTAGAGGAAGGAAACAACACCGCAGGTCGTCCATTATTGAGCTTGTGGCCGAAATGATCGTTAATGTACTTTATTGCTTGGCCAAATAAATTTGTACAGTGCATGTACAAAGTGACCGAAGGTGTCTCTATTTCTTGCAAAAAATGAACTTTACTGTAGTATCAAGGATAATTACAGCAGAAGAGCATTTTTGGTATGAGCTTATGCGGTAGTACTTCCACTGATAGAGGCGATAGAAAGCCTTGATGTTCCATAATTCAAAGTAAACAACAATTTTTTTTTCGGAGAGTTTGAGTCTGGCTGTCATGAAGATCTTTGGCAGTCGTTATAGGTTGTTACCACTCTAGTACTCGTATATACTGACACAGGTTTAAGCCATAGAATCTCGCGGGCCCTTTGGGTTACGGAGGTCAGACGACTGTTGCTCTGTAGAAAAGCTAATATTTTGTCATATAGGTATGGTTAGATCAGAAAACGGGCCCAAGGCTCCAAGGCGAAAGTGTTAGATGCAACCGAGAAAGCACTATGACTATGATAAAAGCAAAGTAGTCAATGGCAAAAATAGTTTGTTATATTTGGATACAGCAATAAAAATACACAGTTCGATTGTTAGATAGTGGTTATACGGTTAGCAAACAGTTTGGACACCGATGCATGCCTATAATAACATGTGAACCTTGTCCGAACGACAAATGTATGCTCTCCTTTATAGAGACAAGGATTGCTTCTTGATAATGATAAAATAATGACTCTCTGATAAAAAAAGGCAAAAATTCAGTTGAGTTTCGGCGAATAATAATTTCTTTTACCGTATATGGGCGTTTTGTATTTCCTTACTTATTATTGTATATTGCTTAGATTATTACGCATACTCATATAAGATTATCCATCACGAAAAATTGTGACGTAAGCGAAATCCTTTTCGCCTCATTTTTTTTAAACTTAAGAATATGCATAGTTCATAGCTTTGTAGATAGCATATTCAATTTTGTTCCAAAATCACCAATCTGTAAAAAGAGAAAACTATTTTGTTTATTTTCTATATCTTTTGGATAGGAGCTTAACTTTGTCTACGTTTTGCACAGACTTTATCAATGTTATTTCTATTAAGATTATTTTAGAATTTTAAAGTTTTTATCTTCATTCATTCAGATTTTGATAAGTCTATATCTTTTTATGATTCTGAGTTAAAAACACAACTTCCAGATACTCATAAAACTAGATAAAGATGGAAGAATACGATATAATAAATTAATTCAAATAAAATACAGACTTTATGTATTGGTGTCTGGCTCTTGTATAAACTTGAAATATTTTACACAACTTTCTGAAAATCAAAAAAGATAGCGCTAGCCTAGTGGAGATACCAACTGACTGCCATGCAGAGGGTATAAAGTTCGAGTCCACGACGCGTACCACTGACTTTTCAGAGTTATGTATGTGCGTATTGAACGGGTAATTATCGCTTGCATGGTATATTAAGCCGTCGGTCCTAGCCGTCACGAAGGGTGCCCGATCATTTGACAAAAAACAAATAACAAATTTTCATTTTAAAAATAACATTTGACAACATGTACGTTAATACAACAATCTTTGTGTAGGGTCAACTGAAACAATGGTTAGGTTAGGTCAGAACTGCGAAGATCACACATCGTGGTCAGCGGGGCCCGGATAGCTGTCGAGTCCACCATGAAGTATCTGGGATTGGTGCTCGACAGCCGATGGGAATTCGGGCCTCACTTCCAGCGGCTGGCGCCCAAGCTGATGGGTGCAGCAGGCGCGCTTTCGACGTTGCTTCCCAACTTGGGGGGCCCGAGCGCCGCCTGTAGGCGGTTGTACGTGGGAACCGTGAGGTCCATGGCCCTGTATGGGGCGATCGACATGACGGCCAGCACTCTCGCCATTCTACGCAAAACGCAGAGGGCGATGGCCATCAAAGTCGTCCGCGGGTATCGCAACATTTCCTACGAGGCGGCTTGCGTCCTGGCCGGATCCCCACCCTGGGACCTAGAGGCGAAAGTACTCGCGTCATTATATCGATGGCGCGAGGAAGAGCGGGCACGGGGCTCGAGGCCAGTGCAGCGGCAAATTGCGCTGCGCCGAGAGGAGCTCCGTCAGGTCTTGGTGGCGGAATGGCGGCAAAGGCTTCTGCGCCCTACCGCCGGCCTCGCTACCGTTGAGGTGATCCGGCCAGTACTCGAGGACTGGCTCGAGAGAAGGCACGGCTCCCTGTCGTTTAGGGTGACGCAGGTGCTGTCGGGGCACGGCTGCTTCGGCAAGTACCTGTGCCGCATAGACAGGGAGCCGGACGCTCGGTGCCACCACTGCGTCCATTGCAGGGAGGACACGGCGCAACACACGCTCGCCGAGTGTGCAGCTTGGGAGGAGCAGCGCCGTGTCCTCACAAATGAAGTAGGAGGCGATCTGTCGCTGCCGGCCGTAGTGCGGAGGATGGTCAGTAGCGCAGAGTCGTGGGACGCGGTGGTGTCCTTCTGTGAGGACGTGATGTCGCAGAAGGAAACTGCGGAACGGGAGAGGGAGATCTCGACTCCCTTCCCCGGCCGCAGAAGGCGTACCGGGCGCAGGAGAAGGGCGGACAACGCCCTTTTCCGACCCCTATGAATGGGTCCAGGGCGAGGGACTTGGGGAAGTCCCCGCTCACTATTCGATGGACCCGAGTTGCAGGCGCGCGCGGGTGTCGGCGCGCGCCTCTGAGTCGATGCACGGGGTAGTTCAACACCTCACTACCCCGTGCAAGAGATGAGGCCCGGACAGCCGGCCTACTAGTGTGGGGCTGCGGAAGAATTTCGATTCGCGCGGCCCCGCGCGCACGTGCGAGGAGACACCGGGTTTTTGCCGGTAAGAGTCCGGCACGCCCCTCCGCCTTTCCCCAGGCGGAGGTAGTCCATGAGGATTTCCACCCGCAAAAAAAAGAAAAAAAAAAAGAACTGCGACCACCGAATTCTACTAATTTCGCTTAATTCAGGCAGTGTGTATTTTTTTTAAAGACTTAAGTTTCTATGGAATTAGTACTAATACAAAATTATTAATAATCTGTCCAAGCTGATATTTGCAAACATGCAATTTAATATTTTTAAAATTTCGCGTAAGTATTAGTTAGAAATTAGTTATTAAAACTGGCGAAAAGTGGGCGTTTAATATGCCTCTGCCTACCCCTTCGGGGAAACAGGCGTGAGTCTATGTATGTATGTATGTGTAGTTATTTTTAAAAACTTATAATTTATCTTCTCACTTTTTGTACAATCACCAATTTGGCAAACGAATTATTTAGTCATGTGATTAGGGTAGACTGGGTACGGTTATAACGGGGTACGGTTGTAACAATTAAAATAATCGCGAAACTATTCACCGTACGAGGATGGGTACAAGGGGAAAGAGACACGTGGCTTACGTGTACGGACATGATTGCCAGAGCAGCTCTGTCCGCGCGCTATTTACGTTTGCAGAGTGGCCTATTGTGTTTCGTCAACCAAAAGTAAGTATTTTTGATGGATTTCTTTCATAAATTGTGTGGCTAATAAAGCTTTCTAAGTTTCGTCTGTTTTTATGGGTGATTATTAGACTTTAGACGTACGAATACTGTATTTATTTTTTGTGTAGGTTATTTTTTGTCACTGATGAGATCGTTTTATTAGCAAAAGGGTAGGGTGGGTACAATTGTAAAACTTTTTGTGGGTACGGTTGTAACAATCGTTATATATGTATTTTTCATTGCAGATGCCTAGAAAGCGCTTAAGAAAGACGTCAAGAGGCGATAGCGAGATATTTCGCTATAAGGAAGCTTAAGATGACGTTAAAACTGAGACTTCTTTGAGACAAGCAGCAGATACCTATCGTATTAAATATGTCTCCCTGCGGCGTTACATAAAAAAGCGAGATGCAGCGACCGGAGCTGAGGTGGAAAATATAATAATAGGGTATACAGCTCATTACAGAGTCTTTACAGCAGAGACGAGAACAACAGCTTGCCAAATACCTGACTAGGTCAGCAGATTAATCTACGATGTTACCTTGAAAATGAAAATGTTATAAACTGATTAAAAAAACTGCTTAAAATGTGCCTTAAAGGTGCCAAATTGATTTGAAGTAATATATAAGTACTTGATTGTTGTTTATAAGCAATAATCGTGATTGAAATGCAGGCATTGTGTATTATTTGAGTATGTTACAATTGACCCCCCTCGCTGTTACAACCGCCCCTGGTATGGGGGTCAGTTGTGACAATAGCCCACATTTAAGTAAGTTGTAATTGTCTGGTACCTATTGCCTCTAGGCCCCTAATTGTTATGTCTATTTGAAGAGAAATGTTTACTCTTTTATTTCAAACGTTTAATAAGATGTTAGTATTATTAATGCGACTTGTATGTACGATCAACGCAAAATTATTTCCTAAGTAAAACATTGGCGAAACCTATATTATATCAAATTATTGTTTTTAAAGTAATATGTTTGCGAAATGAAAGTTTGTCAAATGATTAGTTTTTCAAACGTTGTTTGTAAAATGATATTTTGTCATACGTTTTTTGATAAACAATAGTAAACCGTCAAGAAGAACTTTGACAGTCGTTTGACAGTTGTTGTTCGTCGTCGTAGGGACTTAGTAACTAATGTACCTCTTAATTATTCAACACTAGTCTAAACCATAGAATATCGATATTCCTTTGAGCTGCGGAGGTCAGACAGGCAGCCGCTCTGTGGAAAAACTTCAAGGTTATAATAAGTTAGGGTTTTTGTCTACCCGCCGTGAAAGAATATCTAAAGTCGAACGACGGGAATAGAGAAACTTGGTTACAATAAACTTTTGGTTGTGTATTTATACACATCATTTAGTCTATGCCACCCACGTAAGACAGTAGGTAACTCTAAGCATAGATATTTATTCTTACCTAGATAAGAATTAGTATGTGTAGAAAGAAGTGTATTACCGAAACAAAACTTCCTGAAAGCCTTAAAGTAATGGGTTAATTTAAAACAGAATTGGGATTTGGGACTTTGCGACTAACAATCCTTCTTTCGATTACATGATCCCCGACCCTGAGGACAGAGAAAGCAACCCACATCGCGAGGTGCTGCCGTCGCCTCGGGATCCCGACCCTGCGGAGCCTGAAGGCAACCCACATCACCAGGTGCCGCCCTCGATTCAGAATCCAGACCCCGAGGATCCTGAAGGTGACTCACTTTGCTTAGTGCCGCCCTCGCCTCAGAATCCAGACCCTGAAGATAATGAAGGCAATTCACACTGCGGGGCACCATCTTCGCCTCAAAATATAGACCCTGAGAACTCTGACGGCAATCCACATCTCGTGATGCCGCCCTCACTCCAGATTCCAAACCCTAAGGACCCCGAAGGCAACTCATACGGAATTTTGTTCTTGCCTCAGATTCCAGTCTTCGAAGACCTTGAAGGGCAGCCCTTGCCACGGATACTAGTACCTGCGAGTCCCGAAAGCAACCTACATCGTGGGGTACCACCCTCACCTCAGATAGTAGTCTCTGCGAGCCCCGAAAGCAGGCCACGTCCCGTCCGATTTGATGAGCGATCTGCAGGAGTTCAGTTTGAAATTGATTACTTTTCTTTTTTAATACTTTTCTTTCTTCTCGCCCGCTTTGTTTTGTTCATCTAATACAATGGAATTTCTATAATTAGAACTAAAATAAAACTACTCTTGTTGCTCAAATATGAAAATAATTATTGTATTCTTTATAATACACAAACTTTTATTTAAATCCAGTTTAAAATACGTGATAACTTACGATTTAAAAGTTTCGTAACTTGGGAGCTTACTTCACTGTACACGTGCGTCGCGTAACGGTGCACAGCCCGACTGACAGTATGGCGGCGCATACTCCAGTTGACGACTATGTACGTTCTGCTTTTGTGAGTAGGTGTCTTTGTATGTGTGAGAAGCACCCACAAAACGCTTAAAATGTCGATGCTGTGTGACACTACGAAATCAAGATTTTGATATGTTGTGGCACTGTGACGTCACTATACTAGCATTATATGAAAAACGGACGTTTCCTTACGTACTGGCTGATAGAGAACTATAAAATTTGACGTATCGATACGTTGTGCGACATCGTATCTCGATTTTTTTACGTATCCATACGTTCTGAACGCGAAAGTGTTAAGTTAGACTACAGGCCCATGTCCAAAATTGGATGGGTCATATGAACCACCAGGTGACGTATATAGGACGATATAAGAGCATAAAATAATAAGATTCAGCACTATGCCGTCACTTGTAAGCTGTCCAACTGAGTGCTGGTGAGAATTCAAAAGTGCAGGTAGAGTGAGTACATTTTGGTCATATATTTTTGTACGGCATTTTTACCATCGATAGATCCATGAAAAATAATAAGAAAGCGCGCAATGCTGTACAAAAATGGTGCGCCACAAAGTCGGTAATCTTTTTTTTATTTTCTGACAATTTCCAGGGTAAATTTGGTCATTTCATTTTGTACGGCATCAGTTACATACTGTTTTAATACAGCTTCTAATGCATTATTTCGCAACGCCGTACAAAAATCATGCGACAAGGGGAAAAATCGAGGGTTGCAACCCCCTATCTTTCCGTGGTCCGGGGGGTGATTTGAAAAAGTACGGCTTCGGTTCCAAAACATTATCTAGCACTCAAAAGTACTATTAAAAATAATGCCGTCAAAAAATTATTGTTCATTTGAATGCATGTTAATAATTATCTTAATTTCATGGTTTAATTGATATATAAAGCTGTAAAATCATTTGACTCTGTACGGCAACTTTTTTTTAACTTGATATTGTAAAATACAATTGTTATATAGTATTGCCGTCGAAAAGAAACTGTTCTAAACAAAATTATAGAGAAATACAAAAACTGAAATTTCGTAAATTAATGCAAAAGTTAAAATTTTCATTGATTAATAAAATATAGCAATTTTCTAAATTTTTCCTTTGTTTTAAATAGTAGGTATTAAGATTAATAAATTAGGAAAAAATTATGCCGTACATTTTAATGCAGATCATATCTTTTAGGCTGATGAAAATGAGGCTACCATTTTATGGGTGTAGTACCTTATGACCATCTGATAGGTACTGTACGGTATTAACATATTTTTGAAGAGAACAATTTATTGATAATATGATAAAATCATTATGACGTCTAATTAAAATGAAAGGGTTTATATAATATCCAAGAATTGAAACTGTAAATCCCACTATCAACAGTTTTGTCAACTATGTGTAAGCGAGCGCAAACGAACACTGTTCACACATGAACATTCCATATCAGCGATATAATCCTACGTAAGTATTTACTGGAACACAGATTGTTCGTGATTTATATTAAATTAAGAAAAAATCACGTATTCACGAAAGGCATGTACCGCTGAGATGGCACCTTTCACACACAGCACACAACTGTAAAGTTGTGTGTGTGTACATAGGATAAGTTTAGTATATAAGATCATGTAGAATAAGAAATAAACCAGTCACAAGTTTAATCCGACTTTGACTTGATACCCTTCCCATACCTCTGACGGTGGCCAAGACACCTTTAGCCATCAGTACTGATCAGCTCGGTGAGTCTGTCGAGTTGGCCGTCAGAAAACCTTTCCACCATACCTAAGTCCTACAGTCCACAGTCCGTCTGTCATCATAGGTCTCCGGTGGCAGATATCCCGCACCTATCTATATAAGTATATATATAAAATTCTCGTGTCACAGTTTTCGTTCCCATACTCCTCCGAAACGGCTTGACCGATTTTGATGAAATTTTTTGTGCTTATCCGGTATCTATGAGAATCGGCCAACATCTATTTTTCAAAAAAAAAAAATGTTGCAAAACAACGTTTGCCGGGTCAGCTAGTAAGTATACATAAATACGTATAGTAGGGCTAGGATCTAATAGGGATTGTAGGGACAAATAGGGTTAGGTTCTAGGCGCGTACGAATCGTAGGTCTGTATCACAGCATACCACAGTAGTACCACAATAGTACGTGCCATAGGTTAGGCGCTTAGTAGTAGGTGCGTATAAGTGCTGGTCTGTATCACAGAATACCACAGAGCACCAAGCCATTACGCATTTTACGCTAGGTGCAAGTTAGGATAGGTTTAGGATACATATAGGTATAAGGATTAGGATAACTAGGATAGGATATTAGGTATAGGTGATAGGCTACGACTCTTGGATAGTGTAGGTTAACAAGTTAGATTAATCCCTTATCATTTAATCATTTCCCATACAGCAGGGTTAGTAGCCCTAGGATGCTATCCCGCTGTTCATTGTGGTCCTTCGCCGGTCGGGTAGGATTTAGGATTTTAGTCCTATTCGGGCAAAAACGAGCAACACGCGGTCCTCTTGTCTCTTAAATTGACGAATTACTGACTGACAACTGGTATACAGCAGACTTGCGCACCAACCTAGCGCTTGTTTCGCTGTATATCAAGTGACTGACTAACTTAGTTGCGTCGTTCGGTAGCGGATCAGGTATCGGTCTCCCTGAACAGGGTCGCCCCGGTGCTCAAGAAGTCGCACATACCGTAACAAGGAAACAGGTCGCACCTAAGTTACTTTTGTTTTCACCCCACCCCTTGTTAGGTTAAACAGGATAGGATAGGGCAGCAAGATGGACGTACATCAGATCAACGCAATTGTAAAAAGCCAGGAGAGCTACTACAAAGAAATCGGACGCATATTGACCAACATCAAAAAGGACTCGGCATCCAGGAAACCAGAAAAATACATCGCAGAAAGAAGATCGCAACTCACAGAAGTATTCACCAGGGCATCGGCAAACCATTCACTACTGGAAGACCAGGACATCATAGAAGAACATACTTATAAAAAGTCTGACTACTTCGGGATAATCAAAGACCTCTTTAATACGAACAACTTGTAGAACCAAACAAATCTCAAACATTTCCATCAATTAAGTCTTTTTATGTCTCTCACAAATGGCAAATCCGTACCAAAAGCCGATTATAAACAACAGTATAATACAAAATCTATAAATAGCTCGTATAACTACAAGTGCTGGCTATGTCATAATGTGTGCACAATTTAAAGCGTTGTCAGCAGATCAGCGTATTAATAAAGAATGCAAACAGTGCATAATACATTAATTCCATGTTTAGTGTAGATATTGTAGCAAACTAGGTCAACATTTATTATTACACCTTGAACTTCAAAAGAAGATTAATGTCAACAATTACGTCAATAAAATTACAACAATAAAGGGTAAAAGGATCGGAAAACCTTTGAAAACCCAACTACAACTTGGAAGAAAACCAAGTCAAACATACCGGACCGGACACACAGAGTACAACGCTCTTAGCTACGGCCCATGTGCATACATAAGCCAAGATAAAGGCTACTAAGAGTGCTGTGTGATTTTTAGTTTAGTTATCCATGGGTGTACCCATGGATAAGTAGGTATTTCGGGAATTGCACGCGCGCCTTTTTTATAGCGGCTTGAAAATACCGTGAACACATAAAAATAGTCGTTTCACAGGTTTTATTCTTGCTTAGCATGTCTTCTGTCTTCTTCATACATACATATATGTATGTATGTACATATACAGGATGTCACAAGACCCATCACCAAGCTGTATGTATGTACATATACAGGATGTTACAAGACCTATCACCAAGCCGAAGTCTACTCGTTTTGGACATCATGCCATGACTCATGCCTGTTTCCCGGAGGGTTAGGCAGAGACTACGGAACGCCAGTTGCAACGATCTTGACATACCTCTCTTGCTTCATTCACTCCCATCAAGTTTCTCATGCATGCTCTTCTGTTAAGGGTACTTCTGACCTGTCCTTTTTTCAGGATGTCTCCAATCTGGTCAAAGAGCATCCGCCTAGGTCTTCCCCTTCGTTCTGTCCCTTCCACACTTGCCTTATATATCTGTTTGGTCAGTCTTTCGTCATCCATCCTCTCCACATGCCCAAACCATCTTAGCATACCTTTCTCGATGCTTGTCACTACATCTTCTTTTACCCCACAACACTCTCTTATCACACAATTCTTTACTCTGTCAGTCAAAGAAACACCACACATACTTCTCAGTGCTCTCATTTCTACAGCATTTATTCAACTTTCATGACTCTTCTGCCATACCCAACTATCACAACCATACATAAGAGTAGGTACTAACACCCCTCTATGCACAGCCAATCGTGCCTTTTTGGACACGTTTTGGCTATTCATAAACGCCTTCAGAGCTCCATTCACTCTATTACCTGCATTAACTCTTCTTTCAATATCTTCTACATTCTTACCATCTCTCGTAAACAGCGTACCTAAATATACAAACTCATTCACTTGCTCCACTCGCTGTCCATCGATCATAACATTACAAGCCGTAACGCATTCCTCCTTTTCAAAAACCATAACTTTCGTTTTACTTACATTCACTTTCATACCTTTCGTCTCTAACGCACCATGTATGATTGTTACCATCTCCTGCAACTCCTCCGCTGAAGAGGCAAGTATAACCTGATCATCAGCACAAAGGAGGCATTTGACAAGTAACTCATTCATCCTTAATCCACAGTCACTATTTTTCAAATCTTGCAAATAACTGTCCATGAAGAGGTTGAACAGCCACGGCGACGCTACACATCCCTGTCTAACACCTGTCTCGATGGTAAACCAATCCGAGTACGACCCATTTACCCTCACACAAGCTCGAGAATCTTCATAAAGGGATTTCAGAGCTCGTATGAGACTGCTGTTCACCCCATACATCGACAGTACCGACCACATTTCATTCCTCACCACTTTATCGTAAGTCTTTTCCAAATCCACGAATAGATCTTTTGACCTTTGGCCAAAAATTTTTCGGCTATGCACCGCAAGGAAAAGACTTGATCCGTGCACCCCATGACCTTTCGGAATCCTGCTTGTACATCCCATATTTTCTTGTCGGTTACTTCCATAACTCTTTCAATCAGTACCTTCGCATACAGTTTGCCAACAATGCTGAGAAGGCTAATGCCTCTATAGTTCTTGCAGTCTTGTTGCGAGCCTTTTCCCTTATAAAGAGGCACAGCCACCGCTGTGGCCCAGTCATCAGGTAGTCGGCCGGTGCTCCAGCACAAGTTAAATAAGCGCTGCAGCTGACCAACTATGATGCCCTGTCCAGCCTTCAGCATTTCAACTGTAATCCTATCATATCCTGCAGCCTTACCTAATTTCATACTTCCCAATGCCTTCACTATCTCATCCACACCAATATCGCTTTCATCATTGCTATTATTACCATTCATTTCGTCGATCGATGTCTCTATCGCCGTTCTTTCAAATAAACCTTCAAAATACTCCTTCCATCTCTTCGGCACGCATGATTCACCATTCAATATCTTTCCATTCTTGTTTCTGATTGACGTGTATTCTGAAGATTGAGTCCTTCCTCGAACTGCACGAACGGATTTCCAGAAAAACTTAATGTTTCTCCGGAAATCTTCAGATAGTCTGCTATCAAACTCATCTTTCTTTTCCTCTTTTTTCCTTTTAATCATTTCTTTCACTATTCTTTTAGACCTAACAAACTCCTTTCTTGCTTCATCTATGTCATCACTCGTTGCCTTTCCCATTCTTTCATTTGCTCTGGCAGCCAACCAATCTAACCACGCTTTCTTCTTCTCTGACACTGCTGATTGTACATCCTTGTCCCACCATGTATTCTTAACCTTTCGTATTTTCCTTCTCTTGATCATACCACATACTTCAGACGCTACACATACTATCTCTTTTTTAAAAGATTGCCACAATTCTTCCATATCATTTATGCCATCGAACCTCTCAAATCTTGCTATCAATCTTCGCTTATACTCATCTTTCACATCTTTTTCTTGCAAATTTTCTACTTTTATTTTTTCCAAGACCTTATTTTCGTTATGTTCTTGGTGTCGCCATCCTTTAAAAAGCCCACTTATCTGGCTCATCACCAAGAAGTAGTCTGTGTGGATGCCGATCCCTCGATACACCCATGTATCTAACACATTCTTTCTCAAACATTCATATACAATTACTAAATCAATCCTACTTCTTCTAATATTCTTAGCCTCACGCGTATACATGTGTATCCTTTTGTGATCAAACATGGTGTTTGTCACACAAAGGCTCCACTCTAAACAAACCTCGAGCAATACTTTTCCATTTTCATTCACACTCTCATCACCAAATCCACCTAAAACCCTTTCAAATCCATCTCGTTTTACTCCCACCCATCCATTGAAATCACCTAACAAGATCAATCTTTCGTTATCCTTACATTTTCTCACAATCGCTCTTAAATTCTCCCAAAATTCCTGTCTTTCGTCTTGTTCTCGCTGTGACATACCCGCTACTATATTGACCGGGGCGTAAACCCCTACAATAAAGAGACGAGTAAGTTCTACTTTCATTCTCATCCACAATAGCCTAGCATTTACACATTCAAATTTCTTAACGCACTCATTCATTCGCGCAGACAGTATTAAACCAACTCTTTTGCAGGCTCTGGTGGTACTGTCTACCCCAGACCAATAAGGCGTGTAGCTGTCATGCTTGGTGGGGCCTCAACCTTTCCTTTTTGTCTCATTCACACATAGAACATCAATCTTTCTATCGTCCGTCATCTGGCATACTTCATTCTTCAAAGCTGTGCCCTGTGACCACAAACACATGCACCCTCCGTTTGCGACCAGCTTGCCCTCTGGCCACGAATCCCTCGGCACGGGTCGGTTTACACCTTGGATTTCGGTTTGTTTTCGGGTATGCTCCCTAAATGTTGGTTTAATTTCGGAGTTTTCCTTCTCCTAGATGGGTTGCCATCCAAAGCTGACGAGGCCCATCCCTCCAAAGAGAGTGGTTTAATTTTGGAGTTTTCCTTCTCCTAGACGGGTTGCCATCCAAGGCTAACGAGGCCCATCCCCCCGCATATGTGTATATGTAAATTATATTTATTTAATATTTTTATCACTTTTTAGGGTTCCGTACCTCTAAATGAAAAAACGGAACCCTTATGGGATCACTTTGTTGTCCGTCCATCAGTCAAGACCCTTTTTCTCAGAAACGCGTGTAGGTATCAAACTGAAATTTATATCCAACAATCAAATTTACTGTCCCTCAAAGCTGTGAAAAAATCAAACTTCTAAGCCAACGCAATCAAAACATACAGCCGTTTATGCTGCAAATTTCCGCAAATATTCGAAACTCAAAACCTACAGTGTACTTCCCGTGAACTCAGAATCTTGAAATTTGGTATGACACAATGTCATATAGCACAGATAAAGGAAAAATTACGAAAACCGTTAATTTTAGTTACACCATATCAGAAAAATATTTTTAATAATTTTAAAGTTATTACCATTTTCTCATGAACGCGTAAAGGTATTAAATTGAAATTCATATCAAATACTCAAGTCTATAATACCTTGAAGCTGTAACAAAATCAAACTTCTATGTCAACGCAATAAAAAGAAACAGCAATTTAAGCCGCATATTTTCTCGCAACTACTCGCAAGAGATTCAAAACCTACAGGGTACTTTCCTTGAAGTCATAATCTTGAAATTTGGTACAAAGCAATTTTTTATAGCACAAATAAAGGGAAAATTGCGAAAACCGTAAATTTTTAGTTACATCATATTAAAAAATATTTGTATTTATTTTAAAGTTACTACCCCTTTCCTCATGAACGCGTAAAGTTATTAAATTGAAATTCTTATCAAATACTCGGGTCTATTATACCTTTAAGCTGTAACAAAATCTCAACGCAATCAAAAGATCTCCACGCAATCAAAAGAAACAGCAATTTTACTATATTTTCCAAATTCGCAACTACTGGCAAGGGAATTAAAACCTACAGGGTACTTCCCGTAAATTTAGATTCTTGAAATTTGGTACGAACCAACGTCTTATATATGTATAGCACAGATGAAGGATCAATTCCGAAAACCATAAATTTTAGTTACCTACATCATATAATAAAAATAAAAATAAGGTTACTAGCCTTTTCCTTATGAACGCATAGAGGTGTTAAATTGAAATTCATATCAAATACTCAAATCTATAATATCTTTAAGCTGTAACAGAATCAAACTTCTAAGCTAACACAATCAAAAGATACCTACAGCTGTTTATGCCGCAAATTTTCGAAACTCACAAGGGAATTAAAACCTATAGGGTACTTCTCGTAAGTTATAATCTTGAAATTTGATACAAGGCCCCTTCTTATAGCACATATTAAGGAAAAATTGCCATAAGTAAATGTAAATTTTTGTCACATCATATAATAAAAACATTTTTTAAATTTTAAAGTTATTACCTCTTTCCTCATAAACGCGTAGAGTTATTCAATTGAAATTCATATCAATTACTCAGGTCTATAACACCGTTAAGCTGTAATAAAATCTAACTTCTATGTGTACGCAATCAACAGAAACAGATATTTAAGCATATTTTTTCACAAACTCGCAACTACTCGCAAGGAAATCAAAACCTGCAGGGTACTTCCCGTGAACACAGAATCTTGAAATTTGGCTCGAAGCAAACTCTTAAAGCACAGATAAAGGAACAATTGCGGAAACTATAAATTTTTAGTAACATCATATAATTAAAATAATTTTAAAGGTGCTACCCCTTTCTTCATGAACCCCTAGGGGTATAAAATTGTAATTCATATCAAATGCTTAAGTCAAAACTAAAGGGTATTTCCAGTCGATCTAGAATCTTGAAATTTGGCATAAAGCAACGTTTTATAGCACATAGGAACAATTTTGAAAACCTAAAATTTTTTGTTACATCACATATTTTTTTAAATAATTATATATACCTACAGGTTCGTACGGAACCCTCGGTGCGCGACTGACTCGCACTTGACCGGTTTATTTATTAATATGAACTTTCAGATTTGTACGGCATTAACTTTTTATAAATTATTGCATTAAGTACAAATATAAACTATCTAAATGCCGTATAAAAAAATATCGTCATGAATTTCACCTTACATTTCGTTCTATTGATTTTTCTTTGAGTTTTTTTTCCCTACAAACCTTTGGACCAACGAAAATGTACGGCATGTAAAAAAATATTATCTATGCATAAAATACTTTCAAAATAAATTAATTTTTATGTTGTTTCACATCACCCCCCGGACCACGGAAAGAGAGGGTGTTGCAACCCTCGATTTTTTCCCCTTGTCGCATGATTTTTGTACGGCGTTGCGGAATAATGCATTAGAAGCTGTATTAAAACAGTATGAAACTGATGCCGTACAGAAAGAAATGACCAAAACCCTGGAAATTGTCAGAAAAAAACAATACCGTCTTTGTGGCGCACCATTTTTGTACGGCACTGCGCGCTTTCTTATTATTTTTCATGGATCTATCGATGGTAAAAATGCCGTACAAAAATATATGACCAAAATGTACTCACTCTACCTGCACTTTTGAATTCTCACCAGCACTCAGTTGGACAGCTTACAAGTGACGGCATAGAGCTGAATCTTATTATTTTATGCTCTTATATCGTCTTATATACGTCACCTGGTGGTTCATATGACCCATCCATTTTGGACATGGGCCTGTAGTCTAAGTATTTGGGAAGTTGTTTGTAACTTAACGGTTGGAAATTATGGAGCAACTGAAACTTTGATTGCAGAAGTCATAGTGATCGTGGCGGAGCGCCTGTTAAAATGTTTAGAGCAAAAATATTGCGACCGTTTAGCACGTAACTGAGCACACAGTTATATGTGCAGCATCTGGTTTGTATTGTGCCAAGTGCCAACGGGAATGGAATGCTGCTAATAATATTAGTGTTTATTCCATTTTTAGGTGAGCAGGTGGTGCTTCGGATTTTGTAGTTTACGCACTGGCCTGTTTCAGAAATATTTGGAACATGTCGCGCGCCATAACGAGCACACATGAGAGCTGCAGCAGGAGTCCTGGAAAATTACAAAGAAATTAAATTTTTGATTTTCAGAAAATTAATGAATAAATGTGTGTTTACACTAGAGTGATAAATTTTAATTGGCACTGGAATATAAATCGTCTACGAAATCATAATCTGTGCTTAGGATTAGGTGCATCTAAAGCAGATGTTCCTCAGAAATGTAATAAGTAGTAGCTATTACAACTCTCTTCGATCTATTAATCTTTAGTTGAACCAAACAACATCACTCAATCTAAAACGGACAAAATACGGCCGAAATTTATTCGTAGCCGAGGCTTAAATTCAAAGTGGTTGAAATCCACACGTCTGAGCATCAACACGGGCCGTTTCTCCGCGAGTGAGCGCGCGAGACCCACTTTATAGAACAAAGTGCCGGCGTCCCCACACACGACACTGATTTATAATGATACCCGCTGTAGTGCAACACTGCGCCTGTATTTATATGTAATAGCCGGACACTATCTATTACTGGACGGGCGATATATTGTCAAGGGTTTTTATGGTTGTTGAACGAAACGCGGTTATTGAAAAGAGTATATGAAACAAGAAGGCCTAGTCCGAGTTCGGTAACGAATTGATCGCTTTCGAGTCGTTCGTTGGTGGGAACATTTTCTCACACATTTTTAAAAGCAATTCAGACGGTTGGTAATGTTGAGAAGTGGGCGCCGAGGCGCTCTCAGGCAATGTGAAATGTTCCCATAGAATAGACGAACGAATGCGAGCCATTGGTGTGTAAATTCGGAATAATCCCTCAGAGGTTTCCTTGATACGGACTTGTTCGATTTGAATGGGTTTAGTATTAAAAAGTAAGTTTAGTATTAAGGGGGGTGGATGTCGATGATGGGCTTCTGTAAAATAATGCTCTTTAAGTCTAATGTAAGTGCATCATGGGTGCGATGTCCAGATGGGACAATAATTTGTACGAACTCCAAATTGTTGACCTGTTTGGTGTCATTAAGTCTGATGAGTACAGATGAGTTCAGTCTACTTTGCACATTGACTGCCTTCGTGGTCCAGTGGATAGCGTATGCGTCTGCTGATCCCGGGTTTGATTGCCGGGTCGGGCAAAAGTATTACTGTCTTTTCCGAATTGTGACTGGCAAAGTTTCCGGTAATGGCAATGTGCTCGTCCCCTATTACGTGGGACCTAAAATGCATAAGGCGATATGTGGGTGTAATGTTGCTATATAAACGCTACTTAATATATTACGCTCTAAAAAAGTCGACTTTGTGGTTTTGTATTATTTAAGTAAGCACTTCCTATTGGTCACACTAGTAAGCATACAATAATTGATTAGGCAATAAACTATTAAGAACTTTTCGAAATTTCGATTAGGTGCCTACGTATTGCAAATTAGTTTTCGCAATGAAAAGCAAATCGTACCTAATCAAATTGATTTCATTTATAGACATTGACCTTCACCTCTACCAAATTACCAAAAACCTTCTAAGAAAAGCAATTTTCCAATATTTAACTTCTAAAACTCCATTTGCGTACAACACACTTAAATCATAAAATGGATCTTGCGTCGACAGATTCTTCTCGAAGCTTCCTAATTCAATTTAAGGTGTAATAACGAGGGGTCGTCTAATGCGGTGCGTTCCTTCGTACTGTGTTGGCTGTTTGGAATGGCTATTACATGAATTGAGGGCGAGAATAAATCAGTGTCGGTCGGTAGGCTCCGTAAACGTCTGTCCGTCGTAGTAATAATGTTGGGCAAACAAACCACCGCGCTACGCCCTCGGCCCTTAGTTTAAATTTGTGAACAGCCCTCGGTTTTGTTACTGGATACTTATTGTACGTAGTGGCACACGTCAAAGGGCGAGCCGGGGCCACGTAATAGGAGAGGGTCTATTTCAGAGGATTGTAGAGAACTGCACGGATGTAGTAGTGGTTTAGGCGGCTGCCTTGAGGCTTAACGTTACGTCGAAAGTTGTGGGTTCGAAACTCACACATGCACAGAGATGAAAAGGCAAACTTTTCGTGATCTTCAACTACTTACCTATATAAAATTTATTCGCAGAAATCAACAAAGCCTTTTCTAAAAAATCATCTAATGAGGCAGGTATACCAGATGATACACAAGCGAGTACTTAAATTATTAAAATTGTACCGACTGTCTAAAGTAGGCATTGCTTTTTTGGCACATTGCCCGGGTAATACCACCAGGGTACGTTACAACATATTCTTGCTCTATTATGACAAAGTACGTTCTATGTTATAGTTTAGTGCAGCTAAGGAGCCAGCCACTTTATTTATGAGCGACAAAGAGGTTTATAATCGTTTGTTTTCATTTAACCAAGCTTGTATATAGCGAGCAACATTTTATAGCTAAATTTAGTTTCCTTAGATTACAAAATGCTTTTCTATTCTGGTGACTAAGGAGCAGGGGGTGGACACCGGGAATAATCGGATTTAAATAGTCTATTTTGTTTGCAGTATTAAGTGCGCAGGTCGAATGTCAAAATTATCGCGGGATCAGCCTTCTTAGTGTTGTTGGATAAATGTATACCAGAATATTGATTGATAGAGTAGTAAACGTGACGGCTAATGACAAGATATGGGATGTACAACTGGGATTTCGGAAGGGAATGGGATGCACGGATCAAGTCTTTTCCTTGCGCTGCGTTACCGAAAAATATCTCGCAAAAAACCAGAAGGTATATTGGGCGTTCATAGACTTGGAAAAGGCTTATGATAGGGTAAATAGAAAGGAACTATGGAAGGTGCTATGTAGGTATGGGGTGGACAACTTTATAATAAGGGCTCTAAAATCTCTTTATAGCGATTCTAGAGCCTTTGTCCGAATTTATGGTGCCTACACGGACTGGTTTGACATCTCTAAAGTTGTCAGACAGGGGTGTGCAGCCTCGCCCTGGTTGTTCAACTTATTCATGGATAGCTGCATAAAAGATATGAGGGAAATTGATTGCGGGATCGATATGGTAGGATTGCATGTTAAGTGCCTCTTATACGCCGATAATCAAGTCATTCTTGCATCATCGGCGAATGAGTTGCAACAAATGATGGACTGCATGAACGAGAGTTTTAAAGCAAAAGGTATGAAAGTTAATCCAAGAAAGACGAAAGTGATGGTGTTTGAGAAGGACGAAAGTTTGGCTGAGTGTAATATACGATTGAAGATGAAAATGTGGAAAGATTTGTATATTTGGGAAGCATGTTTACAAGAGATGGAAGATGTGAAGGAGATATTGAAGGGATAGTGACTGCGGGGAACAGTGTGAATGGAACGCTGCATGCCTTTATGAACGGCCAAACTGTGCCTAAAAAGGCGCGAGTGGCGGTTCATAATGGAGTTTTGGTGCCCACCTAGATCTATGGAAGTGAGTGTTGAGTATGGCAGACAAGGCATGAAAGCAGAATTAACGCAGTTGAGATGCGATCACTACGTAGTATGTGTGGTGTGAATCTGGTTGATAGAATTCCGAATGCAGTAATACGAGAGCGATGTGGTCTGAAAGAAGATATCGTGACAAGGATTGAGAAAGGAATGCTGAAATGGTTTGGAGACGTGAAGCGAATGAGTGAAGAAAGATTGATGAATCAAATATATATGGCAGAGGTGTGTGGGCAAGCCGGTTGCGGCAGACCTCGTAAGACGTTCGTCGATCAAATTGGGGACGTCTTGAAAAACGGAAAAGTCCGAAGCACCCATAACCGGCGAGCATGTATGAAAAGAGTAATGAATGTAGAGGAAGCGCGTGAGGTTTGCAAGGATAGAAACAAGTGTTGTTCTGTTGTCTCTGCCTACCCCGACCGGAAAAAGGTGTGAGCATATGTATGTGTATGTATTAAGTGTGAGTTAGCTTGGCATAAGGTTTATTGTTAAAATTCTATTTCTCGTAAAGTCCCGTTTAGGGAATACTCCTTGCAACTCTACACATATAGGTAGAGGCACAGACAATATAAGTAGAGGTACGTAAAACTTCGCCACTTTAAACAATTTAACGTCAAGTTGTTGTCATGTTCATGCACAAGGTTCTCTGCAAATTTTAAGTGAAAACGGTAAGCTATGCATGTAACTCTATTAAACACGTCATGTTTTGCTGTAAGTAACGATCTTTGAGTCTTGCGATTGATACGCTTCAAAGTCAGATCGTTATAGAACTCTGCTCGTCAATCACAGCGACAAAGACATTTCTAAGAAGTATTATTTCGTTAGTTCGGTAGCAATGTACGCAAGACGGTTTTCACCAGAATACTCCTGCAGAATCAAGGGACAAATTTGAGAAACCAGAATTGAATCTAAGACCCAAAACCGCTTGTCCATAAATTAGCGTAGTCACGAGACGCCTGCATATACCTTTTTAGTTACCTAGTTTCATTATTATACAATAGACATAATATTTGCTTGCTTCATATACAAGCTTCCTCACACAAGAGTCAAGCGCTGGCATGTATACTGTGTAGTCCCACCTGACCTATTTGCAGTATTCTAATAGAGATCCGTCATGTTATCTCTGTCGGCATCTGCTTTGTGATAGCGTCGGGCTCTACGTCCGACGCGAAATAATCTACATAGTGTTATAAGGACTTGTAGAGTCAACATACTGCGAATATGAATCTCTGTGTCAGTTGTTATTTTACAAGTTGAGTTATATAGGAACAGAACATAAGATTGTGTAGTTGCACATTCTGATAGACTTACATGCTCTACTTATGGTATTTGATACAAGAGCCACTTTGAATGAATCCTAGGACTGACTTTTCTGTGTTCCGAAGAAAGAAAGGACTGCGAAGAACTGGAAGGACTGCAATGCGGACTGATACTTTCAGTACTTCTAGTCAGGAAGTATTTTTGAAGTATAAGTAGATTGTTTGTCGTAGTTAACTTTATGCTACTGTCGACGACTTAGCGAAGTCCTGACGACAGTGACTGGTTGACTTTGTCATCGCCAACATTGATTGAGTTAATGTTGAGGCGATCATCTTAACATTATAAATAAAATTGAGCGATTTACCAAAAGTAAGTTCAAATAGCGAGCGACCGTGTAAATTAGTTAATCTGGTAGTTCAAAATAGCTCCGATCTATTTCCTTGTCTATTTTTTTTTTCTTGTTTTCCGTAGTCCTTTTTTTTTCTTTTTCTTTTGTCCACTATGAGTTTTCCTGTCTTTTTCAAATGTATTTAAACGACGTATATGTATGTAGGTAATTGTTCTTTAAATACGACGTATTTAAAGAACAACGGGCACGTAAGGTAACTTAACAGTTGCCTTACGTGCCCGTAGTTCTTTATCGTCTCATCAAAATGAAACATCGCCATAACTAGTTATTTATAATTTAAAACTGAATAAATTAAGTTGATTGAAATTAATTGAGTTTTCATCTCTATATTTAGAGACTTACCTAACATGAATACCCGTCGGGGGGTAGCGAGGAATGCTTCGGTGAAACCCAACCTTCCGACACTTAGGTACATGAGGAGCACGGGTTGGTTTTTAGTCAGTATGCAGTCGCCAGTCGCTATGGGTAGTCAGTACCTCTGAATAAACTGACATTAGTCTTAACCGCGGTATATTGCTATCCGCGAGTAGAGTGCAGTTGTAGAGGTCCGACGGCAGTCGCTCTGTGGAAAAGCTAAATATTCAGTCAAATCTGGTTAGACTAGTAAGCGGACCTCAGGCTACAACTGGGATATAGCTTGCTTTCTCAGTAATGTAAGAAACTATTACTGTAATAAATGAGAACGATTATATCCTGAGAACGAATAAGGCTCAAATTCTACGACATTTTCCTTCCAAATCGTTCCCTTGTAGTTTATCCAATTAAAAAGACTTATGTCCTATTATAATACCGTAGCTTATTTGTCACACTTTATACTTTCGTCGCCTACAGGTTAGAAGAAAAGTAAACCCGATTTACTATAAATGGCATAAGCACTCAATTACTTGAGACTCAGGGTCATAGGCGTTTACAGCAGTGCCAGACCGGTGGTCTGTGCACACCCCAGCATGGCCTAGTGCCCACCCCAGAACCGTTACCGTTTATGAAGACCCAGGGCACCCTGAAAGATAACCCTATATACGCTAATGCACAGGGTGTATTTTTTTTTTTATATAGTAATAGGCGGCAAACAAACAGTCGGATCGCCTGATGGTAAGCAATTACCGCCGCCCATGGACACAAGCAACACCACAGGAGTTACTAGTGCGTTGCCGCCCCTTGGGGTTGGGAAAAGGGATAGGATGAGGAGTGGTATGAGGGAGAAGGAAAAGGGGATAGGGCCTCCGGCACTCTCACTCACCAAAGTCAAAGTCAAAGTAAAAATCGTTTATTCATCTAGGTCACAAGGTGACGCTTATGAACGTCATTTTTTTAAATCGAATTACTTAATGCTTCTACATTTACCTTTACTGCCTCGTTCGCAAAGCAATAGGTAGAACCACGAGAAAGAACGGGCAATAAAACTCGTGGCCACTCTTTTGAATCGCCAATATTATGGTTCATATGTATTTTATTTTTGTAAGGAGCTGCAACTGTTTCACATTGTACTAAATTATTTGTAAATAGGAATTAGTTACAGACATAATACTTAAGAAATTAATGCAGTTACTAAATTAAGTGCCTTAGTTAGCCTTCCAATGTGAATATTGTGTAACAGGAGCATCCACTTACGTATTATAATGTAGGCAACTCGCGACCATGTTCAGAACTATGGTGGAAATGTATGTTACAGAAGTGACTGTATATGAATACACAAAATTACAAAAACATTAGTTTACAGCCCATGATCACGAGTTATCTTCATCTTATCAGTGCAGTAAAACTTTAATAAAATTAGTGGAACAACAATGCAGATGTAAATGTAGTACCTGAGTTGAATCACCTAATAATACATGAACAGTAATTTAAAAGAACTAGAAATATTATATAAAGATTAAGGCGCTGTTTTACCTCAGAAGCCGTGAAACACCTAATTTTTCGTCGCGCAACTAGCCATAACGGTACATACTACAAACTTGCAAAAAAATAGAGCTTATAGTCAAAAGTCTGAACAAAAGACTTTTGAAAGAATTTTTCATGTATGTAAAATAGAATCACGGTAAAAAAATCACAAAAACAAGGCAGAAAATAATCTTTCGTCTCACTGTTTGCAATATTTTGATCATGAACTGTCATATTTTATTTGATAATATTGTAGGAAATCTAATGAACTAAAGAATTACCCTATTTATTTTCATATTATACGTGTATATTTTGTAAAATTAAATAAAATCTGCCAAACGTCTATGATTTTGACGCTCGGTTGATTCCATCAATATCAAACGCTTCGGCAATTTAAACCTTATTAGCATAAGCGGTGTACTGAGTGTCAGTTGCTAGTTTATGCCCCGCCCAGACCTCATCATTCGGCTATGAGCCCTGTGAGACATAGGTCATGTCGCTTGCGTCTCCGCTGCACGAAATTTTACGTAAACATGTTTGTTAATAATACGCCGATTTGAGTTCGTAATTTCATGTTTTATGTTATAGACTGAATACTTTGAATCAAATAGGCTTTTCTTGTGACTATGGGCACATATAATTAGGACCTAAGTTTATATTCTTGTTGCGTTTAATGTGTTATTGTTTCTGTGCTTATAAATATATAATTAGACGAATAAAATATGGACAATTAGAGAAATAAAGTTCTACGAAGAATTTGTACAAGAAAGCATCGTAATAAAATATAAATTCATCCATGGCCAAGTGATTATGAAATATGAAAAAATTTTACACAAATTATTTTCATAAGAGTCTTTTATGACTGACTATGTTATACATTAGCGATTATGCATAATATAGTTATATTAATTATTCTCACAATACATAGCTGCCACAGTTTTCAATGTTTGAAAGAGTAATAACATAAAATCGAATCATTTTATGTATAGGTCGGTTCACGAAAGATGACCACTGCGCAGAAATCATTTTTTAGGTCTCCGTGGACGTGCGGGGCCTCACCCCGCGGGTGGAATGCCAATGGCGTGGCTCCGTTCCTGACGCATTCCCTAAATGCGTCAAGAATGGAGCCACGCCATTGGTGCATGAATGTACATATGCGCGACGGCCGCCATTTCTGGTCAACTTTCGTGAACCGAACTATACCTATATTGCAAATTTATTAGCTTGTCAGAGCGCCTGGAGCGCTAAGATGCCGCCACGGCGAACAATAAACAGTGCTAATATGGCGCTCCGCAGTCCGCACATAAGCGGTAACGAATGTTGTATTATTGTGTTGTGAACATAAACCTATTTAGGTACATCGGGTAAAACTTTGATTATTCATTAACTATTAGGTAAGTTTCAGTACATCTAATATCTTTTTAATTTCTAAAATCAATAATTTATAAGTAAGTAGGTGACTTCTCTGTTTGCTATAACACAAGTTATAGTATTTTTTTAAATAATAAAGTATCTAACTAATTATATTTATTGTAATTACAGTGAAATTAAAGTTACAGTTTAGCAACGTCTTACACACATTTGACTGCAGTAATTCCTAACACGATTTGTTCAAGAGTGATAAGCAAAAAATACACGAGGGATAGCAGGACTGGTTCGAATTGCGTAAGAATATGTTGACAGATTCAAATTTTGGTATAGTGGTAAAAAGAAGAGATAACAGTAGTAAAGCCAACTTAGTAAAAATTATTTTGTACAAATAAAATATTTGCAATGAAAAAAGCAGTTGCGCATGGAGTCTAAAATGAACCACTGGCTTTGCAACAACTGGCGAAGCAAGAAAATGTAACAATCGAGCCTTGTGGATTATCCGCTTATTGGTGCCACGCCAGATGGATTAATAGGTCCAAACACGATTGTAGAAATTTAATGTTCTATAGTTGCCTATAAGAATGGCCTGGAGAATAGTATAAGAGCAAATAAAAAACAAATATGAAAACATGATAAAAATGTTAACTGACTAGTCTAAACAAATATTGTAATTTTTATTACCAAATTCAGGGGCAACGCCACGTTACACGCAAACAAAAATGTTTATTTGCTGTGTGGAGTGGCGAAAGTAAAACACTAAAAATAGAAATGATAGAAAGAGATGATGTTTACTGGGAGACGAAAATGAAAGAAAAGCTTGTGGCGTTTTATATGAATTGGCAGTTGCCTGAAATTGTTGATTCTCGTCGAGCTCAAGGGATGGCATTGCAAAATCACGGAGAGGAAAATGTTTCATCAGTGCTTGAAGTTTCTACAATACCAAGCCTTAAAAGGAAAGTAAATGCAAATGTGCCTCTTGAACAGCAGCAAATAATAAGTATTGAAGCCTCATCACCTCACACACTGCCTTTAACTTTCGATGAGAATAAAGAAAACTTGCCGGGTTGCAGCAGACAGCTAACTTTTGATGAGCTGTAAACTCTGTATTTCGTTCATTCATTCATACATTCATCATCAGCCTTTAACAGTCCACTGCTGGACTAGGCCTCTCCTTTGAAAGGAGGAATTGGCCTACTATACCACGCTGGCCAAACGGGTTAGCATAGTGTTTGTATCAAGTTTTCCTTCTCTTACAGTGCTGTTCTCTGCATAATATGCTGCCTCTGTCGGCTCTTACGACACCCATGGGATGATATGGGGTGGTGACATTCGGTATTCTTAATCCGTCACCACACGGACAATGTATTTTGTTAGTAAATGATAAATAAATATATTTTAATATTTATTTTCTTTGAAACAACACATAATTTAAGCGAAATATTTTTTTTATATTTTTCCATACAATGAGGAGAGCCAACGAAAAAGCAGTAACTCAAATTTTAATTCTATAACTTGGGTTGGGTTTCGAAACAAGTCGCCTGAATTTGAGGGTATTGGTGGTGTAGGGGGCTTAAGGGAGTTAGTTTTAATCCCCTAAAAGTAATTTTGGCTGCCGGAGTTGCGTCTAAATATTTTTAAACAATTTCCAAAAATTCTTAGTAGTAGTTTTTATGCCTTGAAAAACGTGAAACGAAACGCAAACCCGCCATCTTGGAATGATCATATTGACAGCTAATGTCAAATTTATGTTAGGTTCTCTTTTGACTCTTAATCCGAAAATAGGAACCCTGCGAAGCAGGGCTCCGTCAACCTTAGCTTATTAAACTAGTGTGAAGAATGTGGAAGTTGGCAGTGCCATACACACTGATGTTTGGAGATATTTTTTTTTCAGTGGAAACCAAGTATTTCCGGCAAGTGAAAATGGTGAGGGCGGATTCCGAGACCTCCCCTCCTCCCCCTCAACCACTCACAACCCCTAAAAACGGCGACGTATTTCGAAACCTTTACCATAATAATTATGCCTATAATAACAATAAAACATCCATAAATAAATAAAATAAACCAACTTTTACTAAACTTCAATTATTTCGTAACTCGCTTTAGTTTAGATACGGCTTTTGCGCTTAGTAGGGCAGTATTGTGGTTTTTAAGGTACCGTAGCCAAAAATTGTAATAGCCCTTTATATTTTGTAGGATAGTATTATATAGGTTGTTTTTTATATATTGTAGGAACCCTTATAGATTCGCCATTTCTGTCTGGCTGTCCGCCCGTATGTAACAGCCAATTTATTGCAAAACAGATTTGAAAACTGGCAGGAATGGAATTAGATGTAGGTATTCTATGAACTGCTTTACCATTTTTATACAAAAACAAAACAAAAATAATTAGGGCCTCCATATATGGAACTGACTTAATTATTTTTATCATCTTACGGCACGTATTTATCTACTTTCGTCAACAATAATTTCGTCAAAAAATAATTAATACCTATAACGTCTAATGTAAACCAGTTTTGCTCATGGCTCCACTAAGAACAAAAATTGCGCTATGCCTATATTGTACAAACAGATTGATTTATGTAATATATATTTTAATATCAGTATCTCAATTCAATATGCTAAAACGTTTTGCTTGCGATTTTGAAATATTGGAATACGGATGTCGCCAGAATACGGCCGCACACGACGAGAATGAAGGGGGGCGCCCCGCAGTAGACGGAGCTAAGCGCCCTTCACCTCCCCTGCTTCACCCCCTCATTTACCAAAACAGTCGCTTAGTACAGCGCCTTAACTGAAAAAATACAAAGTATCTATATAATTATAATTAGGTATAAAGATCATGAGTTGTCTAGCGTAAGTGACCAACTATCATTATCACTGAAATAATCATTAATAGTATAATAACCTTTCTTAATAAGGCAGTCTTTTATTTTAGTTTTAAATGTACTAAATGGTAATTCTAAAAGACTAATTGGTATTTTATTGTATATACGAATACCTACCCCTACAAAAGAATTATTAACTTTATGTAAACGACGATAAGGGACATATAACCTATGCCTGTTTCGAGTATTTATAAATGAACCTATATTTTGCCTAATGTACAAAATATTAGCAAATAAAAATTGCGAGGCTACTGTAAGAATTCCTATAGACTTAAAGCGTTCTCAAGAGTATATTTTGCACCTAACATGTATATTGCTCGTACCGCTCGTTTCTGTAGAACGAAGATATTCTAAATATCCGCAGCTTTGCCCCATAAAAAAATGCCGTAGGACATAACACTGTGAAAATAGCTAAAATATACTAAACGAGCCGTGTCGATGTCAGTAAGTTGCCTAACTTTTCTGACGGCATACGCAGCAGAGCTGAGCTTTCTTGCTAGATATGCTATATGTGCACCCCATTGTAAATTATTATCTAATGTAATACCTAGGAACACTGTAGAGTCTACTGTGTCAAGTTCCTCCCTATCTAGCATAATATTAGGTCCCAGTTGTCTTACGTTAGGTAAATCAAATTTAACGCATTTAGTTTTCCTAGAATTAAGTACTAGGTTGTTTGCTGTAAACCATTGTGTAACTTGTAATAGTGCATTATTTACATCATCAAATTGATTTCTATTCCTATCTACTTTAAAAATAAGTGACGTATCATCTGCAAAAAGTACAACATCACAGATGTTTTTAAATAAAAAGATAACTCATTAATATATACAAGAAATAGAAAAGGACCTAAATTTGAGCCTTGTGGAACGCCTAGCTGTATAGGTAATTTAGAGGATGTAGTCCCATTTACATCGACGCACTGAAATCTCTGCCGCAGGTACGATTCGACAACACTAAGTGCGGTTTTCTCTACGCCATAGTGGCGGAGCTTACACAGTAGTGTGTCGTGCTGAACGCAGTAAAATGCTTTAGATAGGTCACAGAACACTCCAATAGCATTCTTTGATGACTCCCAAGCACTATAAACGTGTTTTATGAGAGCAACACCCGCATCAGTAGTGGATCTACCTTTAGTAAACCCATATTGATCTTTGTGAAGCAGACTATTTAAATTGAAGTGGTTTAGTAGCTGCTTTAAAAGAATCTTTTCAAATATTTTACTAAATGCCGGCAAGATAGATATGGGCCTAAAATTATTAATTTCATTTTAACTGCCCGATTTGAATAAGGGTATAATTTTACTTAATTTCATCAAATCCGGAAATACGCCTAGGTCAAAGCATTGATTAAAAATTATAGATAGGTAAGGCGCAACAGTCTCAACTATAGTACCTAAAATTTTAATTGAAATGCCCCAAAAGTCGCCGGTATTTTTAATATTAAATGAATTATATGCGATCAATATATCTCGCGGGGTAACGTGCTCGAATCTAAACACGCTCTTGCATTCAGCAAGCAAAAAATTTCCAGCATCTAAAGATGATGATTGTAAACAGCTAGTAGTTGTTAAAGGTATGCTCGCAAAGAAACTATTGAACATATGCGCTACTTGAGTTTTATTGGTGACTAATAAATTGTTTTCTTTTATTTCAAATTGGTTTTCCCGTGGTCGTGCTCTTCCTGTTTCATTATTTATAATCCTCCAAGTTTCTTTAATTATATTTGTTGAATGCTTAATTTTACTACAAATAAATTAAGATTTTGCCATAATACAAACTTGTTTAAAAAATTTTGAGTACTTACTTTTTTACATAATCTCGAAAAGGTGTGTCAAATCTATGTTGTTTCATACCATATAATTCAAACAACTTGGCTCTACTTTTGTATATACCTATAGTGGCCCACTGGTTAAAAGATCCCATAGTACCCTTTAGTGTGAAAGGTAAACCGAACGAAGTTACACCGAACGAAACGCAACAGTTTAGGTACTGTTACTTTACGTCGATTTTCTGTGAGAGGTTAGTACTTCCCCGGTCGAGCCGGCCCATTCATGCTGAAATCAGCAAGGCTCTACTACCTGGATTTGGTTTGGTAGTAGCAAGGAGCAAGACTTAACTTGATGGTTAGCCAGGCGCGCGAGAGGCAGATTTTAACGCACACACGACACTGCAGCACACCGTGACATTATCAATTGGTAGGCGATTGAAATGAATACCAAATGCAATTGTGCCTTCGACATAAAAGTTTCCAAGACTAAGAATACTTTCAATTTCAAGGTGAAGGAACTTCTACTGGCTGAGTCAGCGAATGTATCATAAGTCATTTAAATTTCATATTGCTTTAATATGTATATATACCATATGTACGTATATATATTTATATATTCTTATATGTGTATGTATGTATGTAGCTCTATAATACATCTATATTATGTTTGTTTATATTATATGTAACTTATGTATATATGTTTTTAATGTGAATGTATCTTTACTTTTTTATTACCTATTTGTGTTATTTCAAATTCATTTTCTTTATATTAGGTACACCTACTTCTTTTCTCTCTGCACCACTCTAAGGTACACTGGGAGATAATGCCCATGGCATTAAGTCCGCCTGTATACGTTGGGTATATAAAGCATTAATAAATAAATAAAAGTTTCAAATGCGTGCCAACTCGCGCTTGAAATGCGTCGTCTGGATAAGCTCGTGTCTTCTCATGCAATTATTTATTTTATCAGCACTGGAGCTAGGTGGGAGAGACTCTGTGATTGTCGGCTACGGTGACCTTGGTTATGGAAGTGGATATTTAGGTACATTGATTAGTACTTATGGCCTTAATCCAGGTCCGTTAGTACAAAAAAGTTTTTTTTACTATTCGACCATATACACATCATCTTCTAGTCCAAACTAAGGAGAAATTGGATAAACATACATTTCCCATCTTTATTTTTTTTTCATAAATATAGACGCCGGCAAACTTCTTGAACACTACTATAGACCAAAAGAGCTGCGCAGTAGTAATTTTACGCACAAAAATGTCTCCTGCGCATGCATATTGTTCTATGGTAGTGTTCAAGAAGTTTGCCGGCATTTATACTTATCTTGCCCGCGGCTTCGCTCACGTTAAATTTGGGGAAACACAAAACTCCTTCATCGTTCAATAGTAATTTTCCTTTTAATTCTGTTCATAGGGACTAATAAGAAATAACTATAACCGCAAGAAGTATTTAAAACATTTCTGTAAAAAGTATTTTTAGAGTTCCGTAGTCAAAAAATGGCTAAACACGGAATCCTAGACACGCTATGTCTGTCAGTCTATCCGTATATCACAGCCACTTTGTCGAAACTATTCAGTTTACACATTTGAAAATTGGTAGGTAGATGTATTCTGTGAACCGCTTTACGAAGTTATAGAAAATAAAAAATATTGAATTTTAAGGGGGGCTCTTCAAACATGGAACTGATGTGGAAAATGGGTCGCTAAAAATTACTTTGAGGTTCCTAAAACCATTGTTTTTCAAAGTCAAAGGTAAAATGGGTGTGTGTGTGTCCCTTTAACTTTTAAAGTAAGAGAGTGACAAATCTAAAAAAATATATGCTGTAGATTGTTATAAAAACTTCCAACGAATATTAGTTTGAACGATATGTAGTCAGCAGTTTTTGAAATAAAGCACATCTAAAAACCGCAAATATAGCTTTGTCGTTTTTTTATTTTTTGCCATTTGCCAGTAGTTACTTTGGTGCATTAAGGTTCCGCATTAACAGGACTGGAACAGCAACATTCAGTCTCAAGCAGCGTGAAGGTGCTCCTGATAATTGTAAGGAGTTCAGAAACTATAGGGTACGAAGTAACTTGGTCAGTATTCATGACATTATCTACCGAAAGGTGCTCAACAACCTCACTTTGCATACAGTCAAATGTCAAAACCATGGTCCGATATATCTCTATGCACACTTTCGCATTTATGAGTAGAGAATATTGGTTCAGCCGGTTTTGCGTGAAATCGGTATATACATACATACACATTTTCGCATTTATACCTAATATTAGTAGGGATTAGCCAAGGCTGTTACATTAATTATTAGTATAAATAAGCAAGCTAACGAAATAGATGTAGCTGCTTTAGATTTTTTTTATAATAAAGTAGAAAAATAGCATCCTCCTCTCTTCTACATTATTATATGTTGCCGTGCCCTACAGGGTCCATAATGTATCTTATATTGTCGTTTTGTAACACCTTATGTAACTTATGGAGTGCAATAAAACATTGAGTGTTGAGTATTGAAGTAATGACAGTGCACCATATTATGACAATGTATAATGTGACAGTAGGTACTGACAGATATATGTACATGCACGTGCGCAACACTCTCAATTATTACAGCGCATGCGTCCTTACTGTCAATAGGTAGGTTAGTCCCTAAAAACTTCGACCCTCTCTAAAATCCCTCCCAGATATTTTTTGAATTTGATTTATTGTATCCTGTGTGTTTTTTCCTGGTTCTGAGCTACCTCCCCACCAATTTTCAGCCAAATCAGTTCAGCCGTTCTTGAGTTATAAATAGTGTAACTAACACGACTTTCTTTTTTATATATAGACTAGCTGTGCCCGCGACTTCGTTCGCGTAAATGTTGGAATTTAATTAGCATGACATTTATGACAAAAGTATATAATATTTATAACTTTTATATGTATATTATATACCTAATATATATCTTTAGAGAATTTCTTTATACACAACATTAACTGTTTTACTACCTTCACATTGAACATGTAAATTATTTTACCGCTCACTCGTGAACATACCACATATAACTGACCATGTGAAAAATAACATGTTCGGAGGTCGATTTTAGCTGTTTCAAGTGTCTGTCATTGCAATTTACCTATTTAGAAAATACACACAGGACTACGAATATCCAGTCCTGCCGAAAGTAAGACAGCCCCGTTGAGTAACTCAAGTGGTATCTGAATTCAGGCCTCAGTCTCCCGCTCAGAGATTCCCACGTACGTGACGTGAGGACTGTGAGGAGTGGGAAATTGGGAATAATGAGACACCTGTAGGTATATTAACAGAACACGAACGAACGAAAGAAATCAAAGAAACACAATCACATGCAACTATCAAATATTCAAAAGAAACGACAAAGACACCAATCCAAGTAATCTCATCTCAACGCCATCTATGTTTACATATACAAACCAACCGAGATAGAAAATAATAATGGACTAATGGACAATTTATTGAAAAAAGGATCTATAGTCATTATTTTTATCATTTAAAATAAAATTAAATGTTTATATAACTATTATATAAACATAATAATTTGAAATAAATGAGATTGACCGTTTAAATTAAGTGGATACTTAGAGACTTTTTGTTAATGAAAGTGCCGAATATTATACTCTATTCTTTTTTTAATAACAGAAAGATACCTGACACATAATTATTGTATTTTGCAAGATATATTTATTTTGCTAGAAAATGATTTGAAAATAGTGACATCTATCGGTCGGAAGGATAACTATAATTATGCTTGGTTCCAGTAATTTATTTATCGAAAATACATAAAAATATACTGACGAAATTAAGAATCGCCTCCTTTTTTAAAGTCGGGTAAATAGCCATAAAAATCTTTAAAGGTATCTACCTATTTAGACTACTATACTTTTACTAACAAACTTACCTATAATGATCGTAGATGGCACCACATAATAACCAGTTTTGGATGATCCCTGTTTTGTTTGGGTCTACGTACAAAGGAGAGGTCAAGCTGTACACCGAAAACCACTGAACCGATTGTGATGTAACATATACTATTTTATAGGTTTGAGTATCCTTTGTACATGAGTGTAAGTTTTATTGAAATTAATTTCGCCATTTAAGAGATCTTTAGCAACATAGGGAAAGACAGACAGACATAAATTCTAAAAAATATCAAGTATTGCTTTTTAGCATTTTCCTAGAATTTTTAGCTAATTTTCGTCAAAATATCTTTAATGTACAGACTTTTTCACCTCTACAGTTTTATCTTTTTTATATATAGACTATGTCGCAGCCAAATAGCTAATCACCCTCTCAATCAAAAGCGCCGTTCGACAAACATTAAAATAAACGTTATCAAAAAAAAAATTAAGAGCTCATCTGGCCACAACATCTCTACAGCTCCTTACGACTCAGGGGAATAACATACCGAGTGGCAACCTTAATGAACTGTAAGGATTTAATTCTTTGAATTACATTTTGCATAGTTTCTCTAGGTAGGTATGCCTGAAGGGCAAGGGCCCACACAGTATTTACCTAAGTATAATGGATGACAGTTACACCTCCACCAAAACTCCCAATGTTTTCAATTAAAAGTTATATACAAGTTCGCTAAAACATCCTTTGACAGATTTTAACAAGCTCAAAGTATTTGCCTTCTTTCACTTCACACTTGCTTAAAGTTTTTACATCGCGATTTGATTTATAAATCGAGCGCGAGTAAATTTGTGCCAATTTTCTTTTCGTTCGCCATGACAGCGGAACAAAGTCTACGTTGTTGGCTATCATTTAAGTCTTGTAATTCACTCTTTTCATTATACGGCAGTGGCCGGCGTGTTGATTAATTAACGCGACAAGCCGGGACAAGCACTAATTACGGGGAACGGAGCGGAACAGGCCGGGGCTCGCTCAGAGCCTGTCTGATTAACATACCGTGCTAAGCCGCTTACTCCAGGTATGTGGAGAGACTGATAGGTATCGTGACCGTGGAGACCTAGAGGGACATAACCTAAACTTATGTAGGGTAAATACGCTAAACGTCGGCCCCCCCCCAAACTTCGGCCGTCTGCACATTTTTAGCTTGCGTTCATTTAAAACGTAATGAAGTGACAAATTTGCCACTCGAATTACAACCTTAGTTCATGCTCTATATGTACAAACCGTTACTTTCCGATTATGCCACTCACTCTTCGCACACTGAGCGTCAGTAGCGATTGCGCCGTCGAAGCGTCAATTTTATATTAAAAGTACCTTACTTGCTGTGAATACCCACACTTCGGGAATTGATATTAGAACGGTCAGACATTCCTTTTTTTGTTTTAAGCTTTATTATCAGTAATTAGTGATTTTTACTATATTTTGAGATAGTTTTTCCAATGTTTTACGTATTGTTTAAAGGGAAAATAGGAGGCCGCCAATAGAATACAAATTTTGAATTAAAACCGAATTCTCGGCCGTGGCCGACTTAAAGTAAATGCAGTCTGTTTTATAAATTCAAATTGTACTTATTCCATTGGCTTAATAAGAGAATTTGCAACGCATATAGGCAAATAAATCTATTTTACGTTTAATCGCCAAATACCGGCCGGGGTGATATTAGTTGAATCTCGAGAAATAATGTACCCAAAATAGGGGCCGGCTTTAGAAACATTAAAGATCGTAATGTCGACCAGCCTCGAATTCGAGCCCAACTATACAGGCTGATTACTTTTTCTTATTTTCTCAAAATTAAATATTTATTATACATTTATTTATTAATAATATAAAGATATAAGTTTAAATGTAGGAGTTGATATTATTTAAAACATTTATGGTAGCTTATTATGGTATGGGAATATAAGATATACATTGCTCTTTGGAACTTGCTACCTTAACCCATGTTAATTAGCTTAAAAAATATAAATGGTTGGTCATGAATATTTCATTCAATAATTAACCTGCATGTCACAAAAAGCTGCCCTTAGAATTAATGCTTTTAATTTAAGGTACTACAATGACAGCAGGGAGATCCAGGGCCTTCACGAAAACAAAGAAAATTATGCAGTTACGATTGCACAAAAATAAAGGAAGCACTTGAGGCAATAAATAATGGAATGCCCATTCGTTACGTCGTTAACGACGACGTTGCAGGATAGATTGGCTGGTCGTATAGACATACATAGGTACATTTAAAACGGGACGTCCTTCGGTTTTGAATCCAGCCAAAGAAGAAATACTAGTTCAATGGCTAATACAACTCGCGAAGTGCGGTTTCCCAAGAAAAAAAACAAGATTTAATTAATAGTGTAAAAAAAAATATGAAAGCCGAAAACAGGCAAGATCTATTCAATGATGATACTCCGGGCAAAAAATGGTATGAATTATTTTTGAAAAGACATCCAGAACTAATTATAATTATTGTGATGTTTACTTTGATAAAAATTGTAATACCTAACATTATTTAAGTGCAAATAAAAATAATACTTTACCTACTATTAAACCAATAACGATTAATAACGTATACTTAGTGAGACGCCTGCCAAAATAAATCATATTAATAATATTTTTCAGTCTTAATTTAAAACATCCTATACCCGGCCGACATTTGGGAAAAACGCGACCGACCATGGATCGTAAACGGCCGACTTTAGGGTTTTTTCGTTCTCGACGCAACAAAACTTTAGAACTTCTTCCTTGTAGTAGAAATGTCAATCTTATGCCCATAAACATGAAATAGATTTATCAAACTATCCAAAACCGCATCGGAAGCTGTCCTTTTGTTGCAAATTGATGGTGCCAGACCGATCCCAAAACAGAAAAACCGTAAGGTGGCCGACATTTAGCGTATTTACCCTATTATTTATGGATTCAGATAAAATTTACCCTGTAAGCTCGTTTGTTTTTAATTAACTTAAAATATGTTTTACCTAATAAACGTATGTGCATTAGGTTTAAATAAAGCCTTTTTTACGAAAGATAAAGTAAAGAAAAGCAAAAGTAATGACCCGTCAATGTTGCCAATAAAATACAATTTGTTTTTAATACAATGTTGTCAACTGTAATCATCTACGAGAAATTATTAAAAAGTGAAAAAAATGTGTGGGCTCAAGTCATAATTATTTTATTTTTCCTTAAAGTTGGTTTGGAGCTTGTATTATTACTAAAATAATAAATATGATGTGATTTGGACTTGAATGCAACCGGGATAACGCTTGGGCGATGATGAATACCTAAATATGATGTGACACTTATCTGTTACCTACTAGGTATGTAGCAGAAGAAGTGTTAATTTTACTTTCAAACCATTTACACTGTGATAAAAGTTGGTACCTTCATAAGTAAATTAATAAATAAAAATCCTTTGTTGCCTCCTGTCTATTTCTCGATGGAATATAAATTTCCTTTTCAACTACGTAGTAATGTTATCATTAATCTTTTATTATGAAAAATTTTATTTGAAAAATACAACTTTACAACAGAGGTTTAATGTTTCTTCCAATTAAGTAAAAAGTTTAATATAAAATGTATGCAATGCATTAGATCAAAAAGACTGGCTGAAAATAAAAAAACGGCTGAATAAAACCGACCTGGTGCAAAAAAAAACAAATTGCGCGCATCTTGTACCATTGTAATCCTTTGATAGTCCGTATTTAGCAAGAAAAGTTTTAAACAATGGAAATAATCAGCGATAGCGATATGAATTCTACTCCAGAGAGTATAAAAACAGCTGCAAATGAAATTGTTCATAACCTTTTGCCGCAAAAGTCGCGGGATAAATATTTTGAAATTGAGCCCTGTATCGTCTGATGATGAGGATAATACCTAATTATTATTCACGAATAAATCAAACGAATACTGAAATTAATGTTCCAAATAAAAGTGCTAATTTAACTTTTAATAACTGCACATTTAATAATTGTAAGTTTTAAATGTTTGTGTAATAAAATTTTGTTTTCATTAACTTGAGTTTTTATATTCAGTAGGTATATTTTATCATGGTAAGAAGATTGTTAGTTGAAAGAAAAGTAGATTACGCACCTCGCTAAAGTGAGTTATTAATGCACTCGTGTTAATTTAGTGCCAACATAACACTTACTCACTTTGCGCTCGATGCAACAATCTACTATTAAAACTCAATCTACACAGGGTTATACTCAACTTTATCTATATTTTATTAGTAAACAAAAATCCATATAAATATTGTCACAGCTCGTACTCCATTTTCTAGATTTTTTTTATAGGCTCACGCCTGTATCCCCGAAGGGGTAGGCAGAGGTGTAATATTACACCCACATTTCGCCATGAATTTTTAGGTCCCACGTAATAGGGGGCGAGCCTATTGCCGCATTTTCTAGAAATAATATTAAATTCAATATCACTAAAGTAGACACAATACTCTCATGAATTTCGTCTTAAGACCAATATGTTGAAAGGATATAAACTTTTCTCGGCCGTAATGAAAAAGCATTAGGTAATATAGATGGTGTTATCCGTGTTGGATCAAAGATGGCCGTCAGTAACAATTTCGCTGAGGAAATAGTTTTTCTACGACACGACGAATGTTTTTGTCTTTCTACGTTGTTTCTGCGATCACAAATGTTTTCAAGCTCACTTCGTGTCGAACTTTTTGTGTTATTTGAGTAATAGAGTTCGATTGTGAAGGCTTATGAATTGACTATTTTATTATTTATGTGTTCAGCTGTGATAGCGGAGAGATTAACAGAATGCCACGTCTGAGGTCTCGGGTTCAAACACACGTTGTCTAGCAATTAATTTATGAAGTTGTGTGCGTATTATATGATCGCTTGTTGAACGCTGAATGAAAGATTATTAAGGTTACTTGTGTTTCTGGGATTTCTCTATGAAAAAGTTTTCGGAAGTCATTTGAGATCTGCCAACCCGCACCTTAGTGGTAAACCAGTGAGCCTTGCCCTTCTCATAGAGAGAAATGGCCCGAGCCCAGCAGTGGGACAGTTTATAACACAGGGTTGAATATGATTATTATTTATGTAGGTATGTATTTCCTGATTTCGCAGGTGTCCATCAGAACACGCAGCAATTGTAATAGTTGACTGAGAATTATTATCATATTTATATTTCATAATTATCACACCCCCGGAGAAGGAATATACCTATCATGTGTAAACTTGCATACCTCAGATTAATATGGGGAAGGACACGTAGTGTTTTCATGTCACGTGTAGGGAATGGAATTGCATGGAATGAACTCACAACCTACTCAGCGTTATGATACTGATGAGGCAACTATTCAAAATACTCGCTTGTGCTCCGATAGTTCAGTAAAATTATGAAGAAGCAATTCATCTATTTGTACGTTAGTTACGTACATTTACCCTCATAATTCAAAGCTCGTTAACGGAGCTTAAATCACGAAAGTGTATTCAAATGAGGTTTTATACATTTATCTTTCCAACAGTTTTTTTTTTCTTCCTGTATTCTGCTATCTTAGTGATCTGTTTATCAACAATTATCTAATATGATGTCTGTTTTATAAACTGGAAAAAAGTCTTTATATGGAGAGAATTTGCCAGCGAATTTCCTCTCATTCTCTTTCACTGAATCGGTCCACGAGTGTTGGGAATCCATGTCTTTTCAATCGTGAAAATTGTAGGCTGCCACTGCCTTCTAACTGCGCGGCTAGTTCGTTTCTGTGTCTGTCCAGTCTAATTTGATACTTTTTACTGCATGATTATATTTCTTGTTTCACTGTTTTCAGGCCAAGGTCCATATAGATGTACTTATCTCAATATATAAAATCCTTGCGTTACTGACTGACTGACAGACACGCTACAGCCGAAACTATTGGGCGCAGGAAGCTGAAATTTGGCATGGATGTTCCTTGGGGACCGTAGGGGTGCACTAAGAAGGGATTGCCCGAAATTCCCACGGGATCGGCCGAAACGGGTAAATTTAAAAAAAATGCATGCGTAGCTGCTGGCGTCCTCTAGTTACTTATATAAGGTGGTATTTCCAGCATAGTTCTTCATGTTTTGCTTTGGAATCTTTTCAGTATCTCAATATTACTGGTACAGGCGCAGCCCCATAGCTGGATCCCATATGTCCAAATCCGTTTGATTATGGCTTTGTATACCGTAATTTTACTGTTGTCTGTTAGTTGAGATTTGCGTCCTATCATCCAATACAAACTGCGGAGCTTGTGATCTAGCTGTTTTCTCTTAGTCCAGATGTGTTTACGCCGAGTGAGTCGGCGATCTAAGTGCATTCCTAGTTATTTAGCATCTTCTGCTTGTGGTATATCCTCATTAGCAATACTGGTGGACAGGTTTTCCTTCTTAGTGTAAAAGTTACATGTACTGATTTGTCCTTATTTGCTTTAATGCGCCATTTATTAAACCATTCCTCCATTAGGGCCATATGTCTTTGTAGGTATCTGGAAGCCGTGTCCGGGTCTTCATGGACAGAAAGCAGTGCTGTGTCATCAGCATAAGTGGCGGTAGTTCTATTCTCCGAGGATGGTAGGTCAGCCGTAAAGATTAGGTAGAGTATTGGTCCCAAAATGCTACCCTGAGGTACTCCTGATTTAGCCTCGTCACGCCTCGTGGAGTTCTGATGTCTTTATATTGTATTTGACTTCGTAGCATCGCTTGTCAAGATATGATTTAATAAGTTGGAAAAATGAGTGCGGCAGCATTTTCTTTATTTTGTAAAGAAGTCCTTTGTGCCACACCTTGTCAAATGCTTGACTAATATCTAGAAACACCCCCGAGCAGTAATGTTTGTTTTCTAATGCTCTGTTTATGATGTCAACCAGTCTGTGTACTTGTTCGATAGTTCCATGGCCCTCTCTGAATCCAAATTGGTGGTTTGGTATGACGTCTTCAAGATATTCTCGCATTCTAGATAGTACTACTTTTTCTAGTAATTTGCCAATAGCAGGCAGGAGGCTGATAGGTCGGTACGATGTCACTTCGTGAGCAGATTTACCGGGTTTAAGTATCATCACTACTTGGGCTATTTTCCACTGGCTAGGAAAGATAGAACGTCTTAAACAGGCATTGAAGATTGCAACAAACAATAGTACTCCTTTTTTTGGTAATTGTTTCAGTAAGGTAGCATCGATTTGGTCGTATCCAGGGCTTTTATGGTCTTGCAGATTACGGATTTCCTTCGAAATTTCCTTTGGTGTTACACTTTTTAAGGGAAGACACATTTGATTGGCTGCGTTTTCGATTTCTTTATCTAAGTCCTTGTTGGAACTAGGGAGTGGCTGGAATACTTTGTGTAGATGTCTCGCAAATGTTACGGCTTTATCAGCATCGGTTCGTGCCCAGTCTCCTACTTGCGTTTTGATTGGCGTTATTTGATTTTGAGGTCGTTTGAGTTTAGCGGTGACTTTCCACAATGAGTAATTCGTGTCTTTTGTACTACTTAGATTGTTCAAGTATGACTGTAAATTATCATTCTTCAAGGTTTTTATGAGTTCCTTTAGTTCCTGAGAAGCTTTGTTGAATGCAGTTTTGTCTCGTGGATATTTTGTATTGTGCCAGGTTCTACGTAGTTGGCGTCGTCCTTTAATCTTCTCTTTAATAAACTCAGGATACACATGTTCTCTCATTTTGTTGGTCTTATGTAAAGGGGTTGATCTGTACGCTGCAGTATGAATAATTTGGTTTAGTCTCTCTATTGCTAATTCTATATTTTCTGCACTTTTTAGAGGCATGGTAAGGTCCGTTTCAGTCGTAATTATGTAGCGGAATTTTTTTCAATCTGTTTTTTGTTATACACTTTAGATGGCACTTTATTGAGAGTGACATGACAGTTAAGATTCGGAACAAGTGGCGAGTGGTCAGAAGATAAGTCGATCTTTGATTATATGTTCATGTTGGTGACGGGCAGATTTTTGGTTATAAAGAAACCCAGAACGTCAGGAACTTTATTTTGATCTGTTGGCCAATAAGTAGGTTCACCAGCAGATATACACTCCAAGTTGAGGTCTCCAATGGTTTGGTATAGTTGTCTTGCTCTAGTTGAGGTGAGTCTGGAACCCCAAAAGAGGTGTTTAGCATTCCAGTCACCTCCACTTATGCAACGGTTGCCTAGCAAAGCGAAGAAGTCTACAAAGCTATCCTCACTTATAGTATGTCTTGGTGGACAGTATACTGCCGAGAGTGTTATCTCTGAGTGATTGTCACTAACTTTGACTAGTGTCGCTTGAATTTTAGCTGTAGAGTATGGTTCAATTGGGTAATGCTTCAGGTTTGATTTATAATGATGCCTGTTCCTCCGTGGGAGTTGCCGGATGGATGGTTAGTAGTGTATACTTTATAGTCTTTTAAAGATATGTAGCTTTTTGATGTGAACCTTCTCTCAGAAATAAGTGCTACGTAAATTTTTTCAGTATTGAGGAAAGTGTCCAGGTCAAATTTGCGTTCTGTAAGTCCATTGGCGTTCCATGTCAATTCGAAGATTAAGATTTATTGCTTATAAGTTGGATCATGCGATTCATCATGCTGTCCATCATGTTAGTCACGATTTGCTGGAATTTGTTAAACATTTTGTCCATTATTTGTTCTAGGTTATGAGTTCCAGGTTGGTTGACGTCAGTTGCTGAATTTTCTTTCCATCAGTATCCAGTTTTATTTTGGCGTACTTACATCTAAATCAATCAAGGTTCATTTGAGGCTATGCAGAACCCAAATATCTAAGCGTTCCGTAAATATGAAAATGGTTTTGTTTTATATAAGAAATACATCAGAGATGTAAGGATACAGATAAAATACTTTCGTTATTCAAGTGTCTTGAGTTAACTGAAAGTCAACAAAGAAATTGGCAGTCTAGTGTTTACGCCTTCTGAGTAATGCAGTGTTCCGCGTATTTTTTTGACGGCGGACTAAGCTATTACAACACCTATACGGGTAATATATATGTGCAAATCAAATCAAATCAAACACTTCAATGTGGTACAAATATGTATAGGTTAAATGAGGTGCCATACATAACGTGCAGGTATTCGAATCACAAACTCTTAAGGTATTCTATTGAGTTACAGAGGTTTTAATCTAGGAGTGCAATATAGGTTTATAAAGCCGCAGAACGTGAATATGAGTCGGCAGGCTTACCGCGAAGTTCAGCGCTTCGTTAGAAGTGTAATTGTTAATGTAGGAAAGTAGTTAAAGCGTTATCTATGCGCGACTCTTAATTGCCAGCCGACCAAAGTTACAGTCTCCCGAGTCATAGATAAATATAATACTTTACAGTACAGATGCCGCAAGTCGTCCATAAAAATTGGCCACGTTAGATCCTTAATATTAGACCTTTATTTTTATAAGTACTTGTTAATACCGTAAATAATACAACAGATGGCGCTAGCGACGAAAAAATGGGAGTCGATGGTAGCGACATCTTACGTCTCATTTTGTAAGCAATGTTATTTTAAATTAAAAAGAAGAGATGGCGCTATAATAAAAAAGTATTCTGTCTGAAATGTAGAAATATTATGATATTTCACCTTGTCACCCAAGTGTGCCTCATTTCAAGGTTATAACACGATCAACCGATCTAGTAGGTACCTATTTTACGTATTACGTATGTACCGGTGGCGTTAAAACATCTAGCGATATTTTTATGACTTCGTGTCTTTCCGTTCAAAATTTGGAATGCACTTTGTACACTGTTCCATAAAGCTGATATTTGACATACTTACGTAAGTTTGGTGGCTATGTTACGGTAACATTGAAATGGTGCAGTGATGAATGACCTTGTGTATGCACCTTGGTCTGATGATGAAGCCGGGAAGATGGTTACAGGAACTTCTAAACTACATATTATGATAAACTACTCGTGTTTGGGCGCGTTTGAATTGACTTGACAAAACCTATGACCTTGTGAGGTTGCCTTGGTCTGATGATGAAGCCGGAAGATGGTCACAGGAACTCCTAAACTACACGTGATAAACTAGTAGTGTTTGGGCTCGTTTGAATAGACTTGACAAAACCTATGACCTTGTGAGGTTGCCTTGGTCTAATAATGAAACCGGAAGGTAGTCACAGGAACTCCTAAACTACACATGATAAACTAGTCGTGTTTGGGCTCGTTTGACAAGACTTGACAAAACCTATGACCTTGTGAGGTTGCCTTGGTCTGATGATGAAGCCGGAAGGTGGTCACAGGAACTCCTAAACTACACATGATAAACTAGTCGTGTTTGGGCTCGTTTGACAAGACTTGACAAAACCTATGACCTTGTGTGGTTGCCTTGGTCTGATGATGAAGCCGGAAGGTGGTCACAGGAACTCGTAAACTACACATGATAAACTAGTAGTGTTCGGGCTCGTTTGAATAGATTTGACAAAACCTATGACCTTGTGAGGTTGCCTTGGTCTGATGATGAAGCCGGAAGGTGGTCACAGGAACTCCTAAACTACACATGATAAACTAGTAGTATTTGGGCTCGTTTGAATAGATTTGACAAAACCTATAACCTTGTGAGGTTGCCTTGGTCTGATGATGAAGCCGGAAGGTGGTCACAGGAACTCCTAAACTACACATGATAAACTAGTAGTGTTTGGGCTCGTTTGAATGAACTTGACAAAACCTATGACCTTGTGAGGTTGCCTTGGTCTGATGATGAAGCCGGAAGATGGTCACAGGAACTCCTAAACTACACATGATAAACTAGTCGAGTTTGGGCTCGTTTGACAAGACTTGACAAAACCTAATATGACCTTGTGTGGTTGCCTTGGTCTGATGATGAAGCCGGAAGGTGGTCACAGGAACTCCTAAACTACACATGATAAACTAGTCGTGTTTGGGCTCGTTTGAATAGATTTGACAAAACCTATGACCTTGTAAGGCTGCCTTGGTCTGATGATGAAGCCGGAAGGTGGTCACAGAAACTCCTAAACTACACATGATAAACTATTAGTGTTTGGGCTCGTTTGAATAGATTTGACAAAATCTATGGACCTTGTGAGGTTGTCTTGGTCTGATGATGAAGCCTGCCGGCTTCATCATCAGACCAAGGCAGCCTTACAAGGTCAATGGTCTGATGATGAAGCCGGAAGGTGGTCACTGAAACTCCTAAACTACACATGAGAAACTAGTAGTGTTTGGGCTAGTTTGAATAGACATGACAAAACCTATGACCTTGTGAGGTTGCCTTGGTCTGATGGTCGGTGGTCCCAGGGTCTGTGGTGCATGCTACAGATAATATAATAGGTACATTACTATACTAGGTGGTGCTTTCCTTTGAGTTCTGCTTCGTGAAAATTGTTATTCTTTATTTGTATTATTATATTCTTAATTAAATTGGTATTCAGGCGAAATTAATGTAACCTAAATGGCGAACCCCTGGCGAAGCGAATGTCGAGATTGCAAAAGGGGAATAGGTAGGTAACTATTAAAATGTAGAAATGAAACAACAGTTCATTTTATTTATGAAACCATGATACCTCGTCAACTAACAAAAAATCTTGCAAAAACGTTGGAATTTTTTCTCTTCAACTTTCACGGGAACGAAGTCGCGCGCAAAAGCTAGTCATTACAATTGGTTTATTAATTCGGCCTTACAAGCAAGTTATGCAAACGTGCAAGTTAGTTATTTAGATAATTAACTCAAATCCAGATGTTGGCAAATTAATATTTTTAAATTAATAAATTAGGTCGTTTTTTATTCCTCCATTAAAGTGGATAAACAGAATTAGATAAAAAACTAAATTTAAGTATTATAAAATCATTTATTTTGTAGGATTCGTAATTTTGAAGCTGATTGTAACGATTTTTTTTAAATACTTGCAACACTTTCAAAGTATTTCTTACTTGAATTAAACGTACGCGATCGCGTCTCGCGTTTTGCCGATCCACTATCGTAGCGGAGTACTTTTACTTTCATGGGATATTATTCCTTACCGCCATACATTTACGGAACTTTGTCGCGCAACACACTAAAATATTTGCAACACTTTCAAAGTATTTTTTACTTGAACGTACGCGAACACGTTTCGCGTATTACCGACTCCCGACCGTAACGTAGTAGGGTAAATACGCTAAATGTCGGCATCCTTACGGTTTTTCTGTTTTGGAATCGGTCTGGCACCATCAATTTGCAACGAAAGGATAGCTTCCGATGCGGTTTTGGATAGTTTGATAAATCTATTTCATGTTTATGGGCATAAGGTTGACATTTCTACTACAAGGAAAAAGTACTAAGGTTTATTATGCGTCGAGAACGAAAAATCCCTAAAGTCGGCCATTCACGGGCCATGGTCGGTCGCGTTTTTTCCAAATATCGGCCGGGTATAGGATGTTTTAAATTAAGACGGATAAATATTATTAATATGATTTATTTTGGCAGGAGTCTCACTAAGTATACGTTATTAATCGTATTTGTTTAATAGTAGGTAAAGTATTTTTTTATTTGCACTTAAATAACGTTAGGTAAGTATTACAATTTATAACAAAGTAAACATCAAAATAATTATAATTAGTTCTGGATATCTTTTCAAAAATAATTCATACCATTTTTGGCCCAGAGTATCATTATTGAATATATTTATATTTTTAAGCTACGTAATTAACATGGGTTAAGGTAGCAAGTTCCAAAGAGCAATTTATATCTTATATTTCCATACCATAATAAGCTAATATAAATGTTTTCAATAATATCAACTCCTACATTTAAACTTAACTCTTTATATTATAAACTAGCTTTTGCCCGCCGCTTCGCGCGCGTTAAATTCGGGGTAACACAAATCTACTTTCAGTCTCAAGATATGTGAAGACACTCCTGATTATTCTAAAGACTTCAGAAACTCTATGCGGTACAAAGTAACTCGGTCAGTATCCATGACATTATCTACCATTATCTACTGAAAGGTACATAATAACATCACAATATATCTCTATAAACATTTTCGCATTTTTAATATTAGTAGGGACAATCGTTTCAGCCGTTTAAGCTTATTATATAATTATTATAGTTTATATATGCGAACAATTTTATGTAATAGGTCGGGGCAAAAGTATTTTATTATTTCGAATGTATTATTAGTAATCAAACCGCTTTGGCTGTACTGAATGTAACTGGCTGGTTTTTCAACGTGCACATTATGACATTATGTATGACGTGACAGTACTGACAGATATGTTAGCACATGCGCAACACGCAATTATTAGCGCATGCGTTCTTACATCCAAGAGGTAAATTTGTGCCGTACAAACTTCTACCCTCCCTACAATCCCTCCCAGTTTAATTTTTGCAACTTATGGTAGCCTATGTCCGTCTCCATGGTCCAATATATCTCTATATTAAATATCAACAAAATCTGTTCAGCCGTTTTAGCGTAAAAACGGAACATACATACATACATACACACTTTCAAATTTATAATATTAGTAGGGATAAATAAACGTATAATAAATATTTAATTTTGAGAAAATAAGAAAAGTAATCAGCCTGTATAGTTGGGCTCGAATTCGAGGCTGGTCGACATTACGATCTTTAATGTTTCTAAAGCCAGCCTCTATTTTGTGTACATTATTTCTCGAGATTCAACTAATATCACCCCGGCCGGTATTTGGCGATTAAACGTAAAATAGATTTATTTGCCTGTATGCGTTGCAAATTCTCTTATTAAGGCAATGGAATTAGTACAATTGGAAATTATAAAACAGACTGCATTTACTTTTAGTCGGCCACGGCCGAGAATCGGGTTTTAATTCAAAATTGGTATTCTATTGGCGGCATCCTATTTTCCCTTAAAACAATACGTTAAACATTGAAAAATCTATCTCAAAATATAGTAAAAAACACTAATTACTAATAATAATGCTAAAAACAATAAAAAAGGAATGTCTGACAGTTCTAATATCAATCCCCGAAGTGTGGGTATTCACAGCAAGTAAGGTACTTTAAATATGAAATTGACGCTTCGACGGCGCAATCGCTACTGACGCTCAGTGTGCGAAGAGTGTGTAACGTAATCGGAAAGTAACGGTTGTACATATAGATTATGAACTAAGATTGTAATTCGAGTGGCAAATTTGTAACTTCAATACGTTTTAAATGAACGCAAGCCGAAAATGTGCAGACGGCCGAAGTTTGGGGAGGGGCCGACGTATGGCGTATTTACCCTACAGATACTTTTATGAAATAATATTCCTTACTGCCATACATTTACGGAACTTTATCGCACAAAACACTAAAATACTTGAAAGTATTTTGAGTACTCAGGAATATAAAAATTGCAAGGTTTTGCGCGACAAATTCCTTAAATATATGGTAGTAAGGAATAAATTTCCATGAAAGTATTTAAAAAAGTCCATTACCAAATTTTGCGATAAACATCCTTACTCATATTAAGATAAGGTTTATTTTTCAATACAAACTTGCATTACCAGGGCGTCACACGAAGTTTTCTATACTCGAGTGCCCAAAAACTTGCAAGTATATTGATACCTGGTTTTCGACCCTGGTCTTTTTATAGAGACGCACTTGGTGTACTTGGTACGCGATTTTGCAATTGTGCGACTCATGAAGTCATGACTATCGGCATAGATAAATTTAATACTATACCTATCGGGAACCAAGCGAATGAGTTCTAGACTTCTAGAGAAGTCGGCTATCAAAGTTCAAAAATGCGTTTTGTTTTTTTCATTAGCTTGATTTACAACATACTCAACATCAACTGTATATTAGTTGCTATTGTCTGTTCAAGATACCTACGAAAAAAATAAAAGGTAAAAAATATACAGTATCATTTATGAATTGAAGGGACAGGCGTATTTTTGTAAAACTAACTGCATCTTTCGCTTGGAGTATTTAACTTAAATCTACTTTTGTTGCGAAGGCGACATTAAAAGAACCATTTTACGGTTTGTTTACATTTTATTTTTTCGTATCTTGAACAGACTATAGGTAGGTACCTATAAATGTAAGACGCATATTGATTAACATAATTTATGAAAATTTATTATATAATACTTCTACAAACACAGTAAGTTTTTATTATGTATAAAATTTAAATTACAGTACTTTTACGTACTTATATGTAAAAACAAAACGCAATCGCTCGACTAGGTACCTATACAGGTACTTTTTAAAATAAATGCTCATGGCCGTTCATTGGTTAACATAATATCTTACTTTTTCAAATATTTGATGTTTATTTAATAAATATTTATTTATTTTACCATCTACAGATTAATACCAAATTAAATAAAAATAAATATATACATACGTAAAAGCGCCATCTATGAATGCCGAGTGAAAGTTAACTCATTGTAACGTTTTACTACAAGCTAGTACGTATTTTGGCCACCAGAGCAACGAAGTGCACATCATATTTTTCAAAAATATTCATATTCAATTAAATGTTTCATTTTTTTATTTAATCGTAATAAAGGGATTTTTTAATTAATAACTATCATATTTTAGAACTTTATTTTCTTATTTATCATTTATGCATGAAAGTCACCAATAACAATCGATACTAGTAAAGCCATCTGTTGAGAGAGTTAAGAATGACGGAAAACGTTCTAAGGAATGAGACCCCTGCCCGAGTAGTCCCGAGGCTAATGTTAATTTCAATAGAGTTGAAATGTTGAATAACACGCTGGCAACCCCAACTTTACAAGTGTTGCCATATCACGTTCAAACGTAACGTTTTAAACGTTTAACAAGTTTTAACAAGCTTTAACTGTGTGAGAAAGGTGAAGCCATTTTTCAAAATCATTCGGTGTTTGACTGTTTGCGATTGCAAAACGATTTTTTAAAATTTAGCCGCTGTCTTTTGAATCAAGTTTATTTCACGAGAATACATGTTTTCGTTGATTTTCTTATCGCTCAATTGGCTGGACTTTTGTTTGGTGTTTTTAAGATTTATCGGCAATCATAGCCAATGACTTTTAAAATGATGGTTCGTTTAAAAATAACAGATTAGTTTTAGTGCCTTTAATCAAAATTAGTTTCGTCATCACTTACACTCTATAATATAAATATTTATTAGCATTGGATTTTAAATATTTATCATAATGATTATGTCATAACATTATTTTGTACTCATACCTACATGAAAATGCATTTACCTCTTCATTATTTACAGAACGTCGGGAGACATTTGAAACATTGATTATCAAATATATCATAATAAAATATTTAAAACATAATCGCATATTTTCTCATCTCCACAATTTACCAAATACATGCCATAATCTATCATCTATATGTACTACGAAGGCAATAGTTATTTGTGCAACAAGAGAGCAAAGTTGTTTTTTGTTTCGAGTGCTGATTTTGAGTCCCGAGCAAGCGAAGGATTCTATGATTGATTCACGAGCGTAGCGAGTGAATCAAAGTTAGAATCCTGAGCGTGGTGAGGGACTCAACAGCACCAGATACAAAAAACTTTGCTCTCGTGTAGCACACATAGCTTTTCACCACAGCAGTGAGAACACATATTACTTAGGAGACATAGAAATGAACAGGAATAGATTGAATTCTGCATAATCACTTGTTGATTTAACTCTTCTGGTATTAAAGTACAGTCATCATCGCTAGTTTCACTCATCTTTTTAGATTATTTTATATATTATTATAATTTAACACGTTACGCTATAGGTACCTACTGTTGATACAGTATATATCAGCGAAATTTTTATTTCGCTACTTTTTTAAATCGCGTTTTAATACCGCGTCCCTGATGTTTATTTTTCAAATGTATCATTGTTGTAATTCTAAATAAATATGTATTGGTTAAATATTAATTTTATACTATTACATAATTAGTCTTATTTTTATTAAAATCCAATAATAAATTAAACATGTAAACAATAACATATAAAAAAAAAACAAATACTTATCTTTTTTTTTGCGTTGCCGTAGGTGTTTTCTTTGAGGTCGAATTCCAAAATCGAATTTCGAATTCGAAGGGGTTTGTTTTTTCACTCACTTTTTATATGCATGTGAAAGAGACAGAACACAGTAAAATTCGAATGTTTCAAATTTGTGGCTGAACAATGTCAATTCGTGGCACTGAAGATTGAAAAATTAAAAAGCTACTTTGCCTCACGCTCGAATCAAAATCGCGTTTTGTTCACTGTTGTCTCGCAGCAAAAGCGGCATGTTTGAGCTGCTGTGGTGAAAAGCGTATTTGTGATGTGCTACGCGTAGGTACAATACGCGAACGATAATTATTATCTGCGCACCTAATGGATACGTGTCTAGTGCTCATGAATATTTAAACAGTTTCGCGACGGATTGGCATTCGCAATAAACCTTATCTGATATTACACTCCCGCTAACATTCCTTGAGGACGTATGAACTTGTTGAGCACTTCATCAGTCGCTACTTCTAGTATTTCATCGGCTTTGTACTGCTTGTGTATGTGCAATAATATTCTACCACATACACACAACATAATCTAGTCCTAAACTAAGCAGAACTTGTGTACTACACCATCACCACAAAATTGCTAACAACATTCTTGTCCATCCAAAGGTTTCCTGGAAGAAATCGCCCTTGGTGTTAAGGTCGCCGTTTGTACATAAATCGTAGTTTTAGGTCCGTTTACTAATGTACTGTATGTTGGTGTGCAATAAAGTATATTCTATCCATCTACCTTTTTTGTAAATACATTATACATAGAAACACCCAGACCAAGACACACATCCATTATCCATTCGTGCACACAAATGTTTGACCTGAGCGGGAATGGAACCCGCGTCGGTTACACTGCCGCTACGCCATCGGGTCGTCAAACGGGTTGTTTCACTATACAGTTTAAGTAACTCTGTACAGTCTTTACAAAGTCTGCTTTTTAATTAATTAGTCGCCGTCGATCGAAACTACGGAGCTTAGTACTCGAGACAGAGTTTAATTCCAGACTGTAGTTAACTAGAAGTATCTTATAGAAGGTTGTATAGCCATGTGCCACGTGCAACGTTTATCTGTCCGGGATGAGGCTCTCAATCCCGCATTATTCCGATGTCGCGGTAATACCCGGTAATGAAGCCTCCGCATCACCGGGTGAGCCGCTAAGTCCACGGGAACACTTGCAATTTCACATCAACACAACTACACCTACGTAGGTATTACACATACATCCACGTTGCATGTGAAAGAAAACTAAAACGTAACTTTGTATGAGTAAAGGCTACTAAATTAATTATGTACCGTGGTGTGCGTATTTTCTTTTTTTATTTGAAAATGAAAATGATTTGATGAATTGTGCTTTTGCTTCTTCAAGTTTATGGTATGCGAGGATCGTAAACCATGTTGTATTGTGCCAGTGTCATAAAAAATATGTTTATAAATTACAGACAATCGATCTGACGAGTATGAAGTACAAGATACAAAGTGATAATGAGTGCTTTTGCGTACTGAAAATTAACTGTAGGTAATCATGTTTGTTTTGCTGAGAGCAAATAAAAGTTATGATGGAAATGTTCTGCTGGTTTGCACGATGGCTTGTGGCTGCCTTAGATAATCGAATGCGCAGTATTAAATAGCAATCTAATGATTTTGTTAAATCATTGTATATAAGAAGGAGAGAAGGAAAGGGCGTTGTGAGAACTAGAGATAACTTAATTACATTAGCAGTAGATCAGCTATATCGATTTCTCTTTTATTATACCATCTGACTTAAAACCACGCTGTATACTTAAAGTTCTTCAAGATAATTTGAGTAGGTAAAGTTTAAAAAAAACTCAATACAAAAACAGAACTTCTTTCAAAGATAATAAAAACTTTCAACAAAGATACCTCTTCGTTTAATTTGATAAGTAAAAATATTAATTACGTTTTTAGTCCTGACTACGCTTCTTGTCAAATTTAATAAATTTGTTGTCGTTGCCAAATAAACAGACAACGAAGATGATTAAATAACATTCGAAAAATAAAAGGAAAAGAGATTTTCTTAAGAATTCCGACAAAATATTTAAATTATAAGTCAACATGCTGTCAAATGAAGAACTTTCTCCTTTTTGTCGTCTCTTGTAAGGTTATCACGGTGCAATTCATCAAATCTAATCTAAGACCTTTTTCATATGTTATATCCGTTTTAGACTTTATAAACATACAACAAATGGTCACAAAGTACACTCTGACTTGAAACAACTTATGGATCACCCAAAGTGTGGTCACGTATGGGGATCGAACCCCTAACAGTCAGCGCAGTGTCTAGCCACGAAGCGACCACTTAACCTCAGACTACCGTTATTTATATACAAGAGGGATCATTACTGCAAGTGAAATAAATTATATAAGTTCTTTTATCTACTAAAACACGCAAAAATAATGTTAGTTTCATTAATCAATAGCTTCCAAAACTCTATTTTACATCTTTTATTTATATTTATTGACAACTATAGTAGGTGCACTACTTGACCGCAAAAAGTTATGAGTCACTAGTGCATATTTCATAAAAAAGCCGTAGAAAGAGATTGTTTTCGATATTTCATTACTTGCGGCGATATTTTCACAGACAACCTTGCGGATCCGTATTACTGCATTTATAATAAACTCTAGAAAGTGCATTAAAAATACCTATGAACGTAGAAATCTCGCCTTGAGAGATCATATACTATAAAGTAACAGAGCTATCTGATTGCTAAGGAGAGTTTCGAGTGCTTCTCAAAAATTTAGAGCTCTTAATTTATCACGTACTTCTAAACTAACTCAACTTTTCGACGCTAAGTGTGCATATTACACAGTTAATTATTGTTTTTGAACGGATGGTGTAAGGGTCGTCTACCTATTACGCAGCAGTGATGTGTATTACTTGCAGTAATATCGATCTCAAACTCAGTACTCTTACTTAAAACGTATTAGTTAACTGAAAAGGCTCGATGCCGTGCATGCGGTAAGCATTTGCTTACCGCAAGAACGGCATCATCGCAAATTAAACACTAACGGCCACTTAATAAGTGCTGAGTTACTTTCAGCTCTATCTCACAAAAATTATGTTCCCTGCAAATAGTGTTATTGATCCGACTGTTGTATGTTTATAATTTGCACCGAGAGGTATGGCTTTTGGTGACTCATCATCCATCCATAAATCAGACACGGTTATGGATTGGATGAGCTTTTAACTTCGTGCATTTAGTGATCCGTCATGGGTCTCTCGCAGTAGATACTTCGAGAGACCCATGACAAAGAGACGGATCTACTACAGAGCATTAGTTTCTCGCGAACAGAACGTATACGTGAAAGTGAGACCTGTGAAATACAGGTAGTAAAGAAACTAATCTACGTAGCAGCCTTTAATCCGAAAAGACATCAAGTTTAACACGACATTAATAATAAAAAAGACATCGTGTATGTAATGTAAGTAAAACACATAAGTCGAGTTGACAACTGTTTATTATTTTTAATCACAACACTCATCAAAGAGGTTGCGTGTCTACTACACAACATCTTCCCCATAAAATAAAATGAAACAATAACACCTATTAAAAACTTAACTGTTTAATAATACTTCTACTAACCCAACCCAACATACTATTTATTTTTCTTACTTCGAGTGTAGGGTGGTGAGTATAATGTACGATCAATTTTACAATTTGGCTTATACTCATCATCACCCTCATCACTTCCCGACACAAATTCCTCTTCGTCTACATCGACAAAATTATCATCATCTTTTATCTTTTCTACAGGACCAATACACTTCATCAAGTGTCGGCGATTACGACGGAAAATACCCCTTCTATTTTTTATTAGGTAGGAACGTGGGGTAGGCGCTTTCCCCACAACCTTGCCACGCATTTTTCCGTTTTTATTTGCCAACATTATAACGTCGTCGCCTACACTTAACTCAGGTAGTGATTTACAATGCTGATCATAACAATTCTTTATTTTTATTTGTTTTTCCATTAGCTTATCGTGCTGTAATTTATCATTAATATTTGTTCGTTTTAATAAATCAGGATGAACTGGTAGTCTACAATTTAAACGACGTCCCATCATTAGCTGTGCGGGAGAATTCAAATTTTCCCGTGGTGTATTCCTATAACTTAATAAATGTATAAAAAAATCAGATCCACTATCGATAGATTTCCTCAACATATTCTTAATTGTTTGCACTGCTCTTTTACTCTTTCCATTAGATTGAGCATAATACGGTGATGAAGTTATATGATTAAAACCCCATTCTAAAGAAAATTTACTAAAATCACGGCTTGAATATTGCGGCCCATTGTCACTGATTACAGTATCCGGTATTCCATAACGCGCAAAATTTTCCTTCATGACATTTATTACGGACTTAGATGTAGTGTCCCTTAAAAATGCTATTTCAATAAAACCAGAAAAATAATCAACCAAAATTAAATATTTCTTCTTTCCATATTCAAATATATCCGTTCCAATTTTATTCCAAGGCAATTCTGGTATAGCTACTGGAATCATAGGTTCTTTACTTGGTTTGTTTGCTATTTCCTGACATACTCTACATCTTTTTACATAATTCTCAATATCTCTAGTTATACCCGGCCAAAATATCACTTCACGAGCGCGTCTTTTGCAACGATCAATGCCTAAATGCCCTTCGTGAACAATCTTCAACATTTCTTTTTGCATAGTGTACGGTATCAAAACCTGCTTGTTTTTGAATATTACACCGTCAACACAGTATAGTTCTTCTCTTATAGGCCAGTAATATTTTAAGCCATTATGTATATTAAATTTGTCAGGCCATCCCTGATTAATATATTTTAGCAACACTTTCAAGCACTCATCCTTACTAGTTTCTTTCTTGACAAGAGTAAGCTTATTACGCGACATCGGCACATTATTGACTGCCATTGTAAGTTGACACAAAATAGCCCTACTAATATTGTCGTTATATAAATCTGAAAGAGGCGCTCGCGACAGTATCTGGTATATACATATACTTCCCAGGCATATACATGACATAGAAATCATATCCTTGTACTCTTAACAACATACGCTGCAAGCGTGCTGGGACTGAATCCAAAGATTTCTTAAAAGTACTTTCAAGTGGTTTATGATCTGATTCTATAACCACATTACTTTTACCATAAATATATTGGTGAAATTTCTCACACGCAAAAACGATCGCCAACATTTCTTTTTCTATTTGTGCGTACCGTTGCTGTGTTTCAGTGAGTGTACGTGACGCATATTCGACTGGACGTCCCTCCTGCATGAGCACCGCACCTAAAGCAACACTGCTCGCATCCACTGACAGCACCACAGGGCTCCTAACATTAAACAAAGTTAAAACCGGTGCTTTACTTATTAGTTCCTTTAATTTATTGAATGCGTCCTTATGACCAGCTTCCCAACTCCAATTTACATCTTTTTTCAACAATCTTGTTAGTGGAAAAATGTGTTCTGAGTAATTCGGTATGAATTTAGAAAGATAATTAACTGCCCCTATAAACCGTTCTAACCCTTTCCTATCCGTTGGCTCCGGCATATTAGTAATAGCCCTTACTTTCTCGGGATCCACTTTCATTCCATCTTTGTTAAAAATGTGACCTAAATATGTAACTTCCTCAACACATATGCGACATTTATCTTTATTAAATTTAAGGTTAATTTCTCGAGCCCTATCTAACAAAGCTCGTAGGCGCCTATCGTGTTCTTCTTTATTTCTACCCCAACAAATTATATCATCGATAAATGAATCTACTCCCTCTAAGCCTTCAAGTAGTTGTTTGACCTTCGCATGAAACACTTCGGGTGCGCAATTCAAACCAAACGGTAGTCGTAAATATTGATATCGCCCAAACGGTGTACTGAACGTGCATAAATCTGTACTAGCCTTATCTAACTTAACTGACCAAAATCCTGAGTATGCATCTAAAACGGTAAAGTATTTAGCATCATAAAACTTAGTAGCTAATTCGTCTATTGTTGGTAATTGAAAATGTGCACGTTGTATGGCCTTATTGAGCGGCCTTGGGTCCATGCATATGCGCAACTGGCCATTTTTCTTAGCAACAATCACTAATGAATTCACCCATGGAGTAGGATGACTCACTTTTCTAATGACTCCTAATTCAGTCATCCTATTCAGCTCATCTTGTAACTTATCACGTACTCCTAAAGGTACCTTGCGGGTTGCACAAATCACAGGCGTGACAGTTCTATCGACAACAATGTGATACTCTCCTGGCAAACAGCCTAATCCATTAAACAAGTCTTGATATTCGGATAAATTTATATGATGTATTCTTTTTACCAAACCTAAAGATAAACAAGCTTGCAATCCCAGCACACTCTGACAATTAATAACAGCAATTGCAAATTTTAACTCATAAGATTTATTCTTATAGCGCCATCTTAAATTGCAAATACCTTTTATTGGGATATTATCACCGCTATATGATTGCAATTTAATATGCTGCTTACTATTAATTAATTTACTGTCGTAACCTAAGGATATAAAACGTTTGTATGATAAAACATTAATGTCTGCCCCGTATCCAATTTGAACTTTTCGTAACCACATTCCCCTTGAAGGGTTTCATACCAATCCTCAGAAGAGGATCTTATTTCAGACATATTATACAAGACAGATATAAAAAATGACTCACAATCATCTTCATCAATTACTTTTTCTTCATCAACACCTATATCATACATTTTCTTGACTCCGGTTCTAGACTTACACTCTCGAGCAAAATGACCCTGATTTTTACACAGATAGCATTCTACTGATATGGCCGGACACAAGCTGGCATCTGTGCATGTAACACCACACCTAAGACAATGTCGCGGTTCGCTTGAATTGACATATCGCCGCGTTGAGTTAGAACCCGCGGCAATATTGGTCATACCACGTCCACGACGGCGTCCCTTGCTGCGCCAACCACCGCGGCAGCCACGACTGTCTGCACGACGTATGTCCAGTGCATCAACTTGTCCCGATGTCGATGTGCCTGCTGCACCACGTGTCTCCAACAGACATTTATTTTCTTGTGATATCTCATCAACCTGAACTATCTTAATCGCTTTATCTAACGTCAGATCATCTGCTCGTAACAAACGATCGCGTGCGGCCGTGCTGCGTATGCCACAAACGACACGGTCACGAATCAGTTCCTCCTCTAAGATTTTAAATTCACAGATCTTGCTCAATAGGCGCAACGCAGTTACATACTGATCAATTGACTCACCACTTTCTTGATCCCTGGTAAAGAAGTTATATCGGGCCAAAGTAATGTTCTGCTTAACGCCAAAATATTTATCAAACCTTTTCAATAGTAAAGTGACATCCTCCTTGTCACTTTCCTGTTCAAATGTAAAGGTCTCAAAGACGTCGAACCCCTCGGGTCCGATTAAATTTATTAGAAGACTGGCCTGCACGCTTGTTTCTTCTTTATGCACCCCCGATGCTTTTAAAAATAATAAAAATTGCGTCCGCCATCGTTTCCATTCGTCAGCCCGGCTGACGGAGCTGCCCTCAAGACTTAGTTCTGTGCCAGTCACTTAGGATTGTGCCAGTGTCATAAAAAATATGTTTATAAATTACAGACATCGATTTGACGAGTATGAAGTACAAGATACGAAGTTATCAATTTGAGTGCTTTTGCGTACTGAAAATTTACTGTAGGTAATCATATTTGTTTTGCTGAGAGAAATTAAAAGTTATGATGGAAATTTTCTGCTAGTTTGCACGATGACTTGTGGCTGCCTCAAATAATCGAACGCGCAGAATTAGATACCAATCTAATGATTTTGTCAAATCATTGTGTATAAGAAGGAGAGAAGGAAAGGGCGTTGTGAGAACTAGAGATAACTTAATTACATTAGCAGTTTATCAGCTATATTGATTTCTCTTTTATATCTTATATAAAACCACGCTGTATAAAGCTCTTCAAGATATCTTGAGTAGAGTAAGTTTAAATAAACTCAATACAGAAACAGAACTTCTTTCGTAATATTAAGTAGCTAAGATAATAAAAACTTTCAACAAAGATACCTCTTCGTTGAATTTGAAAAGTAAAAATATCATTTACGTTTTTAGTCCTGACTACGCTTCTTATCAAATTTAATATTATTTTTGCCGTTGCCAAATAAACAGACAACGAAGATGATTAAATAACATTCGAAAATTAAAAGGAAAAGAGATTTTCGGCAGAATTCCGGCCTATAAGTCAATATACTGTCGAATTAAGAACTTCCTCCTTTTTGTCGTCACTTGTAAGATTGTAACTGTGCAATTCATCATATCAAATCTAGGTAATAGCCTAAGATCCTTTTCATAATGTTATATCCGTATACAACACATTAACACAAAGTACACTCAGGCTAGAAACAACTTATGGATCACCCAAAGTGTGGTCCCGTATGGGGATCGAACCCCTAACAGTGAGCGCAGTGTCTAGCGCCGAGGCGACCACTTAAACCTCAGACTACCGTTATTTATATACAAGAGGGATCATTACTGCAAGTGAAATAAATTATATAAATTCTTTTATCTAGTAAAACACGCAAAAATAATGTTAGTTTCATTAAACAATAGCTTCCAAAACTCTATTTTACATCTTTTATTTATATTTATTGACAACTATAGTAGGAACACTACTTGACCGCAAAAAGTTATGAGTCACTGGTGCATATTTCATAAAAAAGCCGTAGAAAGAGGTTGTTTTCGATATTTCATTACTTGCGGCGATATTTTCACAGACAACCTTGCGGTACCGTATTACTGTATTTATAATAAACTCTAGAAAGTGCATGAAAAAAAACCTATGGACGTAGAAATCTCACCTTGAGAGATCGTATACTATAAAGTAATAGAGCTATCTAATTGCTAAAGAGAGATTCGAGTGCTTCTCAAAATTTTAGAGCTCTTAATTTATCACGTACTTCTAAACTAACTCAACTTTTCGACGCTACGTGTGCATATTACACAGTTAATTATTGGTTTCTGAACGGTGTAAAGGTTGTGTACCCATTACGCAGCAGTGATGTGTATTACTTGCAGTAATATCGATCTCGAACTCAGCATAGTACAAAAAGGCAATATACATTGCAAATCTAGTCAGTTAGCAGCAGACTTCGTTGTAAGTGATAAAACAATTTCAATTCACTTACTTAAAACGTATTAGTTAACTGAAAAGGCTCGATGCCGTTCATGCGGTAAGCATTTGCTTACCGCAAGAACGGCATAATCGCAAATTAAACACTAACAGCCACTTAATAAGTGCTGAGTTACTTTCAGCTCTATCTCACAAAAATTATGTTCCCTGCAAATAGTGTTATTGATCCGACTGTTGCATGTTTATAATTTGCACCGAGAGGTATGGCTTTTGGTGACTCATCATCCATCCATAAATCAGACACGGTTATGGATTGGATGAGCTCTTAACTTCGTGCATTTAGTGATCCGTCTCTTTGTCATGGGTCTCTCGCAGTAGATACTTCGAGAGACCCATGACAAAGAGACGGATCTACTACAGAGCATTAGTTTCTCGCGAACAGAACGTATACGTGAAAGTGAGATCTGTGAAATACAGATAGTACAGAAACTAATCTACGTAGCAGCTTTTAATCCGAAAAGACATCAAGTTTAACACGACATTAATAATAAAAAAGGCATCGTGTAGTTTATATATGTACATTTATTTGTAAATACTGGCCAAGCTTTCCTCGTTCGCAGCGAGTGAGTGGTGAACCACGATCCGGTATAATCCCATCTTTGGTTCCGTACATTGGCTACATAAGAAATGATTACAAATAAAATGTGGTCACATTTGCAAGAATTACTTTGAAATTATAGTGCCCGAGCTTTTTAGACTCACTGCTTATTTTCAGGCTAAGCTTTTAAAAGGATTTACTAGAATCTGTAATGAAATAACACTGAAATGGAAGTGTTTAATTTTTAAACGCTGCATGGGCAGGACTTGTATATTAACATTTTCTATCTTTCGTGGTATTCAGGTTTAATCCTGTTTGATGGTTAGCAATAACTATTAATTGTTTATGGATAAGCTTCGTCCAAAAATATTTTAAAATATTCATAGTGGTTCGTTGTTAGCACATGGGGTATCGGTCCGCGCGCGCCGTCCAGCCCGCATTTCCGTATGAACTATGTTATCCCACAGATTGTACTGAACCCACACATTCACACGTCACTGTGTGTATGCTAGGCTGTGTGAGAGTGTGCATCAATCTCGCTCAAGAGCAGCTTTAAACAATACGCAATAGGTGATTGGTTAATAGTATTGCGTGGGAACTGAGGGGAAACCTCGCTTAGGAAGCAGATTTTCACAAATCTACACCAATAGATGATTTCAAGACGCAGGTAAGTGGTGCAATTAATTCTGTTTAGTACTTACCTACTTCTTTGAAGAGGCACAAATCATGGTCTGTAGAGGAAGGAAACAACACCGCAGGTCGTTGATTATTGAGCTTGTGGCCGAAATGATCATTAATGTACTTTATTGCTTGGCCAAATAAATTTGTACAGTGCATGTACAAAGTGACCGAAGGTATCTCCATTTCCTGCAAAAAAATAACTTTACTGTAGTATCAACGATAATTACAGCAGAAGAGCATTTCTGGTATGAGCTTATGCGGTAGTGTTTCCACTGATAGAGGCGAAAGCCTTGATGTACCATAATTCATCGTAAACAACTTTTTTTTTTCTGAGAGTTCGAGCCTGGCTGTCATGAAGATCTTTGGCAGTCGTTATGGGTTGTTACCACTCTAGTACTCGTATATACTGACACAGGTTTAAGCCATAGAATCTCACTGGCCCTTTGGTTTACAGAGGCCAGACGACTGCTGCTCTGTAGAAAAGCTAATATTTTGTCATATAGGTATGGTTAGATTAGAAAACGGGCCCAAGGCTCCAAGGCGAAAGCCTTAGATGCAACCGAGAAAACACTATGACTATGATGTAGGCAAAGTAATCAATGGCAAAAATAGTTTGTTATATTTGGATACAGCAATAAAAATACACATTTCGATTGTTAGATAGTGTTTATACGGTTAGCAAACGGTTTGGACACAGATGCATGCCTTTAATAACATGTGCACTTTGCCCGAACGACAAATGTATGCTCTCCTTTATAGAGACAAGGATTGCCTCTTGATAATGTTAAAATAATGACTCTCTGATAAAAACAGTCAAAAATTCAGTTGAGTTTCGGCGAATAATAATTTCTTTTACCGTACATGGGCGTTTTGAATTTCCTTACTTATTATTGTATATTGCTTAAAATCTTACGTACCTATACTCATGTAACCGATCACCCATCAAGAAAAATTATGACGTACAAAATCACTTTCGTCTCATTTTTTAAAAACTTAAGAATATGCATAGTTCATAGCTTTGTAGATAGCATACTCAATTTTGTTCCAATCTGTAAAAATAAAAAAAAACTATTTTGTTTCTTTTTCATACCTTTTGGATAGGAGCTTAACTTTGTCTACGTTTTGCACAGACTTTATCAATGTTATTTCTATTAAGATTATTTTAGAATTTTAAAGTTTTTATCTTCATCCATTCAGATTTTGATAAGTCTATATCTTTTAATGATTCTGAGTTAATAACACAACGTCCAGATACACATAAAACTAGATAAAGATGGAAGAATACGATATAATAAATTAATTCTAATAAAATATAGACTTTATGTATTGGTGTCTGGCTCTTGTATAAACTTGGAATATTTTACACAACTTTTTGAAAATCAAAAAAAGATAGCGCTAGCCTAGTGTAGATACCAAGTGACTGCCATGCAGAGGGTATAAAGTTCGAGTCCACGGCGCATACCACTGACTTTTCAAAGTTATCTATGTGCGTATTGAACGGGTAATTATCGCTTGCATGGTATATTAAGCCGTCGGTCCCAGCCGTCACGAAGGGTATCCGATCATTTGACAAAAAACAAATAACAAATTTTCATTTGAAAAATGACATTTGACAAAATAAACTTTAATACATACCATCTTTGTGTAGGGTCATCTGAAACAATGGTTAGGTTAGGTCAGAACTGCGGAGATCACACATCGTGGTCAGCGGAGCCCGGATAGCTGTCGAGTCCACCAAGAAGTATCTGGGATTTGTGTTCGACGGCCAATTGGAATTCGGGCCTCATTTCCAGCGGCTGGCGCCCAAGCTGATGGGAGCAACAGGCGCGCTTTCAACGTTGCTTCCCAACTTGGGGGGCTCGAGCGCTACCTGTAGGCGGTTGTACGTAGGAATCGTGCGGTCCATGGCCCTGTATGGGGCCCCTGTGTGGGCGATGGACATGACGGCCAGCACTCTCGCCATTCTACGCAAAACGCAGAGGGCGATGGCCATCAAAGTCGTCCGCGGGTATCGCACGATTTCCTACGAGGCGGCTTGCGTCCTGGCCTGATCCCCACCCTGGGACCTAGAGGCGAAAGTACTCGCGTCATTATATTGATGGCGCGAAGAAGAGCGGGCACGGGGTTCGAGGCCGGTGCAGCGGCAAATCGCGCTGCGCCGAGAGGAGCTCCGTCAGGTCTTGGTGGCGGAATGGCGGCAAAGGCTTCTGCACCCTACCGCCGGCCTCGCTACCGTTGAGGCGATCCGGCCAGTACTCGAGGATTGGCTCGAGAGAAGGCACGGCTCCCTGTCGTTTAGGGTGACGCAGGTGCTGTCGGGGCACGGCTGCTTCGGCAAGTACCTGTGCCGCATAGACAGGGAGCCGGACGCTCGGTGCCACCACTGCGTCCATTGCAGGGAGGACACGGCGCAACACACGCTCGCCGAGTGTGCAGCTTGGGAGGAGCAGCGCCGTGTCCTCACAAATGAAGTAGGAGGCGATCTGTCGCTGCCGGCCGTAGTGCGGAGGATGGTCAGTAGCGCAGAGTCGTGGGACGCGGTGGTGTCCTTCTGCGAGGACGTGATGTCGCAGAAGGAAACTGCGGAACGGGAGAGGGAGATCTCGACTCCCTTCCCCGGCCGCAGAAGGCGTACCGGGCGCAGGAGAAGGGCGGACAACGCCCTTTTCCGCCCCCCATGAATGGGTCCAGGAGCGAAGGACTTGGGGAAGTCCCCGCTCACTATTCGATGGACCCGAGTTGCAGGCGCGCGCGGGTGTCGGCGCGCGCCTCTGAGTCGATGCACGGGTTAATTTAACACCTCACTACCCCGTGCAGGAGATGAGGCCCGGACAAACCCGGCCTACTAGTGTGGGGCTGCGGAAGAATTTCGATTCGCGCGGCCCCGCGCGCACGTGCGAGGAGACACCGGGTTTTTGCCGGTAAGAGTCCGGCACGCCCCTCCACCTTTCCCTAGGCGGAGGTAGTCCATGAGGATTTCCACCCGCAAAAAAAAAAATAGGTCAGAACTGCGACCACCACCTGCTAGAACCGAATTCTACTAATTTCGCTTAATTCAGGCAATGTGTATTTATTTTAAAGACTTAAGTTTCTATGGAATTGGGTTTCTATGATATTGGGTGCATAGGGTTCATCACCATGAACTTAGGGTCCCAAGCCAACCTCACCTGCAAGTGGTGCACCTGCCGATCAACGGACGAGGCTCTGGCAAACAAAATATCCCGATAAGCGGCAATAGGCTCGCCACCTATTACGTGGGATCAAAACACTGGCGAAAAGTGGGTGTTTAATATGCCTCTGCCTACCCCTTCGGGGAAACAGGCGTGAGTCTATGTATGTATGTATGGAATTATTACTAAAACAAAATTATTAATAATCTGTCAAAGCTGAAATTTGCAACCATGTAATTTAATATTTTCAAAATTTCGCATAAGTATTAATTACAAATTAGTTATTTTTTAAAACTTATAATTTATCTTTTAACTTTTTGTACTAACACCAATTTGCCAAACGAATTATTTAGTCATGTGATTATTATTAAAATAATACTTTAACAGTTTGATTATTTCCTAAGTAAAACATTTGCGAAACCTGTATTATATCAAATGATTATTTTTAAAGTAATATGTTTGCGAAACAAAAGTTTGTCAAATGATTAGTTTTTCAAACGTTGTTTGTAAAATGATATTTTATCATACGTTTTTTGTTAAACAATAGTACACTGTCAAGAAGAACTTTGACAGTCGTTTGACAGTTGTTGTTCGTTGTCGTAGGGACTTAGTAACTAAGTACCCCTAAATTAATCAACACTAGTCTAAACCATAGATTATCGATGTTCCTTCGAGCTGCGGAGGTCAGACAGGCAGCCGCTCTGTGGAAAAACTTCAAGGTCATAAGTTAGGGTTTTTGTCTACCCGCCGTGAAAGAATATCTAAAGTCGAACGACGAGAATAGAGAAACTTGGTTACAATAAACTTTTGGTTGTGTATTCACACACATCATTCAGTCCATGCCACACACGTAAGACAGTAGGTAACTCTGAGTATTGATTTATTCTTACCTTGATAAGAATTAGTATGTGTAGAACGAAGTATTACCGAAACAAAACTTCCTGAAAGCCTCAAAGTAATGGGTTAACTTAATACAGAATTGGGATTTGGGACATTCCAACTAACAATCCTTCTTTCGATTACATCATCCTTCTACTTAACTAGCTGAGCCTAGTGGACCCGACCCTTATAGCGTAATGTTATATAGCCTTCCTCGATAAATGAGCTATCCAACACAACACAATATTCATATTATCCAAATCGAACCAGCAGTTCTTGAGATTAGCGCCACGTTCAACCAACCAAACAAACTCTTTTCATAATAATATATAGAGGGAATACTGAATAGTGGACTAGACTAATAGTAGTTGATGTAGATCAAAGATGCAAAACGAACATTAAATATAAGTAGCATAAGTTACTGAAAAATTATTGATATCATTTTAAAAGTTTTTGAGTTTATACGTTACAAATATACAAAACTAAGAATTCTTCCTCTTTACAAAATTAGTAAGTAAGTATAGAGAGACAAGACAAATTAAATTCTTGTACTCGAGAGCTAAAGCTTTCGTTGGCTGGTAATATAGGTAGTGGTTTTGCACACGTGTAACTTACCGCAGACTTGTAAACTACATAGTTGGACGATAGTTTGTGAAGTCTGCGGCGATAGGTAAGTAGGCACGAAGTGAGAGCCTTCTAGAAACCAATCTAATTATAATTAAATTGAAGCACACACAGCACACTTGAAAGCAGCGATAGCTCAGTAAAGACCAATGAACTACAGATATTCTCCATTTTAAAACCCGCGCGGCATTTGTCTGAAATACCCTGTCAATTATGAACAGAGTTAGGCCATTGTCCACCATGCTAGTCAAGTGCGGGGTGGGGGACTTCATATGTCTTTGGAAAACATTATGGACAACTCTTAAACATGTCGGTCACGCTTTATCTTCACAGTTAAGTAAACGTTAATTAACAATTAAATCCGCACATAACTTCGATAAGTCTTTGGTAAACACCGTGGGTTTGAACTCGAGACCCTCCGCGTAACAGTCCGCTGGTTTCTCCACCAAGCTATCGCTGTCTACCTATAATTTTATGTTGTGGGGTCGGTTGTAAGAACAATGGTCAGACACTGACCGACAGTAGGGACGGCACCTGTCTGCAGTTTTATGGTAATCCCGAGCGTAAGGACCCCTGGCCTTCGCCATTTGGTCTCTTGCAATTGTTACTTTAACATGCCATTTCAGTTTCATCGCTAAAACTAAACAGTAACAATGTGTACAAATTTATCTAAGGCATCTACCATCATCATATCTTTTTATAGTCTGAAGGTCTTATCGCCAAAGGGGCAGGACGAGGTTAGCCAGGTAGCAGTAATTTAATTTATGTTCCACGTAATAGGGGACGAACCCCTTGCGGTTACCAGACACATTGCCAGACTCCGTGCTACAACTGATAATTCGGAAAACGCAGTAAAACTTTTGCCCGATCGGAAATCGAAGTCGAGACCTCATCACCAGCGGACCGAAAACCCGATCAGCAGACGCATACGCTATCCACTGGATCATGGAGGCAGTCTATCATATATTATATAGATAGAAAATATGACAAAACAAGACAAGAGGTACACCATGGTACCTTGTACTACTTACGCCAAATACAATATTCTATTTATCGATGGCATTAAGCAACGTTTGTAATTTTTATTCTATTCGAATAAAGAGAGAGAAAGAGTAAGAAAGAGAGAGAGGGAAAGACATGTCACTAATAAAATGGACACTAAGGCAAAAGAAATACCAGAAATATTATTCCTAGGACTGGATAGACCCCGAAGGTTGATCATACACTTGTGATTCGTTAAAAACCTTATTCCGTTTCGTATTTACGTTGTGCATCCAAAATCCAATTTTCCAACGAGTATAAAATTAAAGAAAGCAACATGTTAATGTAATTTGGGAACTGGATTTTCTCGTACCGTACAACAGAGGTTTTTTTCAGTGTATGTATGTTAGCGAGCATAATAAGTGGCACGTCTGTTGAACGCAATTTGGTACCAGATTTAAGGCTTCTGCTACTGTTTCCATGTTAAGTGGTTTTGCCTTTATTTACGGACGGTTCAACAAGTATTTTGGAAACTTCACTCTATTGCGTGTTGTATTTTACCGAATTCAAATAATAATCAACTGAAGTAATAAACCAACATGCAGCTACGCCCGCATTTTTTTTTTTTAATTTAACCGTATTTTCCCGATTCCGAGTGCATTTTGAAATATTCCTTCTAAGTGCACCTCTACGGTCCCGAAGGAATAATAATAATAATAATAAATATATTTATTTCCAAAAGAATTACAGATCATATTTTTTTAGAGATTTAACAAACATCCGGTGACATGAATGTTAGTACAGTTTTCTTGAAGTTGTTGTAGGTGATATCTGTGTGTACAAATTGTAAACCCTGTCTCTAGAAAAAAGTAGGATTTCCTGTGACATAAGAGACAGTGTTGGGCTATGTATTTGATGGCATTATCTTAAACGTAAACAGTTTAGAGGAGTACATTCACCCTTCAGTGTAAATCAATGTTTCTAGTTAGATATTATACATAGGGTTCCCACCAAGAACTTAGGGTCCCAAGCCAACCTCACCTGCAAGTGGTGCACCTGCCGATCAACGGACGAGGCTCTGGCAAACAAAATATCCCGATAAGCGGCAATAGGCTCGCCACCTATTACGTGGGATCAAAACACTGGCGAAAAGTGGGCGTTTAATATGCCTCTGCCTACCCCTTCGGGGAAACAGGCGTGAGTCTATGTATGTATGTATGTAGATATTATACATAGCGTTGTGTATATGTGAGCGTGTGTGAGTTTGAGTGTGGGTGTGTGAGTATGTGAGTGTGTGGGTGTGTGCGCGCATGGGCATATGCGTGTGCGTGGGCGTGACCGTGAGCGAGAGTGTGAGTGTGAGTGTGTGAGTGTGCGGTATCTGTAACATGTTCTTGTATTAACTAATGTAGGTTAGCAAGGATTCCGTTTGGTCATAGTCTTGTTGTTTAAGCTAGTCTGTGACAGTCGTTTGAACATTGTGACTATTGTGGTCGATAATATTTAGTTGTTTATGTGCTTTCTTGCAGATGTGTGTGTTTAATATATTGTACTGGTGTCTAGCGAATGAAGTGTTGTGTGAGGTGCGTGTGCGCAAATGTGTGCGCTTCCTTGGTATTGAGCTTGTATGTTTCCTGAAAATGGATTTGAGCACATAGAGCTGACGCACCGTTAATAACTGGCATTCATTCTGCATAAAGTTGTGATGTTGGGTATCTAATTGGTTTTTTTGCCATGACTTTAAGTATTGCTCTCTGTGCTATCTCCACCCTAACAAATATGGTTTTGTTGGCTCCTCCTCAAACACATATACAGTATGCTATGATTGAATTGCACAGAGCGTGATAAACCATTTTTAGTGTCTCATAGTTAGCGCATTCCCTAAGTAATTTGATGACATGAATGAGGCGCATGACTCGGACAGTAAGTGTGTCAATATGTTTGTCCGATTTAAATAAGTTATCTATGTGCACACCCAGGCATTTTACACTGTCAGTTTTACAGAGGGTTTGGCAGGTACAAAGAGATGATTGATCCACGCAAGACCATTCTATTATTCTAGCGAGTGTTTTTTCTGCTTCAATTTTAACGAAATCCCATGTCTGTCCATAGACGATAATAGCGGTGTCGTCGGCATATGCATATATCCTAGAGTTAGGGAGGTTCATTTTACAAAGTTCGTTCATATAAATTAGGAACAGGGTGGGACCGAGTATGCTTCCCTGTGGCACACCATAACTAACCGTGTCTTCATCACTTAGGTGCATATCAATTTTGACTCTTTGAGTGCAATTTTTCAAATAGTCTCTGAAGATATCAAGGACAATTCCGCGTATACCCAGGCGCTCTAATTTAGTGATAAGCAAGGGGACAGAAACTCTGTCGAACGCTTTGGAGAGGTCTAAAAAGATTCCCAAACATTTTGTTTTGTTATCAAGTTTACTGGCAACCAACTGTGTTAAATCAAGTACTGCATCTTCTGTTGATACTCCTGTCCTAAACCCGTAATGGTTGTCAGATATGAGTTTGAACTTTTCTAGGAACGAACGTATTGGATTATTGAGTATTTTTTCTAGTATTTTAAAGAGGGCAGGGAGTACTGATATGGGTCTATAATTGCTGACACAGATTCTGTCCCCACCCTTGTGAATAGGGTGAACTATGGTTTTTTAAGACAGTCCGGGAAAACACCTGTTTGTAAACAAAGATTGTAGAGATATGTAAGATGAGGGATCAAAATATTACGATTGTTTTTTAATAACAGTGCCCAAAAGTTTTGCCTGTGGATTGTCTGTGAGTCAGTGACGCAAGACTTTCATAAATTCGGATTTATCTTAATAAACAGTAAATTAATTATATGTGTGCCTATTAATAGAAAGCAACTAAAAAGCAGAATTCGAATATCGAATCTAACCCTTCAGTCGTTTCTGTCTGTAGCTGCTGGACCTTACATGTCTATTTCAACCTTATCAAAAAACTAGAAGATGCCCGCTGCTACGCCCGCACAGTTGATTTTAATTTATCCGTTTCTACCCGACCCTGTAAGAATTTCGGGAAACCCCTTCTCAGTGCACCGCTACGGTCCCCAAGGAACATACATGCCAAATTTCAGGTAAAGTATTGTACTAATAGCTAATAGTTTTGGCTGTAGCTTGTCTGTCAGTCAGTCGGTAACGCAAGGATTTGATATATACAGATTTTAATCTTCAATTTTCATGTGCTCTCTGTGCGATGCGTCTTAAGTGTTAGTCTCTTTCTTACTAATATTATTATGCAAAATTGTGTTTGTTTGTCTGTCCTACTTTTACGTCACAACGGAGAGAAGTTCATCTGCTTGGCCCGGTCCCAATCTATTTGGGGTCGGCGCCATACGTCCTTCGCTTCCATTATTTTCTGTCGCCCGTCATCTGATCATTTACCCCTTTTTCTTCCATATCCATCCTCACACCGTCCATCCATCTTTTCCTTGGCCTCCCTCACCCTTTCCATCCCTCTACCTTCATATTCATCACTTGCTTACCTACATACATATCATCTCTTCGCATAACATGTCCATACCAGGCCAAACGACTTCCTCTCACTTTCTCGTCTATAGGCGCCACTTCCAGACTACCTCTCACGTATTCATTCCTAATCTTATCCATTCTCGTAACTCCACACATCCATCGCAACATTTCGCAACGAAGCGATGTTATTGAGTAATTTTGTAGGACAGACATACATTATGGGATTTCCCGAAATTCCCACGGGAACGGGAAGAAACGGTAAAAATCAAAAAAGTGCGGCCGTAGCATCGTGTGGCATCCTGTAGTTAAGATATAAAAATTTAGTAAAAACCTAAATATAGTAAATATGATGAACGATGACATTAAAGGGCTTAGAATTCTTCGGAAAAGCGGAGTCGAAAGAGCAAATAACAGTAACGCAAGGAAACAGTATCCCAGGACCAAAAGACTTAATTTAGATAAGTAGTTTGCCGACGACAGCTTGTTATGTGCTCTGCAATCAGCTTAGGCTGAATGCTTCTTGCCTTACATCGAAATATTTAATTTTTAACTCTTAAGGTCATCTTAAAACTATTATTTATGGCATTATAACGCAAACTACGAGTGCCTGATATCCTACCATATCTGGTTAGACTAGTAAGCGGAACCCGGGCTCCAAGGCGTGTAAGCCTTGGATGCAACTGGTAAAAGGCTAGGACGATGCTGATAATTATCGTTATAAAAGACGAGTACTTAGATATGTAGGTAGGTAGCTAATACGCTCTAGGCATTGGTCCCTGCGATCATACGTGAATAAGTAGTCAGTTCTCACAAGATTGACGCCAACAGCATACATATCTATGTAGGTGGGTAGGTACATTATTTTTTTTTTTTATTAAAAATAACCTGTTAAATTGACTTCACGCTGCCTGATGGTAAGCTGACAGTGAAGTCCTATTGGGAAGGCCACCATCCCTAATAGGGTAGTTGACAAAAAAAAAATTATAAGTCCGTTCTTTAGATTATTCAAAAATAAGCGATACGTATTTTTTTATTTGTAAATTAAACCAAAAATGACCAAGATATAGCTCATTAAAGTTACGTATAACGTCACGCCTTGCTGCATTTTTTAGCACTAGATGACGTCACACGTAACTTTAATGGGCTATATCTTTGTTATTTTTTATTTAATCGAAAAAAGAAAAAAAATGTGTCCAATATTTTTTTATAATCTAAAATACGGACTAAATAAGATGTAATTATTTTGACCCTGGAAACTACCCTATTGCTGGTTAAGCAATGTGACATGACGGCCCTCACTTTGACGGCCTTGAGAGATGCTTTTTCACGCCCCGCTTAAAGGACCCAGGATCAAGGGAGGAAGGCAACACGTGAGCTGGCAGTGAGTTCCACATCTTTATGGTACGGCAAAGAAAAGATGTACCGAACCTTTTCGAACGTGACGGTATCTGCTCTACCGTGTAAGCGTGGCACTTTAACCCGGCACGTGTTGTTCGGGATAGGAAAGGAGAGGGTGGAATGAGTTGAAAGAGTTCTTCTGAACACTCACCGTGATACAATCGGTATAAGACAGCCATTGAGGCTACGTCCCTGCGTAATTGCAGAGATTCAAGGGTCTTAGTAGCCTCAAGGTCACCTATGATACGAACAGCACGCCGCTGCAACCTATCAAGGGCATCTAGCAGGTACTGAGTGGAGCCATTCCAGAGATGAGAGCAGTATTCCACGTAGGAGCGAACCTGAGTCTTGTATAATAGACACAGCTGCTCCGGCGTGAAAAACCTCCTCACTCTGTTCAGGACTCCGAGTTTTCGAGATGCCGATTTAATGACACCCTCAATGTAGTTTATCTGGTTGAGATTGCGGCGTATGTCCATACCAAGTATATTTAGACTGTCCTGTATCGGTAGTGGAGTGTCCAGAAGAGAAGGTTGGGGAAGGACTGGAGATAACTTTGCTGAAAATGCGCACACCTATGTCTTCTTGGCGTTGAACTTGACCATGTTTTCAGCACCCCAATTCAAGATGCTGTTCAAAACCTGGTCACGATCAGCGACAAGTTTTCGCCTATTTTCCTCAATGTCGGCCTGCCTAGCCGCAGGATGGCCGAGATACCGCCCATGCACGGTACTGTCATCTGCATAGCAATGTATGTTCCCAAAAGTGAGCATACCATTGATATGCAGAAGAAAAAGTGTGGGCGATAAGACGGATCCCTGGGGCACACCAGCATTTACCTGCATAAACTTTGAATTTAGACCTTCGCAAATAACTCGAACACGTCGTGCATGCAGGAAGCTAGCAACCCAGTTGCACAATCGAGGTGGCAAGCCGTAAGCCGGAAGCTTGGAAAGAAGCGCACGATCCCAGACTCTATCGAAGGCTTTGGAGATGTCGAAGCTGATAGCCAACGACTCCCCGTGCCTGTCCATAGCCTCACCCCAAAGGTGAGTGACATACGCTAGAAGATCGCCCGTTGATCGTTTCGGTCTGAAGCCATATTGTCGATCATTGTAAATATAAATAAGAGAGCGATCTTCTAGGTAGCGAACGAGTTGGGTGTTGATAACCCGTTCGAATACCTTGCAGAGAATAGGGGTGGTGGCTATGGGTCGATAGTTAGCTGGATCAGAACGATCCCCCTTTTTGGGAATCGGTTGTACGTTCGCCTCCTTCCAAGCCTGCGGCACTACGCCAGAGGAGTAAGACAGGCGATACATGCATGTGAGCGTTGGAGACAACTCGGCTGCACATTTCTTAAGAACAACCGCTGGGATACCGTCAGGACCACTGGCTTTCCGGACATCGAGAGATCGCAGTATCGCGCGAACATCGCATTGCCTGATGCGAACATCAGGCATGGAGTGGCCGCAGTGGTTTATAGATGGCGGCTGCGAACCACGGTCATCGATTCGGGAGTTGGCCGCAAAGAGATTGACAAGCAAGTCAGCTTTCTCTTGCAGCCCATGAGCCAGTGATGCATCAGAGCATCGCAACGGGGGCAGAAGACTGGCAGATATTTGATTGCACAGCTTTGGCCAGCCGCCAATATCCACGGCTTCCCGTAGGGTGTGACAGAAGTTCTTGGCCAAACCGTGCAACGCGCTGTGCATCCGCTCTGGTGTATGCCCTCTTGCAGACCTTAGTGGCTCTGTTATAGGCCACTTTGATGAGATGGACCCTCGGATCGCGACGAGACCGAGCCCTGATCCAAGCACGGTACGCCGACTGTTTTTGTTTAACAGCATCGGCGCACTCGCGATCGAACTAGGGCCGAACTGTGCTGTTGCTGGTGACAAAAGTGGATGGAATATAATATTCCATACCTAACAGAATTTCTCCGGTGCTTTTCAATAGTTTAAGATGTCAGAAACAGTAGTCGCAGTGTAGGTGTGGCGGTGCATAGCGTCGCGTCGCGTCGTGACAACTACTGCTGCGAACGCTGCCAAGTGTCGCGCTGGCGGCGAACTCGTGAAATTTAATTTCCTACTAATTTCCCACTAGTCGTAGTTCACTGTTTATTGAATTACTGCAGTCGCGACGGCTGCCGCTCTTTTCAATTCCATTTAAAAAATTTCATCACCACCAATTCCGGCCATTTTGTTTTTATTTGCGAATCCCACTGTTATTTAATCTTCACGAGTTATTCTGAAGTGGCCAATTCATTACTCTTAAGGGTTTCGTGAATTGCATGGGTTCTATTAATTAAAAGTTGAAGCCTTTTAAGTATTTGGGAAGTTGTTAGTAACTTAACGGTTGGAAATTATGGAGCAACTGAAACTTTGATTGCAGAAGTCATAGTGAGCGTGGCGGATCGCCTGTTAAAATGTTTTGCGCAAAATTATTACGAGCGTTTAGCACGTAACTGAGCACACAGTTATAAGTGCAGCATCTGGTTTGTATTGTGCCAAGTGCCAACGGGAAAGGAATGCTGCTAATAATATTAGTGTTTATTCCATTTTTAGGTGAGCAGGTGGTGCTTCAGATTTTTTAGTTTACGCACAGAATCAGAATCAGACCTTTATTTGTTAAACATAGGTCATATAAATATACAGATAGTAGTCTTAGAATTTAGAGAGCGCTATGTTTTGTCATCAGGACATACAAATATTGGTAATGGTTAAAATTAAAATATCACAATAGATTGTTAATGTCCATTTAAAATAGAAGTTAATTAAACACTTGAGACGATTATTCATAATGGGGTAGGTAGGTAGGTAATTGGTCTGGGTAACCTGTGTGTCTGAGAACTTTGCTAATGTATGGCTATAATATACAAAGGCTGTAACATGATGGGTGTCACACCTTGGCCTGTTTCAGAAATATTTGGAAGTAGTTCATAGGTAGGCAACATGTAGGGCGCCATAACGAGCACACATGAGAGCGAGCGGGAGTCCTGGAAGATTACAAAGAAATTAAATTTTTGATTTTCAGAAAATGTATGAATAAACTCGTTGGTCTCGCGGCATAAATGTGCGCGTGGGATTGGGAGGTCTCGGGTTCGATTCCCGGGTCGGGCAAAGTGTTATTGGGTTTTCCGTTAGGGAATTCCCAGTAACAGCACGGAGTCTGGTAATGTGCCCGGTACGGCAATAGGCTCGCCCCCTATTACGTGGGACCTAAAAATTCATGGCGAAATGTGGGTGTAATATTACACCTCTGCCTACCCCTTCGGGGATACAGGCGTGAGTCTATAAAAAAAAAGTATGAATAAATGTGTGTTTAAACTAGAGTGATAACTTTAATTTGCACTGTAATATAAATCGTCTCCGAAATTATAATCTGTGCTTATGATTAAGTGCATCTAAAACAGCTGTTCCACAGAAATGAAATAGTAGCTAGGTATTACAATTCTCTTCGATCTATTAATCTTTAGTTGATCCAAACAACAGGACCATCAATCTAAAGTGGACAAAATACGGCCGAAATTTATTCGTAGCCGTGGCTTAATTCAAAGTGGTTGAAATCCACACGTCTGAGCATCAACACGGGCAGTTTCCTCGCGAGTGAGCGCACGAGACCCACTTTATAGAACAAAGTGCCGGCGTCCCCACACACGACACTGATTTATGATGATACCCGCCGTAGTGCAACACTGCACCCCTAAACTACCTACACTATTAGGTAGCTATATTTTTATGTAACAGCCGGACACTATCTATTACTGGACGGGCGATATATTTATTTATTTATTAACACTTCCTGCAATTACAATGCAAAAGGCGGACTTAATGCTAAATTGCATTTTCTGCCAGTCAACTTTCGGGTGGTGCAGAAATGATTGTGGCAGGGTGTCTAAACTATAACGATGAAATATTTAATTATTTGGTAAAAATCCATTAGCATACATATCTGTGCATATATACGTATATATAATAAAATAATATAATATAAATAATAAATATTATACTAATAAATACATACAATTTACATATATTTAATACACAATGTAACACACGTGAGAGATGGTTTTATTATGGCCTTTCAAGAGACAGTTTGTTGTAATACTGGCGCACCTTAGCCCTAAACGTGAATCGATTAGTTGCCATCCTGATCTCGAGAGGAAGCGCATTCCAAAGAAGTATAACTTGTACCGAAAAATAAGAGTGTACAAGGCTTGAGCTATGAGCAGGACACTGAAGAAGAGAATTATTAGAAGAGCGAAGATATCTGTCATGGTATATTGTCAAGGGTTTTTATGGCAGTTGAACGAAACGCGGTTATTGAAAAGAGTATATGAAACAAGAAGGCCTAGTCCGAGTTCGGTAACGAATTGATCGCTTTCGAGTCGTTCGTTGGTGGGAACATTTACTCACACATTTTTAAAAGCAATTCTGACGGTTGGTAATGTTGAGAAGTGGGCGCCGACGCGCTCTCAGGTAATGTGAAATGTTCCCATAGAATAGACGTACGAATGCGATCCATTGGTGTGTAAATTCGGAATAATCCCTCAGAGGTTTCCTTGATATGGACTTGTTCGATTTGAATGGGTTTCTGTAAAATAATGCTCTTTAAGTCTTATGTAAGTGTCTGATGGGTGCGATAATAATTTGTGCGAAATCCAAATTGTTGTCCAGTTTGGTGTCATTAAGTCTGATGAGTCTACTTTGTACATTGTCTGCCTTCGTAGTCCAGTGGATAGCGTATGAGTCTGCTGATCCCGGGTTTGATGCCCAGGTCGGGCAAAAGTAAGTATTACTGTGTTTTCCGAATTGTCACTGGCAAAGTTTCCGGTAATGGCAATATGCTCGTCCCCTATTACCTACCATACATAAGGCGATATGTGGGTATAATATTGCTATATAAACGCTACTAAATATATTACGCTCTAAAAAAGTCGAGTTTGTGTCTTTGTATTATTGAAGTACTTCCTATTGGTCACACTTGTAAGCATACAATAATTGATTAGGTAATAAACTATTAAGAACTTTTCAAAATTTCGATTAGGTGCCTACGTATTGCAAATTAGTTTTCGCAATGAAAATCAAATCGTACCTAATCAAATTGATTTCATTTATAGACATTGACCTTCACGTCCACCAAATTACCAAAAATCTTCTAAGAAGAGCAATTTTCCAATATTTAACTTCGAAAACTCCGTTGAACATGGTGGTTGGGACGACAACAAACTGGCCAAAAATATGGTCGCTTAGCTACTTCGAAATTTTACCTTAACGCCGAACACCGCACCGAACATATGCACAACAAATCTTTACTTGTGATACATGTAATTATCTTAGATACTATGGTACATGCATATATGTTATATACATAGCTAGATAGGTCTCAAAAAGTTCTATCGAACGGTATATAATACATAAACCTTACTGTTTGCATCACTAAGTTATACAAGAAAAATTATCGAAAAATGTTGTCACGCAAGGATCCGCCCACTATATTTTCTATAAAAAAACTATGAAATACTATAGTTATGTATGTAATTTTGGTAGGCCGTTGTGTGCAACTATATGGAGCATCTAATAAAACAAACGCTATGGAAATAGCTTTATTCAATTCTAAGATAACATAATAAAACCTACGATGCATAAGTAAAAATACAAATTTTCTTAAGAAAACACTATCGTACATAAACAAAGTTTATGATAAACATGTAAATGTTTATTATTACGATTATTTCGACTATGTAAACCAATAACTAGCAATAAGAAACTATTTAAACATGATTTCAAGCCTATTCAAAGCTGAAAAACACTTATAAAACTATAAAACTACTATGTAAACAAAACAGCTGTTTATCAACTATTAGTTCTTATCTATTACAACTGATAACACTATTTATGATCGATATCTAAGTCCCTACGGTTAGCACAAGTATAAGTTTAATGCTTATACACTACACGGCACTACTTATTACCGATTTGCGAATTGTCACTATTCTAGCGTTATTTTATCACTGACGCGTCCGGGAACCGAACCAGGTATACCTACCGCACGATTGGATAGCACTATTTTTACACGATTTTCACTCGCGGTTTCGAATACACTATTCACTATAGAGTTTTTTAATGTCTGTCGCGAAGAATAAATAAGTATGACATTTTGAGCACCAGGCCCTTCAATATATTTATCATTGTATCTGTTTATGTACCTTTTTGCCACTCTCTTGATATTCTCAAATTTGTATTTGAGCTGCTTCAGAGTGCGCGGGATCTCTCCAAGGGCATTAAATTCGCTTTCTATTAAAGTCCACACGCTATCCTTTTGCTTACTACTTATAGCATCTGTTTTCTTACAAAATAATACATTTTGATGTTTGGTTATTAACGATTGAAGTCTATCGACTTCAGCTCGGGTAAAGTTTACGCTTCTTTCCCTGAAATAAACAGAATTTAACGTAAAGATAGGCATAAGTTTGTGTGCTGTAAAAAGAATAACACGCAAGAGTTATGGGCAACAGAATAAGTTGTGCATACTTACTTTGTTTGGCTGTTTACGTACAAGCTTTTTGTATTTGATGCCATTATTATCTTCTACACTTCGTAAAACTTGAACTCGTAATAGGTGTAAACAAGAAAGATAGTCAAAATCTTTTAAAATGATGCAAGTTTAGCGCGTTCAATTCGTTTGACATACAATAATTGATTAGGTAATAAACTATTAAGAACTTTTCAAAATTTCGATTAGGTGCCTACGTATTGCAAATTAGTTTTCGCAATGAAAATCAAATCGTACCTAATCAAATTGATTTCATTTATAGACATTGACCTTCACGTCCACCAAACTACCAAAAATCTTCTAAGAAGAGCAATTTTCCAATATTTAACTTCGAAAACTCCGTTGAACCAATTTGCGTACAACACACTTAAATCATAAAACGGATCTTGCGTCGACAGAATCTTCTCGAAGCTTCCTAATTCAATTTAAGGTGTAATAACGAGGGTTCGTCTAACGCGGTGCGTTCCTTCGTACTGTGTTAGCTGTTTGGAATGTCTATTACATGAATTGAGGGCGAGAATAAATCAGTGTCGGTCGGTAGGCTCCGTAAACGTCTGTCCGTCGTAGTAATAATGTTGGGCAAACAAACCACCGCGCTACGCCCTCGGCCCTTACTTTAAATTTGCGAACAGCCCTCGGTTTTGTTACTGGATACTTATTGTACGTAGTGGCACACGTCAAAGGGCGAGCCGGAGCCACGTAATAGGAGAGGGTCTATTTCAGAGGATTGTAGAGGACTGCACGGACGTAGTAGTGGTTTAGGCGGCTGCCTTGAGGCTTAACGTTGCGTCGAAAGTTGTGGGTTCGAAACTCATACATGCACAGAGATGAAAAGGCAAACTTTTCGTGATCTTCAACTTATATAAAACCTACCTACTTATATAAAATTTATTCGCAGAAATCAACAAAGCCTATTCTACAAAATCAAATTCATGACCTCAAATTCGGAAGTTATGGACCTAATGAGATAGGTATACCAGGTATATCAGCGAGTATAAGAGGCGGAGTGTCGTGTTATTAAAATTGTACCGACTGCCTAAAGTAGGTATTGCTTTTTTGGCACATTGCCCGAGTAATACCACCAGGGTACGTTACAACATATTCTTGCTCTATTATGACAAAGTACGTTCTATGTTATAGTTTAGTGCAGCTAAGAGCCAGCCACTTTATTTATGAGCGGAAAAGAGGTTTATAATCGTTTGCTTTTATTTAACCAAGCTTGTATATAGCGAGCAACATTTTATAGCTAAATGTAGTTTCCTTGGATTACAAAATGCTTTTCTATTCTGGTGACTAAGAAATAAGATTCTCAGATATTAAAATAGTCTATTTTGTTTGCAGTATTACCTAAGTGTGAGTTAGCTTGGCACAAGGTTTATTATTAAAATTCTCTATGTCGTAAAGTCCCGTTTAGGAATTACTCCTTGCGACTCTACACATATAGGTAGAGTACACGTAGTTATACGTAAAACTCCGCAACTTTAAACAATTTAACGTCAAATTGCTGTCTAGTTCATACACAAGGTTCATTGCAAAATTTAAGTGAAGACTGCAAGCTTGCATGCAACTATTAAACACATTTTATGCGTAGTAACGATGATCCCATGTTTGAGACATACATGCGATTGGTACGCCTTAAAGTTGGATCATTATATAGAGCCAATAACTGCGACAGAACCTTTTCTAATAAATCTTCTTTCGCCACTTCTGGAGCACTGCACGCAAGACCGATTCCGATTTTATCAACATACCCTGCAGATTCAGGGAACACATTTGATAAAACAGAATTGAATCTAAGTCCTAAAACCGCTTGTTGGTGAATTAGCGTAGCGGCCACAGGAGGCAAAGCGGCCACGCTTATTTTTCACTTATTTGTAATAATAACGTGGCGTTGTCATTCTGTCCGCATTACCAATCTCCAGCCCTACACCGATCAGCCATTCGGTAGCGTAAGGACCGAGCGCGTGGTTGCAGTGACGAAATAGGTATACTATTTTGAGTGTTTTGTTAAAAAAATACAAGGTTGACTTAAAATACAAGCTTGACCAAAGCAGGTAGACCTGCTTTGGTCAAGTTCGTTATATTTCAATGTGTTTATTACATGTTTACTGTTGCTTATCTATTTGGTTATGTTTGTTTTCTGTTCTCTTTGAAGGATAATAAATAATGTGATAATAGTTTGTTACTGAAATAAAATGGCCGAAAAAGGCAAAGCGGCTCGGGCAAAGCGGCCAACTGACCGCTTTGCCCTAAGATAAATCGTTTTGTTTGATAGATAATGCTTAATTACCTTGTTTAGGTGGTTAACAACTAGAAAAAACTACCCAGGCGTCATGGGAAGAAAATGTGAGGGCTCGGGCAATTAAAGAGGTAAATGAAAGACGCGGCTCGATTAAATGTATCGCAATCAAATAGGTACGGTATCCCTCGCACAAATCTCTCTTTTTACAACAATATTTATTCTACACCAGGAAGAAGAACTCTTAGAGTAGGTACTTGTTTCATATGGACAACCTCTTTTTTGGCCTCACGAAGGAAAATTTCCTGCATCTCGTGTTTCAATATGCCGAAGCAAATAACTTTCCATTCTCAAGACTGATTGTGATTAAAATATTTTATAAGAAAGCACAAAAAGCTGATTACTGAATAAAAAAGAAATAATTATATTTTTGGTGGTATTTTTATTTCGTCAGATACGATACTTTTCCAATACTTTCATGTGTACTTTGGGGTGGCCACAACAGTGGTCGCCAAAAGGGATTGCCCTTACCCGCATGGCTGCTTTTGGCGACCACTCGGGCAAAGCGGTTTTTGGACAAGTTTTCGTAATTCACATTAGACATTTTAAAATTTCCACGTATTTGAGTTTCACATCATAAAACTTGAATAAATTTTCTGGCTATTAGTATTACATTCTCTTCAAAAGTCTATCGTTTGATATATTTTTTTAAAACTTTAAGTTAAGGTGGCCGCTTTGAGCTGACCTCCCCTATACCTACTTAGTTAGTTTCATTATAACTTATTATAAATTGTCTTTCGGGATAATATATACAACCTTTGGTTGGAGTACCCGATATGTTGTTGACGGATGTACTTTTATTTATTAAATTCCTATATAAGTAGTTTCATTATACTATAGCCATTATATTTGCTAGTTTCGTATACAAACTTGCACACACAAGAGTCAAGCGCTGGCCTATATACTGTGTAGTCCCACCTGACCTATTTGCAGTATTCTAATAGAGATCCGTCATGTTATCTCTGTCGGCATCTGCTTTGTGATAGCGTCGGGCTCCGCGTCCGACGCTAAATAATCTACATAGTGTTATATGGACTTGTACAGTCAACATACTGCGAATATGAATCTCTGTCTGTTGTAGGTCAAAGTAATAGTTATTATATATAAGAACAGCATAAGATTGTGTAGTCATAGTTTCTTATAATACTAAGGTATAATTATGCTCCAGTTTAGGTAGTGTATTCATATAAGAGCTACTTTTAGTGAATCCTAGGACTGACTTTGCTGTATGCCGCAAACATAGAAAGGACTACGAAGTATTGGAAGAACTGCAATCCAGACTGCTACTTGCAATACTACTTTTAGTCAAATACTATACAGGATGTCACAAGACCCATCACCATCCCGAAATCTACTCGTTTTGGACATCATGCTAAGTCATACTAAGCAAAAATTATACCGGGGAAACGTTTTTTCAAGTAGACACATTTTTTAAACTGAAAATACAAGCCCGCGCGTGCAATTTCCGAAATGCCTTTTTATGCATGGGTGCATAGGACATCTATAGAACAAATTGGCGGGGTACTTAATTGCATCGATTTTGTACCTAAATAGAAGAACTGCATATGACTTTGAGCCTTAATATCTCCTTAACCAGTAATTTCCCAGGTATGGTGATGAAGTAAAAAATATTCATAATGATTTGGTACCATATGGGATTTCAGTTTTCGTTAAGGGTCTTTTTACACCCTGTATATACCTACTACAATACTTCATTAGACTATGTACATACTGAGGTACAAATATATTATTTGTCGCAGTTAACTTTATGCAACTCTAATCTCTAAATCCATGTATAAATCGGATATTGATGTCGGGTCGGTTAGTCATCGCCATCATTGATTGAGTTAGTATTCAAGCGATCATTTTGATCATTTCAATAATTGTACAGTTTACCAAAAGAACGTTCAAATAGCGAACGGCTGAGTTAATCTAGTAGAGCACTTAGCGAGTAGCGACTAAATTAGATTAGGCACTTACTTTCTTTTGAACTCTCCTTTAAAATAGCTCCGATCTATTTCCTTGTCTTTTTTCTTGTTTTCCCTCGTCCCTTTTTTTCTTTTGTCAGTGTCGTGAGTTTTTACGTTTTATTTAAATGTATTTAAAAAGTGAAGTTGCCTTACGCGCCCTTTGTCTTTTATTGACTCATCAAAATTAAACATCCCAATTACTAGGTAGTTAGTTTTCATTTAAAACTAAATAAATTAAGTTGATTGCAATTAATTGAGTCTTCATCTTTATATTTAACGACTTACAAAGAAATATAAAAAATATAGGTACCTATAGTTTTTTTATGTTTTGTGTTGACAACCCAGATAACAATATCAAGTTTACAAACTTGCAGCAAGTTTAAATCAAACTTTCTAGTTTTACTGTGACAAACTTGCATACATTTTGTTTTTCAAATGTATTAATATATTAATGCACCTCCTGGTGGTGGGATGAACCTAGGCGGTGCTCGAGCTCCTCCTAGATACAGCAAAAGGTGCTTAACGACGAGCTGTTGTCGGACCACCAACCTGTGCTCATCGTCATCCAAATCTAATCCAAATCCAAATCTCAGTCGAAAGCGCCGATCGACTAGCGGCCTGAATTATCCTGAATTTTACAAAGACAAACATTAAAATTAACGTTATGAAAAAAATTAAGAGATCATCTCGCCACAACATCTCTACAGCTCCTTGCGACTCGGGGGAATAACGTACCGAGTGCCAACCATTATGAACTGTAAGGATGTAATTCTTTGAATTACATTTTGCATAGTTTCTCTAGGTATGCCTGAAGGGCAAGGGGCCACACAGTATTTAAGTACAATGGATGACAGTTACACCTCCACCAAAGTTCAAAACTCAAAATGTTTTCAATTAAAAGTTATATTCAAGTTCGCTAAAACATCCTTTGACAGATTTTAACAAGCTGAAAGTATATCAAAGATCCACAGACGCCTATGTTATTTGCCTTCTTTCACTTCACACTTGCTTAAAGTTTTTACATCGCGATTTGATTTATAAATCGAGCGCGAGTAAATTAGTGCCAATTTTCTTTTCGTTCGCCATGACAGCGGAACAAAGTCTACGTTGTTGGCTATCATTTAAGTCTTGTAATTCACTCTTTTCATTATACGGCAGTGGCCGGCGTGTTGATTAATTAACGCGACAAGCCGGGACAAGCACTAATTACGGGGAACGGAGCGGAACAGGCCGGGGCTCGCTCAGAGCCTGTCTGATTAACATACCGTGCTAAGCCGCTTACTCCAGGTATGTGGAGAGACTGATAGGTATCGTGACCGTGGAGACCTAGAGGGACATAACCTAAACTTATGTATTATTTATGGATTCAGATAAAATTTACCCTGTAAGCTCGTTTGTTTTTAATTAACTTAAAATATGTTTTACCTAATAATCGTATGTGCATTAGGTTTAAATAAAGCCTTTTTTACGAAAGATAAAGTAAAGAAAAGCAAAAGTAATGACCAATCAATGTTGCCAATAAAATACAATTTGTTTTTAATACAATGTTGTCAACTGTAATCATCTACGAGAAATTATTAAAAAGTGAAAAAAATGTGTGGGCTCAAGTCATAATTATTTTATTTTTCCTTAAAGTTGGTTTGGAGCTTGTATTATTACTAAAATAATAAATATGATGTGATTTGGACTTGAATGCAACCGGGATAACGCTTGGGCGATGATGAATACCTAAATATGATGTGACACTTATCTGTTACCTACTAGGTATGTAGCAGAAGAAGTGTTAATTTTACTTTCAAACCATTTACACTGTGATAAAAGTTGGTACCTTCATAAGTAAATTAATAAATAAAAATCCTTTGTTGCCTCCTGTATATTTCTCGATGGAATATAAATTTCCTTTTCAACTACGTAGTAATGTTATCATTAATCACTACAAAAGCGATCACAAAGGACGTCTTTTTTGCTTAGAACCGAAACAGTGCAGAAAAGTTGTATAAAATTTCATTATTGCACTGTTTTACATTACTGCACTGTTTTGTATTCTTTATTTGAAAAATACAAATTTACAACAGAGGTTTAATGTTTCTTCCAATTAAGTAAAAAGTTTAATATAAAATGTATGCAATGCATTAAAATCAAAAAGACTGGCTGAAAATAAAAAAACGGCTGAATAAAACCGACCTGGTGCAAAAAAAAACAAATTGCGCGCATCTTATACCATTGTAATCCTTTGATAGTCCGTATTTAGCAAGAAAAGTTTTAAACAATGGAAATAAACAGCGATAGCGATATGAATTCTACTCCAGAGAGTATAAAAACAGCTGCAAATGAAATTGTTCATAACCTTTTGCCGCAAAAGTCGCAGGATAAATATTTTGAAATTGAGCCCTGTATCGTCTGATGATGAGGATAATACCTAATTATTATTCACGAATAAATCAAACGAATACTGAAATTAATGTTCCAAATAAAAGTGCTAATTTAACTTTTAATAACTGCACATTTAATAATTGTAAGTTTTAAATGTTTGTGTAATAGAACTTTGTTTTCATTAACTTGAGTTTTTATATTCAGTAGGTATATTTTATCATGGTAAGAAGATTGTTAGTTGAAAGAAAAGTAGATTACGCACCTCGCTAAAGTGAGTTATTAATGCACTCGTGTTAATTTAGTGCCAACATAACACTTACTCACTTTGCGCTCGATGCAACAATCTACTATTAAAACTCAATCTAGTCAAATATAAACGGCGTGAAAATAACTTTTTAAAAACTTTATTTTTTAGTTTACAAGTTATGTGCTCAGCGTGAGCAGTACAATGAGAATGAATAACATGACAAGATACATCGTTTATAAAAGGCTTACAAGCTAAGGTGGGGAAGAGGGGTACCAAGCATGGGACCACCTCTGACATGGAGACATGGCTACTGTTACTGGGTATCGTCTGCTAATTGATTAATTACAATAAATTTAATGATGACCAAAACAATAACCATAAAACTTAATATTAGTGTTTGTTCGCCTTCATGGAACTGTTATGGTGCGAACCGTGCGAACGGTATGTGGGGGCTGCATAACTCCTCCCTCCATAAGATCAAAATCATCATTTGAAGAAGGGTGATTTTGTTCAAAATTACGGAGTAATTTTGATCTATATTTATACACAAATACAAGAAATACAATTATTAAAATTACGTAAATTATTAGAGTTCCTACACTGATGCTATGCATATTCACTATGTTTATAGACTTTTCACTGTTTAACACTTCACTTTCACTTTTCAGGACGTGTGACAGCAACTGAAGATTTTCCATGTCGATTTCATCGAGGCTGATAGATTTTCTTTGCAGGAAATCCGCTGGCGTTGTTATACTGGGTAGATGTATACACGGTGTGCTTCTGAAGGCAATTTGCGTTGTTTGTAGCCGACGTCTTTTCAACTTGATTGTTCCAATCTTCACAGTGCATGTATCGTTAGGAGTGACGATATATGTTCCTATGATATCTAGTTGGGTGATATCATTTTCACAATGTTCTGTTAAGAATATATGTGCGCCGGTGTATACAATCCATGAGTCTGACCGTATGGATTTTATCTTGACATCGGAGGTTTCGACGGATAGTGGAAGGCACGATGTGATGCTGGTAGAGTAGCTCAGCAGATCTGCTATGCATTTGTCTTCCTGACCGGATGATACGCTGGTTTCATGACAAAGGTACTTTCCTTCGTCTATTTCTTTGCAGGGCTGTGACAGTGGTAATACTTTCGACCCTTTCGCAAGGATGTAGGAATATTTAGGGGTCAAAAGGAACGTTCTATTGAGTTTAGGGTTGTACATAGGAAAGGGATGTAATCTATAGTAGTTATAGACATCTAATTGGACTATCGGTACTGATAGTATAAAAGTTATTTGTTTGCCCTTTACATAAGCTTTAATATCTAGTGAATGTTCTAAGTTAATAAGATTATCTAATGTTACAGGAAAAATCAATTTATCGACTTTCTCTATGTCTTTAAAAATAGAAAATATTTCATTTGTGTCTAATATCGACTGGTGTAAGACGTTTACCCTACTGAAAGCTACTGCGGTTTCCACTTCATCTAATTGTGTTAATATTATTTGAAAATTATGATTAAGTAAATTAAAAGTGTTTAGTACTAAATTTTTACTCCTTTGAAATTGGGTTTGATTCATAAAGGCTTCTATTTCTAACACAGATTTTTCTAACATAATAAAGTTATATCTTGAGTGATTAGTGTAATTAACAAAAGAACCAATTATTTCTGTCACTAATGTAATTTTATTTAAGAGTGCATGTTGCGTTGATTGTATACTGTCAATTGTTTTATCATACCTTATTGCATCTTCGTTATCCAAATTACCAGTTGTTGCTTTTATCATTGATCCAATAGTGTTAAGTAAACCTCTTTTTATTCTAATATTCGGAATTAACTGATAATACCTTTCTATTGTAGTGTTCATAATATATTGAGTCTGTAAGTCGGCGTCTATTAAATTACCATCTAAAATATATATGTTTTCTAACCTATCATGCATGTAACTAATAATTTCCTTATATTTTCCTATGTTATACTCTAAAGATTTACTATCTAATTCTAAGTCTAATATTTTAACTATGTTCCAATTATAAAAACTAATACTAGCTTGACCTTCTCTCACTGGGAGAATACCTGGGTTTTCCTCAAGTCTTTGAAGTTGAAGGGCCCGGCTGGGGGTCGTTAGTGTCACTACCACCAGGACGTACCTGTGAAGGACGCTTAATGTCTTTAAGTGGGACCTTTGATAGCCGATTTTGTTTCTGGACTGTAACTGTGTTTCTATTGGGGCTACTAGTTACTACAGCCTTTTGATAACGTGGCTTGTCCTTACTACGCCTAATGTTGACGCCTTTAATAAACACATTGTCGCCCGGCTTAATCTTAAACTGTTTTTCTCCGCCGCGCTTTTCTCTAATTTTCTCTTTAGATGCTAACATTCTTTCAGATAAGTAGTCATATAAGTATTTAGTGCGCTTAACATGTTCTCTAACTAATTGCTGTGTGTATTGTTTGTTATAATCGACATCAAAAACATTTGAAGAATCTGTATGACCAAATACCACTTCGAAGGGTGTAAGGCCCGTTGTACTATGAATCGATTGATTGTAAGACATAACTGCGTATGTCATCACGGATGCCGCGTCTGTGATCTTTCTTTCGTACTTAGCTAGCCTGTAAATTTCTTATATTGTAGAATGAAAGCGCTCTACTAAACCCATAGAGTTAGGGTTGTGAGGAGTACCTATGTGTAAATCAATCTTGTAAAAACTAAGCATTTCCTTTAACAAACTATTATTGAATTCCGAACCTGGGTCCGAACTAATTTTCCTTGGTACACCGTATAGTGAAAAATACTTAATTAACGCTCGGATTATTTCAGGGGTCGACCTGCTTGACACTTCGAACGCTTGTCCGAGTTTACTGAATGCATCTATTATAGTGAGAAAATAAGTTCCTTCAATTAAGAATATATCTATAAAAAGTTCTTCAAACGGTTTCGACTGCGTTTGTGTTAATTGCAACTCCGGTTTTAACGGATTTCTATCATACTTCATTTGTTTGCATAAATCACATGAGTTTATAATACTAGCTACGGTTTGACTTAAATTATTCCAATAAAATGTTCTTTTAAGGTGTGCAATAGTTTCCTTAATGCCGCGGTGGCATGTTTTTCCTACGTAAAAATATAAGTGAGTTCTCGATTTATGTAGAACAACACTTTAGATATTTACTTATACATAATAATTCGTTCCCTAACTTCTTAATATATTATACCTTACGAGTAGTGTGTTCTCAATGTTTGTAGAACTACAATACCTAAGTATTTTTCTATAAAATACTTTCTAAACATAATTCGTTCCCTACCAAAATATATAAGTGAGTTCTCGATTTTTGTAGAACTGCACTTTAGATATTTACATAAACATAATAAGTCGTTCCCTAACTTCTTAATATACTAGACCTATTTATTCAATTCGTTTGTACGACATTAATCAAATTTAAAATAATGATTACTTAATCATACTTTTCAGTGGTTAATGGCTCAGTAAACTCTTTTCAATTGTGATATGCCGAGTATTTGGCATCATTTAAACTTAATTAAAATAAAATTGTAAAATGTACTAATATTCAAATGTTTAATAATATATGTCTTTATTGTAATTATTTTTGATTTAACTGTTACTGAAACTATTTTAAAACTATATTCCACTAATAAGGCTAAACTATCCAATTCCATTTCTAGGAGGAATCCCTACATTTACTTTAATGTTTTGAAGTTGGAGCCCGTAAGTTTTTATCATTACGTTCAAATTCTTTCTTATAATCATATTCTTAATTCTAATCTAACGATAATCTTTGCTTGCGAACTATAAAGGGATTTTCTTATTCTAGAAAACATTTTGATACCTTTACACATTGATTTTTAATGCAATATATTCTTAATTCTTTTATTATTATTCATTTTAGTTTTAATAAAAATACATATAATATATAATGTTTATTATGTTTAAATTACTTATCTTTACCAAAATTATCTAATTGGCAATAACAATTAAGGCAAATAAATAACGTTTGTCAAATATTACGCGAAACTTAACTAAGTAACGAGTGTACCGGCGATGTTTGTCCAGTAACACCGTTCTAAACCTAAATAACTAGTATACCGGCGATGCTTGTCCAGTAATACCGTTCTAAACCTAAATAACGAGTATACCGGCGATGCTTGTCCAGTAATACCGTTCTAAACCGAAATAACGAGTATACCGGCGATGCTTGTCCAGTAATACCGTTCTAAACCTAAATAACGAGTATACCGGCGATGCTTGTCCAGTAATACCGTTCTAAACCGAAATAACGAGTATACCGGCGATGCTTGTCCAGTAATACCGTTCTAAACCTAAATAACGAGTATACCGGCGATGCTTGTCCAGTAATACCGTTCTAAATCTAAACTTAACTAACTATACGTGTTTTAGCGATTTTTGTCTAATAACACGATAGAATGCGTTAACTAGCGATGTTCAGTCCAATTAAACGCAAAGGATAGACACGGAAAAGGAACAGTGCGAATAAAGGGTCTACTCACATTAAACTGCCCGTTGCCATGCCGATTCTCGAAGTGCTGCTGTTGCTCGCCGTAGTTGACAAATTTGTAAGTTCTTTTCGGATCCGCTGGTAAATGACGACGCCCGTAAGTACCGATTTGTGTACCGAACGCGATTTACTTTGCTTGCGAAATCCGCCCCGACTGCGCCAGTCAAATATAAACGGCGTGAAAATAACTTTTTAAAAACTTTATTTTTTAGTTTACAAGTTATGTGCTCAGCGTGAGCAGTACAATGAGAATGAATAACATGACAAGATACATCGTTTATAAAAGGCTTACAAGCTAAGGTGGGGAAGAGGGGTACCAAGCATGGGACCACCTCTGACATGGAGACATGGCTACTGTTACTGGGTATCGTCTGCTAATTGATTAATTACAATAAATTTAATGATGACCAAAACAATAACCATAAAACTTAATATTAGTGTTTGTTCGCCTTCATGGAACTGTTATGGTGCGAACCGTGCGAACGGTATGTGGGGGCTGCATAACTATCTACACACTCAACTTTATCTATATTTTATTAGTAAACAAAAATCCATATAAATATTGTCACAGCTCGTACTCCATTTTCTAGATTTTTTTTATAGGCTCACGCCTGTATCCCCGAAGGGGTAGGCAGAGGTGTAATATTACACCCACATTTCGCCATGAATTTTTAGGTCCCACGTAATAGGGGGCGAGCCTATTGCCGCATTTTCTAGAAATAATATTAAATTCAATATCACTAAAGTAGACACAATACTCTCATGAATTTCGTCCTAAGACCAATATGTTGAAAGGATATAAACTTTTCTCGGCCGTAATGAAAAAGCATTAGGTAATATAGATGGTGTTATCCGTATTGGATCAAAGATGGCCGTCAGTAACAACTTCGCTGAGGAAATAGTTTTCTACGACACGACGAATGTTTTTGTCTTTCTACGTTGTTTCTGCGATCACAAATGTTTTCAAGCTCACTTCGTGTCGAACTTTTTGTGCTATTTGAGTAATGGAGTGCGATTGTGAAGGCTTATGAATTTACAATTTTATTATTTATGTGTTCAGCTGTGATAGCGGAGAGATTAACAGAATGCCACGTCTGAGGTCTCGGGTTCAAACACACGTTGTCTATCAATTAATTTATGAAGTTGTGTGCGTATTATATGATCGCTTGTTAAACGATGAATAAAAGAGTATTAAGGTTACTTGCGTTTCTGGGACTGCTCTATGCAAAAAGTTCTCTGAAGTCATTTGGAATCTGCCAACCCGCACCTTAGTGGTAAATCAGTGAGCCTTGCCTTTTTCATAGAGAGAAATGTCCCGAGCCCACAAGTACAGAAGGACAGTTTATAACACAGGGTTGAATATGATTATTATTTATGGAGGTAGGTACGTATTTGCTGATTTCGCAGTTGTTGATCAGAACACGCAACATAGTGTATGTAATAGTTGACTGATAATTTCATAATGATCACACCCTTGGAGAAGGAATACATCATGTGTAAACTTGTATACTTACCTCAGATTAATATGGGGAAGGGTACGTAATATTTTCATGTCACATGTAGGGTTTACATGAAATGATTTTTATAACATATTCCGGCCCGTATCGGTTTGTAATAATCGATTTTAAACTTTCGCGATTTGTATACATCATACAAAATAAATTAGCGGGTCTTAATCGCGTACAACTAACTTATATAATTATAAAATATTTGTTGGAGTCTGGACCAAACCACTGGATAGAACTGCATCAACCACAAGTCTTATCCACCGATCGTCACTATTACTCCAGGATAGTACGTGAAGCGGTAGAAATCAAGAAACATAACAATTTCAACCGGGAGGATGGATATAGATTATCGGCTACTTGGAATCCAGTCATCAGCAAGTGTAGACACCGCCGCAGTGATAAATCTCAACAGTGTGTAGACGTCATTAGTGTAGTGTGTCGGAGTACCGACATTACGAACTTAAATAAAGACCAAGTGAGGGTAGGTGCCGAAACCCGCACTTCCACAAGACGGCGCTGAGCTCTCATCAGTCTCTCCGCGACCACGCTCGGTGCAAGACGAGCGAAACGTCGGAACCAAATAGGTATTTATACCTTATATAAGTTAGTTGTACGCGATTAAGACCCGCTAATTTATTTTGTATGATACATGAAATGAACCCACAACCTACTCAGGGTATCGGTGAGGTAACTATTCAAAATACTCACCCGTACTCCGATAGTTAAGTACAATTTTATTATTATGAAGCAATTCATCTATTTGTACTTATGTAGTTAGTTACGTACATTTACCCTCATAATTCAAAGCACGTTAACGGAGCTTAAATCACGAAAACGTATTCAAATGACGTTTTATACATTTATTTTTCCATCAGTATCCAGTTTATTTTGGCGTACCTATCTAAATTACTTAGGGTTCATTTGAGGCTAAGCATAATTAATATCGTATGATCGTCATATACCCATAGATGAACAAGCAACAACCAAAGCGTTCCGTAAGTATGAAAAACGTTTTGAATTAGATATATTATTATAAGAAATATGTACATAAAAAATCTAATAATACAGATAAATATTTAAGCCTTCGTTATTCAAGCGTCTTGAGTTAACTGGAAGACAATAAATAAATTGGCAGTCTAGTGTTTACGCCTTGAGTAAAGCAGCGTTTCGCGTAATTTTTGACGGCGGACGAAGCTATATATGTGCCAATCAAATTAAATCAAACCCTTCTATGTGGTAAAATAATACATAGTTTATAAGGTTTCATGCATAACATGCAGGTATTCGAGTAAGAAATTAGAAACATAAACTCGAAAGGTATACTTTTGAGTTACAGAGGTTTTAATCTAGGAGTACAATATAGGTTTATAAAGCAGCAGAACGTGAATATGAGTCGGGAGGCTCACCGCGAAGTTCAGCGTTTCGTTAGAGGGGTTGTTAATGTAGGAAAGTAGTTAAAACGTTATCTATGCGCGACTCTTAATTGCCAGCCGACCAAAGTTACCGTCTCCCGAGGCTAATGTTAATTTCAATAGAATTGAAATGTTGAGTAACACGCTGGCAACCCCAACTTTACAAGTGTTGCCAAATATCACGTTCAAACGTAACGTTTTAAACGTTTAACAAGTTTTAACAAGCTTAAACTGTGTGAGAAAGGTGAAGCCATTTTTCAAAATCATTCGGTGTTTGACTGTTTGGGTTTGCTAAATGATTTTTTTAAATTTAGCCGCTGTCTTTTAAATCAAGATTATTTTAAGACGATAGGGTAAATGTGGGATAGTTGCCCTAGTGGGATAGATGCCTAAGTTAACACGTAGCGACTTGTGTGAGTATTACACTCATAGTCTACTGTTTAAATACAAGCGTACTCCCTGCCTCCCGCCAGTCTACGCCAAGCGTTTCACTGGGATAGATGCATCAAGAGTTTTGACGCGAAACACTTTGTCGACGGCGAAACATTTTTGAATTTTTGTTATGTATAAACTTTACGCGCCCGGAATTTTTAAAGTTATTGTGTAAGTGATAAGGTACAGGCTCCTAATACCGAGGTAGTCAAAATCGGCTCCTAAGTCCGAGGTATTTTTGTTTTCGCTCTTATCTTTTGAATATTATTATGTAACTACTTAAAAACAGGTTTCACTCATTCCATGTTTCAACCTTGCTCACATACGTGAAGTTCGTAAGTGTAACCCCGGAGCAACTACCTAAAATCAATCAGTCTCTGCCACGGTGTCTACGCGAGTGGTTTTTTCATACAAACACGGATCCTGTTAGGTAAGTGAGCTCATTTTTTTTAACGTAAGTTTTTGTTGTGATTTTAACATAAGGTGTTGAATGTAAGCAATTTGTCAGTATTTTGTGTTATTTTACTTGCCATAATTATCAAGATAATTTATGTTTTAAATTGATTTAGTATCTAAAAATATAAAACAAAATACCACGGAGTTACCCTAACTCCGTGGTATTTTATTTTTTAAGCGTAGTTCCTAATTCGGAGGTACCATCGGTAATAGGAGAAACACTACATCGTATCCACTTGCTTATTACTTTTAATACAATATTTCTTTTAATGAGGCGTTTGTTCATTTAAAATTATTAATATTCTTTCAAAGTAAAAACCTAATTCCGTGGTATGTTTTATTGGATAGAAATCTTATTAAATGTTGTCAAACATGATCCAGAAAACAACATTTTCTTTGAAAGGCCTAAATAAGAAGTAGCTCTTTAGTCTAATAAAACGTAATTATTTTGTACAGATTTTGACTGATATTAACACTTTTCAATCACAGAAATGTTGGTACCAGTAAGAATTTAATAAGTTATTTATTCGGCCAAATTTTATGGGTCGGAATTAGGATTACAAATTACAGGAATTTCTCCTAGTTCCGAGGTAGGATTTTTGTATACCTCGGTGTTAGGCTCTATGAGCTCCTAATACCAAGGGTATGCCTGCGTATAAGGATCTCCATAGAGCCTTATACTGAGGTATGGAAACCACAAATAGTATTTTAGGGTTCCTTAAACCAAAACTTTCGCGTCATATCGGAATCCTTTATACACGCGCCGGCCGCCCCGCTACAATTAAGCGTTTGCGCTTAGCCGCATATTGGATTTTCTTGATACTAAGCCTACTAAGATATTTTCAAATTTTATATGAACGAATATGTGTGTTATTAATAATTTAGAATAAGTAAACTATCTACTTGAAATTTAATAAAACTTTTTAAAACATTTATTATTTTATTTATAAACTCCTTTGTGACTAGAGTAGGAGCATATTTTCAAGAAATAGCACTACTATTTTACTATTATTATTTAACTTATAAAATTGCTGTACGGAACCAATTAACTCGTTTTTATTCTACCTCGGAATTAGGAACCGACTACCGCGGTATTAGGTTTCAGCTAAAATGGAGCTGAAATAATATTTTTACATAGCCTAAAATATTTACAAATGCTTATTTTTCCTGCTTGCTTCCAAATGTCACGAAATACCTCGGTATAAGGAGCCTTTACCTTGATATTTTACTATTTATGGCCTGTTATTATATCAAACATATCAATTTTAATGTAATTTTGGTATGTTTTAATATGTTTTATTTGGTAAGACTAAAGGCATCTATCCCTAAGACAAAGGATAGATGCCTCACTGTTTGTGAGTATAGATGCCCTTAAATTATTTTCTTTTTTTTTAGTCATGTCACGCAAGTAGATGCGCAAAGTAGATGCACAGCCTTAAGCCGTATGGACTGAAGATGCTCTTAAAGCTAATATCCCAAGCAAAACTAGCAAACGACCAAAGAACTTGTCGAAAAAGAGGACTAGAGCAGATTCAGAGGACACAGACGACAGTTTGACCTGTGCTTCAGATGATTCGTTGGAAGAAAAAGAAATTTATCCTATTAACAAAAAAACTAAAGGAAAAGCTACTCCGAACATACCATACAAAAGTAGCAAACAACCCAGGAAAGTTACAAAAAACAAGGCTCAAGCAGCTTCAGATGAGATAAACGGAAGTTTGGATGATTCATTCAAAGATAAAGAAACTAGACCTGCAACGAAAAACAAAAAAGTAGCGCAAAAACTACTCCAAACTTATCAAGCAAAAATAACAGACAGAAAAACAAGAAAAGGAGGGCTAGAGCAGCTTCAGATGAGATAGACGAAAGTTTGACCTATGATTCGGATGATTCAGTAAAAGAAAATGAGCCTGATTTTGACCAATGAGCTGAAATAAATAGAAATATAGAAAGAGATAAGAGAAGTAACAGAATTAAACGTTCAGTTCGCAAAGCCGAAAAACAAATTTATAAAGATTTTAACAAAAGCGACGAAGAAAAACTTGCATAAGACTCTTCTACGGATCCGACCAACGAATGTGTTGAGTGTTTTGAAGATTTTGAGAAGACAAAGTTAAATGTAGACTGGATACAGTGACGTATGTCATGTGTAGAAAGTGGCTGCATGAAACCTGCACTATGTACGGAGATTATTGTAATCAATGTCAGCGTTTAAAATTGCGACATGAGAAAAAAAAACAAAAATTTAATAATCAATAAGTATTTTTAGTAGCTTGAGAGTGCTGGGCAAAACTTAATACACACGTTCAAAAATAACAATATAATAATATCTGATATTTTAAAATTTTAATACCTAAGATGATTGTGCCATTGATTAAAGTTAGCAAAATTTAGAATTATTAATTCTTAAAGACTACAATTTTAATTTAGTACTTGTCAAAGATAATTGTGCCATTTGATTGAGGTCAATTAAAGTTTACAAAATTAAATTATTATTTCATTACTCCCTCAGGGCAACTATCCCTCAGGTTTCTTGTTGCGGCATCTAACCCATACATACGGCATCTATCCTCATTCATAAGACTTTTTTGTTTCGTTTATTACAAAACAAATAAAGAAGATAATAAGAAATAATCTTATTTATTTTCTTCATCGACATATACACTATACATAACAAAAGTATTATATTTTTAAATACTTATCCCTTTTATCATTTACTATGCTTTTATTTTAGAAGCACATTTGTAGAGGTTGGGCATCTATCCCACATTTACCCTACATGTTTTCGTTGATTTTCTTATCGCTCAATTGGCTTCAATATTGTGTAGTGTGTTTAAGATTTATCGGAAATCATAGCCAATGACTTTTAAAATTATGGTTCGTTTAAAAATAATAGATTGGTCTTAGTCCCTTTAATCAAAATTAGTTTTGTCATCACTTACAGTAGGTACTGTAATATAAATATTGATTAGCATTGGATTTTAAATATTTATCACAATGATTATTGTCGTAACATTATTTTGTACTCATACTGACATGAAAACGCATTTACTTCTTCATTATTTACTGAGTATTCTACAAAACTTCGGGAAACATTTGAAACATTGATTATCAAAGATATCATGATAAAATATTTAACACATAATCGCATATTTTCTCATCTCCACAATTTACAAAATACATGCCATAATCTATCATGTACACCGGAAGGCTCCTGCAAAGCGTATTTGTGATGCGCTACGGGTACAATACGCGAACGATAATTATTATCTGCGCACCTAATGGATACGTGTCTAGTGCTCATGAATATTTAAACAGTTTCGCGACGGATTGGCATTCGCAATAAACCTTATCTGATATTACACTCCCACTAGCATTCCTTGAGGACGTCTAAGTTGTTGAGCACTTCATCAGTCGCTACTTCTAGTATTTCATCGGCTTTGTACTGCTTGTGTATGTGCAATAATATTCTACCACATACACACAACATAATCTAGTCCTAAACTAAGCAGAACTTGTGTACTACACCATCACCACAAAATTGCTAACAACATTCCTGTCCATCCAAAGGTTGCCTGGAAGAAATCGCCCTTGGTGTTAAGGTCGCCGTTTGTACATAAATCGTAGTTTTAAGTCCCTTTACTAATGTACTGTATGTTGGTGTGCAATAAAGTATATTCTATCCATCTATCTTTTTTGTAAATACATTATACATAGGAACACCCAGACCAAGACACACATCGATTATCCATTCGTGCACACAAATGTTTGACCTGAGCGGGTATCGAACCCACGATCCTTGGCGGCCTCAATCCCGCATTATTCCGATGTCGCGGTTATACCCGGTAATGAAGCCTCCGCATCACCGGGTGAGCGCTAAGTCCACGGGAACACTTGCAATTTCACACCACCACAACTACACCTACGTAATACATACAAACTGCATGTGAAAGAAAAAAATCTTTGTCTGTATTTGGCAATAAAAAATACCGTGGTGTGTGTTTGTACTTTCTTTTTTTATTTGAAAATGGAAATGAATTGATGAATCGCGCTTTGGCTGCTTCAAGTTTATGGTATGCGAGGATCGTTTAACCATTTTGTATTGTGCCAGTGTCATAAAAATATGTTTATAAATTACAGACATCGATTTGACGAGTATGAAGTAGAAGATGCCAAGTGATCTATTTGAGTGCTTTTGCGTACTGAAAATTAACTGCAGGTAATATTGTTTGTTTTGCTGAGAGTAAATAAAAGTTTTGGTGGAAATTTTCGGCTGGTTTACACGATGGCCTGTGGCTGCCTTAAATAATCGAATGCGCAATATTAAATACCAATCTAATGATTTTGTCAAATCATTGTTTATAAGAAGGAGAGAAGGAAAGGGCGTTGTGAGATATAGAGATAACTTAATTACATTAGCGGTTTTCAGCTATATTGATTTCTCTTTTATTATACCATCTTATTTAAAACCACGCTTTATAAAGTTCTTCAAGATAACTTGAGTAGAGTAAGTTTAAATAAACTCAATACAGAAACAGGACTTATTTCGTAATATTAAGTAGCCAAGATAATAAAAACACTTTCAACAAAGACCGTTAAAGATCGTTAAATTTGAATAGTAAAAATATTATTTACGTTTTTGTCCTGACTACGCTTCTTGTCAAATTTAATCAATTTTTTGTCGTTGCCAAATAAACAGACAACGAGGATGATTAAATAACATTCGAGAAATAAAGGTAAAGAGATTTTTGGAAGAATTCCGACCAAATATTTAAATTATATGTCAATATGCTGTCGAATTAGGGCCTGTGCACACCACGTTTTTTATACGCGCCGTTGATGCGCGTTTGTAGCGATACAGACGCGATACGCACTCAAGTCAGACGCAGCCTGTAGACCTTTGCACACCTGTATAAATTCAAATATGCGTTTGAATCGATACAGACGCGCGTGTGTAGCGATACAGACGCGCCGGTGCCTCGCGTTTGTATCGATACAAACGACAACAAACTGCCCTGAAGGATAAATGCGCGCCGCCGTCGACGCGCGTTTAAAAAACGTGGTTTACACAGGCCCTTAAGATTGTCCTTTTTGCTGTCACTTGTAAGGTTATAACTGTGCAATTCATCAAATCAAATCTAGGTAATAGCCTAAGATCCTTTTCATATGTTATATCCGTATACAACAAATGAACACTCAGGCTTGAAACAATTTATGGATCATCCAAAGTGTGGTCCCGTATGGGGATCAAACCCCTAACAGTCAGCACAGTGTCTAGCCACGAGGCGACCACTATAACCTCAGACTACCGTTATTTATACGTATACAAGAGGGATCATTCCTGCAAGTAAAATAAATTATATAAGTTCTTTTATCTAGTAAAACATGCAAAAATAATGTTAGTTTCATTAATCAATAGTTTTCAAAACTCTATTTTACATCTTTAATTTTCAATTTATTGTCAACTAGCACTCTAGTTGATAACAAAAACATATGACGTCACAGGTGCATACAAAGAAATATAACCTTAAGTTATAGAAGTAACACTAAATAACAACAGCGGTTGCTATGTTTGATATCTTCTTTCTAATGGCACATGCAGTATGATAGAAAGAGCTGTCGATAGGTTTAGCAGCACGCTCTTATAGCAGCGTCGTGGTAGCCAAACAGTAGACAAAACATAGAGTTAGGAAACCGAGTGTTGTTCGTAACAGTAATGATTTATCGATAAATATTTTTGGTCAAATGTCTAACTTTAGTATGTGTCGATATATTTAGGCCGTAGGTAGAAGTAAACAACTAAAATATTGAAATTGTAGTTTTTGCTGTCGACGCCGGACAGTGCTTTGCAAAGACTTGCCAGACAGACAGTACTAAAAAAATTCACGTGTTAATTGTTCATTTTAGCCATAAAATCAATTGACAAAAAGTATTCATAAACTAATGAGCGATGCGTTGCGATGCGATGCCAAGAAACTGTCACTTAGATTATGTATTGTACGAATTATACCAGATTGGCTAATGCGGCAGGCTTTGGCAATTTGTGTGTTTGTATCAACCTCCGACACACGGGTACATGAGGAATACGGGTTGGTTTTTAGTCAGTAAGAGTCTGACAGTCCCCTTCGCCCTTTCCCCAGGGTGGAGGGACTCCATGAGGATTTTCGAACCCGACACCAAAAAAAAAACGGGATCCTTACGCTCAGTATTGCCATAAAACTGCAGAGAGGTGCCGTCCCTAGTGTCGGTCAGTGTGTCATGCACTGACCGACACTAGGGACATTGTTTTTACAACCGACCCCACAACATAAAATTATAGTTAGACAGCGATAGCTTGCTGAAGATACCAGCGGACTGCCACGCAAAGGGTCTCAAGACTCTCAGGTTCAAATCCAATTCGCACTAACGACTTTTCGATGTTATGTGTGGATTAAATTGCTAATTAACGTTTACTAAACGGTGAAGAAAAATCGTGACGGACATGTTTGAGAGTTCTCCATATTGTTCTCAAAAGACAAGTCTCCCATCCCGCACTTGGCTAACATGGTGGACAATGGCCTAACCCTGTTCATAATTGATGAGGTATTTCAGACAAATGCCGCGTGGATTTTAAAAAGAGAATCTCAGCAGTTCATTGGTCTTTACTAAGCTATCGCTACTTTCAAGTGTAGTGCTTCAATTTAATTATAATAAGATTGGTTTCTCTCACTTGGTGCCTACTTGCCTATCGCCACAGATTTCGCAAACTATCGTTCAACTACTTTACAAATCTGTGGTAAGTTACACGTGTGCAAAGCCACTACCTACATTACGAACCAACGAAAGATGTAGCTCACAAGTACAAGACATTAAATTGTGTTGTCTTTACTTTCTTACTGACATTGTCAAGGGGAATGATTTGTAATTTTGTACATTTGTTACGGAAAACCTTAACAACTTCAGGTTCAATTTCATAATTGTTAATACCTTATAATTATATTTTCTGAAAAATATCTTCTTTGTCTCTTTCTCTATAAGTAATATTCTATGATCTATCTGTATATGTCGCAGAGATTTTACAAAAGCCGTGATATTATAATTTCACTACTGACATTATAATTACACAGATTGTAGTCAATTGTTGCATAGGTTCCCACCAAGAACATAGGGTCCCAAGCCAACCTCACCTGCAAGTGGTGCACCTGCCGATCAACGGACGAGGCTCTGGCAAACAAAATATCCCGATAAGCGGCAATAGGCTCGCCACCTATTACGTGGTATCAAAACACAGGCGAAAAGTGCGCGTTTAATATGCCTCTGCCTACCCCTTCGGGGAAACTGGCGTGAGTCTATGTATGTATGTATGTATAGTCAATTGTTTGTATTACTTACAATTGAACGGGCTAGTTTCAGTGCCATTATAATTTCACTAAACCGATACAGTGAAATTGTAAGGCAGTGATAATTTGACAATAACACTGATTTAAGAACGCCGTTAGATTATCAGGGCGATCACTGATTGGTTCGTTTTCGTTACCAGTTGTTGAACATAGAGTTCGGAAATAAGAGACAGGTTTTTGAAAACCAATTTTAAATAGGTGTCTTTTGAGCTAAGTTGACGGAGCCCTGCTTCGCAGGGCTTCTATTTTTGAGTGCAGGGTTACAAGAAAACCTAATGTAACCTATTAAGTTTTCCGAGTGGAGGAGATTGAGAGATCGAAATGAAGGCGTTAGTTTCGTCACCTTAATAGGTTTGTTAGGTTTTCTTGTGACCCTGAACACAAATATAGGAGCCCTGCATAGCAGAGCTCCGTCAACTTAGCCTCATAGGCATCGCCAAAGTGTCGGTTTTTTCGTTTTATCAGTTTGGTCAGTGTAGTACATTCGTACCATACCTACCTACTTTTCTTATAATATCACTATTGCAGACCCAGATTTATTATAATATCACTAGATTTCACAAAAAGCACATGGCATCGGGCAGAAACGATTTAATTACCTACAAAAAAATTGGGCAAGTGTGAGTCGGACTCGCGCACGAAGGGTTCCGTACCATCATATATATAAAATCCTTGCGTTTCTGACTGACTGATAGACAAGCTACAGGCAAAACTATTGGGCTGAGGAAGCTGAAATTTGGCATGTATGTTCCTTGGGGACCTTAGGGGTGCACTAAGAAGGGATTCCCCGAAATACCCACGGGATTGGTCAAAACAGATAAATTTAAAAAAATGTGCAGGCGTAGCTGCTTGCGTCATCTAGTCATCTATAAAAGAAAATCACGTTCGTTGTATGTATACTTAAATACTTTTTAAGTTTCTACCTGTTAATTAAGATCGAGTAACAAATTGCTTAAAAATTACGTTTGTTGTATGGGAGCCCCCCTTTATTATTTACTTTTTGTTTATTTAATTATTTATTTTGAAAGGTAATATACAACTACATATTCTGTGAAAATCACAGAATATGTATGACTGCTTGTCCCGGCTAGTAGTAATTGCTTGTCCCGGCTAGTAGTAATTGCTTGTCCCGGCTAGTAGTAATTACGGGGAAGGGAGCGGAACAGGCCGGGGCTCCGAGCGAGCCTGGCTGATTAACATACTGTGCTAAGGCGCTTACTCCAGGTATTCGGAGAGACCGATAGGTATCGTGACCGTGGAGACCTAAAGGGACATAGACAATAAGACTTATGTATTATTATGGATTCAGATAAAATCTACCCTGTAAGTTCGTTTGTATTTAATTAACTTAAATGTTTTACCTCATAATCGTGTGCATAAGGTTTAAAGGATTTTTTACGAAAGATTAAGTAAAGAAAAGCAAAAGTAATGAACGGGTCATTACTTTTGCTTTTCTTTACTTTATCTTGTAATCATCATACATACATACATACATAACGTCACGCCTTTTATCCCCGAAGGGGTAGGCAGAGGTGTATTTCTACACCCACTTTTCGCCAGATATACTTTAGTCCCACGTAATAAGGGGCGAGCCTATTGCCGTACCGGGCACATTTCCAGACTCCGTGCTGCTACTGAGAATTTCGTGACAGAAAAACCCAATAACACTGCCCGGCCCAGGAATCGAACCCGGGACCTCTCGATCCCACGCGCACATTTATGCCGCGAGACCAACGAGGAAGTCGTATAGGGTTTGATGTCGAGTTTTCCGTCTCTACGCAAAGATGGTATTTGCATCGTGTTATCCCTTAGTCGCCTCTTACGACACCCACGGGAAGATAGGGGGTGGTGACACTTGTATTCTATGCCGTCAACCACACGGATTGTAATCATCATCTACGAGAAAATATCAAAAAGTGAAAAAAATGTGTGGACTCAAGTCTTAATTTTTTATTTTTTCCTTAAAGTAGGTTTTGAGCTTGTATATTACTAAAATAATAAATATGATGTGATTTGGATTTTAATGCAACCGGGATAACGCTAGGGTGATGATGAATACTTAAATTTGATGTGATATTACCTACTAGGTATGTATCAGAAGAAGTATTAGCTTTACTTTCAGACAATTAACACTGTGTTATAAGTTGGTACCTTCATAAGTACATTAATAAATAAAAATCCCTTGTTTCCTCCTGTCTATTTTCTCGATGGAATATAAATTTTCTTTAAAACTCAATCTACACAGGGTTATACTCAACTCTACCTATATTTTATAAGTAAATAAAAACCCTCATGGGCCACCAGGGTGCATAGGGTTCCCACCAAGAACTTAGGGTCCCAAGCCAACCTCACCTGCAAGTGGTGCACCTGCCGATCAACGGACGAGGCTCTGGCAAACAAAATATCCCGATAAGCGGCAATAGGCTCGCCACCTATTACGTGGGATCAAAACACTGGCGAAAAGTGGGCGTTTAATATGCCTACCCCTTCGGGGAAACAGGCGTGAGTCTATGTATGTATGTAAAAATCCTTAGGTATAAATATTGTCACAGCTTGTACTCCATTTTCTAGAAATAATATTAAAAACAATTTCACCGAGTAGACACAATACTCTCATGAATTTCGTCCTCAGACCAATATGTTGAAAGGATATAAACTTTTCTCTGCTGTAATGAAAAAGCATTAGGTAATATAGATGGTGTTATCCGTATTGGATCAAAGATGGCCGTCAGTAACTATTTCACTGAAGAAATAGTTTTTCTACGACACGACGAATGTTTTTGTCTTTCTACGTTGTTTCTCCATCACTAATGTTTTCGAGCTCACTTCGTGTCGAACTTTTTGTGCTATTTGAGTAATGGAGTTCGATTGTGAAGTGGAGGCTTATGAATTGATTCATTTTTGTTATTATTTGTTCAGTAGCGACAGCCTAATGGAGAGACTAACATACTGCCACGTCAGAAGTATCAGGTTCAAACACACGTTGTCTAGCAATGAATTTACGAACTTGTGTGCGTATTAAATTATAAATTATCACTTGTTAAACGATGAATAAAAGAATATTAAGGTTGCTTGCGTTTCTGGGACTTCTCTATGTAAAAAATTCTCGGAAGACATTTGAAGTCTGCTCCGCACCTGATCAGAGTGGTAAACCTGTGTTCCTTGCCCTTCTCATAGAGATAAAGGGCCCGAGTCCAGCAGCGGGACAGTTTATAACACAGGGTTGAATATGATTAAATGTAAACTTGCATACCACAGATCAATATGGGGAAGGGTAAGTACATAATGTTTTCATGTCACGTGTAGCGTATACATGGAATGAACCCACAACCTACTCAGCGTAATGATACCGGTGAGGTAACTATTCAACATACTGACTCGTGCTTCGATAGTTTAATTATAAAGAGGCAGTTCATCTATTTGTACTTATGTAGTTAGTTACGTACATTTTCTCACATAATTCAAAGCTCGTTAACGCAGCTTAAATCACGAAAGCGTATTCAAATGAGGATTTATACATTTATTTTTCCATCAGTATCCAGTTTTATTTTGGCGTACTTACATCTAAATCGATCAAGGTTCATTTGAGGCTATGCATAAATATCGTATGATCATCATATACCTTCCCATAGATGATGATGAACAAGCAACAACCAAAGCGTTCCGTAAGTATGAAAAACGTTTTGAATTAGATATATTATTATAAGAAATATGTACATTAAAAATCTAATGATACGGATAAATATTTAAGCCTTCGTTATTCAAGCGTCTTCAGTTAACTGGAAGACATTAAATAAATTGGCAGTCTAGTGTTTACGCCTTGGGTATAGCAGGTTTCGCGTAATTTTTTACGGCGGACGAAGCTATTATAACACCCATATGAGTAGGTAATATATATGTGCCAAACAAATAAATCAAACCCTTCTATGTGGTAAAATAATACATAGTTTATAAGGTTTCATGCATAACATGCAGGTATTCGAGTAAGAAATTAGAAACACAAACTCGAACGGTATACTTTTGAGTTACAGAAGTTTTAATCTAGGAGTGCAATATATGTTTATAAAGCCGCAGAATGTGAATATGAGTCGGGAGGCTTACCGCGAACTTCAGCGCTACGTTAGGAGAGTTGTTAGTGTAGGAAAGTAGTTAAAACGTTATCTATGCGCGACTCTTAATTGCCAGCCGACCAAAGTTACCGTCTCCCGAGGCTAATGTTAATTTCAATAGAGTTGAAATGTTGAATAACACGCTGGCAACTCCAACTTTACAAGTGTTGCGATATCACGTTCAAACGTAACGTTTTAAACGTTTAACAAGTTTTAACAAGCTTAAAAACTGTGTGAGAAAGGTGAAGTCATTTTTCAAAATCATTCGGTGTTTGACTGTTTGCGTTTGCTAAACTATTTTTAAAAATTTAGCCGCTGTGTTTTGAATGAAGTTTATTTTACGAGAATACATGTTTGCATGTATTCTCGTGAATACATGGGTGCATAGGGTTCCCACCAAGAACTTTGGGTCCCAAGCCTCACCTGCAAGTGGTGCACCTGCCGATCAACGGACGAGGCTCTGGCAAACAAAATATCCCGATAAGCGGCAATAGGCTCGCCACCTATTACGTGGGATCAATACACTGGCGAAAAGTGGGCCTTTAATATGCCTCTGCCTACCCCTTCGGGGAAACAGGCGTGAGTCTATGTATGTATGTATGTAATACATGTTTTCGTTGATTTTCTTATCGCTCAATTGGCTGGACTTTCGTTTAGTGTGTTTAAGATTTATCGGCAATCATAGCCAATGACTTTTAAAATGATGGTTTGTTTAAAAATAACAGATTAGTTTTAGTGCCTTTAATCAAAATTAGTTTCGTCATCACTTACACTCTATAATATAAATATTTATTAGCATTGGATTTTAAATATTTATCATAATGATTATTGTCATAACATTATTTTGTACTCATACCTACATGAAAACGCATTTACCTCTTCATCATTTACTGAACGTCGGGAGACATTTGAAACATTGATTATCAAATATATCATAATAAAATATTTAACACATTATCGCATATTTTCTCATCTCTACAATTTACCAAATACATGCCATAATCTATCATCTATTTCCCCGAAGGCTCCTACAAAGCGTGTTTGCGATGCGCTACGCGTACAATACGCGAACGATAGTTATTATCTGCGCACCTAATGGATACGTGTCTAGTGCTCTTGAATATTTAAACAGTTTCGCGACGGATTGGCATTCGCAATAAACCTTATCTGATATTACACTCCCACTAACATTCCTTGAGGACGTATGAACTTGTTGAGCACTTCATCAGTCGCTAGTCGCTACTTCTAGTATTTCATCGGTTTTTGACACAAATGGCTTCCAAGAACTGGTTGTGTGATATTCTACCATTCTATATACGGGGTGTACAATGACCCTTAACGAAAACTGAAATCCCATGTTGTACCAATCACTACGAACATTTTTTACTTCGGCACCATAACTGGGAAATTACTGGTTCAGGAGATATTGAGGCTCAAAGTTAGTATGGAATTTTTCTAATTAGGTACAAAATCGATGCATTTACCCCGCCAATATGTTCTTTAGATGCCCTATGACCCCATGAATAAGTAGGTATTTCAAGCATTGGACGCGCGCGCTTTTAATTGAGATTTAAAAATGTGAAAACTTAAAAAATATATCGTTGCCTGGTTTTATTTTTGGTTAGTATGACTTGGCATCATGTCCACAACGAGTAGACTTCGGCTTGGCGATGGGTCTTGTGACCTGTATACTATGTATCTACATACACACAACATAATCTAGTCCTAAACTAAGCAGATCTTGTGTACTACACCATCAATGGTTGCCTGGAAGAAATCGCCCTTGGTGATAAGGTTGCCGTTTGTACATAAATCGTAGTTTTAAGTTCCTTTATTGATGTACTGTATTTTGGTGTGCAATAAAGTATATTCTATATATCTATCTTTTTTGCAAATACATTTTATATAGAAACACCCAGACCAAGACACACATCCATTATCCTTTCGTGCACACAAACTCACTTTGAGAAGGGTAAGGCTATAGTCCACCACGCTGGCCAAGTGCGGGTTAGCAGACTTCACATGTCTTTCGAGAACATTATGGAGAACTCTCAGACACGCAGGTTTCCTCACGATGTTTTACTTTAAATGTTTGACCTGAGCGGGAATCGAGCCCGCGTACCATGGCGTGTCACGTCACGTGTACGTCATCGAGTCATCAAACCACAGAAAAATAAAGTAGGAGTAGAAGTGCCAAGGGGACGTGTCGGTGTCCGCGCGAAATGCACCCAGAGTGCATATCGCAAGCAAATGGCCGTTGCCGCGAATTAGTACACTTTCGACCGTGATCGCGACAATTTATAAGAATGCCGTCTTGTTCAGTGGTTTTCTGTAAAAACCGAAGCTCAAACCAAAATTTTGTGAAGAATGGAATCACTTACCATATGAAACTACAAGTATTTTACTATATTTGTCTTTAAAAACATGAAAAACAACAAATCGTAAAATATTCCTTGCTATTATTATGTTATTATTGTTTGCAAATCTCGCGACTATATTATTTTTCAATAAATACATTGCTCTTTAACTACTACCTAAATTTGCCGCGAAGTGACTAGACAAGCAATGTATTCATGACTGTTTCGGCGAACCGAATGTTCCTAGGCGATTTGGGAAAAGTGGACTGTAAGAATTTTGGGTTCTTATCGACTAGGAAATGAGGAAGTGAATGATAATGGGTTCATGGAAAGGGTAGGAGACGAATAGACGGGGTGTGGGAACACGCCTTACCTTGTACGTCAGTCCTCTTTCCTTGCAAATGGCAGCCTCCTGGTGTCTTCGAAAATCCTGAAGCTGCATTGAATCACTCCACTACACAATCACTTCACTCGCGGGCGGTTTGTTGAGTTTTTGGTATAAAGCGGGAGCGGTAAAAATATGGCGGTGCGATTTGTCTTCGTCGCGACACGGATTATTCTAGACTGTTCGTAGGCGTGCCTTGGGAGCGAGGGAAGGAGACAATAGGATCACTCGCATTGGACGAGCAAGCGTGGAACGATTGACGTTGATGTGATTAATTCTCGATGGAAAGGTAGATGGCGCTACCATATCCCCCCGGCCCTAAAGGGTTGCCTTTAAAAGAAATAGAATTAAACTTAGCTATGTTGGGTGTACTACCGCATAACCCATCAATAGGCTAAGACAGCGATATGATAATAAAATGAATCTAAATTAACTTTAGCGAAAACTACAAACGCAATCATAGCGAAAACTACAAACTAAATACTTAAACTAAGAGGTAAATCCAACTTCAGGCTAGATCTCACTGAGTTGGAAGCGGACAGAGACGTACAACAGGGCGCACGTAGCTCCCCTTCGCGGTTTTCACGGTAACAACGCGGGTTGTATCGTCCTTGGAAGTATGCAATTTCTCTACGATGGCTAACGGCCATGAAAGCGGCGGAGCATTATCATGTATTAGGACGACCAACGTACCCTCCTGTATAGGGGATGCAGGACTATTCCACTTGGATCTAGCCTGAAGCTGGTGTAGATATTCCGCACGCCAGCGCCGCCAGAACGACTGCACGAGTTTATCCAGCAGAGTATGTCTCTGGAGCAAGTTTGAAGAGTCTGCTTCAGGAGCCGGAAATGACGATAATGGCACTGTGTTCAGAAAATATGCAGGGCTTAACGCGGATAGTTCTGCAGGGTCACTACTCAATGCCGTGAGCGGACGCGAGTTGATCAGTGCCTCGACTTGTGCAAGGACCATAGATATGTAGGTATATTCTATTTAATACATATTATATGAAATGTTGGCAGGCACTGACATAAAATACTAGTATAAGGTTTTCTTTTTGTTATTTTTCTGTTTTGTATGAATTAGGTAGATACTTAATGTACTTATAATGATATCGGTATCGTCACTTGGGGTCACCAAATAAAATCAGGGTTGATTTGAGGTGTAGCCTCAAACCAACAATAAGCCTGAGTGGTGACCTCGTTTTCACAACATGCATTAAACTGTTAATATACTTTTCAATGTGTTTACAACAAGATGTAACCTGTGCCGTATTATAAGGTAAAAAACAATTATGTATGTATTATGTTTATGTTCATGTGTGTTGTGGAAATAAATGCTTTTCTTCTTCTTCTTCTTCTTCTTCTTCTTCATATATTAATTATAGTAGATATGCTCTCTAGACGAAAATGTATCGGAAACCTGTGTCGCCAGTTTGCCCCTACCACACGGCTACTACTACACATACACTTTAGTAATATCAATAGAAACGCAGTCGCGCACACACTCGCATTTTTTAAATCAGAACGTGCAAAAAAACTAATTATAGACTTTAGCCTGTCAAACATAGCGTTTATTTACCATGCGCCATCAAACTTACTCACACAAGAACATTTAACGCTCTCACGTTAGTAGATCTGCACAAGCAAATCACTAAGGGCCGGTTTTTTGATCCGTAGTCAAACACAGTATGACCATTTGTTAGATTAACCATAGTCAACCAGTCAACTAATGGTTAAAGCGCTATTACGTTTTTCAATGTCTATTTTAAGTATAGTCAATCTTAACCATTGGCTATAATATTGCCAGTGTAATGAAAGATCATTTCCTAAAAACAGCTGTGGTTTTTTCATGGGTAATATTTTTCTATGTGACAAGACTGGCCAAAGAGTTTGGACTAGGAAGGTTTTATTTCTTTGAGACTGGCCTTGTGAGTGAACAGAACAGAAACGAAATGTTTTTTTTGACAGTCTAGATATTGTCAAATCTATCAGTCAAACACGGATAATCCTCAAAGTAAGGAATATAGTTTAAGGGATAATCAAACAATTTTTCGAGAATACTGTTATTATTTTCACTCGTGTTATTACACTAATAGTGTTAATAAATCGTTCGGAGTTTTTGCCTTGATTGCATTATCTTAAAAATGTCAGGAAACAGCCAACAATCAAACAAGTAAGTATTACCATCATGTTTATCACCGAAATCACAAGAGTTATATCTCGTGTTTCATTTACATAAACGCTTAAATAATAAATCATTAATTGACACACAACGAATAGTTTTGTAACTTTTTGTTTTTCAATTCAAGGGACCGCAGCTCTAATTTCTCTAAAGAAGAAACTAATAAGTTAATGTTGCTTCTAAAAGATTACCCAGTAATAAGTAGTAAAAAAACGGACCACGCCAGTAACCAACAAAAAGAAGCTGCTTGGAGATTGCTCACCGAAAAATTTAATTCCGATGCGGGAAGATATCGCAGCACAAAGCAGTTGCAGCAAAAGTTTAATAATATGAAAAAGACTGCAAGAAAGGTACCTACCAAGTATTTTATTCCCCTTGAGTTTACAGTTTCATGCTATAATGCAGAGTATACTTAATATTGTTTTAATTTAGGAAATGGCAGCAGAGAAGTATGGCAGGCGGTTAACTGGAGGGGGACCAGCCCCTCCGCCACCATCAGAAACCACCGAGTGGTTAAATTCTATTATGGGAGAGTCCATATCTGGTCTTCCAGCAATATATGACAGTGATGCTTTGGGTATGGATAGTGAATATACCAACATATTAATAATTCATACACATATCTATTTGACGTATATTTATTCCAATGGTGTTTTTATTTTACAGAAAATACACTAGTAGATGTGGTGCCAGATAATCTTGATAACACAGAAAATGTCAAGTTTGTTTTGTTTTTCGTGTGAGTGTGTGGCCAACTCTGGTGTCGGAATTTTCAGACCGCCCAAAGGCCTCCGACATGGCCTATCGACCCTTATCCTTAGACAAGAGCCGGGACCGACAGCTTTACGTGCCCTCCGAAGCACGGTAGCGCTCAGATGAAAATGCCACACACGGTCACCCATCCAAGTGGCAACCTGTGCAAGCGTTGCTTAACTTTGCCGATCTGTTACGAACGGCAAGCCAAGTCTCGCTATGAGCGCTATAATGTCAAGTTGGATTTACCCAATAATAAATTTGATGAAGAGTGTAAGTACTAGGGTTCATCTATAATATTTATACTTTTATTATTTATTAATTATATTCTCATTACTAATTACAGGTATGCCTAAAACAACTTCTGTTGAGGTTGATACAAATATTGTGTTCACTGAGTCCGAGGATCTCTTGAAAGAAAATGTATCCAACAATATTAGTAAGTATTATTTTTTCATTGATGCATATTCTTTTGTTTAAAAAAATGGTTTTACAAATTTAAATTTGTTCCAGGACCAGACTTTGACTCATCAACGCCAAAGGCCATGCTGCGAAAACCAGTGTAAAAAGAGCTGTGTAAGTTATAGTGTATATTTTTGTGAAAAAGATACATAAAGCTATTTGGTCTTTACTATTTTATGTTTTGTTTCAGCTTTCAATGAAAAGAAAAGAAAGACTGCTTTCACTCCCTTGGAGACCCGAAAGCGTATAATTTTACACACCGAAAGAAAAGTAGATTGTTTGGCTCAAAAGCAGCTGCGAGAGAGTAATTTGTGCCAGTATGCCAAAGAGGAACACGAACTAAATATGAAACATAAACGAGAACTACATGAACAGGAGTTAGAGTTTAAAAAAAAAATGTATGAATTAATTTTAGAAAAATGTAAATATGAAACTGAAAAGGCAAAATTAGATTTTAATAAAGCAAGTACTTCTTAAAAACAACCATGTTTAATTTTGTATTAATTGATAAAATAGTCAAGTGTAACACTATCATTATAATTGTAATTAATGAGCACCTTCAGAGTTTAGTAAAGAGGAAAAGTATGTTGATATTAGGTCTCTTCTGTATTGCTGATCATTTTCTGTCACGGGGAAGACAATATTTTCTTGCTCAATCTCTGTTATTGCACTTTCACCACTGGGTAAATCTTCTCTATTCCTTATGCACAGATTATGCAGTATTGCAGTGCTGATAATAATGGCCTGCACATTACCTATCTAATTTTACTCTTAATTGAGAGCCTATGCATGGAAATCTCCTCTTCCACACACCAAATGTTCTTTCTACTACATTTCTAGTTCTTATTTGGCTCTCATTGTAGAGCCTTTCAGCAGCGTTTTGGGGATCTGCCATTGGTGTTAGCAAATATTTCTTTAATGCATAGCCCCGATCTCCCAAAAGACTGCACCTGTCTAGTTGTTGGGAGTCCATTAAATATTTAACTCTGCTGTTATTGAAGATAGTGCTGTCGTGTACAGAGCCTGGCCATCTTGCAACTATATCCCTTATTTTTAGGTCAGCATCTGCTACTACCTGGGTGTTTATAGAAAATACGTCCTTTCTATTCCTATAAAGCTCAGCATTATCACCCCCTGAAATGAAATCAAGTATTTAGTTCAAATAGTACATAAGTATTTATATTCTTTAAATTCAGAAAGAAATGAGTATGTACCTACCAGGGCTTAAAATACGTATATGAGTACAGTCTATCGCTCCAATTACACTTGGAAATTTGGCAATCAAATAGAACTTCGCTACTACTTCTCTTATTTCCTCCGTGGTGTGCGGCATTGCAATAAAATAATTTAATTTAGTGCAAATAGTTCTGGAGACCGCGTGGATAACTTTACATGCAGATGATTTAGATATCCCAAAGAAATCTCCAGAGCATCGTTGCATGGTGCCTGTGGCGTAGAATCGCAACGTAAGCAATATTTGTTCAAGAGGCGTGATGGCTTGATTCCTAAAACGTAACAAATCATTTGAGATTAGGTATATAATAGTGTTGTTGTTGATGAGGTTAGGTAGAGTTTAATTAAAGATGTAGGTAAACTGTACGTACTTACCTTGTGGTGGAAGTTTTTAGATAGGTTCCAACTTCACCGACTAACCACATAACTGTTTCCTTTGATAGCCGATACCGCTGGCAAAAGTCTACACTATCCCAGGTATCCAAGGGTGGGTTACGTGGTCTAAAAGTTTTCGGCCTCCTCATTAAAACGTACTCCGCAAAAATATCATCGTCTGATGAACTTTCCGACGTAATATCAAAGTATCTAACTATGTTTAAATTCATGATAGTTGAATTATGTAGATATACAGAATATTTGAGCAATTTGACGTTGTCAACAAACTAGTAACTAGTGAGTTAACCAACCGCCATATTGTTAACTCTCCAACTTTGGATGGTTAGATTTTTTAACTATTAGTCAATTATTTAACCTTTGGTTACGCTAACAATTGATCAAAAAACGCATTTTGACGAAATTTAGCCATTGGTTACTATTTTTAACTATTGGTTGGGTTAACTACGGATCAAAAAACCGGCCCTAAATCGCTCACGCGTCGACCGGCCGCTTCGAGTAGCAGTGGCCGGTCTACGCGATGTATTCATTGGCTAGTCGCACGCGACGTTCGCAGTGAACGAAATACATTGCGCAATCGCCTACGTAGTACTAGATGGTACCCACGTATTGCCAGCAATGTATATTTTTTTATTTGCTTGCGATAGTATCATTTTTGTCTACAAACTACATAATACTATTGTAATAATTACAATTATTACAAATATCATTTGTATTTTAAGGTTTTTGGACTTACCGGTGAAAAGAAATCCCTTCTCGAGCCACATTACATGCCTGGCTTCTTTTTCTACACGTTATAACAGCGCAAGATGGCATAATTTTTTTTTTCTCGGAGCTTTGTACGCTGTCGCAATATGAGCGCGATTGTTGACCGGTCAAACAAATTTTGTCGAAATATGAGCGTTTGCTCACACGCACGGCGCGCCTGCCACGCCCACAAGGCCATTCTACTCCTTTTAACTGTTCTGTGGCAAGGACAGTTAAAAGCTCTTCGTAAGAGAGGATCTGTTGACCTATAACTTTGAAGAGATGCGTTTTAATTACTTTGACCATGCTTTCCCAACATCCACCGAAATGTGGTGATGCTGGTGGAATAAACTTCCAGTCAATATGATCTATGGAAAGTTCTTCCTGAAGACGAGTACGATATTCTTCTCTGATAAACTTATAGATGTCGCGTAAATAAGAGCTTGCGCCCACGAAACAAGTGCCGTTATCCGTAAACAAACACTGTATAGGGCCGCGCCGAGAGAGAAATCGTTTAAGGGCTGCAAGGAATGACACCGTGCTTAAATCTGTCGCAACTTCAATATGCGTAGCGCGTGTCGTTAAGCATGTAAAAATACATAGCCAAGCTTTACGGCTTTTAACACCTCGACCACTAACTGGCGTATACTGCAGCGGTCCTGCGTAATCACAACCGGTATGTGTAAACGCTTTATCAACTTGATTGACGCGTTGGCTAGGAAGATCTGCCATGGGAGGGAAAGTCGGACGCGGACGAAATTTGAAACAGACGTTACATTTAAGTATTCTGTGACGAATTATTCGTCGAGCGGCTAAAATCCAATACTTATGCCTAAGTAAGGACATAAGCAACTCTGGACCAGCATGGAGGTGCTTCTTGTGATAAAAATCAACAAGAAGGTCGACAACATGATCATGACGCGGCAGAATGCAAGGATGTTTGTAGTTATAAGGTTCATCCGAATTTGACAGACGACCCCCAACGCGAATGACGCCGTGTTCATCGAGAAACGGCTTGAGTCTAAGGATAGCGGGAGAACAAGGTACATTGTCTTTCAAATTTTGAATGTCGTTACTAAAATAAACAGCCTGTACAGCTCGTAGTAACTTACATTCTGCGAATTTGATATCAGTACTTGAAACAAAAGTCCCATTAGGTAGGTGCCTAAGAAACCTACAGACATAAACGATGCCGCGAAGTAACTTAGACCACGATGACTTAGTGCGAGTGCATAGATCGGAGATTCAGCAACCTCAACAATCACGGGATGAGAAACAGACTTCCGTTCGGGTACATCCTCGTCCTCTGCACTGTGGTCAAAGGGTTGCATGGGCCACGCTGACGGATCATGGGAAATCCAAGAAGGTCCATGATGCCACAATGGATGATGTAGAAGATTAAGTGGAGTAACACCACGAGACAGGCAATCAGCGGGGTTCTCAATACCCGCGACGTGATTGAAACAAGTAGCGGGAACAAGTTCAATCAATTTACTAACGCGGTTGGCGACAAAAGTCTGCCAGCGGTGAGGAGAAGAATAAATCCAAGCGAGCACTACTTTGGAGTCAGAAAATGCGTATATTCTATTAATAGGGTAGTGGGGCAAGACTGTGTCTTGACGGAGCAACTATGAATATATACTACGAGTCTGGTATGCGTGCGAGAACCTCCTTAGAGTTGCTTGTCCATTTGACAAGATCAAACTGGCCTCGCTTGAGAAGCTGAATAAGCTCTTCACAAAGCGAAATTGCTAGCGGAGCGGATATGACACTACAGGCAATGTCATCCATATACAAAGCGGAAGTAGCAACAGCTGCTGCGGCGGGAAAGTGATCGCCTTCATCAGCGATCAACTGGCGAACAACTCGTAACGCGTGATATGGCCTAGACTTGAGTCCAAAACAAACACGATTGAACTGATACACAGATAAAGGTTCCTTATTGTTAAAACGATAAAAATCCGTTGAAATCTACGGTCAGACTCGCAAACGCCGATATTGATTAACATTTGGCGACAATCAGCTGACAGAGCGATTTGGAAAAGACGAAACTTTATTATGATGTTAAATAAATCACCCTGTAGATTAGGGCCAGCATGCAAAATGTCATTAATCGACTGACCCGATGTAGTCTTACAACTAGCATCTAAAACCACACGAAGTTTAGTAGAGGTTTTATCTTCGCGAACTACGCCGTGATGCGGGATATAATATGAGGGAAGAGAGTTGCCCTCGTTGTTTACAACTACACTCAAAAAACCTTTATCTATGTAGTCACGAATGACGTCATTATAGGCGCTGCGTAACTTAAGTGATGCATCGATCATGTAACGGCTAACATAATCACAGTCATTTACGTTCCAAACCATGGCAACGTCTAAGCGCAGCAGCGTACGAGTCGCCTAACGAATAAGGGTCACCATAGAATGGCAACGCCACAACGTATCTGCCACTGTCGTCACGAACAGTGGTAGCACGGAAATGTTCTTCACACTCGAGATCCTTACGGCTCATCGAGGGCGGTGCGGTAACCTCTTCAAGCTCCCAAAATCGCTTGAGAAGAGAATCAAAATTATTTTCTTGAAGAACAGAACAACAGCAAGACGTAATGTATTGAGAAGTATGTAACGTAGGTACGGTACCCATAATCACATACCCAGATACCGTCTCAATAGCGGGCGGTAAGTTATGTTGCTCACTACGTACCACTTTAGTTAGTAGTTAGTAAGCATTTGCTTACCGCATGAATTAAACACTAAGGCCTCCCTCATATTAGGCGTCAGCGTCAATGCAGCGACACCTCGGCGTCGACGCGGCGTCGACGCCGCGTAGACGCCGCGTTTTCTGCGACGGCATGTCACCACAAAAAACTAACAGAAGTTAAACTACGTACAAAGTGCACTCGAGCAACGCACATACATACGTCGCTTACCGATAGGATATCTCAGAATGGTCAGATATAGCGTGAAATATAGGTGCCATCCGCTTCAGACACGGGTCTTGTAATGGTTTTTGTGCAAACATAGAGCAACAAAGAACAACAAATTATTATTAAGTTAATTGTCGCTTTTGGAGATAATTACCACCTATTTTTTTACAGATGTGTAGGGACAGCTACTTTAAGGCTTGATCCAAATTTGTGAGGTCGTACTTACCTCTTTTCCTTCGGCCACCATCTTGGAAAGAGTGCGGGCGTGGATGGTTTTTCTTATTCATCTGCACAGATATGAGAATTAGTCAGATAGAGCGCATTCGTCCAACTAAGCGTGGCATGTTGACAGCTATGTGTGCGTGACCTTTGGCGACTGGCACTGTACGGACACGCGCGGCTATGTGTGTGAAAAGTTGCCAGATTATGAATAATCTCCCAGTATTTTGCATATAGTTATGTAATATTCTTATATTCATTTGCGGTTTTGAAGAATTTACCATGGATTTAATTAATGCTTTTATAAATACATTTCTTAAATGTAGGTACCGAGTTAAGTTTTAACTACTTCGTAAATCTGTATATATAAAATCCTTGCGTTACTGACTGACTGACAGACAAGCTACAGCCGAAACTACTCGGCGCATGAAGCTGAAATTTAGCATATATGTTTCTTGGGAACCGTAGGGGTGCACCAAGACGGGATTTCTCGAAATTCCCACGGGATCGGGCAAAACGAGAAATAAGAAAATATGTGCGTGCGAAGCCGCTGGCGTCGATTAGTTGAGAAATAAATAGTATGTATGTACACACGGCACCAAGTCAAGCTAAACAGTTGCTGTACGATTTTGATACTTATTCCCTACGCCATAAGTATGTATGTGCACACGGCGCCAAGTCAAGTTAAACAGTTGCTGTACGATTTTGATACTTATTCCCTACGCCATAAGTATGTATGTACACACGGCACCAAGTCAAGCTAAACAGTTGCGGTACGATTTTGATACTTATTCCCTACGCCATAAGTATGTATGTACACACGGCGCCAAGTCAAGCTAAACAGTTGCTGTACGATTTTGATACTTATTCCCTACGCCATAAGTATGTATGTACACACGGCACCAAGTCAAGCTAAACAGTTGCTGTACGATTTTGATACTTATTCTTTACGCCATAAGAACGGTGCAAAGGACAAAGTGTATAAACTTGACGAGTAGCAGGGTGTACACGAATATTTGGATCGTTTGGGGATCGAACTCAAAACAATATTATGTAAGGTATATACTAATGGAAATTGAAATTCTATTACTATATTTATGAGAAAGAAGATATATCTACAATATACTTTTATAATACGGTAATGTATTTTTCATTAACATGACAATCATTATCACATAATCAATTGACAAGTGCATTTTCCCTAATTCAGGCAGAACGGCGTCGACAAAAACTGGCAACACTTACATATTTCTTGCACAAATACAAATTTTATCGAAATTAAATTAGGAAACAGTCAAATTATCAATAGTTACCTGTGAAAAGATATTCCATTTTCCTGTTTTTGTTTTTAGGAACAACTTTTACAGTGTTTAAGAACGCAAGACGGCATTTTGAGAATTTAAAAGTTGAAGTGATCGTGACGCGTGAACTGTACGATGCGTCGTAGCGCACTGAGACGAGTTTGTATTCGCTTTTCAATTTTGTATTTGCTTTAGTGGCCGCACGCAACTGTGCCGTGCGTTCCATCTGATACTAATTCTCTCATCTATGTTCATCTGGTAAACTATTGATCATGCTAAGATACGCTTCAAGCATTTTTGCTGCTAATTAAATTCTCTACAATTTTGGTTCTGACACTGTTTGCCGTAAAACCATGAATAAAAAAGATTTTCTATGCTAATGTTTTCTTTAGGCTATTATAACGTTTCTTCATGATTACTGTGTATTTAGTATTTTTATGAGCCAGGCTGCGGCCTATGATCTAATAGAGCTTTAGAAGAACTATAGCAAAAAAAGGCATTTTGTCGGTAAATCTTAATTGGCTCTAATTTTTCTAATTATTTTACAGCGTCTCACCCCAGAACATTGAGGTGCTGTAGAGCATTGCAGTTTCCTTTACTTGGGCGAAACATCAACTTCAATAGCCTGTGGGCTATTAAAATTAAAATAATTAAATAATTAAAATATATAATTTAATAATTAAAATATGGACAAAACTACGGCACTCTGTGGAGTGCCGTAGTTTTGTCCATATTTTGCCAACCCCTGTTTTCATGATCGTTGCGATGATTTAAAATTATCTATCTAAGTAAAGATAAATAGATTTTTTTTGTTCCTGAGGACGAAAAAACTACAACATATTGAAAAGAAAATTTGTTACAAATTGCATTCGATTTTCGTTTGTAACTTTTTTATTTATTATTTTACAACTAAATTCTTCGGGACCAAAGTTGTAGCGAATTTAATTAGCAACTCATCATGTTTTGATTTTTTTCTGTGCAGCAAATAATTCGCCAGATATACTAGAAAACCCATTTGTACCACTCTTTAAAAGATAGCGGCCGCAGGACAAGGGCTCTCTCCTTGGTATCTATGAAATAAAATTTCGTCCTCTGACAAATGTACGCTAAGCCCAAAAAATGTATGTAACATTTCAATAGACTAATGGGCTGGAATCGAAAACGTTTTATTTTGCATCGGTTTTTTTAACAGTTCTATTCTCAATAATCAATTAAAAAACTAGATACGAGTACCATTTCCGTAATAGTTATTCCGTATATACCAGATATGATAACACTCGCGCGACCGTCTACGTATAAGTTTAACTTCTGTTGGTTTTTTATATTGTGGTACAGCGGATGACCTCACTAGTGCTGCCAACAACTAAATCAGGTTTCCATCTGATCCGAATACTAAAACTACCATAAAACATTAAGAAATATTGTTCTTTGCTAGACACATGACATAAACACAGTTATGTCCACTAAGATTTTCTTACATAACGATCAGTTGCACACAAGTTATAAGTTCCCTTTTAAATAACAATAACATAACATAACATATCTTCACGCCTTTTATCCCCGAAGGGGTAGGCAGAGGTGTATTACACACCCACACTTCGCCAGATATGTTTCGGTCCCAATGTAATAGGGGGCGAGCCTATTGCCATCTACCGGGCACATTATTAAGCGAGCGATAATTAACATTTTTAATACACACATAACTTCGAAAAGTCAGAGGTGTGTGCCCGAGGTACCTGGGGATCGAACCCGAGACCATCGTCTCGCCAGTCCGTTACGTACTTACACCACTGGGCTACCGCCGCAATTTATAGTAACAATAAATCATTTTTAAATAAATCAAGGTACATGTTATTTTTAAACAAAGGCTATATTGAATTTGTTGGTAATTATCAGACGAATTAATTGTTCTTAACGTAGCAGTTTAAAGATTTATTTTCATTGTGTGCGTCTACTTATTTATTTCTGCCACTTAAAATCACCAGTTTTAGCGGAAAATCTTCTTAGCTGGCAACACTGTAGCGTATGACGGGTTTGTGAGTAGAGGTGTGCTAAACTGCTACATCTAAATATTATAGCATAACGTAATAATATCTTTCAATAGCTTACAGTTGCTTAGTTCAATAGCTTAGCTTGCAGCGCTAATATACTAGGTAAATGTTTATGCATATCCATACACTTTCAATAAAATAGAAATCAGTAGTGTTAATACGGATAATATTTAGATAAAAATATGTACCATTATATCCAAGAATATTAGATGCGGTTATTTACGTAAGATAGTACGGTTACATAACATGATTCCCGTTAATCCCGTTACGTTGGGTCTGGATCTGGATCTTGCAAAAATTGCGATATTACCAGTACTATAAGTTAGTTTAAAAAGTGGAGTCGGTATGAAAATTGAAAGCCGGTATTACTAAAGTATTGTTCAATTTCTGAAATAATTGTCTTGTTTAATCTATATAAATCACATTGTTATCATAAGTTTTAATAGGTGTACGTGCGTTTTATTATAAATAGAATATTTTATATTTCTGTTGACTTATAAAAATCGAAGATTTGAAACATCTGATTAAGGTAGAGCCTATCTACACTAGACTATATACTGACTTGTTGGCTTAGCAAAAGTTGTTCAGTCCAATGAGCATTTGCTGCAAAATTACAAAAATCGAAGATCTGGAACATCAGATGTGGAACTGCAAGTGCCCATTTGAACTATAACACACATCTATAAACATAAATGAAATTGGAGTGTCTGTTTATAATATTAAAATAATCACTTTTTACTAAATGTATAATATGGATGTATACACGGTACATATACCTAAATTATTTTTTACCCTTTTGTCTGTCTGTCTTTTTTTTTCTCACTAATTACTGGAATGGCTGCACTGATTTTGACGGAACGTTCACTGGCGGATATAAATTAACTGGGTACGCAAAGTAGTTCCCTCAGGACACGGGTGAAACCGCGGGAAACAGCTATAAATAATAAAATGGTTTAATAGAATTTACCACATTTAACATACAAAATTTGTTCATCACTTACTTGTTTATTTACCATGAAGTTAATAGGTACTAATGATATTATAAATGGTATCCCCAGCCAGCTTGCTTGTTGCAGCAGTCTTTAAGATGGTGCTAGAGTGAGCACTATCTTAAAGACTGCTGCAAACAAATTTGTTTAGATTGCCATCTATCGCACGAGGATGTCGATAAAACGTTATTTTTTTAACTATTAATAGTCTTTCTTTATGCTATCTATAGTCGCTGCCACTAATGAAGTCGTGTGTCAAACGAATTGACTGTTAACGACTTCTATCATATTGTTGCTGTGCGATACTCGCAGTATTGCCAATTTAGCGACTTACGTGGCGACATTAATTAAATAAAAACAATTTTAGGCCAGTGACAGATCGGTTAATTTTGTTTTATGACACAATAGGTGCATACAACCGCCTATATCCGGTAAGTATAAGTGGTAGGCAGAGATGCCAAATTAAGTAATGTGGTACAAAGTGAAAGTCGAGCGCACGAAGAATACCCGCCTAGCGCACGCCGAGGGGCCGCTCAAGGAACACGCAGACCCAAAGTGCGGGCGGCCTAAAAGCTCTGCTAGGTGACAATCCTAGGTTATACCTAGGACATAATTGCTTTACCTATATTCAAACAAAATAGCATAGCATCTTATTGGGCTTTATAAATAACAGATTATAATTGGTTATTGTAAAATAATATGTTACTTATCAAGTTATCTATGATAAAGCGAACATCTCTAGTGGTAAGCAGCCGGTCGCTCAAAGAAAGCTCGGCTGTCGCGGCGTCGACGCTGCGTAGACGCCGCGTATACGCCGGGGTGCCGCTGCGTTGACGCTGACGCCCAATGTGAAGGGGGCCTTACAGCCACTCAATAGCGGCCCATCCACTAACGTTCATTCCTGCCGGAATCTACAATCCTTACGGAATGAACGCCAGTGGATTTGCAACAGCAAGAAAGAATGACGGTATTAAAACACCGCCATCCCTCCCATCGCGAAGGACACGACGCGCGATGTGATCAAGTTAGTGCCTGTTTATTTGTCCGGCGTGATTGCAGGCGCGGTCCGAAGGGGGGGGTCACAGGGGACATGACCCCCCCCAAAATCTAAGGTCAAATTGAAAAATCTCAAAATATTGCCGAATAATAAAAGGAAATTTCTAGCTATCCCCTAAAAGCGATAAATTTATAGTTTGTTGACATCTAGTGGTGTTTTTATGAACTACGTACGATGACCAAAACCCACTTTGAAATTACAGTACTCGCCAATCTTTATGGCCGCTCTGAATGTAGCCATCGGTACGAACTTGCGCATGGTACAGTCAGGAGGACATGGCATAACCAAGAAAAGATATTTGTAATTATTGAAAATTAAAATCTTCAGTTACGTTGTTAGATTAGCTATACTATATTGTTTAATTACATATTCAATCAAATTCGAGTAATGTAAATTCAGTTAGGTGAAGGGACTTTTAAGCTTAGACTTCTTTCCTTCTTCATAAACGTTAATACGTCAAACACCATTTTCCGTGTTTGGCGACGTAAAACATTAAAACGACCGCAAGGCATGATCAATGAAAATGGTAACTATATCAGTACAAATAACAACAAGAAACAACGATAGCAACGAGAAACAATAAAGAAGTAACACTATGAAACTATTCTAAACGCGACGATACTGTCAGAGCTCAGCGAATATGTGAGTCGTGTACGAACGTAGCACACTCACACTAACGCGCGGGAGGCGAGGACGCTAGCGGGTGGAAGACAGCGCGCGCGGGCGTGCCCTGCCTCCACGCCCCGCGTACGTCCCGCTGATACCTGATTTTGTGTTCTGCGCAGCGAAATGCGGCTAGGTTCGGAGCGGCCATAAAGTTTGGCGAGTACTTGTACATCTAGTAAACGAGGAACCGAACTACGTAGTTTTGGTAATCCTAGCAAAATCGATATGCGTCGTTATATGTATAAAGATTCTTTAACAATATTCTAATAATGTAATTTGTCGGTTTATTGTAAAGATTGAAGATAAAGGCTGTCTACTTGTGAATTGTGATTCTTGTTGTTAAGTTTTGTGATTGAGGAAAAATTAAAATATAAGTTAATTGTCGAATACTTACTACATATAATTTAATTTGAAAAACAGTGCTTCATTTAATGATAATTTTATAATAATGGTAAGTCATTGTAAGTACTTACTTAATATCGAGCCTTTTCCGCGATTTTAGCGCAACTGGATATAATAGCAATAGAAGCAACGAAGCGAGCGAGCGGTGGTATGAATAAAGATATTGTTAAAGAAATGAAGGACAAGTATAGATGTGTGAAAGCTAAAGTTAAAGAATGTATAGAGAGGAAGAAGGATAAGAAAAAGAAGAAATATGAGGATCAATTCGGCTCAAGTTTCCGAGACAATATAAAACTGTTTTGGAAACTAGCCAAAGAAGCGCGGGGCAAAAATATGAATGGATCGATGAAAGTTATTAGGAATGAAAAAGGTGAAGTCATGAGTGAAGAAAAAATGATACTACAGTGCTGGAAGGACTATTTTGAGAGTTTATTTGAGAAAGATGTGAGTGAAATAGAGCAAGAAGAGATGATAGATATGTATGATGGCCCTAGTGATGAAATTGGAATGGATGAAATTATGAAAGCGCTAAAAGGTATGAGGTCTGGCAAGTCTGTCGGGTGTGATAAGGTGATGATTGAAATGTTGAAGGCTGGCGTTGGACTAGGTAATAGTAAACCTGCTGTATCGCCTTTTTAACCTGTGTTGGAAACAGGGCCAGGTCCCTGATGACTGGACGAAGGCAGTGCTTGTCCCAATTGATAAAGGAAAAGTTTCGCAGCAGGAATGTCAAAATTATCGCGGGATCAGCCTTCTTAGTATTGTAGGAAAAATTTATGCCAGAATATTGATTGACAGGGTAGTAAATGTGACTAATGAGAAGATATGGGATGTGCAAGCAGGATTTCGGAAGGGAATGGGATGTAATCAGGTCTTTTCCTTACGCTGCATAACCGAAAAGTGTCTGGCACAAAACCAGAAGGTATATTGCGCGTTCATAGACCTGGAAAAGTTTTATAATTAGGGCTCTGAAATCTCTGTATAGGGGTTCTAGAGCCTGTGTCCGGATTAACGGTGCCTATACAGACTGGTTTGACATCTCCAAAGGTGTCAGACAGGGGTGTGCAGCCCCGCCCTGGTAGTTCAACTTATTCATGGATAGCTGCATGAACGATATGAGGGAAATGGAATGCGGAATCTATATGGCAGGATTGCGTGTTAAGTGCCTCTTGTACGCCGATGATCAAGTCATTCTTGCGTCGTCGGCGACTTAGTTATGACAAATCATGAACTGCATGAATGAGAGCTTTAAAGCGAAAGGTATGAAATTGAATGCAAGAAAGACGAAGGTGATGGTGTTTGAGAAGGATGAAAATGTGACTGAGTGTAATATTTGCGATTGAAGATGAAAAAATTGAACAAGTTGAAGAATTTGTATATATTTGGGTAGCATGTTTACAAGAGATGGAAGATGTGAAGGAGATCTTGAAAGGAGAGTGACTGCGGGAAACTGCGTAAATGGAGCGCTGCATGAACGGCCAGAATGTCCCAAAACAGGCGCGACTGAAGGTTCATAATGGAGTGCTTGTGCCTACGTTGATGTACGGTAGTGAGTGTTGGGTGTGGCAGAAAAAGCATGAAATCAGTATTAACGCAGTTGAGATGCGTTCACTGCGTAGTATGTGTGGGGTAAGACTGATTGATAGAATTCCGAATGCAGTAATACGAGAGCGATGTGGCCTGAAAGATGTCGTGACAAGAATTGAGAAAGGAATGCTGAAATGGTTTGGCCACGTGGAGCTAATGAAGCATCCGGAACCGGCGAGCATGTATGAAGAGAGTAATGAATGTAGAGGAAGCGCGTGAGGTTTGTACGGATAGATGCAAGTTGGGTTCCGTTGTCTCTGCCTATCACGACGGGAAAAAGATTTTAAGTATATGTATGTTTAGCGCAACCGACAAAAACTAAATTTTACAGAAGGTTATTTTTTTAAATATTTTTATACAAAAAAAAGCTAATAAAGTAAAATTGTATGTATATTAAGTAATGGTTTTTAGACATTTACATGTACCTATAATTTAAAAAACTACAAATATAATAAGTATTTACGCTATAAATGGCGATCCAGATACCTATATATTTTTTACTAGAGGACGCCAGCAGCTACGCCTGCAATTTTTTTTTAAATTTACCCGTTTTGGACGATCCCGTGGGAATTTCGGGCAATCCCTTCTTAGTGCACTCCTATCCCCAAGGAACATACGTGCCAAATTTCAGCTTCCTGCGCCCAATAGTTTCGGCTGTAGCGTGTCTGTCAGTCAGTCAGTAACGCAAGGATTTTATATATTAAGAAGATTAGTGTAGTGAGTGACCCCCTCCAAAATTTCAGGCTGCGACCGCGCCTGCGTGATTGATTGCTCGTTTGTTATCATTTTGTGTTCGTCTTCGTCCCGGAAGTATAAAATGGATTCCCAATAAATAGACGATAAAGATGATATTAGAAATGTTTTTTTTTTAATATATTCTACCACATACACACATCACCATCTATATAGTCCCAAACTAAGCAGAGCTTGTACTATGGGTACTAGATAATGGATGAACATACATATATACTTTTTTTTTCTAAATACATACATATACATAGAAACACCCAGACCAAGACAAACATCCATGTTCATACACACAAATGTTTGATTTGAGCGGGAATCGAACCAGCAACCTTCGGTGTTGCAGTCGCTTACACTCCCGCTGCGCCAACCGGTCGTCAAATCAAGATATTAGATATCGCATGCCAGATCTTTTAAAAGTCTTATGACACTAGATTTCTCCTTTTCTAATAACCACTTTTTAACCCACATTCTATGTCTTCTTTTAGGTTTAATTATAATAATAATGTCCTCCCGACCGATTTCGCCCACGGCGGCTTGTCTATACATGAGACTTGCCATCTGCGCGGGACATATTATAGTGCACAAGTGTGTGCGCCAACACAAGTGCACTCTCTATTCCCTCACTCTCATAGTCCGATGGGACGCCACATGCGACACGACCGGAGAGAGATTGGGCGCAGGACTAACGGCTTAACGTGCTTTCCATGGCACGGGGGTGTGACACCGCCAACTCCCTGACTCTGCAATTCTGTTGGATAATTCCTAACAGAAAAACCATCAGTTTTGTTCGACCCGAGAATCGAACCTGAGACCTCATGATCCGCAGTCGCTTACACTACCGCAGGACCACAGAGGCAGTTGAATTTTAGGTTTAGGTAAATAGATATTCACTCGCAATAAAACTCATAGCAATACATTGATCTGGTTGATGTAGCAATAGCAATCTCTTGCTTACGGGTACACATGTTGTTGCAAAATGAAAATAATCCATAAAGATAATTCAAAATGACGAGCATTCCTTTTAAATGACAACAATCTTCATAAAATTATAGGATTATAACGATCCACAGACACGCAATCCCTCGGTAGGACTGACAAGATGCAAACTGACAGGAATGTACCTAAACGTGTGTATGGTCATTGAAGGCTAAGACTACAGAACAAAAGGCAGACAGAGCGCGCGGAACACTTGCGTGAGGCCACTAAAGCAAATACAAAATTGAAAAGCGAATACAAACTCGGCTTAGTGCGCTGCGAAGCATCGCACAGTTCACACGCCACGATCAATCCGGCTTTTAAATTCATAAAATGCTGTCTTGCGTTTTTAAACATTGTAAAAGTTGTTTCCAAAAGCAAAAACGGGAAGATGGAATATATTTTTACAGATAACTATGGATTATTTGACTGTTTTATAATATTATTTCGATAAAATTCGTATTTCTGCAGAAAATATGTAAGTGTTGCCAGTTTACGTAGACACCGTTTGCCCTGAATTGGGGAAAATGCACTTGTCAATTGATTATGTAGGTAATAATTATTGTCATGTTAATGAAAAATAATGTATTGTAAAAGTATATTGTAGATTATCTTTTTTCTTATAAATATAGTCATAGAATTTCCATTAGTATATACATTGTTTTGAGTTCGATCCCCATATACTATACACTTTGACCTTTGTAACAGAATAAATCTTTGTACCGTTCTTATGGTGTAGGGAATAAGTATCAAAATCGTACTGCAACTGTTAGCTTGACTTGGCGCCGTGTGTACATTACGTACAGAAACAGAAATTATTGATTGCAGCCATTATTTATTTTTAGTTGCATTGTTTTTTGGTTATGATTTATGAATATATTCATAATTTGTTGTGTGCATGACAAAATGTTTTTAGCTAACTAATATTTAGGACGCAAGCCTATTGCAATTAACCAAACATTTCCAGATACTATACTGAGAATTTCTAAACAAAAAATAAACAACATATTCGCCGATCTAAGATCTGAATCACATGATTGGTATTCTTAAATATATGTAGTTGGTATTATATAAGTATTTCTTCTGGATCGAGGCTATGAATCACAAAACATAATCTATTTATTTCTCAATTTACGAATAAAATTAGTTCAAACTAAACTCGGTACCTACATTTAAGAAATGTATTTATAAAAGCATACTTTAATGGTATCTTTTATTTGAATAATTTTCACAAAGCATTAATTAAATCCATGGTAAATTTTTCAAAACCGCAAACGAATATAAAATATTACCTATGTAATATTTTTATATTCGTTTGCAAAAACTATATGTAAAATAGTGGCAGATTATTCATAATCTGGCAACTTTACACACACATAGACGCGCGTGTCCGTACAGTGCCAGTCGCCAAATGTCACGCACACATAGCTGTCAACGTGCCTCACTTAGTTGGACGAATGCGCTCTATCTGGTTCTTGTTTGTTAAATCTGTGATTGAAGGATTGTTTTTCCTGTCGGACTGGCGTGTCGTGATAAAGTCAGGGGAAAGAACGTAGGATTGTGGTTTAATTAGTGGCTTCAACGGTTTTATTTTATCCCGTCGCTTTTCTGTACGGATTGCACAACGGGACAAGTCAGAAGAAATGAACGTTAGTGGATGGCCCGCTAGTGCTGAGTTACTTTCACTTTCAGTTCTATCTCAAAAAATTATGTTCCCTGCTAATAGTGTTACCGATCCGACTGTTATAAGTTTATAATTTGCACCGAGAGGTATGACTTTGGTGACTCATCATCCATTCATAAATCAGACATGGTTTTGGATTAGATGAGCTTATAACATCGTGTATTTATTGACCTGTCTCTTGGTCATGGGTCTCTCGCAGTAGGACTGTACTAGAGAGCATTAGTTTCTCGCGAATAGAACGTATACGTAAAGTGAGATCTGTGAAATACAGATCGTAAAGAAACTTATCTACGTAGCAGCCTTGAATCCGAAAAGACATCAAGTTTAACACAACATTAATAATAAAAAAGACATCGTGTAGTTTGAACATATACTTACTTAAATTTAGTTGTAAGTACTGGCCAAGCTTTCCTCGTTTGCAGTGAGTGAGTGGTCAACCACGATCCGGTATAATCACATCTTTGGTTCCGTACATTCGCTACATAAGAAACGATTACAAATAAAATGTGGTCACATTTGCAAGAATTACTTTTAAATTAAAGTGCCTGAGGTTTTTAGACTAAGGCTAACCTTTTAAAAGGATTTACTAGAATCTGTAGTGAAATAACATTGAAATGGAATTAGTGTTTAATTTTTAAACGCTGGACGGGCAGGGCTTGTATATTAACATTTTGTATCTTTCGTGGTATTCAGGTTTTGATGGTTAGTAATAACTATTAATTGTTTATGGATAAGCTGCGTCCATCGAAAACGATTAGTTACATACTGTGGTGTATTTTGTGAAAACCGTGCAATTCTGCAATTCGCATTACAATCTGGACTGGCTTGTTAGTCCTGTTGCATTGAGGTTCTGGGTTTTATAGCCTTGTTTTCATTACTGCTGATTTAGTTTGCGGATAAGAATTGTGTTTCAATCGAAGAATCTTCACAATTATTTCACCAATATTTTTATTGACGTTATGTTTTAACCAAATTTACGCCTGCAACACGTGGCTGCCTTTAAAGTATAGTTGAAACAAATTTTTGCTAACGTATACATAAGCGGTTAAAATATTCATAGTGGTTCGTTGTTCGCACATGGGGTATCGGTCCGCGCGCCGTCCAGCCCGCATTTCCGTATGAACAATGTTATCCCACAGATTGTACTGAACCCACACATTCACACGTCACTATGTGTATGCTAGGCCGTGTGAGAGTGTGCATCAATCTCGCTCAAGAGCAGCTTTAAACAATACTCAATAGGTGATTGGTTAATAGTATTGCGTGGGAACTAAGGGGAAACCTCGCTCAGGAAAGAAATTTTCACAAATCTACACCAATAGATGATTTCTAGATACAGCTACTTAAGGTATGCTGATGATACGACCCTTCTTGCAACAACTAAAGAGGATTTGGAAGAGCTCTTGACTCGTCTGGAAACGATAAGCCTTCAATTCGGACTGGCCCTTAATAGGGACAAGACGAAAATTATGATAGTGGACCGGGCTGAACATCACACCAAAGGAGTACTGACTGTCGCTAACTGCGAAGTAGTTCAGAGCTATATCTACCTCGGTTTCCTATCTCGAACAAAGGAGGATGTGAAGACGACATCAAGCGCCGTTCAGCTATCACCAGAACGGCAGTAGAGCGTCTGGGAAAGATATGGAGAGACAGCCGAATTACAAGGAATACCAAAGTTCGTCTTATGAAGTGTCTGGTTTTTCCAATCTTTCTCTACGGGGCCGAGACATGGACACTAAGGCTACAAGATCGCCGAAAAATCGATGCGTTGGAGATGTGGTGTTGGAGACGGATGTTGAAAATACCGTGGACAGCATTCCGCACCAATAACTCCATCCTCAAGGAGCTTCATATAAGGGATAGACTTTCGTCGATTGTGCAGTTACGAATACTGAAGTTCTTTGGGCATATCCCTCGAAACGAGAACTCGATGGAAAGACTTGTGATTCACGGTCGCGTTGAAGGCAAGAGAGCCCGCGGTCGATCTCCGACTCGTTGGATCGATGTTGTCACCAGGGCTACGCAGTCAACCGCAGTACAATGTGCGCGAAATGCCAACATCCGCCAGAAATGGAGAGATATCGCTCGGCATGCCGCAGCTTTGGAGGCAAACGACGGCGGCACTCCGCAGTCCTGTCCATCATCAACAGCCACGACCACTCTGACAAGAGTGCCCGACTAAGAAGAAGAAGATACAGGTAAGTGGTGCAATTAATTCTGTTTAGTACTAACTTGTTTGAAGAGGGACAAATCATGGTCTTCTCTGTAGAGGAAGGAAACAACACCGCAGGTCGTTAATTATTGAGCTTGTGGCTGAAATTATCGTTAATGTACTATATTGCATGGCTAAATAAATTTGTACAGTGCATGTACAAAGTGACCGAAAGTGTCTCCATTTCTTGCAAAAAAATGAACTTTACTGTAGTACCAAGGATAATTACAGCAGAAGAGCATTTTTGGTATGAGGTTATGCGGTAGTAAGGTACCTATCCCACTGATAGAGGCGATGATGTTCCATAATTCAACGTAAACAACAATTTTTTTTTTCTGAGAGTTCGAGCCTGGCTGTCATGAAGATCTTTGGCATTCGTTATGGGTTGTTACCACTCTAGTACTCGGATATACTGACACAGGTTGAAGCCATAGAATCTCGCTGGCCCTTCGGGTTACGGAGGTCAGACGACTGTTGCTCTGTAGAAAAGCTAATATTTTGTCATATAGGTATGGTTAGATCAGAAAACGGGCCCAAGGCTCCAAGGCGAAAGTGTTAGATGCAACCGAGAAAACACTATGACTATGATGAAGGCAAAGTAATCAATGGCAAAAATAGTTTGTTATAGTTGGATACAGCAATAAAAATACACAGTTCGATTGTTAGATAGTGTTTATCCGGTTAGCAAACGGTTTGGACACAGATGCATGCCTTCAATAACATGTGCACCTTGCCCGAACGACAAATGTTTAGTACTCTTTCAGAGTGGAGGCTGGCGCGGGTGCTAGCGCGGGCGCGTGTAATTCAAATGTATGCAGACGCCCTTTGCGTTCACAGAGCGCGCGCGAGCCGCGCGTCTTCATGTGGCGGGCGCGCGCGTGGCTGGCGCGGGTGTGGCCCAGTCCGCCCGTATCGTTCAGAGTGATTAAGTGCTCAATCAGACTGCACTAGCGGGTGCGGGCGCGGGCGCGGGCGCTCGGGTCTTGGCGTCTGCATATTCACAGTGCCGAGCGAGCTTCGAGCGTCATTGCACAAGTGTTTGGTCGTTCTCAAACTTTGAGCTGCTACGTATTTATTTAGAAGACATGGATGAAGATTTGTTTTTATTAATGGAAAATTCATACTTAAAATGGAAATTGCTATATATGAAGTTTGGCACACATGATATAAATAAAGGAAGAGAAAGGTTTGGAGAATTTTACGTATTATACGCTGATTTACGGACGAAACAATTGTTTTATTTCTTCCCATAATTTGTTTAAGGCTGCCCTATTTAAATGTTGCAGATGTTTACTTTGCCAAATAGCTGTGCGATGTTGTACTGCAGACATAAATTCTTCAGAATTGATGTCCATGATTGACGACGCTTCGGCGGGTAAATCGAAATGGTTTAGAACCACACGCGTAGTCACCTAACAGACGCTATATCACTCTGAACGATACGGGCGGACTGAGCCATTAGAAACACCCGCGCCAGCCACGCGCGCGCCCGCCACATGAAGACGCGCGGCTCGCGCGCGCTCTGTGAACGCAAAGGGCGTCTGCATACATTTGAATTACACGCGCCCGCGCTAGCACCCGCGCCAGCCTCCACTCTGAAAGAGTACATAGCGTCTGTTAGGTGACTACGCGTGTGGTTCTAAACCATTTTGATTTACCCGCCGAAGCGTCGTCAATCATGGACATCAATACTGAAGAATTTATATCTGCAGTACAACATCGCACAGCTATTTGGCAAAGTAAACATCTGCAACATTTAAATAGGGCAGCCATAAACAAATTATGGGAAGAAATAAAACAATTGTTCCGTCCGTAAATCAGCGTATAATACGTAAAATTCTCCAAACCTTTCTCTTCCTTTATTTAAATCATGTGTGCCAAACTTCATATATAGCAATTTCCATTTTAAGTATGAATTTTCCATTAATAAAAACAAATCTTCATCCATGTCTTCTAAATAAATACGTAGCAGCTCAAAGTTTGAGAACGACCAAACACTTGTGCAATGACGCTCGAAGCTCGCTCGGCACTGTGAATATGCAGACGCCAAGACCCGAGCGCCCGCGCCCGCGCCCGCACCCGCTAGTGCAGTCTGATTGAGCACTGAACTCCTTTATAGAAACAAGAATTGCCTCTTGATAATGTTAAAATAATGACTCTCTGATAAAAACAGTCAAAAATTCAGTTGACTTTCGGCGAATAATTGATTGATTGATTGATTGAAAACTCTTTATTGTACACCAGAAAAACAAAAATATACAAGAATACAGTGATCAAATTATAAGCAACTTAAAACTAGGTACAAGGGCGGTCTTATCGCAAAATGCGATTTCTTCCAGACAACCAAATGGAATACATAATTAAGTGACTGATAGAATGGGTAGGTATGTACTTAGAGGAATAGTGTATCCTAAAGAGCTCATCAAAACTAAACTAATAAAAATACTATGTACTTACATACTAATATTAAAACATACATAAATATATACTTTATAAAATATATAAATAGATACTATAAATAAATACAATAGATATAAATACCTATATAAATAGATACCTTAAAAAAAAATACAATATCAGTGCAAGTTTAAAAGAGTAGTCACGGAAAATCTGCTAAGTAGTGTTTGATGACAAGTTTCTTAAATAATGTCAACGATTGAGCCTGTCTTATTGTCTCCGGCAACAAATTCCACAATCGGACAGCCTGGACAGTAAAAGATTTGTCGTAGAAAACTGAAGAATGTGCAGGAACTTTCAACCTAAGATTCTCCGATGATCTTAAGCACTTTGTATGTGTGTCATGGAGGTATTCAAAGCGAGTTTTCAAATACATGGGAAAAGAAGGGTTGTATAGAATATTATAGAGAAGGCAGAGAATGTGAGTATTCCGGCGAAGGCGGATTGGCAGCCACTTGAGCTTCGTGCGAAATTCAGAGATATGATCATATTTGCGTAAACCAAATATGAATCTTATACAGAAATTTTGGAGCCGCTCAAGTTTATCAAGCTGATCATTATTGAGATCGAGATAGATAATAATTTCTTTTACCATACATGGGTGTTTTGTATTTCCTTACTTATTATTGTATATTGCTTAAAATATTACGCATACTCATATAAGATTACCCATCATGAAAAATTGTGACGTAAGCAAAATTATTTTCGCCTCATTTTTTTTAAACTTAAGAATATGCATAGTTCATAGCTTTGTAGATAGCATAATATTCAATTTTGTTCCAAAATCACCAATCTGTAAAAAGAGAAAACTATTTTGTTTCTTTTTCATGTCTTTTGGATAGGAGCTTAACTTTGTCTACGTTTTGCACAGACTTTATCAATGTTATTTCTATTAAGATTATTTTAGATTTTTAAAGTTTTTATCTTCATTCTTTCAGATTTTGATAAGTCTAAATCTTTTTATGATTCCGAGTTAAAAACACGACATCCAGATACTCATAAAACTAGATAAAGATGGAAGAATACGATATAATAAATAAATTCTAATAATAGTTATTTGTGCAACAAGAGAGCAAAGTTGTTTTTTGTTTCGAGTGCTGATTTTGAGTCCCGAGCAAGCAAAGGATTCTATTATTGATTCACGAGCGTAGCGAGTGAATCAAAGTTAGAATCCTGAGCGTGGTGAGGGACTCAACAGTACGAGATACAAAAAACTTTGCTCTCGTGTAGCACACATAACTTTTCACCACAGCAGTGAGAACACATATTACTTAGAAGACATAGAAATGAACAGGAATAGATTGAATTCTGCATAATCACTTGTTGATTTAACTCTTCTGGTGTTAAAGTACAGTCATCATCGCTAGTTTCACTCATCTTTTTAGATTATTTTATATATTAATATAAATTTAACACGTTACGCTATACCTACTGTATCAGCACCAGCGAAATTTTTATTCCCGCTACTTTTTTAAATCGCGTTTTAATACCGCGTCCCTGATGTTTATTTTTCAAATGTATCATTGTTGTAATTCTAAATAAAAATGTATTGGTTAAATACCAATTTTATACTATTAATTAGACTTATTTTTATTAAAATCCAATAGTAAATTAAATTAAATATTTATTGTCCGTGTGGTGACGGATTAAGAATACGGAATGTCACCACCCCATATCATCCCATGGGTGTCGTAAGAGTCGACAGAGGTAGCATATTATGCAGAGAACAGCACTGTAAGAGAAGGAAAACTTGATACAAACCCTATACCAACCCGTTTGGCCAGCGTGGTATAGTAGGCCAATTCCTCCTTTCAAAGGAGAGGCCTAGTCCAGCAGTGGACTGTTAAGGGCTGATGACGACGAATAAATTAAACATGTAAACAATAACATATATAACGAAAGTAATTTCTTTATTACAAATATCTTTTTTTTTGCGTTGCCGTAGATGTTTTCTTTGAGGTCGAATTTCAAAATCGAATTTCGAATTTGAAGGGGTTTGTTTTTTCACTCACTTTTTATATGGTAACATTCTAATGGTGAAACATTATTGATATCATTTGAAGAAGTTTTTGAGTTTATACGTTACAAATATACAAAACTACGAATTTTGTATATTTACATACAAACAAACATACACTCACGCCTGTTTCCCGTAGGGGTAGGCAGAGACTACGGAAGGCCATTTGCAACGATCCTGACATATCTCTCTTGCTTCATTCACTCCCATCAGATTCCTCATGCATGCTCTTCTGTTCAGGGTACTTCTAACCTGTCCTGTTTTTAGGATGTCTCCAATCTGGTTAGAGAACGTCCGCCTAGGTCTTCCCCTTCGTCCTGTCCCGTTTCCACTTGCCTTGTATATCTGCTTGGTCCATCATTCGTCATCCATCCTCTCCACGTGCCCAAACCATCTTAGCATAACTTTCTCGATGCTTGTCACTACATCTTCTTTTACCCCACAACACTCTCTTATCACACAATTCTTACACTTACTTACTTTGACAGAGTACTGTCAGTCAAAGAAACACCACACATACTTCTTAGTGCTCTCATTTTTACAGAATTTATTCTACTTTCATGACTCTCCTGCCATACCCAACTATCACTACCATACATAAGAGTAGGTACTAACACCTATGCACAATATATATTATCTTTGTATATTTGTAACGTATAAACTCGAAAAGGGTTAAATTAAAAAAAGTGCGACCGTAGCATCGTGTGGCATCCTCTAATTAAGATACAAAAACTAAAAAAAAAACTAAATATAGTAAATAATTATGATGATTATGATGAACGATAACATTAAAAGGCTTGGAATTGTTCGAAAAAGCGAAGTCGAAAGAGCAAATAACAGTAACGCACGGAAACTGTTTCCCAGGACCGAAAGATTTAATTTAGATAAGTAGTTTGCCGACGACAGCTTGTTATGTGCGCTGCAATCAGTTTAGGCTGAATGCTACTTGCCTCACATCGAAATATTTACTTTTTAACTCGTAAGGTCATCTTAAAACTATTATTTATGGCATTATAACGCAAACTACGAGGGCCTGTTAACTGTTATCCTACCTACCGACTAGTAAGCGGAACCCGGGCTCCAAGACGTGTAAGTTTTGGATGCAACCGGTATAAGGTTAGGACGATGCTGATAATTATCGTTATAAAAGACGAGTACTTAGATATGTAGGTAGCTACGCTCTTGGCATTGGTCCCTTCGATCATACGTGAATAAGGAGTCAGTTCTCACAAGATTGACGCCAACTGCACACATAGGTATCGCTAAAAAGTAGGTAGGTATGTTTGCGTTAAAATTTTCTAGTAGCGGAAACTGCTTTTCAATAGTTTGAGAATGTCAGAAACAGTAGTCACAGTGTAGGTGTGGCGGTGCATAGTGTCGCGTCGTGTCAACTACTGCTGCGAACGCTGCCAAGTGTCGCGCTGGCGGCGAACTCGTGAAATTTAATTTCCTACTAATTTCCCACTAGTCGTAGTTCACTGTTTGCTTACTGAATTACTTCAGCCTCGGCGATGGCTGCCGCTCTTTTCAATTCCATTTAAAGATTTTCATCACCGCCACTTCCGGCCATTTTGTTTTTATTTGCGAATCTGAATCTTCACGAGTTATTCTGAAGTGGCCAATTCATTACTCTTAATGGTTTCGTGAATTGCATGAGTTCTATTGAAGCCTTTTAAGTATTTGGGAAGTTGTTAGTAACTTAACGGTTGGAAATTATGGAGGAACTGAAACTTTGATTGCAGAAGTTATAGTGAGCCTGGCGAAGCGCCTGTTAAAATGTTTTGCGCAAAATTATTACGACCGTTTAGCACGTAACTGAGCACACAGTTATAAGTGCAGCATCTGGTTTGTATTGTGCCAAGTGCCAACGGAAAAGGAATGCTGCTAATAATATAAGTGTTTATTCCATTTTTAGGTGAGCAGGTGGTGCTTCGGATTTTTTAGTTTACGCACAGAATCAGAACTTTATTTGTTAAACATAGGTCATATAAATATACAGATAGTAGTCTTAGAATTTAGAGAGCGCTATGTTTTGTCATCAGGACATACAAATATTGGTAATGGTTAAAATTTAAATATCACAATAGATTGTTAATGTCCATTTAAAATAGAAGTTAATAATAACTAAACACTTGAGTCGATTATTCATAATGGGGTAGGTAATTGGTCTGGTTTACCTGTGTGTCTGAGAACTTTGTGAATGTATGGCTATAATATACAAAGGATGTAACATGATGGGTGTCACACCTTGGCCTGTTTCAGAAATATTTGGAAGTAGTTCATAGATGCAACATGTCGGCCGCTATAACGAGCACACATGAGAGCGAGCGGGAGTTCTGGAAGATTACGGAGAAATTAAATTTTTGATTTTCAGAAAATGAATGAATAAATGTGTGTTTACACAAGAGTGATAACTTTAATTTGCACTGTAATCGTGTAATGTAACATCGTCTCCGAAATTATAATCTGTGCTTTTGATTAGGTAGGTGCATCTAAAACAGCTGTTCCACAGAAATGAAATAGTACTTAGCTATTACAACTCTCTTCGATCTAAGTATTAATCTTTAGTTGAACCAAACAACATCACCATCAATCTAGAACGGACAAAATACGGCCGAAATTTATTCGTAGCCGTAGCTTAATTCAAAGTGGTTGAAATTCACACGTCTGAACATCAACACGGGCAGTTTCCCCGCGAGTGAGCGCACGAGACCCACTTTATAGAACAAAGTGCCGGCGTCCCCACACACGACACTGATTTATAATGATACCCGCTGTAGTGCAACACTGCGCAGCTAAACTACCTACACTATTAGGTAGCTGTATTTTTATGTAACAGCCGGACACTATCTATTACTGGACGGGCGATAAATTGTCAAGGGTTTCTATGGCTGTTGATCGAAACACGGTTATTGAAAAGAGTATATGAAACAAGAAGGCCTAGTCCGAGTTCGGTAACGAATTGATCGCTTTCGAGTCGTTCGTTGGTGGGAACATTTTCTCACACATTTTTAAAAGCAATTCTGATGGTTGGTAATGTTGAGAAGTGGACGCCGAGGCGCTCTCAGGCAATGTGAAATGTTCCCATAGAATAGACGAACGAATGCGATCCATTGGTGTGTAAATTCGGAATAATCCCTCAGAGGTTTCCTTGATACGGACTTGTTGGATTTGAATGGGTTTCTGTAAAATAATGCTCTTTAAGTCTAATGTAAGTGGATCATGGGTGCGATGTCCAGATGGGACAATAATTTGTGAGAACTCCAAATTGTAGTCCTGTTTGGTGAGTACGGATAAGTTAAGTCTACTTTGTACATTGACTGCCTTCGTGGTCCAGTGGATAGCGTATGCGTCTGCTGATCACGGGTTTGATTTCCGGGTCGCGCAAAAGCATTACTGTGTTTTCCGAATTGTTGAAAGTTTCCGGTAATAGCAATATGCTCGTCCCCTATTACGTGGGACCTAACGTGCATACGGCGATATGTGGGTGTAATATTGCTATATAAACGCTACTAAATATATTACGCTATAAAAAGTCGACTTTGTGTCTTTGTATTATGTAAGTACTTCCTATTGGTCACACTAGTAAGCATACAATAATTGATTAGGCAATAAACTATGAAGAACTTTTCGAAATTTCGATTAGGTTCCTACGTATTGCAAATTAGTTTTCGCAATGAAAATCAAATCGTACCTAATCAAATTGATTTCATTTATAGACATTGACCTTCACCTTTACCAAATTACAAAAACCTTCTAAGAAAAGCAATTTTCCAATATTTTACTTCGAAAACTCCGTTGAACCAATTTGCGTACAATACACTTAAATCATAAAACGGATCTTGCGTCGACAGAATCTTCTCGAAGCTTCCTGATTCAATTTAAGGTGTAATAACGAGGGTTCGTCTAATGCGGTGCGTTCCTTCGTACTGTGTTGGCTGTTTGGAATGGCTATTACATGAATTGAGGGCGAGAATAAATCAGTGTCGGTCGGTAGGCTCCGTAAACGTCTGTCCGTCGTAGTAATAATGTTGGGCAAACAAACCACCGTGCTACGCCCTCGGCCCTTAGTTTAAATTTGCGAACAGCCCTCGGTTTTGTTACTAGCTACTTATTGTACGCAGTGGCACACGTCAAAGGGCGAGCCAAGCCCACGTAATAGGAGAGGGTCTATTTCAGAGGATTGTAGAGGATTGCACGGATGGAATAGTGGTTTAGGCGGCTGCCTTGAGGCTTAACGTTGCGTCGAAAGTTGTGGGTTCGAAACTCACACATGCACACAGATGAAAAGGCAAACTTTTCGTGATCTTCAACTACCGACTTATATAAAATTTATTCGCAGAAATCAACAAAGCCTATTCTACAAAATCAAATTCATGACCTCAAATTCGGAAGTTATGGACCTAATGAGATAGGTCAGATAGGTATACCGGGTAATATACGAGTGAGTATAAGAGGCGGAGTGTCGTGTTATTAAAATTGTACCGACTGCCTAAAGTATTGCTTTTTTGGTACATTGCCGGGTAATACCACCAGGGTACGTTACAACATATTCTTGCTCTATTATGACAAAGTATGTTCTATGTTATAGTTTAGTGCAGCTAAGAGCCAGCCACTTTATTTATGAGCGGAAAAGAGGTTTATAATCGTTTGCTTTTACTTAACCAAGCTTGTATATAGCGAGCAACATTTTATAGCTAAATGTAGTTTCCTTGGATTACAAAATGCTTTTCTATTCTGGTGACGAAGGAATAAGATTCTCAGATATTAAAATAGTCTATTTTTTTTTTTGCAGTATTACCTAAGTGTGATTTAGCTTGGCACTTGTGTTTATTATTAAAATTCTCTTTCTCGTAAAGACCCGTTTAGGGATTACTCTTTGCAACTCTACACATATAGGTAGAGGTACGTAAAACTTCGCCACTTTAAACAATTTAAGGTCAAGTTGTTGTCATGTTCATACACAACATTCTCTGCAAAATTTAAGTGAAAACGTTAAGCTATGCATGCAACTCTATTAAACACATGTTTTGCTGTAAGTAACGATCTTTGAGACTTGCGATTGGTACGCTTCAAAGTCAGATCGTTATAGAACTCTGCTCGTCAATCACTGCGACAAAGATATTTCTAAGAAGTATTATTTCGTTAGTTCAGTAGCAATGTACGCAAGACGGTTTTCAGCAGAATATTCCTGAAGAATCAAGGGACAAATTTGAGAAACCAGAATTGAGTCTAAGACCCAAAACCACTTGTCCATAAATTAGCGTAGTCACGAGACGCCTGCATATACCTTCTTAGTTAGTTTCATTATACAATCCATCCATCCATATCGTCACGCCTTTTATCCCCGAAGGGGTAGGCAGAGGTAGATTTCTACACCCACTTTTCGCCAGATATACTTTAGTCCCACGTAATAAGGGGCATCGGGCATTATACAATAGACCTAATATTTGCTTGCTTCATATACAAGCTCCTTCACACAAGAGTCAAGCGCTGGCCTGTGTACTGTGTAGTCCCACCTGACCTATTTGCAGTATTCTAATAGAGATCCGTCATGTTATCTCTGTCAGCATCTGCTTTGTTATAGCGTCGGGCTCTACGTCCGACGCTAAATAATCTACATAATGTTATATGGACTTGTACAATCAACATACGGCGAATATGAATCTCTCTGTCTGTTGTAGGTCACAGTAATAGTTATATAGGGACAACATAAGGTTGTGTAGTTGTAGTTTCTAATAAACTTACATGCCCTTTTTTTGTTTTTTTTTGGTGTCGGTTGGAAAATCCTCATGTAGCCCTTTGCCCTAGGGGGGAAGGACGAAGGGGACTGTCAGACTCTTTCTGACTAAAAACCAACCCGTGCTCCTCATGTACGTGTGGGAGGGTAGGGTTTCACCGAAGCATTCCTCGCTACCCCCCGGCGGGTATTGGCCCGCTAGATGGTCAGGCGGACTCCGAACGAAAGCCCCTTGGCGGCGAATGAAGGTGTTGGGCTCCGCCGCCAAAACACCCAGCGGCCGCAGAGGATAGGGAGGACGGCAACGCAACACCGCATCTCCTCCTCCTCAGCGGCCCCACCGCGGTGCCCCCCTTATTTGGTCGCGGGAGATAGGGCGCGCGGCAACGCAACACCGACACGCCTTTCCTCCCGCGACCGCACCCGACTGCAAGGGACAGACAGAACTGTCCCCCGCACCCGCACCTTGGGACGCATCCTACGCAGGCCTCTCGCAAGCCCACGTGGAGCGTCCCCTCCCGGGATCCCGCTTAGCTTCACCGTGGGTGTACCTCAAACCCACGGTTACTGAGAGCCCTCCCCACCACGATAAGTTGGAGATCCTACGGGGGGGAAAACTTACATGCCCTAGTTTAGGTTATTCATATAAGAAACAACATTTTCATACAAGAGATTGACTTTGCTGTAACCGATTTTCAACTTTCGTGATTTGTATACATTATACAATTTTATTTTAAGGTATTACCTCTGTTATTCTCCAACGTTTCTAACGTCTCGTAAAGGTCATGGTCGTGGAGTGTCCCACCGCGACTACGACCGTTGCAAGCCGGCAATAAAATTGTATGATGACTTCGCTGTGTTCTGCAAAAAATAAAGGACTGTGAAGAACCTGAAGGACTGCAACACGGACTGATACTTTCAGTACCTTAAGTCAGGCATTATTATTGAAGTACAAAATTATTATTTGTCGTAACTTCTTCTTCTTCTGGTGCCTCTTCATTCCCGAAGGTTGGCTGTCAGCTTTTTACTTCTCCCTGTCCATAGCCAACTGGAACAGCTGCTCTACGGAGGCAATGCCAGTCCACTCCCGAATGTTCCGCAGCCACGACTTCCTCCTGCGTCCAGCGCGTCTCTTCCCCTCCACCTTGTCCATCATTATCAATTGCAGCAGCCTTACCTATCGTGTCTAAGCTCGTGGTTGTCGTAACTAACTTTATGCAATTGTCGACGAGACAACCAAGTCCTTACGATAGAAACTTTGGTTGACTTGCGGATGGTCCTTGTATTTATTTTGATCGATCCGTGGATTTGAAGATAAGATATACATATTTTACATGTTTTCTATGGAGCTTATGACAAATAAGTATCTCTGATCTCCAAATCCATAGATAGGCGGTAAGTCATCGCCATCATTGATTGAGTTAGTGCTAAGGTGATCATCTTAACATTTTAAATAATCGTGCGATTTACCATAAGTAAGTTCAAATAGCGAACGGCTGTTTAAATTAGTTAATCTAGTAGAGTACTTAGCGAGTAGCGACTAAATTAGATTAGGCACTTTCTTTTGAACTCTCCTTTATAATAGCTCCGATCTATTTCCTTGTCTTTTTTCTTGTTTTCCCTAGTCCCTTTATTTCTTTTGTCGGTGTCGTGAGTTTTCCTGTTTTATTTAAATGTATTTAAGTGAAGTTGCCTTACGCCCCCGTTGTCTTTTATTGACTCATTAAAATTAAACATCGCAATGACTAGTTAGTTTTAATTTAAAACTGAATAAATGAAGTGGATTGAAATTAATTTAGTTTTCATCCCTATATTTAGAGACTTACCTAACATATATATGTTGAAGAAATATAAAAAATATACTTATAGCTTTTTATTTGTTTTATGTTGACCAGCGACAGCCTAGCTAGTAGATATACCTACCAATATACTGCTATGCAGAGGCCATTAGATTCGAATCCGCGGCTCGCTGCACTGACTGTTCGAAGTATGTGTATTAAATTGTTGATTATCGCCTACCTCGTGCCTAAGTTGAGCGTCGCTCCTGGCTGTCATGTAGATATTTGGCAGTCGCTATGGGTAGTCAGTAGATCTGAATAAACTGACATTAGCCTAAACCGTGGAGAATTGCTATGCGAAGTTAGCGTGGGGTAGAAGTCCGACGGCAGTCGCTCTGTGGAAAAGCTCATATTCACTCAAATCTGGTGAGACTAATAAGCGGACCCTGGGCTGCAACTGATATATAGCAGCGATAGACATACGCTTCTGTATGACTATTGCTGCCCTTGCTTCCTCAGTAATGTAAGAAACTATTACTGTAATAAATGAGGACTATAATATCCTGAGAACGCCGAAGGCTCAAATTCTACGACATTTTCCCTCAAAATCATGCCCTTGTAGCTTATACAAATAAAAAGAATTACGTGCTTTTATATATTTTTTTTTATTTATAGACCCACGCCTGTATCCCCGAAGCGGTAGGCAGAGGTGTAAATATTACACCTATATTTCGCCATGAATTTTTAGGTCCCACGTAATAGGGGGCGAGCCTATAATTTATTTAGATGCACAAAACACATTACAATCATTTTACAAAAATATATATTAAACTAGATATTTCTGTTCTAGATTGGAATGTAACAACAGTGCATACATCAAAATCAAATTTACATATAATACACAGGCTTAATTATAGAAAATGGAAAAAAGAATCGAAGCATAATTGGACGCTACATACCTACATTTTTAATATTATGCATACATATATCAGACTAGCATTAGATGCCTCTGACATCTCCATATCATATTTATCACACTTTATACTTTCGTCGCCTACAGGTTATAAGAAAAGGAAACACGATTTACTATAAATTGCATAAGCACTTAATTAATTAGTTCAAGATAGAAGATGAGGCACACTAGATGAAAATTGAGACACAGGGTCATAGGCGTTTATAGCAGTGACGGACGGGTGGTCTGTGCACATCCCAGTATGGCGTAGTGCCTACCCTAGAACCATTACTGATTCGAAATTCTACACAGAATCTTCACACCTTAGTTTTATGAGACCCAGGGCACCCAGGCCCACCCTGAAAGATAACCCTATATACGCCAATGCACAGGGTGTGGTTTGGTAGAAGCAAGGAGCAGTCTTTAACTTGCTGGTTAGCCAGGCGCGCGAGAGGCAGCTTTGGAGCACACACGACACTCCAGCACACCGAGACGTTATCAATTGGTAGGCGATTGTGATACAAATGAAAACCAAATGCAATTGTGCATTCGACATAATAAAAGCTTCAAACGCGTGCCAACTCGCGCGTGAAATACGTCGTCTGGATAAGCTCGTGTCTTCTCATGCAATTAAGTATGTATTTTATGTGACCTTGGTTATGGAAGAGGATATTTAGGTATAATGATTAGTACATATGGCCTTAATCCAGGCCGGTTAGTACAAAAAAGATTTTTTTTTAACTATTCGACCACACCTACACACAACATCATCTAGTCCAAACTAAGGAGACATTGGATAAACATACATTTCACATCTTTATTTTTTTTTTCATAAATTAATAACTATGTCGCAGCCAAATAGCTTAATCACCCTCTCAATCGAAAGCGCCGTTCGACTAGCGGCCCGAATTATCCTGAATTTTACAAAGACAAACATTAAAATAAACGTTATGAAAAAAATTAGGAGATCATCTCGCCACAACATCTCTACAGGTCCTTGCGACTCAGGGGAATAACATACCGAGTGGCAACCTTTATGAACTTTAAGGATTTAATTCTTTGAATTACATTTTGCATAGTTTCTCTAGGTATGCCTGAAGGGCAAGGGCCCACACAGTATTTAAGTATAATGGATGAAAGTTACACCTCCACCAAAACTCCCAATGTCAATTCAATGAAAAGTTATATTCAAGTTCGCTAAAACATCCTTTGACAGATTATAACAAGCTTAAAGCACGGTAATATAATCTAACAGTATTGTAACTCGGCCGCCTTCGTGAGTTCTATACCTACAGACGCGCCGTATGCGAGCTGCGGCACGATCGTGGCTGTGGGTACTCTTGGCACAGTCCGCACAGTCTAAATGGCGTGCTAATGGGTACTCTGCTCGAGGCGCGTAGGTATAACTCGAGTTTCGTGCGTTTGTATGGAGTTACAATACTGTTAGATATTATTACCGTGCTTAAAGTATCTCAAAGATCGCCAGACGCCTATGTTATTTACCTTCTACCACTTCACACTTGCTAAAGATTTTACATCGCGATTTGATTTTTAAATCGAGCGCGAGTAAATTAGCGCCAATTTTCTTTTCGTTCGCCATGACAGCGGAACAAAGTCTACGTTGTTATTACGGGGAACGGAGCGGAACAGGCTGGGGCTCCGAGCGAGCCTGTCTGATTAACATGCCGTGCTAAGCCGCTTACTCCAGGTATTTGGAGAGAGCGATAGGTATCGTGACAGTGGAGACCTAAGAGGAGACTAGACTTATGTATTATTTATGGATTCAGATAAAATCTACCCTGTAAGCTCGTTTGTATTTAATTAACTTTAATGTTTGACCTAATAATCGTTTGTGCAGTAGGTTTAAAGCCTTTTTTACGAAAGATAAAGTAGATAAAAAAAGCAAAAGTAATGACCCGTCAATGTTGCCCATAAAATACAATTTGTTTTTAAGTCAATGTTGTCAACTGTAATCATCTACGAGAAATTATTAAAAAGTGAAAAAAATGTGTGGGCTCAAGTCCTAATCTTTTGGAGCTTGTATATTACTAAAATAATAAATGTGTGTGATTTGGACTTGAATGCAACAGGGATAACGCTAGGGCGATGATGAATACCTAAATATGATGTGATACTTATCTATTACTTACTAGGTATGTAGCAGAAGAATTAATTTTACTTTCGAACCATTTACACTGTGTTATAAGTTGGTACCTTCATAAGTAAATTAATAAATAAAAATCCTTTATTTCCTCTTCCCCCTGTCTATTTTTTCGATGGAATATAATTTACCTATATTTTATAAGTAAACAAAAATCCTTATAAATGTTGTCACAGCTTGTATATATCACCAAAGTAGACACAATACTCTCATGAATTTTGTCCTAAGACCAATATGTTGAAAGGATATAAACTTTTCTCGGCTGTAATGAAAAAGCATTAGGTAATATAGATGGTGTTATCCGTATTGGATCAAAGATGGCCGTCGGTAACAATTTCGCTGAGGAATTAGTTTTTCTACGACACGACGAATGTTTTTGTCTTTCTACGTTGTTTCTCCTATCACTAATGTTTTCAAGCTCACTTCGTGTCGAACTTTTTGTGCTAAAGACATAAAGACATATTTATTTCTGCATTTTGGTTGTTTACAACACTTATACATGTCAAAACCCTATTCTAGATGATGCCGGCTTTTCCTAGCTAAATGACTTCTTGAGAAGAAAGGCCGAAACAAACTCAGAGTCATTGTTTTTTTTTTGTCACTTCAATTTCTTTAGTCTTTTCTTCATCTTTTAAAGTCCAGACAAAAAAAGGGTTTAGTGTGCAAGTACAATGCAATAATTATTTGACGCTTTTGACTGACTCGGCCCACTGATGGCCCGCATTCAACAGCAATCGTACGGCTCAACCTTAATTGAGGGAGCCAGCACGATCTGTATCATTATGCCTCCACGCCATCAGAAGGTGTATGCATAAGGATGTCAGCCTAAGCCATCAGACAGGTTGCCACAACTATTTCTTTATATGTTTAATAATGCCCACATCGTACTCACAACTGTACATGCTAATACACAGTAAAATACATGTTGCAAACAATAAGTAAAAATAATAAAAATTTAAACAATAAAATGTCATATATTTAAAATGTCAGAAAGTATTATTAAATGTCAGAAAATATTATTAAATGTCAATTTATGAATAATAATATATTACTTAAGTAATTTTAAATGTTAAAAGAAAATAAATAAAATTACAAATGTCAAATTAAAAATGTCAAAATGTAAAAATATAAGTATTACAAATGTAAATAAAAATATCATGTCACTAATTTCAAAATGTCAAAATTCATAATTTTTAAACTCAATTCCAGGCATTTATGTCTGCTAAATAATCTTTAACTGTGTAATAAGCTTTTGAACACAAGCTCTGTTTAATAAATACTTTGAATTTATTAATACTTAGTTCCTGAATATTGCCTGGAATTTTGTTGTAAAAACGTATGCTTTGACACTTGTATGAGTTACTTATTTGTTGTAGTCTAGTTGAAGGTAGAACAAGTTTGTTTTTATTTCGTGTATTTAAATTATGAATGTCGCTGAATTTAGAAAACATATTTATATTTTTCCTGACATATAACAAGTTCTCATAATTGTATTGAGATGCGACAGTCATTATCTTAATGTCTTTAAATTTTTCCCTCAGTGAATGCCTTGAACCAAGACTGTAGATTGCACGAATAGCCCGCTTCTGCAGTACAAACACAGTTTGAATGTCAGCTGCGTTGCCCCATAATAAAATGCCATATGACATTATTCTGTGGAAATAACTAAAATGCCCATATCTATATCAGTTAACTGACGAATTTTGTAAACCGCGTACGCTGCAGAGCTAAGTCTATTCGACAACTGACCTATATGTGGGCCCCACTATAGCTTAGAATCTAAGGTTATGCCTAAGAATACGGTGTTATCTATAAGATCCAACTCTTCTCCATTCAAACATATGTTAGGTTTAACTTGTTTTACATTCGGTCTTGAAAATCGTATACATTTTGTTTTTCTTTCATTTAACAGTACATTGTTAGCTGTAAACCATTGAACTACTTTAGAGAGAGCGTTATTTACATCGTCATTATTTGATTGTTGTCGTCTTAGTTTAAAAATAAGTGATGTATCATCAGCAAATAACACTATCTCTTCATTATTTTGCATAATGTATGGCAAATCATTAATATATACAAGGAAAAGGAATGGACCAAGAATTGAACCTTGCGGCACTCCCATTGTGACCACTGAACCCATAGAAACTTTTCCATTTACCTCAACTCTCTGTATCCTATTACTCAAATATGATGTTAGGAGATCCAAAGCAGTGTTCTTAACTCCATAGTAATGTAATTTCCTGATCAATGTTTCATGAAACACGCAATCAAAAGCCTTAGATAAGTCACAAAAGACTCCCACAGCATCATGCGACTCCTCTCAGGCATCAAAAATACTATCTAAAAGCTCAACTCCAGCATCGGTAGTTGAGCGACCCCTAGTAAAACCAAACTCTGGCCCTCAAAACTCCTAGTATATGAGACCATACCATAGTCTTCAAAAAAGCTTCAAAGTTTTCATTTTTTAAAACGTCGTGAGATCCGTTTTTATTGAGAGCGTACGGCAACCTATATCGTAATATGGTCTTAAATGGCCGGTATTTGCGGTTGAATAACACAATGAGCTGTCTTATAATATATTCAGGGTTTAGTTAGGCGTTTATATGTCCATACAATTGCACAATTTCTGGCAATTTGTGTTTCATCCAACCATCCAGTTTGCCAACCCGCACTTGACCAGCGAGGTGGACCTTTCCTTTCTCACAGTGAGAAGAGGCCCGTGCCCAACAGTGGGACAGTATATCCACATACAGACAGGTAACGGAAAATCTACGAACTTTAAACATCTTGAATCTTGTTGACAGCTACAGATACGACCTAGCGAAATGGGGTATGATCAGCCAATCATCTGTTTACATGCAGTGTGACTGTAGCACTCCAGAAGAGACCATGAGTCACCTGCTGGAGTATCCTAAATGTCCACTCAGGTGTTTTGAGGCCGATCTATGCCGAGTCACAGACAGCTGCTGTGACCACATACTGGGCTGATACTATTGGATTTCTGTACCGTCTACTTGAGAAGAAGAGGAACATCTAAATAATAATAGTAAGTAATAATAATAAATAAATTAATAAGATAAATAAATCTTTTTCACTTTGGTTGGCGCGCCTACACTTTGCGAGCGAGTACAAGCAGAGCATGAGTTATCTCTTATAAAAAGAAATAATGAAGATTCGTGTAATGTGGCACGCTCTATCGATGCCTATTAGCATCGATCGAGTGCACTACGACTACTACATTTGGTGCGTACTTGCCTGTGCTCTTTTGGTATTTGACGAACACTAAGAAATATTGCGCTTGCAGTATGCATAGTGACTTGACGGGGTTGTAAACGCAGAAGCATCCATCTCCATGTAATCGAATACATAATTAGTAAGGGGATTTCAGCAAGCCTTGTGTTCAACTTACTCACTCAAACTCTGGCCCTCAAAACTCCTAGTATATGAGACCATACCATAGTCTTCAAAAAAGCTTCAAAGTTTTCATTTTTAGGGTTCCGTACCTAAAAGGTAAAAAACGGAACCCTATTACTAAGCCTCCGCCGTCTGTCTGTCTGTCTGTCTGTCTGTCTGTCTGTCTGTCTGTCACCAGGCTGTATCTCATAAACCATGATAGCTAGAAAGCTGAAATTTTCACAAATTATGTATTTCGGTTGCCGCTATAACAACAAATACTAAAAATTAAAAAAAATGAAAATATTAAGGGGGGGTCCCATACAAAAAACGTGTTTTTTTCCGTATTTTTTGCTCAAAATTACTAACTGTAACAGGTAGACGCTTTAAATTTTCACAGAATATGTAATTGTACATTACCCTTCAAAATAAATAATTAAATTTTAAAAAAGTAAATAATAAAGGGGGGCTCCCATACAACAAACGTAATTTTTAAGCAATTTGTTACTCGATCTTAATAAACAGGTAGAAACTTATAAAGTATTTAAGTATACATACAACGAACGTGATTTTCTTTTATAGATGATGGTACGGAACCCTTCGTGCGCGAGTCCGACTCGCACTTGCCCAATTTTTTAAAACGTCGTGAGATCCGTTTTTATTGAGAGCGTACGGCAACCTATATCGTAATATGGTCTTAAATGGCCGGTATTTGCGGTTGAATAACACAATGAGCTGTCTTATAATATATTCAGGGTTTAGTTAGGCGTTTATATGTCCATACAATTGCACAATTTCTGGCAATTTGTGTTTCATCCAACCATCCAGTTTGCCAACCCGCACTTGACCAGCGAGGTGGACCTTTCCTTTCTCACAGTGAGAAGAGGCCCGTGCCCAACAGTGGGACAGTATATCCAATCTAGGGGATAATGATAATGATGTGTTTCATCCAAATGGTAAGATGTGAGTCTGAACAGCTAAAATAAAAGTTGTATGTCTCTTTCATAAATCCATATTAATAAGCATGTGTTCTTCATTGGGTATTGTTGAATAACATGTAGGAAGGTTACCTAGTCTATTCACAGACGATAGTCTCTGAATACGGAATACAAGCGCGTATCGGTTTCTTTCCGTCATTCTTATTTTATTTGTTCCGTCTTATTTACTAGAAGAGCGAGCGCGGCTATAGTGCAAATAATAAACAAATTAGATTTGCCGATCAAATTAAGAGATTTCATTAAGATGGAGTCAAGTAGCGTAATCTTGAATTATCCAATTTACGTTTAGACAGATCCAGAGATACCTACTTGGCGAACAAATTTGTGCGCTGCGGTGCAATTGGGAGGACTTTTAGGAAATAAAACCGTTTTTGGGACATTATTACTCATTATTTGGTTGCCTTCGGTGGCAATTCTTTTTTTGTTAATTTAGGCATTATTAGCATGAAATATCAAATCTAGATTTAATTTAAAACATTTTAGTAGTAGCGGGAACAACATAGACTGAATGGATAAGTAGGAATTCAATTTTCTTAAAATGGTGTCCACCGAAATCAATATTCTTATCACCGAAATCAAACATATCAAATGATTTATATTCTGAAGGCTATTTTATATCCCTATGTTTTAACTTTAGTACTACTACGTACGTAGATACGTTTTTTTTTTTATTTATGTATTAAGCACATCCACATCACACATATACATACATTGTACAATAAAGTTCTTATAAAGTCTCACTTCCGATATGTGTGACACTTATGGTGTACATAACACTTACAACAAATGCTTAGCTTAAAAAATAACAATATAACATAAATTAAAACTAATCATAATCTAAATTAAAAAATAATCTTAAAAGTAATCTTAACCACAGTGGATATACATAAATTCAATAAATACAATTCAAGTTTAAAGTGCTAGTTGCCACAAAACATTTTTTTTAGTTGCGTTTTGAATTTGGGAAACGAATCACAAAAGATGTCAATGCTCGAATACGTATGATACGTACTAGGTAAGAAATTGCAGGTTAGGTAATTATACAATAAAAGATTTTATTTAATCGAGACTAAAGCCCCATTTATTAACATATAACTGATATAAGAAATTTTACAAGAATCAACTTTGGAAGGAAGCGTTAAATTATTACAATAACTTTTATTAAAAGTACCTACTGCTTTTTAGTTGCTAAAAGTGACAATATAGGAATTTAAACAAATCTGAAGTGTTCGTTTCGATTTAGCTTAATCACAGATAATAATATTATTATTAAAAAAATCACTTCAAATCAGTCTTTCAAAAACATCAACCATTCTAGAAGGCACTTATTTGACTAATAGTAATTGTAATAAAAATATTACGTTGCCTTTTAGTTGTAACACGATTAAAATAGTCCATGTGCATGTCCTCTCCATGTGCCCAAACCATCTTAACATGCCTTTCTCAATGCTTGTCACTAATTAATATACAATGTAATAAAACTTATAAAAACTTTATACTTATTCAAGTTTTCAATCCTGAATTTAAAAAAAATATATATTCTTCGTCACTGCTGTCAATGTTAGAGAATGTAACTTCATTCATTACTATCGGAGTAATATTTTCACGATACATGCGTCCAGAACCTACAATTTTCGTACAATTCAATTTCTGATGTTTAGGTATGGGACAGGTGCTGCTTGGTTTCATAGAAGTCATGAGCAAGGTCAACAGAATAGCTACTACCAGGTTTAATCAGACTGTTCGATAACATTTGAGGTTCATTAGAATTGGCTGCACCGATTTCACTCCCTTTTTTAATCACAATACTGTGATTATGCCAGAATGCGTGAAACAACATGAGAGGTGATGAGAAAATTAAATAAACAACCTTTAAACGTAAATAAATAACTAATGCATGATTTACTTCACTTATTTCCACCGAAAACACCTTAATCAATGCCACTGAAATCAAAATAATTAGCAAAATATTATATATTTTAAAAAGTAACACGATTTTTTAATATTAATCTCTTTTATTGGAATCGAATAAACATAAGACATTCGTTTAGTATAGTTTAAACATTTTAAGTCAAATAGTTGTGGATAAAATGAATTCACCGAAATCAATTTTAAGGGTATACCAAGCCACCGAATACGACTAAGAACCTTAAAGCTGCGCGTCCACCGGATCGGAATCGGAGCGTACGGAGCGGAAGGATTTGTTGCTTTGTATTAATTTCTATGAAACTGCGTGCACTGGATCGGCATTTCTGCGCCAGAGACCGGTATTTGTGCTGATGACGTCATCCGCAGTGAACGCATCATAAAGATGTCCAAAATAATCGTTTGTATCGATACAGCGTATCGATACGTATCGCAACCAATCGTATCGATTCAGCGATATATCGCAACGTCTTGTAGCGATATATCGATATTTATCCAATTTTTAAACAGGTTAAAATAAAACAAAGGTATATTAGTTCAAGCAGTTACAAATAATTTATTTCTTAAAGATGGAAGTTATACCTACCTATTACAATATTTTACAATTGCCATTGAGAGGCGGTAAGGCTACGTAAAACAAGAGTTTAGACAGGCGTTGCAGATTTAAGCGATTGCGTCTATGTGAAAATGTGTTTCCGGCTAGAGAAAACAAGCGTTCCGATGGCACTGAAGTCGCAACCACGGATAAATATCGAAGAGCCAAAGTACTGAGGTTAGGCCAAATACTTAGTCTAGTGTTCCAATACAATATTGGATTTTCATTTCTGTCCATACTTTAGTGGTTCTCTGATATACAATTTTAAGATGCCTTCCATGCCTTCTCTAGGTACATTTTTTGAAGATTCAGAAACCAACTGTTTGTGGAACTTCCATATTGTATTGCTTTGTTGTGTAGATGAAACGTTTATTTCTTGATATTCACTAGACGAAGTAGAAGGTGTGGCAACAGTTGACTTTAAATAATCTGATATATCATTTAAAGCTTTAGCACAAGCCTGAGCGTCTGTGAAATACATTTTCTTGAACCTGGGATCCAAAATTGTAGAAATGGCCAAAATATGCACTTTTTCAGAATTTTTGAATCGTTTATTAATTTCGCTTAATATTTTAGCTTTAAATTCTGAGCCAATATCTATAATATATTTCAGACTGATTTTCTGAGTTGGCCAATTCAATGGCCTTAGACATACAATATATTTGATTCGATATTATTTACCTGGAGATACGATATATCGATGCGTATTGTATGGTTGTGTATCGATACAAAATATCGATATATCGCATTGCTATGTATCGATACAGCATAATATCGATTCGTATCGCTCATCTTTAACGCATCATTCGGATTCCGAGCGTTTCAAGTTCTGACGTGTTTGCGGCATTAAACTGTAGGCAAAAATACTTTTTCACGATGAACGACGATGTTTTAATTACTTTAGGAGAGTCATATGAATGTACCCAAAAATCTATGATATTCATTATTTATGATATTCATCAAATGTATAATATTCTCCGAAAATTAATCTACAACAATATCCTCGTCACTATCCTCCTGCTTTAAAAATACCTAAATTGCCGATGCTGAATCCGAATGCAGTGGACGCACCCCATCGGCATTTTGTAAATGACGACGCTCCGTCCGCTCCGTACGCTCCGATTCCGATGCTGTGGACGCGCAGCTTAATAAAAGAGTTGCACGGAGACGCACAGACGTATTATCCTTACCTCCGACGCGGCACTACTAATTGTTAGTATTACTCTAGCAAATAGTCTCGAATTCACTAAAATACAGGATTTATGCAGAGGCGTCTTTACCTATAGTGCAGGGTGTGCGGCGCACACGGGCGCCGGGTCTAAGGGGGCGCCGAGCGTCGAGCACCCTGACACTACTGCGCCCTTGGCTTGGCGACGTCGGGCGCACGGTAGCAAAGCAAGGCTACTTACTCCTTTTCCTACTCTATTTTAATATACACAATAACTTTGTTTCAATGTGAAATCAGTCTTAAAACAGATTATTAAAGATTAAATTGGCGTAATGTCGCATCGCTACCAAAGGCGCGCACCTGTTTGTTTTTTAGCGAGGCAATGTCTGGCTTTTTGCGGAAGATCTCAAAAAAAATTCGATTCTGATAATGGTCATTTTTTAAAGCCGGTTGAATATACCTCTAACCATAGATTATACACTTATACTGATATAGATAAGCCACTCACAGTTCAAAATTGAAGTTCAATAGGCATACTCGACCACTAAACGGCGTACAAATCAATTTTATTTTTATTCCGATCGTATAGATGGCGTTAGTAGTGGATTCATTTTTCAAAATAAAATGTTGAATTTTAGTGGTAATAAATAAGTAAATGACAACTATTATGTAAAATAATATACAATTTAAAAGTAAAAAAATATAAAAATCACAAAAAGTAACTCATTTCTTGCTAAGAGTGGTTTCGATCCACGGACTACAATGGGCACAGCACGCATCCACTGTGCCACGGATCTCTTGACAGAGTTAGCGAAATTACCGTTTAGTTATCGCTACAGATATTTCTAGATATAAAAGCTAAAATGGTAGTCCCGGGGCGCTAGATGGCGTTAGTTTGTATGGATAATTTTTATTTACGGGATTGTAGGGAAGTTTCATAGGCCTGCCTCTAACTTTGTGCTTGCGGAAAACATTGCCCCACAGACATAGATCTACATAGATATTGCAAATGCATGCACTTCGCGTGTCTGAACCCCGACCAAGCGTCGAGGTTAGTCGCCGCTAACTTCAGTCCCCGCGCGTCCGTTGTTGCAGCCGAACGTCCGCAAAAAACTAAAAAAATGCCTCGTTGCGTGATAATACTGATAATTAACTGCAATAGCCCAAAAATTTCGAGCACCCAAAGGCAGGAACATATTTCCTATCACAGGTAAGTTATTTTAAAATTATATTATGCGTAAATTCATATTAAAACTGTTTTTAAGTATTCCAAGCTGCGTGTCGTTCCAGAATATACCTAACTATAAATTACCGTTAAGTAAACTTTATTCACATTACGTTGCCGCGTTTGCTTTGGACGTTTGATCTGACGTTGTGTGTTAGGAGACGATGAATATCGCACAAGCGATACTGTCGCGCATCGCTTCGGTACAGTTCGTACAGTAGGTATTAAAAAGTCGGCACGCTTGGTTTCAATACAAATCGTGATAATTGCGTTATCTATGTAGATCTATATCTGTGCATTGCCCTTATTCTAAAATCTGAGTCCCGCATAACTCATTATCTTGGCCAAAATATTTAGAATGAAATAATACAATTAATGGGAGAAAGAATAAAAAAAATAAAAAATCTATTGTTTTGGAATTGAAACAATCTAAATATTTTCCATTATTCTAGATTGCACTCCAGATATAGCACACGAAGAACAAGTATCGGTTGTCGTACGTTACGTTATTTTAAATGCAAGTGACAACAAGGCTGAAGTAAAAGAACAGTTTCTGGGTTTTTTCCTAGACACTACTGGCCTGGGCTTAACTCAAATTTTGTTAGATTTTTAATCTCAAACGAAATTGACATACAAGATATGCGTGGTCAAGGTTATGATAATGGGGTAAACATGAAACGGAAAAGTATAGGTCTACAAAAACGAATTCTAGATTTAAACCCGCATTTTATGTGCCTTGTGTTGCACACAGTCTTAATTTGGTAGTGAATGACGCTGCTTAAAGTTCATTACAAATTGTCAATTTCTTTTCAATTGTGCACGAAATTATGTTTTTTTTTCTGTGTACGTTCACGTTGGCAAATACTTGCTAAAGAAGTGCCAACTTTAAGTCTAAAACCACTCTTAAATACTCGATGGGAGAGCAGGGTTGAAGCAGTCAAAGCTCTACGTTTTGAACTAGGAAAAGTATATTGTTACCCCATTCACCGATAGATGGCGTAACACTGCCCCCCTCTTAAACGTGTTCGTCTCGAACATCGTTGGACCCATGGTAACGAGCCAACCGGTCCACATGAACTATCTTCGGTGCACCTCGCGACCCCTTCTGGATTCGATAGGTGACGTCGTTCATCCTGGTAATTATGCTATATGGCCCGTCCCATCTGTCTTGTAACACGCCTAAGTTACATCTGGCTTGTAACTTAGGCGATTTGCCTTTGCTTCGTACTGGGTTATAAAGCCACACCAATGATCCCTCATAGTAACTAGTAACCTTGACCACGCATATCTTGTATGTCAATTTCGTTTGAGATTAAAAATCCAACAAAATTTGAGTTAAGCCCAGGCCAGTAGTGTCTAGGAAAAAACCCAGAAACTGTTCTTTTACTTCAGCCTTGTTGTCACTTGCATTTAAAATAACGTAACGTACGACAACCGATACTTGTTCTTCGTGTGCTATATCTGGAGTGCAATCTAGAATAATGGAAAATATTTAGATTGTTTCAATTCCAAAACAATAGATTTTTTATTTTTTTTATTCTTTCTCCCATTAATTGTATTATTTCATTCTAAATATTTTGGCCAAGATAATGAGTTATGCGGGACTCAGATTTTAGAATAAGGGCAATGCACAGATATAGATCTACATAGATAACGCAATTATCACGATTTGTATTGAAACCAAGCGTGCCGACTTTTTAATACCTACTGTACGAACTGTACCGAAGCGATGCGCGACAGTATCGCTTGTGCGATATTCATCGTCTCCTAACACACAACGTCAGATCAAACGTCCAAAGCAAACGCGGCAACGTAATGTGAATAAAGTTTACTTAACGGTAATTTATAGTTAGGTATATTCTGGAACGACACGCAGCTTGGAATACTTAAAAACAGTTTTAATATGAATTTACGCATAATATAATTTTAAAATAACTTACCTGTGATAGGAAATATGTTCCTGCCTTTGGGTGCTCGAAATTTTTGGGCTATTGCAGTTAATTATCAGTATTATCACGCAACGAGGCATTTTTTTAGTTTTTTGCGGACGTTCGGCTGCAACAACGGACGCGCGGGGACTGAAGTTAGCGGCGACTAACCTCGACGCTTGGTCGGGGTTCAGACACGCGAAGTGCATGCATTTGCAATATCTATGTAGATCTATGTCTGTGGGGCAATGTTTTCCGCAAGCACAAAGTTAGAGGCAGGCCTATGAAACTTCCCTACAATCCCGTAAATAAAAATTATCCATACAAACTAACGCCATCTAGCGCCCCGGGACTACCATTTTAGCTTTTATATCTAGAAATATCTGTAGCGATAACTAAACGGTAATTTCGCTAACTCTGTCAAGAGATCCGTGGCACAGTGGATGCGTGCTGTGCCCATTGTAGTCCGTGGATCGAAACCACTCTTAGCAAGAAATGAGTTACTTTTTGTGATTTTTATATTTTTTTACTTTTAAATTGTATATTATTTTACATAATAGTTGTCATTTACTTATTTATTACCACTAAAATTCAACATTTTATTTTGAAAAATGAATCCACTACTAACGCCATCTATACGATCGGAATAAAAATAAAATTGATTTGTACGCCGTTTAGTGGTCGAGTATGCCTATTGAACTTCAATTTCGAACTGTGAGTGGCTTATCTATATCAGTATAAGTGTATAATCTATGGTTAGAGGTATATTCAACCGGCTTTAAAAAATGACCATTATCAGAATCGAATTTTTTTTGAGATCTTCCGCAAAAAGCCAGACATTGCCTCGCTAAAAAACAAACAGGTGCGCGCCTTTGGTAGCGATGCGACATTACGCCAATTTAATCTTTAATAATCTGTTTTAAGACTGATTTCACATTGAAACAAAGTTATTGTGTATATTAAAATAGAGTAGGAAAAGGAGTAAGTAGCCTTGCTTTGCTACCGTGCGCCCGACGTCGCCAAGCCAAGGGCGCAGTAGTGTCAGGGTGCTCGACGCTCGGCGCCCCCTTAGACCCGGCGCCCGTGTGCGCCGCACACCCTGCACTATAGGTAAAGACGCCTCTGCATAAATCCTGTATTTTAGTGAATTCGAGACTATTTGCTAGAGTAATACTAACAATTAGTAGTGCCGCGTCGGAGGTAAGGATAACACGTCTGTGCGTCTCCGTGCAACTCTTTTATTAAGCTGCGCGTCCACAGCATCGGAATCGGAGCGTACGGAGCGGACGGAGCGTCGTCATTTACAAAATGCCGATGGGGTGCGTCCACTGCATTCGGATTCAGCATCGGCAATTTAGGTATTTTTAAAGCAGGAGGATAGTGACGAGGATATTGTTGTAGATTAATTTTCGGAGAATATTATACATTTGATGAATATCATAAATAATGAATATCATAGATTTTTGGGTACATTCATATGACTCTCCTAAAGTAATTAAAACATCGTCGTTCATCGTGAAAAAGTATTTTTGCCTACAGTTTAATGCCGCAAACACGTCAGAACTTGAAACGCTCGGAATCCGAATGATGCGTTCACTGCGGATGACGTCATCAGCACAAATACCGGTCTCTGGCGCAGAAATGCCGATCCAGTGCACGCAGTTTCATAGAAATTAATACAAAGCAACAAATCCTTCCGCTCCGTACGCTCCGATTCCGATCCGGTGGACGCGCAGCTTTAAGGTTCTTAGTCGTATTCGGTGGCTTGGTATACCCTTAAAATTGATTTCGGTGAATTCATTTTATCCACAACTATTTGACTTAAAATGTTTAAACTATACTAAACGAATGTCTTATGTTTATTCGATTCCAATAAAAGAGATTAATATTAAAAAATCGTGTTACTTTTTAAAATATATAATATTTTGCTAATTATTTTGATTTCAGTGGCATTGATTAAGGTGTTTTCGGTGGAAATAAGTGAAGTAAATCATGCATTAGTTATTTATTTACGTTTAAAGGTTGTTTATTTAATTTTCTCATCACCTCTCATGTTGTTTCACGCATTCTGGCATAATCACAGTATTGTGATTAAAAAAGGGAGTGAAATCGGTGCAGCCAATTCTAATGAACCTCAAATGTTATCGAACAGTCAGCTATTCTGTTGACCTTGCTCATGACTTCTATGAAACCAAGCAGCACCTGTCCCATACCTAAACATCAGAAATTGAATTGTACGAAAATTGTAGGTTCTGGACGCATGTATCGTGAAAATATTACTCCGATAGTAATGAATGAAGTTACATTCTCTAACATTGACAGCAGTGACGAAGAATATATATATTTTTTTAAATTCAGGATTGAAAACTTGAATAAGTATAAAGTTTTTATAAGTTTTATTACATTGTATATTAATTAGTGACAAGCATTGAGAAAGGCATGTTAAGATGGTTTGGGCACATGGAGAGGACATGCACATGGACTATTTTAATCGTGTTACAACTAAAAGGCAACGTAATATTTTTATTACAATTACTATTAGTCAAATAAGTGCCTTCTAGAATGGTTGATGTTTTTGAAAGACTGATTTGAAGTGATTTTTTTAATAATAATATTATTATCTGTGATTAAGCTAAATCGAAACGAACACTTCAGATTTGTTTAAATTCCTATATTGTCACTTTTAGCAACTAAAAAGCAGTAGGTACTTTTAATAAAAGTTATTGTAATAATTTAACGCTTCCTTCCAAAGTTGATTCTTGTAAAATTTCTTATATCAGTTATATGTTAATAAATGGGGCTTTAGTCTCGATTAAATAAAATCTTTTATTGTATAATTACCTAACCTGCAATTTCTTACCTAGTACGTATCATACGTATTCGAGCATTGACATCTTTTGTGATTCGTTTCCCAAATTCAAAACGCAACTAAAAAAAATGTTTTGTGGCAACTAGCACTTTAAACTTGAATTGTATTTATTGAATTTATGTATATCCACTGTGGTTAAGATTACTTTTAAGATTATTTTTTAATTTAGATTATGATTAGTTTTAATTTATGTTATATTGTTATTTTTTAAGCTAAGCATTTGTTGTAAGTGTTATGTACACCATAAGTGTCACACATATCGGAAGTGAGACTTTATAAGAACTTTATTGTACAATGTATGGATATGTGTGATGTGGATGTGCTTAATACATAAATAAAAAAAAAACGTATCTACGTACGTAGTAGTACTAAAGCAGTTAAAACATAGGGATATAAAATAGCCTTCAGAATATAAATCATTTGATATGTTTGATTTCGGTGATAAGAATATTGTTTTCGGTGGACACCATTTTAAGAAAATTGAATTCCTACTTATCCATTCAGTCTATGTTGTTCCCGCTACTACTAAAATGTTTTAAATTAAATCTAGATTTGATATTTCATGCTAATAATGCCTAAATTAACAAAAAAAGAATTGCCACCGAAGGCAACCAAATAATGAGTAATAATGTCCCAAAAACGGTTTTATTTCCTAAAAGTCCTCCCAATTGCACCGCAGCGCACAAATTTGTTCGCCAAGTAGGTATCTCTGGATCTGTCTAAACGTAAATTGGATAATTCAAGATTACGCTACTTGACTCCATCTTAATGAAATCTCTTAATTTGATCGGCAAATCTAATTTGTTTATTATTTGCACTATAGCCGCGCTCGCTCTTCTAGTAAATAAGACGGAACAAATAAAATAAGAATGACGGAAAGAAACCGATACGCGCTTGTATTCCGTATTCAGAGACTATCGTCTGTGAATAGACTAGGTAACCTTCCTACATGTTATTCAACAATACCCAATGAAGAACACATGCTTATTAATATGGATTTATGAAAGAGACATACAACTTTTATTTTAGCTGTTCAGACTCACATCTTACCATTTGGATGAAACACATCATTATCATTATCCCCTAGATTGGATATACTGTCCCACTGTTGGGCACGGGCCTCTTCTCACTGTGAGAAAGGAAAGGTCCACCTCGCTGGTCAAGTGCGGGTTGGCAAACTGGATGGTTGGATGAAACACAAATTGCCAGAAATTGTGCAATTGTATGGACATATAAACGCCTAACTAAACCCTGAATATATTATAAGACAGCTCATTGTGTTATTCAACCGCAAATACCGGCCATTTAAGACCATATTACGATATAGGTTGCCGTACGCTCTCAATAAAAACGGATCTCACGACGTTTTAAAAAATGAAAACTTTGAAGCTTTTTTGAAGACTATGGTATGGTCTCATATACTAGGAGTTTTGAGGGCCAGAGTTTGAGTGAGTAAGTTGAACACAAAGCTTGCTGAAATCCCCTTACTAATTATGTATTCGATTACATGGAGATGGATGCTTCTGCGTTTACAACCCCGTCAAGTCACTATGCATACTGCAAGCGCAATATTTCTTAGTGTTCGTCAAATACCAAAAGAGCACAGGCAAGTACGCACCAAATGTAGTAGTCGTAGTGCACTCGATCGATGTTAATAGGCATCGATAGAGCGTGCCACATTACACGAATCTTCATTATTTCTTTTTATAAGAGATAACTCATGCTCTGCTTGTACTCGCTCGCAAAGTGTAGGCGCGCCAACCAAAGTGAAAAAGATTTATTTATCTTATTAATTTATTTATTATTATTACTTACTATTATTATTTAGATGTTCCTCTTCTTCTCAAGTAGACGGTACAGAAATCCAATAGTATCAGCCCAGTATGTGGTCACAGCAGCTGTCTGTGACTCGGCATAGATCGGCCTCAAAACACCTGAGTGGACATTTAGGATACTCCAGCAGGTGACTCGTGGTCTCTTCTGGAGTGCTACAGTCACACTGCATGTAAACAGATGATTGGCTGATCATACCCCATTTCGCTAGGTCGTATCTGTAGCTGTCAACAAGATTCAAGATGTTTAAAGTTCGTAGATTTTCCGTTACCAGCAGTCAAGCATAGCATCAAGTATGAAATCATCAATATGCAATAATAATACATTTGTCTTTATTTTAGAAAGGGTAACCTTACATCATAATAATATAAACAGTTATCTTCAGCTTACATCAGGCTTTAAACCTTTAAAAAAAACCCTTTCTTAATTATAAAATGTAGTGCCTCCATCTTGAAAACTGTAGGGGTCCTTTAAAGGCTGTCAATATCCTTATCTTGTACAAACACATCTAGATTGCGTCTGTCTGATAAAGTTAAAGATACGTTAATTAGCAGTCGGTATCCGCAGGTGGGCATGATGCCACTTTCTTAGCCTTAATTACCTTGTCCTCAAATATTAAATATAACCGCAACTCCTTGTCTTTTAGAAGAGATAAACTTTCTGTGACGTCAGAAGTTAATATATTATTTAATGCTATTAATGATGTTATTCCAAATAAAACCTATACTTAGGTTTTAATAAAAAAAGTGTAGACAATATATTAATAATGTACATACCTATACCTAGTAGAAGCCAACAAAATTCGGTTGTTCGGATTTGGGATATGCGATTAAAAAACTTACAGATCTTTTACGCTTTTAAATGTCGTCAAGTAAATGTAGTCATTCGCATTCGTTTAAGTCAAAATCAAAACCTATGTAACATACAGTATTCCCTTTAGTAAAAGTGACAGCCCCGAAAAATAATTCAGTTCTACATGTAAACACACACACACAAAAACCATTTAGGAAGTCTGCAAACACCAACAGATGTATCTCAACATCTTCGTAATGATTTGATGAACATATAAATAGATGTATTACCGTTACTTGAGAGGAATCCGTTTCACTATGTGACAAGGTTGATTAAACGTGAATGTGACACTGAGGCCAATTTCACGCACCGAATGGGCTGATTGCAAATGAAAGCCCCAACTCAATGTGCAGAATTGAGTCGCAATCTATCAGGACAGACGATATAGCAATAGCCGAATAAACGTGGCATACGAAATCGGTAGTGCAGAACGTTACCCTATATTTTCAAATATCAGTATATATCTTTATAGAAGAACAGAAAACTGTTCTCTGTGAGGAAATCAATATTTCTTGATTACTCATTTAATTTCGGTGTAGTCTCAAAATTTTTCAGCGTCCCGACCAAATATGTATAATATAACATGAAAAATACTGCATGTAGTTCGGTAATTGCTATCAGTTACGGAATGTAACTGTTTTATCATGGTCTATTGCTCTATTACTTCTGTTGATTATTATTTCTATTCGGTAAGATACAAGATGCCATAAAGTGAAGTTTCTAAAATACTTGTGAACTGTACCTAATTAAATAAAGGCAAAGCCACTTAACATGGAAACAGTAGTAGAAGCCTTAAATCTGGTACCAAATTGCGTTCAACAGACGTGCCACTTATTATGCTCGCTAACATACATGCACTGACAAAAACCTCCGTTGTACGGTACGAGAAAATCTAGTTCCCAAATTATATTAACATGTTGGTTTCTTTAATTTTATTCCCGTTGGAAAATTGGATTTTGGATACGCAACGTAAATACGAAACGGAATAAGGTTTTTAACGAATCACAAGTGTATGATCAACCTTCGGGGACTATCCGTTCCTAGGAATAATATTTCTGGTATTACTTTTGCCTTAGTGTCCATTTTATTAGTGACATGTTTTCTCTACCGTTATGTTTTCTCTTTCCGACGATAGAAAGAGAAAGAAAGAGAGAGACTCTTTCTTTCTCTTTCTATCTCTTTATTCAAGTAGAATAAAAATGACCAACGTTGCTAAATCCATCGATAGATAGAATATTGGATTTGGCGTAAGTAGTACTAAGTACCATGGTGTATCTCTTGTCTTGGTTTGTCATATTTTCTACCTATATAATATATGATATGCCTCCGTGGTCCAGCGGATAGCATATGTGTTCGCTGGTGATGAGGTTTCGAGTTCGGTTCCCGGTCGGGCAAAAGTGTTACTGCGTTTTTCCGAATTCTTAGTAGCAGCACGGAGTCTGACAATGTGTCCGGTAACGGCAAGGGGTTTGTCCACTAATACGTGGAACCTAAATTAAATTACTGCTGCTTCACTAATTTATAACATGGTGCAATATGGGTGTAATATTACACCTCGGCCCCATTGGCGATAAGACCGTGAGACTATAAAAAAATATGATGATGGTAGATGCCTTAGATAAGTTTATACACATTGTTACTATGTAGTTTTAATAGTAAAACTTAAACGACTAGCGATGAAACTGAAACGAGCATGTTAAAGTAGCTATTGCAAGGGACCAAATAGCGAAGGCAAGGGTTCTTACGCTCGGGATTGCCATAAAACTGCAGACAGGTGGCGGCCCTAGTGGCGGTCAGTCTTTGGCCATCGTTTTTACAACCGACCCCACAACATAAAATTATAGGTAGTCAGCGATAGCTTATCGGAGAGATGAACGGACTGCTACGCAAAGGATCTCAGGTTCAAATCCAATTCGCACTAACGACTTTTCGATGTTATGTGTGGTTTTATGGTTAATTAACGTTTGCTAAACGGTGAAGAAAATTGTGACCGACATGTTTAAGAGTTCTTCATAATGTTCTCGAAAGACATGTGAAGTCTCCCACCCCGCACTTGGCTAGCATGGTGGACAATGGACTAGCCCTGTTCATAATTGATGAGGTATTTCAGACAAATGCCGCGTGAATTTTAAAATAGAGAATCGCTGCAGTTCATTGGTGTTTACTAAGCTATCGCTGCTTTCAAGTGTAGTGCTTCAATTTAATTACTCATAATTAGATAGGTTTCTAAGAGGCTCTCACTTGGTGCCTACTTACCTATCGCCGCAGACTTCGCAAACTATCGTCCAACTAGTTTACAAGTCTGCGGTAAGTTACACGTGTGCAAAACCGCTACCTACATTACCAGCCAACAAAAGCTTTAGCTCTCGCGTACAAGAATTTAATTTGTCTTGTCTCTCTATACTTACTTACTTATTTTGTAAAGAGGAAGAATTCGTAGTTTTGAATATTTGAAACGTATAAACTGAAAAACTTTTAAAATGATATCAATAATTTTTCAGTAACTTAAGCTACTTATATTTAATGTGCGTTGTGCATCTTTGATCTACATCTACTACTATTAGTCTAGTCCACTATTCAGTATTCCCTCTATATATTATTATGAAAAGAGTTTGTTTGGTTGGTTGAACGTGGCGCTAATCTCAAGAACTGCTGGTTCGATTTGGATAATATGAATATTGTGTTGTGTTGGATAGCTCATTTATCGAGGAAGGCTATATAACATTACGTTATAAGGGTCGGGTCCACTAGGCTCAGCTAGTTAAGTAGAAGGATGATGTAATCGAAAGAAGGATTGTTAGTCGCAATGTCCGAAATCCCAATTCTGTATTAAGTTAACCCATTACTTTGAGGCTTTCAGGAAGTTTTGTTTCGGTAATACTTCGTTCTACACATACTAATTCTTATCAAGGTAAGAATAAATCAATACTCAGAGTCACCTACTATCTTACGTGGGCGGCATGGACTGAATGATGTGTGTGAATAGTCCAAAAGTTTATTGTAACCAAGTTTCTCTATTCCCGTCGTTCGACCTTAGATATTCTTTCACGGCGGGTAGACAAAAACCCTAACTTAACCTTGAATATTAGTTTTTCCACAGAGCCGCTGCCTATCTGACCTCCAAAGCTCAAAGGAACATCGATATTCCATGGTTTACACTAGTGTTGATTAATTTAGAGGTACTTAGTTACTAAGTCCCTATAACGACTGTCAAAGGTCTTCTTGACGGCTGGGACCGAACGGCTTAATATACCATGCAAGCGATAATTACCCGCTCAATACGCACATAACGCTGAAAAGTCAGTGGTGCGTGCCGTCGACTCGAACTTTATACCCTCTGCATGGCAGTCAGTTGGTAGGTATCTCCACTAGGCTAGCGCTATCTTCTACGATTTTCAAAAAGTTGTGTAAACTATTCCAAGTTTTTACAAGAGCCAGACACCAATACATAAAGTCTGTATTTTATTAGATTACTTGCTGCTGCCCGCGACGTCGTCTGCGTGAACGCTATACAGCACCAAATTATTAAATAAATACCTACGATTATACCTTTTAAAAACCCCTACATTTACCCGTTTCTTCTTTATATTTCATATCTGCAGAAAGTGCAGTAACAGAGGGAGACTGTCTTTTGTAAAATTGACATAAAAAAAAGTGCTGATTTTCAGCCTGCTTTGAATAAATGACTTAATGGTAATTCTGCTGAATTAGGTCATAAGTTGTGACTGAAGTAGATGGAGAAAATAAGGAATACAGAATAGGGTAAAAGTACATACTTATAGGACTTCTTGATATACAACATTAGGTTTGGCTCTCCGCAGCCAAACTGTAAAGAGAGTCAGGACTGGTGACGCGGGAGCAAGCTACGTACAGCTGCCCGTGTGAGAAGCAGCTCGTCCTGAGGTCGACACCCGCTGCCCTCAGTGTCTGCTCCTGCGACTTATTGATGGTAATCGCAAAGCAAACACTTACGGGGAACTGTACGCGCTTGAACGGGAACGGGAAGTTATGAGGTATGAGGGGAATGCGTGGTATAAATACTGTCTCGCCGACGCCACAACCCGTAAGAATTTCCGCCTCAATGGTGTGTCTGTGGAGCGAGATAACTTTAAGGCGGGTCACATTACACAACTTAGGAGGAGATAGTTTCCGAAGAAGCATAATCGGGACACCGACCTTCAGCTTGATGGTATGCGCTGGAAGTTCACTTGCTGACAGGGAGTTCAGAAATTCCACGGGAAAATGTGTGGCGTCATCTTGCTCGACGACAGTGTTTATAGAGGTGTAGACCACTTCATTCCCCTCAATTTCCGTGAGAATACATTCGTTAATTGCTACTGCCTGATCATTTTTGGGCCTCAAAAAAGCCCGCTCACACACCCAAGAATTCTGCTATTACGGTATACTACTGATGTCCCCGTACACACAGCGAATGAGTTCTTCTAAGCTACATACAACTCTACTGAGAGACTCTGGAAGCACCACCTGTCCACCTCTCTCCTCTGGTAGAGTGCCTTCGCCAAGACTTAGAAGGACATCGGAGAATTGTTGAGCACGTGCATTGACGCCGAGCCGAGCTCTCATATTAATGGTCAAGCGCAGCGTACGCACTCGTGACCACAACGAAGATCGTTTCAACGAAGCACTCACCTCGTCAGCCCTCGATCCCCGCGTCACCACGGGAAGCGTTTGTCGGAAATCGACACTGAACAGAACTGTAACCACCCATCAAATGCTCGTTCCTGCGGATGTCCTGCAGGGTTCTGTCCATGGCCTCAACTGCCTTCCTATTGGCCATCGTGCGCTCATCCCATACGATCAGAGAGCAATCCTTGAGCACGTGTCCCTTATCACTGTTACGTGACACACCACGAATGGGCGAATATTAAACATGGCATGTGCTGTCTTGCCACCCGGAAGCAGTGTGGCAGCGATTCCTGACCTTTGCAAGTATGCCAGTGGTAACAAATGTTTTTCCTGTTCCACCAGGAGCATCCAAGAAATATATTTTACCCTGGCTTTGCCCAACGCTTTCAAGGACGGTGTCATAAATTTCGTATGGTGGTCATTTCACCCGGATTGTGAATTGTCTCACCGTTATACTCCCAATTTCCACGGTCTTGATGCGGTGATGATTGGGAAGCTGGTAACCCATATTTGACCAGTGGATTGCCGCCGATAGAAATGACCACGTCTTGAAGTGAACTGAGACAGGTGTTCAGCGCGCGTTCATCAGTTACTTCGACTTCGCCTCCAGTAGCACGCCTCAAAGCTCGCAGAAAATCTTTAGACAGATGATGGCGATACTTCTGCCACAAAGCTACCGGGTTCGCCTCTCTACAAAACACCAAGATGACGTCAATCAGATGACGCATGCGGCTGGGACTGTCACTGGCGCTCGCCTCCGCGAGAGTGTCATCCCAGTTTTGGTCACCGTCGAGAAGGTGACGTGCTGCGCAGGCTGCGCGGTAAGTGAGATAATCCACGCCATTAAATGTCCTCAGAAAGGCGAAAGACGTTGGGCCTCGAACCGTGTGAAGTAACAACCGCAGAAAATAGCATTCGCCATTATTCGTGTGTACGGTATAAACTCTACAAAATGCGGTGTCCTTGAAACTTACTGGAAAACCTTCCCCAGCACCTCCTCGTCGACGTCAGTTAAATACACCCTTTTGCTTGTCGTAAGTGTAATATGAAGGCATCTCGTCATACGTAAGGGACCTTCCAAACTGGCCGACTTCACAGAGCCTGAAAAATGCCAAGAGAGTTGTTTGGAGCAGATTTTCCAAGCGCTCAGCAACGCTGTCGGGATCAAAATATATGCGCTGGCCGTTCTCCAGGTGGACGTGTAAATGCATGACGGTAGGATGCCGGTCATGTATAGAGAACACCAGTATCCACCAAACCGCTTCAGACGTAACAATAAAATAAAAGCTTATTATTTTCCAAGTGACTAATAACTTAAAAGATGACTAAATGTTTGCAACTAATAAAATAACTTGCTAACGATTAAATATTTTCGCGACTATTATCTTAATATATAAAATCCTTGCGTTACTGACTGACTGACAGACACGCTACAGCCGAAACTATTGGGCGCAGGAAGCTGAAATTTGGCATGTATGTTCCTAGGGAACCGTAGGGCTGCACTGAGAAGGGATTTCCCGAAATTTCCACGGGATCGGCCAAAACGGGTAAATTTAAAAAAAATGCAGGCGTAGCTGCTGGCGTCCTCTAGTATTAAATAAGATTCAAAACTAAGGGTGTTATAAAAACCAGCAGCTGCGTTTAGGTAGCAAATAAACTATACAAGTCAATTGAAATATCAGCCGAGGAGCTATAAATAATGACTTGGCGACTAATAATGTTAGTAGTAGGTTATGTTAGGTTTTCATGTGACCCCGTACCCAAAAAAAGGAGCCCTGCGAAGCAGGGCTCCGTCAACTTGACTTAAGAGACTGTAGCGTCTTATTTACTTATACGAAACACTTCATTTAAGATAAAATCATTTGTCAAATATTGAAATTTGTATTATTTATGAATGCCCATTTTCAATTTTTTATTCATCATCAAGTTTCCGCTTAGATACGAATTCAGTACCCAAAAAAAAAAATTACTGCTAGTTTAAATTAAAACGAAGCTTATAGGTAACTGACATATTAATTTGCTACCCTTTACTTATTACGATCCTCCTTATTAGCTACCCATTATATATGGTACCCACTCTAATTATCTTTGAAACTTGTATTCGTTTTACTTAGATGTTGCATTAAATACATGCCTAAAATAAATGGCTGTGTGTGAGTAAAAAAAATCTAGCTAGTTCCACATCTCACTAAAGTTTATAAGCAACATGGAAATATATTAATTAAGGAGCAATAATTACACCAATGTGACCAAAATGTTTATTTTGTACTAACTCTATTACTATTTATAATGTACCTGCTGTAAAAAATAAGCATGTCTTATCTTTAAAATATATATGGCATGCTTAATTTTCCTCTTAATGCGTTATTTAGCTCAAATTGCTTACAGCAATAGTGTGACGTTTTCGAGTTGAAATTTTGTTATTAATCTATGCAGTTCTTTTTGAGTTTTGTTTGTATTTACATACAGACAAACTCGATGAATTTTATAAGACATAGATGAAGCAGCTTAAAACTATATATAAACACTTCTTTTTTAATTGTCTTGCTCATCTCTGAAATAAATTAACGATACAGTTTTTAAGAAGAAAATGCACAACTCCATCTATGACTTTTGAAAACAACTTTTAACCTCGCCAACATGATCAAATTTAAATTATTTATACCCAAAAAGGGCTTACATGTAATTCGACTTGATATTTTTGAACTCTCATAAATGGCGCTGCTTTAAAATTGCCTTGATACTACTTATATTCATTTAATTAGCTATGTTTATCGGCCTCAGTTACTTATATTGCGTGATTTTTATAGTGTGAAGCTAGCTTATAGCAAGGTTAACATAATAACAACATTCAAATATGCGTAATTAGATTACACTTTGTTACAGAATGCGTTGAAGAAATAAAGGTTCACTGCTCGTTCCCCGTAGGTGATAGAGTAATAATATGTAGCCTATATGTTGACCCGACATTCTAATAATATTCGTGCCAAATTTGAAGTGAATCCATGCCGTACTTTTTGAGTTCATCCAGGATATACAGACAAACAGACAAAAATTCTAAAAACTATATTTTTGGCTTCGATGTCGATTGTAGATCACACCCAAAGTATTCTTTAAAAAAAATTGGTTGCCTGTAAAGTCGGTATACGAGCGAAAGTTTTACGTGACAACGACTTTGAGTGGTAAAATAATTTTAATGTGAATATTCATTCGTATAGTAGGAAGAAGGATGAAAGACGCGTGCCTTTCACTTTTTATGTCTGTCTCTCTCGCTCTTAGGCGGGACGCGTGCCTCTCACTCGCTCTCATTGTGAGCGCATAACGTGAGCGGAGCGTAACGCAGTTTCTTGAAGTGTCACCCGGCAAACCAATTTATAAGACGTTGTCACGTCAAAAATATTCAATGTAGGTCAGGTGGGGCACAGTGTTACACGGGGTACAATGTCTTTATCTCCGTCCCTGTCTTTTATTTTTATGAAGTTGGCAGCTCGCCGCAGTTTTTAAGGTGCTTAAAAAATAACAAACAAAAAAGGTTTGTTTGTGATTAAACGACAAAAAATCTGTTCAAAGTTTTTAATTTCTTTCCGGACTTATTGTATTTTTGTAAGAGAAGGTAGTTTTCCTTTATTTCACACATATTTAGCTACAACGTAAGTTATAGTTAGTAGGTAAAGTTTACAACAAACTATTCAACGGTAATCCGTTGAATAGTTTGTTGTAAACTTTACCTAAAATACTCATATTTTTTTTTTACTTGGATACCCTCTATGGGGCACTCTGTGTTACGGGGCACTGTGTGACACTGTAACAGTGTAACTAACTGTTTTATTAACATATATATATATATATATATATACATATATATATGCTCATAAAACTCAAAGAGCACTTTGTCTGTACATTGAATATTTTAGTGAAATTTCAATTCGATTGTGACATGTTATCGATATAGAACACAAAACAATTTTTTTGGAATTATTGTCTGTCTGTCTGTCCGTCTGTCTGTATGTTTGTTAAATCATCACGCAATAACCAGTGAACGGATTTTGATGCAGTTTTGACCAATATATTGCCTGAAAACCCGATTACAATCTTGGATAACAATCATCACGCTATCAGCTATGGGAGCCTAGCAGTGTCATTCAATAAATTTAATAGACTTGAATTCAAGCAACACACTAAATTGTTTGTATGGTGACAAACGCATAGTTTGTGTCTTTGGTTAACATTTAGTCTTTAGTTTATAAGAATCCGTTTATTCCATCAAAAGTTATCGCAATTTAAAATATACATAATATATCCGCATTGGTTATCAAGAGATTCGGACATTTCGGACTCAATTTGGGCAAAAATTTACTGTAATTTCTTTTCTAATATTTAAATTGTCTATGCTGGATTTTAACACCGACTTTTAATTTTGCCAGTGGTGCCATCTAGGGGTATTATTTAAAATTATTATTTTAGCGGTACCTACTTTTGCCGACTTGCTCACAACAAGAACTAGCTGGATTAAAACACACGATATTTTTAATTTTAATAATTCAATATGCACATAACTCCGGAAAGTCAGTGGTGCACGCCGTGGATTCAAAGTCACAGTCAAAGTCAAAATCCTTTATTCCTTTGAGTCACAATGTGACGCTTATGAACGTAAAAATAATAAATTTATAAAATAATTACTAAAAGACTACATTTACATTTACTGCCACGTTCGCAAAGCAAGGGCGTAGAACCATGAGAAAGAACGGGCAATAAAACTCACGGTCACTTTTTTTCATCGTCAGGTTTTGCATAATACACATAATTTACATTTTGTAAGGTGCTGCAACTGTTACACCTTCTATATCACTTGTATTATATTTACTGTACATAATAATACTCAAGCATAATACTTTTGATGTTCATTTGGTTAGCCTCCTCAGAATAGACATGGTGAAACAGGAGCATCCACTTACATTATTTATACCTAATAATGCAGGCAATCCGTGAAAGTGATCAGAACCATGATGGAAATGATGCAGTTAAATATTAAAATTTAATACCAGACCGCAAGACCGTCATCGACCAGTCATCGCAAGTAGCACCCGTTCACGAGTATGACGCATGGGCCAGCCATCATTCCTCTCACCATATTAGAGGGACAGGGATGACCCGACACACGACGCCACCACAAGAAATGACATTTTAGTGAGCATGACGACAACGGTATACGAACCGGCAGTAAGAAACAATCTATTGGTAATATTGGTATACCGACCATGACCGCCAATTACCTCCACTTTACAGATCGTTATTATTAACATAAATTAGTGGAACGCGTGAAGGAATGCAAATGTAGAAAGAATTTTGTGGTGACAAGTGAACAATGATATAATCAGGGATGAATAATGTTAAACTACATTCAACAAATCATAAATATCCAAATCCTGCAAAAATCATGTGTTCACGATGCAACTCCACTTAACATGTCACTTATCAAAACGAGAACTTAACAAAATATAACAATTATATTAAACGGTCAGAAAAGAAAATATAGCCTAAGCCTATCCCCATGGTGTCTTATCATTTAAAAAATCCTTAATAGTGTAATAACCCCTTTGTAAAAGAAAGTTCCTAATTGTCCGTTTGTATTTGTGCATGGGTAAATTCATTATCTCAAGAGGCAATTTGTTGAAAAATCGTATACCAATCCCCGCAAATGAGTTCTGAACTTTATGTAAGCGATAGTTAGTTCCCACTAGTTTATGCTTATTCCTTGTGTTCACTTTGTGCAAATCACTATTTTTGCGATATAGAATTGCCCATGCAGGGTAAATTCATTATTTCAAGAGGCAATTTGTTAAAAAAAAAATTGTTGAAAAATTAGAACCCGAGACCCTCTGCATGGCAGTCTGCTGGTATCTCCACTAGGCTATCGCTGCATGTCGAGGTTAAATAAGTAAGAGTAAGTTTTTAATCAATATACATACAATAATAAATATACTCGTACAATTTGTTTTATACATTTTCAACTGCACACTGTTGCTGAATTCAAACCAAATATGGAAACGGAAGTTTATGCTGCAATGCATTATTTATCTGTTCTGTGATGCATTAAGTACATAACTACCTACATCTTTGAAAGTAAGGAAATACAAAACAGCCATGTTCGGTAAAAGAAATGATTGCTCTCCGAAACTCATCGAGTCGCAGGAATATTTGACTGTTTTTATCAGACAGTCATTATTTTACCATTATCAAAAAGCAATTCTTGTTTCACAATTATATTTTGTGCACACATTATTTTGAGCAGCGGTGTCCAAACTGTCCGACGAATTTGCTTGCGATATTGACTATCGAACTTTGTACTTTATATTTCTGATCGCTGTATCCAGTATCTAAATTCAACAAATCTGTGCCATAACATATTTATTTGAGAAAACTATGTATGACATTGATTAATTGTATTAATCATCGTCATAGTGAGGGCAGTGATAGTCTAGTGGAGAGACCGACAGACTGCTACGCAGAGGGTCCGGGTTCGAATCCACGGCGAGCACCAATGACTTTTCGAAGCTATGTGTGTATTAAATTGTTAATTATCGCTTGCTAACCGGTGAAGGAAAACATCGTGAGGAAACCTGCATGTCTGAGAGTTCTCCATAATGTTCTTGAAAGACATGTGAAGTCTGCCAATCCGCATTTGGGCAGCGTGGTGGACTATGGCCTTATACTTCTCATAGTGAGAAGAGGCCCGTGCCTAGCAGTGGGACAGTTTATATACAGGGCCGATAGTGTAAAGGTTTCATCCAAGACTGTCACCTTGGAAGCCAAGGCGAGCTTACTAGCCAGGGCGTATATGACAGAATATTAGCTTTTCCATAGAATGTGCTGTCTGACCTATACGTAGTAGTGCCTCCGTGGTCCAGTGGATAGCGTATGCGACTGCTGATCGGAGGTCCCGGCGTCTGTTCCCGGGTCGGGCAAAGTGTTACTGCGTTTTTCGAAATTCTCTGTAGCAGCACGGAGTCTGGTGATGTGCCCAGTAACGGCAATAGGCTCGCCCCCTATTACGTGGGACCTAAAAATTCATGGCGAAATATGGGTGTAATGTTACACCTCTGCCTACCCTTTCGGGGATACAGGCGTGAGTCTATAAATAAAATAAATAAACAAGGGTACTGACAATCTTTAACGACTGTCAAAGATCTTCATGGCAGCCTAGCTCGTACTCTGCGAGAAACAATTTAATTGTCCACATTGTGGAACAACAACGGTTTTCTATCGCCTCTCAGTGGGAGTGCATTAATAACGTATAAGATGATACTAGAAATGCTCTTCTTCTGAAATTCTACTTGATACTACAGCATGATTCATTCTTTCTAAGAAATGGAGACCCTTCCGGTCACTTTGTAAATGCTCTCTACAATATTATTTTGCTATGGAATAAATTTCAATCTTTCAATTATCATTTCGTCCACAAGCGCTATTAAATATGAACGACCTGCGGTGTTATTCTATCCTTTCTTTACATACTGTGATTTGACTACCTTCAAGTTAAGTAAGATATAACGAGAATTAATTACACCACTTGCCTTTGTCCAGAGATCAATTCTTATTGTAGGAGATTTATGTAAAATCTCCCTACTAAACTAGGCTTCCCCCATTAGGCCCCTCAGTTCCCACACAATACTATTAACCAATCACCTATTGAGTATTGTTTAAGCTGCTCTTGAGCGAGATTAATGCACACACTCACAACCTCGTATATTACACAGTACGTTTACATGTGTGCACAGATTGCGCAGTACAATCTGTGGGATAACATCGTTCATACGAAATGCGGGCTGGACGACGCGCGGACCGATACCTTCAAAACATTAATAAAAATCTTCAGAAAAATAAATCTTTTCATAACAAGAGACAGTTCATATTCACCAACTAAATTAACAGTTTGGCAAAGAAGGTTTTATAACCCAGAACCTCGGTGCTACAGGATGAAAGCGGCAGTCAAAAAGGTAATGTGAATGGAATGTATTCATCATCACTACATAGTATAAAACAAAGTCTGTCTTCTGTCTCTGTCCGTATGTATGCTTAAATCTACGCAACGGATTTTAATGCGTTTTTTTTAATAGATATAATGATTCAAGAGGAAAGTTTATATGTATAATACGTTTATGGCGGTCGCCGGATCAGCTAGTTTATAATAATCCCTAGCAGAATACTAGACCGATTATATTATTGACCGGCTGACGACTTGTTTGATGTACTGTAATTGCCCTTTTCGGTCTTCAATATAACTCCTGTGTATCACTCACAGCTAGAACATCGTTTTCGCTGCGTCCTCCTGTCCTAACTACCAAAAAAGCTTTTTATATTGCACTTTATGATGGAAAAATATATTAACCGCATTTACACGGTTTACTACAAAACAGATCACTCGCATATGCATCACAGTATGCAACTAATACTATTTGATAGACGCAGCTTATCCATAAATAAATAATTAATAGTTATTACTAACCATCAAAGGGGATTAAACCTGAATACCACGAAAGATAGAAAGAGTTTTAAATGTAATGAAGCCCTGCTCGTCCAACGACAAAAAAATTAAATACTAAGTCCATTTCAGTGTTATTTAATTATGGATTCTAGTAAATCCTTTTAAAAGCTTAGTCTGAAAATAAACAGTAAGTCTGAAAAGCTCAAGCACTTTAATTTCAAAGTAATTCTTGCAAATGTGACCACATTTTATTTGTAATCATTTCTTATGTAGCCAATGTACGGAACCAAAGATGAGCCGGATAGTGGTTGACCACCCACTCGCTACGAACGAGGAAAGCTTGGCCTATATTTACAACTGAATGTATATATATATATAAAGTTCTGGATGTCTTTTTTATTATCAATGTTGTGTTAAACTTGATGTCTTTTCTGATTAAAGGCTGCTAAATTACTTTAATTTAGTTTCTTTATTACCTGTATATAAAAAATCTCAGTTTTCCGTATACGTATACCTCCTGTTCGCGAAAAACGAACACTCTGTAGTACCTACTGCGAGAAACTCATGATAAAGGGACGGTTCAATCAATTCACGAGGTTAAAAGCTCATCTAAGGGTTGTAGCACACGTATCAACTCGGAAAGGGATCGGCACCGTATCAACTTGAGCCGTTCAGTATTATTTGTATGGAACTCCCTACTGCAACGCACACTAATCGGAATCGTAACGTAATCGCTCCGCCTCGGGACAGGCTTATGAACGTGGTGCGGTGCGTGGTCGACTTGCAGTTCCCGCACTTACGGCTCTCCGTACGCTAGCTTACGGCTCTCCGTAGCCTAGCTTACGGCTTTCCGTAGCCTAGCTTACGTCTCTTCGTCCACGCCCTTCCCGCGGTCTGCGTTGCCGAACAAAGAACGTTGCTTTCATTGGCTATCATTCACAAGGCAGCTTCCAGTCGTGTTGAGCGCGTGTTGAATGGAATTGTTTGGTTTGATTTAAAAAAAAAACGAAGAATAGGGAGAAACTCATAGAAGAAGTAAGGAAGTATCCATATTTATATGATTTAAGTGACACTAAATATAGCGATAACTTGAAAAAGGACAAGGCATGGAGACAAGACGTTTGGATTCAAAATGATTGAAGTAGTGCCGCCTAGCCGTCAACCAGCGGTCGGCGAGCCGTAAGCACGGCGTCGCCCAGCCGTAGCCGAGTCGGCGTGCCGGAGCTTCCGATCCGCTTACGTTACGTGGTTCTTACGTCAGGTTGACGCCTGTTTGACGGCGAGGCGAAAGGCGATACGGTGCTCATCCCTTTCCGAGTTGATATGTGTGCTACGACCTTAATCCGTAACCGTGTCTGATTTATGGATGGATGATCAGTCATCAAAAGTCATACCCCTCCGTGCAAATTATAAACATCTAACAGTCGGATCCGCAATACTATTTGCAGATAACATAATGTATGTGAGATAGAGCTGAAAGAATCACAGCACTTATTGAGTGTCTGTTGGTGTGTTTCGTTTAATTCATGCGGTAAACATTTCTCGAGCTTTTGCACTTCTCTAATTTGTTTCATACATACATAGTCTCACGCCTATAACCCCGAAGAGGTAGGCAGAGGTGTATTTCTACACCCACTTTTCGCCAGATATACTTTAGCCCCACGTAATAAGGGGCGAGCCTATTGCCGTACCGGGCACATTTCCAGACTCCGTGCTGCTACTTAGAATTTCGTGACAGAAAAACCCAATAACACTGCCCGACCCAGGAATCGAACCCGGGACCTCCCGATCCCACGCGAACATTTATGCCGCGAGACCAACGAGGCAGTCGTATAGGGTTTGATGTCGAGTTTTCCGTCTCTACGCAAATATGGTATTTGCATCGTGTGTGTTAGTCGCCTCTTACGACACTCACGGGAAGATAGGGGGTGGTGACACTTGTATTCTATGCCGTCAACCACACGGCTAATTTGTTTCAAGTGAATTAAAATTGTTTTATCACTCACACCGAAAGTCTATTGCTAACTCTGACATGGTTTGCGATAGTTATTCTCTATTCTCCAGAAATTACTCTAAGTAAAACACAGCACTTTAGCGTAATGGGTAAACGACTTTTATCTGCGCACTCTCCGTGCAGTCAAAACCAATAATTAATTGTGTTATATGCACACGCAACGTCGAAAAGTTAAGTTAGTTTAGAATTACCTCATAAATTAAGAGCTCTGAAATTCTAAGTAGCACTCGTATCTCTATCCGTGTCAAAATTCTATTACTTTATAGTCTGAGATCTCACGGCGAGGTTTCTTCGAAAGTAGGTTTTTTTATGCACTTTCTAGATTTTATTAATAATACAGCAATACGCATCCGCAAGGTTGTCTATAAAAATATATCGCCGCAAGCTTTGATTATAAACTTGCCGCCGCAAGTAATTAAAATAAATTCCAGATAGTGATATTTTAGTGATTCTAACTTGTCAAATCAGACACTTAATGAAATGTCCAAAACAATCTCGTTCTACGGCATTTGTATGAATTATACACTAGTGACGTCATAAATATAAGCAGTCAATTTAGAGCTTAGAGTACCTACTAGTTGTTAATATAATAGTATATAGTCATCATCAGCCCTATATATAAACTGTCCCACTGCTGGGCACGGGTCTCTTCTCACTATAAGAAGGGTAAGGCCATAGTCCACCACGCTGGCCTAGCGCGGGTTAGTAGACTTCACATGTCTTTCGAGAACATTATGGAGAACTCTCAGACATGTAGGTTTCCTCACGATGTTTTCCCTCACCGTTAAGCAAGCGATAATTAACAATTTAATACGCACATAACTACGAAAAGTCATTGATGCGCGCCGTGGATTCGAACCCGGAGCCTCTGCGTAGCAGTCTGTCGATCTCTCCACTAGGCTATCGCTGCTTTACTATAGTATGTAGTAATAGGTGAAAATAAAAGATTGAAAATAGAGTTTTGAAGTCAATTGATTAAAATTAAACTACAGTTTACGGATTTTATCGCGTTATATTGGTTTCACTGGTTATTTGTTATTACATTTAAACCGAAAGATCTAGAAACTACATTTTTATTACTAGCCGACGTTTCGAATTTTTTACAGGATTCGTGTTCACTTTGTGACTTTGTCCTTCTTGGGTTTCATTAGCCTGATAACAGGGTCCCAAGCTGGAGGAACATTCCAACCATCTTCCCTATTGAAATTAGGATGTTTTTTAATTTCAATAGCTTGAATAACATATAACAATAACTTGAATAACATGAAATTGATTGAGGATGTTTTTTAATTTCAATAGCTTCACGTATCATGATACGTGAAGCTATTGAAATTAAAAAACATCCTAATTTCAATAGGGAAGATGGTTGGAATGTTCCTCCAGCTTGGGACCCTGTTATCAGGCTAATGAAACCCAAGAAGGACAAAGTCACCAGAAGACATCAAGTCACAGTGAGCACATTCTGCGTAGATAGTAACACCAATAGTTGAAAAATGTTCAGGTACTTTGAGATAACTTATAAATTCAAGACAAAGACAAATATCACCTCAGTCTGCCGTGAACACGAATCCTGTAAAGAATTCGAAACGTCGGCTAGTAATAAAAATGTAGTTTCTAGATCTTTCGGTTTAAATGTAATAACAAATAACCAGTGAAACCAATATAACGCGATAAAATCCGTAAACTGTAGTTTAATTTCAATGTGTAACATTCGCGTAAACCCACGAAAATATTCAATTGATTAACTAAATTGGCCTTATTTTGACATGTCTTAGTTAAATGATTAATTGATTAGTATCGATTTGATACAGCGAAGCGATAGCAATTATAAATCTAAGCATGTCTTACTAGATAAAAGAACTTATATAATTTGTTTCACTTGCAGGAATGATCCCTCTTGTATATAAATAACGGTAGTCTGAGGTTATAGTGGTCGCTTCGTGGCTAGACACTGCACTAACTGTTAGGGGTTCGATCCCTATACGGGACCACACTTTGGGTGATCCATAAGTTGTTACAAGTCAGAGTGTACTTTGTGTTCATTTGTTGTATACGGATATAACATATGAAAAGAATCTTAGGCTATTAACTAGTTTAGATTTGATGAATTGCACCGTGATAACCTTACAAGTGACGACAAAAAGGAGGAAGTTCTTAATTTGATAGCATGTTGACTTATCATTTAGATATTTTTCCGGAATTGTGAAGAAAATCTCTTTTCCTTTTATTTCTCGAATGCTATCTAATCATCTTCGTTGTCTGTTTATTTGGCAACGACAAAAAATGATTAAATTTGACTAGAAGCGTAGTCAGGGCTAAAAACGTAAATAATATTTTTACTTATCAAATTCAACGAAGAGGTATCTTTGTTGAAAGTTTTTATTATCTTTGCTACTTAATATTACGAAAGAAGTTCTGTTTCTGTATTGAGGTCTTTTTAAACTTACTCTACATACTCAAGTTATTCTGAAGAACTTTATAAAGCGTTGTTTTAAATAAGATGGTATAAACAAAGAGAAATCAATATAGCTGATTAACTGCTAATGTAATTAAATTATCTCTAGTTCTCACAACGCCCTTTCCTTCTCTCCTTCTTATATACAATGATTTGACAAAATCATTAGATTGGTATTTAAGGGAGGTCAGCTCAAAGCGGCCACCTTTACTTTAAGTTAAAAAAAATCTATCAAACGATAGACTTTTGAAGATAATTTAATAGCCAGAAAATTTATTAAAGTGTTATGAGGCGAAACTGAAATTTGTGGAAATTTAAAAATGACTATATGATATGTGAATTACGAAAACTTGCCCAAAAACCGCTTTGTCCGAGTGGTCGCCCAAAGCGGCCATGGGGGTAAGGGCAGTGTGGCCACCCCAAAGTACACATGAAAGTGTTGGAAAATTATCGTACCTGACGAAATAAAAATACCAAAAATATAAGTATTTTTTTTTATAAAATAATTAATTTGTTGTGCTTTCTTAGTTCTCAGTCTTGAGAATGGAATGTTATTTGCTTCGGCATATTGAAACAAGTAAAGAGGTTGTCCATGTGAAACAAGTACTCTAAGAGTGCGTCTTCCTGCTGTAAAGTAAATACTGTTGTAAAGAGAGAGATTTGTGCGAGGGACACCGTACCTATTTTATTGCGATACATTTAATCAAGCTGTGTTTTTCATTTACCTCTTTAATTGCCCGAGCATTCACATTTTTTCCCATGACACCTGAGTAGTTTTTCTAGTTGTTAACCACCTAAACAAAATAATTAAGCATTATCTATCAAATTATAATGATTTATCTTTGGGCAAAGTGGTCAGTTGGCCGCTTCACCCGAGCCGCTTTGCCTTTTTCGGCAATTTTGTTTCCATTAATAACCATTATCACATTATTTATTATCCTTCAAAGAGAACAGAACACAAACATAGCTAAATAGATAAGCAACAGTAAACATGTAATAAACTCATTGAAATATAACGAACTTTGACCAAAGCAGATAGAACTTACCTAGCATTTTTTTAACAAGACACCCAAAATATTATATTTCGTCACAACCGTGCAACCACGCGCTCGGTCCTTACGCTACCGAGTTGCTGATCGGTGTAGGGCGGAAGATTTGTAATGCGGATAGAACGACAACGCCACGCTATAATTACAAATAAGTGAAAAATGAAGCGTGGCCGCTTTGCCTCCTGTGGCCGGTTTGAGCTGACTTCCCCTAATACTGTGATTTAGATTATATAAGGCAGCCACAAGCTATCGTGCAAACCAGCAGAAAATTTCCATCATAGCTTTTATTTTCTCTCGGCAAAACAAACATGATTATCTACAGTTAATTTTCAGTACGCAAAAGCACTCAAATTGATAACTTCGTATCTTGTACTTCATACTCGTCAAATCGATGTCTGTAAATAAACATATTTTTTATGACACTGGCACAATACAAAATTGACCTGTGTGATCTTTACCTTCCGTGTGGTGACGGATTAAGAATACGGAATGTCACCACCCCATATCATCACATGGGTGTCGTAAGAGCCGACAGAGGGATCATATTATGCAGAGAACAGCACTGTAAGAGAAGGAAAACTTGATACAAACCCTATACCAACCCGTTTGGCCAGCGTGGTATAGTAGACCAATTCCTCCTTTCAAAGGAGAGGCCTAGTCCAGCAGTGGACTGTTAAAGGCTGATGCCGACAATACAAAATGGTTGACGATCCTCGCATACCTTAAACTCGGAGCAGCCAAAGCGCAATTCATCAAATCATTTCTATTTTCAAATAAAAAAAAAGTACACACACACCACGGTAATTTTTATTGCCAAATACGGACAAAGATTATTTTTCTTTCACATGCAGTGTGTATGAGAGTGTAATATGTATTATTGTGTATAGGTGTAGTTGTGGTGGTGTGTCCTTTGGATTTAGTGGCTTCATTACCGCAGGTATTACCGCGACATCGGAATAATGTGGGATTGAGCTTCATCCCGGCCAGATAAAACGTTGCACGTGGCACATGGCTATACAACTTTCTATTATATAAAACTCAGTCTCGGGCTCTAAGCTCCTTAGATTCGATCGAAGGCGACTAACTAATTACAAAACAGACTTTGTAAAGTCTGTACAAGGTTACTTACACTGTCCGATGAAACAACGATTGACGACTCGATGGCGTAGCAAGAGTGTAACCGACTGACACGCCATAGTACGCGGCCCGGGTTCGATTCCCGCTCAGGTCAAACATTTGTGTGCACGAATGGATAATGGATGTGTGTCTTGGTCTGGGTGTTACTATGTATTTTTATTTACACTTTTTTGTACACAATGAAAAATATTATTAGAGACATTATATCGAAGTAAAGTACAAAGGGCGACCTTATCGCTGAAAGCGATTTCTACCAGGCAACCTTTGGATGGACATATTATTGGTCGGAGAAAAACGGTAGTTGCATGTGTACCAGTAAACAAAGTATATCATTTATATACATACTTAATACATACATACATATATACTCATACATACATACATACATACATACATATCGATAAGGAGTTACATAATATTTAATACCTACATGTATTTTATATGACGAGAAAAAGTTACAGTGATAGGTAGTGAACCTTTACTAAAGCTTTGAATTTAGCTATCGTCTGAGCCTGTCTTATATGTAATGGTAGCGCATTCCATAGGCGAACAGCGGTTACACAAAATGATTTGTCATACACTGCTGTGGAATGTACCGCCATTTTCAGTTTCAAATTTTCTGATGACCTTAAATAACGGTTATGCGTATCATGAAGGTACTCGAATCGTCCTTTAAGATAGGAAGGTGTTGAAGGGTTAAACAATATGTTATACAGCAAAGAAAGAATATCAGCATTCCGGCGATGTCGTATAGGTAACCACTTGAGCTGTGCTCGAAATTGTGAAACATGATCATATTTGCGTAATCCAAATATGAATCGTATACAGAGATTTTGAAGGCGCACAAGTTTATCTAGTTGATTTTCGGCGAGGTCTGATATCTGCATAATCGATAATGGGCATAAGGAGAGAGTTTGCTAGCGCAATTTTGGTGGCAGTAGGAAGAAAATTCCTAAGCCTTCTCAGTGAACCTGCTGAAGCAAATAACTGACGACTCACTTCTTGGATCTGCGATCGCCAATTGAGATTAGAGTCCATAATGAGGCCCAAGTTCTTAACTTTGTCTTGTATGGGAATTACGGTGCCGTCGAAAATGATGCGAGGGAGCTGAGACCAGTCAATTTTTGATGTCATTCTTGAAGTACCAAAAATAATGGCCTGAGTTTTTGACGAATTAACTTTTAGTCCAAATGATTTGCTCCAGCTGCTAATCAGTTCCAGATCACTATTAATGGTACTTAAAGAAAGTGACATATCTGCTAGTGAAGACTGTGTATAAATTTGAAGATCATCTGCATAAAGGTGATAGGAACAGTGAAGATTATTTGATATAGAATTTATGAACATTGCGAAGAGTAAAGGAGATAGCACGCCACCCTGGGGCACACCAACAGTTGTGTTACACCAAGAAGAAACTGAGTTCTCGATGCGGCCACACAGGTAAGTACGAAACCAATCAATCACCGTAGGAGATATGTATGTTAAGAGAGCAAAGTCGACTGAGTAGAATATCAAAATCGACTGTATTAAAGACAAAAGGTGAATAAGTAGGAGTTGGCAGAGATGAAAGATAATTTATAGTGCTTGCTTTAGTAGTCCGATCAATATTGGACGAAGCAGAGAAATGTTGATTGAGCAAGTCAATGTTGAAGTCATTAGGAGTAGCGTTTTGGCGAGCTTTGCCAACCCCCAGGGTTTTAAGAAATTTCCAGACCTTCGCTGGATCTCCATTTTTCACAGAACTATGAATATGTTGGCGTTGTGCATCCCTACACACCCTATTGCAGTGATTTCTAATCGTGACATGTTTTTGTAGGTTAGAAGCATCGGGCTTAATTTTATATCTAAACTTAGCCGCCGCTTTCTTGTGTATCAGCTGTCTAATGTTTTCAGTGAGCCAAGGTGAGGGACGGTGTTTTAGTTTTACAGGTCGCATTGGGGCATGCTTGTCGTAAAGGAGTGTGATTTGGTTTGTGAAGATGTCAACCTTTTCGTCTACAGATTCGGAGTTGTTAAATGAGACCAGTCGATATCTCTGGTATCTTTACAAAGATGATCGATGTTAATGCCACCAAAATTGCGCTGCAATAGAACTTTAGGCTTAATCTTAGGAATACGGATTTTGTAGGAGATGAAAAGCAAGTCATGGTAAGAGAACATGTCTGCAGGGTATTGCCCGTGCGTGGCGACATGGTCTCTTGAAAAAACCATGATTAAATCGAGGAGAGAAGGCGTAGAGTTTGGGAAATGGTGAGTAGCGCTAGTAGGAAGTATTGACATATTACAAGCTACAGAGGTAGAAAAAAGAGAAGAAGAGCGGGAATCATTTTTGAGGAGACAGGTATTAAAATCGCCCATTATGATTGTGTGACTGTAAGAGGGCACAAGATTAACCAATAGGGTTTCGAAAGTAGCAAAATAATCTATTCGCAATGAGGGACAATAGTAAACGCCGAGTAGGACTTTGGTGTGGTTTAGTATTACTTCTAGAAATAAATGTTCGATTAGGAGGCGGAGGCTGTGCAGACATACCTACAACAGTATATGGGATATATGACCGCAGATGTATGGCAACACCCCCACCACCCCCAACCGCACGATCATTTCTGATGAGTTGGAAACCAGGTAGGGAGTATAATGTAGAAGGCAGACATGGCTTAAGCCATGACTCAGAAACAAGGATAGCATGTACCGTAAAACGGGGTGAATAGATAGGTCTTTAAACTTTGTTAACGATTTTCGTAATGTTGCAGAATTGATACTCATTTTTGTAAGCATATATTTATTGAGTCTTAGGCCAGACTATTGAAATATATTTGTTTTTGCTCGGAAATGTTAGTAGTTATTAAAAAAATCAACAAAATATACGTGATTTCTGTTTAACTCCCATCAGGGGACAATAGACACACCTGAGGGGTGATTAGATAAATTTCGTAGGGTTGGCTCATTGTAGTTTCCCTGAATATTTTCATGATAAAGGCAAGCAAACTCGGTTCACCCTTGTTTGATCGAACAACGTTTGATATAATATTACTAAATCGAATTTTAGTTGCAATAAAGTCATTTCGAAGAATTATTCATTTGACCGAATAATTCATTGGTAAATTTTTATTTAGCGTAATTATTTATTTGAACTAATTTCATTTGAACTAATTTCATTTCGCCGAATTTTCAAATGCACTAATTTTATTTAAACTAATGTTTCACTACACTAATAATGATTTAGTCGAAAGATCGTATCGAATATTTAGTTCGGTATTCTCTCGTTTTCCATAAATTCATTTGCACTAATATTGTTTGCCATAATCATCCCCGATCATAATATTAACTTGCACTATTATCATTTATACTAGTAACGTTTGCCTTAACAACTCAACAGTGATAACTTTTATTTGCCATAAAATGACTTTCTATAACAACATATATCATAATAGGTAATTAGTTTTCATAAGCAACACATCTCATAATCGACTCTTGACATAATCAAAATTTGATATAATTATGAAAATAATACATAATATTGTTAGGTCGAAATTAATTATCGTTAACACCCCGACTCAGTGCAACCCGACTCGGTTAGGTTAGGGTTCTCTTTTGACCCTTAACCCAAAAATAGGAGCCCTGCGAAGCAGGGCTCCGTCAACTTTGTCCACATTCTTCACACTAGTTTAATAACCTGAAGTTGAATTAATTATCGTTAACACCCCGACTCAGTGCAATCCAACTCGGTTAGGTTAGGTTAGGTTAGGGTTCTCTTTTGACCCTTAACCTAAAAATAGGAGCCCTGCGAAGCAGGGCTCCGTCAACTTAGTCCACATCACACTAGTTTAATAAACTGAAGTTGTTCAGTTTATTCTCTATTCACACACAAAATAATGTGGAAGCGTGGCACCACAGGTTAAATAGTATAGTCGATAAAAGAAACCCCGGATTTTATGAACTGTCTACTATACTGCTTGTCGAAATCAATATAGTTGAAGGAAAAATACAGTGTATTTTAAATGGAGAACCTAGTGCAAAGCAGAAGAAGATTTGCACTAAAAAAAATGACAATATTGAGACCAGAGACAGTCTAGATTGGCCAGCATATCACAGAAATGTGCCGGAATGCTTTGGGCATTGATATGAACAGCATTGAAGTTTTTAGGTACATCAGAAAATTGTGAGTTAAGACAGTCAGATAGGGACGGTACACTAGTAAAGCTATCATCAGAACATGTACTAGATAAGGAGTGAAAACTATCATCACTTACGACATTTAAGTCAATGGTTGCAGTGTACTATAATAGACGTACTTATATAAAATAATAGAATAATAATAATAAAAAAATGCTATTAAAAAGTTAACCAATAATACACCAGCTGCCAGTAGTGCCATCAGTAGAAACAACTAGATTACATAAAAAATAAGAAAATCAAAAGTTACCATTATATATATATAAAAAAAATGAAATATAACAAAAAAAGTTAGTTGGGAACATCAATCCGGGTAGCCAGTAGAACATAACTATTACATAATTTTAAGATAGATAAAAATCAGAAGACAAGGAAATCAAAAGAAAACAAAACAAGAAGTAGAAACAAACAAAAAAAATATATATACTATTACCCCGCGTTTTCACCAAGGTATAATACATGTATTTAACAAGTTTTTGACAATGTTTTCTTTTCTCATATACATGTATAAAACATGTTGTATACAAAACTATACACATGTATAAAACTTGTTGTACCTTATACAAAACTTGTAGGTATGCAACTTGTTGTAGACATGTATAGAAAACTTGTATGTAACTTGTTGTAGACATGTATATAAAACTTGTATGAAACTTGTTGGTTGAAAACTTGTAGTTGTCTGCATGTTTATGATCTCATGTTGTTGTCGTAGCTAAACTTGTAGAATTCGAGACGAATTCAAGCAGTAGTTTTATTTTAAAAGAAAGAACCTGACTTCGTTTTTAATTTATTTACTTCCCTATTAAACTGGTTCTTGAGGTTTGTTATATTTTATCAACATCTTTAACACTGCCTCCGTGGTCCAGTCGATAGCGTATGTGACTGCAAAATAGAGGCCCCGGGTTCGATTCCCGGGTCGGGCAAAAGTATTACCTACTGGGTTTTTCCGAATTCTCAGTGGCAGCACGGAGTCTGGTAACGGTACGGCAATAGGCTCCCCCCCCCCCCCTTATTACGTGGCGACCTTAAAATTCATGGCGAAATGTGGGTGTAATAAGTATTACACCTCTGCCTACCCTTCAGGGATACAGGCGTGAGTCTATAAATAAAAAACATTAATGTACATTTGCGAAGCAATTGCTGCCAATGCGTCTTTTTTCTTCTGACGATCTTTATATATTTTATTTTTCACATTCCTCAGACATTCTTGTACATGCAAAAGCTCAATGAGTTCTAAAGTTTGTTTTTTTGACCACTCCAATCTTCTTCTTATTTCGTTTTCACGAACATAGATTTATTAATACTTCTCATATCTGTGTTCACGAAGTAAAAAGCGCGGTTCGTCCGGTATATTAAAAACTATTTTTTTTTTTTTTTAAATACAACTCCCTCATTAGGACTAAATCTTGTGTCGCGGGGGACTTTACAAACATACAACATACGGGCACAATTTATAGATCACACAAAGTTTTGTCTCGTGTGGGAATCGAACCCACAACGCTCAGCGCAATGTCAAGCGATGAGGCGGCCGCTTAAACCACTATACGTATATCTGTATAATCTATGCACTATACGCCAACCGTGCAGTAAAAAAAAAAACTTTATCCAACAAGCATGGATAAAGTTTAAAACTTGTCTAATACTTGTATAATACAGAAATTGCAATAAAATAAACAATACTTGTCCAAAACACGACTGTATTTTGTAGGTGAGAACGCTATCAATGTATAAGACATGCCATGCCATTATTGTGGGTAGCCAGCCGATGCTAAAAAGACTAGATTTCACATCACTACCAGCTATAACTTTTAACGGGACCAAGGTCGACTTTTATCCCTCTGTTAAAAACCTCGGGCTACATATAGACACTAAGCTGAATTGGGAAACTCAGGTAAAACAGGTAAGTCAAAAAGTCATTGGTACCCTGCGTGCTCTCTACTGCCTGAAAAACTTGCTTCCAACCGAGACTAAAACTACGCTTGTGCAAGCTTTAATCCTCCCTCTGATCGACTATGGCGATGTATGTTACTTTGACCTGAATGCAGAACTCCTTAATAAACTTGACCGTCTTCAGAATAACTGCATTCGATTCATATTTAATCTTCGTAAGTATGACCATGTGTCTACTTACCGTTCCCAAATAAAGCTGCTTCCTATACGTCAACGCCGTAGTTTGCGTGCTCTCACCACACTGTACTCTATTCTTACATCTCCTTCTGCCCCTAAATATATGACTCCCTACTTTCAGTATTTATGCACAAACCATGAGCGAAACCTTCGCTCTTCCAATAACCTCCAACTCATGGTACCTACTCACAGAACTAATTTTCTTCACTCTTCTTTCCCAATTCAGTCCATCCTTCTATGGAATGCTCTCCCTCTTGAGATCAGAATGGCAAAGACGAAATTCACTTTCAAGTCCAAGGTGAAAGAACTCTTGTTGGCTGAGTCGGCAACTGTATCCAATTAAAAGTGATAACCATAATTTTATGTATGTATATTGTACATATGTATTTATATACCATATATATATATATATATACATATATGTGCATGTTACCTTATCTAAATTATATATGCATTATTGTACAACAAAGAAAGATTTGATTGGCACATAGATATTACCCCTATATAGGTGCTATAATAGCTTCACCCGCTGTCCAAAAATTACGCGTAATGCTGCTTCACCCAAGGCGTAAACACTAGGTTGCCAATTTATTTGTTGTATTCCAGTTCCAGTTAACTCAAAACGCTTGAATAAAGAAAGCTTAAATATTTATCCGTATCATTTGATATCTAATTCAAAACTTTTTTCATATTTACGAAACGCTTTGGTTGTTGCTTGTTCATTTATGGGTATATGACGATCATACGATATTTATGCATAGCCTCAAATGAACATTGATTGATTTAGATGTAAGTACACCAAAATAAAACTGGATACTGATGGAAAAATAAATGTATAAAACCTCATTTGAATACGCTTTCGTGATTTAAGCTCCGTTAACGAGCTTTGAGTTATGAGGTAAATGTACGTAACTACCTACATAAGTACAAATAGATTAATTGCTTCTTTATAATTAAACTATCGAAGCACGAGTCAGTATTTTGAATAGTTACCTCACCGGTATCATTACGCTGAGTAGGTTGTGGGTTCATTCCATGTAAACCCTACACGTGACATGAAAACATTACGTACCCTTCCCCATATTAATCTGAGGTATGCAAGTTTACACATGATGTATTCCTTCTCCGGGGGTGCGATAATTATGAAATTCTCAGCAAACTATTACAATTGAAGCGTGTCCTTATCGACACCTGCGAAATCAGGAAATACATACATAAATAGTCATCATAATAAAACCTGTGTTATATGTATACATGAAAAAGTTACAGTTACATTAAGTTAGTACATTTTCATACATGAAAAAGTAAAGTCTATAGTTTACTAGTCTGATCAATTGCCGGGTGGGAGACTTCCGAAAACTTTTTCCATAGAGAAGTACCAGACGCGCAGGTTAGCTTAGTAGGTATGTTTTTACTCGCCGTTTAAAAAGCGAACAACTTCGTAAGGTCAATGTTAGGCAACGTATGATTAAATCCGAGTGCCCGAGACTTGCAAAAAGACATGTCATTAATGTCATTATCGTACTGTCTCCACTAGGCTGTCACTGCTGAACACATAAATAGTAAATTATCAATTCATAAGCCGCCAATTCACAATTGGATTCCATTACTCAAATAGCACAAAAAGTTACACGAAGTGAGCTTGAAAACATTAGTGATAGGAGAAACAACGTAGAAAGACAAAAACATTCGTCCTGTTGTAGAAAAACTATTTCCTCAGCGAAATTGTTACTGACGGCCATCTTTGAGCGAATACGGATAACACCATCTATATTACCTAATGCTTTTTCATTACAGTCGAGGAAAGTTTATATATCCTTTCAACATATTGGTCTTAGGACGAAATTAATGACAGTGTTGTGTCAACTTTGGTGAAATTGATTTTAATATTATTTCTATACAATGGAGTACCTACAAGCTGTGACAATATTTATAGGGAATTTTGTTTACTTATAAAATGTAGAGTTGAGAAGGTATAACCCTGTGTAGATAAAGTTTTAAAGGAAATTTATATTCCATCGAGAAAATAGACAGGAGGTTACAAAAGATTTTTATTTACCTATTAATTTACTTATCAAGGCACCGACATAGGTATAACACAGTCCAAATAGTTTATACACAGCACAATTCTTCCATTTTGATGTAGGTACTTAGGTAGGTAGAACATACCTAGCAGGTAGGTAATAATATGACATAATCTTTGTTATTTTAGTAATATACAAGCTCCATCACAAGATTAAGACTACAATTTATTCACTGTTTAATAATGTTTCATAGATAAAACCAAAATGTATTTTACTGGCTACACTGACGGGTCATTACTTTTAATTACTTTCTCTTTGTGTGTGTAACTGTCGTCTATTATACTTAAATACTGCGTGGGCCTTTGTCCTTGTAGCATACCTAGAGATATTATGAAAAACGAAATCCAAATAAATAAAACCTTACAGTGCATAACGGAAATAACACAGTTCGATATTCCTCTGTGTCACAAGGGACTCTAGAGACGTTGTGGCAAGCTGAACTCTCTCTATTTTTTTAGTTCGTTTATAAATATTTGCTTTCGTAAAAGTTTAATAGCATTTTCGCGACGTAACTGATGTAAGGGCGCATGCAAGTGGATTATATATTATGTGATAAACTGATAACTCTTTTTATTTGGATAAGCTACAAGGGCATGATTTTTAAGGAAAATGTCGTAGTATTTGAGCCTTCGGCCTTCTCAGGATATAATCGTTCTCATTTATTACAGTAATATTTTCTTACATAACCTACTAAGGAAGCAAGAGCAGCAAACCTCATGGCCTCTGCACAGCAGTATGTTTGCATATCCACTAGCTAGGCTATCGGTGGCCAACACAAAACAAATAAAAGACTATATATTTTTATATTTCTTCAAAATATATAGACAGGTAAGTCTCTAAATATATGTAGAGCTGAAAATTCAATTAATTTCAATTAACTTAATGTATTCAGTTTTAATTTAAAAATAACTAGTTATTGTGATGTTCCATTTTGATGAGTCAATAAAGGACAACGGGCACGTACGGCAACTTCACTTGAATACATTTAAATAAAATAGGAAAACTCAAGAAACTGACAAAAGAAAAAGAAAACAGGGTAAACAAGAAAAAAGACAACGAAATGGATCGGAGCTATTTTGAAGGAGCGTTTAAAAGAAAATAAGTGCCTAATCTAATTTAGTCGCTACTCAGTAAGTACTCTACTATATTAACTAATTTACACAGCCGTTCGCTATTTGAACTCTCTTTTAAACTGTAATTAAAAATGTTAAGGTGATCGCCTCAACAGTAACTCAATCAATGATGCCATTGACCGACCGATATCCGAGATGCATATTTTGACATAAGCTCCATACAAAATATGTCAAATTATGCATCTCTAATCTCCAAATCCGTGGACAGATCATATATTTGGAACCGTCCGTAAGTCCACCAAAGTCACTGTCTTTTGTCTTAGAGTCACGTCGACAGTTCCAAAAAGTTAACTGTGACAAAGAATCTATTTGTACTTCAATAATACTTTCTTTGAATAGAAGGAAGTAGGTACTGAAAATACCAGTCAGTATTGCAGACCTTCCGGTTCTTCGCAGGCTTTTCTTTATTGGACACAGCAAGTAAGTCCTAAGCTGCATTCATAGTTGCTCATATATTAATTACCTAAACTAAATCATGCTAGATTAGATAATTCTTTATTGTACACTATTGTTAGTCTATCAGAAACTATAACTACACAACCTTGTGTTGTTCCTATATATTATAACTATTACTTTGACCTACAACAGACAGAGATTCATATTCGCCGTATGTCGATTGTACAAGTCCATATAACATTATGTAGATTATTTAGCGTCGGACGTAGAGCCCGACGCTATCACAAAGCAGATGCCGACAGAGATAACACGACGGATCTCTATTAGAATACTGCAAATAGGTCAGGTGGGACTACACAGTACACAGGCCAGCGCTTGACTCTTGTGTGAAGGAGCTTGTATATGAAGCAAGCAAATATTAGGTCTAGCAAGCATATATAATGAAACTAACTAAGAAGGTATATACTGGCATCTCGTGACTACGCAAATATATGGACAAGCGGTTTTGCGTCTTAGATTCAATTCTGGTTTCTCAAATTAGTCCCTTGATTCTGCAGGAGTACTCTGCTGAAAACCGTCTTGCGTACATTGCTACCGAACTAACGAAATAATAATTCTTAGAAAACGCTTTGTCGCAGTGATTGACAAGCAGAGTTCTATAACGATCTGACTTTTAAGCGTACCAATCGCATGTCTTAAAGATAGCAACTAAGGTAAAGGCTCCTTATACCGAGGTATTGCGTGACATTTGGAAGCAAGCAGGAAAAATAAGCATTTGTAAATATTTTATCCTATGTAAAAATATTATTTCAGCTAAAATGGACATAAAATTTTGTATAACTTCTATTATTATGTGACTTTTCAAAAGATTTATTCATGAAAAAAAATAGTTTTACAGCAAAGTCGATAATCGTCGTTTTCCCTAATTCAGAGGTATTTTCAGGCTTGAAACCTAATACCGCGGTAGTCGGTTCCTAATTCCGAGGTAGAATAAAAAGGAGTTAATTGGTTCCGTACAGCAATTTTATAAGTTAAATAATAGTAGTGCTATTTCTTGAAAATATGCTCCTACTCTAGTCACAAAGTAGTTTATAAATAAAATAATAAATGTTTTAAAAAGTTTTATTAAATTTCAAGTAGATAGTTTACTTATTCTAAATTATTAATAACACCGTGTGGTGACGGATTAAGAATACGGAATGTCACCACCCCATATCATCCCATGGGTGTCGTAAGTGCCGACAGAGGGAGCATATTATGCAGAGAACAGCACTGTAAGAGAAGGAAAACTTGATACAAACTCTATGCCAACCCGTTTGGCCAGCGTGCTATAGTAGGCCAATTCCTCCTTTCAAAGGAGAGGCCTAGTCAGTGGACTGTAAAAGGCTGATGATGATGATGAATAACACACATATTCGTTCATATAAAATTTGAATATATCTTAGTAGGTAGGTATCAAGAAAAGCCAAAATGCGGCTAAGCCCAAACGCTAACGCACTATTGTAGCGGGGCGGCCGGCGCGTGTATAAAGGATTCCGATATGACACGAAAGTTTTGGTTGAAGGAACCCTAAAATACTATTTGTGGTTGCCTTACCTCGGTATAAGGCTCTATGGAGATCCTTATACGGAGGCATACCCTTGGTATTAGGAGCTCATAGAGCCTAACACCGAGGTATACAAAAATCCTACCTCGGAAATAGGAGAAATTCCCGTAATTTGTAATCCTAATTCCGACCCATAAAAATTCGGCTGAATAAATAACTTATTCAATTCTTACTGATACCAACATTTCTGTGATTGAAAAGTGTTAATATCAGTCAAAATCTGTACAAAATAATTACATTTTATTAGACTATTGAGCTACTTATTATTTAGGCCTTTCATAGGAAATGTTGTTTTCTGGATCATGTTTGACAACATTTAATAAGATTTCTATCCAATAAAACATACCACGGAATTAGGTTTTTACTTCAAAAGAATATTAATAATTTTAAATGAACAAACGCCTCATTAAATAAAATATTGTATTAAAAGTAATAAGCAAGTGAATACGATGTAGTGTTTCTACTATTACCGATGGTACCTCCGAATTAGGCACTACGCTTAAAAAACGTACCCTAACTCCGTGGTATTTTGTTTTATATTTTGAGATACTAAATCAATTTAAAACATAAATTATCTTGATAATTATGGCAAGTAAAATAACACAAAATACTGACAAATTGCTTACCTTCAACACCTTATGTTAAAATCACAACAAAACTTACGTTAAAAAAATGAGCTCACTTACCGAACAGGATCCGTGTTTATATGAAAAAACCACTCGAGTCGACACCGTGGCAGAGACTGATTGATTTTAGCTAGTTGCTCCGGGGTTACACTTACGAACTTCACGTATGTGAGCAAGTTTGAAACATGGAATGAGTGAATCCTGTTTTTAAGTAGTTACGTAATAATATTCAAAAGATAAGAGCGAAAACAAAAATACCTCGGAATTAGGAGCCGATTTTGACTACCTCGGTATTAGGAGCCTTTACCTTACAACAAACTTACAGCAAAACATGTGCTTAATGGAGTTGCATGCATAGCTTACAGCTTTCACTTAAATTTTGCAATGAACCTTGTGTATGAACAAGACAGCTACTTGACGTTAAATTGTTTAAAGTGGCGAAGTTTTACGTATCTCTACCTATATGTGTCGAGTCGCAAGGAGTAATCCCTAAACGGGACTTTAAGAGAAAGAGAATTTTAACAATAAACCTTGTGCCGAGCTAACTCACACTTAGGTAATACTGCAAACAAAATAGACTATTTTAATATCTGAGAATCTAATTCCTTAGTCACCAGAATAGAAGGCATTTTGTAATCCAAGGAAACTACATTTAGCTATAAAATGTTGCTCGCTATATACAAGCTTGGTTAAATAAAAGCAAACGATTATAAACCTCTTTTCCGCTCATAATTAAAGTGGCTCGCTCCTTAGCTGCACTTAACTATAACATAGAACGTACTTTGTAATAATAGAGCAAGAATATTATGTTGTAACGTACCCTGGTGGCATTACTTGGGCAATGTGCCAAAAAAGCAATACCTACTTTAGGCAGTCGGTAATTTTAATAACACGCACTCCGCCTCTTATACTCGCTCGTATATTACCTGGTATACCTATTATAGGACACACCTCGCAAATAAAAGCCTTATACCACTTTTATAAGTTTATTGGTTCACACAATCAATAATTTGCACTCACTTCAGACTTACCAGGATAGTTTATACGGTTAATTATTATTATTATTATTTGTTTCTCTTTCACGCGTACTTTTCTAACATATGATGTTAAAAAAGTACACGGCCCTTTGGCAGGCGTACACGGAGACATAGGTCCAACGCGCAGAGGCCCTTTGAGAATTTTAATCTAAAATGTGGTGGGACACCTACTGACGAGCCTCCATAACTGCACTGTGTAGTACAGCCACGGATTAGCCGCAGCAGGTGTAGGACTATTGCTACTTGTAGGGAAACTAATTACTCTGGGCTATTGTGATGGGTGTTCAATGGATAAGTGAATATGAAAACTATGGATGAAAAACGGCGTCTGCCCTAAGTACTCTTATAGTACGTCGAAAAGGGGCAGACGGTGACTCGCCAACTCACTAGATGGGCCCTCTCTAAATAGCCTCCATAGTAAACGAAGTCTGCCATAAAGGCAGCCAGAGGGCAACACCGGTGCGAGTGGCTAGGGGTGTAGAGCGGTGCGGCACCGGTTTCGCCATCGCGGGTCGTGACCCGGAGCGGGTTTCCCCGTAATTACGCCCTTGAAAATGACTCTTCCACCCCCGAGCAAATAGCTCTTGCGACTTCCCTCTGGCCGGCCGACCAAGGCAAGCCAGAGTTGAGAGTCCTGCGGGCGCTCTTGGACATCCAGACCAGCCAATAAAGTCAAACCGGAGACGAGGCCCTGATCGACTCTCTGAAGTATTCGGGACCGCAGTGTCGCCACACACATTCAGCTCGCCACAAAGCTGCCCTGCGGTTTGTAAGCTTTCTATTCATCTTGCAATACATCTTTTGTTTATATCACAAGATGAAGGTGATGTTTGAAAGCTGTTACTCTGCCCTCCGGGATTGCATTAGTCTCATGATGAGATAACGGCTGCCCCAGAGGGGTTTACGCGTTTTTATTATCACTTATATAATTGTTACAATACTTTAGGCAGTCGGTACAATTTTAATAACACGGCACTCCGCCTCTTATACTCGCTCGTATATTACCTGGTATACCTATTATAGGACACACCTCGCAAATAAAAGCCTTATACCACTTTTATAAGTTTATTGGTTCACACAATCAATAATTCGCACTCACTTCAGACTCACCAGGATAGTTTATACGGTTAATTATTTAATTATGAATTATTATTATTATTTGTTTCTCTTTCTCGGGTATCATTCTAATTTGTTAGAACAATACCCGGCCCTTTTATTATTATTATTATTATCACTTATATAATTGTTCACACTTCACACGGTACACAGTAACAACTTTACAGGTCAGAGGTCCCAGCCCGAATCTCCGAACTGCAGTAATAATTTATAAGAATAACTGTTATCAATATAAAGATTTTTAAAATACAATATTAATCATAACGGAAGTTGGTAAACTTCCGTCAAATGTTAAATATAATATTTTAGCCATAGTAGTCAATATAAATCCTGTTAAATTACTAAATATTCTTATACTAAAATATATTCTTACTTTTTTATCTTTTTTTAAATTAGTCGGTGTAAATACTTTTACATCTCTCATGTTCGGTAAGTAGGTTCTTATTACCTCCAAATGGGGCTTGTAGGTGACTAATTAGCGCTCTAGGGTAATAATGTAGCTAAAAAAGCCCTAGGGCGGTAAGTAATTAAAAAACCACTTCTTTCTTTCAAAAAGTTCGCGTACATCTCATACTGGCAATAGACATCATGCATTCAGCCCATTGACCAAAGAGGTCGCTTTGCTATTCAGCCTTGTCTTCGTGGCGAAGCTCAATTTCGTTTTTGAAAAAAAAATTAAAACTTCTTTACTTGATTCTTTTTAATGAAAAAAGGCGGGAATAGAAAACTTTTACTTTAAATATTGTTTGTTTTTGGATTTTTTTTATAATTACGTGCTAATTAGGAAAAGACATGAGTTCTTCAAGTGATGAAGATATAAGCTGCACTCCCGATTCAATGAAAATGGAAGCTGAAGCAGCAATTAACAATATTTTATTCTTGTAATGCCGGTTTTTTCTACTTACCTCACAATCGAGATGTAAAGCAGAATAGTTAGCTCGGGTATTAGGTAGGTACTATTAATTTTATAACGTTAAATATTATAGTATGTATAATCAAATAATTGTTTTACCGGTTGTAGTGTGATTATTTGTATACAATTAAATATGTTTCTTACACTATCTCATTAGGTCCATAACTTCCGAATTTGAGGTCATGAATTTGATTTTGTAGAATAGGCTTTGTTGATTTCTGCGAACAAATTTTATACAAGTAGGTAATTGAAGATCACGAAAAGTTTGCCTTTTCATCTCTGTGCATGTGTGAGTTTCGAACCCACAACTTTCGACGCAACGTTAAGCCTCAAGGCAGCCGCCTAAACCACTACTCCATCTGTGCAGTCCTCTACAATCCTCTGAAATAGACCCTCTCCTATTACGTGGCCCCGGCTCGCCCTTTGACGTGTGCCACTACGTACAATAAGTATCCAGTAACAAAACCGAGGGCTGTTCGCAAATTTAAACTAAGGGCCGAGGGCGTAGCGCGGTGGTTTGTTTGCCTAACATTATTACTACGACGGACAGACGTTTACGGAGCCTACCGACCGACACTGATTTATTCTCGCCCTCAATTCATGTAATAGCCATTCCAAACAGCTAACACAGTACGAAGGAACGCACCGCATTAGACGACCCCTCGTTATTACACCTTAAATTGAATTAGGAAGCTTCGAGAAGATTCTGTCGATGCAAGATCCATTTTATGTAAGGCTCGACCGAGATCTCGTTCTCGTTCTCGGTCTCGGCATTCTCGGCTACAAATCCAACCGAGAAATTTGTCTCAGTTCTCGGCTAATTATAGCCGAGATTCTCGGTTATGACCGAGATTGTAACTTTGTTCGGATCGGCATTTAAATTTTACCGCGCGCGGCCACGCGCCTCAGCGCGATGTCGATTGGTGTAATAAGTCGTGAGAGAGCACTTAATCAGCGCTTTTCATTTGTTAAAAGTTGTTTGCCATTAGTTACTGCAACACTGATCGATCCACCGTTTAAAACCAAATATCTAACTGAAAGCGAACTTAACTCAGCCAAGCTTCATATTATCGAGACGCTCACTCTCAATGAAAATGTAGGATCAGATTCTCGTGAGACGACATGGGCATCTTCAACTAACTCATCAAACATGGCTGCAACAAATCAATCCAACTTATGGGCAGCTCATGATTTCATTAAGTTGGAAGACAAGCCAATGACCAATCACGAATACAGTTCAAGCTCTATGATCGAAATAGCGCTAGAAATCTTTCTTAGAGAGCCAAGACTGCAAAGATATGCTATTATTTTTGAGTATTGGTTTTCGTCACCTTATAAGGTGCTTAGGCCTGCAGCAAATAAGTTTTTATCTACGCCGCCTACTAGCGTAGCAAGTGAACAACTGTTTAGCAAAGCTGGACAATTGTATGACGAGAGGCGACACTCTTTGAAGTGCGAAAATGCCGAAAAATTGCTTTTTTTATGTTTTAATATAATGTTATTTAACTTCGATATTAAAACGGTTAATTTTGTTAAACAGTTAGTACTATATTCAAAATATAACAGCTTTTAAATGTTTTTTTCCGCGCTTTATCATTTCTCGGTCTCGGCTCTCGGTCTCAGCCGAGATATTATTTTATTCTCGGTCTCGGCCGAGAACAAAAAACCCATCTCGGTCGAGCCTTAATTTTATGATTTAAGTGTGTTGTACGTAAATTGGTTCAACGGAGTTTTCGAAGTTAAATATTGGAAAATTGCTTTTCTTAGAAGGTTTTTTGTAATTTGGTGGAGGTGAAGGTCAATGTCTATAAATGAAATCGATTTGATTAGGTACGATTTGATTTTCATTGCGAAAACGAATTCGCAATACGGAATTTCGAAAAGTTTGTAGGGACACATGTGTGTTATTGTCAAGTAGACATAATATATTTGTGTGTGTGCCTACGCGCGACTGCGCCCGCGATCGAAATATTTCTTTAGTCGCCCTCGCCTTTCAACACTCGCATAGTTAGGTCGTAATTATACACTGTATTTATTATATTAACCTGGTACCAGTAAAGCATATTTTATCTTATCGGATTTGGATTACTTATTTTACCGCAACACAGTCATCTTACAAGAACCCCTACAAGTTCTTAGTAATGTCGTACCTACTACCTCCTCACCTATTGCATTTTACTAGTGAGACAAACAGGAAGTACATACTTATTACATATGTTGCGCTCTTGTAGCTACTACCGAGTTAGGTCACATACGACTAAATACACCATATTAATTCATCATCATCTCATCATCAGCCTTTAACAGTCCATTGCTGGACTAGGCCTACATTATATTACTTGTTACAGTGTTAGGCCCTAAAACTGACAAAAGCTTCTTCTCTTCCTTAAACAAATTGAAAAATTACTTTTTACTATTAAGAAGTAACCTCTCTGGATAAATTCGTAGGTATGTCATTTAGAACTTACATACAAACATGCATTTAAACAAGAGACACAAAGTAGATTTATCGGACTTTAAGATACCAACAGGACAACAATTTGGAGTTCGGACATTTGGTTGTCCCATCTGGGAATCGCACCCATAATGCACTTAGACAGAGCATTATTTTACAGAAACCCAACCTAACAAGTCCGTATAAAGCAGGTTTTCTTAAAGTGAGGTCCATGGACCCTTTAGGGGTCCGTAGCATGAGGAACAGGGGTCTGTAGTGGCTGAGTTGACACTAAAGATATTTATTTGGAATTTGTGTTCGGGCAGCGAAAATGATTTTTAATGTACATAAATAGGTAACGCTTATATTTTTACCCTAGGTTATTCGTAAGTAGGAGTCCATGGAAGGTTTTAAATTCTGAAAGTGGTCCGTGACTGCAAAAAGTTTAAGAATTCCTGGTATAAAGGAACCCTCTGGATGCCCATTGCGAGTTTGTACACCAATGGATTGCATCCGAGTCATTGGTCTATGGGAACATTTTTCCATACGTTGCCTGAAAGCGTCTCGGCTCGCACCTACCGTCAGAAAGCATTTAAAAATTTTTGAGAAAATGTTCCCATCGACGAACGACTCGAAACGAAAGCATTTAATTAGCGCCCAGACTCTACTAGGCCTCTGGTTTCATCTACACTTTTCAATAACCGCGTTCCGTTCAACAACCATAAAAATCCTTGACAATATATCGCCCGTCCAGTAATAGATAGTGTCCGGCTGTTACATAAAAATATAGCTACCTAATAGTGTAGGTAGTTTAGCGGCGCAGTGTTGCACTACAGCGGGTATCATTATAAATCAGTGTCGTGTGTGGGGACGCCGGCACTTTGTTCTATAAAGTGGGTCTCGTGCGCTCACTCGCGAGGAAACTGCCCGTGTTGATGCTCAGACGTGTGAATTTCAACCACTTTGAATTAAGCCACGGCTACGAATAAATTTCGGGCGTATTTCAAAGTTATCACTCTAGTTAATTCATCATTCATTCATTTATTCATTCATTTTCAGAAAATCAAAAATTTAATTTCTTCGTAATTCCAGGACTCCCGCTCGCTCTCATGTGTGCTCGTCATGGCGCCCGACATGTTGCCTACCTATATACTACTTCCAAATATTTCTGAAACAGGCCAAGGTCTGACACCCATCATGTTACAGCCTTTGTATATTATAGCCATATTACATTCACAAAGTTCTCAGACACACAGGTTACCCAGACCAATTACCTACCTACCCCATTATGAATAATCGTCTCAAGTGCGTTAACTATAAAATCCGAAGCACCACCTGCTCACCCAAAAATTTAATAAACACTAATATTATTAGCAGCATTCCTTTCCCGTTGGCACTTGGCACAATACAAACCAGATGCTGCACTTATAACTGTGTGCTCAGTTACGTGCTAAACGCTCGTAATAATTTTGCTCAAAACATTTTAACAGGCGCTACGCCACGCTCACTATGACTTCTGCAATCAAAGTTTCAGTTGCTCCATAATTTCCAACCGTTAAGTTACTAACAACATCCAAAATACTTAAAAGGCTTCAACTTTGAATTAATAGAACTCATGCAATTCACGAAACCATTAAGAGTAATTCTCAAGGTGGACTGTAATTTTTATCTTCCAAAGGAATGAAACGCCTGGCTTGATGGTGAGTTGATTTAACTCAATCTTGATCTGGATCGGCTTGTTGCTTCGGATTTCTTGAGAGAACTACTGCTGAACTGAACTGAACTACCTCGGTGCAACAAACCGTCCTGTTTATATTCTATTTTACAGGGTGCAAGTAGTGAGTGGATGTGAGCGCAACGAATTCGGTTCGACCAATCACAGCGCTTCGTCTGAGTTTTATTTGTGGTGGCGTTCGGACAGGTTTCGACATGTTCAAACCTGTTCGATCGTGCTCGCGTCTACTTTACATCGTCAGGTTTTGATTTCTTATTTACTATGGGATAATAAAACAGCCTTAATCGAATAACAATAAACATTTCCCTACTCTCAAATCGTTTTTATTGAATCATCCTTATATCTACTTAAGTCTACTTATATATTCATATTTATTTACATTATTTATGACCATTACTTAATTGTATTACAAAGCTACGACGTCCATAACATCCTCCCCACGGCGCAGGGCTACCGTAGCCTTATCTTCCACGCAGAGGACGGCGAGCTTCGTCGTGGGACGCCGTAGGATGCCCGCTGTAGTCCTGACGTCGGCTGATCGCACCTTGCCGTCTGGACCGACGTACGTAGTCTCCACGACGCCTCGGGGCCACGTCCCTCGTGGCAGTGTGGGGTCGATGACGACAACCAGGTCGCCAACGCGCAGAGGTCGTCCTCGGTCGTCGGATGCCCTCCTGGGCACCAGCGTCGGCAGGTATTAATTTACCCAGCGTCGCCAGAAATGGTCGGCGAGCGCTTGGGCAGCTCTCCACTATTTTCGGCTGACCTCCTCGCAAGGCCCAGTATAGGGAAGGCCTGAGGAGGTCCCAATGAGGAAGTGGTTCGGAGTCAACGCCTCCGGATCCTTGGGATCGACGGAAACGTGGGTGAGAGGCCGAGAGTTTATAGAGTGTTCGGCCTCTACCATCAGGGTCAGCAGCACTTCTTCTTTTAGCGCCCGCTGATGCAGTGTCGCCCCCAACGCCGTTTTGACAGAGCGTACCAATCGTTCCCACGCTCCCCCCATATGCGGCGCCCCTGGTGGTATGAAGTTCCACTTCATTCGGTGTGAAAGTCCGAAGTGGACGAATTCTTTGGCCCATTCTTCATAGGCCGTGCGCAGTTCTGTGTCTGCTCCTCGAAAATTGGTGCCATTGTTGGAGTACATTACTCGGGGCCAACCTCGTCGTGCTGCCATTCTCCTTATGGCCATTATAGCCGAGTCGGTCGACAGACTCGCCACCAGTTCCAGGTGAACTGCCCTGGTCACCAGGCAAGTGAACAGTACTCCCCAGCGCTTCTCGTGTCTTCTTCCTATGACCACTGTCATTGGCCCAAAATAGTCGACTCCGCAGTGAATAAAGGGTCGCTGCGTCTCTGTTAGTCGTTCCATCGGTAGGTCCCCCGTGACTGGTTTTACTGGTGTCGCTCTTCTGATGCGGCAAAGTTGGCATCGCTGCGCTATGGCTCTTACTGTAGGGCGCAGATTGACCACCCAGTACTTTTGCCTAAAGTCGTTGACCAGGCGTTCATTGTTTGCATGGCCGGCCCTTCGATGGGCGTCTTCTATTAGCAGTCTGGTAAACGGGTGCTTGCCGTGTAAGATGACCGGCTTCTTTTTCGTGTCTGGAACCGCAGCGTGCCCGATCCTCACTCTCACTTTGAGAATCTGGTCTTCCAAGTAAGGGTCCAGTTTATACAGGCTACTGGACTTGGGCACTGGTCTTCCTTTTTCCAACAGTCTTATTTCTTCTGCGTAGTCGTCGAGCTGCGCTTGTTTCACCCATGTTTTCTCAACCTTTTCTATCAGGTCGACGGTCAACTGGCTAGCTCGATTTTTGTACTTTTCCTTGAAGAGAAAAAGTACCGCTGTAGTTCGTATCAGCTTCTCGTATGAGGAGAATCTGCTTATGTCGGGCAGATGAGAAGCGTGTTTCTTTTCTGTGATCACATAAGTCACTTCTTCCTCTTGGTCTTCTTTCTTGGCTTTCTCTTTCGGCCAGAGTTCTTTTTCATCATATAGAAATTCAGGCCCGGTGAACCATCTGTCTTCTGGTTTCATTTGTAGTTTATAATTAGGGCGCGTTGCATCATCTGCCACGTTTTGTTCCGTGGGCACCCATCTCCTTGATTGGCGTCGGTCAGCTCCGCTATTTCGCCCAAGGGGTGTGCCACGAAGGGTGTGTACTTGATGGCATCTTTTTCTATCCAACGCAGAACGGTTTGTGAGTCCGTCCAATACGTCACGTTCTTGGGCTTGTCTCTATGCTCTGTGCGCCGATCACTGCCGCTTGGAGTTCGAGTCAAGGGACGGTTACTGGTTTTAATGGTGCGACCCTTGCTTTTGCCGCAACCAGGCTCACAGTCACTATTCCATCTGGTTTCAGGATCCTCCAGTAGGCGGTCGCCGCGTATGCTTGTTCACTCGCATCACAGAAGACATGGAGCTCTATGTCGTCTTCAAAGCTTTTGCCGTAACACCTTGGGACTCGCAGTTTTGTGGCCATGCTCAAACCTCGGAGCCATTCTTCGAAATGTTGTGCGTCTTCTTCGGGAATCACTTCATCCTATCCCACTCCGTGTCTCCACAGGTTTTGAAGTATGATTTTACCCGTGATAGTAAAATGGCTGATGAGACCGAAGGGATCGTAGACGGCCATCACTGCTCCGAGGGCTTCTCTTTTCGTCGGCGCTCTGTCTCTCATCCTCACTTCAGGTGCTAGACGGCTTAGCCCTGTGTTGAAGCCTAGCTCATCTTGATCCGTATGCCAAAGCAAACCGAGTGTCTTATCGGAGTTTTCCTGTCCCTGACCAAGCTTCACTTCGGCTTTGAGCACTCGTTTTTCTGTAGCCACGTTGTCCATCACATTAGGCCTCTTAAAGCACCATCCAGAGGTTGAAGTATGCATTCTCATGTATCTTCATGACCTCTTGTGCTGTTCTTATAGCTTCTTCCTCTGTGGCGAAGCTATCAACGTAGTCATCCATGTAGTGGCTCGATGTTATTGCTTGCACAGCGTTGGGGTATGCTTGTGCGTACCGTCTCGCGTTGGCATCTCTCACTGAGTGCGCGATGAACGGCGAGCACGATGCCCCGAAGATCATTGATATCATCTTGTACTTTTTCGGCGGCTTATCACGCTCTTCGTCTCGCCAAAGAAACATTTGAGCTGCTTGGTCTTGTGGTCTTATTTTTACTTGGAGAAACATCTCTTGAATATCTGCCGTCACGGCTACCTGACGTTCTCTGAATCTGAAGAGGATTCCTGGTAGCGATTTCAGGAGGTCAGGTCCCTCTAATAAGTCCCCAAGGAACATACATGCCAAATTTCAGCTTCCTGCGCCCAATAGTTTCGGCTGTAGCTTGTCTGTCAGTCAGTTAGTAACGCAAGGATTTTATATATTAAGATTTAGTGTTTATTAAGATAAATCCGAATTTATGAAACTCTTGCGTCACTGACTCACAGACAAGCCACAGGCAAAACTTTTGGGCCCTCCTTCGGGACCGTAGAGGTTAGAAGGAATATTCCAAAGTGCGCTCGGAATCGGACAAATACAGCTAAATTTAAAAAAAAATGCGGGCGTAGCTGCATGGTGGTTTATTACTTCAGTTGATTATTATTTCAATTCGGTAAAATACAATACGCCATAAAGTGAAGTTTCCAAAATACTTGTTGAACCGTCCCTAAATAAAGAGAAGCCTTAAATCTGGTACCAAATTGCGTTCAACAAACGTGCCACTTATAATGCTCGCTAACATACATACACTGAAAAAAACCTCCGTAGTACGGTACGAGAAAATCCAGTTCCCAAATAACATTAACATGTTGCTTTCTTTAATTTTATTCCCGTTGGAAAATTGGATTTCGGATACACAACGTAAATACGAAACGGAATAAGGTTTATAACGAATCACAAGTGTATGATCAACCTTCGGGGACTACCCGTTCCTAGGAATAATAATTCTGGTATTTCTTTTGCCTTAGTGTCCATTTTATTAGTGACATGTTTTCTCTCCCTCTCTCTCTTTTTTTCTCTTTCTCTCTCTTTATTCGAATAGAATAAAAATTACAAACGTTGCTTAAAGCCATCGATAAATAGAATATTGGATTTGGCGTAAGTAGTTCTAAGTACCATGGTGTACCTCTTGTCTTGTTTTGTCATATTTTCTACCTATATAATATAATATGATAGACTGCCTCCATGGTCCAGTGGATAGCGTATGCGTCTGCTGATCGGGTTTTCGGTTTGCTGGTGATGAGGTCTCGCGTTCGATTCCCGGTCAGGAGAGTGTTACTACGTTTTTTCGAATTCCCAGTGTCACGGAGTCTGGCAATGTGTCCGGTAACGGCAAGAGGTTCGCCCCCTATTACGTGGAACCTAAATTAAATTACTGCTACTTGGCTAATTTATAACATGGTGCAATATGGGTGTAATATTACACCTCGGCCCCATTGGCGATAAGACCGCGAGACTATAAAAAAATATAATGATGGTAGATGCCTTAGATAAGTTTGTACACATTGTTACTATTTAGTTTTAATAGTAAAACTTTAACGACGAGCGATATAACTGGAACGAGCATGTTAAAGTAGCTATTGCGAGGGACCAAATAGCGAAGGGGTCCTTAGTGTCGGTCAGTATTTGACTATCGTTTTTACAACCGACCCCACAACATAAAATTATAGGTAGTCAGCGATAGCTTGGTGGAGAGACCAGCAGACTGCTACGCAGAAGGTCTCGAGTTCAAATCAAAATGTGCCCAAGACGCTCAAAAAAGCTATCCTGAATGAGATGCCCCAGGAAGTCGTGCCTAAGCCAGAGATTGAAAGATTGCTGGATACGGTGGAGACTTCCCTTAATGAGTTGTGCACCGTCGTTGCCGAAGGAAAAATTAACTCGAACCAGAAAGAGCTGGTCTCAGGTCTGTGCCGTAAAGTTATGGGTGCGACAGCTCATATAGCTGTATATCAATCGTTGAAACAAAAGACCATCCTTGCGCACTCGAACATACAACACCTAAATACTCAGCTGGACCTTAGTAGGTCTCTCAAGGAAATTCTTTTCTTTCTTTCTTTCTTTTAAAAAGACAACTCCCGCACTAGGACTAAATCCTGTGTCGCGGGGGACTTTACAAACATACAACTAACGGACACAATGACCACCCAGACTCGAAACAACAATTTATGAATCACACAAAGTGTTGTCTCGTGTGGGGATCGAACCCACAACACTCAGCGTAATGTCAAGCGGCGAGGCGGCCGCTTAAACCACTACGCCAACCGTGCAGTCATAATTAAGGCGACAGTGCATCTTTGATCTACATCTACTGCTATTAGTTTAGTAAATAGTCCACTATTCAGTATCTCTCTATACAGGGCGTAAAAAGACCCTTAACGAAAACTGAATCCCCATATTGTACCAATCATTACGAACAATTTTTGCTTCGACATCATACCTGGGAAATTACTGGTTCAGGAGATATTGAGGCTGAAAGTTACTACGGATTTTTTGTAATTAGGTACAAAATCGATGCATTTACCCCGCCAACCTGTTCTATAGATGTCCTATGCACCCATGGATTAGTAGGTATTTCGAAAATTACACGCATTTTTTTAGCGGCTTGATAAAAGTGAATACCTAAAAAAAGTCGTTTCCCAGGTTTTATTTTTGCGTAGTATGACTTGGCATGATATTCAAAATGAGTAGACTGCGGCTTGGTGATGGGTCTTGTGACACCCTGTTTATTATTATGAAAAGAGTTTGTTTGGTTGGTAGAACGCGCTAATCTCAAGAACTGGTGGATCGATTTGAATAATATGAATATTGGCTTGTGTTGGATAGCTCATTTATCGAGGAAGGCTATATAACATTACGCTATAAGGGTCAGGTCCACTAGGCTCAGCTAGTTAAGTAGAAGGATGATGTAATCGAAAGAATGATTGTTAGTCGCAATGTCCCAAATCCCAATTTTGTATTAAGTTAACCCATTACTTTGAGGCTTTCAGGAAGTTTTGTTTCGGTAATACTTCGTTCTACACATACAAATTCTTATCAAGGTAAGAATAAATCAATGCTTAGAGTCACCTACTATCTTACGTGGGCGGCATGGACTGAATGATGTGTGTGAATAGTCCAAAAGTTTATTGTCACCAAGTTTCTCTATTCCCGTCGTTCGACCTTAGATATTCTTTCACGGCGGGTAGACAAAAACCCTAACTTATGACCTTGAATATTAGTTTTTCCACAGAGCGGCTGCCTGTCAGCTCAAAGGGACATCGATATTCTATGGTTTAGAGTAGTGTTGATTAATTTAGAGGTACTTAGTTACTAAGTCCCTATAACGACTGTCAAAAGTCTTCTTGACGGCTGGGACCGACGGCTTAATATACCATGCAAGCGATAATTACCCGTTCAATACGCACATACATAACTCTGAAAAGTCAGTGGTATGCGCCGTGGACTCGAACTTTATACCCTCTGCATGGCAGTCAGTTGGTATCTACACTAGGCTAGCGCTATCTTTTTTTGATTTTCAAAAAGTTGTGTAAAATATTCCAAGTGTATACAAGAGCCAGACAACAATACATACAGTCTATATTTTATTAGAATTAATTTATTATATCGTATTCTTCCATCTTTATCTAGTTTTATGAGTATCCGGATGTTGTGTTTTTAACTCAGAATCATAAAAAGATATAGACTTATCAAAATCTGAAAGAATGAAGATAAAAACTTTAAAATATATATATATCTAAAATAATCTTAATAGAAATAACATTGATAAAGTCTGTGCAAAACGTAGACAAAGTTAAGCTCCTATCCAAAAGATATGAAAAAGAAACAAAATAGTTTTCTCTTTTTACACATTGGTGATTTTGGAACAAAATTGAATATGCTATCTACGTGTACATTGATTGCATGTCCCTCTTCAAAGAAGTAAGTACTAAACAGAATTAATTGCACCACTTACCTGTGTCTAGAAATCATCTATTGGTGTAGATTTGTGAAAATCTCCTTCCTAAGCGAGGTTTCCCCTCAGTTTGACTGCACGGTTGGTGTAGGGGTTTAAGCGGCCGCCTCGCCGCTTGACACTGCGTCGAGTGTTGTGGGTTCGATTCCCACACGAGATAACACTTTGTCATCTCGTGTGGGAATCGAACCCACAACACTCGACATAAGGTGACTTGGGGTAAGATAAAAACCGGCCAAGTGCGTTTCGGCCCACGCGCAATGTAGGGTTCCGTAGTTGCCCATAATGGCCGTACGTATATCTTTAAGATTAAGCCAGCGCTCCCAATGTAAACTCACAGAAATAGTTAGGTATTTATAAGTTAACCGACGATTACTCGTAAACTAGTGATGTCTACTTAGCTGTGATAGTTTTCCTTTTAAATTCGTTATATGTACTACATTTGTGATTTTTTTCACCTCTTCCTAATTTTTTTCACTTCAAAGCTTGATATTTGACAAACCAATCACTTGATTGAAAAATGATTTGAGCAAACTAATAATATTTTTTTAAAACCTATCCAATGATACCCCACATAATGGGGTACTCAACCAAAAAAGAAATCAACCCCACTATATATGTAGGGGAGACACCCTTAAAAAAAATATTTTCAAATATCAGCTTTCTAGCACCAGTCGTCTTTGTGCTAGGCTGCGGGCGGACAGACGGACTACGGAACCCTAAAAACGGGGAAAGATAAAAAAAATATAATAACGCCGAATATTAGGGAATTCTTTTAATGCTGGCAATATCGTTGTGGACACCATTTTGTCTTGCCCCGCCCCGCAGTCTGCGTCAGTCACTAAGTGAGGGTACTCGTGTGTTATTTGACATTTTTCCGTACATTAAATTTTCCGCGTAAAATTGAGTTTTTCAATCTTACCCCGCTCGCTGTATTTCCTTACAAAGGTAAGTAACTAACATTTTGTTTTGATATTCGTTATTAGATTTGCAATGAAATATGCTCTATAATGTGGTGATTAGTATATTTCACGTATTTTAAGATTTATAGTGCCTTTCAAACTTTCCCCTGCAAAATTTAACGGGGTAAGATGATAATATAAAACTTTCTATCTTACCCCGTTTACTAAACTCATACAAAAGGTCAGAGGCCCTCAATCTTCTTCAGGTTTCAGTGATTTCTCGAGTTCTGATGAACGGAAGAACGGTGTTTTTTTACAATTATCTAGAATTTTAATGTCAATTTGGCAGTGATTATAATAGTACTGTTTACTAACGTTTATAAATGCAAGAATGCCTAGTTTTGTTGTTTTTTTTATTAATTATTAAGGGACGCAAAATACGAGTACGTGATTTTTTATATTGTAGTTACTTAATTCTGCTTTGCGGAATTACCAACAGATCTGATAAAGCCAAATTATTATTAAACATATTTTTCATAAGAGGTTATTTTTAGTTTTAAAAGTAGTACTTATATTATAACTGACTGATTTTATTTAACTGTGATGTTTAGGAATAACCTCCTTTTAAATAATAATTTAATAATGTTTAATTGTATTCTGCTGTCGTGGTTTATTTTATGAAAATAATTACAACGCTACGGGGTACTAAATGAAAACGTGTGTTTTATTCATCGACCCGATTTAGACTTTACAGTCATGCATGAGCATGATTATTTAATTCTTTTAATATCCAAAACATGTTGAGAACCCCCGACTGCCAGCCGTTTCAACGGGGTAAGATTGATATATTTTATTTGAAAAATTATTTTTTCTAGCATTTAGAATGCGATTGTTTAATGTAACTGATTTTCAAGTTATTTAGTTTATTGAAGCAGAAGGTTTATTGATCACCACACAAGCTTAATGACCATGAATACGATTTTAGTCACTATTTCAATCTTACCCCTTCAGCGTTTCATCTTTCCCCTACATATTTTTTTTCTTAAGACCAATTTTACTAACGTTTTTTTCATAAAATATTGTTTCAAAAAGATTGCTGTCAACATTATAGAAACAAGTTGACTATACTTTTTTACCCAAAACATCATTTCATGGATTTGACGTAAATGTCTTTGTTTCACAACAGTTTCAAATCAACACTGTTTATCTCATCAAAAATCCATTCCGACTTACCCCAACGCTAATTCTTGCAAATGTGATCACATTTTATTTGTAATCATTTCTTATGTAGAGAATGTACGGAACCAAAGATGGAATTATACCGGATCGTGGTTGAGCACTCACTCGCTGCGAACGAGGAAAGATTGGCCAGTACTTACAACAAAATTTACGTATATGTATAAACTACACGATGTCTTTTTTATTATTAATGTCGTATTAAACTTGATGTCTTTTCGGATTAAAGGCTGCTACGTAGATAAGTTTGTTTACGATCTGTATTTCACAGTTCTCACTTTACGTACCTATACGTTCTGTTCGCGAGAAACTAATGCTCTGTAGTACAGTCCTACTGCGAGAGACCCATGACAAAGAGACAGGTCAATAATTACACGATGGTATAAGTTCATCTAATCCATATCCATGTCTGATTTATGAATGGATGATGAGTCACCAAAGCCATACCTCTCAGTGCAAATTATAAACTTATAACAGTCGGATCGGTAACACTATTTGCATGGAACATAATTTTTGTGAGATAGAGCTGAAAGTAACTCAGCACTTATTGAGTGCCTGTTAGTGTTTAATTCATGCGATAAGCAAATGCTTACCGCATGAACGGCATCGAGCCTTTACAGTTCTCTAATATGTTTTAAGTAAGTGAATTGCAATTGTTTTATCATTTACACCGAAGTCTGCTGGTAACTGATTAGATTTGCAATGGATATTCTCTTTTTGTACTAGGTATGCTGAGTTTGAGATCGAAATTACTGCAAGTAATACACATCACTGCTGCGTAATGAGTAGACAACCTTTACATCATCCGTTCAAAAACCAATAATTAACTGAGTAATATGCACACGTAGCGTCGAAAAGTTGAGTTGGTTTAGAAGTACGTGATAAATTAAGAGCTCTAAAATTTTGAGAAGCCTCGAAACTCTCCTTAGTAATTAGATAGCTCTATTACTTTATATACGATCTCTCAAGGCGAGATATCTACGTTCATAGGTATATTTTCAATGCACTTTCTAGAGTTTATTATAAATACAGTAATACGGATCCGCAAGGTTGTCTGTGAAAATATCGCTGCAACTTGGTAATGAAATATCGAAAACAATCTCTTTCTACGGCTTTAGTATGAAATATGCACCAGTGTTGTCCGTGTGGTGACGGATTAAGAATACGGAATGTCACCACCCCATATCATCCAATGGGTGTCGTAAGAGCCGGCAGAGGGAGCATATTATGCAGAGAACAGCACTGTAAGAGAAGGAAAACTTGATACAAACCCTATACCAACCCGTTTGGCCAGCGTGGTATAGTAGGCCAATTCCTCCTTTCAAAGGAGAGGCCTAGTCCAGCAGTGGACTGTAAAAGGCTGATGATGATGATGCACCAGTGACTCATAAAATTTTGCGGTCAAGTAGAGTACTATAGTTGTCAATAAATTTAAAATAAAAGATGTAAAATAGAGTTTTGAAAACTATTGATTGGTATTATTTTTGCATGTTTTACTTGATAAAAGATCTTAAATAATTTATTTTACTTGCAGGAATTATCCCTCTTGTATATAAATAACGATAGTCAGCGGTTAAAGTGGTCGCCTCGTGGCTAGACACTGCGTTGACTGTTAGGGGTTCGATCCCCATACGGGACCACACTTTGGGTGATCCATAAGTTGTTTTAAGTCTAAGTGTACTGTGTTCATTTGTGTTCATTTGTTGTATACGGATATAACATATGAAAAGGATCTTAGGCTATCACCTAGATTTGATTTGATGAATTGCACAGTTATAACCTTACAAGTGACGACAAAAAGGAGGAAGTTCTTAATTTGACAACATGTTGACTTATAATTTAGATATTTTGTCGGAATTCTTAAGAAAATCTCTTTTCCTTTTATTTCGCGAATGTTATTTAATCATCTTCGTTGTCTGTCTATTTGGCAACGACAAAAACCACAGAAGAATAACTGAAGCATGGAAGGAACGATATTTTTAAGAACAAATTGAATATAGCTACACCCTTCACTCATTTATGATAAATTAGAGTTGCCAGAAGAAGATGGCACTATGTTTGTCAGTTAGGGCTAAAGACAATTTGAACACAAATATCGTAACTTTTTAATTTAATAGTGACTGAGCAAATCCGCTATCGATATCGATTAAAGTTTCAATATAGGTTCAAAATCAAACGGACTTGTAAAGTATATTATTTATATGTTATATATTTTAAATTCCGTAACTTTGTGTCCACAGCAGTCAGAACGCTAGTTGATGGACAGTCTTTAAATAATTATTACACAAACTTGCATTTTTAAACTGAACTTATATATTTTTGTTTCAAATGGGTACTCAGTAGCACATAATCTTTCGAGGCATTATTTTCTAATTTTCATGGTATTTTTCTTTACGCATCAACAGCCTTTTCCAGTCCACTGCTGGTCTTAAACCTTCCGTGGTGGAGGTTTGGCTTACTATTATACCACACTAGCCAGACGTATTCGTATAGGGTTTTATTTCGAGATTTCCTTCTCTTGTGTTTGTCTTAGTCGCCTCATACGACACCCTCGGCATAAATGTTTATTTATACTTATTTATAGTTAGTTTTTTAGCTGTAATGATAGTTGTAAGTGGGATTAATAAATATTAAATAAATAAATCATCACCCCTAAATAACATATTTTTGTTAGAGAAAGCAAATAATTAAGAAAAAAAGCTAAACTCATAGCTTAAGCATTATGATAACTGAGAATGGCATATCCAAATTAATTCTTTACAAGGATAGGACATAGTCGACATGGATTTTATCAAGCAAAAAACATAAAAATTAACTTAAAATAGACATATCAGACGAAACTTTGAATAGTGCCCAAAGGTTTGTTATTAACAATAATCACTTTATTAAAATTTTCTCATTACATAGTGTAGGTAACTATGTGTAAAAAATGTATGTTCGGGATCGGACACTTTTCGATCATACATGTGACACAGAATATTTAGAAAATGTGTAATTTGGCCAAATTACACATTTTTGCTAGAGAAAGTAAACAATTAAGAATAAGGCAAAATGCATGCTCAGGCATTATGATAACTGTAAATGTCATATATTATCCAACTCGACACATTATACGAAAAGGCATGGTCGACATGGATTATTGTATCAAAACACATAAAATTAAAGTTAAAATAAATAATTTAGTGAAAATCTTCAATAGTCCCCAAAAGTTTGTTATTAACAATAATCACTTTTTATTGACATTTTCTCATTACATAGTGTAGGTAATACAAATCTATGTGTAAAAATGTATGTGCGGGATCGGACACTTTTCGATCATACATGTGACACACAGAATATTTAGAGAGAAAAAATTGTGGCTAGACTAGCCCTTTGATTTTATCTTGGGATCGGCACATTATTAGTCCACTAGTTGAACAAGAACAACCAAGTTTTGGTCTCTGGGTAGATGACATTTAACAAAATTTCTTTCAAATGAAGATTCCCTTGTTTTGATATATAACCACTCAGTAGTCGTGACTATGAAAGCAGACAGTTCTTATCAAACCTTCAAATTACTGTCCCTTAAATATTACTGTCTTTGTAAAGAAAGATCTGATTTTTTCTATAAGTGCATTAATTTTTTTTGTAATATGATGGATTCTAACAAGCTTTGGAATTCACTACTGTTGCTGATAGTTTAATTATTAGCAAGTAATTATTTAAACACTCACACTGATATGTTTAGAAGGGAGGAGCCATCTGTCATTACTATAAAAATATTCCGCAGTAAAATGCTTGGAACAAATTCTATGGTGCTTTGTAGGCACCCAATTTTCTCGATACAATAGATTTTGCAGCAATCCACTTATTTTATAAATCTTTATCACGTGCACATAGAATCTAAAAAATAACGAGGTAAAAATATACGGTGGATAGACATATCGATAAGATTTTTTACAACACTTGAAAGTCGATATAAATATTATACGGCTAAATTCAAAATCATGATAGAACTGTTATAAAAGTAAAATCACTAGGGTTATATAATTTGATGGCATAAATTGTCTAAATTGTATCTTACACGTCAGTTGACTGTGTTCAATTTGGAAGTACTAGGACTACCTCTATGTATATTATCCAATCTCTTTGACAAAAACTTAAATTGATTAAACTTGACACTTGTAAATAATATTTTTATTTTTCAAATTCAACGAAGAGGTATCTTTGTTGAAAGTTTTTATTATCTTTACGAAAGAAGTTCTGTTTTTATATTGAGTTTATTTAAACTTACTCTACTCAAGTTTATCTCGAAGAACTTTATAAAGCGTGGTTTTAAATAAGATGGTATAATTAAATAGAAATCAACATAGCTGATAAACTGCTAATGTAATTTAGTTATCTCTAGTTCTCATAACGCCCTTTCCTTCTCTTCTTCTTATATACAACTAGAGGATGCTCGCGGTTACACCCCCGTTATTTAAGGCTACTGCTCCGCTCCCGTCGCTCATAGCCTGAAGTTATATAGCCTATAGCCTTATCTAACAGTGAAAACATGAACATGTTCCTGAGATTAGCGCTTTCAGCCAAACAAACGAACAAACAAACTCTTCAGCTTTATAAATTAAGTATAAGATTATTTGACATACACATACATACATATCGTCACGCCTTTTATCCTCGAAGGGGTAGGCAGAGGCGTATTTCTACACCCACTTTTCGCCAGATATACTTTAGTCCCACGTAATAAGGAGCGAGCCTATTGCCGTACCGGGCACATTTCCAGACTCCGTGCTGCTACTGGGAATTTCGTGTCAGAAAAACCCAATAACACTGCCCGACCCAGGAATCGAACCCGGGACCTCCCGATCCCTCGCGCACATTTATGCCGCGAGACCAACTTGGCAGTCGTATAGGGTTTGATGTCGAGTTTTCCGTCTCTACTCAAAGATGATATTTGCATCGTGTTATCCCTTAGTCGCCTTTTACGACACCCACGGGAAGATAGGGGGTGGTGACATTTGTATTCTATGCCGTCAACCACACGGCCAGAGATTATTTGACAAAATCATTATATTGGTATATAGTACTGCGCATTAGATTATTTAAGGTAACAAGCCAAAGTGCAAACCAGTATCAGATACCACCGTAACTTTTATTTTCTCTCAGCAAAACAAACATGATAGTTAATTTTCAGTACGAAAAAGCACTTAAATTGATAACTTTGTATCTTGTACTTCATACTCATCAAATCGATGTCTGTAAATAAACATATTTTGTGACACTGGCACCATACAAAATGGTTTACGACCCTCGCATACCTACCATAAACTCGAAGCAACCAAAGCGCAATTCATCAAATAATTTCCATGTTCAAATAAAAAAAGAAAGTTATTGCAAAATACAGACAAAGATTTTTTCTTTCACATGCAGTGTGTATGAGTGTGTAATAGGTATTATTGTGTATAGGTTGTGGTGGTGTGAAATTGCAAGTGTTCCCGTGGACTTAGCGGTCTCACCCGGTGATACGGAGGCTTCATTACCGGGTATTACCGCGACAGCGGAATAATGCGGGATTGAGAGCCTCATCCCAGCCAGATAAAACGTTGCACGTGGCACATGGCTATACAAACTTCTATAGTATACTTCTAGTTAACTCTTCTTTCTCTTAGTCCCAGTTTATCCCAGTTATCCCAGTTTCAATCTGGGGTCCGCTTACTAGTCTAACCGGATTTGGCTGAATATTAGCTTTTCCACGGAGCGACTGCCTGTCTGACCTCCGCAACCCGAAGGGATAGCGATATTCCATGGTTTAGACTAGTGTCAGTTTATTTAGAAGGTACTGACGCCCTATAACGATTATCAAAGACCTTCATGACAACCGGGACCGACGGCTTAACGTGCTCTCCGAGGCACGGGACAAGCGATAATTAACAATTGAATACGCACATAACTCCGAAAAGTCATTGGTGCGCGCCGTGGATTCGAACCCGATACCCTCTGCATGGCAGTCCGTTGGTATCTCCACTGGGCTATCGCTGCCTCTAGTATACTTCTAGTTAACTACAGTCTGGAATTAAACTCAGTCTTGGGCACTAAGCTCCGACCATTCGATCGACGGCGACTAATTAATTAAAAAGCAGACTTTGTAAAGACTATAGAGTTACTATAGAGTTACTTAAACTGTCTGGTGAAGCGACCCTTTGACGACCCGATGGCGTAGTGGCTGTGTAACCGACTGCCACGCCAATGGTCGCGGGTTCGATTCCCGCTCAGGTCAAACATTTGTGTGCACGCGTGGATGATGGATGTGTTTCTTGGTCTGGATGTTTCTATGTATAATGTATTTACAAAAAGATAGAAGGATACAATATACTTTATTGCACACCAATACACAGTACATTAATAAAGGGACTTAAAACTACGATTTATGTAAGTACAAACGGCGACCTTATCACCAAGGGCGATTTCTTCAACCTTTGGATGGACAGGATGTTGTTAGTAATTTTGTGGTGATGGTGTAGTACACAAGCTCTGCTTAGTTTAGGAATAGATTATGTTGTGTGTATGTGGTAAAATATTATTATACAATTGGAAGCCAGTTAGTCAAAAGCCGATGAATTACTAGAAGTAGCGACTGATGAAGTGCTCAACAAGTTCATACGTCCTCAAGGAATGTTAGTGGGAGTGTAATATCAGATAAGGTTTATTGCGAATGCCAATCCGTCGCGAAACTGTTTAAATATTCATGAGCACTAGACACGTATCCATTAGGTGCGCAGATAATAATTATCGTTCGCGTATTGTACGCGTAGCGCATCACAAACTCGCTTTGTAGGAGCCTTCGGGGAAATAGATGATAGATTACGCAATGTCTTTGGGAAATTGTGGAGAAAATATGTGATTATGTGCTAAATATTTTATTATGATTTCTTTTGATAATTAATCAATGTTTGAAATGTACTTATCCTAAAGTTTTGCAGAATGTTTTGTATTTTGTGGAGTACAATTGTTATGACAATAATTAAATCATTCTGATAAATATTTAACATCCAATGCTGTTTAGACTAGAGCACGGTAATATAATCTAACAGTATTGTAACTCAGCCGTCTCCCCGAGTTATATGCCTACAGACGCGCCGGGCGCAAAAGAGCGATAGGGCTGCTCGCCTCAAGTATTTTAACTACATCTACCTACTCGAAGTTTTTTTTGGTTTTGTGATTGTAAATATTACTTATTTTTTTTATAATAACAAATCAAAATCATGTAGGTACCCTAGGAAATTACCTATTGGTTGAACTGTCTACTGTTTTATTTTGTAGTAGACTAAGCAGTAACCTACACAAAGCTGATTCATATCCGCTTCCATTTTGAAAATTACCCTTAAGGTACTACTAATCATAGTCTTCAATGAAATATATATTACATGGTTTCTAATGCAGATAAAAGTGTTCTGCTAGTATACCTACATTAATACTACAATTGGTACATTTTGAATTTGAAAAATCTTATCTTTATGTGACTTAACGAAGAATTCAAACAGCACAATATTAGTCAACAACGCGTCGCTACAATTATAATTTAAATAAAGAACACTGCTACAAAAACCGTCAACGCGGCACGATCGCGGCTGTTGGGTACTATAGTGGGTACTGCGCTCGAGGCGCGTAGGTATAACTCGAGTTTTGTGCGTTTGTATGGAGTTAGAATACTGTTAGATATTATTACCGTGACTAGAGGCACTACATAAGACAAATCTGTGGTCTTTAAATAGCCCATATTTATACAAATCTTTGTCTATGATTGCCGTAAATCTTAAACACTCAAACCAAAGTCAAACCAATGGTGCGAGAAGAAGAATAAACGAAAAATTTGTTCGCGCCTTGTATGTTGGTGCCCCTGGCGGGGGGACGGTGGAGCGCGGAGGGCACGGTCTCAACGGCTTTCGGCGGCGCACGGGCTGCGACACGACTCGCTCCGCGACCGAACGACAATCGGCACGCGCGCATATAAAATATTTTAGTCTCCAATATTGTACTGCTTACCTTTACCGGCGAAATATATTGTGATTACACAGTCCACACAATTGTTTCCTTTACATCGAAGAAGAATCCTCAACATTTTGGTCCTTCGAGCCGGATACTAAATTTTCACCAGCAAGATAATCGTCAGATCGTTTATGCTCTCTTATCGGTTTCGTAACTTGAAATTTGTAACTTGAAATTGAAATTTGTAACTTGAAAGAAAAGAAAGAAAGGCTACCAACCGATAACACAACTCCTTGAAGACGATGATGGCAACCTGATAACATCTAAGGAAGAAATCAAAAACCAATGGCGCAACTACTTCCAGCAACTGCTCAACTGTAGCCCATGTAGCGATCCACTTCCATGCACTAACAATAACACGGAAGTCCCAGTAGAACCCATAACATTCCGAGAGGTTCGAGAAGCCATTCTTAGGCTTAAAAACAATAAAGCTCCGGGTATTGATAACATACCGGCGGAAGTGTGGAAGTATGGAGGTGGTGCGGCCCAATCAAAATTATATGAAGTCCTACTAAAGATCTGGGAAACAGAACAACAACCAAGCGAATGGAATGTGGGAGTTATCTGTCCGATCCACAAAAAAGGCTGCAAGAAGAGGTGCACGAATTATCGAGGAATAGTTCTGTTACCAACAGCGTACAAGGTTTTGTCCTACGTGCTACTAAAGAGACTGGAACCATACGCGGAAAAAGTCCTCGGTGACTATCAGTGTGGGTTCCGGCCAAATCGTAGTACTATTGACCAGATTTTCCTCCTTAAGCAGATAATGGAGAAGAAATGGGAAAATGCGCAGAGTGTTCACTCATTGTTTGTGGACTTCACTAAGGCCTATGACAGCATCAATAGAAACGCCTTGTACGTCATACTGAGAGAGTTTCATATCCCTAAAAAACTAGTTGATATGATTCAAGTGGCCACCAAAGATAGCAGAATGAGAGTCCGAGTTGAGGACGAGCTAACAGAAGAATTTGCGGTAGTCACTGGACTAAAGCAAGGCGATGCCCTGTCACCCATGCTTTTTAATTTAGTTCTAGAATATGTCCTCAAAAGAGTGCAAACACTAGATGTTGGACTGAAACTGAATGGAAGGCATAGGGTGATAGGGTACGCTGATGACCTTGCCTTACTGGGAGAAACCAAGGACGAAGTTCGGCGATCCGCAGAGGTTCTTGAAACGGAAGCTGGAAAAGTAGGACTCAAAATAAACTATGCCAAAACAGAATATCTCCTTATGAAACGGTACAAAAACACGCGCGTCCAACGCAACAACCTACGCGTAGGAGATACCGTGTACAAAGGCGTTGCTAAATTTAAATATCTAGGGTGTACTGTGACAGACACGAACACAAGAGAAGAGGAAGTAGATATTCGCATCCAAAACGCGCTTCGATGCAGTGCCGCGCTACATAAAGTGCTAGCGTCCAAGCTCCTCAGCAGAAACACCAAGATCTGAATCTACAAAACCGTCATTCGACCAATACTAATGTACGGATGTGAAGCTTGGACGCTAACACTAAAAGAGGAAAGAAAACTTCTGGTAGCGGAGAGGAGGATCTTTCGAAAGATCCTAGGACCTGTGCAAAGACCTGTTGGGAGTTGGAGAATTAGAAGGAACGCCGAAATTGAAGAACTGGTGGCTGAACCCAATGTGATTGGAGAAGCGAAAGCGCAAAGACTTCGATGGCTAGGCCACCTAGAAAGAATGGGAGAGGATCGCAGCGTAAAGAGAGCATATCTCGGCCGACCAACTGGACGTCGCCCGGTTGGTCGACCGAGATATCGCTGGAGTGATGTAGTTAAGGAGGACCTTCGGCAGCTCCAAGCCATTAACTGGCAAGAAACTGCGAGGGATCGGGTGAAGTGGCGAGCTCTCATATCGGAGGCCAAGACACACTTTGGGTCGCTGAGCCATCGGAGTAAGTAAGTAAGATAATCGTCAACGAAGAAATCGCGTTCAATTGAAGATCTGACGTTTTTACTAGTAGCAACTTTAGCCAAACTAACCAAACATTTTGTCGCCAAATATGGTGCGGCTGCTTCCCCATAACTTAAAGTATTGAGCCTGTACGTTTTCAGTGGTAAATTGGGATCAGTCCTGAATATAATTTGCTGTAGATCACGTTGTGACGATGTGACAGTAACAGCACGATACATCCTTGTTATATCACCAGAAACGACATATTTGTGTTGCCGAAATCGTAACAAAATTGAAAATAGATCCTCCTGGATAGTTGGACCTACCATCTGAATATCATTGAACGATATTCCAGACGAGGTAGCCGCTGAGGCATCGAAGACCGTCCGAAGTGGCGTTGAGCTAGACTCCTTTATAACCCCATGGTGAGGCAAGAAATACTCAACATTATCACCTGTGTGAGGCTTCATAGACGTTTTATTTTCTGTCATGTGGCCAAGACGTTCGTACTCCTCCATGAAGGCAACATATTTTTCTTTGAAACTGGGATCACGCAGGAAACGGCGCTCCAGAGACAAAAATCGACGCTTAGCCATTTCATATGACTCACCTAAAACGTTAGGATTGTTTTTTAATGGAATTGTTACAACAAAACGACCCTGTTCATCACGAATAGTGTTTTGACGAAAGCTTTCTTCACATGCGCGTTCTTCTCGAGACATAGAATGTATTGATGACACAGAATCTAGTTCCCAAAACCTGTTTATATTACTGCTTAATTCATCCATCGACACATTGCAATAGTATGATTGTTTTTTAGATGACGAAACAACTGGGACTGGGCCCGACACTATCCACCCGAATCTTGTGGGTTTATTCTTACCTAAGTTGATCGATGAGGTACCTAACACATTCCAAAAGACTTCAGCGCCGACAAGAATATCAATAACTGACGGAATGTGGAATGAGGGGTCAGCCAGTTGAATATCTGTTGGAATGTTGATGTTGCTAATGTCCACCATACATGACGGCAAATTCCTAGTTATCTCAGGCAGTATAATACAACTGATATTCTCCTTATAGGCACCATTACGGGACTGAATTGTAAACATACAAGACTGTGTGCTATTAGACATCTGATTGTTTATACCTGATATAGTGGAGTTAGCATTACGTCTGGACAACCCTAGCTTGTGACACAGTGTTTCAGTAATAAAATTGGCTGTGCTACCGTTATCCAGCAGAATCCTGGCGTCGAGCTTCTCACCTCGGCTGTTGACCACTGTCACCAGAGCTGTGGAAAGCAAAATAGAACGGGTAGAGTTTTCTGTAGTGTCACCCGACAAGGCGACGTTTTCAGACGTGCTGTTTTGAAATTGTGCACCTCCAACAACGTCAGTAGGTAAGCTAGGTAAAGCAATACTAGGCATAGGGTCTTGGAAGTTGCTTGAGTTAGGTTGATCTACATGTAAAAGGGTATTATGCCTACGTTTACAGTATTTACAATGCGACAATTTACACTGTTTACTAGAATGGCCAGAACGTAAACAATTAAAACATAACTTAAGTTCCTTTACCTTTAACAAACGATTTTCTACTGTTAACTTACGAAAATCTTCGCAAACAAACATAAAGTGGTCTTTTTTGCACATAGGACATTTACTGTAATTTTTTGTAATTCCTTTGTGTTTATTATTGTTTAAATTGTCGCTTTTATTGGAAATTTGTGTATCTACTATATAGCTGTTAGTACTACTATCTACATTTTTGTTTGATTGTTCAGTACGTTCAACCGTCTCCAACAAATCAGCCCGCTTGCTAACAAATGAACAAAATTGTGACAAAGTAGGATTTTTAGATAAACTATTACAATACTCCTGCCAGTCTCTGTTAGTGACTTTATCTACTTTGTTAGTCAACATGTACAGTAAGATTGTATCCCAATATTCAGTGGGTTCGTTCAATGTTTTAAGTGCTCAAATATTTTTATTGATTGTGTCCACAAATTGCCGCAAATCTAGACACGATTCTTGACACACTGCGGGAACATTGAATAAGGCCTGCACATGGTTATTTATCAAAAGCCTGCTATTGTCGTACCGTTCACATAGTAAATTCCACGCCAACTTGTAATGATCAGCCTTAAAATCAATATTTTTTATTATTTGTTTAGCATCTCCCTTGAGCGATGCACGAAGGTAGTGAAATTTACCAATGTCATCGATATTACTGCTATTGTGAATTAAAGAAATATATATGTCCTTATACTCAAGCCAACACTGATAACTACCATGGAATTGGGGTAAATCTATTTTAGGTAAGCGAACAAAATTTTGACGTAACGATGCAACTGTGTTTTTGTCTGTTGAGCCCGCTACAGACGCGGCGTCATTGCCGGCATCAGCGCTGATCATCAAACTGCGCGCTTGCGCCACCACTGCATGGTAACGGTCCTCGAACTTGGCACGTTTCCCGTACGCCTCGTCTAGGTTGTCCGAGAGCATCTCAATCTCCAACTGCAAATTGTCAAATGCATTATATAAGGCATCAAATTTACTAAGCCGTCCCTCCAGCTCAATGCGCTGCAAGCTTGAAAGTGATTCGCAACTAAGAAGCACGTTAACATAATTGGAGAAGTTTGTAAGCTTAGCTTTCATGGCACTGCGTTTTCTTACTAATAGATCGTCAGTAGACATTATAAAACTGGTTTTATTTCAATGGAAAAGAAAAAGAATTCGCTAATAGAATCAATTATTTAGATAGAAAAATTAGGTAATTACAAAGAATAAGGATAATGCGATATAAACAGTTATGTAGCAGCGAATAGGTATAAAGAAGGTAAATATTGCAATGAATAGCCGTGTGACCCACTAAGCAGAGGCGATAGCAAACCGGTTTTCGAGCGGCTATTATGTTAAAATGTAAATGATTTACGACAAACTTTATGCATAATGACTAACGATATGAAAAAACGATCACTTGATAACTCAAATTTGAAATTGAACTGAAACGGTTGTATCCCCTATTCCTTCTCCCTCATCCCACTCCTCATCCTATCCCTTTTCCCAATCCCAAGCGTCGGCAACGCACTTGTGACTCCTGTGGTGTTGCTTGTGTCCATGGGCGGCGGTAATTGCTTACCATCAGGCAATCCGTCTGCTCGTTTGCCGCCTATTACTATAAAAAAAAAAAAAACGGAATTTTTGAAATTTGAAACGAAGTAATAGAAATGAAATGGATAGGAAATTGGAACGATACACAAATATGCTTATCTTTATCCACAAGGCGGACTGTGAAGATTCCCACGAAGCTACTTGATTTCTCGGCGGTTTCGACCAACGTAGTCGAGACTTGACCAGGGACCTCGGGGACCTCGGGAACTGGTAGACGTCCTCTCCTCGCTCGTACTTAGGCGACTCCAACTCCAAACTAGTCTGCCGTTGAAAACAGCTGACTATGACACGGCGCTTACGACCGGTATTCAAATACGAAGTCCGCCAACGTCACACGAACTGCCCCCGCGCGAACGCTTTCTTCGTAATAAACGTTACGCGGAATTTGCTGTCGGCTCGATGACCAAACCCGACGTCGTAGAGATGGTCAAAGAGGTAATTTCTGTTTTGTCATCAGCTAATTTTCATTTAAGAAAATGGAAGTATAATAATTCGTAAATTTTAAACCAAATTACAAATTCTTCAGAGGTTTCGGGTTGCCTAAACTTAGCTGAGGATAGGAATCTGGCATCGAAAACTTTAGGCTTACTTTGGATGTGTGAAGCAGATTATTTATCATTTTCTATTCACATTGATGCAGGTAAACAGGTTACTAAACGTCAAGTGTTATCGAGCTAAGTCAAATATATGATCCATTAGGTTTGGTAGGTCCATGTGTAGTTGAGGCAAACATTCTAATGCAGCAATTATGGTTAGCCAAGTGTGATTGGGATGAGCAGGTGCCAGAGTCCATTTGTAATAGCTGGTACGATTTCATAAACACTCTTCCCAGTTTAAATAATTTAAAAATTCCCCGATGGGTTGTGTGTGACAATGCTATATTGCATGAGATTCATGTTTTTACAGATGTATCAGAGAAAGCGTTTGGCTGTTGTGTGTATCTCCGATCAGTAAACGAGCAAGGGGTACCTAGTTCAGGTACAACTTTATGCGTCTAAAAATCGTGTAGCACCAATAAAGCCCACCACCATTCCTCGTCTGGAGCTTTGTGGGGCGTTGCTAGGGGCGAGACTGTGTGCTAAAGTACTGAGTTCGATAACTCTGCCCATTACCAAATGCCAATTTTGGTGTGACTCAACAATAGTGTTGGGTTGGTTGTCAATGTCACCGACTCAATTAAAACCTTTCGTGCGTAATCGTGTCAATGAGATTCAGGAGAACACAGCAGGGCACACGTGGAGGTACGTTCCGTCTAAGGACAATCCGGCGGATCTTGTTTCTAGAGGGCTGAAGGCTGACCTTATCAGCAAGTGTTCTTTATGGTGGTCAGGGCCTCACTTTTTGTTAAATCATGAAAAAGACTGGCCAGTCATGCCTAATAGAAGTGTGATACAAGATCTACCAGAAGTCATTACATCAAACTTCACTGATCACTCGTTTCTCACACATTCACAAAATCATGTACTTTCGTCTCTCACAAATAAATCAATCATTCATTCATTAATTCATAAACATTCAAACTTAAATCGTTTACAAAGAACAGTGGCATATATACATAGATTCATACACAATTCAAAGAATCCTTATTCTAAAGTAACAGGTCCTCTTTCTATTAAAGAACTTAAAGATGCCTTATCTATATTGATACGTGCAGCTCAAACTGAAATGTTTGCAGATGAGTACGCGATACTTCGATCAGGGAAGTCATTGCCGCGCAGGAACAGACTTATTTCTTTAACCCCTTTTTTAGATAATGATAACATTATTCGTGTAGGTGGCAGGCTGGACAACTCACTATATGAATACGAGGTTAAGCATCCAGTTTTGCTATGCGGCAAGCACCACTTTACAAAATTGATATTTCAAATGCAACATAGAATCTTACTTCATGCTGGCCCTCAGTTATTGTTAGGAAATGTACGTCAAACATATTGGCCCCTTGGCGGTAGAAATCTATCTAAGTCGGTAGTAAGAAAATGCATAGAATGTTTTAGGTATAAGGCTCAAAATGTGCAACCAGTTATGGGGCAGTTGCCCTCTAAAAGAACTCACTTGGAGTTCCCATTCATAAATTGTAGTGTCGATTATGCCGGGCCAATATTGATAGCAGATCGAAAGGGGCGAGGGTGCAAACTTTTAAAGGCGTATATATGCATCTTTGTTTGCCTAGCAGTCAAGGCTGTCCATATCGAGCTCGTTACTCTCACTAAAGAGGGCTATATGGCAGCTTTAAAACGTTTTGTTGCTCGTCGAGGCAAACCCAAGAGCATCTTATCTGATAATGGCACAAATTTTGTCGGCACTTGTAATGAATTACATAAGTTTTTACAAGAATCTAATATTAATTACGAAGTTTCACAGGAAGGCATCGAATTTAATTTCGCCCCACCATACTCACCACATTTCAACGGCATTGCCGAGGCTGCCGTTCGCTCCACAAAACATCACTTGAAAAGGTTACTAGGACTAACACACTTCACATACGAAGAACTGATCACATGCTTAACTCAAATTGAAGCTGTACTTAATTCACGTCCTATAACCCCACTTTCCTCTGATCCATTAGACTTCACTGCTCTCACTCCTTCCCATTACTTAATTGGACGATCGCTTATGGCTGTTCCGCATCCACAGGTGACTGAAACCAGCATCGGTCGCTTGGAGCGCTACCACAGAGTGGAGCACATAAAACAACACTTTTGGAAGCGATTTCACCTAGAATATGTTTCTCTTCTCCAGCAAAAAACCAAGTGGTCTACCTCAACAGGAGAACTATCAGAGGGAACTTTGGTGCTCGTGAGAGAGCGAGGACAACCACCGCTACTGTGGCTATTGGGACGTGTCACCAAGGTCTTCCCGGGAAGCGACGGAACTACACGCGTGGTCGAGCTGAAGACGAAGAAGGGGACGCTACTACGGTCATTTAATAATATTTGTCCTCTTCCTCTAGATTAATTATTGAATTCTTCAACCCGGGGAGCATGATCGCGCCTTGTATGTTGGTGCCCCTGGCGGGGGGACGGTGGAGCGCGGAGGGCACGGTCTCAACGGCTTTCGACGGCGCACGGGCTGCGACACGCGACTCACTCCGCGACCGAACGACGATCGGCACGCGCGCATATCAAATATTTTAGTCTCCAATATTGTACGGCTTACCTTTACCGGCGAAATATATTGTGATTATACAGTCCACACAATTGTTTCCTTTACATCGAAGAAGAATCCTAAAAACTTGATTTAAAAGACAGCGGCAAAATTACTTTTATTAAATCGTTTAGCAAACGCAACCAGCCAAACACCGAAGGATTTTGAATAATGGCTACACTTTTTCTCACACAGTTAAAGGTTGTTAAAAATGTTACGTTTGAATGCGATATGGCAACACTTGTAAAGTTGGGGTTGCCAGCGTGTTATTCAACATTTTAACTCTATTGAAATTAACATTAGCCCCGGGAGACCGTAACTTTAATCGGCTGGCAATTAAGAGTCGCGCATAGATAACGTTTAACTATTTTCCTACGTTAACAACTCTTCTAACGAAGCGCTGAAGTTCGCGGTAAGCCTCCCGACTCATATTCACGTTCTGCGGCTTTATAAACCTATATTGCACTCCTGGATTAAAACCTCTGTAGCTCAAAAGTATACCTTTCGAGTTTGTGTTACAAACTTCCTAGTCGAATACCTGCATGTTATGTATGGCACCTACCTTAACCTATACATATTTCTATTTGCACATAGGTGTTATAATATAATACCTATATGGGTAATTAATTTTTTGACGATGGACAAAGGTATTACATATTATGTAATAGCTTTGTCCGCCGTCAAAACATTACGCGAAACGCTACTTTACCCAAGGCGTAAACACTAGGCTGCCAATTTATTTGTTGTCTTCCAGTTAACTGAAAACGTTTGAATAACGAAAGCTTAAAAAATATTTATCTGTATCATTAGATTTTCGATGTATTTCTTATATATCTAATTCAAAAGTTGTTTCATATTTACGGAACGCATGGTTTTTGGGTTACCTGAGTCTTCATGAGTATATGACGATCATACAATATTTATGCATAGCCTCAAATGAACCTTGATTGATTTAGATGTGGACTGACTGGATACTGATGGAAAAATAAATGTATAAAACGTCATTTGAATACACTTTCGTGATTTAAGCTACGTTAACGAGCTTTGAATTATGAGGGTAAATGTACGTAACTAACTACGTACAAATAGATGAATTGCTTCTTTATAATTAAACTATCGAAGCACGAGTCAGTATTTTGAATAGTTACCTCACCGGTATCATTACGCTGAGTAGGTTGTGGGTTCATTCCATGTAAACCCTACACGTGACATGAAAACATTACGTACCCTTCCCCACTACACATGATGTATTCCTTCTACGGGGGTGCGATAATTATGAAATTCTCAGCCAACTATTACAGTTGTTGCTTGTTCTGATCAACAACTGCGAAATCAGGAAATACCTACATACTTAATAAATAATAATCATATTCAATCCTGTGTTATAAACTGTCCCACTGCTGGGCTCAGGCCATTTTTCTCTATGAGAAGGGCAAGGCACACTTGTTTACCACTTAAGTGCGGGTTGGCAGATTCCAAATGACTTTCGAGAACTTTTTTCATAGAGAAGTCCCAGAAACGCAAGTAACCTTAATACTCTTTTATTCACTGTTTAACAAGTGATAATTTATAATTTACTTAATATGCATACAAAACTTCATAAATTAATTGCTAGACAACGTGTGTTTGAACCCGAGACTTCTGACATGGCAGTATGTTAATCTCTCCGCTATCACAGCTGAGCACATAACTAATAAAATCAATTCATAAGCCTTCATTTCACAATCGTACTCCATTACTCAAATAGCACAAAGAGTTCGACACGAAGTGAGCTTGAAAACATTTATGATCGCAGAAACAACGTAGAAAGACAAAAACATTCGTCGTGTCGTAGAAAAACTATTTCCTCAGCGAAATTGTTACTGACGGCCATCTTTGATCCAATACGGATAACACCATTTATATTACCTAATGCTTTTTCATTACAGCCGAGAAAAGTTTATATCCTTTCAACATATTGGTCTTAGGACGAAATTCATGAGAGTATTGTGTCTACTTTGGTGATATTGATTTTAATATTATTTCTAGAAAATGGAGTACAAGCTGTGACAATATTTATAAGGATTTTTGTTTACTTATAAAACATAGGCAGAGTTGAGTATAACCCTGTGTAGATTGAGTTTTAAAGGAAATTTATATTCCATCGAGAAAATAGACAGGAGGCAACAAAGGATTTATATTTATTAATTTACTTATAAAGGTACCAACTTTTATCACAGTGTAAATGGTTTTAAAGTAAAATTGACACTTCTTCAGCTACATACCTAGTAGGTATATCGCGTCATATCTAGGTAGTCATCATCGCCCAAGCGTTATCCCGGTTGCATTTGTCAGAATCAGGAAAGCGTCCTATAGTGTAGAGACAGTGTTGATAAATAAAAGAGACAACTATCAAATCATACTTTCATTTATTCAGTTTGGCACAAGGATATATCTTTAGATTACGTCGTGATTCTACATTTACATTTAGAGCCCAGTTCGCAAAGCAAAGGCATAGAACCAAGAGAAAGAACGGGCAATAAAACTCTTGATCATTCTTTTCAATAACTAATAATTAACAAACAGTGGTACAGCCAATTTATATCAAATATCAATGTTGTGGGTAGTTTTATATTACTAGAAAGGTCTGTCTTACAACAGAACATAATTAGCATTATTTAGCATCAACACAATTTACTAAATGTTTACCACAGGTATATATTATGTCAATGTATATAATTAATCTCATTGATACAACTTGATCCACAGTATATTATTCCATCCTATATTACAATCTTTAATATCTCACAAACGATCAAACTACCCACAATATCAATAAGCTAATGATTACACTATCTTGCATTGTTTCCTAGAGGATGAAACAAAAGAACAAGCAACACAGAATATTGGAACACAGTGGCAGTTAAATAGTCAGAACCATATCGTACCTGAGCCGTCGTCGAAGGAGAATAGGACGAACTAGCCGAGCCTGTGGACTTATATAGCCAGCGTACACCTTATTTACACGTTTAAAATTTAACTTCAGGGTCAATTTTAAATAAAATGTTTCACACATAATGAATCACATTTATTTGAGGTAAAATCGAAAAAGTCAATGACAGTGTCATTGGCTTAGTTAGAAAAAAAACTCAAATCTTTACAAAATCATATTATACAGTCACAAGACCCATCACCAAGCCCAAGTCTACTCGTTGTGGACATCATGCTAAGTTATACTAACCAAAAATAATACCTGGGAAACGATTTTTTTTTAAGTTTTCACTTTTTTTAAATTTAGAAATACCTACTTATCCATGGGGTCATATGGCATCTAAAGAACATATACAATATCTCCTGAACCAGTAATTTCCCAGGTATTTGCCGAAGTAAAAAATGTTCGTAGTGATTGGTACAACATGGGATTTCAGTTTTCGTTAAGGGTCTTTTTACACCCTATATATACAGGTCAAATTAATTACGCCCTTATAGATCTATACGCCTAGGTCTTAAATAAGTGAGAAATAAAATTATTTAAAAGAAAAACCGGAGGATGAGGATTAATTTAAAAGGATTAAAGGAGCCCGCATGGTGAGTAAGAAAGAAAATAAAATTGTGTGTGTACTTCTAACTGGCACCGAATTAGAAAAAGTGTTGTTGTTAAAATATTAGTTTTTCTGCTGCCTAGTGCGACCATCTTTAGATGTTGGTAAAGGCTCTTGGCGATTAGTCCATTTACTGACACAACTATCGGCACAATGATCGCTGAGTTCACATCCCACATATCGACAATCTCATGAGCTGGGCCCAAATATTGGAACTCCTTCTCTTTTTCTGCTTTTACGAGATTGCTGTCATGCGATATGGTAATAACGTCTATCAATGCGAGTCGCTCTGCTCAGTCGATCACTACAATATCACGCTTATTGGCTACAATAAACCTGTCTACAATGATAGACCTATACCAGGACAACAACGTACGACCATTTTTTTGAGAACTGGGTCGGGCACAATCTGTATCTGTAGTACGGTGAACCAATGAGATTATATTTAAGGACTAGTTGCTGATTGATTATCTTGGCCACTTGATTGCGTCTGTGCAAATACTGTCCATAGGCAAAACTCGAACAACTGGATACTATATGTCTGAGAGATTCTCCGGGCTGGTGACATGCCCGCCATATGTCAATCGCACCGTCCCTCAGTATATACTAGAGTATGTGCGGAAAGAGAACAGACTTTTGATTTGAGGGCGCAACAATACGTACTTACCGTATTTCTCATGTTGACAACATTGTTAATTTATTATATAGTGCAACTAAAAATCTTGATCTGTTGAGCCTGTGTTACTCAGACAGACAGAAGGGTTTTCAATCGTACGTACATAAGTAAAAAATTATTACAAATACAAATCTTAATGTTAGTTCCAATTTTCGACACGCCCATTCTCTTTCCGCACAGACTATATCGGTAGTTGTTTGTCATGACAACTTCGTCCATAATTATGAAGACAAAACCTTTGGTTTCACCGAAGAGAATAATAGAAATAAGAGAATAGAATATTAATAAAAAATATTACACAAACCTGCAGTACTGCATTTTTATGTCATTATTTTTATAACAGTAAAAGACAGAGGAGGACTAGTCTCACCATCAAAATGTGTATTACATATTTTTAAAGTTACAGTAAAAGTTGTACGTGAAGGCAGCGATGGCCTGTGTGCGATAGCCGAAAGTTTGTGATAAAAACACTTTTCTTGAGATATATAATTGTATTCAAGTATACTTATTTTTCAAAGAAATATCTACACCACAATAATGCAAAGGCTACCCTTTTTTTGCAATAACTGTCACCCACATCGGTGAATACGTGGGCTGAAGTTAGTCTGTAAAATAAAAGTATCGATAAAGTTATAACGTCACTATGTTTATGCGTCAAAATCTTTATACGAATAAATCAAAATGTCTATGAACGAAGTCTCAAAGTTTCAAATGAAGTTCTATTAAATTTTGACGGGTAATGTAATGGGGCCCACACCGGTGACCTATGTCAGACCTTTGAGTGATGGGATCCCTCCGTCTATAACATAAAATATATAGTCTAAGGTATAAATACTTGGATATCAGTAATTTCAGCCCACAGCCTAAATATCATTACATATCTCTCACGTTCAAGTCCAAATCACATCGTATTTATTATTTTAGTAATATACAAGCTCCAAAACTACTTAAAGAAAAAATAATACGTACGTATTTTTATAAAACTACCAAAACATTTCAAGGAATTCAAACTAACATCATTTAAGAAAATATTGTATACTTGGCTAAAAGAATATAATTTCTATGATGTAAAAGAATTTATCGACGCAAAGTTTTAATATTGTTTTGTTATGTATAACAAATATATTGTCAAAATAGGAATATTTTGCATGCTATAATCTAGCGAAACATGTTTGTTCCTTCTTTAGATTGTAACTTTCATATCTTGTTTGATGCGAATAAATTATTATGATTATGATTATAAAAAAACTAAGACCTGACCCCATACATTTTTTTTCACTTTTTAATAATTTCCCGTAGATGATTATTACTTTTGCTTTTTTTTTACTTTATCTTTCGTAAAAAAGAATTTAAACCTTATGCACAAACGGTTATTAGGTAAAACATTTAGGTTAATTAAAAACAAACGAGCTTACAGGGTAGATTTTATCTGAATCCATAAATAATACATAAGTCTAGTCTATGTCCCTCTAGGTCTCCACGGTCACGATACCTATCAGTCTCTCCAAATACCTAGAGTAAGCGGCTTAGCACGGTATGTTAATCAGACAGGCTCGCTCGAAGCCCCGGCCTGTTCCGCTCCGTTCCCCGTAATAACTGCTTGTCCCGGCTTGTCGCGTTAATTAATCAACACACTGGCCATTACCGTATAATGAAAAGAGTGAATTACAAGTCTTAAATGATAGCCAACAACGTAGATTTTGTTCCGCTGTCATGGCGAATGAAAAGAAAATTGGCTCCAATTTACTCGCGCTCCATTTTCAAATCAAAGCGCGATGTAAAAACTTTAAGCAAGTGTGAAGTGAAAGAAGGCAAATAACATAGGCGTCTAGCGATCTTTGAGATACTTTGAGCTTGTTCAAATCTGTCTAAGGATGTTTTGTCGAACTTGAATATAACTTTTCATTGAAAACATTGGGAGTTTTGGTGGAGGTGTACCTAACTGTCATCTATTATACCCACAGAAATCTTAATAATAAGGCATTAGAAATGCTATCTACTGTCTTTTAATACTGGGACGCGTGTCGCCGGTTCGCAGTTACCAACACATAGACAAACACATACACAGTTTCGCCTACACATGCATTTTGCATACATGCAACAAAAAATAAACCTTTATTGATTACATTATGCAATATTTTCTAAAAACGCATAATCTCAGGAGACGGGACCAATAATAAACGTGTACGAAAAGGAGAGAATGATATCGCGCGCTCCCTCTCACTTATGCATAGTGCAGTGCATAACTCGTAATGCTTATATCGATATTTTTCCGTTGAGCTTTAATATCCAAGGAGTCTCGCAACAACAGATAACTAATTTATTGAAAGTGTTTCATTCCTCGACGCACTTTTAGATGATTTATTAATAAGAAAAGGGAATACAATAAAATATAAGTATGTTTTGGTACATTTTTTATTATTATATTAATCAAACAACTCGCCCTTAGAATTTATTGCCCTGAAAAATGTAAAAAATTATTTAAAAGCTGTCTCTTTGGGATTAATTGGGTAGTATTTTTCATAATATGATTCAGGCGGATATCCATATATTTTTCTAAAACACATTTCATTAATTGAATGACATGATTGTCATGTGGAGACTGGTCATATTGGTGAAAATCAATATCTTCAAATAATTGTAGCCCAACGAAATTCACGTCTTCGTAACAAATTCACTTTTAAACTTTTTATTTGCTATTATCTTGTTGTCAAAGACAAAACTTTTAAGTAGTACTTCTGTCTTTTTGCAAATCGTTATCACGTCTTTGCTAGGTATAAGAAGACCTCCGTTGTCTTTTAGTTTAATAAATTTTGTATTTTCATTGGAACTCTCGGGCTTTATCAATGCAGAAATACAAGTTTCACATTTAATTTTTTTTATTAAGTAATGGACCACTGATCCTGCTATATATGTGATGACTTCCGATGCAAAATCAGACATATTACTGATGTTGCAATGTCCATCCTCATCATCAACAATGTCTTCATTATCCTCATTGTCAGAAAATGGTGCCCTTGTTGTTAAATTTATTTTGTCAATTGCAGATGTACAGCTCAAAATTGATACGTTTTTTAGCGCCGTACAGTTACCACTGTCAAAGTCTTTTAGCTCAATGTGTGCAATAAGTTTTTTGTATATTGACATAAACTGACGAGCTGTGGGGTTATTATTACAATAACCGTGCGCTCTTATGTGGCCAAAAGTGAGCTCTAAGTGATCTTGTGAAAATTTATATGCAGGCAAATACTTTAGCTTTTTTTCATTTTCTACAATCTTTATATAAATCTGTTTAAAACTTTCGATGCAAACTAGGAAACCGATAAATCCCGTTTTTAATAGATTTTACCACTTCTTGCCCGTCGTTAAACTTTAATTTTTTTATATAAATTGCTACTGTGTCGAGAAATGAAAATATTAGATCTTTATTTCTAAAATAGATAGGTTTTTTAAAATACAACTGTTTCATATTTCGTGAGTTTAAAATGTCAAATAATTTATTAAAGTTTCTTAAAAAGTTCGATGTACCGTCCACGTCGATGAAGTCCGGATGCTTTAGTTGAGAGCAAAAGTCTAAAGCGGAAGCAACACTATCACTCATAAGTTGAGTCGCTAAACGCACTTTCATTTTTTGATTCTGAAAAAAAATGTGCCTACGCCTTAATTTATTTGCCAAATGTAAGTATTCCTTTTCTTGCAATTTGTTAAGATTTACCAAATTTGACCACTTGACATTTTTTTTCTTATCGTCTATAAATACCTTACTAGACTCAAATGAATTTCTCACTAGCTTCATCATGTGGCAAACGTCTAGGAAAATAAATACCGGATTTTTTGTTACCGGGTGCGGAAAGTGTGTAACCATTTGTTCCAAATCAAATGAACAGCCTAGCTTTTTGGCCATGGCAATGTGAGCTGGACAGCCATCAAACGTCAAAGATATGATATCCATTCCCGTGTTATAAAGTAGCTCTAGACACTGCAAAACTAAATTAGATTTTTGCTCTCCGGATAATCCGTCTATAAGAAAATAGCCAACAGGGATTTTCCACGATCCATTAATGGCCGTTACTAAGAATACAAGCGCCTCTTTAGCAATCGTCATGCTCTCATTATTGTTGTTACTATTGCCTATATCTACGTACCCGTGCATTCGATTACCATCCCACTCGACACGTTGCCGAATGGCCATCTCGTCTAATACCAAGTTTCCGATGAGGCCATATTTACTAGCTTCAACCTTAGCTTTGATGGCGGAAAGAGATTCTGTAGTGAAACTTGGTTCTGCATGAGTAGACTGATACCATTTTTTTAATGTTCTAACATGAGGCAAACATGTATTAAATTTTTGTCGTACAAACTCATAGGCTTTAGGCAAATAGAAATGTAACGTCATAGCGAAACTTCTTAAGCTGGGCGAATATTTGGTACGCGTGTTTTTACCGGATTTCAATTTTCAAAAAATCTTTCATAGTGATGTTCATATTTTCTAAGCACCACCCTTGATCTCCCGTAATTAATCTTTGATCTTCTAAATTTTTGATGAGGTCTTTCAATTTCAAAATTTGTTTGCTATATCGTCTGGCTTTACATTGTAAACGTTTTATATTTAACCGCTGGTCTGCAATGACGACGCGACTTCTAACAATTTCAGAGCGTAATTTCTTTTTCCTCGGAGTATCAGCTTGACCAGAATCACTTACAGGGGCCGTCAATTGCTGGTTACCTGCGGACTAAAAGATACGAATTACTTATCTATGTGATAAATTCATATATTTTTGCGATTGCGGCAAAACCCCAAAGGATAGTATTTTTATTTTGTATTACCGCGTGGAAAGTGAAAAGTATATAAAATCAGTTATAAAATTGATATAAAATATCAATACCAATGTATATACCTACATCAACATTCTCTGGCGATTCACATTTACGTGAAGAAGTTGATGGCGTCACCGTCGGCTTCAAATCCTCTGTTACCTGAAATTTATGTTTATTAGTACTTCCCGTTTTATGATTTTTTCTTGTTCAAAATTAATAGGACATAGATATAATAAAATTTTATTCTTACCGTAATCAGTCTCCATATGTCGACTGTCGGTACAGCTGATTTGATCAAAGTCCGTCTTTTTGTTGACGAATTAAATTGTTCATTTGTGAAATGAGCAGAACAAATTCTGCTATAGTTTGTTGGGAACCAATCTCTTTTTCCAGTAGCAGATATCCATTTATCTTTAATATCCGGATCTTTTGGAAACCTGTGATAATAGCATAAGATAAAGTAAACTGATGCTTAAATGATATGAATATGTATGTTTTTTTTCTTTCCCAGCTTCTCACCGATCGAATTTAATCAACTATCCTTACAATATAATAATAATTATGTATAATTTTACTTTGACATAAAAAAATATATTTTATAGATGTGGAACACGTCAATGGTACAAGGATACTCAACGCAGACTTTTTAACTTTCCCCCATACATAACAATAATAAGCCTATCTCCTGTAAATTTTATAAATGAAGAAATAGTTTAAAAGTACGGATTAACAAAACGGATCAAATAAAATGTTTTCACCACCACTACTGCGAAAATCATTGAAAACATTTTTTTTAAACTATTTAGATAATAAGAAAATCCGAAAACCCATATTTCGTTCCCATTTCGGTAAATCTAGGTATTAAGCCACACGTAATAAATTATCGATATAAAATAGTAGTGGCACGAGCGGCACGACACTAATTCGCGCCGCGTGTTCCCGGAGTATACCTACATACGCGCGGCAATATGTCTATTGCGATTTGCGCATGCCTATAGTTTCATTGCTGCTTTTAGCAGTTGTAATAGTAGATATGAACAAGCTTAAGTGTTAATGGTTACTAAATTGAGAAAAATATCGTTTTTCTGCGATTATCGTAGTAGTGGTGGTGAAGACTTTTGATTTGATTTTATTGACTAAAAACAACATTATTTCAAAAATAAAATACTTACATATGAAATGTTATCCCTTTATTTGTAATGTTACAAACTTTGGAAGAATTTCCGCAGTTGGATATGCTGCAAAACACCATGTTTATCTCTCCGCGTCCCAAACAACACAAACGACCGCAACAAATGCTCAACGCGCACTTGTGTTCTACGAGACACATGCGCGGCGACAAGGTCACGCGTCTTTGCCATTTTATACCTTACTTCAATACTGTGTGGGCCCTTGCCCTTCAGGCATACCTAGAGAAACTATGCAAAATGTAATTCAAATAATTAAATCCTTACAGTTCTTAAAGATTGCCACTCGGAGTCGGTATGTAATTTCCCTGAGTAGCAAGGAGCTGTGGAGATGTTGTGGTGAGATGATCTCTTAATAATTTTTTCATAGCGTTTATTTTAATGTTTGTCTTTGTAAAATTCAGGATAATTCGGGCCGCTAGTCGAACGGCGCTTTCGATTGAACGGCTGATTAAGCTAATTGGCTGCGACATAGTTATGTTATTTATGAAAAAAAAAATAAAGATGTGGAATGTATGTTTATCCAATGTCTCCTTAGTTTGGACTAGATGATGTTGTGTGTAGGTATGGTCGAATAGTAAAAAAAAAACTTTTTTGTATTAACCGGCCTGGATTAAGATATGTAACTTATCAATATACCTAAATCTCCACTTCCATAACCAAGGTCACCGTGGCCGACAATTTTCACAGAGTCTCTCACACCTAGCTCCAGTGTTGCTGAAATACATACCTTATTGCATGAGAAGACACGAGCTTATCCACACGACGTATTTCACGCGCGAGTTGGCACGCGTTTAAAGCTTTTATTATGTCGAATGCACAATTGCATTTGATTTTCATTAGTATCACACACAATCTCCTACCAATTGATAATGTCACGGTGTGCTGGAGTGTCGTGTGTGCGTCAAAATCTGGCTCTCGCGCGCCTGGCTAACCATCAAGTTAAGTCCTGCTCCTTGCTTCTACCAAACCACACCCTGTGCATTGGTTGTCTAGAATTGCCGTTGGCAGGCAGGAATTGTTCAGAATGCGCAGTGGAAGTTGTAATACATCTGCCTGACTACGACAAGACAAGGATCCAGACATAATGCACTGCGTTGCACAGTGATGAATTGAAATCCAAATTACAATATTGATTGACTTACCAAATCTTCACTGATGCTCCTGATGACGTTCTTGAGTGGACCTATAAGATTAACTCATAATTTTGGCCAAAATAACAAGAAAATCGTTATAAATACCACAGGGTCCAGTTCGGCGTCCTTCATCAGCGAAATCGTCGGGCACCATGGGCATGTGCATCGGATTCACACAAGTTTTAAAAAGTTCAGTTATCACAAAACGCGAAGCTACTGGGACGAGCTTTCCAAAAGGTGATCAATTTATTTCAATTACTACAAACCCACGCGAGAGCGACCAAACGGCGTGAGCCCAGCAAATTTTTTCTTGGGAAACGACAAAAAACGAAAGGAATGACAGTTGATAGTGTGACCATAGTCAAAATTTACAATAGACTAAACTAAACGTTACTAAATCGATATAATCGACTTGACCTATCACAAATAATATTTGTATTTCAAACATCCACCCGCCCCGGACCGGCCTACCGGTCCGCTAATCAGTTGGTAGACGTGACAACGTTGCAACCGCTCTCCTCAGAATCGAACCGTCCACCAAGACCTCAGCAAATCGGGGAACTCCATCAGCCCCAGTTACCAAACGAAGAATGCGCCCCCTGCGCCATCTGAGTGGCGAAAGGTTAGCCTCCTTGATCAAAATGAGGTCTCCAATCTTGGGTGGATCGGTCTTGTCGGTCCACTTAACGCGTGGCTGGAGTATGTGCAAATATTCCAAATTCCAGCGTTTCCAAAAGCTCTGAGTAATCTGGCGTACCAATTCAAAACGCGAGAGACGGCCAGGGGCCCAATTCTGCTAATTATATTTGTTCAAAATGCAGTTTCGATATGATGTCAGTGTCATATTTACGTCATAATGGTATTCTCCTAAATTAAGATACATTGAAATGATATTGCGAATATATTGAGAGTTGAACAATACATAAACGGTATTCTGCTAAATATATTTTTGTACAAAGATAAACGTCAAACTGTAAATACACATATTCAAAACACCCATATTTTTAATGTTCGATTTCAAATCGTACGTAACATTATTGATTATGTATCAAAAAATCTCTCACAATCCAACGAATAAATTCATTTACTAAAATGGTACTGGTTAGTATTATAGACTGCCATATTGCACTGCTAGGTAGTATCATCTGTATAATATATAAAATTCATTCACAATTCCCTGACTAACAGCAATACACAGGCGAATCTACTGGGCACAAGATGCTAAAAATTGGCATGTACGTTCCTCGAGGACCGTATGCTGCACCCTTACGGTCCCTGACTAAGAAGAGATTTCCCGAAACATCTACCAGATCGTAAGGAACTGTTAAATTGAAATAAACTGTGAGAGCGTACTTGCGGGCATATTACATAAAAAACAAATCATAGGCAACGCTGTAACATCAAATGTCTACTACTACTACTGCCTATTCATGTCAGGATATTTGACATTAAATTGAATATATCGAAATTAGAATAGAATGACATTGTGTAGCAGAATACCGATTTTGAGTCAATTCAAAATATAATCTCATTCCATTCAAAATATGATGTCGATGTCATCTAAAATAGCAGAATTGGGCCCCAGGTCTCGTATCAATATAGGGGTACTCAGGCAAGGCGACAAGTGGGCGACCAATAAAAAAATGGCCCGGCGTAAGGGCCTCCAAATTATTCGGATCTGAGGAGATCGGGCACAATGGCCGAGAGTTCAAAACGGCCTCAATCTTACAAAACACAGTTGCGAGTTCCTCAAATGTAAGGACAGATTCACCGATTGTCCTGCGCAAGTGTGTTTTGGCCGATTTTACAGCGGCCTCAAAAATACCACCCCAGTGTGGACAATTTGGTGGGGAAAACAACCAATTTATCCCACGTCGGGCAAGCCTATTGCCTATATCAGCCTTGTTGGTTTCAAGGAAATTAACAACATCATTCAAATAATTATAAGTGCCCTTGAAGTTAGTGCCGCAATCAGAACGGATCAAGGATGGCAGCCCTCTGCGGGATACAAATCCATTCTGTCAAATGTGGCTACAAACGCCTCGGTCGTAAGCGATAAGACCGATTCTAAGTGTACGGCCTTTGTGGAAAGACAAACAAAAACACACAAGTAGGCCTTAACAGTCTTGCTGTTTCGAAGTGTCGACGTTTTCATCAAAAATGGACCAGCGAAGTCCGTGCCAACACCGTCAAACGTCCTGCTCTCAGTTACGCGATCTGCCTGTAAGTCTCCCATCAAGGGCTGCATGGTAGAAGCCTTGATCTTATAGCAAGGGATGCAGCGAAAGACTACACTCCGGATAATTCTTCGGGCAGACAAAATCCAAAATTCGCGTTGCAAAATGGCCAACAGCGCATTACAACCAGAATGCGAATTTTTAAGGTGACGGTCAGTTACCAACAAGCGTACCAAATGACCGTCCTTCGGTAACAAGAACAAGAACGGTTGGCGTTCTTGAGGCGCCCTCCAACGCGCAAGAGACCCGTTTCGTCCAAAAAGGAGTTCAATTTAGATACAGCGTCCGATAATTTCAATTTCCCTGACTTAGGCTGGTTTTAGTCTTACGCTGACGGCACGCGCACCGTCAGCGCTGATGGACGAGATATATGAACTCCTAGGAAGCGTTTTTGAATGACGCGTAGCTATCAGCGCGCACGGTGGTCAGCGCTGATAGCTACGCAGACGTACGCGTCGCGCGTCGGCCCCACGTAGCTGTCAGCGCTGACGATCGGTCGAGCGCCTCTGCTTTCAGTGAGCGTTTTAGTGTCGAGCGGAGCGGATGTCATCAGCGCGTACAGTCATGGCGAATCGCGAAGTGGATACAGGTCGAGTTATCGATGAGTCGTTCAATCGGTGGTATAGGCACGTTTCGTAGGCTGCAATGGACCAGTTTATCCTGTATCTTTGCCAGTTATTCGTCAAAAGTTCTATTTGACATTCGAAAGTAATTAAAGAATTTACTTTTGTCAGCCCTTTAAGTGCCATATAACAAGACAAAGTCTCCTGCAACGGTTCTCTGCTCAATCAATGGATGAACATGGAGTCTCCGTCGTCGCCGATTTTTATGTTTTTGGGATATATAGTACAAAGCAGCAATAATTAATAAACTCCGCATTATGATCATCGACTGTACAGTAAGGCGGTCAGCACGACATTAAAACGAGCCACGCTGAGCCTCAGCGCTGACAAACTACGCGCTGAGCTACGAGCGCTGACGGTGAGCGTGAGACTAAAATCAGCCTCAAGGATAGCAATCTCCTTCTCAAAATGCGCCAATAGCACAGAACGAACCCAAAAGGTGAGGGATTCCTGTCGTTCCTGTGGTGAGAGAAAGGGTGTCAGTCGTTTCTGTTGTGGGTGCCTAAAATTAAAAACAAAAAGGCTTATTCCAAGCAGTAACACCTAACAACTTATCGAGGGAGCTGTAACGATTCAACAAAAAATCGGGGTCGAAGGCGCATTGCACCTTCTCAAGAGCGAGTGTTCGTAGACCCGGCAAATTGGAAGTATTCAAAACTGGCGTTCGAGGCCAATCAATTTCTGGTCGACTCAACCATTCCGGACCCCACCACAGTGAATGACCTATTAAACTAGGCGTCAAGCATACGCGCGAGGCACAATCAGCGGGGTTGAGGTCACCTGGCACGTGTCTCCAAACAAGTTTGACTTCGGATTTCTGGATTTGGGAAACGCGATTAGCGACAAATACCTCCAAAGTGTGGACAGACGCCTTCAGCCAACAAAGAACAATTTGGCTGTCTGTCCAGGCGTAGGTGCCATTAATACAAATTGATTTTCCTAAAGTACTAGACACGTGGTTCAATAAGCGTATAAGTAGGGCTGCTCCCGAGAGCTCCAATTTTGGGATGGTCAGAGATGTCCGAAGGGGTGCAACCTTGCTCTTCGCCATGATCAGGGAAACCCTCACCTGACCTGAGGCACCAACTGTGCGTAAGTACACCACGGCCGCGTGACCACGTTCCGAGGCATCACAAAACCCGTGAAGGGTGGCCTTGTACTTCCCGGGAGGAAGAATGGGACGAGCAAGGAGATCTCGTTGACGGCAGGAAGTGAGGATACAAAAGAGGTCCATTCCTCAACAAGAGTACCGCGTAGAGGTTCGTCCCAGGTCAATCCTGCTGTGCTTCTGCAAGAAGCATTTTGCCCAAAATATAACTGGACAGATCCAAACGTTCGTATCAAAGGTTCTGGCGACAGTAGACAATACCAGACGTTTAGTCCAAGAACAAGGCAATTTCAAGTCTATGTTATACGTAAAGATGTCTTGGACTGGTCTGTACTGAACGCCGAGAACTGCCATCATGGCGGGGTTGTCAACAATCTCAAACAAATGTGGATCTTGCTGATGATCCTCGGGTAAGCCCTCCAAAAGCGCTGGTGAGTTGGAAATCCATTTGCGCAACTCATAACCAGCGGAGGCCAAAATACCTATCAATTCGTCCCGCAGGAGGATCGCCTCGTCCGCTGTGGAGGCGCCTGAACAAATGTCATCCACGTAAATATCGTTTTTCAAGATGGCGGAGGCTCGTGGGAAACGTAAGCCTTCGCGGTCTGCGAGCTCCCAAGAGAACGTATTGCCAAGTAGGGGCTTGACCTTAACCCGTACGTACTTATTAGTATTGAGCTCGTAGACAACCATGGGATCGTGAGGATTCTCTCTCCAAAGGATCAGCTGGAAGCGACGGTCATCAGGGTGGATAATCGTCTGCCTAAACATCATTTTTATGTCGGCCACAAAGACAACCTGATGTCGTCGGAAGCTGGTGATGACGTCACAAAGGTCCTTGACCAACTTGGGACCAGAATGCAAGCACTGGTTCAAGGATACGCCTGTTGAAGTCTGCGCAGAACCATCAAACACCACCGTGCGCAGCTTGCGAGTTGATGGCTTCAATACCGCATGATGCGGGAGAAAGTAGTGCTCCACCGAACGCCAATCCAAATTTGACACGGACATGTGTCCCAACTGTTCATATTCTCTCATGAACTCAATGTACTTCTGTCTGAGCTCCGGATCACGACCCATGCGGCGCTCCATAGCCAACAATCTCTTTTCGGCTAAAGGTCGTGACTCACCAAGCGGAGGCCGAACAGACAGAAAGGGTAGCTTCGTAATAAGCCGACCAGAACAGAGTCGCCCAGTGTTGTTCTGGAAGAACAGCTCGCACTCCTCATGTTCTGGATTCAAACGGGCAGCTTGAGGGGGCTCCTCTACCTCCCAAAACCTCTGAACTGCATCAGAGAGAGCGGAGCCACAAATTATCAAGTTCAGGTGGAGGGGGGTCCCTAAGTACAGGTCCCATTAAAAGCAAATCCAAATATGATCGGGATGGCAGTCAAACCATTTGGCACCAAGACCCGTTTCCCACCAATCAAAATTCCACCGAGGACATCAGAGCCAATCAACAAATCGATTTGTCCCGGTGTGTCAAATTTGGGGTCTGCCAGTTCCAATCCCGATGTCAAATTCACCACAGCAGCAGGTAGCTGTTTCTGTGGATGCATACCCAAAATATTCTTCAGCACAATAGCCGAGGTTTTAATCTTCGGGTGTGAAGATTCAACAGGGGCAAACAAAACTTTAACTTGCCCTTCAACATTAGAGGCTACGTCACCTATTCCCCGTATACAATTCGGAAAAGAGCCCATATTTAATTTAACCTGCCCTACCAAATAAGTGGAAACAATGCAACCTTGTGAACCTGTGTCCAATATAGCACGGACAACAACAGAGGTCCCCGTGGGTCCCCAGACCCTATCAGCAACCGTTGGTAGGATAACGGTCTCAATGGGGGTGGTTGGCGTTATAGGGCAGGAGTTAATTACCTATTGTTGCCTGGGCGGCGACCGTTGGCCAGGACCAGGCAAGTCAAAGCGAGGGTGCGGCTTGAAGTCCTCAAAAGCGCGATGACTCGATCCGCGCGCCATCTGTGGGGGGTCATAAAGACGCACCCGCCCAAAACGAGGTGGGCGCGAGTCAAGGCGGAGACGCTCCGCCAAAGAAGGGGAATACGTGGGGCAGCAGTCATGGTGCTGGTGACGTTGAGCAGCACATTCAGGTGCGCGAGAGAGAGGAGGCGTACGCACGCTACGGTTCTCCAAGCGGGGTGAGCGGCAATCAATTGTTCATACTGCACACCATACTAAAACAACACGCACTAATTCCATTCAAACCACTGCCCCCGGACAAGAGACGGAAAGATCTAGTCTGTACTAAGTTTCATGGTAAACATGTCTTTATAAATAGATTTTTCTTATTCATAGGCCCTTTTTTATAAGATAGATTAAATAAGTTACTAGATATTAATAATTTTAGTTATAAATAATGTAAAATAATCATAACTAGACACTTACAAACAATGACCTACTCCGATACTGAGAATTTGCTTACTGTCATAAAATAATCACCTACTATTCAATAGCCTCGATTTTAATTATTATTGCATCAATGTTAAATTTAAGCGTATGCACATTTGTTTTATTTGCACAATTATATTACATAAGTACAAAATAGCCTGAAACACAGGTGAAAACCTAGTTCAGGCAATTAATTTTAAACACTAGATAGCAAAGTAAAAATAACATATACCGGCTTTAAACTACCTATATGTTAAGTATTTATTGTTTATTAGATTATAAAGTATTATATTATTATAAGATTATCCAGACCTAATGTATCCATCCACTGTAAACATTATTTTTGAATAAAGATTATTATTATTATTAATCAATTGAGCGGGGTGAGCGGCGATCAACTGAGCGAGGCGACTCTCGGCTACGCGCCGGTGAGCCTCGGCTGCCACCTTCAAAACACCCGCCCGTGCGTGGCGTCGGCTGGTTGGACAAGCGGCCAACCTCTCTGGCATTCATACAGAGAATGTCCAAATGCTGTCCTCCACAGTGAGGACAGGGGCGAGAGTTTGGGCAGTCTCGCTGGTAGTGGGACCCCAAGCAAGAGAAGCAAAGGCGGCGGGCATTCGCGATGCGCCTACGAGAGGCGACATGCAGGTCCAAAAATGCCCTGCAACTGGACGTTCTGTGCCCCGTGACCTTACAGTAAGAGCACTCCGCTGGGCTCTGCGTGACTGCAAAGCGAGGAGGGCGCCGGTCAACATTGGCTCGGGTGTGAACTCGAGCCTGCTCCTTGACCTTGAACGGCTGCGACTTAGCCGGCGTGTCACCACCGGAGTTGTCCAAGATCCGGCACTCATCCTCGAGGAACCTCTCCAGGTCAGCAAAGGGGGGCAGATGGGTCGCGCTATCCCCACCAAAGCGCTGTTCAAAACGTGACCTCAGGTCGGCAGGCAGCTTCGTAAGTACAAGGTGCACCAATAGATAGGACCATTGGTCCACGGGCAGGTCAAGGCACTTAAGTGCATTGATTGCCACCAAAAGCGGGTTCAAAAGTTGGGGCGCAACCTAAAGACCCGGGTGAGCGTCGGCAAACCCAAAATCTGCTCGATGTGCGTGTCTGCGAGGCCATGCTTATTGTGGTACATACATACATACATACCTACGGGTAATCAAGTTCCGAGCCGTCTGGTACGCCTCGTCAGACACGTGCAGATGCTGGATGAGGCCTTTAGCCTCTCCATCCAGAACCGACATTAAATATGCCAATTTTTGTGCTGGCCGAAGGTCAGCCCTGTCATTGACCAGGCTGTCAAACAAATTAACGAAGCCCAGGTAGCTTCCTAGGCAGCCATCGAAATGCGGGAGGTCTAAGGTAGGAAGCCTACTCACCAATCCCGGTGCTGTCCTAGGAAGCTCTGTTAGATTATATTATTATTGTGTATGCAAAAATTAAATTATTAAATTTATATTTAAGTGTAAAACAATACAAATAGTATGGCAACATTTGACAGTTAGATTTTTTATAAATAGGGTATCATTATTATAATGATTGCTCACTCTGTTAAACGCTCTCAAAGTGAACGGACATTTATATACTTCCTAGTGATATTCAAAGTGAATAAATATCAAGTGAATATTTATAAAAGTGTTTCTCTTTTAGTCCATAACCTCTAACAGGTTATGGGCCCAGTGCCGCGTTTCTAAATTCAGTAAAAAAAAAAATAGTTACAACTACCGACTGTCTATAGTGTTTAAATCGTTATTCTATCGTGTGGAATAAAAAGTGCTGTAAACGTGAGTAATGGAACATTTAAAACAAAAAAGGAATACTAAACCGTTTGCCGGCGATAAATATAGTATATGGAAGTTTAGAATACGATCGTTACTAAGTGAAATGGAGATTATAGACGTTGTCGGCAGTGACATTCCTCAAATACGGTCAGAGACATGGGAAAAGAATAATAGAATGGTGAAAAATTTTCTAGTGGAATATTTGTCCGATTCATTTATTGGTTTTGTGAACGACTTATAAGCGGAAGTTTGAGAACTACCCGCATCAGTATAGTAAAAAATTTAAAGTGCAGAATAATACGAAATCTATAAAATGTCATTTTTGTGGACGCAAGGGACACATTAAAAAGGATTGCTTTTATTTTAAACGGACGAATAAACAAAAAAATATGGCGGACAGAACGAGAACGATTCAAACTGTCGGATTATCGCAAGAGTCGAAATCTGATGACTTTTCAGGTTATGCATTCATGACTGGACGGTGTCGGCAAGAAAATAGTCCAAACAAAATTACATTCTTGTTGGATTTGGGAGCTTCGGATCATATTATAAACAGGGATGATATTTTTATTACATATGAATATTTACGTAAACCAATAAATATTTCTGTTGCTAAAAATAATACATTTATTTCAGCCACGAAGAGAGGTTCAATCAATGTTATAAGCAACAACAATGTTCCAGGTGTACTGGAGAATGTTCTGTACTGCCCTGAAGTACCGTACAATTTATTGTCAGTTTCAAGGATGCAGAAGGTTGGCCTGGACATAATTTTTGATCGGAATGGGACACTCATATTGAAGGATGGTAAAATAATCATGACAGGTAATGTTTTAAATAACTTAATTACTTTAGATTTTGTGATACCTTTTAATAATGTGAGGGAGGGTCATTCTGTTTGCCAACTACGCCAGGATAATATAAATAATTATGATTTATGGCATCAACGCCTGGGTCATATTAGTAACACTAAATTTATAGAATTAAAACATAATAATTTGATTGAAGATGTACGTCAAATTGAATCCATATTACCTACCAATAGTTTATGTGAAGCTTGCATAAATGGCAAGCAGGCTAGACTACCTTTAAATAAAATGAAGAATAAGGAATACATAAAGCGACCTCTATATGTTGTACATTCAGATATATGTGGACCTATCACTCCTTCAACGTTTGATAATAAAAAATATTTTGTTTTGTTTGTCGATCAGTTCACCTATTATTGTGTGGTTTACCCTTTGACTTATAAGTCAGATGTGTTTTCGGCATTCAAAGATTTCGTTGCGAAAAGTGAGTCAAAGTTTAATTCTAAATTAGTTACTTTGTATGGTGATAACGGTGGCGAATATTTATCAACCGAAATGAAAGATTACTGTAAATCAAAGGGTATTAGTTATCACTTAACGTTTCCTAGAACGCCACAATTAAATGGTGTAGCTGAACGTATGGTGCGAACCATAACCGAAAAGGCTCGTTCAATGTTAACTGGTGCAAAGCTGGATAAGCGATTTTGGGCAGAAGCAGTGTTAACTGCTGTTTACTTAATAAATATTTCGCCAACAAAAGCCTTAAATGTTTATAAAACACCATATGAGATGTGGCATGATAGGAAACCAAATATTAAAACCCTTAGGATTTTTGGTTCAACTGTGTATGTCCATAATAAAACCAGTAAATGTAAATTTGACGACAAGTCATGGAAAGGCATACTGGTGGACTATTGTCCAAATGGTTATAAGGTATGGAACACAGAATCCGAAAGGTATATGACTGTTAGAGATGTTATAGTCGACGAGGTAAATTTTCTGGTATCCAGGCCTACAATAAAGCCTGAAGGGAATAATGTGAAATATTCTCATCACAATAGTGATATCTGTATTGAGTCTCAAGACTCTCAAGATACCAGTATACCTAAATCAGATAATTCGAATTCTGATGAACTAGCAAGTCATAACGAAATTCGCAACGTGCTAAATGAGGTTCCATGTGAACCTGTGATCGAAAACGATTCTTTACCTGTAAGCGAAAAATCTGATTTACCTAGGAGTGATAGGCTCAAAGGTCGACCCCCTATTTGTTATAAGGAAAGTGATGGTGACGATGATTGCTTATTTGGTGCACAATCATTTGCATGTATTATACCTAAATCATTTCATGATATAAAGTCACTTGATAGTGGGTGTTATTGGGAGAAAGCTATCGAAGATGAGCTAGAATCCCATAGAATAAATAATACATGGACTCTGGTGCCAAGACCAGAGAATAAAAATATAATAGATTGTAAATGGCGTCTTAAAGGAAGAAATATATATGAAAATTCCTGAAGGCGTTGTATGTAAGTTTAATAATTATGTATGTAAATTAAATAAAGCATTATATGGATTGAAACAGGCTGCACGGTGTTGGTTTGAGATATTCGAACGTTCTCTTAAAGATAAAGGTTTTCGAAATTCATCAGTTGATAGGTGTATATATATGTTAGATAAAGGAAATATCAAGAAAAACATATATGTTGTATTGTATGTCGATGATTTGGTTATCACATGTGCTGACATTCGTACAATGAATGAATTCAAAGGTTATTTAATGACTAAATTTAAAATGACTGATTTGCATAATATAAAGTTTTTTCTTGGTATCAAAGTAACAAGGTATTCTGATAAAATTACATTAGATCAAAGTGCTTATATTCAAACAATTTTGAATAAGTTTAATATGATCGATTGCAACCCTGTTAGTACCCCTACTGAAGCTAAGTTGAATTATGATTCATTAAATCTGAAAGATAAATATGATGCACCATGTCGTAACCTTATAGGGTGTTTAATGTATGTTATGTTGTGTACTCGCCCTGATTTAAGTACATTGGTCAATATATTAAGCCGTTATACACAAAATAATAATAAAGAACTATGGCATTGCTTAAAACGTGTATTAAGATATCTTAAAGGTACTATGAATTTAAAGTTAACCTATAAAAGGAATAACTATGACAATATATTATGTGGATATGTTGATTCTGATTGGGGTGGTCATGACTATTCTGATAGAAAAAGTACTACCGGTTATTTATTCAAATTGTTTGAACAATGTACTATAACTTGGTGTACAAAGAGACAAACTTCAGTGGCAGCTTCGTCTACTGAAGCTGAATATATGGCCCTGTACGAGGCTGTAAAAGAAGCCTTATGGCTCAAGTCTCTAGCAGAAAGTATTAATATACAAATTACATAATAAACCTATTATTATATTTGATGATAATAACGGTTGCATTAGCATTGCTAATAATCCATCTAACCATAAGAGGTCAAATCATATTGATATTAAATATCAACTAAAACTAGCTGATAACAAAAAACAAACTAGCTGATATTTTGACTAAGCCGTTACCAGCGAGTTCTTTTCAAGACCTCAGATACAAAATGGGTTTAGAATAAGTATTATTATTATTATTGTATAGTTTGATTTTTTTTTGATTAACCATATTGTATTGCACAATAAATATATTGTCGATTATTGTGCCGCATAGATTCGGCTATTAAGTTTATGTCATAATCATTAACAAATGATTGAAATGGTCTGATTAGGTTTTTCTGGGTTTTCCCTAATCCTAGCAACAAATGTTGGACCATGTTTACGCATATGTACTCCCAGCAAACACTTGGAAGTGATATATATGATCTGTTGTTTGAATTGTATAATTTAAATTTTTGAGGGGGCGTGTTAGATTATATTATTATTGTGTATGCAAAAATTAAATTATTAAATTTATATTTAAGTGTAAAACAATACAAATAGTATGGCAACATTTGACAGTTAGTTTTTTTATAAATAGGGTATCATTATTATAATGATTGCTCACTCTGTTAAACGCTCTCAAAGTGAACGGACATTTATATACTTCCTAGTGATATTCAAAGTGAATAAATATCAAGTGAATATTTATAAAAGTGTTTCTCTTTTAGTCCATAACCTCTAACAAGCTCCTGCTTCAAGCCGGGTTGCCCGTCCCTCTCGGCAACTAATTGTCTCGCACTATTGGAGACAGCATCATACAGGTCTAAGACCTGGGCATAATCCTAGCTGACCTTATTTCGCTGGTCAGCGGTGAAGTCATTAACTGACACTTCGAGACAACAAGCGTTGAAAATGCGAAACTGCTGTTCCACACTTGCCAGGCGATCATCGATCCGCTCGTACCTTTGTAGGCCTGCTGGCGATCAGGCCGGTTCACCAAGGCTCTGGCCGAGGCAAACCAGCGCAAATCTGATGCAATAGCACCAGCAGCCGCACGCAAGTCCTTGATAGCTGACATAATTAAGTTTCAAAAGAGCTTGGACGAGCGTTAAATAATATTATCAATTAAAACTTAATATTTGTTAATTCTTTGAAACCAACAAAGTACACAGAATAAACAGTACTTACGTACAGAAGCACCACTTCTCAAACCAAGTCATTGAAATTGCGACTCTTGCTACTAAGGAACAAAGTGCAATTCAGCTCGCATAAGCACTCAGTGCTTAAAGCGATATTCACCTAACCGTTCCCGCTCTTATCTAACATATAACGCTGTCGCTGTCTGGCGCGGAGTGACGCGCTAGCTGTCGCGCTAGGGTTGTCGACTTGCCGCTGCTACTATAATATTTATTCATCGTCTATCTACCTACTTGACCACGTATCTAATAATAAATAATCATTCTATAAGTATCCTATCCAACTATTTGAGCTCGTAGAACAAAAACCACAAAAAATCTGGTCGTTTACATTTTCACTATACTAATTCTTAGTTATTTCCTAAACGCGTGGACCGATTTACATGATTCAAACAGATGAAATGGTTTTTGAACTAGATCTTTAATTTGACACCATAATCGTTGGGATATCTCAACAAACCAAAAATCAAATTTTCAAGTTGCTCTCGTAAAATAAATAAAATCAAATTTTTAAGTCAACAACCCTTGCGCGGTGCGTCGGACGCCGGGCTTAGAAGCCGCGCTAAAGTGTAGGAACTTATCGCTGTAGGTACGGCCGAGTGAAGGAGGCCTGGTATTAGCCTGTTTAATGCAAGTGCAGGCAAGTGACAGGTATCTACTGTCCAACAAAATTAATAGTTTCAATTATATTGACACAAAAACAAAGTTATCAAGAGTTGAAACTTCATATAAGTTAATTAATTACTTGCAACAGACAGACTGGCTGTGTTATTTGAGATATACAATAGTAGTAGTATGTGTTACCTAACAAAGTTATCAATATATTATAACAAGGTTTATCAATGTTTATCAAAAGTTTGGTTGTTATAATGTTTCAAACTCAATATAATATATTTAGTTTACACTTAGTGTATTGCATATTATGCATTTAACCATTATCTAAACTAATTGATACATATAGCTGTTATGTATCCAAACAAACCGACTTATTAATACTAACAACAACAAAACTATGCTAGATTTCAACAATTTAAATCAAACAATTACTGACTGAGGTTATGTATAACAATGTGTTTCAAATTATCTAGGTCAACTTATACAAATAAATATTATGCATGTTAGGCAAAAACTGACCTGACAAACACTACAATACTGTCTACAAGGTGATAAGATACAAGCTTATACCAATCTGAGGTTTGTACTCAGCAATGCAACAGCGGTAAGATAATCAACCGAACTCTGCACCAAAAATTATGTGTAGAATTGCCGTAGGCAGGCAGGAATTGTTCAGAATGCGCAGTGGAAGTTGTAATACATCTGCCTGACTACGACAAGACAAGGATCCAGACACAATGCACTGCGTTGCACAGTGATGAATTGAAATCCAAATTACAATATTGATTGACTTACCAAATCTTCACTGATGCTCTTGATGACGTTCTTGAGTGGACCTATAAGATTAACTCATAATTTTGGCCAAAATAACAAGAAAATCGTTATAAATACCACAGGGTCCAGTTCGGCTTCCTTCATCAGCGAAATCGTCTGGCACCAAGCACGTGCATCGGATTCACACAAGTTTTAAAAAGTTCAGTTATCACAAAACGCGAAGCTACTGGGACGAGCTTTCTAAAAGGCGATCAATTTATTTCAATTACAATACAAACCCACGCGAGAGCGACCAAACGGCGTGAGCCCAGCAAATTTTTTCACGGGAAACGACAAAGAACGAAAGGAATGACAGTTCATAGTGTGACCATAGTTAAAAATTTACAATAGACTAAACTAAACGTTACTAAATCGATATAATCGACTTGACCTATCACAAATAATATTTCTATTTCAAACATTGGTGTATATAGGGTTATCTTTCAGGGCGGGCCTGTGTACTTTAGGTCTTTATAAAACTAAGGTGTGAAGTTTCTTAGTAGAATTTCGAATCGGTAACGGTTCTTTGGTGGGCACTAGGCCATGCTGGGGTGTGCACAGACCACCCGTCTGGAAATGCTATAAACGCCTAGGACCCTGTGTCTCAATTTTCATCTAGTGTGCCTCATCCTCTGTTTTGAACTAATTAATTAACTGCTTATGCAATTTATAATCGTGTTTCCTTTTCTTCTAACGTGTAGGCGACAAAAGTATAAAGTGTGACAAATAAGCTACGGTATTATAATAGCACGTAAGTGTTTTTAATTGGATAAGCTACAAGGGCACGATTTTTAAGGAAAATGTCGTTGAATTTGAGTTGAATAGTTGAGTAATTTCAATCAACTTAATTTATTCAGTTTTAAATTAAAACACTAGTAATTGCGATGTTTAATTTTGGTGAGTCAATAAAAGACAACGGGCGCGTTAGGCAACTTCACTTAAATACATTTAAATAAAACAAGAAAACTCACAAAATGAACAAAAGCAAAAAAGGGACTAGGGAAAACCAGGAAAAAGACAGGGAATTGGATCGGAGCTATTTTGAAGAAGCGTTCAAAAGAAAGTAATTGTCTTATCTAATTTCGCTACTCGCTAAGTACTCTACTAGATTAACTAATTTACACAGCCGTTCGCTATTTGAACTATCTTAAGGTAAATCGCACAATTATTTAAAATGTCAAGATGATCACCTCAGCACTAACTCAACCAGTGATGGCGATGACTTACCGCCTATCTATGGATTTGGAGATCAGAGATACTTATTTGTCATAAGCTCCATAGAAAACATGTAAAATATGTATATCTTATCTTCAAATCCACGGATCGATCAAAATAAATACAAAGACCATCCGCAAGTCAACCAAAGTTTCTATCGTAAGGACTTCGTTGTCTCGTCGACAATTGCATAAAGTTAGTTACGACAACCACGAGCTTAGACACGATAGGTACGGGCTGCTACTATTGATAATGATGGGCAAGGTGGAGGGGAAGAGACGAGCTGGACGCAGGAGGAAGGCGAGGCTGCGGAACATTTGGGAGTGGACCGGCATTGCCTCCGTAGAGCAGCTGTTCCGGTTGGCTATGGACAGGGAGGAGTACAAAAAGCTGACCGCCAACCTTGAGGAATGAAGATGCACCAGAAGAAGAAGAAGTTACGACAAAGAATCTTTTTGTAGGTACTTCAATAATACTGCCAGACTAGAGGTACTGAAAGTATCAGTCCGTGTTGCAGTCCTTCAGGTTCTTCACAGTCCTTTATTTTTTGGAGAACACAGCGAAGTCATCATACAATTTTATTGCCGGCTTGCAACGGTCGTAGTCGCGGTGGGACACTCCACGACCATGACCTTTACGAGACGTTAGAAACGTTGGAGAATAACACATAATAAAATAAAATTGTATAATATATACAGATCACGAAAGTTGAAAATCGGTTACAGCAAAGTCAATCTCTTGTATGAAAATGTTGTTCTTATATGAATAACCTAAACTTGGGCATGTAAGTTTTCCCCCTCGTAGGATCTCCAACTTGTCGTGGTGGGGGGGCTCTCAGTAACCGTGGGTTTGGGGTACACCCACGGTGAATCTAAGCGGGATCCCGGGAGGGGACGCTCCACGTGGGCTTGCGAGAGGCCTGCGTAGGATGCGTCCCAAGGTGCGTGTGCGGGGGACAGTTCTGTCTGTCCCTGCGGTCGCGGGAGGAGAGGCGTGTCGGTGTTGCGTTGCCGCGCGCCCTATCTCCCGCGACCAAATGGGGGCGCACCGCGGTGTGGCCGCAGAGGAAGAGGAGATGCGGTTTTGCGATGCCGTCCTCCCTATCCTCTGCGGCCGCTGGGTGTTTGGCGGCGGAGCCCAACACTTTCATCCGCCGCCAAGGGGGTTTCGTTCGGGGTCCGCCTGACCATCTGGCGGGCCAATATTCGTCGAGGGGTAGCGAGGAATGCTTCGGTGAAACCCTACCCTCCGACACATGGGTACATGAGGAGCACGGGTTGGTTTTTAGTCAGAAAGAGTCTGACGGTCCCCTTCATCCTTCCCCCCTAGGGCAAAGGGACTACATGAAGATTTACCAACCGACACCAAAAAAAAAACAAAAAAAGGGCATGTAAGTTTATTAGAAACTACAACTACACAACCTTATGTTGTCCCTATATAACTATTACTGTGACCTACAACAGACAGAGAGATTCATACTTATTCGCAGTATATTGATTGTACAAGTCCATATAACATTATGTAGATTATTTAGCGTCGGACGTAGAGCCCGACGCTATCACAAAGCAGATGCCGACAGAGATAACATGACGGATCTCTATTAGAATACTGCAAATAGGTCAGGTGGGACTACACAGTACACAGGCCAGCGCTTGAGTCTTGTGTGAAGAAGCTTGTATATGAAGCAAGCAAATATTAGGTCTATTGTATAATGAAACTAACTAAGAAGGTATATGCAGGCGTCTCGTGGCTACGCTAATTTATGGACAAGCGGTTTTGGGTCTTAGACTCAATTCTGGTTTCTCAAATTTGTCCCTTGATTCTGCAGGAATATTCTGGTGAAAACCGTCTTGCGTACATTGTTACCGAACTAACGAAATAATACTTCTTAGAAATATCTTTGTCGCAGTGATTGACGAGCAGAGTTCTATAACGATCTGACTTTGAAGCGTACCAATCGCAAGACTCATAGATCTTTACTTTACTTACAGCTAAACATGTGTTTAATAGAGTTGCATGCATAGCTTACTGTTTTCACTAAAATTTTGCTGAGAATCTTGTGCATGAACATGACAACAACTTGACGTTAAATTGTTTAAAGTAGCGAAGTTGCACGTAACTCTACCTATATGTGTAGAGTTGCAAGGAGTATTCCCTAAACGGGACTTTACGAGAAAGAGAATTTTAACAATAAACCTTGTGCCAAGCTAACTCACACTTAATACATACACATACATATGCTCATGCCTTTTTCCGGTCGGGGTAGGCAGAGACAACAGAGCTTCCTCTACATTCATTACTCTTTTCACACATGCTCGCCGGTTACGGGTGCTTCGGACTTTTCCGTTTTTCAAGACGTCCCCAATTTGGTCGGCGAACGTCTTACGAGGTCTGCCGCAACCGGCTTGCCCACACACCTCTGTCATATATATTTGATTCATCAATCTTTCTTCACTCATTCGCTTCACGTGTCCAAACCATTTCAACATTCCTTTCTCAATCCTTGTCACGATATCTTCTTTCAGACCACATCGCTCTCGTATTACTGCATTCGGAAGTGTGATCGTACTACGTAGTGATCGCATCTCAACTGCGTTAATTCTGCTTTCATGCTTTTTCTGCCATACCCAACACTCACTTTCATACATCTAGGTGGGCACCAAAACTCCATTATGAACCGCCAGTCTTTTTAGGCACAGTTTGGCCGTTCATAAAGGCATGCAGCGTTCCATTCACACTGTTCCCCGCAGTCACTCTCCCTTCAATATCTCCTTTACATCTTCCATCTCTTGTAAACATGATTCCCAAATATACAAATCTTTCAACTTCCGTTCGACGTTCCACATTTTCATCTTCAATCGTATATTACACTCAGTCAAACTTTCGTCCTTCTCAAACACCATCACTTTCGTCTTTCTTGGATTAACTTTCATACCTTTCGCTTTAAAACTCTCGTTCATGCAGTCCATCATTTGTTGCAACTCATTCGCCGGTGATGCAAGAATGACTTGATCATCGGCGTATAAGAGGCACTTAACATGCAATCCTACCATATCGATCCCGCAATCAATTTCCCTCATATCTTTTATGCAGCTATCCATGAATAAGTTGAACAACCAGGGCGAGGCTGCACACCCCTGTCTGACACCTTTAGAGATGTCAAACCAGTCCGTGTAGGCACCATAAATTCGGACAAAGGCCCTAGAATCGCTATAAAGAGATTTTAGAGCCCTTATTATAAAGTTGTCCACCCCATACCTAGATAGCACCTTCCATAGTGCCTTTCTATTTACCCTATGATAAGCCTTTTCCAAGTCTATGAACGCCCAATATACCTTCTAGTTTTTTGCGAGATATTTTTCGGTAACGCAGCGCATGGAAAAGACTTGATCCGTGCATCCCATTCCCTTCCGAAATCCCGGTTGCACATCCCATATCTTGTCATTAGTCACTAGGGCATGGATCCCGGAATGCCGAGATTTCGTAATTCCGGAATTTCGGACGTTTTTTTTCGATATTATAATATCGGAATTGAGAGCCCAAATATCGTAATTCATAAATAATACAAAGTGACTATTTCAGAGAATTTTTTTTGAGAACGTGGCCAATAATACACAGTGTTAGGTCACCATTCCTTCTCCAGCGACACCGCGCTCCTCCTATGTCCTGTTTCCTATGTCCCCGACATTTTGCTAATTCCGTGAACGACCCGAGACCATAGTTGACAATGAAGAATTAAATGTACCTAATCATGGAAGCAGATCCAATGCAAACCACGTCAGAGTTAGCTTCAGTGTTAACGATTTATGAAACAATTCTAATTATATAAATTAGAAAGCAAACAATTACAGAAATAATAAAGCGAATTACACTAACAAAGACGTATTGAGTGTTATGTGACTTTACTCAACCGTCACAATATAGAGGGAATACTGAAACTTATCGTTTCTTGTGATAAAAAAATGGGTCCGGTCCGACAATAGGAATCGCTCATCAAAGCGAACCGACGAACTCCTGCATTCAGAAAAAGTACTGGGGAAACAGTGCTGGTATCATGCACTTCAGCTTCCCAAGATCTGGACAGGATATTACAGTAGCAAATTTCACTGCCAACAATTGCAAACAATGATGAAAAGGTGCCTGTGAAACCACCGAAACCGGCCAATCATAATCATATATTTATTCGTTAGAGTCTACCGCTGATTGAAGACAACGAATACTTAGATCACATGGGTACTTCGCGAAAGACGGTCGCTAAATTAGAGGGAGCTGAGGTAGGAAAGATTTCGACACCCTCCATACTCCCTGGAGCATGTCACTTACTCAAATAGATTATCATTATTTTGGAAATCGAACTAGTTCGTAGGAATGAAATCGATTTCAAAGATTTTATTGATTCTCGCCCCCACGATTTTTCAATAATTGAATCAATCACCTACCCATAAAATGAGGAACTTGCATAAACTGTCACTTTATTCCCAAATGTTATTTTAAAGTTAAGTAATATTTGTTTTTATTTTAACCGTTACTGTCCCACTGCTAGGCAAAGGTAGGGAGACCTTTGCCTAACACTCTTCCATAAATGCTGAACTTTGGCTTTATCCTGCCAGTCTGCTAACAAAGTATCAAGCCATGCCGCCATCGTTCTTTCGGCTTGCTCCTGTGTCGCCTTCAGGGATCTATTGTGTGGTGATGTACACTTTTCGAAATGCATCCCACAGACGTATCCCACCGAATCCTATTTTAACTTCGCTGCTTTGACGCCTACTTCGATTATGCGTGTTTTATTAATATATATCGGTGTTTTGAATTTTATCGGTCCGTCTTACACGGTACACCTACACGCTACTTTACAAAATAGACTATTTAAATCTCTGGTAATCTCGCTCCTTAGTCACCAGAATAGAAAAGCATTTTGTAATCTAAGGAAACTGAATTTAGCTACAAAATGTTGCTCGCTATATACAAATTTGGTTAAATGAAAGCAAACGATTATAAACCTCTTTGTCGCTCATAAATAAAGTGGCTGGCTCCTTAGCTGCACCAAACTATAACATAGAACGTACTTTGTCATAATAGAGCAAGAATATGTTGTAACGTACCCTGGTGGTAAAAAAGCAATACCTACTTTAGGCAGTCGGTACAATTTTAATAATTTAAGTACTCGCTTGTGTATCATCTGGTATACCTGCCTCATTAGGTCCGTAAATTCCGAATTTGAGGTCATGAATTTGATTTTGTAGAATAGGCTTTGTTGATTTCTGCGAATAATTTTTATATAGATAAGTAGTTGAAGATCACGAAAAGTTTGCCTTTTCATCTGTGTGCATGTGTGAGTTTCGAACCCACAACTTTCGGCGCAACGTTAAGCCTCAAGGCAGCCGCCTAAACCACTACTACATCCGTGCAGTCCTCTACAATCCTCTGAAATAGACCCTCTCCTATTACGTGGCCCCGGCTCGCCCTTTGACGTGTGCCACTACGTACAATAAGTATCCAGTAACAAAACCGAGGGCTGTTCACAAATTTAAACTAAGGGCCGAGGGCGTAGCGCCGGTGGTTTGTTTGCCCAACATTATTACTACTACGGACATACGTTTACGGAGCCTACCGACCGAGACTGATTTATTCTCGCCCTCAATTCATGTAACAGCCATTCCAAACAGCCAACACAGTACGAAGGAACGCACCGCATTAGACGAACCCTCGTTATTACACCTTAAATTGAATTAGGAAGCTTCGAGAAGATTCTGTCGACGCAAGATCCATTTTATGATTTAAGTGTGTTGTACGCAAATTGGTTCAACGGAGTTTTCGAAATTGAATATTGGAAAATTGCTTTTCTTAGAAGGTTTTTGGTAATTTGGTGGAGGTGAAGGTCAATGTCTATAAATGAAATCAGTTTGATTAGGTACGATTTGATTTTCATTGCGAAAACTAATTTGCAATACGTAGGCACCTAATCGAAATTTCGAAAAGTTCTTAATAGTTTATTGCCCAATCAATTATTGTATGCTTACTAGTATGACCAATAGGAAGCACTTAAATAATACAAAAACACAAAGTCGACTTTTTATAGCGTAATATATTTAGTAGCCGTGTGGTTGACGGCGTAGAATACAAGTGTCACCACCCCCTATCTTCCTGTGGGTGTCGTAAGAGGCGACTAAGGGATAACACGATGCAAATACCATCTTTGCGTAGAGACGGAAAACTCGACATCAAACCCTATACGACTGCCTCGTTGGTCGCGCGGCATAAATGTGTGCGTGGGATCGGGAGGTCCCAGGTTCGATTCCTGGGTCGTGCAGTGTTATTGGGTTTTTCTGTCACGAAATTCTCAGTAGCTGCACGGAGTCTGGAAATGTGCCCGGTACGGCAATAGGCTCGCCCCTTATTACGTGGGACTAAAGTATATCTGGCGAAAAGTGGGTGTAGAAATACACCTCTGCCTACCCCTTCGGGGATAGAAGGCGTGACGATATGTATGTATGTATGTATATTTAGTAACGTTTATATAGCAATATTATACCCACATATCGTCTTATGCATTTTAGGTCCCACGTAATAGGTAAAGCCGAGCATATTGCCACTACCGGAAACTTTACCAGTGACAATTCGGAAAACACAGTACCTAATACTTTTGTCCGACCCGGAAATCAAACCCGGGATCAGCAGACGCATACGCTATCCATTGGACCACGAAGGCAGACAATGTACAAAGTAGACTGAACTCATCTGTACTCACCAAACAGGACTACAATTTGAAGATCGCACAAATTATTGTCCCATCTGGACATCGCACCCATGATGTACTTACATTAGGCTTAAAGAGCATTATTTTACAGAAACCCATTTAAATCGAACAAGTCCGTATCAAGGAAACCTCTGAGGGATTATTCCGAATTTACACACCAATGGATCGCATTCGTTCGTCTATTCTATGGGAACATTTCACATTACCTGAGAGTGCCTCGGCGCCCACTTCTCAATATTACCAACCGTCAGATTTGCTTTTAAAAATGTGTGAGAAAATGTTCCCCGACGAACGTGTTGAACGACTCGAAAGCGATCAATTCGTTACCGAACTCGGACTAGGCCTTCTTGTTTCATATACTCTTTTCACTTACCACGTTTCGTTCAACAGCCATAGAAACCCTTGACAATTTATCGCCCGTCCAGTAATAGATAGTGTCTGTCTGTTACATAAAAATACAGCTACCTAATAGTGTAGGTAGTTTAGCGGCGCAGTATTGCACTACGGCGGGTATCATTATAAATCAGTGTCATGTGTGGGGACGCCGGCACTTTGTTCTATAAAGTGGGTCTCGTGCGCTCACTCGCGGGGAAACTGCCCGTGTTGATGCTCAGACGTGTGGATTTCAACCACTTTGAATTAAGCCACGGCTACGAATAAATTTCGGCCGTATTTTGTCCGTTTCAGATTGATGGCGATGTTGTTTGGTTCAACTAAAGATTAATAGATCGAAGAGAGCTGTAATAGCTACTATTACATTTCGGTGGAACAGCTGTTTTAGATGCAGATTACAGACATGATTTCATAGACGATTTATATTACAGTGCAAATTAAAGTTGTCACTTTAGTGTAAACACACGTTTATTCATTCATTTCCTGAAAATCAAAAATTTAATTTCTTCATAATCTTTCAGGACTCCTGCTGTAGCTCTCATGTGTGCTCGTTATGGCGCCCGACATGTTGCCTACCTATGAACTACTTCCAAATATTTCTGAAACAGGCCAAGGTGTGACACCCGTCATGTAACAGCCTTTGTATATTATAGCCATACATTCACAAAGTTATCAGACACACAGGTTACCCAGGCCAATTACCTACTCCATTATGAATAATCGTGTCAAGTGCGTAGGTAAACTACAAAATCCGAAGCACCACCTGCTCACCAAAAATAGAATAAACACTTATATTATTAGCAGCATTCCTTTCACGTTGGCACTTGGCACAATACAAACCAGATGCTGCACTTATAACTGTGTGCTCAGTTACATGCTAAACGCTCGTAATAGTTTTGCGCAAGACATTTTAACAGGCGCTTCGCCACGCTCACTATGACTTCTGCAATCAAAGTTTCAGTTGCTTCATAATTTCCAACCGTTAAGTTACTAACAACTTCCCAAATACTTAAAATGCTTCAACTTTTATTTAATAGAACTCATGCAATTCACGAAACCATTAAGAGTAGGTAATGAATTGGCTACTTCAGAATAACTCGTGAAGATTAATTAATAGTGGGATTCGCAAATAAAAACAAAATGGTCGGAAGTGGTGGTAATAAAAATCTTTAAATGGAATTGAAAAGTCGTCGTGACTGCAGTAATTCAGTAAGCAAACAGTGAACTACGACTAGTGGGAAATTAGTAGGAAATTAAATTTCACGAGTTCGCCGCCAGCGCGACACTTGGCAGCGTTCGCAGCAGTAGTTGACACGACGCGACGCTATGCACCGCCACACCTACACTGCGACTACTGTTTCTGACATTCTCAAACTATTGAAAAGCAGTTTCCGCCTCTAGCAAATTTGAATGCAAACATAGGTACCTACCTACCTACATAGATATGTATACAGTTGGCGTCAATCTTGTGAGAACTGACTACTTATTCACGTATGATCGAAGGGACCAATGCCAAGAGCGTAGCTATCAACATATCTAAGTACTCGTGTATTATAACGACAATTATCAGCATCGTCCTAGCCTTATACCGGTTGCATCCAAAACTTACACGCCTTGGAGCCCGGGTTTCGCTTACTAGTCTAACCAGATATGAGATAAGATAGGATAAGAATAACAGGTAACAGGCCCTCGTAGTTTGCGTTATAATGCCATTAAATAATAGTTTTAAGATGACCTTACGAGTTAAAAGTAAATATTTCGATGTAAGGCAAGAAGCATTCAGCCTAAGTTGATTGCAGAGCACATAACAAGCTGTCGTCGGCAAACTACTTATCTATATACTATATTAAAACTGTAGAGGTGAAAAAGTCTACATTAAAGATATTTTGACGAAAATTTGATAAAAATTTTAGGAAAATGCTAAAAAGCAATACTTGATATTTTTTAGAATTTATGTCTGTCTGTCTTTCCCTATGTTGTTAAAGATCTCTAAAATGGCGAAATTAATTTCAATAAAACTTACACTCATGTACAAAGGATACTCAAACCTATAAAATAGTATATGTTACATCACAATCGGTTCAGTGGTTTTCGGTGTACAGCTTGACCTCTCCTTTGTACGTAGACCCAAACAAAACAGGGATCATCCAAAACTGGTTATTTATGTGGTGCCATCTATGATCATTATAGGTAAGTTTGTTATTAAAAGTATAGTTAGTCTAAATAGGTACCTTTAAAGATTTTTTATGGCTATTTACCCGACTTTGAAAAAGGAGGCGATTCTTAATTTCGTCAGTATATTTTTATGTATTTTCGATAAATAAATTACTGGAACCAAGCATAATTATAGTTATCCTTCCGACCGTTAGATGTTACTATTTTCAAATCATTTTCTAGCAAAATAAATGTATCTTGCAAAAAAGACAATAATTATGTGTCAGGTACCTTTCTGTTATTATATATACACAACATAAACTGTTTTACCACCTTCACATAGAACATTTATTTTTACCGCTCACTCGTGAACATACCACATATAACTGACCATGTGAAAAACAACATGTTCGGAGGTCGATTTTAGCTGTTTCAAGTGTCTGTCATTGCGATTTGTTTAGAAAATACACACAGGACTACGAATATCCAGCCCTGCCGAAAGTAAGATAGCCCCGTTGAGTAACTCAAGAGGTATCTGAATTCAGCGCTCAGTCACCCGCTCAAAGATTCCCACGTACGTGACGTGAGGAGTGGGAAATTGGGAATAATGAGACACCTGTAGGTATATGAACAGGACACGAACGAACGAAAGAAATCAAAGAAACACAATCACATGCAACAATCAAATATTCAAAAGAAACGACAAAGACACCAATCCAAGTAATCTCATCTCAACGCCATCTATGTTTACATATACAAACCGACCGAGATAGAAAATAATAATGGACTAATCGACAATTTATTGAAAAAAGGATCTATAGTCATTATTTTTATCATTTAAAATAAAATTAAATGATTAAATAACTATTATATAAACACTAGAGGACGCCAGCAGCTACGCCTGCATATTTTTTTTAATTTATCTGTTTTGACCGATCCCTTCTTAGTGCACCCCTACGGTCCCCAAGGAACATACATGGCAAATTTCAGCTTCCTGCGCCCAATAGTTTCGGCTGTAGCGTGTCTGTCAGTCAGTCAGTAACGCAAGAATTTTATATATTAAGATGATAATTTGAAATAAATGAGGTTGACCGTTTAAATGAAGTGGATATTGTAATACATTTTGACACAGAGACTTTTTGTTTTTGAAAGTGCCGAATATTATACTCTATTATTTTTTTAATAACAGTAAGGTACCTGACACATAACTATTGTCTTTTTTGCAAGATACATTTATTTTGCTAGAAAATGATTTGAAAATAGTGACATCTATCGGTCGGAAGGATAACTATAATTATACTTGGTTCCAGTAATTTATTTATCGAAAATACATAAAAATATACTGACGACATTAAGAATCGCCTCTTTTTTCAAAGTCAGGTAAATAGCCATAAAAATCTTTAAAGGTACCTATTTAGACTAACTACACTTTTAATAACAAACTTACCTATAATGATCATAGATGGCATCACATAAATAACCAGTTTTGGATTATCCCTGTTTTGTTTCGGTCTACGTACAAAGGAGAGGTCAAGCTGTACACCGAAAACCACTGAACCGATTGTGATGTAACATATACTATTTTATAGGTTTGAGTATCCTTTGTACCTACATGAGTGTAAGTTTTATTGAAATTAATTTCGCCATTTTAGAGATCTTTAGAACATAGGGAAGGACAGACAGACATAAATTCTAAAAAATATCAAGTATTGCTTTTTAGCATTTTCCTAGATTTTTTAGCTTATTTTCGACAAAATATCTTTAATGTACAGACTTTTTCACCTCTACAGTTTTATTATAGTATAATATAATATAATATAATATAATATAATATAATATAATATAATATAATATAATATAATATAATATAATATAATATAATATAATATAATATAATATAATATAATATAATATAATATAATATAATATAATATAATATAATATAATATAATATAATATAATATAATATAATATAATATAATATAATATAATATAATATAATATAATATAATATAATATAATATAATATAATATAATATAATATAATATAATATAATATAATATAATATAATATAATATAATATAATATAATATAATATAATATAATATAATATAATATAATATAATATAATATAATATAATATAATATAATATAATATAATATAATATAATATAATATAATATAATATAATATAATATAATATAATATAATATACTTAAATTGAAAAATTGAGTAAATACCACCTTTTGAAGACAGAAATTAGTCGTCTATGGAACACACAAACCTTTGTTATACCGATTGTGTTAGGAGCAACAGGAGTAGTCGCAAAAAGCATTAAAAAATATATAGATAAATTAGAAACTAGCATCGACATCAGCATTCTACAAAGCAAGCAGCCATTCACACGGTAACGATACTTAGTAAAGTATTAGGTGATACAGTATTCGTACACAATACCGAAGATCAACACATAAAGAACACGCAGCCGTCGCAAATCACGCTATCACTCAACTTATCGCAGTCACCAGATACGCCAGACTCACCTAACACAACTCAAACACAAGACACGCAACAGACAACAGACACAACAGTGCCAAGAGGCAGAGGAAGATTAAGGGGAAGAGGAACGGGAAGGACAGTGACTCGCATATAACACACGCAAAACACGCAGCAGTCTTCAACCACGCAATCACCAAACATGCTACAATCACCAAACACATCAGATGCACACAACGCAACTCATGCACTGGACACACAGGACACTGTTAACACACCATTAGTAAGAGGAAGAGGAAGAAGAGGAGGAAGAGGTAGAGAAAGGAGAAGGGCCGGGACCCGCATACAAAATACAACAGATACACACTAGTTAGTTTACTCTCCTACAATACACACATTCATTTACAAACATATTATTTTAAATAGAGCAGTTAAAAACTATGGGGACATAGATATCCTTTTTCCCGTGAGTTACGGGACGGGGTATTTATAAAACCGACGAAAGTCGAGACGGTGAAACCAACCAAATCAATAATATAATATAATATAATATAATATAATATAATATAATATAATATAATATAATATAATGTAATGTAATGTAATGTAATGTAATGTAATGTAATGTAATGTAATGTAATGTAATGTAATGTAATGTAATGTAATGTAATGTAATGTAATGTAATGTAATGTAATGTAATGTAATGTAATGTAATGTAATGTAATGTAATGTAATGTAATGTAATGTAATGTAATGTAATGTAATGTAATGTAATGTAATGTAATGTAATGTAATGTAATGTAATGTAATGTAATGTAATGTAATGTAATGTAATGTAATGTAATGTAATGTAATGTAATATAATATAATATAATATAATATAATATAATATAATATAATATAATATAATATAATATAATATAATATAATATAATATAATATAATATAATATAATATAATATAATATAATATAATATAATATAATATAATATAATATAATATAATATAATATAATATAATATAATATAATATAATATAATATAATATAATATAATATAATATAATATAATATAATATAATATAATATAATATAATATAATATAATATAATATAATATAATATAATATAATATAATATAATATAATATAATATAATATAATATAATATAATATAATATAATATAATATAATATAATATAATATAATATAATATAATATAATATAATATAATATAATATAATATAATATAATATAATATAATATAATATAATATAATATAATATAATATAATATAATATAATATAATATAATATAATATAATATAATATAATATAATATAATATAATATAATATAATATAATATAATATAATATAATATAACATAACATAACATAACATAATATAATATAATATAATATAATATAATATAATATAATATAATATAATATAATATAATATAATATAATATAATATAATATAATATAATATAATATAATATAATATAATATAATATAATATAATATAATATAATATAATATAATATAATATAAATGGAAGGTCATCATGACAGCCCGTGGCTCCCAAGACTCAATTACTACTGAACCGATTTACATCAGACGCAGCATTTTCCAGGGCGACTCACTCTCACCATTATTATTCTGCTTAGCAGTAAACCCCATCTCATTTATACTGAATAAGTATGAAATGAAGGGATTTAAACTTAAAGATAGTGTTTGGATCAATCATTTATTATACATGGACGATCTTAAAGTCTATGCAAACAAAAGGAGTAATTTGAAGGTATTATTAGATAGTGTTGAGATATTTACAGGAGACATAGGCATGAGATTTGGACTAGATAAGTGCAACGTAATACATATCAGTGCGGGACACAGGAGTAGTACGATAGGAGAAGGACATATATTACTAAGTGGCGAAGCGTTTCAACAACTTGCAATAGGAGATAGGTATAAATATTTAGGAGTTCATGAATCAGGAAAAATAGAACACAGCATAATTAGGGAACAAATAACTAAAGAATATCTCAAACGAGTTAAAAAGCTGCTTCACACACATCTCAACTCACGCTCAATAGTAAAAGGTATAAATGCATACGCTGTCCCGGTTTTACTTTATTCTTTTGATGTTATTAATTACAAAATTAGCGATTTAAGACAAATAGACGTCAAAACAAGAAAATTACTAGCAATCAGCAAGGTACATCAGCAAAAAGCAGAAGTTAAGCGTCTTTACTTACCTATAGGAGAAGGAGGGAGAGGTCTTATAAACATAGAGTACATGTATAAAACACAAATAGTCAAATATAAACAATACCTAAAAGCAGAACAGGATCATCTAATTAAAGCCATAGTACAACATGATACACATAGAGATAAATATTCGATTATTAAGGAAGCACAAGAAATAGAAGGAGAACTATATTTGGCAGCAAACACCGCACACACATACGAAGACATAAAGAAGGCAATACACAAAGCACACAATTCAATATGGAGAAGCAAACAATTACACGGTCAATTTCCAACAAAAGTACTGGATCAAGCCAACGTTGATGTGGAACTGTCTTTTAAGTGGACCAAAAAACAGCAGATTTCTCCTAAATTAGAGGCAGCCTATATAATATAATATAATATAATATAATATAATATAATATAATATAATATAATATAATATAATATAATATAATATAATATAATATAATATAATATAATATAATATAATATAATATAATATAATATAATATAATATAATATAATATAATATAATATAATATAATATAATATAATATAATATAATATAATATAATATAATATAATATAATATAATATAATATAATATAATATAATATAATATAATATAATATAATATAATATAATATAATATAATATAATATAATATAATATAATATAATATAATATAATATAATATAATATAATATAATATAATATAATATAATATAATATAATATAATATAATATAATATAATATAATATAATATAATATAATATAATATAATATAATATAATATAATATAATATAATATATTAATATAATACGTCGACGTAGAACTGTCTTTTAAGTGGATCAAAAAACAAAACATTTCTCCAAAACTAGAATCAGCTATATTTGCCATACAGGACCAAGCCATCATGACTCGACAGCACCAGCGCGATATCCTGAAAGAGCAAGTAGACGGAAAATGTCGCCTATGTGCCTCCAAGGATGAGACCACTCAGCACATTATTTCAGGATGCGACAAACTCGCGGGAACGTACTACGTAAAACGGCACAATAACCTCGTCCAATACGTATACTGGTGCCTGGCCAAAAAGCATAAAATAGACGTCGCTAACCTCTGGTGGCAAGAAGCACTTACACAGCCACAAATCAAAGAAAATGAAGCCACTAAAATTCTATGGGAAATCCCTGTACAAACCGACATCACCGTAACTCACAATAGACCGGACCTTATATACATTGACAAAACCACAAATAGAACATATTTAATCGATATCACAGTACCATCTGACTACAATCTAGGAGCTAAGGAAATTGAAAAATTAAGTAAATACCACCTTTTGAAGACAGAAATTAGTCGCCTATGGAACACACAAACGTCTGTTATACCGATTGTGATAGGAGCAACGGGAGTAGTCGCAAAAAGTATCAATAAATATATAGATAAATTAGAAAGTAACATTGACATTAGCATTTTACAGAAACAAGCAGCCATACACACAGTAACCATACTAAGTAAAGTTTTAGGCGATACAGTATTCGTACACAATACCCAAGATCAACACATACAGAACACGCAGCCGTTACAAATCACGCAATCACCCAACTTAATGCCGTCACCAGATACACCAGACCCATCCAACACAACTCAAACACAAGACACACAACAGACAGCAAACACAACAGTGCCAAGAGGCAGAGGAAAATTAAGAGGAAGAGGAAGGGGAAGGACAGTGACTCGCATACAACACACGCAAAACACGCAGCAGTCTTCAACCACGCAATCACCAAACATGCCACAATCACAAAACACATCTGATGCACACAACGCAACTCATGCACTGGATACACAGGACACAGATAACTCACCATTAGTAAGAGGAAGAGGAACAAGAGGAGGAAGAGGTAGAGGAAGGAGAAGGGCCGGGACCCACTTACAAAATACATAAGATACACACAAGCTAAGTTACTCTCCTACAATACATACATATTCATATACACACATTTTCTTTTAAATAGATCAGTTAAAAACTATGGGGACATAGATATCCTTTTTCCCGTGGGTTACGGGACGGGGTATTTATAAAACCGATGAAAAGTCGAGACGGTGAAACCAACGAAAACAATAATATAATAAAACCGATCGATGGTAAGTGCCGGTTATGTCTGACGAAAGACGAGACCACGCAACACATTGTCTCGGGGTGTGGTGACAAGCTGGCGGGCACATACTATACGATGAGACACAATAATGTTGTCAAATACGTATGGTGGGCACTAGCAAGAAAACACAAACTTGAAGTTGCAGATTTATGGTGGAAAGAAGATTTGAAACAGCCTCAGATAAAAGAAAATAACACAACAAAATTAATGTGGGAAATACCAGTACATACTGATGTCACGATTACACACAATAGACCCGGATATAATATATATAAACAAAATAGAAAACAAAACATACTTAATAGATGTAACTATACCATCGGATTATAACATAGGACCTAAAGAAATAGAAAAACTTAGCAAATACCATCCTTTACGAATAGAAATAGCCCGGCTTTGGAACACAGACACAGAAACAATACCAATCGTAATAGGAGCAACAAGAATGGTAGCTAAGAGTATACATAGGTACATAAATACATTAGATGCAAACATAAACATACACATTATGCAAAAACAGGCAGCAATACACACATCTACAATATTGACTAAAGTTCTTGGGGATACAGTTTTTATCAGTAACACAGGGGATTCCGAACTTCCCTTTCCCTGAAGGTCTCGGGGCGGGAAATAGGATAAAACCGAGTTAAACTCGTGATGAAAATCTTTTCAAATACATAATATAATATAATATAATATAATATACTTAAATATAATATAATATAATATAATATAATATAATATAATATAATATAATATAATATAATATAATATAATATAATATAATATAATATAATATAATATAATATAATATAATATAATATAATATAATATAATATAATATAATATAATATAATATAATATAAATATAATATAATATAATATAATATAATATAATATAATATAATATAATATAATATAATATAATATAATATAATATAATATAATATAATATAATATAATATAATATAATATAATATAATATAATATAATGTAATATAATACTCAATAAATAAAGAAGCTAAAACTAATGCACTAGAAATAGGATTACATTCAAACCATACATACGCAGATAAGGAAATAAAGTCAGCAAACATTAAAAAAGCAATAGATAAATGGAGATCCAAACCATTACATGGACAATTTCGTAAATCAGTAATAGATAAAGAAAACATAGATACAAAAAACTCATTTTGTTGGCTTAAAAAACAACCGGTATCCTCCTCACTAGAGTCATCGATATTTGCCATACAAGATCAAGCTGTAGTTACCAAGCAATTTGAAAGAGACATACTAAAAAGACCTGTTGATGGTAGGTGTAGGCTCTGTTTGGAAAAGGCTGAGACCACACAGCACATTGTCTCAGGATGTGAAAAACTAGCTGGCACTTACTACACTAGAAGACACAACAACATCGTACATTACGTATATTGGACCCTAGCGAAAAAACACCAGTTCGAAGTCTCACAGCTTTGGTGGAAAGAAAATCTAACTCAACCACAGGTAAAAGAGAATGACACGGCAAAACTCATGTGGGAAATACCGGTTCAAACAGACAATACAATAGTTCATAATAGACCAGATGTAATATATATAAATAAATTAGAAAATAAAACCTACCTTATAGATGTAACTGTGCCTTCTGACTACAATATAGGAGCTAAAGAAATAGAAAAACTTAGTAAATATCATGCACTCAAAACAGAAATTACCAGACTTTGGAAAACACCTACTGAAGTCATACCTATTGTAGTTGGAGCGACAGGCATAGTTGCTAAGAGTTTTGAGAGATACTGTAATAAATTAGACTCACATATAAACATACATATAATACAGAAACAAGCAGCCATACACTCAGTTACAATAATAAGTAAAGTCCTAGGGGATACAGTCTTTGTAAATCGGGGGGGTAATAACATTAATGAGGGGGAATCTGAGCAACCTCTTCCCTGAGGGTCTCAGGGCGGGTGCTTAGAAAATCCGAGTTAGACTCGTGAAGAATAAAATTTCTAAAAACAAATAATATAATATAATATAATATAATATAATATAATATAATATAATATGATATGATATGATACGATACGATACGATACGATACGATACGATACGATACGATACGATACGATACGATACGATACGATACGATACGATACGATACGATACGATACGATACGATACGATACGATACGATACGATACGATACGATACGATACGATACGATACGATACGATACGATACGATACGATACGATACGATACGATACGATACGATACGATACGATACGATACGATACGATACGATACGATACGATACGATACGATACGATACGATACGATACGATACGATACGATACGATACGATACGATACGATACGATACGATACGATACGATACGATACGATACGATACGATACGATACGATACGATACGATACGATACGATACGATACGATACGATACGATACGATACGATACGATACGATACGATACGATACGATACGATACGATACGATACGATACGATACGATACGATACGATACGATACGATACGATACGATACGATACGATACGATACGATACGATACGATACGATACGATACGATACGATACGATACGATACGATACGATACGATACGATACGATACGATACGATACGATACGATACGATACGATACGATACGATACGATACGATACGATACGATACGATACGATACGATACGATACGATACGATACGATACGATACGATACGATACGATACGATACGATACGATACGATACGATACGATACGATACGATACGATACGATACGATACGATACGATATAATATAATATAATATAATATAATATAATATAATATAATATAATATAATATAATATAATATAATATAATATAATATAATATAATATAATATAATATAATATAATATAATATAATATAATATAATATATAGATTAGTACAATACTTTAGCTGAAATTTGTCATGTATGTTCCTTGGGGACCGTAGGCGTGCACTAAAAAGGGGTTTCCCGAAATTCTCACTGGATCGGGTAGAAACGGATAAATTAAAATCAAGTGTGCGGGCGTAGCTGCGGGCATCTTCTAGTTATTTTGATAAGGTTGAAATAGACTTGTAATGTCCAGCAGCTACAGACAGAAACGTCTCAAGGGTTAGATGCGATATTCGAATTCTGCTTTTTAGTTGCTTTCTATTAATAGGCACACATATAATTAATTTACTGTTTATTAAGATAAATCCGAATTTATGAAACTCTTGCGTCACTGACTCACAGACAAGCCACAGACAAAACTTTTAGGCCTTCCTTTGGGACCGTAGAGGTGCACTTAGAAGGAATATTCCAAAATGCGCTCGTAATCTGGCAAATACGGTTAAATTAAAAAAATATATATGCGGGCGTAGCTGCATGCTGGTTTATTACTTCAGTTGATTATTATTTGAATTCGGTAAAATACAACACGCCATTAAGTGAAATTTCCAAAATACTTGTTGAACCGTCCCTAAATAAAGGCAAAACCACTTATCATGGAAACAGTAGTAGAAGCCTTAAATCGGGTACCAAATTGCGTTCAACAGACGTGCCACTTATTATGCTCGCTAACATACATACACTAAAAAAACCTCCGTTGTACGGTACGAGAAAATTCAGTTCCCAAATTACATTAACATGTTGCTTTCTTTAATTTTATTCCCGTTGGAAAATTGGATTTTGGATACACAACGTAAATACGAAACGGAATAAGGTTTTTAACGAATCACAAGTGTATGATCAACCTTCGGGGACTATCCGTTCCTAGGAATAATAATTCTGGTATTTCCTTTGCCTTAGTGTCCATTTTATTAGTGACATGTTTTCTTTCCCTCTCTCTTTCTTACTCTTTCTCTCTCTTTATTCGAATAGAATAAAAAATCCTAACGTTGCTAAATCCGTCGATAGATAAAATATTGGATTTGGCGTAAGTAGTAGATACTAAGTACCAATGGTTGATACTTCTTGATACTTGATGGCACGAGCTGTTGCCGCAACTCCACGTCTTGGCTTTTTGCGTGTGGGTGGGAATGGTGTCGTCATTCGAGCCACCCCAGCTCTTCGAGGAAGGCCAGCAGACTCTTGATGTGGCCAACTGCCTCCCTCAGGGTGCTGTATCTGGTCAGATGCTGCTGCCTGTACTGTGCGTCCTCAGGGCAGTCGAGGAGCAGGTGGGTTGCCGTCTCGTCTGCTGCCATACAGGCCCTGCACAGCGGGCTGTCGATAATATCTATAGTAAATAGGTGTTTACTAAAGAATCCGTGTCTTGTGTAGGTGGCCGTGACTTTCCGCAGTTGTTGTTTGGACAGCCGGAGGATTTGTTTGGCTATCTTACCGTCCACTGCGGGAAGAGCCTCCTTGGCCTGCCTACATATCTCAATACCAATCAAGGACTGGTTGTGTTGGGTCCTGGTCCTATTTCTTACCAGGTTGCGATAAAAACCAGAAGAGAGGGGAATAATGGCCTCGGGTCCCACCGCCTCTAAAGTGGCCCCTCTTCTGGCAAGTACGTCGGCCGCGTCATTCCCTCTTGAGCCACTGTGGCCCTTGATCCATTGCAGTGTTAATTTGTTTTGTTTACCTACCTCTGTTAGTTTCTGGTGGCATTCAAGCGTGAGTGCCGAGTTGATAGTATGGCTTTTGAGGGCTGAGAGGACAGCCTTACTATCTGAGAGGATCCTAATGTACCGTTCCCTCACCTCACGTGCCATGATTGCTGTGGCAGCTAGGATTATGCCAAAACATTCGGCCTGGTAGACCGTATTGTAGGCTCCCAGCGGTGCTCGTCCTCGGAGAATACACCTGAACCCGTACCTGTATCCGTCATAGACCCATCTGTGAAGATCGTGAGCTCGTTGTGATTAACCGCTCCTTCGTGCAGATCCTCGTACAGTTGGATTTTGTATTTCTTGTTGAACCCAAATTGTTGCGGTATTTGGTCGCCAATGGTTTGTGTGAGAAGAACTGCTTCAAAGAGTGTATTTAAGTTGCTAGTGTGCGGTGTGTTAGTGTCTTTCCAGAGCTTCAGAGCTCTTAGCCGGACCGCCGACATCGTTGCTTCCTGTTGTATAAACAGGTGCAATAGAGGCAGGTCCAGCAACACCTCGAGTGCCGCTGTAGGTGTAGTGTTCATGCAGCCCGTGGCCGCTAGGCATGCAAGTCTTTGAAGCTTTTGAAGCTTGTTGGCGGCCGTTGTTAGGTTGGTCCGAGGCCACCACACTACTGCGCCGTAGCTTATCATCGGACGTATTATTGTCTTATAGAGCCATAAGACAATTTTGGTGGATAGGTCCCAGCGTTTACCTATCATCTTCTTGCACTGCCAGAAGACGATGCTGGCTTTATTGAGCTTATTTTCCATGTCAATTTGCCGTCGAGAGTGTCACCCAGGTACTTGACCGCGGTAGACAGCTTAAGCTCTGTATTAAACAACCTGGGCAGTCGGTAAGTACCCAGCGCGCGTTTGTGTGTGAACATAACTAATTCGGTCCACAGAGCGGCTACCTGTCTGACCTCCGAAGCTCAAAGGGACATCGATATTCCATGGTTTACACTAGTGTTGATTAATTTAGAGGTACTTAGTTACTAAGTCCCTATAACGACTGTCAAAGGTCTTCTTGACGGCTGGGACCGAACGGCTTAATATACCATGCAAGCGATAATTACCCGTTCAATACGCACATAACTCTGTCAGTGGTGCGTGCCGTGGACTCGCACTTTATACCCTCTGCATGGCTGTCAGTTGGTATCTACACTAGGCTAGCGCTATCTTTTTTCGATTTTCAAAAAGTTGTGTAAAATATTCCAAGTTTATACAAGAGCCAGACACCAATACATAAAGTCTATATTTTAGTAGAATTAATTTATTATATCGTATTCTTCCATCTTTATCTAGTTTTATGAGTATCTTGATGTTGTAATTTTAACTCAGAATCATAAAAAGATATAGACTTATCAAAATCTGAAAGAATGAAGATAAAAACTTTAAAATTCTAAAATAATCTTAGTAGAAATAACCTGTGCAAATAACATTGATAAAGTCTGTGCAAAACGTAGACAAAGTTAAGCTCCTATCCAAAAGACATGAAAAAGAAACAAAATAGTTTTCTCTTTTTACAGATTGGTGATTTTGGAACAAAATTGAATATGCTATCTACAAAGCTATGAACTATGCATATTCTTAAGTTTTAAAAAAATTAAGCGAAAAGGATTTTGCTTAATCACAATTTTTCATGATGGGTAATCTTATATGAGTATGCGTAATATTTTAAGCAATATACAATAATAAGTAAGGAAATACAAAACGCCCATGTATGGTAAAATAAATTATTATTCGCCGAAAGTCAACTGAATTTTTGGCTGTTTTTATCATTGAGTCATTATTTTATCATTATCAAGAGGCAATCCTTGTCTCTATAAAGGAGAGCATACATTTGTCGTTCGGGCAAGGTTCACATGTCATGTTATAGGCATGCGTCGGTGTCCAAACTGTTTGCTAACCGTATAAACACTATCTAACAATCGAACTGTGTATTTTTATCGCTGTATCCAACTATAACAAACTATTTTTGCCATTGATTACTTTGCCTTCATCATAGTCATAGTGTTTTCTCGGTTGCATCTAACACTTTCGCCTTGGAGCCTTGGGCCCGTTTTATAATCTAACCATACCTATATGACAAAATATTAGCTTTTCTACAGAGCAACAGTCGTGTGGCCTCCGTAACCCAAAGGGCCAGCGAGATTCTATAGCTTAAACCTGTGTCTTTTGTGTATATACGAGTACTAGAGTGGTAACAACTCATAACGACTGCCAAAGATCTTCATGACAGCCAGGCTCGAACTCTCAGAAAAAATAAATTGTTGTTTACGTTGAATTATGGAACATCAAGGCTTTCTATCGCCTCTATCGGTGGAAGTGACTTAAGGATACCTTACTACCGCAGAAGATCATACTAGAAATGCTCGACCTGCGGTGTTGTTTCCTTCCTCTACAGACAATGATTTGTCCCTCTTCAATGAAGTAAGTACTAAACAGAATTAATTGCTCCACTTACCTGTGTCTAGAAATCATCTATTGGTGTAGATTTGTGAAAATCTCCTGCGTAAGCGAGGTTTCCCCTCAGTTCCCACGCAAATCGCAATACTATTAACCGATAATCTATTGAGTATTGTTTAAAGCTGCTTTTGAGCGAGATTGATGTACACTCTCACACAGCCTAGCATACACACAGTGACGTGTGAATGTGTGAGTTCAGTACAATCTGTGGGATAACATCGTTCATACGGAAATGCGGGCTGGACGGCTCGCGGACCTATACCCATGTGCGAACAACGAACCACTATGAATATTTTAACCGTTTATGTCTATGTTAGCATAAATTCGTTTCAACTATACTTAAAGGAAGCCACGTGTATTAGTTGCAAGCGTAAATTTTGTTAAAATATAACTTCAATAAAAATATTCGTCAAATAATTGTGAAGATTCTTCGATTGAAACACAGTTCTTATCCGCATTCTAAATTAGCAGTAATGTAAACAAGGCTATAAAACCCAGAACCTCAATGCTACAGGACTAACAAGCCAGTTGAGATGGTAATGCGAATTGCAGAATTGCACGGTTTTCATAAAATACACCACAGTATGCAACTAATAATTTTCGATGGACGCAGCTTATCCATAAACAATTAATAGTTATTAACTTATTACTAACTATCAAAGAGGATTAAACCTGAATACCACAAAAGATTAAAAATTAAACACTAATTCCATTTCAGTGTTATTTAATTACAGATTCTAGTAAATCCTTTTAAAAGCTTAGCCTTAGTCTAAAAAGCTCAGGCACTTAAAAATCAAAGTAATTCTTGCAAATGTGACCACATTTTATTTGTAATCATTTCTTATGTAGAGAATGTAGGGAACCAAAGATGGAATTATACCGGATCGTGGTTGATGTTGACCACTCACTCGCTGTGAACGAGGAAAGATTGGCCAGTACTTACAACAAAATTTACGTATATGTATAAACTACACGATGTCCTTTTTATTATTAATGTCGTATTAAACTTGATGTCTTTTCTGATTAAAGGCTGCTACGTAGATAAGTTTCTTTACGATCTGTATTTCACAGATCTCACTTTACGTATACGTTCTGTTCGCGAGAAACTAATGCTCTCTAGTACAGTATTCGATGCACAAGTAGCGTCGAAAAGTTGAGTTAGTTTAGAAGTACGTGATAAATTAAGACACATACATACATACATAGACTCACGTCTGTTTCCCGAAGGGGTAGGAAGAGGCATATTAAACGCCCACTTTTCGCCAGAGTTTTGATCCCACGTAATAGGTGGCGAGCCTATTGCCGCTTATCGGGATATTTTGTTTGCTAGAGCCTCGTCCGTTGATCGGCAGGTGCACCACTTGCAGGTGAGGTTGGCTTGGAAACCTAAGTTCTTGGTGGGAACCATATGCACCTCTAAATATTAAGAGATCTCCATAAATTAAGAGCTCTAAAATTTTGCGAAGCACTCGAAACTCTTCTTAGCAATTAGATAGCTCTATTACTTTATAGTATACGATCTCTCAAGGCGAGATTTCTAAGTTCATAGGTTTTTTTTTAATGCACTTACTAGAGTTTATTATAAATGCAGTAATACGGATCCGCAAGGTTGTCTGTGAAAATATCGCTGCAAGTAATGAAATATCGAAAACAATCTCTTTCTACGGCTTTTGTATGAAATATGCACCAGTGACTCATAACTTTTTGCGGTCAAGTAGTGTACCTACTATAGTTGTCAATAAATATAAATAAAATATGTAAAATAGAGTTTTGGAAGCTATTGATTAATGAAACTAACATTATTTTTGCGTGTTTTACTAGATAAAAGAACCTATATAATTTATTTCACTTGCAGTAATGATCCCTCTTGTATATAAATAACGGTAGTCTGAGGTTTAAGTGGTCGCCTCGTGGCACTGCGCTGACTGTTAGGGGTTCGATCCCCATACGGGACCACACTTTGGGTGATCCAGTTGTTTCAAGTCAGAGTGTACTTTGTGACCATTTGTTGTATGTTTATAAAGTCTAAAACGGATATAACATATGAAAAGGATCTTACATTAGAATTGATGAATTGCACAGTTATAACCTTACAAGAGACGACAAAAAGGAGGAAGTTCTTAATTTGACAGCATGTTGACTTTTAATTTAAAAAATCTCTTTAAGTACCTTTTATTTCTCGAATTTTATTTAATCATCTTCGTTGTCTGTTTATTTGGCAACGACAAAAAGTTGTTGGACTAAAAACGTAAATAATAGTTTTACTTTTCAAATAATTGAGATACTAACATAACTATTTCAAATTCAATCTTAGTTGAAAGTTTTTATTATGTTTGCTACTTAATATTACAAAAGAAGTTCTGTTTCTGTATTGAGTGTATTTAAAATTACTCTACTCAAGTTATCTTGAATAACTTTATAAATCGTAGTTTTAAACAGGGTTCGAAAATATCCGATATTTATTATAAATATCAAAATATCGGATATTTACGATATATATCGGATATATATCAAGTTTGATATATATCAATTTTGTATGAAAGTCATATTATTATTTCATTGTATTATTTATGAATACTATTTGCATGTGTTTCATAAACATACTAAAGTGATCAAAAAATAAAAAACTGAAATGTTTTTAATGTTTTATTCATTTGAGTACTTAGTTTTTTCGTAACGAATTTTTTCTGACACCACTGACGGACTGACGCCATTAATACCGGCAGAAGTATTGCCATTTTTAGATTAGAACTTACCATTAGGGAGTATGTTTTAACTCTACTCCCACGCCATCTACATTTGGAAAGTAGAAATACAGTAACAAACACAAAAATAATATTCTGTTTAAACCATTTTTGTATTGCAATATATCACAAAAAACATTTGATATATATCGTCGAATCGAGGTTGATATATATCGGATATATATCCATTGATATATATCCTCGAACCCTGGTTTTAAATAAGATGGTATAATAAAAGAGAAATCAACATAGCTGATCAACTGCTAATGTAATTAAGTTATCTCTAGTTCTCACAACGCCCTTTCCTTCTCTCCTTCTTATATACAATGATTTGACAAAATCATTAGATTGGTTTAATACTGCGCATTCGATTATTAAACGCAGCCACAAGCCATCGTGCAAACCAGCAGACAATTTCGACCATAACTTTTATTTTCTCTCAGCAAAACAAACATGATTACCTACAGTTAATTTTCAGTACGCAAAAGCACTATTTATCACTTTGTATCTTGTACTTCATACTCGTCAAATCGATGTCTGTAATTTATGAACATATTTTTTATGACACTGGCACAATACAAAATGGTTTACGATTCTCGCATACCATAAACTCGGAGCAGCCAAAGTGCAATTCATCAAATCATTGCCATGTTCAAATAAAAGAAGAAAGTACATACACACACCACGGTAATTTTTATTGCCAAATACAGACAAATATTTTTTCTTTCACATGCAGTGTGTATGAGTGTGTAATAGGTATTATTGTGTATAGGTGTAGGTAGTTGTGGTGGTGTGAAATTGCAAGTGTTCCCGTGGACTTAGCGGCTCACCCGGTGATGCGGAGGCTTCATTACCGGGTATTACCGCGACATCGGAATAATGCGGGATTGAGAGCCTCACCCCGGACAGATAAAACGTTGCACGTGGAACACGACTATACAACCTTCTAAAGTATACTTCTAGTTAACTACAGTCTGGAATTAAACTCTGTCTCGTGCACTAAGCTCCGTAGATTCGATCGACGGCGACTAATTATTTAAGAAACAGACTTTGTAAAGATTGTAGGTACGAAGTTACTTAAACTGTCTAGTGTAACGAACCGTTTGCGACCCGAGCGGAAGAGTAACCGACTGCCACGCCAAGGGCCGCGGGTTCCATTCCCGCTCAAGTCAAACATTTGTGTGCACGAATGGATAATGGATGTTTGTCTTGCTCTGGGTCTTTCTATGTATAATATATATGTATTTATAAAAAAGTATAAGTAGGTATAGGTATGTACCTACCAATGTTTCTCCATTGTCTAGTACCCATAGTACAAGTTCTGCTTAGTTTGGGACTAGATGCTGTTGTGTGTATGTGGTAGAATATTATTACACAACCAGTACTTGGAAGCTACCTTAAGTCAAAAACCGATGAAATACTAGAAGTAGCGACTGATGAAGTGCTCAACAAGTTCATAAGTCCTCAAGAAATGTTAGTGGGAGTGTAATATAAGGTTGAGCACTAGACACGTATCCATTAGGTGCGCAGATAATAATTATCACTCGCGTAATAGGGTCATTTCGCCTGTTCGCGTCCATCCCCCTATTCGCGTCCATTTTGCGGACCTCCCTTTAAAAATGCTCGAAAATAAGTATACAAACACACTAATAAAATGAAAAGTCAGTATCGCCAATACCTCGACGTATAAGAGACACGCACAAATAGACAAAAGTTAATCTCGGTTGTTCAACAAAAGAGTGCAGATGCGCGGGATATAAATAAAAAAATAGTGTGCAGCGGCGTGTTTGACGGTAAGTATTTTATTGTTTTATGTAAATTTTAGGATACATAGCTGTTTCTAGACATTAATAATGAAAAGACGAATAGTATGAATAATGAATTAGCTTGTTTTTTTTATAGTTAACAATTAAAATAAGGTGGACGCGAATTAGAACACCGAATTTATAAAACTTCCACTTTGCGTCCACAATGGACGCGAACTCGTCTATTTATGATTTCTTTACTTGTTTATTTTTATGTGATTTAAATATGAGAGGGAAATTGGGATTTTGTTTATTTTAACATTAATAGTATGCAATTTTAATGACCAATTTGCGTCCACATTATTATGATTGTAATAAAAGATACAATCGATATAATAATCGATCACAAGTGGACGCAAACTATACCTACAAGGGATAATATTATAGCGAATTGCGTCCATATTTTCATGAAATAGAAATGATCGCATAAATACATTCTATATATATATTTTTTTATAATTTATAATGCATTTTTGATTAAGACTGAGTTTAAAATTGAATTATTACATTTAATTTCTTTTATTCCATATTTTTTCTATTCAAGATGAGTTCTTAGGAGACAAGAAAGAAGAAGGAAAAAAAAAATACAAAAGATGATTAAATAAAGAAATCGTTTTGTGATATTCGTGAGAAGAAGAAATCGATAAGACAAATATGTACATAATTATGTAAAAATTATGCTATTCCGAAGACCACTATATTGGACAACATGTATCGTTATTTTTTTATCTTTGATTTTAAGTTCCATCGATATTGAGAACAATAAATAGTTATTTATAGTTTCTATAAAGTGATTTAATAATGATAATAATGTAGATTTTTTATAACTTTAATCCTAAATGTAGAAATTGTTAAAAGCCAATCTTTCTTTAGATTGTCTTACCAATATCACCCTTATAAGAAGGATTATAAGGCTGATATTGTTAAGACTAAGCTGGTGGACGCGAACTGGTCCACAGGTGGACGCAATTTGGATTTTTTGGACGCAAACTGGGTAAAATGCCATATTTGGAAGTTTGTCTATTTAAAAAAAAAACACAACAAGTTTCGAACAAAACTGAAAGTTATTATTAAAATAGACTATATAATGAACGCATTACATAAATTTTTCATTGAATAAATTTGCTGGAACATTTTTATTTTCTCCTTCAAACTTGCCAACTGCACTAAATGGACGCGAACAGGCGAAATGATCCTAATTGTACGCGTAGCGCATCACAAACACGCTTTGTGGGAGCCTTCGGGGAAATAGATGATGACGTCTTTGGGAAATTGTGGAGAAAATACATGTGATTATGTGTTAAATATTTTATTATTATAACTTTTGATAATGAATGTTTGAAATGTATCTACCTATCCTAAAGTTTTGCAGAATGTTCAGTATTTTGTGGAGAGGCAAATGCATCCATACTAGTTTATTCCATACTATTGTTATGACAATAATAAAATCATTGTGATAAATATTTAACATCCAATGCTGTTTAGATTAGATAAAGGCACTAAGACTAATCTGTGGTATTTAAATAGCCCATATTTAAAAAAATCTTCAACACTCAAACAAAAGTCCAACCAATGTTGCGAGAAGAAAAATAAACGAAAAAATGTATTCTCATGAAATAAACTTGATTCAAAAGACAGCGGCAAAATTACTTTTATTAAATCGTTTAGCAAACTCAAACAGCCAAACACCGAATGATTTTTAATAATGGCTCAACGTTTTTCTCACACAGTTAAAGCTTATTAAAACTTTTTAAATGTTTATAACGTTACGTTTGATATAGCAACACTTGTAAAGTAGGGTTGCCATCGTGTTATTCAACATTTCAACTCTATTGAAATTAACATTCGCCTCGGGAGACGGTAACTTTGGTCGGCTAGCAATTAAGAGTCACGCATAGATAACGTTTTAACTACATTTCTACATTAACAACTCTTCTAACGAAACGCTGAACTTCGCGGTGAGCCTCCCGACTCATATTCACGTTCTGCGGCTTTATAAACCTATATTGCACTCCTAGATTAAAACCTCTGTAACTCAAAAGTATACCTTTCGAGTTTGTGTTACAAACTTCTTAGTCGAATACCTGCATATTATGTATGGCACCTCCTTCAACCTATACATATTTGTATTTGCACATAGGTGTTATAATATAATACATATATGGGTAATAAATTTTTTGACGACGGACAAAGCTATTACATATTATGTAATAGCTTTGTCCGCCGTCAAAACATTACGCGAAACGCTACTTTACCCAAGGCGTAAACACTAGGCTGCCAATTTATTTGTTGTCTTTCAGTTAACTGAAAACGTTTGAATAACGAAAGCTTAAAAAATATTTATCTGAATCATAAGATTTTCGATGTATTTCTTATTTATCTAATTCAAAAGTTATTTCATATTTACGGAACGCATGGTTTTTGGGTTACCTGAGTCTTCATGAGTATATGACGATCATACAATATTTATGCATAGCCTCAAATGAACCTTGATTGATTTAGATGTGGGCTGACTGGATACTGATGGAAAAATAAATGTATAAAACGTCATTTGAATACACTTTCGTGATTTAAGCTACGTTAACGAGCTTTGAATTATGAGAGAAATTTACGTAACTACATAAGTACAAATAGATGAATTGCTTCTTCATAATTAAACTATCGAAGCACGAGTCAGTATTTTGAATAGTTACCTCCCCGGTATCATTACGCTGAGTAGGTTGTGGGTTCATTCAACTGTTCTGTGGTTCATTCCATGTAAACCCTACATGTGACATGAAAACATTACGTACCCTTCCCTACTACACAATCATGATGTATTCCTTCTACGGGGGTGGGATAATTATGAAATTCTCAGCCAACTATTACAGTTGTTGCTTGTTCTGATCAACAACTGCGAAATCAGGAAAAAAACATAGGTACATAAATAATAATCATAATCAACCCTGTGTTATAAATTGTTCCACTGCTGGGCTCGGGCTACTTCTCTCTATGAGAAAGGCAAGTCTCCCTGGTTTACCACTAAGGTGCGGGTTGGCAGATCTCAAATGACTTTCGAGAACTTTTTTCATAGAGAAGTCCCAGAAACGCAAGTAACCTTAATACTCTTTTATTTACCGTTTAACAAGCGATAATATTGTTAATCTCTCCGCTTTCACAGCTGAGCACATAACTAATAAAATCAATTCATAAGCCTTCATTTCACAATCGAACTCCATTACTCAAATAGCACAAAGAGTTCGACACGAAGTGAGCTTGAAAACATTTGTGATCGCAGAAACAACGTAGAAAGACAAAAACATTCGTCGTGTCGTAGAAAAACTATTTCCTCAGTGAAATTGTTACTGACGGCCATCTTTGATGCAATACGGATAACACCATTTATATTACCTAATGCTTTTTCATTACAGCCGAGAAAAGTTTATATCCTTTCAACATATTGGTCTTAGGACGAAATTCATGAGAGTATTGTGTCTACTTTAGTGATATTGAATTTAATATTATTTCTAGAAAATGCGGCAATAGGCTCGCCCCCTATTACGTTTACGTGGGACCTAAAAATTCATGGCGAAATGTGGGTGTAATATTACACCTCTGCCTACCCCTTCGGGGATACAGGCGTGAGCCTATAAAAAAAATCTAGAAAATGGAGTACGAGCTGTGACAATATTTATATGGATTTTTGTTTACTAATAAAATATAGGTAGAGTTGAGTATAACCCTGTGTAGATTGAGTTTTAATAGTAGATTGTTGCATCGAGCGCAAAGTGAGTAAGTGTTATGTTGGCACTAAATTAACACGAGTGCATTAATTACTCAGTTTAGCGAGGTGCGTAATCTACTTTTCTGTAGCGGCCCGCAACGTAACAGGATCGTTTTGCTGAGGTGACAAAGTAGGCTCCCCTGTTACGTTGCGTCGCCAAGCCGCCACAGTCGGTTTACCTCTGCCGTTCTATATGGTTCTATCGTAACGTGTCGTATTGTACTATATATATGTATTCAAAATTGTAAATGTCGAGACAATATATTAATATTCGTTTACTGAAGTTCCTTGAGTTTTACTGAAGAAGTCCTTAACAACCTTCTGAGGAGTCAGTGGATTGTGGCGCAATAGAGAACACCCACCCATATATCGCCAAAGTGGTGACCCCGACGTGATCCGACATCCTTCGTGATCCTCCGGCTACCGAGAAGTATTTGGCCTTGAAAGAGCGATTGATAGGTGTTTATGAAGTATCGGCTGAACAACAATTTCGAAAATTAGTGAGCGAGATCGAATTAGGAACCCAAAAGCCATCCCAATTGCTACGGCAAATGACTGACCTAGGGAGAAACTCAGAGATATCCGGACAAGCACTTTGCAATTTGTGGCTAGGAAAGTTGCCAGCAGCCGTTAGAGCAGGCTTAGCGGTAACCCAAGAGACAGACATACAGAAACTATCGAAAATCGCAGACAAAATCGTGGAAAATTTGAACGCAGATAACGTCGCAGTAGTACATTCGGAGAGCATACAGTTACCGTCGGCACCTTCGGGAAGCAGTCAAATATTCGCGGTTGGTTGGGTTGTTGTCGCAGATAAACAAGCTGTCATTGGAAGTAGCGTCGTTAAAGAGCGAAGTCCAAGAGCACAGAAGGAACAGTTTTCGAGGACGCGGACAGTGGAATGGACGAGGACGAGCATATGGACGTTCCAGATCGAGATCGAGACCAAGAGGTACGCCGATGATGACCCCAGATGACCCCAATTGGCTTTGCAGACATCATTTCAAGTACCGTAGTCGCGCGCGTACCTGCGAGAAACCCTGCGCCTGGATTGAGAAGACGGAAAACTAGCTGCGGTACGTTCTGTGGCGGAGGAACATGTACCGGCAGCCAATAACCGCCTTTGCGTGACGGACTATCAAAACAAGATTCGATTTTTGGTGGATACAGGTGCGAACATTTCGGTCATTCCAGCAAAGTACAGAGAAAAGTGCAATGGTGAGTGTTCAAAATATAAATTATTTGCAGCCAACGGTAGTGAAATTAAAACATACGGTATTAGATCACTTGTGCTAAATTTAAACTTAAAACGTGCGTTTCGTTGGACCTTCGTTGTCGCGAATGTTACACAGCCTATATTAGGAGCAGATTTTTTGAGGCATTATAAATTGTTAGTAGATTTAAGCTCTAGAAGATTAATTGACCAAGTTACGAATTTGAACATCCTTGCTTCAGTGGTACAGTATGATCAGGAATCTATCAATACAATTAGTAATAATCACCCTTACTATGATTTGTTGTTGAAATATTCAGATATAACAAAGCCCGTTCTATTTATAGATTCGCCGTCGCACGCAGTTTTACATTACATTGAGACGACCGGTCCGCCTGTGTATGCGCGCTCTAGACCGCTACCGCCGGACAGGTATCATAAAGTTAAGGCAGAATTCGCTTTGATGCTAGAGCTTGGTATATGTAGACCTTCAAAAGGGGCTTGGGCTAGTCCGTTACACGTAGTTCCGAAAAAAGACGGCCAGTTAAGACCTTGTGGTGATTATCGTCAGTTAAATAGTATTACAACGCCAGATAGATATCCGATTCCGCGGTTACAAGATTTTACTTACATTTGCGCCGGAAAAAAAATTTTTACTCGTTTAGATATTAATAGAGCTTATCATTGCATACCAATCTCACCCCAAGATGTAGAGAAAACAGCTATAATAACACCTTTTGGTTTATTTGAATTTTTAAGAATGCCGTTTGGTTTGCGTAATGCCGCCCAATCATTTCAGAGGTTTATGAATAATAACGTATTACAGGGTTTAGAACAATGCGTAGAAAATAATTTGAAAAATGATAATAATAATAATTTAGAACCATTTTATTTCTGTTATTTAGATGACGTCATAATCGCAAGTGAGAATACCAATGTCCATAGAAAACACTTACAAGCAGTTTTTGAAAGATTCAATACATTCGGTATCACTATAAATCTAAGTAAATGTATTTTTGGCGCATCCGAAATCGAATTTTTAGGATATAAAGTATCTTCTGAAGGTATTCTACCTCTTGAGGATAAAATACAAGCTATAATTGATTACAAAAAACCAGAAACAATAGAACAGTTACGTCGTTTCTTAGGAATGGTTAACTTTTACAGAGCACATTTACCGCAAGCGGTCGAATATCAAAAAGAGTTAAATAAATATTTGCACAATTCCAAAAGGAAAGATAAGACTAAAATAATTTGGACCAAATCAGCTGACAAAGCGTTTTTGAAATGTAAAGAAAGTTTACAAAATAGTGTTATGTTGTGGCATCCGGTAATAGACGTTCCGTTGGCCTTGATGGCAGATGCGTCCAATTCTAGTGTTGGTGGAGTGTTGCAGCAAGAAATAAATGGTCAGTGGAAACCATTAGGTTATTTCTCGAGACAATTAACTGAAGCTCAACAAAAATATTCCACTTATGATCGCGAACTTTTAGCAATTTATTTGGCTATGCAGTATTTTCGTAAAATGTTTGAAGGTAGAAAATTAGTAATATACACCGATCATAAACCGTTAACATTTGCATTTTCTAGGAAATAAGCGAAAAAGAGACCCCGCGCCGAACCCGTCAGTTAGCGTACATCAGTGAGTTTACGACGGATATTAGGCATGTTACAGGCGATAAGAACATTGTTGCGGACGCGTTATCGCGTATTGAGACTATTGACTGTCCTTCTTATATAAATTACAGTGAGCTAGCGAGAGATCAAAAATTAGATACTGAGTTATGTGATAGAATTAGTCAGGCAAAAGATACACCGCAATTTAAAGAAATATTTTTACCAAACGAGAAAGAATCAGTTATTTGTGATATGTCAACGAAAACAGCTCGCCCTTATCTTCCAGAAAAGTATCGTAAATTAGTTTTTGATAGTTTACATAATTTAAGTCACCCTGGTATTAGAGCAACAAAGAAATTAATTAAGGATAGATTTTATTGGCCTTCAATGAACTCACAAATTTCAAAATGGGCTAAGACGTGTATCAGTTGTCAAAAAGCTAAGGTGCAGCGTCATACGATGTCAGAATTAGGAAAATTTACGCCTAGTGCTCGTTTTGGACATATACATATAGATTTAGTAGGACCGCTGCCTACCACGTCAGAGGGGTATAGGTACTTACTAACTATTGTAGATAGAAGTACAGGCTGGCCTGAGGCATATCCATTGAAAGAGATAACGTCAAAAATGGTTGCGCAAGTTCTGTTTGAGAATTGGATAGCTCGTTTTGGATGTCCGGTACGGCTGACAAGCGACCAGGGCAGACAATTTGAAAGCGATTTATTTTTACAGCTTACAAAATTATTAGGTATAGATAAAATTAGGACTACAGCATTTCATGCCCAAAGTAACGGTATGGTAAAAAGATGGCACCGTTCATTAAAAGTTGCGTTAAGAGCAAAATTAAATAATAATTCGAATTGGCTACGAGAATTGCCCATGATTTTGCTGGCGTTGCGATCTGTTCCGCGAAGTGATACGAACGTAAGCGCAGCAGAATTGACGTATGGTCTAAAGTTAAAACTGCCTGGCGATTTTTATGATAATAAGCACTGTAATATTAAGTATAATAACGAGTACGTTGAACAATTGAGAAATGTTATTAGGAACCTAAGACCGCGTAATGTAGCGCAAAGAGATTCACGTACAATATTTGTCCACCCTGATTTAAGTAGTTGCGAGTATGTATTCATAAGGGATGACGTAGTAAGAGGAACGCTTCAACCTCCTTATGTAGGCCCGTATAAGGTCATAAAGAGGGGAAGTAAATCGTTCAAGATTGATATTTGTGGAAATGTTAAATTAGTTTCGATTGATAGATTAAAGCCCGCTTATTTGTTGAATATTCCCTCAGAACAAGGATGTTCAGATGAGTATTGCGATATTAATTGTAAGGATATACAAAATGATCAACAAGAAAAATGTGAGAATAGCGATAAGCGTGTCACTTACACCACTCGCAGTGGCCGCGTATCTAAGTTGCCTGTTAGATTTTTGTTGGATTAGCATTTATTATTGTGAAATTGTTATTTAAAAGGTCAGATTGGCTAATTAGAAGCATTCTTGATACAAATTTTAACCAGTTAACAGAATTAGTTTTACATAGTAATTATGGGTAAATCTTACAGTAAAGAACAAGACATTATTATTGCCCAAAACGGAGCAAATAATGCTGCAGTTTTTTGGAGCTATCTTGTTGACCATTTTGGTGTTGTTATCTTTACTTATGGTGTATATCTGTGTAATCAAATGTAAGAAACGGTCACGTAAGTGGATCCGTAGTGAAATGGTTTTGGCATCGATACCCTCGATAAGTGGTTTGCAACATGTGCAAGCACAGCAGTCTGCGCAGCATGGTAGTGGCCCACAACAGGCACAACCACAAGTTGTATATGCGTAGTGCAAGATGTGTTTATTAAATTCTTATGTCTATCCCACTGCTGGGCAAAAGGTATTCCACTGCTGGGCAAAAGCTACTCTTGACTCAATTTTAAAACTACGTTTATTAAATGTGTATTGATTGTGTATTTCTTATATTTTGTATGTGTAAAGCTTCATCATCGTTAGGTAGCAGTTTCGATCCCAAGGCACCAGCCGTAGGGCTAGTTGTACTGTATACGAATTGAAATAAGTTTCCGTATTGTTACTTTTGTAATAAAGGCAAGACTTAGAAAATAATATTATATTTGATTGTGGAATAATTTTTGATTCGTTATAAAATATTGTAAACAATACTTAGAAATTGATATCATGTTTGTTATATTTTATTCACATCCGTTCAAACCGTAACTCTAGAAGTTGTTTTGATGAATTGCATTTTGGCCAGTGTGAATGTTATGATTTCATCATTGTTCTTTGTTCGCTTTAATTCCTGCGTTATAAGCTAGCAACATCATGTAGCTGATTATATTAAGTTACATTCTGTGTATTCTTTTTGCTATGTCAGATTTTATAAAGGTGACTACACACTGGGTACTGCGGTTATTCTGATTATATGAAATAATGTATCGTATACAAGTATGTTTTGTATGTAATATTTTTGGATGTTTCTTTTTGTTTTTTGAAAAAAAGGGGAGGACCACTGTAGCGGCCCGCAACGTAACAGGATCGTTTTGCTGAGGTGACAAAGTAGGCTCCCCTGTTACGTTGCGTCGCCAAGCCGCCACAGTCGGTTTACCTCTGCCGTTCTATATGGTTCTATCGTAACGTGTCGTATTGTACTATATATGTGTATTCAAAATTGTAAATGTCGAGACAATATATTAATATTCGTTTACTGAAGTTCCTTGAGTTTTATTTATTTATTTATTTATTATATGGAAGACCAACAGCACGTAAATACAATATAGGTACAGTAATAGCAAATAAACAACGGTAAGCCAATAACAGGTCCTCGCGATTAATATAACAGTTTAAAATTTGGACATATAACAATATATTATATTATATACACGTCTATAGTTGAATTCAAATGCCTTAATTACTAAAAAAAATATGTATATAAAAAATAATTAATTAGAACAGATCAATTAAAATTTAAGAATGTTTATTAAAAAACTCTAGACTTAGCAACCGTCTCACCGGTTCCACTTTGGTAATAAATATGTCGAAATCATGTTGCTTACATCGCTTGTTGAGTGTATTGCTCGCTCGCCATAGAAACGCGTTTTGCTCATAGTTGGAAGAAACTAAAGGGAGGTGAATAGGAGTGTAATATCTTACTACTCTTGTTGGTACATTAAATAGTATTTTAGTCAGTAGTTCGGGGCAATCGATGGAGCCAGATATTATATTTAATAGGTATAAGACATCCGCTATTTCACGCCGAGTGACTAATGGCAAAGTATGGAACTTAGAACATAATTTAAAGTAATCTTCTGATGTGTAATTAATTTTAAGGCGATAACATAAGTACCGAATGAATCGACGTTGGATATTTTCAATCCTAGTCTTATAGATATCATATCTTGGATTCCAAACAGGACTGGCGTATTCTAAGATGCTGCGGACGTAAGTACAGTACAGGATTTTAAATGTTTTTGCTTCTTTGAAGTTATTTGACATTCGCATAACAAAGCCCAGTGCCTGCGATGCCTTGGCAATAATATGTTCAATATGATCATTAAACATTAGCTTAGGATCATGAATGACACCAAGATCACGAATCTTATCACAGTTTTGGAGCCTATGTCCCTTTAGGTAATATTCTGATGGAATTGTGTTTTGTTTCCTGCTGTAAGTCATGAGAGAACATTTCATTGGGTTAAGATCTAATTTGTTGTCTGTGCAATAACTAACTAGGCGGTTTAGATCTGATTGAAGATTAGCTACGTCATCGACTGATGAGATGCTCGAAAATATCTTCATATCGTCAGCGAAACATAATAAATTCGAGTAATGGAAACATTTGTCGATGTCGTTTATAAAGACCACAAAGAGTAGGGGTCCAAGTAAAGAACCTTGCGGAACTCCGCTAGGCACTAAGACCCAACTAGATATGTAGTTGTTGACTACTACCGCCTGAGTACGATTTGTTATATACGAAGAGAACCATCTCAATAGATCTCCCCTTATACCAATCCGCATAAGTTTTGATAATAACGTACAGTGATCGATTCTGTCGAAACATTTACTGTAATCAGTATAAACGACATCGACCTGCTTGCCATTACTCATACACTCAGTTATAAAATCATTCAACAAGACCAAATTACTCGTTGTTGAACGTCCTCTCAAGAAACCATGTTGAAAATTACCAAGTGAATTTTTAAGAGCAGCATACATTTGAGAATAAATAAGTTTTTCAAGTACCTTAGCCAATATACACAATTTAGAGACTGGTCTGTAATTAACTACATCTGTTTTTGGGCCTTTTTTATGAATGGGAGTGATAAAGGCGGATTTCCATATCGATGGTACAACACAATCATGCAACGATTTTTCAAATAGTATTTTAATAGGTAGTGAAATGGTATCGGCACATAATGATAAGAATACTGGAGACAGATTGTCAGGACCCGCTGATTTGGACAAGTCAAGACCTTTGATGATTTTTCTTACCTCTGTAAGATCTATGTGTACTTGAGATATATCGGCTATTGAAGTAGGTGACTCAACCAAACTTCGATCAGATACTGTGCTAGTAGGTTGTAAAAAGGTAGTAAGAAAGTAATTGGAAAACGCATTACATATGTCCTCACCGGTGTTGGCCACACCACCTGCATGTCTGATAGTTGAAGGAATAACTGAAGATTTTCTTCGAGATTTCACAAACGTCCAAAAGTATTTGGGATTATACCTTATGGAATTTTCGACGCTGGCTATGTAGCTGTTATAACACTCGTTTTCTAACTGCTTGACTCTTTCCCTGAGTAGTTTATATGTCTCATGATCAGAAATATTACCATAAGTTTTGAATTTACGGTAATATTTAGATTTTTCCCGGATACATTTTTTGAGCGCTGGTGAGTACCATATAGGAAATGTATTCTTGTACGATATTATTGCTTTGGGTATATGTTTCTCAATTTCGTTATGAATAAATGAATAAAAATATTTAACGGCGTCACTGACTGATCTATTAGACAATTCATCGTACCAATTCACAGCAAGTATGTCCGAGTTAATCTCATCATAGTTACCCTTACCAAAAATATATTTACTACGTAAAGCTGGTTTAAGAGGTGATAGTTGAATACATTTTAATTGTATACTGATTGCCTTATGGTGCGGATCAATTGGTACTATTGGGTTGCTACACTCGTGAACATTTAAACACTCGGTCGATAAAGCAAGGTCTAAGATTCTACCGAAAACGTTAGGAACATTGTTGTACTGACATAAACTGTGGGTATGCAACACGTCTATGAGTGAATGTTCGTCGGTAGTGGATAATGACTGAGGCGACAACGTATTGTCGCTATTATTAAATTGCCATGATATACCACTTAGATTGAAGTCACCGAGTATTAGGTACCGATCGTCAGGATGGTTAATTATAGTCTCGTCTAATTTCAACAGAAAATTATTTAGTTGTTGAGAGAATGTGAGGCCCATATTCTGTTTACATAAATAAATTACGCATATATTAAGATAATTCCGTGACCGATTGTTAGTGTATCCTAGGGGTATCGAGACCCATAGATCCTCCGCAGTAGACTTAAAACTAGGCTGTAAACAAGCAGCTATGTGTTTACGTACCGCAATGAGTACACCACCGCCACGGGTTTGGTTGGTGAGCTCGTAGTCTCTGTCTCGTCGCCAAACTATGTAACGATTATTGAACAGCTCACTATCACTCACACTAGGTGTCAACCAGGTCTCAGTTAAAACCACTAGATCGTATGAACTGAGATTTAAGTTTCTATAAAAATCTTCGGTTTTAGAACGCAGTCCCCGTACGTTTTGATAATAGATATGAAGATCATTTAGACTAACAATTTCACTGCCGCTAATTGTACCCATTAACTTTAGTATTAAATATAAGTAATAGGATAAGAATAACATATTTCATTAGTAATAAACGCGTCGTAAATTCGACAATTGTAAATTAATTGCATCAATACCTCTATTACAAATAAGAGCGGGTAGAAATCATAAGTGATTTGCATTTTTTTTGTAAACGTACGACGATTTGAAAAAATATGCGTATGGTCAGACCTCTCCCTCTTACAAAGCGATGGTAGCGTGGTGCGTTGGTGAGTAAGCGAGATAGCTATAGGTAATGCATTTTTTACTACGATATGAACAGTCCGAGTAAGCTGTAAGCTTGCGAGTGCGTGCGGTGAGACAGGTGTGCTAAATCTATTACACTGGTTAATTAAGTTGCTATAAAAAAATACATATTTTTTAAAAATTCGAACGGTCTATGAATGTATTAATTCTACATGCTATGAACAATAATATAGGTTGGACATGAATTGCAACTTTTCTATCTAAACATATTAACAGTAAATTATTTAATAAGCGAAAGGTTAGGCAATTTTGTTTAAATCATGGGGTTTGTTAATTATGATAGTACGCGAGCTTTCGTTTTTGCGTACGTGTATCTTACCGAACTTGACCCAAATGAATCTGAAATTGTTAACTTTTGCAGCTTCTCTCGTTTTGTTAAGAAGTAACTTGTGATCGGCACTCAGATGATCGTTGACATAAACACGTTGAGTCACATCTCGAAACCCCAAGTCCTCAGCTGTAAGATCTTTGTAAGCACGCGCAGAAGCTATGAAATCTTCTTTAACAAACCGGTTCATGAAACTGATTATAATTGATTTTTCTTTAGAATTGAATGAAGGCACTCGAGACACGTAGTTTATTTATGTTTTGGCTATTTGATATCCAATTTTTACTCCCAGGGAATCTATAATTTTGAAGAGATTTTCGTCCTTTTTTTGAGGTATCCCCTTAACCTCGATGTTGTTGAGTCTTGACCTTTGCTCGCTGCTGGCTAACTGAAGTTTGGCACCTTCAAGATTGTTCTCCAGTTCGGTATACTTGCGTTCGAACTCAACAATTTTAGTTTCAGCAATTGTTAGTCTATTAGTCAGTTCGTCGATCTTGTCACTGATAAACTGACTTGAGGCCTTAATCTCCTTCAATTCTTCTTTGATGCTTTTGATATCATCACTCAGCATTGGTAGGTCTTTTACCTGCAGCTTAATATCTTGTATCTCCCTTAAGACTCTTTCAAAACTGGCTTGTTCCTTACAAGGTAATTGAGACGGAGATACTGTTTTGCATGATGGGCATTTCCACGCAGATCTTCGTTCCGGTCTCAGACGCCTCCATCCTGCCTCAGTAATGCCCGCACAACCAAAGTCCATGTGTTTTCCACAGCCACCACATTGGACACCGTCATTAAACTGACCACCACAGAATTGGCACTTCATGATTGAGTTGATAAAAAAGGTTGACGATATATGGATAAAGCCAAAAGTACGTGTAACATTTACCGATGTCCACAGACGAGTGAAAGTTTACTGAAGAAGTCCTTAACAACCTTCTGAGGAGTCAGTGGATTGTGGCGCAATAGAGAACACCCACCCACTTATCGCCAAACAACTACCTACCAATCTTCTTACCATGATAAAATATACCTACTGAAAATAAAAACTCAAGTTAATGAAAACAAAGTTTTATTACACAAACATTTAAAACTTACAATTATTAAATGTGCAGTTATTAAAAGTTAAATTAGCACTTTTATTTGGAACATGAATTTCAGTATTCGTTTGATTTATTCGTGAATAATAATTAGGTATTATCCTCATCATCAGACGATACAGGGCTCAATTTCAAAATATTTATCCCGCGACTTTTGCGGCAAAAGGTTATGAACAATTTCATTTGCAGCTGTTTTTATACTCTCTGGAGTAGAATTCATATCGCTATCGCTGTTTATTTCCATTGTTTAAAACTTTTCTTGCTAAATACGGACTATCAAAGGATTACAATGGTACAAGATGCGCGCAATTTGTTTTTTTTGCACCAGGTCGGTTTTACTGAGCCGTTTTTTTATTTTCAGCCAGTCTTTTTGATCTAATGCATTGCATACATTTTATATTAAACTTTTAACTTAATTGGAAGAAACATTAAACCTCTGTTGTAAATTTGTATTTTTCAAATAAAGAATACAAAACAGTGCAGTAATGTAAAACAGTGCAATAATGAAATTTTATACAACTTTTCTGCACTGTTTCGGTTCTAAGCAAAAAAGACGTCCTTTGTGATCGCTTTTGTAGTGATTAATGATAACATTACTACGTAGTTGAAGGAAAAGGAAATTTATATTCCATCGAGAAATAGACAGGAGGCAACAAAGGATTTTTATTTATTAATTTACTTATGAAGGTACCAACTTTTATCACAGTGTAAATGGTTTGAAGAAAGTAAAATTAACACTTCTTCTGCTACATACCTAGTAGGTAACAGATAAGTGTCACATCATATTTAGGTATTCATCATCGCCCAAGCGTTATCTCGGTTGCATTCAAGTCCAAATCACATCATATTTATTATTTTAGTAATTACATGCTCCAAACCAACTTTAAGGAAAAATACAATAATTATGACTTGAGCCCACACATTTTTTTCACTTTTTAATAATTTCTCGTAGATGATTACAGTTGACAACATTGTATTAAAAACAAATTGTATTTTATTGGCAACATTGACGGGTCATTACTTTTGCTTTTCTTTACTTTATCTTTCGTAAAAAAGGCTTTATTTAAACCTTATGCACATACGATTATTAGGTAAAACATTTAAGTTAATTAAAAACAATCGAGCTTACAGGGTAGATTTTATCTGAATCCATAAATAATACATAAGTCTAGTCTATGTCCCTTTAGGTCTCCACGGTCACGATACCTATCGGTCTCTCCAAATACTTGGAGTAAGCCGCTTAGCACGGTATGTTAATCAGACAGGCTCAGAGCGCGCCCGGGCCTGTTCCGCTCCGTTCCCCGTAATTACTGCTTGTCCCGGCTTGTCGCGTTAATTAATCAACACGCCGGCCACTGCCGTATAATGAAAAGAGTGAATTACAAGACTTAAATGATAGCCAACAACGTAGACTTTGTTCCGCTGTCATGGCGAACGAAAAGAAAATTGGCGCTAATTTACTCGCGCTCGATTTATAAATCAAATCGCGATGTAAAATCTTTAAGCAAGTGTGAAGTGAAAGAAGGCAAATACTTTGAGCTTGTTAAAATCTGTCAAAGGATGTTTTAGCGAACTTGAGTATAACTTTTCATTGAAAACATTGGGAGTTTTAGTGGAGGTGTAACTGTCATCCATTATACTTAAATACTGTGTGGGCCCTTGCCCTTCAGGCATACCTACCTAGAGAAACTATGCAAAATGTAAATCAAAGAATTAAATCCTTACAGTTCATTAAGGTTGCCACTCGGTATGTTATTCCCCTGAGTCGTAAGGAGTTGTAGAGATGTTGTGGCCAGATGAGCTCTTAGTTTTTTTTTTTTTGATAACGTTTATTTTAATGTTTGTCTTTGTAAAATTCAGGATAATTCTGGCCGCTAGTCGAACGGCGCTTTCGATTGAGAGGGTGATTAAGCTATTTGGCTGCGACATAGTCTATTTATAAAAAAGAAAGTCGTGTTAGTTACACTATTTATAACTCAAGAACGGCTGAACTGATTTGGCTGAAAATTGGTGGGGAGGTAGCTCAGAACCAGGAAAAACACACAGGATACAATAAAATGCAAAAAAATATCTAAGAGGGATTTTAGAGAGGGTCGAAGTTTTTAGGAACTAACCTACCTATTGACAGTAAGGACGCATGCGCTGTAATAATTGAGAGTGTTGCGGATGTGCATGTATATCTGTCAGTACTTACTGTCACATTATACATTGTCATAATATGGTGCACTGTCATTACTTCAATACTCAATACTCAATCTTTTATTGCACTCCATAAGTTACATAAGGTGTTACAATATGACAATATAAGATACATTATGGACCCTGTAGGGCACGGCAACATATAATAATGTAGAAGAGAGGAGGATGCTATTTTTCTACTTTATTATAAAAAAATCTAAAGCAGCTACATCTACTTCGTTAGCATGCTTATATAAACTAATAATTAATGTAACAGCCTTGGCTAATCCCTACTAATATTAGGTATAAATGCGAAAATGTGTATGTATGTATATACCGATTTCACGCAAAACCGGTTGAACCCATATTCTCTACTCATAAATGCGAAAGTGTGCATAGAGATATATCGGACCATGGCTTTGACATTTGACTGTATGCAAAGTGAGGTTGTTGAGCACCTTTCGGTAGATAATGTCTTGAATACTGACCAAGTTACTTCGTACCCTATAGTTTCTGAACTCCTTACAATTATCAGGAGCACCTTCACGCTGCTTGAGACTGAATGCCGCTGTTCCAGTCCTGTTAATGCGGAACCTTAATGCACCAAAGTAACTAATGGCAAATGGCAAAAAATAAAAAAACGACAAAGCTATATTTGCGGTTTTTAGATGTGCTTTATTTCAAAAACTGCTGACTACATATCGTTCAAACTAATATTCGTTGGAAGTTTTTATAACAATCTACAGCATATATTTTTTTAGATTTGTCACTCTCTAACTTTAAAAGTTAAACGGACACACACACCCATTTTACCTTTGACTTTGAGAAACAATGGTTTTAGGAACCTCAAAGTAATTTTTAACGACCCATTTTTCACATCAGTTCCATGTATGAAGAACCCCCCTTAATATTCAATATTTTTTATTTTCTATAACTTCGTAAAGCGGTTCACAGAATACATCTACCTACCAATTTTCAAATGTGTAAACTGGATAGTTTCGACATACAGTGGCTGTGATATACGGATAGACTGACAGACATAGCGCGTCTATAAGGATTCCGTGTTTAGCCATTTTTTGACTACGGAACTCTAAAAATACTTTTTACAGAAATATTTTAAATACTTCTTGCGGTTATATTTCTTATTAGTCCCTATGAACAGAATTAAAAGGTAAATTACTATTGAACGATGAAGGAGTTTTGTGTTTTTATTTTACGTGAATTTAACGTGATCGAAGCCGCGGGCATAAGCTAGTTATGTATAAATACCGGCAAACTTCTTGAACACCACCATAGACCAATATGCATGCGCAGGAGACATTTTTGTACGTAAAATTGCTACTGCGCAGCTCTTTTGGTCTATAGTAGTGTTCAAGAAGTTTGCCGGCGTCTATATTTATGAAAAAAAAAATAAAGATGTGAAATGTATCTTTATCCAATGTCTCCTTAGTTTGGACTAGAAGATGATGTGTATATGGTCGAATAGTAAAAAAAAACTTTTTTGTACTAACGGACCTGGATTAAGGCCATAAGTACTAATCAATGTACCTAAATATCCACTTCCATAATCAAGGTCACCGTAGCCGACAATTACAGAGTCTCTCACACTTAGCTCCAGTGTTGATAAAATAAATAATTGCATGAGAAGACACGAGCTTATCCAGACGACGCATTTCAAGTTGCAGTTGGCACGCATTTGAAACTTTTATAGGTAATAAAAGCTAAAGATACATTCACATTAAAAACATATATACATAAGTTACATATAATATAAACATACATAATATAGATGTATGATAGAGGTACATACATACATACACATATAAGAATATATAAATATATATACGTACATATGTTATATATACATATTAAAGCAATATGAAATTTAAACGACTTATGATACATTCGCTGACTCAGCCAGTAGAAGTTCCTTCACCTTGAACTTGAAAGTATTCTTAGTCTTGGAAACTTTTATGTCGAATGCACAATTGCATTTGGTGTTCATTTGTATCACAATCGCCTACCAATTGATAATGTCACTGTGTGCTGCAGTGTCGTGTGTGCGTTAAAATCTGCCTCTCGCGCGCCTGGCTAACCGTCAAGTTAAGTCTTGCTCCTTGCTACTACCAAACCAAATCCAGGTAGTAGAGCCTTGCTGATTTCAGCATGAATGGGCCGGCTCGACCGAGGAAGTACTAACCTCTCACAGAAAATCGACGTAAAGTAACAGTACCTAAACTGTTGCGTTTCGTTCGGTGCAACTTCGTTCGGTTTACCTTTCACACTAAAGGGCACCATGGGATCTTTTAACCAGTGGGCCACTATAGGTATATACAAAAGTAGAGCCAAGTTGTTTGAATTATATGGTATGAAACAACATAGATTTGACACACCTTTTCGAGATTATGTAAAAAAGTAAGTACTCAAAAATTTTTAAACAAGTTTGTATTATGGCAAAATCTAAATTTATTAGTAGTAAAATTAAGCATTCAACAAATATACTTAATTAAAGAAACTTGGAGGATTATAAATAATCAAACAGGAAGAGCACGACCACGGGAAAACCAATTTGAACTAAAAGAAAACAATTTATTAGTCACCAATAAAACTCAAGTAGCGCATATGTTCAATAGTTTCTTTGCGAGCATACCTTTAAGAGGAAACCCGACGGGCGAGAGAATGGAAAAATAGGTATTTGTAAAATAGATTGCTGTCGCGCAGCCTCAAGCCTCTCCCCGCAGAGCGCGATAGAGACAATGCTACTGCTGGACCAAAAATACCTATTAAATGTATACAAAATCAACGTTTCGTATTCCCTTGATTCCTTCTCCAAAACTTCATCGATTTAACTAGTTTTTCATATTAAATTAAAGAAAGGCTTTGTCCGTGTTCCTATGTTTTCCATTTTTTAAATAATCTAGCCAAATTTGTTTTTTGGATGTTTGAACACAGCGGAAAATCTGGCCAATTTTTGAGATATTTGAAGGTTCATATCTTTTTTAATATTTAATTTATGACAAAAAGGAAAACATAGGGACATGCCAATCGGGGTCATACATCTTTTGGAAAAAAAGAATTGCTCTACTGGCATTATCCAGGGAGAAAACAGGAGACTACGTTTGTATGGAAAAACGGCCGTCGTGTTTCCTCTTAAAAACTACTAGCTGTTTACAATCATCATCTTTAGACGCTGGAAATTTTTTGCTTGCTGAATGCAAGAGCGTGTTTAGATTATTGATATATTGATCGCATATAATTCAATTACTATTAAAAATACCGGCGACTTTTGGGGCATTTCAATTAAAATTTTAGGTACTATAGTTGAGACTGTTGCGCCTTACCTATCTATAATTTTTAATCAATGCTTTGACCTAGGCGTATTTCCGGATTTGGTGAAATTAAGTAAAATTATACCCTTATTCAAATCTGGCAGTAAAAATGAAATTAATAATTTTAGGCCCATATCTATCTTGCCGGCATTTAGTGAAATATTTGAAAAGATTGTTTTAAAGCAGCTACTAAACCACTTCAATTTAAATAGTCTGCTTCACAAAGATCAATATGGGTTTACTAAAGGTACCACTACTGATGCGGGTGTTGCTCTCATAAAACACGTTTGTAGTGCTTGGGAGTCATCAAAAAATGCTATTGGAGTGTTCTGTGACCTCTCAAAAGCATTTGATTGCGTTCATCACGACACACTATTGCGTAAGCTCCGCCACTACGGCGTAGAGGAAACCGCACTTTGTGTTGTCGAGTCGTACCTGCGGCAGAGATTTCAGTGCGTCGATGTAAATGGGACTACATCCTCTAAATTACCTATACAGCTAGGCGTTCCACAAGGCTCAATTTAAGGTCCTTTTCTATTTCTTGTATATATTAATGAGTTACCTTTTTATTTAAAAACATCTGTGTTGTTGTACTTTTTGCAGATGATACGTCACTTATTTTTAAAGTAGATAGGAATAGAAATCAATTTGATGATGTAAATAATGCACTATTACAAGTTACACAATGGTTTACAGCAAACAACCTATTACTTAATTCTAGGAAAACTAAATGCGTTAAATTTGCTTTACCTAACGTAAGACAACTGGGACCTAATAATATGCTAAATAGGGAGGAACTTGACACAGTATACTCTACAGTGTTCCTAGGTATTACATCAGATAATAAGTTACAATGGGGTGCACATAGCATATCTAGCAGGAAAGCTCAGCTCTGCTGCGTATGCCGTCAGAAAAGTTAGGCAACTTACTGACATCGACACGGCTCGTTTAGTATATTTTAGCTATTTTCACAGTGTTATGTCCTACGGCATTTTGTTATGGGGCAAAGCTGTGGATATTTAGAATATCTTCGTTCTACTATATTGCTCGTACCGCTCGTTTGAGCGGTACGAGCAATATACATGTTAGGTGCAAAATATACTCTTAGAGAACGCTTTAAGTCTATAGGAATTCTTACAGTAGCCTCGCAATTTTTATTTGCAAATATTTTGTACATTAGCAGGCCTGGCGCACTTCGCATTTTAGGTACAAACTTACAAGTACCTCGGCCGACCACGTCGACGTGGTTGGATTTAGTGGGTTGCCGCGCGCCGCTCACAGAGTACATTAAATAATACTGAGAATAGAGGCATAAGTCCAAAATCGAGATCAGCGCCATCTAACGGTAAAGTACTGTAGCTTTGGCACAAAAATGTTCGTGAATTTGAGGATTATTGTTTCTAAATATTATTGTTTTTTGTTAAAGCTGTCAAAATTAAGATATATTTTTTAAATATCTTAATTTTATCAGCTTTAAAAATAGAATATAGGTTAGAATAATAAAAAGCATAATTTCTTATATCACATTTTATTTCTTTTTCCTTTTGTTACAATATTCCACTGCATTTATGTTTATTATATCGTCAGCTTTTGCGTAACGTAGCCGACCCTTTAATATATTATTTACATCTTTGCACCAGTTAAAAATGAAGAATTTGCAAACTAAATCAAATATGTATTCAGTATTGCATGTTTTGTGTGATTCACAATTATTAAAATCCATATTAATTTCCATGGACAAAATTAATTTTGCATATTCTTTTATATATTTGACATTGCTATGATTTTTTAATGTCCACATTAAAATGTCTTGCATTTGTGAAAAACACATAACAAATTCAGTTTTTGGGTACATTAAATATTGTTTTTTCTTGTCGAATTCTCTTGTTTTTAAATATTCACAATTTTTTTGGGAACTAAAAAAAATCTTTTTGCATGTAGTGCAATTACTGAATACATTTTTTTTAGTTTTTCTCAGTATGTAACCAGTTACATATTCCAACTGTGACAAAATGCGTGGATCTTTTGTTTTTTCTTTGAAATCTATAAAAATGTTTTCACTCATGTAAGATAAATCAATATCTCGGGATGTGTTGCTTGTTTTTTGCGATTTAAATATTTCTTTTAACGAGGAATATAATGTTTCACACAAGTCAATTTCACAATTTTGACCTGGTGAATAATGCGAACCGGATAAATTGTTAATAAGTAGGGAGGCATATGCGTTTTCGAACCCGTCTGGAGTTGGATTTATATTACGGGAACCATGCGCTCGTATTGCGCCAAAAAAATTTTCCAGCGGGTCTTGATTGAAATGACGTGTCCATATCGATTTGACTTTATATTTCTTGAACAACACATCCCTTAAATATTCAAAATTATTTATGGTATGTAACCAGTTAGATACTGATGGTACAACAAATTCTTTGCCATTTTTTAAAAACCTCATGGTGCTTAAGATAGGTTTAGCTTTGTTCCAAATCTCACTATGTATAGAGTCAGGTGTTAAACTGTTAAGCAGGGGCTTTCCACTTCTCTTTTCTGCATTTTCCTTGCTGCCATTGACAGAATCAAAGAGCTCGTCAAAGAATAACAGTACATCAGCTGTTTGCTTGCATTCTTCAGGAAGAATATTCTTTGCTGAAAAATAGAAGTCCAATTTTATAACAACAAACACACACAATTGTAATGAAATAAATTAAAATAAAATACACATTAAAATGACAATAATTGTCATTTAATTGTGTATTTTTATTAGTTGATCTTGAGTAAATTATTTGATAAATATTAATTATTAATATTTATCAAATTGCCGTGTGGTTGACGGCATAGACTACAATTGTCACCACCCCCTATCTTCCCGTGGGTGTCGTAAGAGGCGAATAAGGGATAACACGATGCAAATACCATCTTTGCGTAGAGACGGAAAACTCGACATCAAACCCTATACGACTGCCTCGTTGGTCTCGCGGCATAAATGTGCGCGTGGGATTGGGAGGTCCCGGGTTCGATTCCTGGGTCGGGCAGTGTTATTGGGTTTTTCTGTCACGAAATTCTCAGTAGCAGCACGGAGTCTGGAAATGTGCCCGGTACGGCAATAGGCTCGCCCCTTATTACGTGGGACTAAAGTATATCTGGCGAAAAGTGGCTGTAGAAATACACCTCTGCCTACCCCTTCGGGGATAAGAGGCGTGAAGATATGTATGTCATTTACTCAAGATCAACTAATAAAGTCCGTGTCCACGACTCGCGACACTTGCTCGATCTAGGAATCGAACCCGTCCTGTATTCTAAGTCTAGGTACAAATTCCAGGAAAAATTCTTAGTAGCAGGACGGAGTAGATATGGGTGCCGCTGAAAACAAATATTTTCCATAATAACACGCCTGTTTCCCAGAGGGATAGGCAGAAATTAAATATAATAAGCAATATCAAATAATTAAATTATGGGACATACTTGCAAAATAGCCCATTGTGCTGCCAACTCGTTGACTAAAAATTTGAGTCGCAAACTTCACTTTCATTTTACAATTTTTGGGATTTATATGATCCTCAGTCAACTTCTTTACAAGGCGAATACCTCCGTACGCCGGATCTTCTTCATAAAGTTTAATTATATGTTCCCATTTTGCCACTTTCACTTGACCGTCAATGGTGCATTTTAGGTTTTTTTCTAATAAATTATTCCTTATTCCTTTTATGAGGTGTGGTGGGTCGAAAAGAGGAATAACTTCCTCACCATCAACCTCAAAAGTTTGGCTTCTAAACTCCTTATTTTTTCTTAAACACTCAGCCCTTGTTTCATTAATCAAATAGTGAATACAACTGACATTCGATGCTCCCTGGTCACACACTGTTGCCAGTACCTTGAACCCAACACTGTTCAAATTTCTTATTATTTCTTTGATTAACATTCCCAGTTCCTCTTTTTTTGTGCTTCCTGAGCAGAAGGTGTAAGCTACAGGTTGTTTGTAATTTCTTAAAACACCTCGTATCATAAAAACAAGGGCATGATCACAAATTTTATTTTGTTTTTCAAAACCATTATTTATAAAACCTGAAATTTCATCTTTTCGTGAATTATAATCAAGGTGAGGTGCTATGGCCATCTCATCAAATATTAAGATGCAAAGTTTGTCGTCAGGTGCTAATTTGTTTGCCTTTTTCTTCATAAATTTGAATACATTTTCATTTAGACCTGGCCTTAAATCAGCTTGTGCAATTAATCGGCTTAGGGTAAGGGGGGAGGGCAAAACAAAGGCTTTTCTCAGAAACCGATAGCATCTAGGTCCCTGTTTGTACAGACTTAGTGCCATGATCTTCTCCTCTTCTGTAAACCTTCTCCCCATTTTATGTTTTGCCACTTCTCTAAATTGCAAGCTTAAAAATGTTTTAGCCAGGATGGTAAATTTACTAATCATCTTTTTAAATGTACTATTTTCCGATAATATCATTGCCTTTTTTAGACGGGCAGCATAGCTGTCTTTCTTTTTAACCATCCTTTTTAACATTAAGGCTAACACTTTCTTATCTTCATTAAAAGCAGTTCCTGAAAATTAATGTATATGTATATTATTCACACATATCATTCACTTTTAGAAATACACGTACGCATAGTATATACATAATAATTATAACAAAACAACGTTAATTATTGTATGCTGCACCTTAGCGTAGTTTTCATACACTTATTAATATTATTGTGGACTGCAACTATAATAGAGGCAGCCAAACAAGCTGAAGAATATATTATGATTATCTAAAATGCAAGCAGAAAATGGTACTTGCTCAAACATCAGCTATCTGCAAGTGCATGTGTTGCCAAAATCAGTTCAACTGTTACAGAGATGAATGGGGACAAATAATTATCATTATTTTAGAAACTATAATATAATGGTGTTTATTCATACACAAAACTACATTTTAATAATTCACAGAACAAGGTGCTTAACCCTCTTCAGGACACTCAATGAGACACAATAGCAATTTTATTGTTATTAGACCTATAGCTGTGAAGTATCCTGCAAAGTGTTAATATATTTAATTATACACATATATATGGAATACATACTTTTCATGACATTGGCTGACGATGTTGAAGCAATAGTTTCCAGCATAGGATTTTCTGCTATCATAGGTTGCAAATTAGTGGAACCAAAAGCTTGAGTGTTAGAACTAGATTCAACTGAATTTTCTTGTTCATTTCGATGAATATTTGTTACATCTCTTAAAACTTGAAAACCTGTAAGAATAATATAAAAGTCAACATATTTACTTAATATGCAGATGTAATTGGGTTAATAATCGTGTTGATTTAAATAAATAAAATATTTGATTTTGTTTTTCTATCAATCAACCATACATCAAAGTAGGTATTATAGTAACAAATTATAATCAGTCTGCTGATTTGACGTAACATTCAAAAGCTGAATATAGTAATGAAGGTCATAGAATAATAGCTTTTGTGCCAGTGAGAAACCTTTTAAGCACTTTAGATTTGTACTGTAATTTATCGGACTGTGATTGATATAGTAACAACAGAAATATTCTTATTGTTAGTAAATTTTATATTATTGTTAATGTAACTAAGTTAGATTAAATCAAATCAGAAGACTGATTATAATTGGACCCTGTTAAGTAGAAAAGATTTCTCACAAACTTTAATATATTTAATTATACACATATATATGGAATACATACTTTTCATGACATTGGCTGACGATGTTGAAGCAATAGTTTCCAGCATAGGACTTTCTGCTATCATAGGTTGCAAATTAGTGGAACCAAAAGCTTGAGTGTTAGAACTAGATTCAACTGAATTTTCTTGTTCATTTCGATGAATATTTGTTACATCTCTTAAAACTTGAAAACCTGTAAGAATAATATAAAAGTCAACATATTTACTTAATATGCAGATGTAATTGGGTTAATAATCGTGTTGATTTAAATAAATAAAATATTTGATTTTGTTTTTCTATCAATCAACCATACATCAAAGTAGGTATTATAGTAACAAATTATAATCAGTCTGCTGATTTGACGTAACATTCAAAAGCTGAATATAGTGATGAAGGTCATAGAATAATAGTTTTTTGTGCCAATGAGAAACCTTGTAAGCACTTTAGATTTGTATTGTAATTTATCGGACTGTGATTGATATAGTAACAACAGAAATATTCTTATTGTTAGTAAATTTTATATTATTGTTATTGTAACTAAGTTAGATTAAATCAAATCAGAAGACTGATTATAATTGGACCCTGTTAAGTAGAAAAGATTTCTCACAAACTTTTGTATTTATAATATTAGTAGGATTTAAAATAATAACTTACCAGACATGCCCAATGTTGGTACAGCATCACAAGAAAGCTTCCGTGACCATGTCAAATATTTCTTTTCAAAATGATTATGGCATATTTTGCGATTTTTATATATATATTCATAATCCAATGAAGATATACTGCTGCCAACAGCATTGACCCAAGTAAGAAATCTCTCCTTTTCTTTTGTTGGATCTGGAAACCCATGTAGAACCACACTGTCAGCACCTGTGTGTCAATTAAATAATGCTTTAAATGAAATACATTAATTATGAGACTATATTAGTTGTACTGCAGCAACAACTATTTGATAATTATTCAATCTTATCCTGAACTTAAAAAAATGTTTAAAATGTAAAAGTGTCAACCTACAGTAAAGTTTTCAAAGAAACATAGTGTTATGCTTAGTTTTATGATAACTATAGACTATTATTTTAAAATTAGTGATAAACGACATAAAATAATATAAAATAAAGTTGCGGTTACTCACGAGTACTTCCGCATCTTGGTACACAACAACTTCTCACAGAGCCGGTCATAACGAAAACTGGGATACACAACGCCAATGTCCAAATAATAAAGCAAATCGAAATCCAATGGATAGTGCAGAAGTCAGATATGTTATGTGGGGTCTTCGGTATCCGGTAGCATAGCCAAAAGTCAGGTATGGTAAGCGGAGTCTTCGGTGTCCGGAAGCGTAGCCAAAAGTCAGATATCGTAAGCGGAGTCTTCGGTGTTAGAATGAGTAGCCAGGTCGTCGTTAATATCGGAAAAACACAGCGGGAATCACAGAAACACATTCACGAAAAGCGAGGCGGAAAGGCGGAATAATGACAAACAGACAAATGTCAAAATGACAACAATGACATTAAAATTACAAGTGACTTTCACGTTCCGGTAATGAAGTACATATTGTATTATCATTTTCTTATTTCAGAAAATCTAACAGAAAAAATAAAAACCAAAACAGTTTTGTGTAATATATATTTTTACATATTTTTTGTTTTAATAATAATAATCTAATTTCAACTTATTTTTTAGTTTTATCTAAAACTTTATTTAAAATAAATGCATAGAATGAAACGTTATAATGAAGTCATTCTTACTATTGCCATTTAAATAAAAAATAACATGTGTTACCTTCACTAAAATAAGTCTACAAAATTTATAATAACAACATCTATCGTTCATGTACTAAACTATTAAGAAGGCCCAAAATTCCTTGCAATTTTTAATGTTCGCACTGAAATGCCCGTGGCGCCGCTCACATTAGACGTCACGCAACGCAACGAGTGCGACCGCTCCGTATTCTCACGCGCCGTGTTCATACACTGTTCAAATTATATACCTAAACGCCTTTAACAACGAAAATGTATCATCACAAGTCTAATGCAAAGTATTGCTCAATTAACTGTGTGTCGAAAACGACTTGAAAATTTGATTTTTTTTTATTTATATTACGAGAGCAACTTGAAAATTTGATTTTTTGTTTGTTGAGATATCTTAACGATTATGGTGTCAAATTAAAGATCTAGTTCAAAAACCATTTTATCTGTTTGAATCATGTAAATCGGTCCACGCGTTTAGGAAATAACTAAGAATCAGTATAGTAAAAATGTAAACAACCAGAATTTTTGTGGTATTTGTTCTACGAGCTCAAATAGTGGGATAGGATACTTATATGATAATTATTTATTATTAGGTACGTGGTCAAGTAGGTAGATAGACGATGAATAAATATTATAGTTGCAGCGGCAAGTCAACAACCCTAGCGCGCCACTCCGTGCCAGACAGTGACAGCGTTATGTGTTAGAAAAGAAAGGGAACGGTTAGGTTAATATCGCATTAGGCACTGAGTGCTTATGCGAGTTGAATTGCACTTTGTTGCTTAGTAGCAAGAGTCGCAAATTCAATAAATTGGTTTGACAAGTGAATTTTCTGTACGTTAGTACTATTCTTTATTCTGTGACATTAGGCAAAATATAGGTTCATTTATAAATACTCGAAACAGGCATAGGTTATATGCCCCTTATCGTCGTTTACATAAAGTTAATAATTCTTTTGTAGGGCTAGGTATTCGTATACACAATAAAATACCAATTAGTCTTTTAGAATTAACATTTAGTACATTTAAAACTAAAATAAAAGACTGCCTTATTAAGAAAGGTTATTATACTATTAATGATTATTTCAGTGATAAGGATAGTTGGTCACTTACGCTAGACAACTCATGATCTTTATACCTAATTAGAATTATATAGATACTTTGTATTTTTTCAGTTAATCTTTATATAATATTTCTAGTTCTTTTAAATTACTGTTCATGTATTATTAGGTCATTCAACTCAGGTACTACATTTACATCTGCATTGTTGTTCCACTAATTTTATTAAAGTTTTACTGCACTGTGAGATGCAGATAACTCGTGATCATGGGCTGTAAACTAATGTTTTTGTAATTTTGTGTATTCATATACAGTCACTTCTGTAACATACATTTCCACCATAGTTCTGATCATCGTCGCGAGTTGCCTACATTATAATACGTAAGTGGATGCTCCTGTTACACAATATTCACATTGGAAGGCTAACTATGGCACTTAATTTAGTAACTGCATTAATTACTTAAGTATTATGTCTGTAACTAATTACTATTTACAAATAATTTAGTACAATGTGAAACAGTTGCAGCTCCTTACAAAAATAAAATACATATGTACCATAATATTGGCGATTCAAAAGAGTGGCCACGAGTTTTATTGCCCGTTCTTTCTCGTGGTTCTACCTATTGCTTTGCGAACGAGGCAGTAAATGTAAATGTAGAAGCATTAAGTAATTCGATTTAACAAAATGACGTTCATAAGCGTCACCTTGTGACCTAGATGAATAAACGATTTTGACTTTGACTTTGGTGAGTGAGAGTGCCGGAGGCCCTATCCCCTTTTCCTTCTCCCTCATACCACTCCTCATCCTATCCCTTTTCCCAACCCCAAGGGACGGCAACGCACTTGTGACTCCTGTGGTGTTGCTTGTGTCCATGGGCGGCGGTAATTGCTTACCATCAGGCGATCCGACTGTTTGTTTGCCGCCTATTACTATATAAAAAAAAAACACACCCTGTGCATTGGTCGTATATACGGTTATCTTTCAGGGTGGGCCGGTGCCCTGGGTCTTCATAAAACCAAGGTGTGAAGTTTCTTAGTAGAATTTCGAATTGGTAACAGTTCTGGGGTGGGCACTAGGCCATGCTGGGGTGTGCACAGACCACCCGTCCGGCACTGCTGTAAACGCCTATGACCCTGTGTCTCAAGTAATTAAGTGCTTATGCCATTTATAGTAAATAGGGTTTACTTTTCTTCTAACCTGTAGGCGACGAAAGTATAAAGTGTGACAAATAAGCTACGGTATTATAATAGAACATAAGTCTTTTTAATTGGATAAACTACAAGGGAACGATTTTGAAGGAAAATGTCGTAGAATTTGAGCCTTCGGCGTTCTCAGGTAATCGTTCTCATTTATTACAGTAATAGTTTCTTACATTACTGAGAAAGCAAACTATATCCCAGTTGAAGCCTGAGGTCCGCTTACTAGTCTAACCAGATTTGACTGAATATTTAGCTTTTCCACAGAGCGACTGCCGTCGGACCTCTACAACTGCACTCTACTCGCGGATAGCAATATACCACGGTTTAGACTAATGTCAGTTTATTCAGAGGTACTGACTACTCATAGCGACTGGCGACTGCATACTGACTAAAAACCAACCCGTGCTCCTCATGTACCTAAGTGTCGGAAGGTTGGGTTTCACCGAAGCATTCCTCGCTACCCCCCGACGGGTATTCATGTTAGGTAAGTCTCTAAATCTCCGTGTGGTGGCGGATTAAGAATACGAATTTCCACCCCATATCATCCCATGGGTGTCGTAAGAGCCGACAGAGGGAGCATATTATGCAGAGAACAGCACTGTGAGAGAAGGAAAACTTGATACAAACCCTATACCAACCCGTTTGGCCAGCGTGGTATAGTAGGCCAATTCCTCCATTCAAAGGAGAGGCCTAGACCAGCAGTGGACTGTTAAAGGCTAATGACGACGAAGTCTCTAAATATAGAGATGAAAACTCAATTAATTTCAATCAACTTAATTTATTCAGTTTTAAATTATAAATAACTAGTTATGGCGATGTTTCATTTTGATGAGACGATAAAGAACTACGGGCACGTAAGGCAACTGTTAAGTTACCTTACGTGCCCGTTGTTCTTTAAATACGTCGTATTTAAAGAACAATTACCTACATACATATACGTCGTTTAAATACATTTGAAAAAGACAGGAAAACTCATAGTGGACAAAAGAAAAAGAAAAAAAGGACTACGGAAAACAAGAAAAAAAAAATAGACAAGGAAATAGATCGGAGCTATTTTGAAGGAGCGTTCAAAAGAAAATAAGTGCCTCATTTAATCTAGTCGCTACTCGCTAAGTACTCTACCAGATTAACTAATTTACACGAACGCTCGCTATTTGAACTTACTTTTGGTAAATCGCTCAATTTTATTTATAATGTTAAGATGATCGCCTCAACATTAACTCAATCAATGTTGGCGATGACAGAGTCAACCAGTCACTGTCGTCAGGACTTCGCTAAGTCGTCGACAGTTGCATAAAGTTAACTACGACAAACAATCTACTTATACTTCAAAAATACTTCCTGACTAGAAGTACTGAAAGTATCAGTCCGCATTGCAGTCCTTCCAGTTCTTCGCAGTCCTTTCTTTCTTCTTTGTGGAACACAGAAAAGTCAGTCTTAGGATTCACTCAAAGTGGCTCTTGTATCAAATACCTAAAGTAGAGCATGTAAGTCTATCAGAATGTGCAACTGCACAATCTTGTGTTCTGTTCCTATATAACCTTATTATTTTGACCTGCAACTGACACAGAGATTCATATTCGCAGTATGTTGACTCTACAAGTCCATATAACATTATGTAGATTATTTAGCGATGCCGACAGAGATAACATGACGGATCTCTATTAGAATACTGCAAATAGGTCAGGTGGGACTACACAGTACACAGGCCAGCGCTTGAGTCTTGTGTGAGGAAGCTTGTATATGAAGCAAGCAAATATTATGTCTATTGTATAATGAAACTAACTAAGAAGGTATTTATATATTGGCATCTCGTAACTACGCAAATATATGGACAAGCGGTTTTGGGTCTTAGATTCAATTCTGGTTTCTCAAATAAGTCCCTTGATTCTGCAGGAGTGTTCTGGTGAAAACCGTGTTGCGTACATTGCTACCGAACTAACGAAATAATACGTCTTAGAAATGTCTTTGTCGCAGTGATTGACGAGCAGAGTTCTATAACGATCTGACTTTGAAGCGTACCAATCGCAAGTCTCAAAGATCGTTACTTACAGCAAAACGTGTGTTTAATAGAGTTGCATGCATAGCTTACCGTTTTCACTAAAATTTTGCAGAGAACCTTGTGCATGAACATGACGACTACTTGACGTTAAATTCATTTTCATTCATTTTTAATCGACAACTCCCGCACTAGGACTGAATCCTGTGTCGCGGGGTACTTTACAAACATACAACTAACGGACACAATGAACACCCAGACTCGAAACAACAATGTATATATCACACAAAGTGTTGTCTCGTGTGGGGATCGAATCCACAACACTCAACCAAATTGTTTGAAGTGCGAAGTTTTACGTACCTCTACCTATATGTGTAGAGTTGCAAGGAGTAATCCCTAAACGGGACTTTACAAGAAAGAGAATTTTAACAATAAACCATGTAAAACAAAATAGACTATTTAAATATCTGAGTATCTTATTCCTTAGTCACCAGAATAGAAAAGCATTTTGTAATCCAAGGAAACTACATTTAGCTATAAAATGTTGCTCGCTATATACAAGCTTGGTTAAATAAAAGCAAACGATTATAAACCTCTTTTCCGCTCATAAATAAAGTAGCTGGCTTCTTAGCTGCACTAAACTATAACATAGAACGTACTTTGTCATAATAGAGCAAGAATATGTTGTAACGTACCCTGGTTGTATTACTCGGGCAATGTGCCAAAAAAGCAATACTTTAGGTAGTCGGTACAATTATAATAACACGGCACTCCGCCTCTAATACTCGCTCGTAGGTAAATCACCTGGTATACCTGCCTCGTTAGGTCAGTAACTTCTGAACTTGAAGTCATGAAATGGATTTTTATAAAATAGGCATCGTCGATTTCTGCGAAGGAAGTTTGTGTACTTAGTCGAAGTTCGTGAAAAGTTAACTTCTTCTCCGCATATGTGCACCGAATAATTATACTACTACACTAGAGTCTGTGTATGTTATATGTATAATGCAAGAATATGCATCAAAAGTTGTTGTTTCGAACCCACAACTTTCGACGTAACGTTAAGCTTCAAGGCAGCCGCCTAAACCACTACTCCATCCTATTACGTGGCCCCGGCTCGCCCTTTGACGTGTGCCACTACGTACAATAAGTATCCAGTAACAAAACCGAGGGCTGTTCGCAAATTTACTAAGGGCCGAGGGCGTAGCGCGGTGGTTTGTTTGCTCAACATTATTACTACGACGGACAGACGTTCACGGAGCCTACCGACCGACACTGATTTATTCTCGCCCTCAATTCATGTAATAGCCATTCCAAACAGCCAACACAGTACGAAGGAACGCACCGCATTAGACGACTCCTCGTTATTACGCCTTAAATTGAATTAGGAAGCTTCGAGAAGATTCTGTCGACGCAAGATCCATTTAATGATTGAATTGTTGTACGCAAATTGGTTCAACGGAGTTTTCGAAGTTAGATACCTGTTGGAAAATTGCTTTTCTTAGAAGGTTTTTGGTAATTTGGTGGAGGTGAAGGTCAATGTTTATGAATGAAATTAATTTGATTAGGCACGATTTGAATTGCATTGCGGAAACGAATTTGCAATAAGTACTTAGGCACCTAATCGAAATATCGAAAAGATCTTAATAGGTTATTGCCTAATCAATTATTGTATGCTTACTAGCGTGACCAATAGGAAGTCCTTAAATAATACAAAGACACAAAGTCGACTGTTTTATAGCGTTATATATTTAGTAGCGTTTATATAGCAATACTAGCTGACCCAGCGAACTCCTTATCGCCTTTTTAAGAGTTTTTATTTAATTCCCTTTTTTCCAAGCCCCTTTTCCAAAGTTACCATTGACTTAGCGCTTAATCTCTTATCGTTTCAGAGTCTATAAATGATGAACAAACACATGAACAACATAGATTTTTATTTAATATGGAATTTCCCCTTCTTTAAAATATCGGAAACGATACCCATATCGACTTTAAAAAAACATCCCGTCCGCCATCACTGATCACGAAATAGATGTTGTATTTGGATTCACCATACCTTAAATCATCAGAGACGATACCCGTATTCCTTTTTTTAATTTTTCCCATCCGCCATCTTTGATTTCCCATCCGCCATCTTTGATCACGAAATAGATGTTGTATTTCGATTCACCCCTTAAAATATCAAAGGCGATGCCCATATGGATTTTTAAAATTTTCTCATCCGCCATCTTTGATTTCCCGTCCGCCATCTTATTTCACTAAATAAATTTCATATTAGAAACTTTTAAACACTTAGGGCCTTATTACAAAACATGGTTTAAATATAAAACCAGGTTTAGGTATCGATGGAGAATTTTTTAAATGACTTTTTGATGAAGATAGTTATTTATTTTAATTTGACATTTGTTAGAACGAATTTTAGTGGCAATAGTTTACAAAAAGTGATAGTTGTGCACGTATGATCAATTTTACGCAGTAAAACTTAGGAGTAAACCTCGATTTATTTTTAGTCCATGTTTTGTAATAAGGTGGTAAGTATACGTATAAAGGAGCACATCGCAGCTGTAAAGAACCGTCAAACGAACAAATCGGCGATTGCGGAACACTTACTTCAATCGGGCACCAATCACTGGATTGAATTTCATCGTCCCCAAGTCCTCTCCACGGAACGCCACTTTTACCCAAGAGTTGTGCGTGAAGCGATCGAAATCAGAAAACATAAAAAATTCAATCGGGAAGAGGGCTTCAAATTGTCATCGGCGTGGAATCCAGTGATTCGACTAACAACAGTCGCAGTCGGCGAATGTTCAATATACAGATACGGTTAGTGTATCTTGCGCCGGTACTTCAAAAATCAACAACCCGGGGGTAGAAATAGAATCTTCTACCTCGTACTCGGAGACGTGACATCGCAACACCAGTCAGCTTGCGACCACGGGACGTGGGACGTGCAACCGTCTCGAAACGTCAAGCAAAATAAGGTATGTAAATACCTAATGCATGTTCGCGTTAATTTTGTGCGTAAATTGCTTTTGCTTTGCTTTTTATTTATTTTTGTTTGTGTTATGTCAGTTATGTGTGTCTAATAAATATTTTTCTTTCTTTTTCTTTCTTTCTACTATATATTCTTATAAATTTCATATTATTAATCAGCGTCCCGAAAATCTCGAAAACGATACCCATATAGATTGTATCCTATTCGTTTAGCCTTTTTTGTTTTTTTTTTGCCTTTGACCCAACCCTCCCCCTTCTCATTTGACCATTTTATTATTGTTGTCTGGCCCCTAAAAGATGTGGCGTAATTTTATATAGGCAATAACAATTTTTAAAACCCGACCGCTAGTTCCTGAGATTAGCCGACATTATCTTTTAGCATTTTGCCCGGCCCCAAACGGTGAAAGTGTTATGTTATATAGAAGCCTATAGCCTTCCGGAATAACTGGGCTATCGTATACAAAAATAATTTTTCAGATCCGACCGGTAGTTCCTGAGATTAGCAAGTTCAAACAAACAAACTAACAAACTCTTCCGCTTTATTATATTAGTATAGATTCCACCCACATATCGCCTTATTCATTTTAGGTCCCACTTAATAGGGGACGGGCGATATTGGCATTACCGGAAACTCTGCCAGTAACAATTCGGAAAACACAGTAAAACTTTTGCCCGACCCGGAAATCAAACCCAGCAGACGCATGTGCTATCCACTGGACCACGAAGGCAGTCAGTGTACAAAGTAGACTCATCAGACTTAATGACACCAAACAGGACAACAATTTGGAGTTCGCACAAATTGTTGTTTCATCTGGACATCGCACCCATGATCCACTTACATTAGACTTAAACTTAAAGAGCATTATTTTACAGAAACCCATTCAAATCGAACAAGTCCGTATCAAGGAAACCTCTGAGGGATTATTCCGAATTTACACACCAATGGATCGCATTCGTTCGTCTATTCTATGGGAACATTTCACATTACCTGAGAGCGCCTCGGCGCCCACTTCTCAACAATACCAACCGTCAGAATTGCTTTTAAAAATGTGTGAGTAAATGTTCCCACTAACGAACGACTCGAAAGCGATCAATTCGTTACCGAACCCGGACTAGGCCTTCTTGTTTCATATAGGTAGGTACTCATTTCAATAACCGCGTTTAGTTCAACAGCCATAAATACCCTTGACAATAATAATAATAATATTTTTATTGGCAAGTAAATCATTGTAGTACATTACATGGAATGGTAAGTAGTTACAGTATCTGTGAAGTACTTTACTACACAAAATAGTGGATGGCTTACTGTTTTCCTAGCTAGGCTATGAAATAGCCTGTATTAAGGATAAACAGCTCCAAACCCGCATTATTACAAAATACATAATATTTAACGACACTAGTTGCAATATAAAAGAAGGTATGTAAACTACACTTTTAACACTTTTTGTATGAAATAACATGCATTATTAAGACAGGTGGAGATATTATGCAAAAAATTATAAATTAGTGTGTGTGTGCGTGTGTGTGCGCATGTATGTGAGTGTGTTAGTGTATGTGTGAGTGTATGCAACCGTATCCAAAAAGGCAAATAGAAGCTATATATCAGGACAAAGCGATTAGCATATTTTCTGCCTCATCGTAATTTTTATGCAATAGGTAATTTAGGACGGCTGACTTACAATCATGACTAGGTATTACCTAGTCATGATTGTAAGTTGGGCAGGGCACGGGCCGGGCAAACAGGCACATTTATATATATAACTTACCTAGTAGGTAAGTTATATATATAAATGTGCCTGTTTCTATCTAGGTTATGTCTATTACCTGGGACCTTACCTCTACAACCAGATGGTTGTAGAGGTAAGGTCCCAGGTAATAGAAACATCTTTTAATGAAAGAAAAATGCATTCTAGGTATAATACAGATGTTATCCCTGCGGCGCTTGGAAGATTGTATGTATGGAGTCTTGCGATGTTGCAACATTACCGTGAAAAACGTAAAGAACAATGCCCATTTTTCTTAGCGACGCCGGCCCAGATGTGAACAGTCAAAAATCGTAGTAGTGGTTATTGCATTCGATAAATGAGTGTTAAACTAGAATTTTGAGATTGATTAGAGGTCCATCACATTCATAGATTTATTACAAGAAGGACTTTTATATGCTCACAAAACATTAGGTGTGTACCCACTTTTATTTGGATAGTTCAAGTATATCGTAGTTTTACGTAGAAAGGAATGAGTTTATCACTTGGTAAGGGTAGAAATCCGAAAGAAAAAGCCAGAAGTCGTAAAAGATCCAAAAACATAAAAAGCATTCACAATACGCAGGAGCAAAACAAATAGGTAACAAACAAAATAAACTAAATAGGACATTATTGACATTTACTTAAGAGTCAAAAAAGTGTTGCCATTTTACAGTTTTAAATGATATCGATTAATCGATATGGATTTCGGACATAGGTTATGTATATATTTGGTTCAAAATCGAACTTATTTGTAGTTAATCGCATATATACCTTAAAAATACACACATTTTAAATGTTTAAGGACCAAGTAGAGATTTGCTATTAACTCAAATCATTTTGAGTAGAGAAAACGTAAAATCGATAAAGAAGAAGTGATAATCGATTTAATATTATGATTTCTTTACTGGCAATTTCTGATCTGTTACGTGTTGGCTATTTAGACGTTAACACATCTTTTTAAACCTATTTATTGAATAAGTTTCTCGGCACACCTTTAGTAATGCCTATAAATTAAGTTATAAATAAAAAGGATTATTCAACAACTAATTGAAACTTTATTGTGCTGTTCATGAGTTCCAAACTGGGCCAGAAATGGGCATTGTTCTTTGTCGTACATTTAGAATGTTCCAGTTTCTATATAAATCGTCAGTTGGGTACAACATAGGACGAAACGTGGCTACTTTTAAAACTGCTCTATGAGCAATCTCCAAAGATTTGAGAGTTGTTTTATGAGTACCTACCCAGATAGAAATACAATAAGATATTATAGATTTGCAGAGGGCATAGTAAACACTACGTATGATTGTAATATTAGCAACGTAACGAAGCGATCTGAATATAAATATAAGCTTGCGAACTCTAGACGTCAGTGCTTCAACCTGAGGTTTATAGTTTAGGTATTTGTCTAAAATAACGCCGAGATACCTGATACTGTCAACAGAGCTTATGTGAGGACAATGGCAATTTATTATCATTCAAGCAACTATGAAATATCAAATCTAATGGGGTATTAGGCAGGGTGGTGGACGAGATAGAATACGTTATAAATTTTGTTTTTGTAACATTCAGAGTTAGATCATGAGAAGATAACCAATCCGCTACGTTGTTTATGCCGGCTTGGGACGTTTTTTGTAGCTCAGTCCAGGAATCAGAAACAAAGGTAATAGCCGTGTCATCAGCATATGAAGCGATTTTGGAATTAGGAATCTTCAAATTACACAGGTCATTAATAAAAACTAGGAATAGAGATGGCCCGAGTATACTTCCATGTGGAACACCAATGGATATAGGAAGCTCATCACTAGTGTAGTTACCTATCTTGACCATCTGTGTACGATCTGTGAGGAAACTTTTGAAGAATGTTAACTGTGGGCCTCTGACACCTATTCTTTCCAGCTTCAAAAGAAGAGTGGAAATGGGAACAGTGTCAAAAGGCTTTCGCAAGGTCTAAGAAAATAGTCACCACCTTTTTACTGTCATTTAAATTAGTGACAATATATCGCCCGTCCAGTAATAGTCAATAGATAGTGTCCGGCTGTTACATAAAAATACCGCTACCTAATAGTGTAGGTAGTTTGGCGGCGCAGTGTTGCACTACGGCGGGTATCATTATAAATCAGTGTCGTGTGTGGGGACGCCGGCACTTTGTTCTATAAAGTGGGTCTCGTGCGCTCACTCGCGAGGAAACTGCCCGTGTTGATGCTCAGACGTGTGGATTTCAACCACTTTGAATTTAAGCCTCGGCTACGAATAAATTTCGGCCGTATTTTGTGTTGTTTTTAGATTGATGGTGATGTTGTTTGGTTCAACTCAAGATTAATAGATCGAAGAGAGTTGTAATAGCTACTATTTCATTTCTGTGGAACAGCTGTTTTAGATGCACCTAATCATAAGCACATATTATGATTTAGTAGAAGATTTATATTACAGTGCAAATTAAAGTTATCACCCTAGTGTAAACACACATTCATTCAATTTCTGAAAATCAAAAATTTAATTTCTTCGTAATTTTCCAGGACTCCCACTCTCTCTCATGTGTGGTCGTTATGGCGCCCGACATGTTGCCTCTATGAACTACTTCCAAATATTTCTGAAACAGGCCAAGGTGTGACACCTATCATGTTACAGCCTTTGTATTTATAGCCATACATTCACAAAGTTCTCAGACACACAGGTTACCCAGACCAATTACCTACCTACCCAATTATGAATAAGTAAGTAATCGTCTTAAAAGTGCGTAAACTATTATAAAAGCCGGAGCACCACTTGCTCACCTAAAAATTGAATAAACACTAATATTACTAGCTGCATTGCTTTCCCGTTGGCACTTGGTACAATACAAACCAGATGCTGCACTTATACCTAACTGTGAGCTCAGTTACGTGCTAAACAGTCGTAATAATTTTGCGCAAAACATTTTAAAGGCGCTCCGCCACGCTCACTATGACTTCTGCAATCAAAGTTTCAGTTGCTCCATAATTTCCAACCGTTAAGTTACTAACAACTTCCAAAATACTTAAAAGGCTTCAACTTTTAATTAATAGAACTCATGCAATTCACGAAACCATTAAGAGTAATGAATTGGCCACTTATTAGAATAATAACTCGTGAAGATTAATTATCAGTGGGAATCGCAAATAAAAACAAAATGGCCGGAAGTGGTGGTGATGAAAATCTTTAAATGGAATTGAAAAGAGCGTCAGCCGTCGCGGTTGAAGTAATTCAGTAACCAAACAGAGAACTACGACTAGTGGGAAATTAGTAGGAAATTAAATTTCACGAGTTCGCCGCCAGCGCGACACTTGGCAGCGTTCGCAGCAGTAATTGACACGACGCGACGCTATGCACCGCCACACCTACACTGCGACTACTGTTTCTGACATTCTCAAACTATTAAAAAGCAGTTTCCGGTACTAGTAAATTTTAATGCAAACATACCTACCTACTTTATAGCGATACCTATGTGTGCAGTTGGCATCAATCTTGTGAGAACTGACTACTTATTCATGTATGAACGAAGGGAGTAATGCCAAGAGCGTAGCTACCTACCTACTCGTATTTTATAACGATCATTATCAGCATCGTCCTAGCCTTATACTGGTTGCATCCAAAACTTACCCGCCTTGTAGCTCGGGTCCCGGTTACTAGTCTAACCAGATATGGTAGAATAACAGGTAACAGGCCCTCTTGGTTTGCGTTATAATGCCATTAAATACCTAATAGTTTTAAGATGACCTTACGAGTTAAAAAGTAAATATTTCTTTGTAAGGCAAGAAGCATTCCGCCTAAGCTGATTGCAGAGCACATAACAAGCTGTCGTCGGCAAACTACTTATCTAAATTAAATCTTTTGGTCCTGGGAAACTGTTTCCTTGCGTTACTGTTATTTGCTCTTTCGACTCCGCTTTTTCAAAGAATTCCAAGCCCTTTAATGTCATCGTTCATCATATTTACTATATTTAGGTTTTTACTAAGTTTTTATATCTTAACTAGATGATGCCACTGCCACACGATGCTACGGCCGCACTTTTTTAATTTAACCGTTTCTTCCCGTTCCCGTGGGAATCTCGGGAAATCCCATAATGTATGTCTGTCCTACAAAATTACTCAATAACATAGCTTCGTTGCGAAATGTTGCGATGGATGTGTGGAGTTACGAGAATGGATAAGATTAGGAATGAATACGTGAGAGGTAGTCTGAAAGTGGCGTGGCGCCTATAGACGAGAAAGTGATAGGAAGTCGTTTGGTTTGGTATGGACATGTTATGCGAAGAGATGATATGTATGTAGGTAAGCAAGTGATGAATATTAAGGTAGAGGGATGGAAAGGGAAAGGGACGCTAAGGAAAAGATGGATGGACTGTGTGAGGATGGATATGAAAGAGAAAAGGGTAAATGATCAGATGACGGGCGACAGAAAAGAATGGAAGCGAACGACGTACGGCGCTGACTCCAAATAGATTGAGACCGGGGCAAGAAGATGAACATGAGCAATGTTCATCATCTTGCCCGGTAATCGTTGCGACGTAAAAGAAGGACAGACAAACAAACAAAAATTTGCATAATAATATTAGTAAGAAAGAGACTAACACTTAAGACGTATCGCACAGAGAGCACTTGAAAATTGAAGATTAAAATCTGTATAATTATATAAAATCATTGCGTTACTGACTGACAGACAAGCTACAGCCAAAACTATTAGCTATTAGTACAATACTTTAGTTGAAATTTGGCATGTATGTTCCTCGGTGACCGTAGGGGTGCAATAAGAAGGGGTTCCCCGAAACTCTCACAGGATCGGGTAGAAATGGATAAATTAAAATCAAGTGTGCGGGCGTAGCTGCGGGCATCTTCTAGTTATTTGATAAGGTTGAAATAGACATGTAAGGTCCAGCAGCTACAGACAGAAACGACTCAAGGGCTAGATGCGATATTCGAATTCTGCTTTTTAGTTGCTTTCTATTAATGCCTGCATGTTTTTTAAATTTACTTCGGGAAATCCCTTCTTAGTGCACCCCTACGGTCCCCAAGGAACATACATGCCAAATTTCAGCTTCCTGCGCCCAATAGTTTCGGCTGTAGCTTGTCTGTCAGTCAGTTAGTAACGCAAGGATTTTATATATTAAGATTTGGTGTTTATTAAGATAAATCCGAATTTATGAAACTCTTGCGTCACTGACTCACAGACAAGCCACAGGCAAAACTTTTGGGCCCTTTTTCGGGACCGTAGAGGTTAGAAGGAATATTCCAAAGTGCGCTCGGAATCGGACAAATACAGCTAAATTAAAAAAAAAACATGCGGGCGTAGCTGCATGGTGGTTTATTACTTCAGTTGATTATTATTTGAATTCGGTAAAATACAATACGCCATAAAGTGAAGTTTCCAAAATACTTGTTGAACCGTCCCTAAATAAAGAGAAGCCTTAAATCTGGTACCAAATTGCGTTCAACAAACGTGCCACTTATTATGCTCGCTAACATACATACACTGAAAAAAACCTCCGTAGTACGGTACGAGAAAATCCAGTTCCCAAATAACATTAACATGTTGCTTTCTTTAATTTTATTCCCGTTGGAAAATTGGATTTGGGATACACAACGTAAATACGAAACGGAATAAGGTTTTTAGCGAATCACAAGTGTATGATCAACCTTCGGGGACTACCCGTTCCTAGGAATAATAATTCTGGTATTTCTTTTGCCTTAGTGTCCATTTTATTAGTGACATGTTTTCTCTCCCTCTCTCTCTTTTTTTCTCTTTCTCTCTCTTTATTCGAATAGAATAAAAATTACAAACGTTGCTTAAAGCCATCGATAAATAGAATATTGGATTTGGCGTAAGTAGTACTAAGTACCATGGTGTACCTCTTGTCTTGTTTTGTCATATTTTCTACCTATATAATATAATATGATAGACTGCCTCCATGGTCCAGTGGATAGCGTATGCGTCTGCTGATCGGGTTTTCGGTTTGCTGGTGATGAGGTCTCGCGTTCGATTCCCGGTCGGGAGAGTGTTACTACGTTTTTTCGAATTCCCAGTGTCACGGAGTCTGGCAATGTGTCCGGTAACGGCAAGAGGTTCGCCCCCTATTACGTGGAACCTAAATTAAATTACTGCTACTTGGCTAATTTATAACATGGTGCAATATGGGTGTAATATTACACCTCGGCCCCATTGGCGATAAGACCGCGAGACTATAAAAAAATATAATGATGGTAGATGCCTTAGATAAGTTAGTACACATTGTTACTATTTAGTTTTAATAGCAAGACTTAAACGACGAGCGATGAAACTGAAAGGGCAAGTTAAAGTAGCTATTGCAAGGGATCAAATAGCGAAGGCCAGGGGTCCTTACGCTCGGGATTGCCATAAAACTGCAGACAGGTGCCGTCCCTAGTGTCGGTCAGTGTGTGACCATTGTTTTTACAAGCGACCCTTCGCCATAAATACAGATCGACTAGGCTTCGCCCGTGGCTCAACCCGCGTGGATTATACACTTAAATCTCTCTCAGGATATATTGGTTTACACCGTACGAAAATCCGATCGATGGTTTTTGAGTTTATCGCGATCATACAGACAGACATAAAGAAAACGGGACTTCATTTTATAATATGCATAGATAAACAGCGATTACCATAAAGCTTATTGTAGAGACCAACTGCTGCTAGGGTTCGGGTTCAAACACATCCAACGTACCAACGAGTTTTCGTTCCCTTTTCTTTTTTTACTAGCTGACCCATCGAACTCCGTATTGCCTTTTTAAGAGTTTTTATTTAATTTCCTTTTTCCAAGCCCCTTTTCCAAAGTTACCATTGACTTAGCATTAATCTCTTATCATTTCAGAGTCTATAAATGATGAACAAACAAACATAGATTTTTATATAATATTGAATTCCCCATGCCTTAAAATATCGGAGACGATACCCATATCGACTTTAAAAAATATCCCGTCCGCCATCTTTGATCACGAAATAGATGTTGTATTTGGATTCACCATCCCTTAAATCATCAAAGACGATACCCATATTGTTTTTTAAATTATTCCAGCAGCCATCTTTGATTTCCCATAAGCCATCTTGAATCACGAAATAGATGGTGTTTTTGAATTCCCCATCCATTTAAACGTCGGATACATTTAAAAAAAATCCCGTCCGCTATCTTTGATTTCCTATCCGCCATCTTTGATCATGAAATAGGTGTTGTATTTGGATTCTCCATCCCTTTAAACATCGCAGACGATACCAATATTGATTTTTAAAAAATTTCCCCATCCGCCATATTTGATTTCCCATCCGCCATCTTTGATCCGAAATAGATGTTGTATTTCGATTCCCCACCCCTTAAAATATCGAAGGCGATACCCATTTTGATTTATAAAATTTTCTCATCCGCCATCTTTGATTCCCCGTCCGCCATCTTTGATCACTAAATAAATTTCATATTATTATTTATTAATCAGCGTCCCTAAAATCTTGAAAACGATACCCATATAGATTGTATCCTATTCGTTTAGCCTTTTTTTGCCTTTGACCCAACCCTTCCCGTTTGACCATTTTATTATTTTTGTCTGGCCCCTTAAAGTTGTGGCGTAATTTTTACCCGACTGCGCGACGCAAAGGAGGGTAATGTGTTTATCAGTCTATGTATGTATGTATGTATGTATGTTTGTTTCTATGTGGCGTTCTAGAGGCCAAATGGGTAGGCTGATTTTCATGATTCTTACGTCAATCGATTCGTCTTAACCTTGCGAGTGTCACTAAAGACATAACAGTAATCAAAATTCACCACAGCGACAACCAGACGCCATATTGTCAAAATTAAAAAACAAAACGTCGATGAACTATGTCAAATGGGGTGTCGTTGAATAGGTATTTTAAAATCATATTTAGGTTCCTTTTACTATTTTTCACTTAAAATAATAGTTTAGGAGACATAACGATGTAAAGTTGTTTAACAAAAAAGATCTCGCTAATTTTCTTACTTATTGATTTAAGTTTTTATTTCAAGTATAAACGGTATACAAACACTTGATTGCGAAATTTACCATCTTATAACGAAGTCAATGAATCATAACTAAAAAAAATAAAATAAATAATTTAAAGAAAAACATAAAACCCGACTGCATAAAAACTAAAAAGAAAGAAACAAGCCCAGTAGTTTAGAATTCTGTTAAGATGCAGAACACAACGACTCACAGTCGGGGCACATTCAAATCTTCCCAAGGGGCCCCGACTTTTTATATAGCCTATAGCCTTTCGGAATAATTGGGCTATCATAGGCAATATTTTTTTTTTAATCCGACTGCTAGTTCCTGAGATTAGCCGGCATTAACTTTTAGCCTTTTTAGCCTTTTGCCCGGCCCCAAAGAGTCAAAGCGTTATGTTATGTAGCCTATAGCCTGCCGGAATAACTGGGCTATCGTATACAAAAATATTTTTTCAGATCCGACCGGTAGTTCCTGAGATTAGCGCGTTCAAACAAACAAACAAACAAATAAACAAACAAACTCTTCCGCTTTATAATATTAGTATAGATAAGGGAAATAAATACTTTATTATCGCTTGCTAAACGGTGAAGAAAAATCATGACAGTAACCGCATATTTGAGAGTTCTCCATAATGTTCTTGAAAGACATGTAAAGTCTGCCAACCCGCACTTGGCCAGCGTGATATATATCTAATGGAAGATGGTCTAACCCTGTTCATACTGAGAAGAGGCCTTTCAGACATGCAGGTGTTCTCACGATTTTTTCTTAACCTTTTAGCAAGCGATTATTACGATTATAACTTCAAAAAATCAATGTCCGCCGTAGGTTTTAAACTCGACACCCTCTAGTTTGGTCTCTTGTAGGCTATTGGCAGCTTTCAAGTGAAGTGCTTTAATTTAATTACTCATAATGAGATTGGTTTCTAAGAGGCTCTCACTTCGTGCCTACTTACCTATCGCCGCAGACTTTGCATACTATCGTCCAACTAGTTTACAAGTCTGTGGTAAGTTACACGTGTGCAAAACCACTACCTACCTACATTAACCTTTTGAACGCCAGAGCAAAAACACAAGAACCCGCCCTTAACGCCAAGCCACAAATTTCGCGCAAATACCTACGAAAAAAATAGGGATTCCAATACTACATCGATATTTAATTGTATTTTTATTTTCGTCTCTGATTTCAGAATATAATGTCCTTGTAACATTGAAATTTACTTCCTAATTACACTTCCTCCTACTAGTTATAGTTATACATAATTTACAGAGTTGTATAACACCGTAATAACAGTTATGAGACGACAATATAATTAAATGTAATAACTATAGGCACAGCACTAGTCTTTATCTGCTGTCTTCTATTTGTGACCATGGCGTGAACGGCCCGCCATTTGTATGACTATTTCGCTTCCGAAATAAGGATGTAGCAACGTAAATCTCGCTTATCGATGTGTTCTCGTACAATATTATTTTAAAATAAATAAAACGGTTTTTTTAATTAGGTACGTTTATAATCTTTATAATTCCCAATGTTCAAACAGTTTAAGTATATGTATAGGTATGTATAAACATAAAAAAATATCTATAGTTGTTTCACGAAAAAAGAACATTTTTTTGTACCTATCTAACTTATTTTTAACAAAAATAAGTTACATTCGGTCTACTAGCACCAATACTGGGCCACATCCCTACTGATATTATCTCGGTTTTTAATAAGATTAATTTATGTTTAAAATAAAAGCAGAAAAAAATTACAGTAGGTACTTCCTTAGGTACCTTTAAATCATAGTCGTCCAAAGATTTTGTTTCCGAAAAGCTTTCGTCATCAGGATTCAGGAACTCCTTCTAATATGCGAAGAAGTTCCTCCGTAGTCATTAAATTCGCACTCATTATAACAGTCACTTAGTATAAAATAAATAATAAATATTTTAATAATGTTTACTTTCTTCACTATTTCTGATCGCCTGCGCTTGTGACGTCACGATGCTGTCGTCTATTTGTGACCATGGCGTACAAGGCACTGATAATTCGGGTTGTATTAGGGATGCGCCTGAGTCAAGATTAGCGAATATCGAAATTCGACCCAGCCAATTTTATCTTCTAATATGTAGCTATTAAAACGTTTTTTTTTTAAGTCTGATTCTATAAAACTAATGCTGTTTTATCCTCGTACTAAATTATATCTAAAGTTATACATTGTAGAAGGAAGTTTTAAAACGATCTTTGATGTAAATGTTTGATATTATCTAACATGCGCTACATCACTAGCGGTCACATATTTGTGACTGTGGCGTGTGAGAACATTCTTTTTTAAGATTTGATTTCTTTCTTTTTAACGTAAAATGTCTCAATATCTATAAAGCTATTTAACTCGTTTCATTAATTTGTTTTGTTTATATTCACTAAGTAAGTAAATACTAATAGGTATTGTAAAGAAGAATGATTTTCAGTTTAGTATATTTGTAACGAAAAAACCTAACACACCTGCAGTGGCGTAGCTAGCTTGGGTGGAACCCGAGGCGGAAGTTGGCGAATGAGCTTTTTTTTTAGTCGATGCCTAACAATTTCGGGCTAACTCTCGTAGTGCTGAGCTAGTGTCTATGTTGTTTTATATATTTTGAAAAGTTAAGTTTTGGGTGTCACCCCTATTTTTGGATGGGTGGCACCCCAAAAAGCCCCAAAAAGAGAGGCACCCTGGGCGGACCCCCCCCCCCCCCTACGCCACTGCACACCTGCTGGAACAATTTTATTTAAATAAATAACCTTAATTCTCTATTCTCTCTACTGACTGACTGACTGATAGACAACGCACAACACAAACTACTGGTAGCTGAAATTTGGCATTTATATTTATAAGGAACCACACGAGATCGGGCAGACACGGTTTAATTACAAAAGAAATGAGCGGGCAGAGCTGCGAGCATCCTCTAGTTAAGATAGGATGTAATCGAAAGGAGAATTGTTAGTCGCAGTGTCCCAATACTAATTCTGTATTGAGTTAACACGTTACTTTTAGGCTTTCAGGATGTTTTCGCTCTACACATCGGTACTAATTCTTATCAAGGCAAGATAAGTCGATGATCTGAGTAACCACTGTCCTAAGTGGGTGGCAAAGACCGAATGAACTGTGTGAATACACAACCAAACGTGTATCACAACCAAGTTTCTCCATTCCCGTCGTGTGAGCTTAGATTTTTCACGACGGGAAGACAAACAAAAACTCCACCTGATGATTCTGAATGTTAGCTTTTCCACAGGCCTACTGCTTGTCTGACCTCCGCAGCCCAAAGGGATGGCGATAATCCATGGTTTCGACTAGTGTCGAATAATTTATTACGGAATTCAATATTCGAATTATAGATAGATCTGTAGATTTTAGATTCGTTTTTGACAGTTTTTGACATAAGCTCCATACAAAATATGTCAAACACGAATCTAAAATCTATCTATAGTTCGAATATTGAAAATGGCCGTTAGAGGTAAGATATTAACTCCCTATAACGACTGTCAAATCTTTGTGACGGCTGGAACCGCCGGCTTAATATACGGTGCAAGCGATAATTACCAATTCAATACGCACATAGGGAACTCTGAAAAGTCAGTGGTACGCGCCGTGGAATCGAACTTTATACCCTCTGCATGGCAGTCAGTTGGTATCTCCACTAGGCTATTGCTGCCTTTTTGATTATTGTCAAGAAGTAGTGTAAAATATCCCAAGTTTATACAAAATTGAGGCCCCAATACATAAAGTCGGTTTTTATTAGTATTAATTGATTATATCGTATTGTTCCATCTTTATGTAGTTATTTCGAGTATCTGGACGTTGTGATTTTTAACTCGGAGGAAACATAAAAAGATACACTTATCAAAATCTGAATGGATGAAGATATAATCTTTTGATGCAAAGGAGATGTACCATTTGGCCATACATTATGGGCCTGGCACGGCCAAACACAACACCATGTGTGTTTTGAAGATAAATGACTACTCTATTAACCTGTATAATTTCTTTTTAAATAACTTTTGGTGGAAATAAGATACGAGATATTTGAAATGGAAATTATTCCGCAACTAAATATACCTTAAAATTGAATTTTAACATAAATATAATACCTAGATGTAAATAAAAGTATGTCTTTGCGTCTTAAAGAACAAAAACTACATAAAGAGTGGCCAATAATAATGAATAATCACCTGTGTACTAGGGAACCTCGTACTATGTATACTCGTCCAAAAAAGCTAACCACAATCACAAACACCGCTGCATATTCTTAGCATGGGTAGAAGGTACTGATCATTATTATTGAATTTATATTCAATTACATTACATTAAAACCGTACGAAAACACCAATAAATCAGAGCAAAATATTTACGATACACAGTAGCAACACGAATGACATAACAGATAAAAAAAGTGTTGCAAATGGTTTGAAAAAATATTTCTACTATCGATTAAAAAACAAAACGATTTTTACCGATTAATAATTATGGAATGTATAATAAATTATATATTTCTTGATTATTTTTACAAATATACTTATAAAGTAAATAAAATATATTGTTTTCTAATATAGTAATAAAAATATTATTTCCTTAAAACAATTTCAGCCTACCATACTTCATTTTATTTTTAATGCTGGCAACATAAGACATTCATCCGCTATTACCATAGCTTATTCAATATAATTAATCTTTAAAAACTAAATTCTTTCACCGATACTCTATCAAGAAACGAAAACGATGTAAAATTTTTAAAAATTATATGTTTAATTTCAACGATTCACAACTTTCTGGCCGCTACAGGCCGTATTTGGTCTTTCTCCTTTAAAATTCTAAAATAATCTTAATAGAAATAACATTGATAAAGTCTGTACAAAACATAGACAAAGTTAAACTCCTATCCAAAAAAATCGCACCAAAAATGTTTACTAGGTATTTAGTGTCTTTTTTAAAAAAAGAGAACCGCCTTCAAAAAATCGACCCACTGAAAAGTACGAAATAATTTTTACATACGCTAATACATAGTATATAACTAATACAAAATAACTTAGTTTTTGAAGTCGGTGCCAAACCAAATCCCACTAAAAGCCTATTGTTTGGCGTCATCCTTTCCAAACCAGCGCATTCAATCTACATAGTACTTACAGCCCAAAATAGCTAAGAAGTATAATTATTTTAATTATAATTATGCATTTATTTCATACTTTTTATATATTTTATATATATGTTGCTCTTTAGAGTATATGTATAGGTAGATTATTTTAAATTTTATTTTTTTATATGTTTTGAGGCTTTATTCGTTTTCTTCTTCGTCTAATTCGTCGTAATATTTTCTGTTTGCCAGTATTCTGTTTTGTTTTTGATGGTTTGGCACCGACTTCAAAAACTAAGTATTTTGTATTAGTTATATACTATGTATTAGCGTATGTAAAAATTATTTCGTACTTTTCAGTGGGTCGATTTTTTGAAGGCGGTTCTCTTTTTTTAAAAAAGAAACTAAATACCTAGTAAACATTTTTGGTGCGATTTTTAAGTTTTCATTTTAATTTTGTTTTTTTTCTTTTATTAATTTCATACTTTTTAGTGATAGGTAGGTACTCCGTTTACTTTAAGTTTTGGGCTAATTAATAGTTTGTTTATAGTTAGATTCAATTATTTTAGTGATAAGTTATCTGCTAGTATCAGTTTGTTATCATGACTTTGACATACGTACCTACTTTTTTTCTGTGTGCCTATGGGCTTAGGCTTCATACTGGAAGAGAGAGATGAGTCTAGGGAATCAGCCACATACGGAAGTACGATCTAAACAAATGCGGTGGACTTGTACATTCTATTGAATTGGCTGTGAGCTCTCGTTTTATGCTCCGGAAAAATATGCCAATAACGGATGGCTTAGCGAACGGGGCAATGGGTGTTCCTAAAAGATTTAAATGGCCGGCACTAAGAAGAGATCAACTTGAGCCAGGTGAACTGCCTGATGCCATTTTAATATTATTTGATGATCCATCAATAGCATTGCGTCTTAAAGATGATGATGGATACATTTCCATAGCTCCAGTGCCAGCGACCTATCAAAGGCATAGCTTTAAGTGATATTGACTCGAACAAATTACTCAACCATCCCCACGACAACAGAGCCTTACCCGAAATGACAAGAATGAGAACTATGCTCTCGCATTAGATTCTTTCACCGACTTTCTTTGTTTTTCGTTAATAGCAGAGACATAGACACGTACACACGTACACACACACACACACTCGTACACACACACACGTACACATACAAATACACACACGCGCGCGTGCGCGCAAACACGTACACACGTACAAACACACACACATAATACATACAAACATACTAAGAACCAATACATGTATACGGGTCAAACTGAGAACCTTCTTTTTTTGAAGTCGGTTAAAATACTAAAACTTTTTCCTAAGTGTAACAAATACTTTTTTCTGAAAAGCGCATAAAAATCGGTTCAGCCAAACTCGAGTTAATCGTGGGCAAACTTACATATATACGGGTCAAACTCAGAACCTTCTTTTTTTGAAGTCGGTTAAGGGCCTAAAACCTTCTCCTAAGTGTAACAAATACTTTTCTGAAAACGGCATCAAAATCGGTTCAGCCAAACGCGAGATAATCGCGGACAAACATACATACATACATACATACATACATACATACAGGTCAAACTGAGAACCTCCTTTTTTTGAAGTCGGTTAAAGATTAAGATAAAGATAAAGATAGAGATAAGATAAAGATTTTGATTATATCGTATTGTTCCATCTTTATGTAGTTATTTCGAGTATCTGGACGTTGTGATTTTTAACTCAGAGGAAACATAAAAAGATACACTTATCAAAATCTGAATGGATGAAGATATAATCTTTTGATGCAAATTTAAAATTCTAAAATAATCTTAATAGAAATAACATTGATAAAGTCTGTGCAAAACGTAGACAAAGTTAAACTCCTATCCAAAAGATATGAAAAATAAAAATAGGTTTCTCTTTTTGCGGATTGGTGATTTCGGAGCAAAACTTAATATGCTACCTACAAAGTTATAAACTTTGCATATTCATAAGTTAAAATAAATGAGGCGAAAAAGATTTTGTTTACGTTACAATTTTTCCTGATGGGTGATCTTACATGAGTATGCGTAAGTTTTTAAGCAATATACTATAATAAGTAAGGAAATACAAAACGCCCATGTACGGTAAAAGAAATTATTATTCGCCGAAACTCATCGCAGGAATCTTTTACTGTTTATATCAAAGAGTCATTATTTTAACATTATCAAGAAGCAACTCTTGTTTCATATAATTATTTTGTGCATACGTTATTTTGAAAATCGGTGTCCAAACACTATCTGACAATCGACTACTTTCTATTTCTGATCGCTGTATCCAGTATCCAAATTTAACATATCTATGCCATAACCTAACATATAACATATTCATTTGTCAAATCTATCTATGCCATTTCTTCATTTCACATTGAGCTCAGGCCCGCTATCTTGTCTAACCATATATGACAAAATATTAGCTTTTCTTCAGAGCGACAGTCGTCTGACCTCCGTAAGCGATATTCCATGGCGTGGCGCAGGCCTGTGTCAGTATTGTCCTTATTTTATTAGTACAAGGGTGCTGACAATCTTAAACGACTGTCAAAGATTTTCATGACAGCCAGGCTCGTAATCCCCAAACACAATAACGGTTTCTTTCGCCTCTATCAGTGGGAGGGGCCCCATCAGAGAGAGTGCCTTAATACTAAGTATATTATACTAGTCACGCTCATCTGCTGTACGTCCACTTGATACTGCAGCAAGGTTCATTCTTTCCACTAAGGAATGGTGACACTTTCAGTCACTTTATAAATGCACTATTCGAAATTATATGGCTATGCAATAAAGTACATTACCGATAATTTCGCTAAAGCTCCATAATGAACGACCTGCGCTGTCATTTTTTTCCTTTGCAGACCATGATTTCTCACCCTTCAAGTAATAACGAGAACTAATTGCACCACTTGCCTGTGCCTAGAGATCATCTGACATCATCACTACTCCCTATGAAGAGTAGTAGCTAATGGTCTCTTGTTGTAGGCGATTTATGAAAATCTCCTTACTATCAAGGCTTCCCCTCAGTTCCCACGCAATACTATTAACCAATCACCTATTGAGTATTGTTTAAGCTACTCTTGAGCGAGATTGATACACACTTTCACAGCCTCGTATATACAGTCGTTTACATGTGTGCACACTACAATCTGTGTGATCACATTGTTCGTACGGATGCGGGCTGGACGGCGCGGCGGACCGATACCCCATATGCGAACAACGAACCACTATGAATATTTTAACCGTTTATGTATACTTACGTTAGCATAAATTCGTTTCAACTATACTTCAGAGGTGCCTACGTGTATTAGTTGCAGGACTTGCAGGCGTAAATTTAGTTACATAACGTCGATAAAATATTAAGAATTCTTTACACAGTTCTTATTCGAAGCTGAACTGAACTAAAGAATGTAAGACCCAGAACCTCGATGCTACAGGACTAACAAGCCAGTTAAGATGGTAATGCGAATAGAAGTTTATTTATACGTAACCAACCTTAACCTTAAAGACCGATTATTGATCGGTAGAATCCCTACACAATAACAACATTTGTATACTACGCTGACAACTAGTTTGATAAACTGCAACTTACCTTTTCGGTCTCCAATAAAACTACTGCGTATCACTTACCTATAGCTAGAACATACTTTTCGCTGTGTTCTAACCACCGAAAAATCTCTTCATATTTTATTTATTTGATATAATCTGTGACGTCACTGTGACGTCGCGCTCACTCCTCCCACTCATGTCATCGACGCCTCCGGCCTCCCGCTGCTATAAAAGCTGAGGTGCTAGCTGCGTTCGGCCCTTTTTTGCGGCGGCTACATCTCCGAGATAAGTTGACCACCTCTCCTGGACCATCGGCAGCAGGATTCTCCACAAAAACCCCAACCCCTCGCCGAACTACGCGACCCTGTGTAAATTTTTCTTAATATCACATAAATAGTAATTTTTTTCATTAAAGTAACGCTTGCTAAATGATGTCTAAAATTTATTGGCAATTAAATCAATTCTTATTGTAACATTTAACCACGTTTCTCATTTAAACACACCCTAGTAGGGATACCGTAACAGTAGACACCCGAAAGGTCCTTTTTACGTTACAAATCTCTGCATATTTTATTTGATATAATTACCGAAACATTGATCGCTTTGGCACGGTTTTCGCAAAACATGACGAAACAGACGCACACGCATATGCACTACAATATGCAACTAAACGTATTCGATGTAAGCAGCTTATCCATAAATAATTAATAGTTATTACTAACCATCAAAGTGGATTACTGAATACCACGAAAGATAGAAAATGTAAATATATGTACAAACCTTGCCCGTCTAACGCCTTAAAAATTAAACACTTATAGCATTTCAGCGGTATTCTAGTAAATCCTTTTAAAAGCTTAGCCAAAAAATAAACACTGAGTCTAAAAAGCTCAGGCACTTTAATATCAAAGTAATTCTTGCAAATGTGACCACATTTTATTTGTAATCATTTCTTATGTAGCGAGTGTACGGAACTAAAGATGGGATTATACCGGATCGTGGTTGACCACTCACTCGCTGCGAACGAGGAAAGCTTGACCAGTATTAACAACTAAATGTACGTATATAAACTACACGATGTCTTTTTTATTATTAATGTCGTATTAAACTTGATGTCTTTTCGGATCAAAGGCTGCTACGTAGATTAGTTTCTTTACTATCTGTATTTCACAGATCTCACTTTCACGTATACGTTCTGTTCGCGAGAAACTAATGCTAAGTAGTAGATCCGTCTCTTTGTCATGGGTCTCTCGCAGTAGATACTGTGAGAGACCCATGACAAAGAGACGGATCACTAAATGCACGAGGTTAAAGGTGAAAAAGGGAGGTGTCTGATTTATGGATGGATGATGAGTCACCAAAAGCCATACCTCTCGGTGCAAATTATAAACTTACAACAGTCGGATCAATAACACTATTTGCAGGGAACATAATTTTTGTGAGATATAGCTGAAAGTAACTCAGCACTTATTAAGTGGCTGTTAGTGTTTAATTTGCGATGATGCCGTTCTTGCGGTAAGCAAATGCTTACCTCAAGAACGGGTGCCACCCAAGCTAGCTTCGCCACTGCAGGTGTGTTAAGTTTTTTCGTTACAAATTTACTAAACTGAAAATCATTCTTCTTTACAATACCTATTAGTATTTACTTACTTAGTGAATATAAACAAAACAAATTTAAGTTTGCCTGTGACGTACACCTTTCCTTGGCTGGTAATGTAGGTAGTGGTTTTGCACACGTGTAACTTACCGCAGACTTGTTAACTAGTTGGACGATAGTTTGCGAAGTCTGCGGCGATAGGTAAGTAGGCACCAAGTGAGAGCCTCTTAGAAACCAATCTGATTATAATTAAATTGAAGCACTACACTTGAAAGCTGCAATAGCCTAATAGAGACCAAACTAGAGGGTGTCGAGTTTAAAACCTACGGCGGACACTGATTTTTTGAAGTTATAATCGTAATAATCGCTTGCTAAAAGATTAAGAAAAAATCGTGAGAAAACCTGCATGTATGAAAGGCCTCTTCTCAATATGAACAGGGTTAGACCATTTTCCATTAGGTATCTATCACGCTGGCCAAGTGCGGGTTGGCAGACTACACACGTCTTTCAAGAACATTATGGAGAACTCTCAAATATGCGGTTACTGTCATGATTTTTCTTCACCGTTTAGCAAGCGATAATAAAGTATTAATTTCCCCTATAAAAAAAGAAAAGGAAACGAAAACTCGTTGGTACGTTGGATGTGTTTGAACCCGAACCGCAGCAGCAGTTGGTCTCTACCATAAGCTTTATGGTAATTGCTTTTATCTATGCATATTATAAAATGAACTCCCGTTTTCTTTATGTCTGTCTGTATGATCGTAATAACCTCAAAAACTATCGATTGGATTTTCGTACGGTGTACACCAATATATCCTGAGAAAGATTTAGGTGTATAATCCACGCGGGTTGAGCCGCGGGCGAAGCCCAGTCGATCTGTATTTATGGCGTAGGGTCGCTTGTAAAAACAATGGTCAGACACTGACCGACACTAGGGACGGCACCTGTCTGCAGTTTTATGGCTATCTCGAGCGTAAGGACCCCTTGCCTGGGTCATTTGGTCCCTTGCAATAGTTACTTCAACATGCTCGTTTCAGTTTCATCGCTAGTTTTTCTATTAAAACTAAAGAGTATCAATGTGTACAAACTTATCTAAGGTTCCATCATTATATTTTTTTATAGTCTCACGGCCTTATCGACAAAGGGGCCGAGGTGTAATATTACACCCACTTGCACCATGTTATAAATTAGTCAAGTTGCAGTAATTTAATTTACGTTCCACGTAATAGGAGGTGAACCTCTTGCCGTTACCGGACACATTGCCAGACTCCGTGCTGCTACTGAGAATTCGGAAAAAGGTAGTAACAGTTTTGCCCGACTGGGAATCGTACTTGAGACCTCACCACCAGCGAACCGAAAACCAGATCAGCAGACGCATACGCTATCCGCTGGACCATGGAGGCAGTCTATCATATAATATAGAGGTAGAAAATATTACAAAACAAGACAAGAGGTACACCGTAGTACTTACTACTTACGCCAAATCCAATATTCTATATATAAATGGATTAAGCAACGTTTGTAATTTTAATTCTTTTCGAATAAAAGGAGAGGAAGAGAAAGAAAGAGAGAGAGAGGGAGAGAAAACATGTCACTAATAAAATGGACACTAAGGCAAAAGAAATACCAGAATTATTATTCCTAGGAACGGATAGTCCCCGAAGGTTGATCATACACTTGTGATTCGTTAAAAACCTTATTCCGTTTCGTATTTACGTTGTGTATCCACAATCCAATTTTCCAACGGGAATAAAATTAAAGAAAGCAACATGTTAATGTAATTTGGGAACTAGATTTTCTCGTACAGTACAACGGAGGTTTTTTCCAGTGTTGGCGAGCATAATAAGTGGCACGTCTGTTGAACGCAATTTGGTACCAGATTTAAGGCTATAATACTACTGTTTCCATGTTAAGTGGCCTTGCCTTTATTTAAGTTCAACAAGTATTTTGGAAACTTCACTTAATGGCGTGTTGTATTTTACCGAATTCAAATAATAATCAACTGAAGTAATAAATCATATAATAGCTCGTGACAAAAGAGTTACAACAATACCTACTAGAGGATATCCGCAGCTACGCTTGCATATTCTGTTTAATTATACTGTTTCTGCCCGTTCCCGTAAGAACTTTGTGACATCCCTTCTTATGGAACTCCTACGATCCTCAAAGAACATGCATGCTCCATTTCAGCTTCCTGCGCCCAATAGTTTTGACCGAGGCTTGTCTGTCATTCAGTCAGTAACGCAACAATTTTATATATACCGAAGATCTGAACAGGCGCTTTAACGCTGAAAATGTTTCAGACTTCACCGAAATTAAAGCACCAGATAAGTAGGTAATCAAGAAATATCTATTGACCACATTGGAAGCTCTTCCTTTTCTCTACATATAAATAAAATTTGAGTGTCTGTTTGTAATAATAAAATAACCTTTACTAAATGCATATGGATGTTATACACGGTACATATACCGAAATTACATTTTTTACAATTCTTGTCTGTCTGTCTATCTGTCTGTCTGTTTGTTGGCTCTCGCTAATCTCTGGAATGGCTGGACCGACTTTGACGGGACGTTCACTGGCGGATAGCTGCTGTACCAAGGAGTAACTTAGGCTATAAATTAACCGGGTACGCGAAGTAGTTCCCTCAGGACACGGGTGAAATAAGCGGGAAACAGCTAGTCTTCTATAAAAAAGATATTGAGAAATATAGGGTAACGTTTTGCACTAACGATTTCGTCTATGCCACGTTAATTCGGCTATTCGCAAATCCGTCTATCTATTCGTATTCCCATCGTTTGTCCTGATAGATTGCGACTCTGCACATTGAGTAGGGGTTTTCATTTGCAATCAGCCCATTCGGTGCGTGAAATTGGCCTCAGTGTCACATTCTCGTTTAATCAACCTTGTCCATAGTAAAACGGATTCCTCTCACGTAACGGTAATACATCTATTTATATGTTCATCAAATCATTACGAAAATGTTGAGATACATCTGTTGGTGTTTGCAGACATCCTAAATGGTTTTTGAGTGTGTGTGTTTACGTTTAGCAGTGAATTATTTTTAGGGACTTTTACTGAAGGGAATACTGTATGTCACATAGTTTTTGATTTTGAATTAAACGAATGCGATGACTACATTTACTTGACTACATTTAAAAGTGTAAAAGATCTGTAAGTTTTTTAATAGCATATCCCAAGTGCGAACAACCGAATTTTGTTGGCTTCTACTAGGTATATGTACCTACATTATTAATATACTCGTATTGTCTACACTTTTTAGATTAAAACCTAAGTATAGGTTTTATTTGAAAAAACATCATTAATAGCATTAAATAATATATTAACTTCTGATGTGTCATAGAGAGGGATGATAGTGTAACTGAATGTGACGTAATGATAGGAGATGAAAAAGTGGAGCAAGTGAACGAGTTTGTTTATTTAGCGTCTTGGTTTACGAGAGATGGAAAATGTGAGGGCGATATTGAAAGGAGAATGAAAGCAGGAAAAAGTGTGAATGGCGCCTTACAGTCCATCATCAGCAATGGTATTATACCAAAGCAAGCTCGCCTTGCTATACTGCAGGGAGTTTTGGCGCCAACACTGATGTATGGTAGTGAATCATGGGTATGGCAGAAGAAGCATGAAAGTAGAATCAATGCTGTGGAGATGAGAGCTTTGAGGAGTATGTGCGGAGTAAGGCTGATAGATAAAGTGAAAAACAGTGTGATACGAGAGAAGTGTGGTCTAAAAGAAGATGTAGTGACAAAGATTGAAAAAGGAATGTTGCGTTGGTTTGGAAATTTGGAACGGATGGATGAAAGAAAAATACGAAAGGAGTAGTATATCGTGCGAGAATGAATGGAAATGTCGGCAGGGGACGCCCTAGGCGGACGTACGCCGACCAAATAGGTGACGTACTGAAAAAGGGCCAAATTAAAAGTACCCATAAGCGACGCGCATGGATGATGAGGTTAATGAATGTCGAGGAAGCGAAAGAGGTATGTTTGAACCGAAGCATATGGCGTTCTACAGTCTCTGCCTACCCCAATGGGAGACAGGCGTGACGGTATAGATAGATAGATAGATTAACTTCTGACGTCACAGAAAGTTTCTCACTTCTAAAAGACAAGGAGTTGCGGTTATATTTAATATTTGAGGACGAGGTAATTAAGGCTAATAAAGTGGCATCATGCTCACCTGCGGATACCGTCTGCTAATTAACGTATCTTTATCTTTATCAGACAGACGCAATCTAGATGTGTTTATACAAGATAAGGAAACTGACAGCCTTTAAGGACCCCTACAGTTTTCAAGATGAAGGCACTACATTTTATAATAAAATTAAGTACGCAAATGTTAAGCTTGCTTGAACGTGCTGGTTTAATACCTGGTGTAATCTGAAGATAACTGTTTATTTTAAAATAGATACTTATGTATTAATATTGCTGATGATTTCATATTTGATGTTATTCTTGAATCCTGATACACCTGAGCATTCACTTGTAATAGAACAGCGAGCATTCTAAATTCAAATAGTCCGTAGTATATAGAAAAACTAGCTTTTGCCCGCGGCTTCGCTCGCGTAAATTCGGGGTTCTCTAGTTCTTTATAGTATATCATCTATGTTCATCATCAGCCTTTAACAGTCCACTGCTGGACTAGGCCTCTCCTTTCAAAGGAGGAATTGGCCTACTATACCACGCTGGCCAAACGGGTTGGTATAGGGCTTGTATCAAGTTTTCTTTCTAAGAAAAATGTTATCCGGTATATGTGGCGTTTCGCTAGAGTGGCCAATATGGTGACTGTGATTTGTCTGTCAGAACCATTAGAATTTAACAAAATACTCGACAATCCGAATTTTGCGGATATATGTTGTCGACTCGAAATCTTTATTTTTTATGTTTTATTATTCAGGTAAGATTTCGATGTACTCCTTGACGAAATTATTAATATAAGATTTGACACTGCGATAGCAGCGCAGTCCGTCGGTTCCAATGTGAAACATTCCAAAATCCACAACTACTTACAAATAAAAAAATAAGTAAAAAACATTTTCCAGTGGACTAAATTGTGAATCTAAGCCATTGTCAAGTCTCCTTGAACACACACAAAAAATGTCATCAAGATCGGTCCAGTTGTTTAGGATGAGTTCAGTGACATACACACGCACACAAGAAATATATATATTTGCGTGAGTCGATAAAAAAAATCTATGTATTGGGGCTCAAGTGCGGTATTCTTTATTTGGTAATTGAATTAAGTACCTTATTTCATCTATATTAAATCCGTACATTAAGATATAGAAATCGCACTACAGCAGCAGTGTGTTTACTTCAGTTTCACTTATTTTATTTTATTTATTTATTTTATTTTATTAGGGGAGCTTACAGCTACATACAAATTGTTATACAAATAGATTAATAAATGCCAATAACAAACTTCCACAATTAGGTAATAATATGATACTATTTTTAACAGATTAAACTTAACTTATTAATTAGTAACAAATGGTTTCACAATATTGAGCCAATAATAGTAACTAACATTTATACATTGTCAACAAATTTTTTGGTTAAACAGGATCTGGCAGAATTTTTACTCATAGTAAATAGATCAAAATGACTGTCGACATTCAACCCATTAAATACCGTGAATACTCTAGGCAGAAAGCTATTTGCTCTAAGATTGGTGTGGCACAGAGGTCTATGTAATAGGAGATTTTTACGTAAATTTCTCACTGGAGTTCTTAACTTTATTTTGGAAAGAAGTTCAGAGCAGTCGATCTTACCCTGAGCAATACCGAGAAGAAAAGTTATGTCTGAAATGTTTCGTCTTTCGTACAGAGGTAGAATATGCAATTTAACACAACGCTGCTCATAGGTAAGATCGGCTAGGTGGAACAATTTAAATTTAAAACCTAAATATAGAATGAATTTTCTTTGAATCATCTCGATCTCTTTGGAATAGCAAGCATAGCGTGGGTTCCAAATCTGACAAGCGTATTCCAAATGACATCGGACGTAGGAACAATAAAGTACTTTAATGGTTTTCATATTTTTGAATTATTTATAAATTATTTCTAGAGTAAGAGTAAGATAAATAAACAAATGAGGTTTCTAAATAATAAAATGCAGATTATAATTTGAACGGGTTTAACAAATCACACAAGTGTCTGTTCCTACGTTCAAATTTATTTATCGATATCGAGAGTTTATCAACATTCTATTGAAATTAATTCTGAGTAAACCAAATCTGCTGCGATTGAACAGAATCGAGGCACCAAAGTCTTCGCTCGCCAGCTTGAAGAATTCATCTGTCGGAACTCAATACTGCGGATGGCAAAACTGTAACCTCAAAGTTCGAGATTCTCGCTGAAATTGAGAGTTTCTACAAGGACTTGTACGCATCACGGATACCTAAACCCACGAGACCCAGCGATGATGACCACAGAGCCCAACTCACGCGCCATTACACGGAGGACATCCCTGATGTCAACCAAGGCGAGGTAAGAGTGGCTCTCGAGCAGCTTAAGAACAACAAGTCTTAAAAGCAGGTGGGACAGCAGTTCTGAAAGAGCTGGCGAGCCTGTTTAGTTCCGTTATCCACCAAGGCCTAACACCTCAGGCGTGGAGTGGTTCTGTTTTTCAAAAAAGGTGACAAAACCCTGCTGAAAAACTACAGACCCATCTCACTCCTGAGCCACGTTTACAAATTGTTCTCGAGAGTCCTAACAAACCGCCTCACCAGAAAGCTCGACGATTTCCAGCCACCGGAACAAGCCGGGTTTCGAAAAGGCTACAGCATCGTAGACCACATCTATACTGTTCGGCAGATTGTACAGAAGACCAACGAGTACAATCAGCCGCTGTGTATGGCTTTCGTGGACTACGAGAAAGCCTTCGACTCTATCGAAACCTGGGCGGTTCTGGATGGTCTGCAGCGGCGTCGCATTGATTGGCGCTACATCGAGGTATTGAAATGTTTGTACGACACAGCCACTATGACCGTCGAGCTCCAGGACAGTAAAACCAGACCACCGAGTACATATCCCACCTTCGGTTTGCCGACGATATCGTCATCGTGGCAGAGAGCCTGGAAGAGCTGAGCGAGATGCTGCACAGCCTAAATGGAGCCTCTCGACGGATCGGTCTCGGCATGAACTTGGATAAAACCAAGATTATGTTCAACGAACACATTGTGCCGGGACCGGTTTATGTCGACGGATCGATGCTTGAAGTTGTTCAAGAGTATGTCTAACTTGGGCAAGTAGTCCAGCTTGGTAGAAACAACTTCGAGAAAGAAATCAACCGCAGGATCCAGTTGGGTTGGGCAGCGTTTGGCCAGCTACGTCGAGTTTTCTTTTAGCCCCTACCGCAATGCCTGAACGCAACCCGCACGCACACAGGTAGGACGCATTGGTTGAAGACCAAAGTCTTCAACCAATGCGTCCTACCTGTTATGATGTACGGTGCCGAGACGTGGACACTCACAGTGGGACTAGTCCACAAACTAAAATTCACGCAGAGAGCTATGGAACGTGCTATGCTTGGCATCTCTTTGAAGGATAAAATCAGAAACGAAGTTATCCGACAAAGAACCAAAGTTACCGACATAGCTCGAATCAGTAAGCTTAAGTGGCAGTGGGCTGGCCATATCTGCAGAAGGACTGATGGCCGATGGAGCAAGCGTGACCTAGAGTGGAGACCACGCCTCGGCAAGCGTAAGGTGGGGCGGCCCTCGGCTAGGTGGACCGACGACGTGAAAAAGGTGGCTGGGACCGACTGGATGCGGAAGGCTGAGGACCGTATACTGTGGCGCGTGTTGGGAGAGGCCTATGTCCGACAGTGGACTGCGATAGGCTGATTGAGAAACCAAATCTATTGATTTAGTGTATACATTTAGATGACCGGTTGGCGCAGCGGGAGTGTAAGCGGCTGCTACGCCGAAGGTCGCAGGTTCGATTGCCGCTCAAGTCAAAGTGTGCATGAACATGGATGTTTGTCTTGGTCTAGGTGTTTCTATCTATGAATAATATATGTGTATTTACAACAAAAAAAGTATACTTATATGTATGTTTATCCCTTATCTAGTACCCATATTACAAGCTCTGCTTAGTTTGGGATTAGATGCTGTTGTGTGAATGTGGTAGAATATTATTTTTATAAAAAGCATTATCGGTATTTTATCGATATTTTTTCTGAGTAAGCCCATCACTAGTCAAGTTATAATTAAAGGTCATTGGGCAAATAGTATGGGAGAAAAACCCACGGCGGACAGACATGAAATTGTGAGTATATATCAGTAATTATCTCTAGTTTATCATGGCAAGGGTCGCTTTCTTGTGAGTTGTGGGAATTTAAAAAAAAACATATTTTTAACAATATTTATTCGGCGTAGTCAATGTCTATTGTGATTTTATCTAAAAATACCGCAAACATTTTGATTTCCTGTTGGTGTCAAGCCGAGGATAAAAAATAAATGATACTGACACTATGCGCGCAACTGCATATGGTACGGAGGCCATGTATACACGAGCAGTAATAATCTTCAACAGTTTGTCTTCCTTGTCTCGCCTGGTTTATCAAAATATCTTTGTACGTAGTATTTTCGCGCTCTGACATGACGACCGGTTGGCGCAGCGGGAGTGTATGCGACTGCCACGCTGATGGTCGCGGGTTCGATTCCCGCTCAAGTTAAACATTTGTGTGCATGAACATGGATGTTTGTCATGGTCTGGGTGTTTCTATATATAATATGTATGTATCTACAAAAACAAAGTATATATGTATGTTTATCCATTATCTAGTACCCATAGTACAAGCTTTGATTAGTTTGGGACTGGATGGTGATGTGTGTATGTGGTAGAATATTATTAGAATTAGAATATTAGAATATTTTATTGGTTGTTTAAGGCAGCGATAGCCTAGTGGAGATACCAACGGACTGCCATGCAGAGGTTTTCGAATCCACGGCGCGCACCAATGACTTTTCGAAGTTAAGTGTGTATTATATTGTTAATTATCGCTTACCCCGTGCCTCGAAGAGCACGTTAAACCGTCGGTCCTGGCTGTCATGAAGACCTTTGACAGTCGTTACGGGGAATCAGTACCATAAATAAAAACAGATAATGGTCCAAACCATGGAATATCGCTATGCCTTTGGGTTGCAGAGGTCAGACGGCAGTCGCCCGGTGGAAAAGTTGATATTCTGTCATTGCTTGTCAGACCAGTAAGCGGTCCTCGGGCTCCAAGACGTGTAAGTCTTGGATGCAACTGGGATAACGCTAGGGCGATGATGATGATGATGATCAATATTTTATTGTTTATAAAATCTTGGTCTCACATGCCCATGACAGTAGGACTTGTCCAATATTTGTATGTATGTATGTATGTTCTTCGTATGTCAACTGAGGGAAATCTCTAAAATCTGGATTGTTTCCATCTAATGGCATGAATGATTTCTCGTCAGGCACATGCATGCACTCGATAGACCCGATTTGTAGCTATTTTTAACAGAACCACAATTTATATTACTTAAATAGAGTATGAGATTTTTGCTTTTTATAAATATATTTCTAGCTCAAACTTTGTTCTCCTATGGATTTAAAAAAAAATCTCGTATGTACTGGTAAGAGCATTCATGCTCTTTCATTTTATACCAAGCTCGTCAATGTCCGTGACCGGGTCGGAATACGCCCAATGTCCTTTATTAGTCAAGTGACAAACTACAAAGATTCTTCCCTAGATTAAAATCATAAGTCAAAGTTAAGAGCGTATACGCCTCGAGCGGCGGCTCGAGTTTAGGTTTTTATAGTACCGCGGTCGCCCGCGCACCGCGCATGCGAGACCCGGCGCACTACGACGGTATCGCGTGGAATAATAATCTTGATCCTTCTTGCCATACATGAACAGTATTCGTTTATGTAATACCTACGTCGATTATGATATGAAAGTATTCAAATTAATTATTTTCAATGCACATGCATTTAAAGGTATCAATCAAATAAAGATAGATATTACATATTTGTTTAGTAGGATGATGTTCCTCAGGATAACAACGACTATTTATAATAATTTGGCGCAGTTTTATTATATGATATAAATAATTTATAATTGTCATCTACATAATTGTCACATTTCAAATATACATCTATTTCGTTATTATTGCATGAAAACACACGAATAACACTAAATACAAAACCAAAAGAGTCGGGTAAAGAAAGAAAAAAATATACAATATGTTGATTTGCAATTACAAAATATTGTAATTATACAATATATATTCACCTAAAATTATTTCACGCAGTGTGCGATGATATAAGTATCTCTTTTTATAAAATTGTAACGTAATACTACACGTATTGCGTTATAATATCTCGCAGGCGCTTAACGCCAGCTTAGCCGTTCGCAATATTACCAAATATGGTCATGTTCACTAGCCAAAGGCAGTTGTGAGTCATAGGCCTATATCTACAGGGTGTAAAAAGACCCTTAACGAAAACTGAAACCCCATATAGTACCAATTATTACGATCATTTTTTACTTTGGCACCATACCTGGGAAATTACTGGTTCAGGAGATATTGAGGCTCAAAGTCACGATTTTTTTTTTGAATTATTCCAAAATCGTGTTTAGAATGATAAATGTACACTTTCTGCCAAATAAACATAAACAAAATTTTCAATATTTCCCTAAAATAAACGGCTTTAAAGTTTCCGACGTGTAGTGTATGCCTACATCAATCAGCTGCGAGGTCATTCCCCTCGGCCGCGCGACCACGTGATCATAAACTGCCGCCACCGCGGCGCACGGTGTAGGTAGATACGGCCGGCGTAGGTACGATGTCTGCAAGCGCGCGCTATACATTACCGGTAATAAAAGTTGTAATTTTTTTTAAGCATAAAATTTTTTTTTGTTTCCCAGATATTATTTTCGCGTAGTATGACTTGGCATGATGTGCAAAACGAGTAGACTTCGGCTTGGTGATGGGTCTTGTGACACCCTGTATATAAGATGGGTGCGCGATCTAAGTCGATCACTTGCCCTACACACCGTCTCGCTGATGGTTGTAGTAACTACAACTACAATCCTACTTCTCTTTCTACTGTCCCGCTGGGGTTCTTCCTACGGGCTCACTGCACCTGTCTTCTCTCTACGGGCTACAAGCCACGAGCTGCTGGCACCGTGCCGCTACTAGCCAGCTGCCACCCAAGCCTCCGTTCCTGCCTACGAGCTCCTACAGCCAGGCCACGGACGCCTGAGCCTGACCGCTCGGCCCACATCGGCTGCACCGTCTGAGACCCCGCTCAGCCTGAACCTCGACTACAGAGCTGCCTGCGCAGCGCACCTTGGCCAGCTCATCGGCGACTCTACGAGCAGCTACCCTGCGAGCGTCGGAGAGCAGCAGGAGTCTACGCTCCAGCCCTCAGGCCAGTGCTTACCTAGTTCGGTCATACTGTATGTAAGCGGTAGTGAGACATAATAAAGAACCTGTTCAGCCTAGCAGTGTTTCTCTCGAACCCCGACATCCTACCTGAGATCCTCCGTCTCAAAATGTTACTTAGATAGTAAATAAGAAGGCCAATTCTCGTATTTTATATGATATTGAAATTATATTTTGAACGAAATGAGATTAGATTTTAAATTGACTCAGAATTGGTATTCTTCTAATTTAAATATCATTATCATCTAATTTGACTTCTATTGTGCGAAGTTGACACATTGTTTAATTAACAACAGGCAGCGATAGCCTACTGAAGATACCAACGGACTGCTATGCAGAGGGTATCGGGTTCGAATCCACGGTATGCTAGAACGATGATGATGATGATGACATTGTTTAGTTAACAATCTAGTCACGATAACATGCCAATATGAGTTTATTTAGGAGAATACCATTTGTGACATGAGTATGACATTAGATCGAAACTGCATTTTGAACAAATATAGTTAAAAGTTATATTACGCAGAGAATAGCACTGTACGAGGAGGAAAACTTGATACAAACCCTATACCAACCCGTTTGGCCAGCGTGGTATAGTAGGCCAATTACTCCTTTCAAAGGAGAGGCCTAGTCCAGCAGTGGACTATTAAAGGCTGATGATAATTGATAGTTAGAAGAATTGAGTCTCAAAACAAACTGTTAACTGGTGCAGAATAAGACTGCAAGGTAGGTACGTGTGCTTGTATGTGTTAGGTACCTGCAATGCGAGCTCGTGGGGATCAGCTGAGCTGCGGCGGTGAGTACACCGAGCTAATTTTTAAAGTGTATGATTACGAAAATAATTACGATTTGGTGAGATATGTTTTGATGTATTTGTATTCAGTTATAGAAGTATATTCACCCGTGAAAATATTTTGCAAATGCATTTCAACACCCTGTAAATTGTGGGTGTGAATAATTGAAAATGGTGCGACCCCAACATGATACAACACTTTTTTGTGATACAAAAATTGCTTTTTAGAGTCTGATTCTGTACTCAAATATAATTATGAATATCTGTAAAGTCTCAAACGCTACACACGCTCAATAAACTGTGTCTCTTAGAGGCATTGACCGCGCCTTTGGAGATCTACAATTTTAATTTTGCTGTCATATTCTGACTTCAAATAACACACCAACACAGTTAGTGCGCTGGTACTGTAGGTCATATCTCATAATGTTTCACGGCCTAACACGATGAATACAAACACTATAATTATGTACAGTGCAAAACTAATGATGGCAATTGGACTGGTAGTTCCAGGGATTATTGTATTCAACCAAACTAATAAAGTCTTCAGCTTTATAATTATCACGGTCTAATAATCCATAGTCCTTAGACGAACGTATCTAGACAAGTCTATATAGTACGGGAAGAGCGAGCTCTTATAGTTCCTCATCAGATGTTTCAGATCTTCGATTTTTATAAGACAACAGAAAATGCTCATCAGACTGAAAACTTGCTAAGACGTCAAGTCTGTACATGTGATAGTCTGATAGTTATAGCCTATATGTTGCCTAGACCTAATAACAATATAACAATAAAAGTTTATTTTAAATACATCCAGTAACTTCGGAGATTAGCGTGTACAAACAGACAAACTATATAGATATACATACAGACAGATTTTTTTCAAATCCTTGCTCCATTACTGTTTCTTAGTCTTCCTTAATTAATTTTTTGTAAATATATTCAATGTTAATATGTTTATTATATGTTTCAAGGCGCCATATTATGTAAATTATAAAGCGGTCCGTTTCCGTCAGTCTTACCTAGCCCCTATTTGACCGCGCTACTATACTAACTAGTAACCACTAGACTCCAGATATCTTGACCAACACGTTAGTTTAATATGTACGTAATACATTAATAAAGTTACATCAACTTTACATATCTATAAACAAATACGTTGAGAAAAAAAACGGATCAAGAGGCTTTAGCCGCGCTATAAACGTTTTGGAATGCAATATTTACGTAAAATGGCGGACGCGGACGCGAGCGACAGGTCCATCCTCTGAGAGCGCTCAGCGCTGAATGGCGGACATAGCATCGCGCTTCGAGCTTTATAGGTCTTTTTAAAAAAGTCTTATTAATTACAAACAAAAAGTTTAGATTCAAATTTTTTTATATGACTTAAAATTAATCTTAGGGTTTATAAATATGTATACATCTTTTTAATAATCACAGTAGCTTTTTAGAAATAAATGCAAATTTGCGGGCTAAAATTAAGCAAAATGCACTGTTTTGATCTCAGATTTTATTGAAAATTATGAATGAAAGTACAATTTTTATTTTAAGGACTCGCTTGTATAACTTCTGCTTGTACAGTTTTCATTTACAGAATTATAGAACAATAAGTTTTCATAGCACTAGCGACCATTAATGTTGGCCTCAACTACAGAAATGACGAAAATGAGTTTTTTTAATTCATCCGTTTTAAAATATTTACTATAGTAACCCATATATTTATCTTTAGCACTCTCTTAATAAAAAATTGAACTTTCATATATTCTATATTTTTAACATTAATTTTTATTTATCCGTAACGTAATAGAACAATAAAAACCCGCAAAATCGCCTCCGACGGAATAAACGCTCTTAAGTAAATATATTGGGTTTAACCGCCATTGTAGCGCGAATTCTATGTATTAGCTATATTCTAAGGCTCGCCCGATTGTTCGTGAGAATGCTCGCTAAAACACACTCATTTGTTTTGTAACATTCGCGAGAATACTCATTATAGGTGAATGCTCAAGTGTATCAGCGCCATGCTATTTCTGAATGTCTGAAATTTATGTGCCTCGGGGATCGTAGCGGTGCAATAAGAAAGGATTTTTTTCGAAATTCTCACGAGATCAGAAAGCAACGGTTTTATAAAAAATATAGATATGTGCATAGCTGCAGGCACAGAACAGTTAATATGGCTGCAGGCATCTAGTACAATATAAATTTGCATATCAAAGAGAGTTTGTTTAGTGACCATGTTTTGTAAACCAAACAGAGAGAAATGGTCAGTTATCTAATGTCAGTTGGTATATTTACGGCAGTTGATAGTATTGTCAGTAAACCCGCCGGAACGAGTTCAGTAGTGGCACTCTATATTTATTAAATACGAATGTATATTTTTATTTAGGTATGCCATTGGTTTTTGTATTTTCAGGTACTAGCACTACGTGATCTAAGTTTTTCTTGGCCTACCTGAGACGTTTCTAGATTCCGTATTGTAACATTAATAAACAAAGTAAACCACTACAAAAAAATCATGTATGTACGGGAGATGAAAAAAAACGGACACAAAGAACATCAAGCAACAGTTTGTGTATCCCACAAAGAGTTTCTTGTGTAGAGATCGAACCCACAGAACTCAGCTCAGTTGCAAAAGGCGAGTCGTCGGCTCAAAATACTACTCCATACATGGGTCATTATCAGGTTACTCATTATTAGGTTGACTTCGGTGGCAATTATTATTTTGTTAATTTAGACATTATTAGCATGAAATATCAAATCTAGATTTAATTTAAAACATCGTTCCCTCTACCCGAATGGATAAGTAGAAATAAATAATATTCTTATCACCGGAATCAAACATATCAAATTATTTATATTCTGAAGACTATTTTATATCTCTATGTTTAAACTGCTTTAGTACTACTACGTGCGTACGTATGATACGTGCTACGTAAGAAATTCCAGGTTAATTTTACAATAAAACATTTTATTTTATCGAGACTTAAGCCCCACTTATTAATATATAGGAAATTTTACAAGAATCAACTTTGGAAGGAAGCGTTAAATTATTACATTAACTTATATTTAAAGTAGAAGGTAGGTAGTCTAAAACTGACAATATATAGGAACTTAAAAAAATTGAAGTGTACGTTGAGATCTAGTTTATACACAGAGAATAATTTAATTATTATTAAAAAATCACCACAAAATCACTTAAAATCACGAATCAGTCTTCCAAAAACATCAACAATAGAAGGCACTTATTTAACTAATAATAGTTATATTTGTATGAACAATATAACGTTGGCTTTTGGTTTTAACACGATTAAAATAGTTTTATATTAAACTCCTAGGATTAAATTAAGAATGTAATAAAACTTATAAAAACTTTATACTTACTCAAGTTTTCAATCAAAAAAAAAATGTTATATTCCTCGTCACTGCTGTCAATGTTAGAGAATGTTACTTCATTCATTACTGTCGGAGCAATATTTTCATGACACATGCGTCCAGAAGCTATCATTTTCGTGCAATCCAATTTCTGATGTTTAGGTATGGGACAGGTGCTGCTTGCTTTCATAGAAATCATCATCATCATCATCAGCCTTTAACAGTCCACTGCTGGACTAGGCCTCTCCTGTGAAATGAGGAATTGGCCTATTATACCACGCTGGCCAAACGGGTTGGTATAGGGTTTGTATCAAGTTTTCCTTCTCTTACATTTATAATTTTCTCCCTCTGTCGGCTCTTACGATACCATGGGATGATATGGGGTGGTGACATTCCGTATTGTTAATCCGTCACCACACGAATGTAGACGACGAAGTCATCAGCAAGGTCAAAAGAATAGCTACTACTAGGTTTAATCAGAATGTTCGATAAAATTTGAGGTCCACTTCACTGCAAAATTCAGCCCAACCTATCATAAACGCAGTTACAACCTGCGAACGTGTAAAATGTCTGCCATGCACTCACAGGACCCACTAACCTAGCAGCATGTCACGTGTTGCATTATTAGAACTGGCTGCACCGATTCCACTCCCCTTTTTAATCTGGCATAATCAGAGTATTGTGATTATACCAGAATGCTTGAAACAACATGAGAGGTGATAGGAAAGTTAAATAAAAAATCTTTAAATGTAAATAAATTAGTAATGTATGATTTTGGTGACTTAAACATTGATTTCGGTGCACTTATTTTCACCGAAAACACGGAAATCAATGCCACTGAAATCAAAATAATTAGCAAAATCCTACACATTTTAAAAAGTAACACGATTTTCTGAAATTACTCTCTTTTATTGGAATCGAATAAACATTAGACATACGTTTATTATAGTTTAAACATTTCAATTCAAATATTTGTGGATAAAATGAATTCACCGAAATCAATTTTAAGGGTATACCAAGCCACCGAAAACGATTAAGAACCTTAATGAAAGAGTTACATGGAGACGCACAGACGTGTTATCCTTACCACCGACGCGGCGCAACCGACTGTTTGTATTACTCGAGCAAATAGTCTCAAACTCACAAAGATACAGGATTTATGAACAGATCGGTGGGCGCCACTGATATCAACTCATTTCGGACGCGGAGACAATCAGTTGTAACTTGTTTAGTATGGCCTATAATAACATAGCAATATTATACATTGAGTTAATAACTATCTAGTTGTTTGTAAACGCATGCAAAATAGTGCCATTTATTAAAGAAAAAATATTTTTTCCGCCGCAATCCAAGGACCGGACGCGGCACCGAGGTCAATATTTTCATGGTTTTTCTTTTGTTTTACCGCCTTACATTTTATTTATTTATAAAATAATTGCTGCACCTAATATGAAGTCCTACCTATTATATAAAAAAAAATATCACGTTGTTAGTTATTCATTTTGTACTGAATTTGGACCCGGACACGCTTATTTGAACCGGCTGAGAATGACCCACTGTATGCACTCTGTCATTAATCCTAAATTCAGACATCCAAACTAGGACGGTAACATAGCGAACACAGAAGCCTATTATACTTATTTCTTTACTTCTGCCTAACTTAAGAATCCACACATATAACAATACAAACATACATTCAATAGTTTCCAAAACGTAACATTCTAATTAACCGCACTTCGCGAGTTGATTAACCCTTATATTCCGCAGCAATGATACTCTAATATTATTTTCCTTTAAACTGGATTGTTGGTTAGATTACAGAGGGCGTTCCGCGGGGCGGAAGCTAGCGGGCGAGATAAAGCGGTAACCGTGAAAATTTATCGACGTGGTCACGACATACAGCGGCGGGCGAAAGCGGCAGCGATTTCGATGTACATGGCGTGTATTACTCCGCCGCGGCCGCGCGATGTGGCCGATGTCATGTTAGAGTAAAATACCGATTTGGGCAGCAGACTGCAACTGCAGGCGACATTACGGCTAGCAGCTGTGTCCTGTAGTTATTCCCTGCGGTGGTGGTAACTTCTATTCCCTAGACTAGTGGCGTCACTTGGAGTCTGCGGCTGCAGTATGCGGTATGCAGCCCATCTCAGACTTAACCGCGCCATGTGCATCGAAATCGCTGCCGCTGCCGCCAACCGCTCTAGGTCGTTACCGAGCCGTATCGACGCGCCATCGCCATAGGCATTGTGGCTGGCTTACCGTACGTAACGATGCGACGGAGCTACTGCGCTTGATTTATTTCTCTTTACATTGAAGGGTTTAATGAATATGAAGGTCTTATTGCTCCAAGTCACATAATTGTTTGCTATTTAAGTTCAGAGTGCAGATTTTATTGCACAGGTAGGCCATGTAGCCCGAAAATCCGATTCATGGTGATAACTTCTACATTGAAGACCGTAGAACAGCGTACAATAGAATGTGACTTACCTAGAACGTGCCTATTCACTTGCGACTTAAAAATCACCCAGATTGTACACACCAGGAAACGCAGAAATTGATCATCTTATCTCTTAATCAGTTGGAGCAGATAATGTGGTAAAAAATATAGGTAACTACGCCATGGTTTATACAAGATCTTCCCTTTTGGTGATCCTTGAGATAGCCTAAATATAGCCTTCAGAAGTAGGAACTAACAACATAAACAAATTAGATTTGCCGATCAAATTAAGAGATTTCATTAAGATGGAGTCAAGTAGCGTAATCTTGAATTATCCAATTTACGTTTAGACAGATCCAGAGATACTTGGCTAACAAATTTGTGCGCTGTGGCGCAATTGGGAGGACTTTTAGGTGACTTATAAAATAAGTCTGTGTAATGTTTGGCTTGTGTTCATAAAGCTTTCAATCTTTCAATACCTATTTAATCACACCCATGGGTGGTAATATAAAAAATCTTTTCTGGGACAAATATACTACAAATATAACTATTAATCTTGTGTCTTTGTTAATTATTATTTCATTCCTTAGAAATCCTAACACCGCTTGAGGCAAGTTGCACTACTGCCTGATTAGTACCCGTTAAACTATTCAGCAGATAACTTAGTATAGCTTTCAGTATTGTAGTGGCCTGCTACCTTCACTTTTGTAACATATCAATACAAAAAGCAAAATCCATTAGAGTATTGAGACTTGACAGTACAAAGCTTGGATATTTTATTAAGCCGTAAGTTATCAGCGGATGTTTATCACTAAGCTAAGGCTGGCAACATTGGGTCTCAATGGACGGACGGCGCGCGTCCGGCGCCGGTCCGGTGTTATTGTGGTGTTCTCTGTCCGGCCGTCCGGCTGTCCGGACCGGACGCACAAGACAGCTCCGTGATTAATTAATATTCGTAATGCCTAATGCTTCCGTGTACCGTTAACAAAAGCATCGATTTATCTTTATTTAAATATTTGTAATGTGTGTGTGTTCATGTACATAATATGTGCATGTGTGCTATATAGATGTTTAGTTTGACTGGGGCGACGAACTAAATTAAATTAACCCCTATTTAGGACTTTACTAACATTGAAAGTTTGTTAGTTTTGTGGCATAATTTTGCGACCGCTTGTGAGGTGTCGAAAGCGAGTTTCAGCTTGGTTTTCACTTGGAAAATTCATGTTTGTGCAATGTAATGTTTTGGTACACAAACGGCAAGAGTAAAATGGAAGTGTAATACCTAACCATAGTGCCTTTTAGATTGAAGATGAGGCTTACTACGTACAAGTCTTCCAACTTTACAAGATCAATCTCAGGATTGTAAAATACCTTGACCTTAAATATAAATACCTATATTAGAACTCATGATCTTTCCAACAAGCAAGGAGCAAGTGAATGAGTTTGTATATTTAGGTACGCTGTTTACAAGATATGGTAAGAATGTAGCAGATATTGAAAGAAGAGTTAATGCAGGTAATAGAGTGAATGGAGCTCTGAAGGCGTTTATGAATAGCCAAAACGTGTCCAAAAAGGTACGTTTGGCTGTCCATAGAGGGGTGTTAGTACCTACCTACTCTTATGTCTACCATACGTATAGATGGTAATAGTTGTTGGTGGTGATAGTTGGGTATGGCAGAAGAGTCATGAAAGTAGAATAAATGCTGTAGAAATGAGAGCACTGCGAAATATGTGTGGTGTTTCTTTGACTGACAGAGTAAAGAATTGTGTGATAAGAGAGTGTTGTGGGGTAAAAGAAGATGTAGTGACAAGCATCAAGAAAGGTATGCTAAGAGGGTTTGGGCACGTGGAGAGGATGGATGACGAAAGACTGATCAAGCAGATATATAAGGCAAGTGTGGAAGGGACAGGACGAAGGGAAAGACCTAGGCGGACGTTCTCTGACCAGATTGGAGACATCCTAAAAACAGGTCAGGTTAGAAGCACCCTGAACAGAAGAGCATGCATGAGGAATCTGATGGGAGTGAATGAAGCAAGAGAGATATGTCAGGATCGTTGCAAATGGCGTTCCGTAGTCTCTGCCTACCCCTCCGGGAAACAGGCGTGAGTCTATGTATTTATGTATGTATGATCTTTCCTTTTCCTATGATTATGTTTTAGGTCGCCTCAAGGCCTATGATATAACCTAATGATTCTTATCTTGAAATAAGAAACGGGACTGCTTTACGGGCCCTGCAAAGCAGTAGTGTAGTGTTTTGACATAAATGCCACACAGTCGATGACCCATCTAAGTGACGACCTCCGAGACCCTTGCTTAACTTTGTCGTTCTTCTACGAACGGTAAGTCAAGTCACGCTAAGGGGACTCGTGACACTAGACTGGTACATCCAAAAATTAGCGGGTTGGATCAAATTCATTCCACTTCTGACACAGTATACGTTCCTGAGTAGTGAAATTCTGACAACACAGCATCGTATTAAGCCCGCCATGTTCAATGGTTTAGTGATTACGATACAGGTAGGCACACACGCCGACCGACGTGTGCAAAGCTCTGCGCCGAGCAGTCATCAAACACAGCCCGTATTTGATGGCTGTATCACATTGTTTGGTTAACACTGAGTTATCAATGGCCAATACAAGCCATCATTTAATATCGTACCAGGATACATATTTGTGAACTGGTTGATTAATTATGTGAATGTCATTAAATGGTTGAATGTATGCCGTTGTGGTTTAAGTGGTTTCAATTCCCAGACACGGACGGCAACACGTGTCCGCTGCTGGATAGGTTGTTAAATCTACCACGATGCAAGATAATTAATTGCTTATGTGGGACTGGAGTTTTTTCTTGAGATATTTTCTTGTATGTTCAATTTAACCAGGTCAACTTGTTAGAGGAGTCTTTTAAGCTCAAAGTGGCCCATTTGACAGAGTATACTCCCCGTTCAGATAAATAATGGGAGTAGAATGTCGGAATAATTAGGTATAATTATTTTACTTAATTAGTATCAAATCAAATTTATCAAATCGCGAAATAACTTTGAGGGTAGCAGTTAAATTAAGTAAATAATCGTTAGTGAGTTTTTACGTATTATTTTTTTATAGACTCCCGCCTGTTTCCCCGAAGGGCTAGGCAGAGGTGTAATATTACACCCACATTTCGCCATGAATTTTTAAGTCCCACGTAATAGGGGAAGAGCTTATTGCCGTACCGAGCACATTACCAGACTCCGTGCTGCTACTGAGAATTTCCTAACGGAAAAACCCATTAACACTTTGCCCGACCCGGGAATCGAACCCGAGACCTCCCAATCCCATGCGCACATTTATGCCGCAAGACCAACAAGGCAGTCCGTAGAGATTTTACGTATTATGCTGACGGAAACAGCGTAATAATATGCCCTATTTCTAATCCCATTTTCTATCTGAACGCGTAGTAAATGTTCTGTCTGTTAATAAGATTGCAAAGTGAAGTAGTAGGATTGAAGTATGAGCACCAGAAGTGAATTTTGTCACTTTCTTTAAAACAGGGAACGTGATTATCCAGTGATTATTCAAGCATGACATAGTACCGAAAGAAAGATATGAAAAAGGGTACAGTTTTTCATACAATTTAAAAGCAACCATCGATCATAGTTAAGGTGCCAATATCAATGCTCAAATCAGGGTTTATATTGCCTCTTAAGCAGTTAACGGCAGAGTATAATAATCTATTTCAATCTGTTTTATTTAAACTCCATTCACCTCTCACAATCCCTCAGAAGCGTCGAACTCGTAGCAATGCCAAGAGTTTACCTCTTGACATTGCTCGAGTTTATAAATTAAATGAAGATATTGTAGAGATACAGTTATTCCAAATTCTGTTACGAGAACTAAAGCTTATGTTAATTTAGTTAGGAAACAATATAGCGAACGGAGATATGATAATCTTACTTTATGTTTATTTACATTTCGTTTATTTATTAGTTTAGTGAAATAAATAAACCATGATTCATTTTGAATTAATTATAAGGAACTGCAGTGATGTTAGTGTTGTTAAGGCGAGGTAGATTTAGGCAAATCTAAGAGGGTTTTGAAATGTGAAGAGCTTTAGAATAATCGACAGAAAAAAAATTACAAATAATTTTATTTATTTATTTTTATTTATAGACTCACGCCTGTATCCCCGAAGGGGTAGGCAGAGGTGTAATATTACACCCACATTTCGCCAGGAATTTTTAGATCCCACGTAATAGGGGGCGAGCCTATTGCCGTACCGGGCACATTACCAGACTCTGTGCTGCTACTGAGAATTAAAAACCCAATAACACTTTGCCCGACCCGGGAATCGAACCCGAGACCAAATAATACAAATAATTATAATATTATATTAGTAATTGAACTCACGTGGGAATTTTTGTAGGTCACATGTTCTCGTTGCGAGGAGCGAGAGGTAGGTACCAGGTACTCATAGTACAATCACATCACAGGTGCAATACTGTTATAGAGAAAAGCTTAGGCGTGACAACTAAAAACTCACGTGGATAGTATTGTTAGCTGATTGGCTCTCAGAGTGAAAATCTGAATACTTACAAAACTCCACAAGCTTGATTCAATTCTAATAATACGAAGTGCTCAGATATATAAAAAAGAAACGTGAACCTTTGTCAAAATAATTGTAAATATCTTTTGGGTGTTCGATCCTTTACATTAATAAGAGTAAAAAAAAAACTTACATCTCACGGACTCTTAAACTGTTGAAGCTAGAAACATGAAATTCGGACAGTAGGCAATTTTATGGAGGGTAAAATAGGGTTTGAAAGTTTGTCTAAAAACCACTATTTTGACCTATCCTCTAGCTATTTCGCCACAGCTACACTCAGTAAGCTGTTTGACAAATTAGTCCTTACGCCTAGACCGTCAGTTGCCTCGTTTTGATATTTTATTCACTTTACTATACCTTACCACATCATTAAAAAAATGTGCCTGAACGCAAAACGTCGAGCAAAATGACGAAACCATCATGTTGTCCATTAAATTATATTAAACGTAGTAATTGGTACCGTACAATGCATCCATTAACAATAATTAACAACAGTCCCATATGCCAATGACTTGCAGTGATGCGGACACACTGAAAATGCTCCAATCACTTTGATGTGATCGGAAAATTCTGTCTCTTGAAATAATTGTTTTGGACGCGCTCGAACGGCCACAATCACATAGCCTGGTCTGGTCAGAGGATACTCAATCTAATTAGGACTGCCATCAGCTAAATTTCCGACGTCGGATAACCGCGGCAAAAATCCCGGACATTTGGGTAAAATATGGTTTTTCCCGGACACCTCTGAAAAAGTACTATTTATCGCTTATTTGTAAACACTATTTAAATTTAGGTACACTTTAAAAAACCCCTGCCGGACAGTCCCCGGACGCCTTTAAAACTAGGAATGCCAGATGGACGGCAGCCAGTTGACTTGACTGTTGGTTAGTAGTTGCGATCCTTTGTGGATTCGATGTCCACCCAGTACAAATATTCATGTGAAGAGCATGATTATTTGTGACTGCGTACGTAAGAGAAAATTATGGAGAACTTTTAAACATGTCGGTCACGATTTTTCTTCACCGTTTAGTAAACGTTAATTAACAATTGAATCTGGCTACCTATAATTAATGTTGTGGGGTCGGTTGTGAAAACAATGGTCAGACACTGACCGACACTAGGGACGGCACCTATCTGCAGTTTTATGACACCCCGAGCGTAAGGACCCCTGGCCTTCGCTATTTGGTCCCATGCAATAGCTACTTTAACATGCGCGTTTCAGTTTCATCGCTCGTCGTTTAAGTTTTGCTATTATAACTAAATAGTATCAATCTGTACAAACTTATCTAAGGCATCTACCAACATCATATTTTTTATAGTCTCACGGTCTTATCGCCAAAGGGGCAGGCAGAGGTGTAATATTACACCCACATTTCACCATGTTATAAAGTAATTTAATTTAGGTTCTACGTAATAGGGGACGAACCCCTTGCCGTGAATGGACACATTGCCAGACTCCGTGCTGCTAATGAGAAGTCGGAAAAACGCAGTAACACTTTTGCCTGACCGGGAATCGTACTCGAGACCTGATCACCAGCGAACTGAAAACCTGATTAGCAGACGCATATGCTATCCACTGGACAATGGAGGCAGTTAATCATCTATACATCTATATATACCTATATACATATAAATAAAATTGGAGTCTGTTTGTAATATTAAAATAACCACTTTTTACTAAATGCATATGGATGTAGACATGGTACATATACCGAAATGATTTTTTTTTCAATTTTTGTCTGTCTGTCTGTTGGTCTGTCTGTCTGTCTGTTTGTCTGTTTGTTTGTTCTCGCTAATCTCTGGAACGGCTGGACCGATTTTTGACCGGGTACGCGAAGTAGTTCCCTTAGAAACCGCGGGAAACAGCTAGTATATTATATAGGTCGAAAATATGACAAAACAAGACAAGAGGTACGTATGAGTAAAAAAGTAAGTACTTAGTACTAAGTACTACTTATGCCAAATGTAATATTGTATCTATAGGTGGATTAAGCAACGTTTGTAATTTTAATTCTATTCGAATAAAGAGAGAGAAAGAGGAAGAAAGAGAAAGAGGAGAGAGAAAACATGTCACTAATAAAATGGACACTAAGGCAAAAGAAATACCAGAAATATCATTCCTAGGAACGGATAGTCCCCGAAGGTTAATCATACACTTGTGATTCGTTAAAAACCTTATTCCGTTTCGTATTTACGTTGTGTAATCCAAAATCCAATTTTCCAACGGGAATAAAATTAAAGAAAGCAACCTGTTAATGTAATTTGGGAACTGGATTTTCTCGTACCGTACAACGGAGGTTTTTTTCAGTGCATGTATGTTAGCGAGCATATTAAGTGGCACGTCTGTTGAACGCAATTTGGTACCAGATTTAAGGCTTCTACTGTTTCCATGTTAATAGGTTTTGCCTTTATTTAGGGACGTTGCAACAAGTATTTTGGAAACTTCACTTTATGGCGTGTTGTATTTTACCGAATTACTTATTATTATTATTATTTACCATTTTTCATGTTATATTAGGTATACTAGAGGGTGTCCGCAGCTACGCTTGCACATTCTGTTTAATTGTACTGTTTCTGCCCGTTCGCGTTCCCGTGAGAACTTTGGGACATCCCTTCTTATGGAACCCCTACGATCCCCAAAGAACATACATGCTCAATTTCAGCTTCCTGCGCCCAATAGTTTTGACGGTGGCTTGTCTGTCATTCAGTCAGTAACGCAACGATTTTATATATTATACTGAAGATCTGAATTTGCGCTTTAACGCTGAAAATTGAGACTTTACCGAAATTAAAGCTCCAGATAAGTAATCAAGAAATGTCTTTTGTCCACGATGGAACCTCTTCCTTTTCTTCTATTAAATAGATATTGAGAAATACAGCGCAACATTTTGCACTAACGATTTTCTTTGCCATGTTTATTCGACTATTGGTAAATCCATCCATCTATTCGTATTCCCATCGTTTGTCCTGATAGATTGCGACTCAATTCTGCACATTGAGTTGGGGTTTTCATTTGCAATCAGCCCTTTCGGTGCGTGAAATTGGCCTCAGTGTTACATTCTCGTTTAATCAACCTTGTTATATAGTGAAACGGATTCCTCTCACGTAACGGTAATATGTCTATTTATATGTTCATCAAATCATTACGAAGATGTTGAGATACATCTGTTGGTGTTTGCAGATTTCCTAAATGGTTTTTGAATGTGTGTGTTTACGTGTAGAAGTGAATTATTTTTAGGGACTTTTTCTGAAGGGAATACTGTACGTTACATAGTTTTTGATTTTAACTTAATATAATGCGATGACTACATTTACTTGACTACATTTAAAAGTGTAAAAGATCTGTAAGTTTTTTAATCGCATATCCCAAGTCCGAACAACCGAATTTTGTTGGCTTCTACTAGGTATATGTACCTACATTATTAATATATTGTCTACACTTTTTAGATTAAAACCTAAGTATAGGTATTATTTGGAATGCCATTATTAATAGCATTAAATAGTATATTAACTTCTGACGTCACAGAAAGTTTCTCACTTCTAAAAGACAAGGAGTTGCGGTTATATTTAATATTTGAGGACCAGGTAATTAAGGCTAATAAAGTGGCATCATGCCCACATGCGGATACCGACTGCTAATTAACGTATCTTTAACTTTATCAGACTGACGCAATCTAGATGTGTTTGTACAAGATAAGGATACTGACAGCCTTTAAGGACCCCTACAGTTTTCAAAATGAAGGAACTACATTTTATAATAAAATTAAGTACGCAAATGTTAAGCTTGCTTGAACGTGCTGGTTTAAAAACTGATGTAATCTGAAGATAACTGTTTATATTATTATGATGTAAGGTTACCCTTTCTAAAATAAAGACAAATGTATTAATATTGCATATTGCTGATGATTTCATACTTGATGCTATGCTTGACTGCTGGTAACGGCAAATCTACGTCCTTTAATCATGATGAATCTTGTTGGCCGCTACAGATACGACCTAGCAAAATGGGATATGATCAGCCAATCATCTGTTTACATGCAGTGTGACAGTAGCACTCCAGAACAGACCAATGAGTCACCTGCTGGAGTGTCCTAAATGTCCACACAGGTGTTTGGAGGCCTACCTATGCCCAGTCACAGACAGCTGCTGTGGCATACTGGGCTGATGCCATTTGGTTTCTGTACCATCGACTCGAGAAGAAGAAGGACATCTTTCCTTTTGGTTGGCTTACGTTGCTTCATACTTCGCAAGCGAGCACGAGCAGAGCATGAGTTATCTCTTTTATAAAGAAAAGATTAAGATTCGTGTAATGTGGTGCGCTCGATCTATGCCTATTAGCATCGATCGAGCGCACTACGAGCGTTTGGTGCGTACTTGCCTGTGCTCTTTTGGTATTTGACGAACACTAAGAAACATTGCGCTTGCAGTATGCATAGATTGAAGTGACTTGACGGGGTTGGAAACGCAGAAGCATCCTTACTCCATGTAATCGAATATATAATTAATAAGAGGATTTCAGCAAGCCTTTTGTTAAATTTTTAAAACGTCGTGAGATCTGTTTTTATTGAGAGCGTACGGCAACCTATATTGTAATATGGTCTTAAATGGCCGGTGTTTGCGGTTGAATAACACAATGAGCTGTCTTATAATATATTCAGGGTCTAGTTAGGCGTTTATATGTCCATACAATTGCAAAATTTTTGGCAATTTGTGTTTCATCCAACCATCCAGTTTGCCAACCCGCACTTGAACAGCGAGGTGGACCTTCCTTTCTCACAGTGAGAAGAGGCCCGTGCCCAGCAGTGGGACAGTATATACAATCTAGGGGATAATGACAATGATGTGTTTCATCCAAATGGTAAGATGTGAATCTGATCTGCTAAAATAAAAGTTGTAGTTATGTCTCTTTCATAAATTCATATTAATAAGCATGTGTTCTTCATTGAGTATTGTTGAATAAAATGTAGGAAGGTTACCTAGTCTATTCACAGACGATAGTCTCTGAATACGGAATACAAGCGCGTATCGGTTTCTTTCCGTCATTCTTATTTTATTTGTTCCGTCTTATTTACTCGAACAGCGAGCGCGGCTATAGTGCAATCCAGATACATTTTCATAGCTAGTGCCAGCAAAAGTACAAAGTTCAAATGTTTTTTACACATTACTATTCTTCACCCGCAGCTCCGCCCGCTTGCATTATACACTTAAACCTTCCCCAGGAATGACACTATCTATTGGCGAAATCTGTACAAAAATCCGTTTGTTGGTTTTAGGTTTATCGTGGTCATACAGACGGACAGGATGAAAATTCGAACTAATTTTATATTAAGTATAGATTTTGGAGTTTAGATTTAGATTCTTGAGGGAGGCCTATGCCCAGCAGTGGACGTCTCTAGGCTGACATGACGAAGTTGTTATAGATTACTTTAATATCGCTTGTAACACAATATTACGTGAACTGAACGTCGGGTTCGGTGCTTAAAGTTCAGTTGGTAAAATTATAACACACTAGGATTACTCGTTGTACGAGTAGAGCACCTTTTTCTTATAAACTTGCGTGTTCTCACTTGAGTACAATTATAAACTTTTTATACAAAAATAAAATAAAATACTAACAATATTTACCTACATATGCAGCGATCATGAATCAATACATACTTAACAAACATAAAATTCTGCTATTTCTGAATATGCAATAAGAAAAGATTTTTCGTAATTCTCACGAGATCAGCAAGCAACGGTTTTATAACAAAATATAGGTACTTATGTGCATAGCTGCAGGCATCTGGTACAAAATAAATTTGCATATCAAAGAGAGTTTGTTTAGTGACCATGTTTTGTAAACCAAACAGAGAGAAATGGTCAGTTATCTAATGTCAGGCGGGATATTTACCGCTGTTGATAGTATTGTCAGTAAAACCGCCGGAACGAGTTCAGTAGTGGCACTCACTATTTATTGAATACGTATATAAGTATATTTTTATTTATGCTATTGCCTTTTGTCTACATTGTTGCAACTGTATTTTCAGGTCTAACTTTATATGAAAAAGCCTTTCTCAGCCTATCTGGAACGTTTCTAGATTCCGTATTGCAACGTTAAAAAACAAAGGAAACTAGGTACTGGAAATAACTCCTGTATGTACGGGTGTTTAAATATCGGACACAAAGAACTTCAAGCAACAGTTTGTGGATCCCACAAAGTACCTTGTAACGTATGTCCGGTACTTACCGCGTTGCGTCACAGTACCGCCCATACGCTCGGCCAATCAGAGAAAGCCATCGTCCGCGCTCGTAAGTTTTGCCTATATTTGGTAATGCGCCGACACGAACTGATGGAGGGCCCGGTATATAAAGGGGTCGACAGAGAGGCCGGCACCGCTACTCTACACTAACCTACTAACGCTACTAAATTCTTTACCGCTATATCTATAATTATACTACTTCATACGTGTATCCTGGTCCCAGCTGTGGGTAAGTTACTACATTTACTGCGTTAGCGTACTGCCCATCTCTCTACCTGCTAGCTGAGGCCGGCTGACGCCGCCTGCCTGACTCTATTGGTTGTGGCTCTCCTAATGCTGCTTTCCTTCAGGTTCCAGGTTCACCTTAAGACTCCAGCTACGCTCCTAGACCGCTACACTTTCCTGTATCGCCATCGGCGTCACCTCTGCCGAAGAGTCTGGCCTGCCCTGCTCATCGTACTCGCACCGCCGGCGTCTGCCAGCTGAACCAATGGCCTGCGAGGATCTGCCGCTACGCGCAGCCCTACTAGCAACCTGCCCTGCACACTACCGGAGGGAACAGCGTGGGAGACTGCAGCCCCGCGTTGGGCGCCACTGTAACGGGTTCTGGTACTACGTTGGGCGCCACTGTAACGAGTTAGCTTACGAGGTTGCGATTAGAGGTGAGGAGCCGGCTACCTCTGTCCTAGGTCTGCGGAAGCAGCTCCCTAAATTACTGGAAGCCATTCCAAATGATGACATTTTGGAGTCGGGTCTAGCCATAGCGGTGGACTTCAAGGGCGCTAGCGAGGCCGTCTCTGAGCTGGCCAAGCGACTAACTTCGTTATCTGCCTCTTACGACGCGAACCTAGCTAGGAGGTCTACCGCACTGCACAACCACATTTCCCATAGACTCCGTAGGATGGAACGTCCTACGGCGTATTCAAAACGAATAACCAAATTGTGCAGCCGGTTCGACAAGCTCTCGGCGGAGCTGTCCGCCATTGAACAATCAGGTGTTCGCTCAGCTGATGCTGTGGCTGAGGCCCAACCTGCGCCGTCTACCTCGACGCAGGCAGGGTTAGCCCCAGTGTTGCATTGCGAGCATTTGAGAGTTAGCGAACTGTCTAAGCTATAATACGACGGTACGGGATGCGTCCGAGCGTTCCTACAGCGCGTAACCGAATTCCAAACCGCGCGTAATCTACCTTCCACTAAAATTTTATCATATGCCTCCGAAATTTTCACCGGTAACGCACTTCACTGGTACCGCGGCCTAAAAGAAGATTTCAATGCATGGGAAGAACTCACCACTAAATTAATAGACGATTTCACACCGTACGATTATGACTACCGGTTATTAAATGAAATCCGCCGACGTACTCAAGGTGCTACCGAAACTATAATTATTTATCTCTCGATAATGAATCAGCTGTTCGCTAGGCTGTCTCCGTCAAAGCGATTGTTAGACATCCTATTGCATAACATACGTCCATGCTACTCACTAGTGCTAGCTCCGTCAGTATCTTCAATAGACAGTATAGCAACACTGCAGACGTTATGTTTAAACTACGAACGGATGAAATGTTTGAACTCTCAATTCCGCGAACCGTATTATAATAACGACACGTTGGCACCAGACCTAGCTTACAGTCACAAACCTAATAACCGAGCGCGTAATAATTCCTACAATAATTATCCCGTTGCTACTATAGAGGGTACGTCCGAATACACTGAGAACAACGAACCTAGCAAACCTAAGTCTAAACCTAGCTCTGTCGCTCTAGTCACGTCCAAGTACTGCCCGCGCTGCCGTATCAATGATCACAGTTTGAATGAGTGCAAACGCGATCGGTTTGCAATTTGCTTCAAGTGCGGCTGTAGGGATGTGACATTCCCTAACTGCCCGAACTGTAAATCGACGAAACCAAAAAACTAGTTGGTCAGGGTCGGGCCGTGTCAAAATCTAAATTAGGTTCTACAACCTATTCAACCAATTTTGACAAAGATGATTGGAGAAATTGGCTAAACACTCTAAAAGTGTATTTCTCTAGTTATTCCGTCGCCTCGATCCTGGATAATAAACCTAAAAATGACCTACGGCCCTATGTTAACGTAACGATTAACAGTTTACCTATTTGTGGATTGCTCGATTCCGGTTCAGCCATTACAATTTTAGGTAACAACTCCCATCTGGAGGTAATTACTAAAACCGGGTTAGAAATACAGCAGTGTCACAACACTAATTCCATTCGGACCGCGAATGGAAATATCTTGTTGCCGCGCGGTCTTATCAACTTACCCCCTACTTTTAATAATCAAACCCACTTATTGAAAGCTTATATTATTCCAGAAGTTACAAGTAATTTAATTTTAGGCATCGATTTCTGGAATCTATTTAAATTACTGCCTAACCATATCGCATCCGTATGCATGTCTAAAACATTGCCGTGTAGTGTGGTAAGTGAAAATAAGCCGAGTAACACGAACGTATTGCAATCTTTTAGTGAGTTGAGTGAGTCACAACAAAGAACGGCTAAGTTAATTATAAAGCAATACGAGTCGATTTCCACTGAAAAAACCGGTTTAGGACGAACTCACTTAATAGAACATGCAATAGGCACTGGCGATTCTGCGCCGATACGCCAAAGATATTATAGGTTACCGCCGGCGAAATTAAAAATAATTATTGACGAATTAGACGAAATGCTTGCATTGGGAGTGGTAGAAAAATGCGAAAGTCCGTGGTCGTCACCGATTTTACTAACGCCTAAGAAGGACGGAAAACTAAGGTTTTGTTTAGATAGTCGGAAACTTAATTCTATTACTAAAAAAGACGCGTACAAACTACCTTACGTATCCGAAATTTTAGACAACCTTAGGAACGCTAGATATCTAAGTAGTATAGACTTATCTAAGTCCTTTTGGCAGACGCCTCTTCGCGAATGTGATCGTGATAAGACTGCGTTCTATGTGCCTACTAGAGGAACATTTAGATTTGTGACTATGCCGTTTGGTTTAACGAATGCGCCTGCGACACAACAGCGTTTGGTGGATCACTTGTTTACGAACAGTCCTGAGTTCGAAAACTCTGTATTCGTTTTTTTAGATGATATCGTGCTTATATTGCCATCCTTTAATGCTCATGTGTCACTATTAAATAAAGTATACGAAAAATTAAAATCGGCCAACCTTACCATTAACTTGGAAAAATCTAAATTCTTCCGTGATGAATTGAAGTACTTGGGCTACGTAGTAAACTCTAAAGGATTACATGTAGACCCATGTAAGGTGGAAGCCATTCTTCAATATGCTACGCCTAAGAATAAAAAAGAAGTCAAAAGGTTCTTAGGCATTGCATCATGGTATCGGCGATTTATACCTAATTTTAGTACTATTGCCGGTCCTCTGAACAAACTTACCTCTACCGGTAAGAAAGCCGCACCATTTCAGTGGTCGGTGGAAGCTGATGACTCGTTTTGTAAACTAAAACAATTGTTAAGCTCCGCACCAATATTATCGTGTCCCGATTACGAGAAACCTTTTCAAGTTCACACAGATGCGAGTGCGAGCGGCATCGGTGGGTAACTTACACAAGAAATAGATGGCGTGGAACTACCTATCGCTTACATGAGTAGGTCACTAAATGCACAGGAACAAAACTACAGTATAACAGAACGGGAGACATTAGCAGTTCTAACAGCCCTCGAATATTGGCGCTGTTATTTAGATAACGGGTTAAAGTTTGTTGTGTATACTGACCATTCCGCACTGAAATGGTTCCTAAACTTGAGCAATCCGACTGGTAGATTAGCTCGGTGGTCGGTTCGTCTGTCAGCCTTCAACTTCGAAATAAAGCATCGGCGTGGTGCGGATAATATTATAGCCGATGCGTTATCACGATCCCTATCTGTAAATATAATTAACGCGAATAATAATAACGTGAATGACCCTAATGTTGACACTGATCAATGGTATTCAGCCACCTACAATGGTTGTTTATCTTCGCCTAATGACTATCCAGACTATTCTATTAAAAATAATAAATTGTATCGTTTGATTAAATCTAGGTGTATGCTACGTAAGGAGTTCGAATGGAAAGAAGTACTACCTTCTTCTGATCGAAATAATGCCATATTAGAGAACCATGCCGAACCCACTTCGGGGCATTTCGGTATATTTAAAACTTATAAGCGCTTAGCACTGCGTTACTATTGGCCCAAAATGCGCGATGACGTAGTTAAGTTATGATGACGTAGTAGACCGCTACACTTTCCTGCATCGCCATCGGCGTCACCTCTGCCGAAGAGTCTGGCCTGCCCTGCTCATCGTACTCGCACCGCCGGCGTCTGCCAGCTGAACCAACGGCCTGCGAGGATCTGCCGCTACGCGCAGCCCTACGAGCAACCTGCCCTGCACACTACCGGAGGGAACAGCGTGGGAGACTGCAGCCCTTAGTGTTCAGGCCAGTGTCGTGTTGTTGGTCGGTCATAATCGTGGCAAGGGAAGTGAGACAATACTCGGCAATAAACGCATAGAACCTTTTCTGCGTTTTACTACTACCAGAACCCGTTACAACCTAACCTCTCGTTTGGAGATCCAACACACAGTACTCGGCTGTGTCAAAAAGCGAGACACCGTCTCAAAGGACTACCTACTCCATACCTGAAGTATCTTACTAATCCTAAATCCGGATATCCAAACATGAACACATTATAATGAACACAGAAGCCACTAATATCGTGTTTCTTTACTTTATAATTCAAATGAATATAACAATACAAACATACCTACTTACATTCATAGTTTTGAAAACGTAACATTTTAATTAACCACATACAGTCACACTTCGCAAGTATACCGAGTTGATTAACCCTTAAATTCCGCAGCAATGATACGCCAATGTTATTTTCCTTTAAACTGGATTGTTGGTTAGATTACAGAGGGCGTTCCGCGGGGCGGAAGCTAGCTGGCGAGATAAAGCGGTAACTGTGGAAATTTATCGACGCGGTCACGACATACAGCGGCGGGCGGTAGCGGCAGCGATTTCGATGCACAGTAGAACAACTGCCAGCTAGACCACCATAAGGGCGAGAATGGCTCAGCAAGACATCGTCGCTTCCAGTGCACTTTACACGCACATTGACACTTATATACAAAACCAGTTTCTAGTGTGCCTCGACTCTATGAGCGAGCCAAGAGATTTTTTTTCAAACTGGTTCAGCGTCGACTTGCTTGATTGTACATGTTAAGGTAGTTAGAGCCTTGCTGATTTCATTTCTTGCATGAATGGGCCGGCTGCCGACTCGAACGGGAAAGTCCTACTCTCACACGGAAAGTCGACGTAAAGTAACACTACCTATATTGTAACATTTCGTTCGGTGCGTGAGATTGCCGGAGGCCCCATCCCCTATTCCTTTCTCCCTCATCCCACTCCTCCGCCTGTTCCTTTCCCCAACCCCAAGGGGTGGCAACGTACATGTAACTCCTCTTGTGTTGCTTGTGTCCATGGGCCACGGCAATCCGCCTGCTCGTGTGCTGCTTTTTTTCTAACCTCTCATTGTTGGGCAAAGGTCTCCCCTACACTTCTCCCTGTCGCCAGCTATTTCTGTCCATGTTTTGAGAATGCATCAAGCTCATCTCGTGTACCGCTTATGACAAAAAAACATGGCGTGCTTTTACTCCGCCGCGGCCCATGTCGCGTCAGAGTCAACGCGCCATGTTGAAATCGCTGCCATTGCCGCCCGCCGCTGCATGTCGTCACAGGCCGTATCGACGCGCCATAGGCATTGTGGCTGGCGCACCGTACATAACGACGCGACGCGACGGAGCTACAGCGCTTGATTTATTTCTCTTTACATTGAAGGGTTACCTAAATTAATACGAAGGTCTTATTGCTCCAAGACACATAATTGTTTGCTATTTAAGTTCAGAGTGCAGATTTTATTGTTTAGGTAGGTCATGTAGCCCAAAAATCCGATTCGTGGTGAAAACTTCTACATTGAAGACCGTGGAACATAATAGGCCAGCTGGCAATCCGCAGATGAGATATAAAGACAGCAAAGTGGAGATTGAAAGAGATCTACCCAGCAGTTACTGTAGGTACATTTTTTTTTTGTTGGTGATAGGCTAATGTACGGCATGCATGATGAAACAACGTAGGTACAATGCAATACGCTTACCTAGAACGAGCCTATTCACTTGCGACTTGAAAACACCCAGATTGTACACACCAGGAAACGCAGAAATTAATCATCTTATCTCTTAATCAGTTGGAGCAGATAATGTGGTTAAAAATATAAGTACATACCAACGCCTTGGTTTATACAAGGTCTTCCCTTTTGCTGATCCTTGAGATAGCCTAAATATAGCCTGCAGAAGTAGGAACTAACAACATAAACAAATTAAATTTGCCGATCAAATTAAGAGATTTCATTAAGATGGAGTCAAGTAGCGTAATCTTGAATTATCCAATTTACGTTTAGACAGATCCAGAGATACTTGATGAACAAATTTGTGCGCTGCCGCGCAATTGGGAGGACTTTTAGGAAATAAAATTTATATCTTCTAGGATTTTGTAACTTATAAAATAAGTTTGTGTAATCTTTGGCTTGTGTTCATACAGCTTTTAATCTTTCAATACCTATTTAACCATCCCCATGGGTGGGATTAAAAAAAAAACTTTACTGGGACAAATATACAACAAATACTTATAACTATTAATCTTCTTTGTGAATTATTTCATTCCTTAGAAATCCTAACACCGCTTGAGGCAAGTTGCACTACTGCCTGACTAGTACCCGTTAAACTATTCAGCAGATAACTTAGTATAGCTTTTAGTATTGTAGTGGCCTGCTACCTTCCCTTTTGTAACATATCAATACAAAAAGCAAAATCCATTGGATAAATACAGTATTGACACTTGACAGTACAAAGCTTGGATATTTTACTAAGCCGTAAGTTATCAGCGGATGTTTATCACAAAGCTAATGCTGGCAACATTGGGTCTCAATGGACGGACGGCGCGCGTCCGGGCCGGACCGGCGTTAGTGGTGTTCTCTGTCCGGCCGTCCGGTTGTCCGGACCGGACGCACAAGACAGCTCCGTGATTAATTAATATTCGTAATGCCTAATGCTTCCGTGTACCGTTAACAAAAGCATCGATTTATCTTTATTTAAATAATCGTTATGTATGTGTGTGTTCATGTATCTTTACGAGTCCATGTGTGCTATATAGATGTTTAGTTTGACCGGGGCGGGGCGACGAACTAAATTAGATTAGGTAACCCCTATTTAGGACTTTACCAACATTGAAAGTTTGTTAGTTTTGTGGCATAATTTTGCGACCGCTTGTGAGGTGTCGAACCCGATTGTCAGGTTAGTTTTCGCTCAGAAAATTCGTGCTTGTACTATTGAATGTGTTGGAGGGGGGTTAGAAATGTGAAGCTCAGAAGAGCTATCAAAACTGAAGTGGAATATCTTTAACATAGTGTTTTTGAGTAGGGCAACTAAAGAAGAGAATTACTACACAAGTCTTTACCAGACCAATTATAGGGTAACTCTCTTATGATTTGCTCAATGTCCTATTATATTATATTATACTAATATATAAAGCTGAAGAGTGTGTTTGTTTGTTTGAACGCGCTAATCTCAGGAGCTACTCAGTTCAGTGTTAGATAGCCCATTTATCGAGGAAGGCTATAGGCTATATAATCGCTATGAGCGACGGGAGCCGAGCAGTAGCCTAGTAAATAACGCGGGTGTAGCCGCCGGGCATCCTCTAGTAAACTATACGAGATCTGTAAAATAACTTGACTTTTAATATATAACGTGCTTATAATGCAATTCCATAAATCTTGAATATATATATTAGGGCTGGTGACACCGACTACACAGGTAGGTGCATCTAAAGATTAGCGCATTCGAACATACTCATCCCATCTCTGACACAGTATACGTTTCAGAGGAGGGCAATTCTGACAACACAGCATCGTGTTAAGCCCGCCATGTTCAATGGTTTAGTGATTACGATACATGTAGGCACACACGCCGACGTGTGCAAAGCTCTGCGCCGAGCAGTCATCAAACACAGCCCGTATTTGATGGCTGTATCACATTGTTTGGTTAACACTGAGCTACCAGTGGCCAATACAAACCATCATTTAATATCGTAATAGGATACATATTTGTGTACTGGTTTATTATAATTTTTTTTTAAATGTTTTATTTATGGATTTTATTAGACAGTTATAAGGGTTTTACAGTACCTACATTACATTAGAACTAACTATAAGTAAGTGGCTATTTACAAATAAATTAAAATAATAATTTCTATACTTAAATAACTAATTATATTTAAATTTATGTTTTATTTATTTTTTATAGTTTCACGCCTGTATCCCCGAAGGGGTAGGCAGAGGTGTATCTAATATTACACCCACATTTCGCCATGAATTTTTTTTTTGGTCCCACGTAATAGAGGGCGAGCCTATTGCCATACCAGGCACATTACCAGACTCCGTGCTTCTACTGAGAATTTCCTAACGGAAAATCCCAATAACACTTTGCCCGACCCGGGAATCGAACGCGACACCTCCCAATCCCACGCGCACATTTATGCTGCGAGACCAACGAGGCATTCTTAGCGAGTATTAATTATAATTATGAATGTCATTAAATGGCTGAATGTATGCCGTTGTGGTTTAAGTGGTTTCAGTTCCCAGACACAGACGGCAACACGTGTCGGCTGCTGGATAAGTAGTTAGTTAAATCTACCATGATGCAAGATAATTAATTTCTAATGCGGGACTGGAGTTTATTTCTTGAGATATTTTCTTGTATGTTCAATTTCACCAGGTTTACTTGTTAGAGGAGTCTTTTAAGTTCGAAGTGGCCCATTTGACAGAGGATACTACCCGTTACATTATCAGCCTTTAACAGTCCACTGCTGGACTAGGCCTCACCTTTGAAAGGAAGAATTGGCCTACTATACCACGCTGGCCAAACGGGTTGGTATAGGGTTTGTATCAAGTTTTCCTTCTCTTATAGTGCTGTTCTCTGCATAATTTGCTCCCTCTGTCGGCTCTTACGACACCCATGAGATGATAATTGGGGTGGTGACATTCCGTATTCTTAATCCGTCACCACACGGATAATACTACCCGTACAGATAAATAATGGGAGTACATTTTTTTTTATAGACTCGCGCCTGTAACCCCGAAGGGGTAAGAGGAGTAATATGTAGGTATTACACCTACATTTCGCCATGAATTTTTAGGTCCCACGTAATAGGGTGCGAGCCTATTGCCGTTACCGGGCACATCACCAGACTCCGTGCTGCTACTGAAAATTCGTAAAAACCCAGTAACACTTTTGCCCGACCCGGGAATCCAACCCGGGACCTCCGATCAGCAGTCGCATACGCTATCCATTGGACCACGGAGGCAGAATGGGAGTAGAATGTCGGAATAATTAGGTATAATTATTTTAGTTCATTAGTATCATATCAAATGTATGAAATCGCGAAATTACTTTGAAGTTAGTAGTTAAATTAATTAAATAATCGTTCGTGCGTTTTTACGTATCATGCTGATAGAAACGGCGTAATGCCCCATTTTTAATGACATTTTTGCCATCCCATCCCTCATTTTTAGCAAAGTGCAGTAGTAGGATTATAGTATTAGCGCCAGAAGTGAATTTTGTCACTTTCTTTAAAACAGGGAACGTGATTATCCACAGTTCAAGCATGACATAGTACCGAAAGATAGATATGAAAAAAGAGTACATTTGTTTATACAATTTATAAGCAACCATCGATCATAGTCAAGGTGCCTATATCAACGGTCAAATCAGGGTTTATAGTGCCTCTTAAGCAGTTAACGGCAGAGTAAAATAACCTATCTCAATCTGTTTTATTTAAACTCTATTCAGCTCCCACAATCATTCAGAAGTGTCAAACTCGTAGCAATGTTAAGAGTTTACCTCTTGACATTGCTTAGTTTATAAATTAAATGAAGATATTTGTAGAGATACAGTTACTCTAAATTCTGTTACGAGAACTAAAGCTTATGTTAATTTAGTTAGGAAACAATATAGCGAACGGAGATATGATAATCTTACTTTATATATATATATATATATATATATATATATATATATATATATATATATATATATATATATATATTAAAATTTCGTTAATTTATTAGTTTAGTGAAATAAATAAACCATGATTCATTTTGAATTAATTATAAGGAACTGCAATGATGTTGGTAGATTTAGGAAACTCTAAGAGAGTTTTGAAATGTAAAGAGCTTTAGAACTATTGACAGTAAAAAAATACAAATATAATATTATATTCGTAATTGAACTCACGTGGGCATTTTTTGTAGGTCACATGTATTCATTGCGAGGAGCGAGTGGTAGGTACTAGGTACTCATTGTATCTACTGGTCCAATACTGTTAGAGAGAAAAGCTTAGGCTTGACAACGGAAAACTCACGTGGATTGTATTGTTAGCTGATTGGCTCTCTGAGTGAAAATCTGTCGCTCCCAGACTATAGTACTTACAAAAGTCCACGAGCTTGATTCAATTCGAATAATACAAAGTATTCAGATATATTAAAAAATACGTGCAATCTTTATCAAAATAATTGTAAGTATATTTCAGGTGTTCTATCCTTCACATAAATACTTGTAAAAAAACAATACTTACATCACACGGACTCTAAACTTCTGAAGCTAGAAACAAGAAATTCGGACAGTAGGCAATTTTATGGAGGGTAAAATATGGTTTGTCTAAAACCGCTATTTTGAAGCTCTATCCTCTAGCTATTTCGCCACAGCTACACACAGTAACATTACATACATACTTAGACTCACGCCTGTTTCCCGGAGGGGTAGGCAGAGACTACGGAACGCCATTTGCAACAATCCTGACATATCTCTCTTGCTTTATTCACTCCCATCAGATTCCTCATGCATGCTCTTCTGTTCAGGGTACTTCTAACTTGTCCTGTTTTTAGGATGTCTCCAATCGGGTCAGAGAACGTCCGCCTAGGTCTTCCCCTTCGCCCTGTCCCTTCTACACTTGCCTTATATATCTGCTTGGTTAGTCTTTCGTCATCCATCCTCTCCACGTGCCCAAACCATCTTAGCATACCTTTCTCGATACTTGTCATTACATCTTCTTTTACCCCACAAAACTCTCTTATCACACAATTATTTACTCTGTCAGTCAAAGAAACACCGCACATACTTCTCAGTGCTCTCATTTCTACAGCATTTATTCTACTTTCATGACTCTTCTGCCATACCCAACTTTCACTACCATACATAAGATGGTATATATGCACCCCTCTATGCACAGCCAAACGTGCCTTTTTGGACACGTTTTGGTTATTCATAAACGCCTTCAGAGCTCCATTCACTCTATTACCTGCATTAACTCTTCTTTCAATATCTTCTACATTCTTACCATCTCTTGTAAACAGCGTACCTAAATATACAAACTCATTCACTTGCTCTACTCGTTGTAAACTGTTTGATACATTTGTCCTTACGTCTAGACTGTCACTTGCCTCGTTTTGATATTTTATTGACTTCACTATACTTTACCACAGCATTTAAAATTGTGCCTTAACTCAAAATGTCGAGCAAAATGACGAAACCATCATGTTGTCAATTAAATTATATTAAACGTAGTAATTGGTGCCGTACAATGCATCCATTAACGATAATTAACGACAGTCCAATATGCCAATGACTTGCAGTGAAGCGGACACGCTGAAAATGGTACTATCGCTTTGATGTGATGGGAAAATTCCGTCTCTTGAAATAATTGATTCGGACGCGCTTCAACGAGCACGAGCACCTAACCTGGTCCGATAATTCTCATTCTTGTTGACTGACATTATGGGTAACTGGTACTGAGCCTGACTGCTAAGCTGGAGGGTTCGATCTCCGAGGTATCGGTGTAATTTATATAATTATCTGTGTATTTTACTTAAATATGTTAACAGCTAGGTGGTTGATATAGTATCGTAAGCTCTACTTAGTTTAGTATCATTTGGTTGTGCGTGAGTTGTCCTAAGAAAATATTTGTAAATAAGATTACTCAATGGTTTTAATTTTAGTCAAGTAATAAGACCACCAGATTGTTTAAAAAAAATATATTGTCGTGGTATGCAACACGATTATGTATAGCTATAACATATGTAGTCAATTTAAATACATATTTTTTTAATTAATACCTTATATTTGGAAAGCCACGTTTTATGATAGCTAGTTTCATAATTCGCTGTCTATTTATTTAATATTTTTCATCCGGTCTTACAATTATTTTGTTTTTAATAACATAATTATGTAAGTACTAGAGGCCGCCAGTAGCTACGCCTGCATATTTTTTAAATTTACCCGTTTTGGCCGATCCCGTGGGCATTTCGGGAAATCCCTTCTTAGTGCACCCCTACGGTCCCCAAGGAACATACATGCCAAATTTCAGCTTCCTGCGGCCAATAGTTTCGGCTGTAGCGTGTCTGTCAGTCAGTCAGTAACGCAAGGATTTTATATATTAAGATAAGACAAATATATAAAAAAAGTTCAAATACCTACTCAGATGGCAAAGAAGGCGGCGAAAATTAAAGTTCTAGCGAAATCTTGTAAAAGCCGGCCCTTAACGTTACGATTTATAGTAATTATATTTATACAATCTAAGTAATATACGTCGCAGTGATAAGGTTACAAAGGTTTCGAATGTGTTAACATATCACATCCAAACAAGAATAAATGGTTAATATATTAAAATTAAATGCATGATATGCACAAAAAGATGCAAGGGACGAGATTGAATCGTCAATTGATTTATAGGCGTCATTTTGTTATAGATGTGCCATCAGTTTGTGTGGGAGGCGGAAATGCGTAGCTTCAATGAAATATGACAAAAGAGTATTGGGCATCTCTTAATTGCTATTGCTGCGCGGTGTCGCAACCGCGGGTCACGTGACAACTGTCACTTATAAAACATGGCTGCCAGTTTGTCAAGTGTCTTCGATGCCTCACACGAAGATAATTATTATGTCTTCTAAGACAATATCTCTATTTGAAGAGATGGATGGTTAATTCATTCGTTTGGGACCGCTGTGCTTCTAATGGGCGGTGATTGAAGAATGATACCCATAGGCCGTATTTTATTTTAAGGCGTTTTCTCTTGGACCTCCCAATGGCAATAGAAATATAAATAGTAGTAAAAATCCGTTTATTTTTTCTAAGAAGCTTAATATAAATTATATTACTTGGTGATTGTAGGTACTAATGTGTATTAATGTCAGTTATCTTTACATGTTTTAAGAAAGGTGATATACAGATCTAACCAATTACGTTTTTGATGGCGCAATCATTTTCCTGTTCTTATCAATTGATTAGAGCAATTCTATTTCTTCATCCGTCATGTCATAGAAGAAGATAGTCGTCCCATCGTTTCAGTCTTCAGCTAGAGTGCTATTCACCCTTAATTAATCATGGAGTAATGAAGAATATTAGCGTAGCCCAGCCGGCGTGCCCACCGTAGTGGTCCCGGTGGCCATTATATATCAAACACAGTCAAATTTATAGCTTAATAATGTACTTATTTTATCTTAATTTTTAGGTGCTTGCTGACTAACATTTTGATTTTTGTCTCATCATCATCTTCGTCCTAGCGTTATCCCGTTTAGTTGCATCCAAGTTTTTCACCTTGAAGATAGAGGCCGTTTTCTGGTCTAAACAGATGTTGTGACAGAATATTCAGCTTTGATTTTTGGGTGTGATGGTAGTAGAGCCTTGCTGATTTCAGCATGAATGGGCCGGCTCGACCAGGGAAGTAGGTACTACCCTCTCACGGAAAATCGACGTAAAGTAACAGTACCTAAACTGTTGCGTTTCGTTCGGTGAGTGAGAGTGCCGGAGGCCCTATCCCCTATTCCATATACCTCACCCACTTCTCATCTTATCACCGTTCCCAACCCAAAGAGGGGACAACGCACTTGTGTCCATGGGCGGCGGTAATTGCTTACCATCAGGCGATCCGTCTGCTCGTTTGCCTATTACTATAAAAAAAAAACTGTGCGGCTGTAATGTCTCGATCATGCGAAGTGGCATTGCATTGATATTTGGGTGGGCATGCTTACAACGACTGGATTGCGCTTGGGGCTTTATTGCACTGGATTGTTGGGAGTTGTCGTAGGAGTAAAGGTTGAAGGTCTTATCACGGTGTGTTATTTGACTAAAGGCTTGCATTTAAAGTTATAATGATTTATCTTCTACTTATATGGAAACCCGAAGAAACGGCAACCTGACATCAAAACCTATATCAATTCGTTTGTGCCAATGTGATATAGTGGCCTAGTGGGCCCAACCCTCCTATTCAGACTGCCGCGTTGGTCTCGCGGCATATATCTGCGCGTGGGATTGGGAGGTCTCGGGTTCGATCCCCGGGTCGGGCAAAGTGTTTTTGGGTTTTCCGTTAGGAAATTCTCAGTAGCAGCTCGGAGTCTGGTAATGTGCCCGGTACGGCAATAGGCTCGCCCCCTATTACGTGGGACTAAAATAAATCTGGCGAAAAGTGGGCGTAGCAATATACCTCTGCCTACCTCTTCGGGGGTATAGGCGTGAGACTATATATGTATGTATGTATCCTCCTATTCACTCACAGTACTACTGAGAAGCAAAATATGATGAGGGCCTTAAAAGTTTAGCAGATCTTTTGAGCTTCCTAATTTGCTTTACTGTGAAAGGCTGTAAACGTATGAGAATTATTTACATCAAGATATGACTCTCCCATAAACTTTACAAAACATCCAACACTCGTATAAATACACGATATGCAAAGATAAAATGTTCATAAACAAAACATACCGTAATAAAAACCCTTGTAACGGGTAAAATCATGTTATATATACCCAGTATACGGTGGCCTCTGATTTATCATAAGCCTCTTCGAAAAATATATTGATATTTTTACTTTTAGTTATACTAATATTGTTCGAGCTATTCCATATTATCATTGTCATTATCTTCCATTTTCGTAAACTGATACAATAGGCTTTATTTGTCTGCCCGAGCGAAGGGCTATAAATTAAGAAAATTTTATCCAATAATTGTTGACGTATCCTAATCGGAAGTCCAGAGACCATTGTCGAAGTAATCCGAGAAATGTTTTTGAGGAAAAAGAGGTATTTACACCCTTAAGATACTTATCTCAAGTGCATAAATACCTCCCTCTTTTTGAGCGACAAGGCGATGAAAGGCAGTTAGTCATTTAATGAAACCTTTTTTGTAATTATATTTTTCTTTAACTTACTCTTCAAGCAATTATCTTCTCCATTTTTCTACGAGAAATAAAATATTTCTCGTAAAAAAATGGAGTCAGAGGGTCTTAAAATAGTATCTTAAGTAACATATTATTATATCAAATTTAGCTTTGCTAAAATGACGTAGTTTACATAATTTTTAAGTAACTTTCAAGGCGTCTGGCAGAAGTAATGGCCCACGGAAAGTGTCGGGCAATAATGAATTTCAATTTTAGACAGTATTTTTAAACACATATTTGAATACCAGCTTTGATACTTTAACGTAAGTAAGTATGTTTTTTTGGTACCTTTACTTCGCGCTACCTGTGAAATGGCCCAGCATTCAAGTTAGTGGGTCGGCATACCTCTTAACAAGATTGTATACTAATCATCCTCAACATTTCAGCTTTGCTAAAATGACGTAGGTCTGGCGGCTCTGGGATCTTACTCTATTTCGATCTTATTATAGAATTGAAATAATAAAGGAAGGATATGCTTTTAACAGACGAAAATAACAGACGGCATATTTTTCTTCTTTAAGTTTCATGTTACACTGGCGTTTCAAGTTGACTGTTGTACACAGGTAGTTTAATTTCAACTCGTTGTTGTACAATATGTATGAGAGTATAACTTGGCAAAGTGACAGGTGTCTGCATTATGTCGGGCTTCTCGGTACATTACACGATTTGAATGTATTATTTATTTACAAGCGAGTGACTGTGCGAACCTACAGGTGAGCGATGCTCTGGAGAATTCTAGTTCCTCGTATTGCTATTTTAGAATTGACTCATCATGTATTTTCGTAGTCTGATTTTATATATTACTAGACGTCGACAGCGGTTTCGCCCGCGTCAATTATACATATGTATACCTTCCTCTTCATTCAATCTATTAAAAAAAACGCATTAAAATCCGTTGCGTAGTTTTTAAGATTGAATTAAGCATACATAGTGACAGACAGACAGAAGACAGACTTTGTTTTATACTATGTAGTGATTCTGTTTTAGGTTTGTACTATGATTTGTAGCTAAAATTAAAGTTATGGATTTTATTAAAAAATAGATGATGCCCGCAGCTCCGCCTGCACGTATTTTTAATTTAACCGTTTCTCCCAATCCCTTGTGAATTTCGGGAAATCCCTTCTTAGTGCACCCTTACGGTCGCCAAGAAACATACATGCCAAACTTCAATTTCTTGCACCCTGTACTTTCGGCTGTGCGTAGTCTGTCAGTAATTGAAGAATTTATATATAAATACTAGGTGACCCGGCGAAATTCGTACCGCCATATAATTTTTTTAATTTTCGCATTTTTTTGTGAATCTAAACCATTCACAAGTCCCTTTGAACATACACAAAAAATTTGATCATCAAATCGGTCCAGTCGCTTAGGAGGAGTTCAGTGACATACCTACACACGCACACAAGAAATATATATTATACTAGCTGTTGCCCGCGGTTTCATCCGCGTCCTGAGGGAACTACTTCGCGTACCTGGTTAATTTATAGCCTAGTGTAGCCAGTGAACGTCCCGTCGAAACCGGTCCAGCCGTTCCAGAGATTAGCGAAAACAAACAGATAGACATACAAAAATTAAACAGAATGTAATTTCGGTATATGTACCGTGTATGATAAAAATTGGTTATTTTAATATTACAAACAAATACTCCAATTTTATATATATGTAAAGATAAAGATATATATAGACATTATTTATACTATTAAGGGCATATTGATTATCTCCTTGGTCCAGTAACGAGGTTAACTGGTGTTAATTTTGTAGGCCCGTTGAATTGCCATGTGGTAGGATCGCGTATTTATTAGTCACATTACTAAATAACTAAATTAAACATATGGGAAAGAGAACTGCTGTGGTTCTCAGGCCCAAAACTGGGACGTATCCAGAAGAGGAGGAGTAAACGAGTCCATACCCGCCCTCTAAAACCTACCTCATCAGGGTTAAGACCTCGAAATCCAAATACTGAATCCACCACTGGTTATGTTTGATTGAATTATTAATTGTCGCTCTCCCGTTACTTCTGTTGAACCGATTATTCACACTGTGGTGAGTAGGCGAATCTCCACCACTAAGGGAGGTCGAGGATACCGCAGTGGTTTTAAAGTACGTAACTTCTTTGAAATCTCTCACTATCTATCTCACTCTAAGTGTGAAGGGACTGCTGGATTTGCCACCGTGACACAAAAAATAATTATTCTCATCAGTTTTTATTACAGTAAAAATCATTATACTACTGTCTTATTACTCTGTTCAAGAAACGGCAACTACCCAACCCAACAAACTTTAAAAGTTTCACATCTTACATTCAAATCTCACTTCAACGGTAACTATAGTCCAGAAACTTTTGATTCGACTTTAGCAAATCTACGGCAGTTTCGAATTGAATATCGGAATTCAAATTACTTCGGATAGTTAGTTGCGCTAATGTAGTTTTCATTTCCAATTGGAAAGTGAGCTCGATAATTAGATCTTTTGGATTCTCTGTAACCTCTGGTAATAGACGAGCTAACGACTTATGGACTGTTTTTAAGAGACTTCGGCAATAAAATGGATCCTAGTTTTACCAGTTTATTACCATAGCGTATAGAATGTTTGAGTGACTTCTGAAATATCCGTTTTAAATTTTTTTGGTTTCCTCTGTAAAATATATTATGACACGTACGATTGAACAGTCAAATTTAAATTACAGGTTATCGCTGGACTGGAGCGGTGCCGTTACAGAGACTGCACAATGTGCCTTAACCTTCATACAGCTTTTTCCACAAGTGCGTAAAAATCCATATCAGTAAGGTATCGCTGGTAGTACTACGACCTGCCGCCTACACACTGACACGGTCATACCCATTAGTATTCCGAGTAGAGGGCCAGTGCAGTGCATATATCGGACCGGTTATAAATGCAGCGGACGTGCCTTCCATGTGCCGCGCCTAGTGCAGGCACTCGTTAGCATACTGCATTACCCAAATAACTTCTACTAATATTGCTAATGCACGGTTTTATAAAAGAGCACTGCAGCATATGGGGTCAAGGAATATATTGAATAGTTACAGGGGCTTTGAAAGTTATATGTATATTGTTTAAAAGCGAACACCAAGCTATATGGATGTCCGATCTACTCAATGACGCGTCAAAAATGTTCATCATACCTACACGCCGGTATTATATAGGTATGATGACTTTAAATAGTAGCACATAGAAGCAGTCATTCAACGCAAAAAAAATAACTGATATGGAAAGATGCAACACAGTAATAGTAATTTATAATCCTCATTTATAGGTTTCAGAATCGACAAAAATAATGTTTACTTGTTACATTCAGTAGGCTGGGATAATTATTTTCCGAGCAATTTTCTTCTTGCCAAGATACAAAGCAGCTGTTAGAGAGGAGAAAATAAAAGAAAATTGGTCTGTATTGTTCTCGATCTTTATGTATTGTTTGTTATATGTTTTACACAGAGTTGTAATAATAAAAATAATGTTCTACCACATTCACACAACACCATCTAGTCCCAAACTAAGCAGAAGCTTGTACTATGGTACTAGACAATGGATGAACATACATATACACATTTTTTTGTAAATACATACATATTATACATAGAAACACCCAGACCAAGACAAACATCCATGTTCATGCTCACAAATGTTTGACTTGAGCGGGAATCGAAGGTATTCTCTCGTTTTCCATAAATTCATTTGCACTAATATTGTTTGCCATAATCATCCCCGATCATAATATTTATTTGCACTATTATTATTTATACTAATAACGTTTGCCTTAACAACTCAACAGTGATAACTTTTATTTGCCATAAAATGACTTTCTATAACAACATATATCATAATAATTAGTTTCCATAAGTAACACATCTCATAATCGACTCTTGACATAATTAAAATTTGATATAATAATGAAAATTATACATAATATTGTTAGGTCGAAATTAATGATCGTTAACACCCCGATTCTCTTTTGACCCTTGACCAAAAAATAGGAGCCCTGCCAAGCAGGGCTCCGTCAACTTAGTCCACATTTTCAACACTAGTTCAATAAACTGAAGTTGAATTAATTATTGTTAACACCCCGACTCAGTGCAATCCGACTCGGATAGGTTAGGTTAGGTTAGGGTTCTCTTTTGACCCTTAATCCAAAAATAGGAGCCCTGCGAAGCAGGGCTCCGTCAACTTAGGCCACATTCTTCACACTAGTTTAATAAACTGAAGTTGTTTTAGATTATTGAAAACGAAAATTATAGCAAATACATTTATGGATTTAAATTACTATGACACTTGATCGATTATGACCAACGGAATTAGTGAAAGTCATTTTATGTCATTTCACGATTATGACAACTGAAGCGTTATTTCTAATGAAATTATGGCAATAACCAGTATGGCATATGAAATTATGGCATTTTAAATTATGGCAAACATTAGTAAACCGGAATCGAACCCGCGACTTTCGGCGTAGCAGTTGATTACACTCCCGCGGCGCCAACCGGTCGTGTCATGCTATGCCAAAATTGCGCTATGTTTATTTTTGGTATAGCTACAGGTCGGTACAGCTCAGCAACATTTTGTTTGGCCCGTATATTGGATCTAGGTTTGGACATGCTGATTTTATAGTATGGCTAACTTTACAGAATACAAAGTTGTTTCAATTTTGCTTCCTCAAAGCGTTGCCCACCTGGATAAACAAATTCCAAGAATTTAAAGCTACATTTTTATCTGAACACAATTTATATATCTACATATTATGTGCGTTTATTGATATGCGCTGTAATTTCCTTTAACTTGAATTGCATGAAGGCTTTGAAAGTGCGCTTCACCACTTGCCACTGCACCACGGCAAAATCTTTCCAGTTACATCTGACTGTAGCTAGGTCTTCTTTCTCTTAGCGTTATCCCAGTTTCAATCTGCGGTCCGCTTACTAGTCTAACCGGATTTGGCTGAATATTAGCTTTTCCACAGAGCGACTGCCTGTCTGACCTCCGCAACCCGAAGGGATAGCGATATTCCATGGTCTAGGCTAGTGTCAGTTTATTTAGAAGGTACTGACGCCCTGTAACGACTGTCAAAGATCTTTATGACAACCGGGACCGACGGCTTAATGTGCTCTCCGAGGCACGGGACAAGCGATAATTAACAATTCAATACGCACATAACTCCGAAAAGTCATTGGAGCGCACCGTGGATTCGAACCCGATACCCTCTGCATGGCAGGCTGTTGGTATATCGACTCGGCTATCGCGTACAATATACAAATTCTAATTATCATGAAGCTGATGAGTTTTAATGTCCGAATACTTAATGTCATAAATTGAACGTCTGATCTGAAACATGAAGAAAATTTTACATTATCAGGCATGAGTACTAACTTAAATATCTGATAAACTCTTTTTCAATAATAGTCCTAAGACTATTATTAAAAAGAAACCTAAATATCGTTAAATTGAGTATTAATGAACGCGAAACCAGTACGACGATACATATTTATTGCGATACATACATTGTATACCTGATTTGATCGACTATGAATGAATATAACATCAACAGAACACACAGCTATTACAATTCATTGACCAGTTTTTGCTATAAAAATCCCATTACTACTAAGTACAGCCTTTACACTTTTACCGAGAACATCAACTCATTTGAACGAGTTGAGTAGCTGTTGTTACTAGGAACACTGCAGGCAATAAGGCTTCATGTTTTTAAAGAAACCATTACATAAATTGAAATAAGAAGGAATTGAAGATGGCGCGATGTTGTTTAATTAATTTTCTGCGACTAGGTTTGACTATTTACGGATCTTGACTGAAAATAAACCAGTAAGGGAAATTTTAATAAGGAGGAATTTAAAATAATTTTCATACTATACTTATATTGTGTATTCATTGAGGATATTTATGGTCGCTTTTATTTTATTTTATTTAGGCAAACTAGCATTAATATTGTGGCGCGGGAATTTTACTAACATTCAATCAACGAACACAAAACACGACTAGACTCAAAACAACAAATTGTGGATCACATAAAGTGTTGTCTCGCGTGGGGATCAAACCCACAACACAAGGAGCAGTGCCCAACGTCGCTTAAACTACTACGCCGCACATGCAGGTAAGGCTAAGGAACTAATTATAGCTTACATATGTCAAAAGCTCTCGTCAGTGGAATCAGGAGCCCAATTCTCCTTAATAAATATAGTTTCGATATCATGTCAGTGTCATACTTACGTCACAAAAAGCGTATTCTTCTAAATTATCTGATAATTGAACGAAGTTGTAACGAGATCGTAAATTGAAACAAGTGTCAAAGCAAAGTATTCACAATATAATATCAATGTCTTATAAAAATAGGAGAATTGGTCCCCTGGACACAACTGTATAGCATACAAATGTTTGTTCCGAACCTTAGGGCTAAGGGAAGCTAAGGTAAATCTAAGCCTAAGTCTTTGTTAATATTTTAAGTACCTAATAACTACACGAACACACATAATTATTACAGTAATAGCACGATCCTAGCGTAACCCCTGTAATCGAACTGGTTCGTTTTCTAATCTAACTAAAATTGACAGGACATGAGCATCACACATGTAAAATAAAACAAAAAAACATTAAGCTCTTTGATATCCCCAACAGCTTTATAACAAACACATAACTACGTACATTCGTACCTACCAGTAGAAGAATTCGAAATATGGTCACAAGTGGCCATGAATCGACTGAATCACACATCGGTCATGCGCCGCACAAAAACCTCCATATAATACGCTTGCAAAAGCAACATTCACAATAACCTAGTACATAACACTTCATATAATCATAAACTTATTCATTTCAATTCCCATTCCGCTCGTAAAAACGTAATGGACCGGCAATAGCGGATTTGTATTCACATTTTGTGATCGAGTCGCAATGTAGCTTGATGTTTTATTGAGACTATTGATCCTGGCCAGTATTTACATAATTACATATATATTACGGCCAAATTGGGTATAAATCAATTCACATGGCAATCTCATTTGGTATTTATTACAATTTAAATGGACGTTATAATACAAATTAGTCAAAAGAGCGATATACCGCACACATATTCTGTTCGCGACAGACATTAAAACTGTGACAGTGAATAGTGTATTCGAAACCGCGAGTGAAAATCGAATAAAATCAGTGTTATGTAATCGTGCGGTACACCGGGTTCGGTTCCCGGACGTGTCAAAACGTTACAAAATAACTAAAATAGTGTAAATGGTTAGATTGTTAATATACAACAACTATGTAATACATGAACATTAGTCTTAAACTTGTGCTAACTGTAGGGACCTGAGATATCGAATCATAAATAGCGTTATCAGTAGTGACAGATAAGAGTTAATGCTTCATAAAACAGCTGTTTGTTTACATATTCGTTTTATAGTTTTATAAGTGTTTTTTAGCTTCATATAGACTTGAAATCATGTCTAGATACCTTTTTATTGCTAGTTATTACCTTATATAGTTAAAATAAGCATAATAACAAACATTCGTATGTTTATCATAAAATATGTTTACTTACGATAGTATTTACTTAAGAAATTCTGTAATTTTTTTATGATTCAAAGTTATCATGTAATATGTTCGAATTGAATAAAGATATTTTCATGGTGTTTGTTTTAATAGATGCCCCATATAGTTGCGCACAACGGCCTACCAAAATTATATATATAAATTTAGTATACGATAGTTTTTCAATAGAAAATATAGTGGGCGGGCCCTTGTGTGGCAGCATTTTTTGGGAGTTTTTATGGAATAACTTAGTGACGCTAATAGTTAGGTTTAGGTATTGTATACCAATAGATAGAACTTAATGAGACCTATCTAACGATGTATAGAACATGTATGTATGTATAATAGGATCGAATCATACGTAACATTTGTACTGTTTTTGAAATAAAAATAAACGAAAGATTCTCTGTGCACGTGTTCGGTGCGATGGTCGTCGATAAGGTAAAGTTTCGAGGTACTTAAGCGACCATGTATTCGGCCAGTTCGTTGGCGTCTCAACCACCATCTTGTAACCATCAAGCACCGAACACCTGAACAGCATCGCTCTCAACGTATGAAGATGTTTCATTTCTGAAGCCCTTACACATCGAAGCCAAACAGTCCACACACATAGAAGAACACGCATCGTCGTAGGCACACGTCAGCAGCACATTACCAGCGCACTGTAGCGGACTATCAAAGGTTCGATTCCTGGCATCCGTTGGTCCTGTCGAAGCCGGATCGCCTGTTGCTGTCGCGACCATTTGTTGGTCGCTTCGAGCCGGATTGAAGAATGCCTACGACGCGTTCAAGAGGTCGTGCTCCCGAGGTCGCCGGGGGAGCGGCCGGCGCCGGGCCTAGTTCCAGTACCCCTGCCCGCGCCGCCGCTGCCCGCAACCCAGCCGCCGCGGTCGTCCGTCACGACGGGCCACCGCGATCGCCGTCGACAACAGTCGGGAGCGACGCGCCGCCGCCGGCCCCCCTCCCGGCCCCGCGGGGAGGGACGAACGAAACATCACTCAAGATGCAAGGGAGCGAGCAGAGGTGCAGTCGAAATATGAAGATGGCAAGGAAAGGACGTTGCAACCATCCGATAGATCGAGCGTTTGTACAGCGCAACATAGTATAATAGAAAATAGAGATAGAAAAAAGCCAACGAGGGAACGCGACCAACGCTCAGCAGCTACGGGACGCTCCAATAGAAATGTGATGTTGGCTCGAGAAGAAGTTTTGAAGATAAAACTACAGTTAGCACAGTTAGCACTACAGAAGGCTGAAGAAGAGGCGGACTCCGATGACTACGACGAGGATGGACACTTCCCACCACCTCCTCATGGCCCTACCCGCCTTGCGGCATACGGGCCGAATCATGGGAGGAGCGCGCAGTACTTGCGTCTGCTCTTTCCCGCGCGCTCGTTCTTGACTCCCTACAAATTCTTTATCCTGTCCCTGTTCTTTATGCATTCTCCCCTATTGGGGCAGCACACCACATAAAACGGCACTTCGCGTTCGCGCAGGCTAGTTATCTTTCCAGCTCTCTACGCTTTTTGTGCCAAGAGTGCGCGAACGCGCGCAATCTGCCGAAACCCTCCGTACTGCCTACTAGGTCTTGATACCACACTGGGCCCGCAGACTCCTGCAACCATCCGTCCAGCATCCTGTTACGCTCTTCCGCGTATAGAGGGCACTCCCACAAAATGTGATTCCTGTCTTCCTCCGGCGAGCCACAATAGCACTCCGGGCTGTCACCTAGCCGCATGTCAAACAGGCGTTTGCGGAAGCATCCATGGCCTGTGAGCACCTGTGAGGTGATGTAATCAGGATCGACCCACCCCTGGGAAAGCCTATCCCCTACATGGGGAAAGAACTGCCGGAGCTCGGCTCCCTTGTCCTCGGACGACCATCGCGCCTGCCACTGAGCAACGACAAGCTCAGTCAACTCCCTTTTCAGAACCCTGCGCTCCTTGCCGACCAACCCTAGACCGTCCTGCGCGAGGCGCCCAGCACGAACGACCTCCAGGTCCGCCGGGAGCACCGCGGCGAGCACGGGCAGCGCCGCGGTACTGACGGACCTGTAGGCCTTCGTCAACAGAACCAACGCCGGACGCTGCGCACGCAGCAGCGCCGCTTTAACAGTGTAGTGTGACGACCGTCGCCACCATACGGCCGCAGCGTATGTCGTAATAGCCACATATGTACCCATGTACAACATTTTTAAGGCCTTGTATTTAGTGCCCCAGGTCGATGCCGAGATCCTCGACATCTTCCCGAAGGCGTTCACGGCACGGGAGCCGGCTAATTTCGCATGCGGCACGTAGGAGCTAGCCTCGTCAATTTCCACGCCCAGCAGACCCGCACTACTCACCTGTGCTACTGAAGCCCCATCCATGCGGACCGTAGGAGGGCGCTTGAACTTGCCCTTTATCGTTAAGGTTTTAGATTTTCCGGCAGAGAAGGCGAGTCGGTTTCTCTGCCCCCATTCACTCACTGCCCGGAGTGAGAACGCGGCGTTCCGCTCTATGGCCGCCCTGGATGAGGCTTCAATAACCATGGTGAGGTCGTCGGCATATGCTACCATGTGCACACCCCCCGGCATCGGCAGTCGTAGAACGTCGTCGAGCAGGACGTTCCAGAGCGTTGGTCCCAGCACCGAGCCTTGTGGGCAACCCATAGTGGATCTCTTCCACACCACCTGGTGACCCATGAACATACCGATAGTACGGTCTGTGAAATAACTGATTATTGTTTTGTATATGTTTGGTGGACAGCCACCCTGTTTGAGTTTTAGTAGTATCATGGGCCACCAGGCGTTGTCGAAGGCCCCCGATATGTCGAGTAGAACCAGCTGAACATAGCTTTCGGCGGTACTCGTGGCTCGGTTCAGCACTGCGTTTAGCGCCGTCACCGTAGACTTTCCACGCCGAAAGCCATGCTGAAGCGGCGAAATGCTCCGGTGCAGGCAAGGGGCGCAGGTTATAATTAGCCGCTCCAAGATTTTGCCCAAGATGGACAACAACGTAATCGGCCTATAGGCCTTAGGGTCAGACAACGGCTTGTCGTTGCCCTTTGGCAGGACAACGAGGCGTCCGATCTTCCAAACCGACGGGAAAACTCCTTCCTCAATGCACGCCGAGTATACAGCCAGCGTTTCCACCTTACTAACGCTCCAGGCGCGTTTTATGATTTTGGCAGTTAGTCCGTCAATCCCAGGGGAGGTGTTAGGCAGATGGTTTATTATGTAATTCAGTGCCTGTTCAGTAGGGCGCTCACTATTGCTTCCCGAGGGGGCGCACGCCGCCATTATCCTTACCTGCCGATGGTATACTGTGTCCCGGCTGGGGTCGTCATCGGGGCAGAGTGTATTCAGTAGGGCGGACATGGTCTCCCTAGCCGTTCCTGTATGTCCCTCCATGAGTTTGAGTCCGTGCATGACCTTTGCGGGCGGTCTAAGTCTGCCCGTCGCGGCTCTGTATGCCAGGCCCCACGGGTCCTCGTTGCCGGAATCAGCGATCTGTCGGAAGTATTTGATTTCGGCTTCCTTCATAGCTTCTTTGTATTCCCGCCGTGCATTGCGAAGATGATTGTGCAGGGGACTATCCATGACGCCGCCCAATCGGCGTGACTTCTGCCACGCACGCCTGGCGTTGTATACCTGGCGCCGCATGTCGTCCAATTGTGAAGACCACCAGTCGTATTTCTTCGAAACTTTCTTCCTAGCCTCACCCAGTGTGTCCTGAGCCGTGGCCACAAGAGTGTCCGTGTACTGACGGCTTAGTGCTTCAGCCGGCCTTCTGGTGCGGAGCTTGCCCAGCCTATATTGGAGAGTGACTGAGAAAAGCTCCCAATCCACCCCCTTGTCCCGAAAGCGCCGCGGTTCAGTGTTGGGCAGCTCGTCCTTACCCCTCGGTCTAGAGGAGTCGATGGTCCACGTGATCAGCTGGTGGTCACTGATACTGGCACCTTCATGCACACTCCACCCTGACACCGAGATACCCCGTGTAGAGAGGGTTAGGTCCACATTAGAATACCCATTTGGTCCGTGGAAAGTTGGTGGTTGACCGTGCTTGTTGTGAATAATGAGGCCTCGACCAAGTATGAAGCTTTCGACCTGAGACTTCCTATAGTCGGTGTCGGGTCCCCTTCCCTCGTACTGTCGCCGCTCGCAGTGCCAGAGTGGTGAGTGTGCATTACTGTCCATCACTATCAGTATTTTGTGCCCAGCCAGCTGATCCAGCGCACGAGTCAGAGTCTCTAGATGTCTGGCCACGTCATGACTGTATTGGCAATACAGCGAAACTACGTACAGGGCGTCGCCGCGAGGCCCATTGTCAACGTGAGCGACCGTGCAGTATTCGTTGCTAAGGTGTCCTAACAGTGTCACTGCAAGCATGTTGTTGTTTACCAAGATCCCCGCTTTTGGGTTCTCTCCGCACTGGATTATTTGGTCATGGTGATATTGTTCTTGAACTAAGACCAAGTCTAGGCCGTATTGCGCCGACACAACGGGTAGCTCGGTCGTCGCCGCAGCTGAGCCTTGGAGGTTCAGCTGCCCGATCCGAAGAGCGTTATTATGCATAACTAATGTAGGCAGCCTGTTGCTCAGCGTATTGTCGCGCGGGGCACGTGAGCGCAGCCGTACGGTGGCCGTCCTTATTCGGGCGCTTGAACCTGATGCAGGTGGCACAGCAGGTGGTCTCCGCCTTGCACTCGTCCTTCCTGTGGCCTGCCTCCCCGCATTGCGCGCAGATGGTGTTGGCCGACCGACAATGCTTCTCAGGATGCCCGTACTGTTGGCACTTAGTGCAGCACGTCAGCCTAATATAGTCAACTATCTCGGCCTTGTCCCATCCTATGTACACTCGATTAAGGCTTACCAACTTATCCCGCAGAGCCTTGGTACATTCTAATACGACAGTAGTCCTGTTAGACTCTCGCCGACCCTTCTTGAAAGCGACACTGCACTGTGACAGCATCTTGTCCTTCGGCCAGTTCGGGTCCTCCGCCAGGTTGATGCGATGCAAGTCTTCTAAAAGGTCCGCCGACGAAGGATCCGACCGCAGATTTCTGATCGCCACCAAAGGCTTCTTGCCCTTTGGGTCCGCAACTTTCAGGGTTGGTGGGGCCGCTTCCTTCAGCTTCCTTGCAGCCTCTACCGACCGCGTCTGTACAGCCACTCCACCGTTCGAGACCGCCGTTACTCTCTGGCACTGAACACCGTGCTGTTATAATATTTAATGTATGAAGTACATATAAAATAATAATGCTTAGATCAGCAGTAGGCAATGAGCGGTATACGTCATTGAAACTGATCCATGCATTATTATTCGATTCCGGTAAAGACATTCTTATTACAGACTTCGTTGTGGGCACTAGGTTTTTGTCAATTCTATTTTAAGTCATTTTCTTTCATTAAATTAGTCTGTTTTTGACCTTTGAGTTTTTTTTAAAAAGCTATTTCGGACCTGCCCTGTAACAGTGGTGTCAGAAGTGGGATATTCGGGTAAGTTTATACCAATTCGATAAGCCCGATATTCCACGTAGTAAGGTCAACCAGTGCCCACAACTTGCCGCGTTTCGGTTCTATCCAGACGAAGTACAACTATCTGGATCTCGCTGTATCTCGCTGAGTCTCGCTGTAGCTCGCCATATTTCGCTGTATCTCACCGTATCTTGCCGTATTTCGCCGCATCTCACCGTATCTCGCCGAAACTCGCTGAATCTCGCTGTATCTCGGCGAATCTCACTATATCTCCTCGCATCTCGCCGAATCTCGCCGTATCTTGCCGTATCTCGCCGTGTCGAGGGCCCATATCGCCGTATTGGGTCCTGTTCCGATCGCCGTGCTCGCAGCACCTCGCCAGCCGACGCATCGTCTCGTGGACGGTGTGCTGCCCACATCTCGCCGTGACCGCTCGCCTGCCGTAAGAAGATCGTTACCGCTGACAGCATCGGCCAGTCAAGGCCGACTCCATCGTCACAGTTCAAGAGGTTTCTTCAACTGCTTACCGCCGCCGATTATGTTCGTTCAGTGCGTGATTTGCCTGTGAGTACTATATTTTGTTCATTGTTATTGCCACTTACCAATTTGAGTAATTTTCCTATTCACGTTAATCCTAAATACCTAATATGTCGAAAACTGAAAGGTCTCAAGTATCACTTTCGGAACAAGTTCCACTTAAAGTTTTATGTGATTTTGTTCACCCGTATAGCGGAGAAAGAGAAACTCTCCCCGGGTTTTTAACTAACTGTAGAAACGCTTTAGATCTCGCGTCGGAATCTCAGAAAAGTATTTTACTAAAGTTTATACTGTCAAAATTAACCGGTAAAGCACAGGTTGCATGTTCAAATAAAATATTTGAGACCTTTGAGGAGTTAAAAGATTTTCTCAAACAACATTTTGGTGAGAGAAAAATTACAATCATCTATTATTAGAACTTCAGTCATGCAAACAACTACTCAATGAGACAGTTGCACAATACGCCTTAAGAATTGATACATGCCTCACTTCTCTGCAGTCCGAAATCCATAACTCAGATTCCTTAAAGAAAGAATTAGCGGGTCGTATTGCTATGACAGAAGATCTAGCATTATATACATTTACTTTGGGATTACATTCGGCTCTTGGTAATATTGTACGATGCAGAAACCCTCGGACTCTAAATGAAGCAGTAAACATTGCATTCGAAGAAGAGAAAATTCTAAATTTGGGCAAAAGTTCTATTTTAAAATCAAAGTTATGTAAATTTTGTAACAAATCAGGTCATTTAGAGTCGGAGTGTTATAATAAGTTAAAACGCGACACTGTACCGCGCTTGCAATATCAGCCGCGTATGCAAAATAATTCCTTCCACAGTTCTCGGAATAATACAACACCGGTCATTTGTAGGTATTGTAAGAATATAGGCCATGATATTTCGCAATGTCGTAAACGCCAATATAATAATTCTAGAACATTTAATAACAATTCGCACACTAATAACTTGCCTAATAACTCTAGGAATTTTCAACAAAACTTCATAGAGTCGGCATCCGAAACATCATCGCCTCCACAGATTCTTGAAATAGAAAACAGTACTAACTCTTTAAACTAGATGTTGGGTTTGCAAACCAGTACCGTTGCAAGTCCCACAGTCTAGGTACTGTAAATTCTAGCTCAAATACCAAATCCACTGTTTCAAATAATAAATCTACTATTTCCAAATCCACTGTTTCAAATACTAAATCTACTATTTCCCAATCCACTGTTTCTAAATCGTATAGTGCTATTTCTAAAAATAATAATTCTACTACTAAATCCACTGTTTCTAGTAAAACGGGTCCTATCTCTAATGAAAATAATTTCATAAATTCTAATTCTAATTCCACTGAGCCTAAATCGTCGCTGCGTACTATTTCGGGTTTGAACCGCGTTGATAACGGTGATAAACAGTTTTTACGTACTAGTTCGACCGTAAGGTCCATCGATAACAATATTCCTAGTTCCTCGAAAGATTCGCCTCTATCAAGTTCGTTTATGACCAAAAATGAAAACTGTTCCAATTTCGAGTCTAAATCAGTTCAAGAGTTATTAAATAAATTTGTAGATGAACCGATAGAGTGTCCTATGGTATACGATATAGCGCAAAATAAGAAAACTTCGTTACCGTTTGTTGAAGTGTATACATCTCATTCCGAAATGCCGTTGCGTCTCTTAGTTGATACTGGGAGTTCCATTTGCCTCATAAAGGACACTAGTCTCTCAAAAGTCCCAGAACTAGATCAAAATATAGTGAAATTTAAAGGCATCAACGATGTCGGGTCGTATGCCCAAACCAAAGGCACTTTTATTTTATCTATTAAGCCCGATGTGTCAAACAAATTTTCATTTTCATTTCCTTTCCATGTCGTGTCTAATGTTAATCTTGATTATGATGGTATCATAGGTACGAATTTCTTGTCTACGCATAATGCGTCAATCGTATATCCTGAATCGAAATTAAAGATACTGGGTGAAACATCTGTATGTTTTGATTTAAAAACCACGAGTGTAACGTACAAAATTCCGGCACGTTCTGAAATGTTAATAGAATGTTTCGTAACGAATCCCGAGTTAAAAGAAGGCCTAGTTATGTGTGGTAAAGTCGATCAATATCCTAACCTTATATTTTCTAAATGTCTTACTCGAGTAAAATCTAATAATAAAATCACTGTCTCTGTATTAAATATCTCTGAAAGCGAAGTTATTCTTAACCCAATCAAGTTGACGTTAGAGCCTGTGTCTTATGTGCTAGAGCCTAGTCCTACTATCCCCTCTACTTCTAGTCCTGTTACCCAAACACTCCCCTGTTTCCAAACTACTACATCCGAATTAGAGCGCGACTATAAGGTCCAAAAAGCCTTAAGATGCGAACATATGACTCAGGAAGAGGAATCTGCGTTGCGTGAATTATGCTCAGAATATAACGACATATTTTATCTAGACGGAGACATACTGACAACGACTAAGACCGTACAACATGAAATTCGTACAACCTCCGAAACTCCCATCCATGCTAAAACCTATCGTTTTCCCGAATGCCATAAGGAGGAAGTAAGTAAGCAGGTTAAAGGTATGTTAGATCAAGGCATTATCAGCCCTTCTACATCCCCTTGGTCAGCACCGATATGGGTGGTACCGAAAAAGGCGGACGCTTCCGGTAAACCCAAGTGGCGCATCGTTATCGATTACCGAAAGCTGAACGAAATAACTATCGGTGATGCCTATCCTATCCCCAATATCACAGACATCCTTGACCAGCTTGGACACAGTAAATATTTTTCGACTTTAGATTTAGCATCTTCTTTTCACCAAGTTTGTATGAAGGAATCCGACGCTGAGAAGACAGCATTCAGCGTTCCGGGTGTTTCCGGCTTAACAGGTCACTATCAGTTCAATAGAATGCCTTTCGGACTTAAAAATTCCCCTTCTACATTCCAAAGGCTGATGAACGTCGTTTTATCTGGCCTCCAAGGTCTCCATTGTTTTACATATATGGATGATATTGTTATTTTTGGCAGTCAACTTTCTGATAGTATTAGCAACCTTCGCAAAGTGTTCGACAAGCTGCGCGAACATAACCTAAAGTTACAACCTGATAAAAGCGAATTTTTACGTAAGGAAGTCCAATACTTAGGCCACATTATAACAGATAAAGGCGTGAAACCCGATCCTAAGAAAGTAGAATGTGTCCAAAAGTTTCCTGTACCCAAAAATCCCCGCGACATCAAATCCTTTCTCGGCCTCGTCGGTTACTATAGACGGTTTATAGAGAACTTTTCGCATATCACCAAACCATTAACAAGTCTATTAAAAAAGGACGTTAAGTTCAGTTGGCTCTCTCCGCAACAATCGGCGTTCGATACCTTAAAAGATAAAATCACGACAGCTCCTATCTTACAATACCCCGACTTTACTAAGCCTTTTATCCTAACCACTGATGCCTCCAACTATGCCATATCCGCTATCTTGTCCCAAGGAGAAATAAATAACGATCTCCCAATTGCATACGCCTCCCGTACGTTAAATAAATCAGAGGGAAATTATTCAACTACGGAAAAAGAGTGTTTAGCTATTATATTCGGCACTAAAACTTTCCGTCCGTATTTATATGGGCGACGATTCAAAATCGTAACAGACCATAAGCCTTTAGAATGGCTTTTCAATATAAGCGACCCCAGTTCGAAATTAGTAAGATGGCGTCTCAAACTCGAAGAGTTTGATTACGAAATTGTCTACAAGAAAGGCAAAATCAATTGCAACGCTGACTCCTTATCCCGCAATCCCGTTCTCGCCGTCGATCCCGAGTCACCTTCCACATCTGAAACATATGAAAAATATTTACAAATTAGTCAACAACAAAATACTTCCTATGACACTGTTATTATAGAACATAACGATTCGTTACTTAAAACTAAATGTAAAATGATAACTTACCCCTCTGCCATTGACTTAGACGATTCGATTCCATACTGTTCTGAAATTTTACAAATGTCTAAATTTAACGAAGACTTACCTGACATAAGAACTGTAGAACGGGAGCTGTATACGTTTCAAAGTACGTCCAACGATAAACATGTATTTACCCATTTATTCTTACGAGTTCATCATTACGACGAAATGACCTACAAAGATATTTTTAATATGTTAAGAGATTATAGAGATATGATAACTACCTGGTATTCAGAAGAAAAGGAATTTGCCATTTCTGATTTTCAAGATCCTTTCACAAAGATATCGTTTACCAAAATATATAATATCTTAGGGTTTATATTTCACAAAACGGGTGTTAAAATCCACGTATATCATAATAATATTCTATTCCCAACGCCCGTTGAAGTTCCTCGTATATTAAAAGAAAACCATGACTCACCTTCTGCGGGACACCCAGGTATTTCACGCATGTACGATAGATTAAAATCTCAGTATTGGTGGAAAAATATGCGCCAAGATATAGAAAATTATGTCAAGAGTTGCAAATCTTGCCAAGTCAACAAACCTTTACGCCACTCCAATAAAGCGCCAATGATTATTACTTCAACTGCCACTAGGCCGAACGAAAAACTTTATCTCGATATAGTAGGTCCTTTACCTGAAACTAGAATTAACAGTTACAAATTCATTTTGACCCTACAAGACGATCTAACGAAATACTCCCAGGCCTATCCCATGCAAACCTGTTCCGCTCAAGAAACTGCTCAACGTCTTGTACACTATATCTCACACTTAGGTATACCGCGTAATATAGTCACTGACCAAGGCACTAACTTTTGTTCTGATGTTTTCAAACAATTGGAGAGACTATTCGGAATAAAACACATTTACGCATCGCCATACCATCCGCAAACATGTGGTGCCTTAGAAAGAAGTCATTCCACCCTAAAAGAATATTTACGTTCCTATATAGAAGACAATACCCATACATGGGATTTATACCTGAACACAGCAATGTTGGCTTATAACTCAAACATACATACAACCACGGATTTTTCTCCATTTGAACTCATGTTTGGTCATAAACCGTATATTCCCAAGTCTATCGATAGCCTAGATAACAATACTTACACTGATTACGTACGAGCGCTCAATCATAGATTATATTATAGTCGCCAAAAAGCATTGCAAAACGTCCAACGTTCTAAAGAACGTTCTAAACAATATTACGATTCACATTCTCGCCCTATAACGTATAATATTGGTGATTCGGTATATATTCGATGCCATCATAAGCAAAATAAGGCTCTATTACCCGTATGGAAAGGCCCTTACAAGATCATAAAGATAAACGGTAACCACACAGTCACAGTGCAAGTCGATAGGAAACATGTTCGTCACCACTATGACGAAATCAAGCCCGCCTTTTAAAGCATAGCTATCTCTATTGTCCCCAGGTTCCTCACAACCGTTTCCAGTAGCCAGTTTATATCAAAGCTTTTCGGAAGTCCCGGACTGTACTATGACCAATTATTGGACATCAAATTTTCTAATGATAACTGGAACGTTGTCACCTCAGTAGATTTAAGTCACATCCAACCGCATTTAAACAGTATAGAGTTCTTACTCGAACGCGTTTCAAAACATTGCAACACAACTCTGTCTTCCCAACTTAAAACCGAATGTCATAACTCATTAAGTTCTTTGAAAGCTCTACATAACAGTAATATTCAGAAGTTCTCATCACTTTCATATCTTACTCAGATTAAAGAATCTAGACGTGCTAAACGGGGTCTAATTGACGCCGGTGGCTCTATATTAAAAACATTCTTCGGCACCTTAGATGTTAACGACGCTATCAAGTTCACTAATGCTATTAATAAAGTACAGTCAGACGAAAAAGAACTTACGTTATTAATGCGCGATAACATACATGTAATTAAGTCCACTATATCTGCATTTAATAGTACTATGTCTAAGGTAAAAGATAACGAACATCGTCTGAACAAAAACCTAATAACTATAGAAAATGCATTCGAAAAGTTAAGTCAAACTACTGATAAATTAGAATTAAAGTCACAGTTGTCTCTCATATTAACTTCGGTAGAAAGTATCATAATGACTCTATCCTTCGATATAGATGATATAAATAACGCAATATTATTTAGTAAAATGAACGTTTTGCACCCGACTGTACTAAGTCCCATGCAGCTGTATAAGCAGCTCGAGTTACATATCAACTACATGCCTAAACACTCTGAGCTACCTATACCCTTATCGCTAGTAAACGTTAATGAAATAATTACTGTTAGTGATATCGTATGTTATTACCAAGACAATAAGTTAGTATTTATTTTACAGATTCCGCTCGTTCTTTCACAGCTCTATAACCTGTACCATATCATCCCATTTCCAGTCCCATTAGATTTAAATACTCCCGATACTTATGCTTTAGTTGCACCGAATAAACCATACCTGGCAATAACCCTGGACAGACTATTCTACTCACAGCTCGCGAGTGTCAGTGCGTGCAAACAAGTGAAAGGTCAGTGCTATGTGTGTCCTCTAGGTAACGTGTACTCGACAATGGCAAACCCGACATGTGAAACTACGTTATTAACAGAAGCATCTGCTAAGCTACCAAAAAGTTGCCAAACAAGAGTTTTGCGTGGCTCGATAGACGTTTTCCAAAAGATCAGTCGTAATCGTTGGATTTTTGTTCAATCAGAACCTGGTAAATGTCATGTTATTTGTAATGAAAATTTTAGTAATACAGATGAGGTCTTGTTCGGTTCCGGAATATTACATTTACCAAAATCTTGCAAGGCCTACTATAAGGCATTAACGTTTATCCCAAGTGACACTTACACCTCCAACATCACTACCGTCTTATCTAACTTTAATATAATCGACGAATGTTGCGATACTCAACATTTCAATAAAAGTCACATCCCATTAATTAAGTTAAACGAGTTTAATAATTTAGAGTCTTTAGTAAAAGCCAGTGTGCAGATGAACGAGTTCGAGAAACAGTTAAATAAAATCTCTGAACCGTCGCACTTTGAGAAATATTCTGCCAGCTATCTTTCCCTCACTTATATAACAGCCATTTTAATGTTACTATATTTATTGTTTAAGACCAGGAGAGTTATTTGTCCGAGACGGGGATGCTGTGTAAGAATCTATAACAAGAACTATGTAAGTCAACCCCCTGTTCCTTCTATTCGACATAATGTGTCAACCATTGTTAATGCATCAACGGACTCGTCAGCTGATGACCTTGACGATCATACAAATATTTCCATAAGGTCGTTGCCAAATTTGAAGAGAAATGTAATGCCGTAGTTAAAACGTTCTATTTATATTATTATTATTTAAATGCACTGGTATCTCTTATATCTAAATATTGTAAGTAACATTTTAAATTTTAATTAAATCAAAGCTATAAAGTAATTAATTGTAATTTCTAAATCTGTGAGTTAAAATAGCTAATATCTTAAAACTATATCAAGAATTCTTTATATCTTTACATGCTATCATCTCATAATAATATTTCGGGATTTTCTAGTTTACATAAGTTACAGTTAAAGTTGCTTAATCTTAGTTTAAATAATAAAATGTTTGTAACTCTCAACGAAGTCTTTACAGTTAGCAATTCGTTTACTTTCAATTGATCATCCCTTTACCCGGTATGATCAATTTTAACGGGGGGGATGTTATAATATTTAATGTATGAAGTACATATAAAATAATAATGCTTAGATCAGCAGTAGGCAATGAGCGGTATACGTCATTGAAACTGATCCATGCATTATTATTCGATTCCGGTAAAGACATTCTTATTACAGACTTCGTTGTGGGCACTAGGTTTTTGTCAATTCTATTTTAAGTCATTTTCTTTCATTAAATTAGTCTGTTTTTGACCTTTGAGTTTTTTTTAAAAAGCTATTTCGGACCTGCCCTGTAACAGTGCGCTCCGGGTTTAATGGTGGTCTGCAGTTCCTTTTTTGTATCTTCGGAGGTCTTAATCTGCTCGTTGATTGGGTAGAAAAGGACAGTCGGGCCGCGCGGTTCCAGGGCAATGTCAGGCTTACCTTTCGGTAATTTAAGCTTGCTGGCATAGGTACAGGATGAGTCCGTAAGTGGCACCTGTGGTGCTGCCGTCATTGCCGGTTGTTGTTGAACTGTCGCCTGTTGGAGCTTAATAGCCGCCACCTCCTGCTCCACGCGGGCAAGACGCAACGCCAACTGCGCTACCACCGCCAGAATGTCTTGCCCATGTCCTGCGATTGCGTTTTTGTCGCCCATATTAAGTTTATTTGTGGCATTCGCCACGGCCGAAATGGCCTTTACGGCCGAGTGTACCGACTCGATGAGCGCCTCTTTCTCCATACTGACCATTGACTGCGACGGCGCGCTCGGCCCAGCCGGCGTCCGCTCCGCAGTGGTTGTTGTACTGGTTAGAATACCACCCAATGGTGGTGCCGTAGATTTTTTTGCCGTTGCCGTTCGCCGTCGCACTGCCTCCTGTACATCCTCAGGCGACGTAAGATGGCGCTTCCCGGGCTGCGAACACACTACTGGTCGCGGCTGCGGCGTCCCGAGTTCCACCGCTGCCTCCACCGCGGTCTGAGCCGGCGAAAAACCTCCCGGTGGTGTTCTGGCCAGTGACACCCGAGGCTCAAAGGGAGACGCGGGTGCGGCTCCCCTGGACGATTCGTCCATTAACTCTCTGAGCGCCTCCATTTCCATTTGCCGTCGGTCAAATTCATCCATTAGCAGCTCTCGCTGCCTGCGAGCCTTCTCGTCCTCATCCATCTGTACAACCAACCGGTGTTACGGTCGACACAGCTTTTGCTTTGATGGAAAAACTTACAAATAACACACAATATTTAAAGGATAAAAACAAAGAAATAAGGAAATAACGAAATCACACAATAAAAATTAATGCCAAAATTTTGTGCTTGCACTGGTAACCCAGAGCAGCACGTCACTCGATCCTAAGTGACACTGACAGATGACACTGTCACTGTCAGGATTAGACCGGAGGCAAATGTCCGGTACTGTTTGATACCGATATGCACTACGTCAATCGGTCACCCTCTGACAGATGACAGGTGACGGATGACAACCGATGTCAGCCGCCGAAGTGCGGCGACCCAATGTCCAGTACTGCTGTATCAATAGGTCGGCAACCGTTCCAATACTTTCGACTAATGGCAACCCAGTAAAACCCCTTTGCTATTTTTAATAGTTGGCAACACCGCGATAGCCGTCAGTGTCAAACGTCACCAGCCGCCAACGCACATCGACGTCTGACAGCGGCTGTCACTCGCCACGCGGTTTTCTTTTCACTTTATACACTACTTTTCAGCTGAATGCTTATCAAATCAAACTGGTATTTGTATTTATAGATATATGTACTTAGTAGAAAAAATACCAAGGCGACTGAGCGCCCGCAACGGCCGCGCAGCAGAGCACGCGCACCTAACCTCAAATTGAGGTTATGTGCACGCCGCAACGCCACGAAAAACCGTTTCAGGCGACCCTGAAGCCTTGTTTTACCTCTATTGGGTAGGCAGTCCCAATCCTAAGGCAGTAAGCCCCTGGATGACACGCCACAAACCCGATTTACACCAAACTGTGACTCCTCTAGGCGCGCGCACATGCACGGGCGCGGCACGGTGAAAACCACAGAAAACGCACGAAAAACACAATTTTCACAAACAATAACACTTTCACAACACAAATCGAACAACACGAAGCTGTTCGTGTATTAAAATAACGAAAAATAATAGAAAATTCGAGAGCAATGAAATTACTCGCGAGAGCGCACACAAACACGCCCGATCGCTAGCACGGTCGAACGCGAAGTCGACGAGGATGGACAGTCGAAACAAGACTACGTACGTTCGTGGTTGGAAGAGGCTCCGGAACCCCAGCCCGGCCCTGAAGATATAGATATAGTGGTATCGGCGCCCACTAAGAAGAGGGACGTCGACGGGGCACAGAAGATAGAAGATGGACCGCCCTCACAGAAGATGGACGTTCATCAACAGGGAGGTGATTCGCTGAAGCCGTTCATCACGGATCTCACCTCCGCGATCGCCGCGCTCGCCGATAGGAAGCCACCGGACACATCGATAGTTGCACCACACCCGGCGGTTTCGAAAGTCATCATGACGCTACCGACGTTCGGCGGCGCGCACACAGAGTGGCTGTCGTTCAAGGCGATATACGACACCACCAAGAATTTCTTCAACGACGTGGAGAATACAGCGAGACTGAGAAGAAGTCTCAAGGGAAGAGCGTTAGAAACAGTTAGCTCTGAACTGATTGGGCATGCGCGACCAGATGAAATTATGAAGGAGTTGGAGCTGCAGTTCGGACGACCAGACTCGATCGCACAGGCAGAGACGGATGAGCTGAGGACCCTGCCACCTAAGGACATATGCGCGTTCGCGAGCAAGATTAGAAGCGGCGTCGTCACACTTCGTGCGTTGAAAAAGGAACACTACCTCATCAATGCGGAGCTAGTGCGCGTGTTGACCGAGAAGCTACCGAACTCGCTACGTGTGCAATGGTACAAGACGTATACCGAGAAGTGCCAGTCGAAGCCGGACCTCAGCCGATTCAGTGACTTCGTGACAGAGTACGCGCGTTTCTGTAGCGCGTTCGCGCCGGCTGAGAACATCACCGATGGGCCGCCAAGCAGACGTACCGTGCAGAGGACGTACACGGCGACGGCGACGGAGAAGCGAACGCATACGGACACGTCTAACGCGAAGTGCAGGATATGTGAACGCGAAGGACACTACTCGTCGGCCTGCAGCACGTTTCGTAACGCCAACGCAGAGAAGAGATGGCAGCTAGCTAAGCAGCATGGATTGTGTTTTCGCTGCTTACGCATACGCCGAATAGAACACTCGTGCAAGCCCAAGAAGTGCGGTGTAGAGGGATGCCGCGCTACACACAACCAGTTGCTTCACTACGATAGAGGAGCCCATAGGACCGAAGACGTGAACATAGAAAAGCAAGAAACGGTCGCCAGTTCGTGCATACGTGCAAAGGCTCAAGCATACTTAAAGATAGTGCCCGTGCAGATAGTCGGACCGGCGGGAGAGGCGTCTACGTTCGCCCTACTCGACGACGGAAGCACCGTATCGCTCATAGACGAAGACATAGCCAAGGAAGTCGGCGCGGAAGGGAACCTGGACCCGTTTACGATCCGTGCCATAGGCGATACGTCGATCGACATGCCAACGTCGCGACGCGTAGACATACAAATACGAGGAGCCGGCGCCGACAGCAAACAAGTGCCTTTGTGTGCGCGCACCGTAGCCAGCCTACACCTGTCGCCGCAGAAGATCGCCGAAGAGGACCTGATAGACTGCAAACACCTCGAAGGCATCAAGAAGAAGCTGGTGTACGACATAGGCGTGCCGAAGGTGCTAATAGGACAAGACAACTGGCATCTGCTCATAGCGAACGCAGTACGAAGAGGACCCAACGATCAACCGGTGGCGTCGCTTACATCGCTGGGATGGGTGCTGCACGGCGCGCGCTCACGCACCTTGGGAAACACCGTACACTTCGTCAACGGTCTCTCCGCTATAGATGAAAACATAGAAGCGCAACTGAAAGAATATTTCGCACTGGAATCGCTCATAGTGAACCCACGTCGACCGAACTCGGACCCCGAGAAGCGGGCTACAGATATGTTAGAAAAACATACGAAACAATTAGAAGATAGACATATAGAGACGGCCCTTCTACAGAAAGAAGCACACGTCATTCCACATAGTTTTGAAGACGCAGCGAAGAGGCTCGCGTACGATAGAAACATAGAATTAGTTAATAGAAAAATAGAGACGGCTCTTCCGAGAAGACGAGAAGAACACGTCGGACCCGATAGTCAAGACGCAGCGAAGAGGCTCGCGTGCATAGAAAATACAGAATATAGAAACTCTCACATAGAAATGAAACCGGATACGGATAGACATATAGAAACCGAAGAAACGACCTCTCTTATCGTTTCGAATAGAGGACAGGTGCACTCTCCCATAGATTTGAAGGCCGCAGTTAAGCCCACCGTCGTTGAGACAATAGGGGAGCAGTGCATTGCATCCTGCATAGATAGTCGCCCACCACAGCGAATTATAGAAGCCGTCATGGGTACGCGAGTCGCTCAAACGGTAATAGAAAAACATCGCGTCAAACCCGAGGCCGTCGTGTACTGGACGGACAGCAAGACCGTATTGACGTGGATAAGAAAAGGAGCACGGGCGTACAAACCATTCGTCGCGTACCGCCTAGCCGCCATAGAAGAGCATAGTAAAGTTGAAGATTGGCGCTGGGTACCTACGAGGATGAACGCGGCGGATGCGGCTACACGCGACGTGCCAAACAGCTTTAACTCCGAACACGAGTGGTACACCGGACCGTCGTTCCTGTACGAAGACCCGTCACTATGGCCCGTGGAGAAGCACATCGCCCCTGACGCGACAGGCGAAGAGCGCACACTGACAGCTGTAGAGAAACGTCAAACATATAGAATTATAGAAGCCGTACCGGACCCGTATAGATTTTCCAAATGGGAAAGGCTCTTACGAGCAACAGCAAGAGTTCTACAATTTATAGCATTATGTAAGAAAACCGCAGAGAAGGTTCTATATAAAAGAACGCACAAAAATAGACAGAAGGATCCAGATTGGCGTCACGTGACGAAAACGAAGCACAACATCAAGTCGGGCAGAGCGGCGCCTCGTCCAGCCGCCGACTCCCGGGACTTCGTGCTTCTCTCCGCAGAGCACACCCGCGGCGCCGGGGACCTTCTTGTGAAGGCGGTACAAGAGGACTCCTTCGGCGCCGACCTCCGGGAGCTGCGGCGCGGAGGAGGTGTCGCCAGAGACAGCCGCCTGTATTCGTTACCCGTGGAGATGAACAACGGAATGATCACTCTACGCAGTCGTATAATAGCTACAGAAGAAATCTCCGAACAAACAAAGAGACCGCCGATCTTAGACGGCGATCATCGTATTACACAGCTATACATAGATTGGACGCATAGAAAATTACATCACAGCGGTACAGAGTTGGTAATCAATGAAATACGCCAACACTATTGGATTCTTCGTCTGCGGCCGACTACAAAGAAAATAGTACATAGATGTCTACCATGCCGCATTAGAAAAACGCAGCCGCCTGAGCCAGCCACAGGGGACCATCCGAAGACGCGCCTTGCTCACCATCAGAGGCCCTTCACCTACACGGGTCTTGATTATTTCGGGCCGCTCTCCGTAACCGTCGGTAGACAGCGTCACAAACGTTATGTGGCACTGTTTACATGTCTCACTTCCAGGGCAGTACATCTGGAGGTCGCCGCCAGCCTGAGCGCCGACTCCGCAATCTTGGCGCTGCGCAGGTTCGCAGCGCGCCGAGGTTACCCCGCAGAGATCTACTCGGACAACGGCACCAACATGCACGGTGCCGACCGAGAGATGAGAGACGCCGTCGCCGAGGAAGCGAGTCGCCGTGGCATCATATCGCGCTTCATCACCCCCTCAGCGCCATTCATGGGGGGCGCATGGGAGCGCCTCGTCAGGTGCGTGAAGACCGCCCTCTATACGGTCCTTCACGAGCGCCATCCGCACGAAGAAGTCCTAGCTACACTACTGTGTGAGGTCGAGTACACAGTAAACAGTCGACCCCTCACACACGTCTCCGTCAACGCAGCAGACAGCGAGGCCATCACCCCGAACCACATCCTGTTCGGTGGTTCTGCTCGCCTCCCTCCGCTGGGCGAGTTCAGCGAGGCTGACCTCAACAGCAGCAAGCACTGGCGGCGCGCCCAAATCCTCGCCGACATGTTCTGGCGCCGTTGGGTGCGCGAGTACCTACCCGAGCTGCAACACCGGCGGGAGGCCCATGGGTCTGGGCTCAACCTCGAGGTCGGCGACCCCGTCCTGATCGCCGACGGCCAACTCCCGCGCAATACCTGGCCGCGCGGTCGAGTTGTGGCTGTCTACCCGGGCGCCGACGGCGCCATACGCACTGTCGAGGTGCGCACAGCAGCAGGCGTCCTCAAACGGCCGGCTAAGAAGCTGGTCCCCCTGCCCAAGTGACGAGGCGTCGCTCACCGGGTGCTCTGCAGCACCGCCACACGACGGGTCACGCGCGTTGCTGCACGACGGGAGAGATGTTCGCGACAGACATTAAAACTGTGACAGTGAATAGTGTATTCGAAACCGCGAGTGAAAATCGAATAAAATCAGTGTTATCTAATCGTGCGGTACACCGGGTTCGGTTCCCGGACGTGTCAAAACGTTACAAAATAACTAAAATAGTGTAAATGGTTAGATTGTTAATATACAACAACTATGTAATACATGAACATTAGTCTTAAACTTGTGCTAACTGTAGGGACCTGAGATATCGAATCATAAATAGCGTTATCAGTAGTGACAGATAAGAGTTAATGCTTCATAAAACAGCTGTTTGTTTACATATTCGTTTTATAGTTTTATAAGTGTTTTTTAGCTTCATATAGACTTGAAATCATGTCTAGATACCTTTTTATTGCTAGTTATTACCTTATATAGTTAAAATAAGCATAATAACAAACATTCGTATGTTTATCATAAAATTTGTTTACTTACGATAGTATTTACTTAAGAAATTCTGTAATTTTTTTATGATTCAAAGTTATCATGTAATATGTTCGAATTGAATAAAGATATTTTCATGGTGTTTGTTTTAATAGATGCCCCATATAGTTGCGCACAACGGCCTACCAAAATTATATATATAAATTTATTATACGATAGTTTTTCAATAGAAAATATAGTGGGCGGGCCCTTGTGTGGCAGCATTTTTTGGGAGTTTTTATGGAATAACTTAGTGACGCTAATAGTTAGGTTTAGGTATTGTATACCAATAGATAGAACTTAATGAGACCTATCTAACGATGTATAGAACATGTATGTATGTGTAATAGGATCGAATCATACGTAACATTTGTACTGTTTTTGAAATAAAAATAAACGAAAGATTCTCTGTGCACGTGTTCGGTGCGATGGTCGTCGATAAGGTAAAGTTTCGAGGTACTTAAGCGACCATGTATTCGGCCAGTTCGTTGGCGTCTCAACCACCATCTTGTAACCATCAAGCACCGAACACCTGAACAGCATCGCTCTCAACGTATGAAGATGTTTCATTTCTGAAGCCCTTACACATCGAAGCCATACAGTCCACACACATAGAAGAACACGCATCGTCGTAGGCACACGTCAGCAGCACATTACCAGCGCACTGTAGCGGACAAGCAAAGGTTCGATTCCTGGCATCCGTTACATATTCAACGACAGGACTTTACGTCGTCTGCACTTAATGCCGATATTCGCTTTTAGGTACAGGCGAACAACTTCCTGCAAGACCACCATAAGGGTGAGAATCGCTCAGCAAGTTATCGTCGCTTCCAGTGCTACTTTACACACACATTGACATTCGTATACAAAACCCGTTTCAAGTGTACCTCGACTCTATGAGCAAGCCAAGGGATTTTTTTTCAAACTGGTCCACCGCCGACTTGTTTGATTGTACAAACAACTCTTTGGCAATACAGCCAACGGTATAACGGGAATTCCCTCCTTTATCTATTAGGAATGTTCAGGTTCCAGCCAGCTCAATAAATCTCTTATCTATACAATAGAATGTTTGACCATTCTTGCCAACGTAGTAATATTGAGACGACTAGAGCTCCCAAACCAGACAATATTATGGAGATACTACTTTTTCTGTGTCAATAAATAATCATGGACAGATCGACATACATTCTACTAGATATGGCACACGTCAACCTCCGGAAATGGACGCTTCGATCGTCGCGAAACACGCAGCGACGAATTGCGCCGGAATCAACCAATCAAGCGATTTACCTTTCATTTCTCTTCAAGCTCTCATAAAATTCACCAATATGTTACGAGCCATCGTATTGCTAAGGATTCTAGCTTCTAATTTGGATTATCGGATCGTCGATCTAAATACGACACTAAATTCATATTTAAATAGGCATAATAGACTTAATTTATGTTCACGAGCGATGTCAACCTATTGACAAATAATTAGATATGTCTAATAAATAGATCAAGAATCTAAATTATTACCTCAAAACTGTCTAAAAACTCGACCAAATAAATAACTAAAGCAATAATGTCCTGTTAACATGACATTCCTACGCTAATTTCACAGTAGATCTGCTATAATATTAGTTTACTTCTGTTGTATCAACTTATTTGAATAAATTACGTAGGCGCAGGCACATTAGATATTTTAGTGGGACCAGTTCAGAGTTTCCTTAAATTTATTGACTCGACTTAGACAGATCCTGGTCACCCTGGCGCCGGTCTGACACGAACATAACTCCGCGGCGGTTTTTGGCATCCCATTTAAAGTCAAAAACTAAAGCGATGTTTTACAAAATTGAATCGGAGCCCGATCTACAAAAACATTTGCACGGAGACATTCGGCGCGGGTTGAATGGATGGGATAACGACTTGGTGTCCACTTTTTGGCCAGAAACCAGTTTCGGCCGCGCTTCCAAAAGACGCTATCTGCCGCGGAATCTCAATATCGATATAAAACCACGTACGTTTTGCATTGTAATTTCATATGTGTGCAACATTATACCGCGATGGGACTGACAACAAGTGAATCACGTTTTAAATGACTCGATGTTGTGTGTTTTTATTTTGGGTCCAGCTGCTAAGTTATTTCGCCCGACACCAGACGGCATTAGCACCAAAAATAAAAGTTTTAATTCTCTATAAACTACCACGGATTTAGGCTGTGTCATCAATAAGTATTTTGTATAAAAGTTAATAGACGGAGCGAATCTTTAAATATTATTGTAATAAAGTATATTAACGACAAATAGGAGCTTTAAGCGTTTAATATATTAGTTTACATTAATAAATTTAAAGGTTATTTGCATAATGAAAGCTCGTTATAATTTCCTAACACTTGCGGTACAGTTGTTAAGAAGGATGTGTCGGCTTAGTGTCGTGGGAGCAAGAAACGAGATTGTCGGCTCAGGCAGCCACTGACGGCATCTTCCGCGGAGAAATTACCTGCGACCCTCCTCATTAATGATGGAATATTGAAGTGAACTCCATGCTCAGAAATTACTTACCTAAAACTCTCGTATGATGTTTGCTAATCGTCTTGACGTTAAACCTTAATATACGGTTTGATGTTTTGTTTAAGAATTACTTTACCTAATATAAACTTATATAGATGTAGATACCTAATCTTGATTAAGTTTAAAAGTTTATCTAAGTTCATCATATCTACTCTATCAATAAAGGCTTGCTTAGACAGCCATGTAGATCAGAACCTAATCTATCTTATATTGAGGAATGTTACTCTTAGCAGTCAGTTTCTAGATAAGGTTGTTATTATCGATACCCCTATTTACAGCATTAAATATTATCGTAGTATAACAATCCAATCCAGGTTACGACAGGTTATTTCGGGTAATTCGAGTAAGTTCTAAATCAAATATCAAAACCCTACCAATTAATGAAGTTAAACCTACAATATGAACCGGACACAATCAAAGCTCTACCATTTAGATTCCAGTTTTAGATAGATTTATTTGTACTGGTTGTCCAATAATTAAATAAAACTTGCTCCAAAGCACGTAAAAGCACTTTAACTATTTTGTTTTAAAACGCTTGTCAATAACGTAGATAATCGAAATTCCAGAATTGGACAACGTACGTATCTAACTAAATTATTACCTCCAACCTCTACGGTTTAAGTTACCTCAATAAAATTATAACAGTTCTCGATATTGACAACAAAGTCGGAATCAAACAACTTCTAATGAAAATATAAATAAAACTTAATACTATACATATAAATACAAAAATAAATGGCAATAAAATCAGATGTAACAGGGAGTTCAATGGCGATGGTCAAGCGATGGTCATGTGAATAAATAATAAATAATATGGTCGCGAGCGCGGCCATTACGCGCGCGCGCTTCGTTTTCCCGCCATGCGCCATGACACTTAAATGGATCCGCCATTAACACAATTTTTAGCCAAGAATTGTCATTTGTCACATTACAGTGCCCACGTGCCACGAGCACAAAGTAATCAAAATTTATTACCACTTATGAGTCAGAAAGCTAAAGGTCGGTATGTAGTTTTGGATTTTTATTAACTTTATGCCTCTGTTTTGAATTTTTTATACATTTATGATGAACAATGTGCGTGTACCGTTGCAACCTTCATCATAAATGTCTAGTATGATGGCTGCAGCTATTCAAACTACTACTGGAATCTGTGCATTACTTATGTTTAGAAATATTGTGGACGTCATACCACACCCGGTTGCTCGAGCCAGATAATACAGGTACCATTTTGCTTCTAATACTAGATATTATTCTTAACATTTGCCATTTCACGGAGATCAAATCTAAAAGGCGAGTTTCGATTTTATTGAGAAATAAACTCGACCGAGCAAGGAGCGTGAACATTGGCCGGCTATTTAAATGAACTTTGGCTGCAAGTACTTATGTGGATGCGAATAATACATCTTTGAAATAAACTAAAGGCGAAATGGAATCAATTTCACACCTATTTACGATCAGATTGCTTTAATCGTATTACATTTAAAAAGCATATTATTCAGCATCGGATTTTCGTACGTTTGGTAACTAAATTATAGCTGACAAACATTTGATTCTTTTTATTATCATTATTGGGGTATTTGGACACAAGCTAGATTTCGACTAAATGGTCAATCAAGACAACCAATACTGGCGCTTAATAGCTATTGTCAAGAGACACGCGATGAGAATGACAAATCTTTCAAGACTTCGTTCGTACTTCTGAATATTGTGACAATCGGAAAATTTAGGCATAAGACCCCACGTTCGTAGTAATAACAAGAGGTGTCATATAATCAATTTTAAGATGATAGAGGTATGTACATGAATAGATCACTGGATCTAAACTCCCATGAAGTAAACACCCTCATTTAAGCCCCAGGATAAATCTATTTGTGTGTGAACACTTCACACGCTTCATCCAATGATCCTTTCAACAGCAATTTCCATTTATCATATTTTATTGACGGCATGTTTTCATCTACAATTACACTTCCTTCCTTTGGCTATACCCTATTATTAGGTTCGTTGAACTCCGATAAGTTTGATTTTTGTGTGGGTTCCTCTATTAATGAGTACGAACAATGGATCTTAAGTATCGGAGATTGCATCTTTCAGTGGGTGTGCGGTGTGCTTGAGTGCGTGGGTGGTAATATTATGAACTAAAGCTTCATTACTGATGGGAAGTGTTCTCATCGCTTCCCACTCGAGATGCGCTGGCGCTAAATCGTTTATACATAGCTGTTCTGTGAATTTGCGGTTTTGATTTTTGTTGAGAGTATTTATATCGTAGTGCAAGGGATGAACAAACTGCTACGCAGATGGTCTCGGGTTTGAACCTCAGACGCGTACCACTTTTCGAAGTTAAGTGTGTACCTATTCGATGATTAATTTTGATTGAAATCGTGAGAAAATGCAGGCCTGAGGGTTCTCCATAAAATTCTCGAAAGAGATGTGAAGTCTGCCTACCCACACTTGACCAACGTGGACTATGGCCCGACAGATTATGATAAGATTGCTTACTAGAATATTCGTTTAATATAAATAAATATTTCGTGCTATCATAGCTTTATGTGTTATGTATTCTATATGAAATTGGTTCTTCTTGAGCCGTTTTATATGGGTTTGACTTCACCAATATTTTTTAATATGTTTTCTGCCGAAAAGCTCTCTATGTTGTCGCATGGTGTGATACTGCGATAGGTAAAAGTATCGTTACAAACGTTGGTGTAATACACGTATTTTCGTTGAATCATGGTTGTGAATAAAATATATATTTATGTTGTGAGTTCTTGTATAAAGGCGATTCTTTCCACGTCAGATTAGTAACTAACAAACATTGGGATAAATTAAAGTAGATTTTTATCTGAAACTCTTTGTTCTCAGACGTTTTATGCTAGAATTCTAGGATTTTGTTAGATCAAATAGTTTTTCTAATTAATTCATCATCATCATCGCCCTAGCGTTTTCCCGGTTGCATCCAAGACTGAAACGCCTTGGAGCCCGGGTTACGCTTACTGGTCTAACCAGATGTGACTTAATATCAACTTTTCCACAGAGCGACTGCCGTCTGACCTCCGTAACCCAAAGGGATAGTGATATTCCATGTTTTAGATCAGTATCAGTTTATTTGAGGGCACTGACTCCCCGTAACGACTGTCAAAGATCTTCATGACAGCCGGGATCGAAGGTTTAACGTGCTCTCCGAGGCACGGGGCAAGCGAGAATTAACAATTTTAATACACACTTAACTTCGAAAAGTCATTGGTGTGCGCCGTTTTTCTAATTAATTATCTTATGTTTATCCAAATGTATGATAATTGCCTCAATATGAATGCATTGATTGAGTAGCTAAGGTTATATTACTACTTCATAAACAACCACTCCAACAGGATAAAACTAGATTGATTGAATCCAAAAATTGAATCTTAACTTCTTCGGTCTTGCATAGTAGCGGCACATAGATCCACAACGCTCTATATATTTTCAAAAGTAATAAATTTAAACTATCCAACTTTACGCAAAGGCATAAAAAAGTGCTTCCACTATTTAATAAGATATTCGTTCGTAAAATTTTCGTAACTTGAGGCTCATAAATCTTCGTTAAGTGCTAAAGTTGTGGAACAAAAACTCGATCGATGGCGGTGCACTCGCTATTCATGCTTTTACAAGCAAGTATTTATCCTGATTCCGGTTCGAAGTTGAAAGAAAGTAAAGCTCTACGGGTAAATAATTCACAATTGTGCTTTTTGCTAGATATTGAAAGTATACAATTGAACGAGCGTCTATACAGGATTTTCCATTACTACCTACAGCAAACATAGCATTGATCGCTATGCTCTCGTATTTAGTCTTACTTTTTCTGTACTATGTGTTAATACCTATTCGTATTTTCCTCATCGTGTTCGTGTGATTTCTTAATACTGTCACTTTTTTCTATAATGCGTATTTTTTGCTTCTGTTTAAAAAAGCGTTTCTTTAGACACGAGATTCGAGAAATACACAACGCAAAAAAAATTAACGTAAACCTTTTCCTGTTGAAGAGAAGAATCATTTTGTGTAGTAGTACCTATGTCAGTTTTTGTGTAGATAATTTTTACTGTCCCAAAGATTTTCAATTTAACGACGTATGTATTACTCAGCTTGGTTTACATTTGTCCGAATTAAATAAAGTGAGTTCGACTGGGTGAAGATTTTATGTTATTAACCCCGACCCATATTCAGATAAACCTTTGCCCCTCACTTCGAATAATATAGTTATAACAATATTTCGTTTCTATCTGTAAGTAAACGATTATTATTCGAATATTTTCCACCCACAGGTGTAATATTTTCTCATTTTCACCCAACCATCAGCTATCCAGTTATTTGCTCGTAAAAAATAATGAATAGAGATTTGGTGCGTCGCTTTTTTATTGAGATCTTTCGGTGGTGCCGTTCCAAAGAGATAGTTTGTATGATTTATAACTTCGACATACAAATCGAATAACATCGTAACTCAAAAATATGCCTTGGCATGAAAACTTACGGCGATGAAAACAATGTTAATGTGTAAGAACGTTTTTGGTTTAGCGATCTTTAGCAAATGCTTTTAGTACAGTTGGCAGCTTTAATCGCGTTTAATTCGGTTTGCGGTCTTTAGAAGTGAATGTAAAAAGAGTATCCTAATCTGGTTAAAATTCTAAACTGAATACAAAATGTATAATTTATTGAATTATCATATTTATAGTAGGATACGTACCGAAGATATTTCCGGACCGCGGGCTCTAAAACGAAAGACTTGGATGCAACTGGGAACAATAGGACGAAGATGACAATGTACCTAATTTAAATAGATATAATTATGTAAGTGCTTAAGATTATCGATGATAGGAAGATAAAAATCGTCATTATGTTATCTGAATCTATTAATTTCTTATAGTATTTATTATAATATAATTAGTAAAGAAAGGGTAGATAACAACGCTACTTCTATGTATATTATAAAATGACGTTATTACCGAGTCCTGTATGTCTGTATGAACGCGATAAACTCAAAAACTACCTAACAGATTTTTGTAAGTACGGTTTTTACCAATATATCTATCAATATATATATATATATATATATATATATATATATATATAATATATCTACAGGGTGTTGATTTGCATTTGCAAAATATTTTAATGAGGGAATATAGTACTATAACTACATGGAAAAATTGGTCACTAAAAGTTAAACTTAAATTTTGAAAATTAACACGGTGTGTTGACCGCCGCCGCCGCTCAGCTGATCGCTGTTGCTGGTGCCTAACACACACAAGCACACGTCCCTACAATGACTGTGCGATTTATTATCTAAGTAACATTTAATAAAAATAGGGTCTTATATCATCGCACACTGTTTAAAGTAATTTTAGGTTAATAAGTATACTGTATATGTTGCATTAAATATTTTGCAAATGCATATCAACACTGTATATTGTTGAGGAAGGTGTAATTCACACGAGTGGAGTCGCGAGCGATGTCTAGTTGAAACATAAATTCATCGCGTAAAACCAAAATCGTTTCTATAAAGCCTAGTCTTTCGAGTCACGATCTTTTTAACTTTACGTTCGAGGCATCAAGGAATTCATTGTAGACAGTTTACGGAGCGTTATTTCCTGTGCGGCCGTAAACTTCGATGTGTTACAGTACTTCCTTAATAATGTACAGGAAATACGGCTATAACCCACTACTATGTGTCTCAGTTGGAGCAGACATCTACATATTATAATTAGTTGGCTGCAAATTTTCTCCACACTCATTATCGTAAAGTGTTTAGATTTATAAACGCTTAAGAGGTGGTGGAATTGAAATTAAATTGATTTATCTTTGAAGCGCATTGTTTTAGATGCGTGAATGTGTTGAGGCTCAACGGATGAGTAAATAGTAATGGTTGTTCATGGTTATTGTTATGAAGTGTTATGGGTTCTACTCAAGCATAGTATAATCTGTGGTTCTACTGAAAGAGAGAGGCTGCGATAACCTAGTGGAGATACCAATAGCCTACCATGCGGAAGGTACCGGGTTAGAACAGTTCAAACACACGGTGAGTTGGGGCACTGACTTTTCAAAGTTATGTATGCATTAAATTCTTAATTTAATCATCACTTGCTCCGTGCTTCGGCCATCGGTGTCGGCTGTCATGAAGTTATTTGGCAGTCGTTATGGGGTGTCTGGCCTTGGATACACTGACACTGGTCTTAGCCATGGAATATCTTTCCTTCTTCGCTATTCTTTTAGGTTGCGGTGGTCAGACAGTCTCTCAGTGGAGTCTAATATTCTGTCATACCTGGAAGTCTTGTACTCAGACTTGCGCTCTAAGGAGTCTAAGGCAATAAATAGTCTTAGATGCAATCGTGATAACGCTCGTCAGGGCGATGACGATAAGTTCTGACATGGTCTACAGTTATTGAAAATGTAAACAAATGATGTTTTTTCTAAGTATTCATTGCAGATTTAAGTAAACAAAAACAAACACTATCATTCCTCGTAATCGTATATCTTAAAAATCTTCTCATGAGAACATTTGTTTTTGCTGATGGAATCGTAATTGAAGTTAAAAATCTTCTACGGGACATGAGAACATTTCTTTGTGCTGACGTATAAAACGATATATCTACTTCACACCTATAACTTATTATGAGGAGTCGGCGCGATAGATCGTTCGCTCGTCGCCATCCAACGGCTACATTCCTTTCAATTAGAGCGCAGAATACCACGCCGTGTCATCGACATTGCACTTCAATACACACATGCACAGATTTGCAACGAAACTCGCACTCACACATGCGAAATGTATCTCTGTCCTTGTTTTTCTGTCTGGGTGGACATAAGATAGATTAAATTGTGCACTAAATAATATGGTGATCAGATGTGAGTTATGTGCGACAGGTGTAAATGTCTATTTTGATGGTAGGATATCGGATAGAGAAATAATCTAGTACCTAGATTAGATGAAAAATTGGGCAGACATGTCTTAAGGCTGCTACATACAGTGCCGGCGGCACGAGCCATCGGCTTTTGTCGCGCGGCTGCGCGCGTGCCGCCGGCAGTGGCCACAGAAAGCCGCACATCATTCCAGTTGTGACAGTCGTGCAGAACGCTAGTGACGTGACACTTTGTGATTGGTCATCGAACTCATCGATTACGATAAATAGCGAAGTTGTCAACATTGCCATAGCAGCTGTAGCTTTCTAAAATTAAAGCTACAGCTGCTATGGCAAAAATATGTAAAAAAGATTTAAAGAAGAAGAACAAAGAAACGTACAAAGAACTATACAAACATGTATGTTTGTATAGTTCTTTGTACGTTTCTTTTTAATTGTAATTAACAGACACAAAATTCACACCAATTTCTGTTTCGTGTGGGGATCGAATCCATAACACTCGGCGCAACGTCAGGCGGTCGCTTAAGCCACTAAGCGAACCAAACATCTTAATATATAAAATCCTTGCGTTACTGACTGACTGACAGACACGCTACAGCCGAAACTATTGGGCGCAGGAAGCTGAAATTTGGCATTTATGTTCCTTGAGGACCGTAGGGGTGCACTAAGAAGGGATTTCCCGAAATTCCCACGGGATCGGCCAAAACGGGTAAATTTAAAAAAATGCAGGCGTAGCTGCTGGCGTCCTCTAGTTTGTAATATAAAGAATCTCTCCTACATTAGTTGCAAATCGAACAAAATTACTGTAAATGCTTTTCTTTGGTGGTTGATTCTGTTAAATGCAACTTGCAATCGATTTGACCTGGAGCATGGTCATCTGTTACTTTCCGCACCACAATTGATTTATTTTATGGCAGAATTTAATGCAAGTTTTTTTGTACGTTATGTTTCTGTTTGGAACTAATAAGTAAAATTTTGTTTATTAAACTTGAAGCTTAAAAGGATTGTTTACTTGTACTTGATACGATACCGGATCGATCGACTGGATCGTATTAAATGAAGTGGATCGATACTTGGATCGATACATTACGATCCAAAATATCGATACAAAGCACTTGGATCGAGCATCCCTAAGCCCGCGCGGCCCGCCGGCCTACCCGGGCGGCCATACCGGCGGCCAGGCCGGTGGCTTGGCCGGCGGCTTGGCCGCCGGAAGTGCCGCCGGCACTGTGTGTAGCAGCCTTTAGATACGAAAGTATGGGACTACTAAAAATTAAGCACTCGTATAAATATAAACAAAACCTTATACTTAATGCAGCCATAAAAGTACAAAACGCTTGAAATAAGCTACTGACTATGAGCACTGAGGAGCAGCTAAATGTTGGCAGATATCAGTGAGCCACTGAATATATCAATCTACTTCTTTTTCCAAAGGTAGCTTTGCCCTCGACGATGTGGCAGTGGACATGCTCTGTTTTCAGCAGTTATCTTGCCGTTTACCACTGTACATAGCTACAAGTCAAGCTTGAGTCTTGAGATATGCAGTACCTACGATTATGATACTTATTTCCTACTCCGTAAGGGCGGTACGAAGGTCATAGTGTATAGCTTGACGAGTCGTGTGTACACATGAAAGTGCGCTATCGATACTTATACCGGTTGTCTAAGTTTAGTCTCTTATTAGACTATAGTTGATTTCTTTGTCCTTTTTCATTGTATTTGAATATTTGAACCGATTGTTTTATCTTGTTTATGAGTCATAATATATTCGAATATATACCGTATGAACTACGTTTTGAATAAACGCCGCCCTGTGTGTTACCTCTCATAATTATTTTATACTTCATTAATTTTAATGTCCTATGAATATGAAATTAATTACAGGCTTATTATTTTAAATTAATTGACAACTCTATAAATGTTAATGTGTGCTTATGAAATTTATACGTTTAGATGGCTGTATTTTGGTTGGAGATATTGGGGATATAGTATATGTACATTGGAATCTTTGTTTGAAATGTAATTCAAATGCGTAAATGCCTCTGCTGGAAAGAATGGAAATCAGACACATATAGAGAAAGTGCCATTTGCAATTTAAACTTATTGTTTTACTAGAGGACGCCAGCAGATACGCCTGCAATTTTTTTAAATTTACCCGTTTTGGCCAATCCCGTGGCAATTTCTGGAAATCCCTTTTTAGTGCACCCCTACGGTCCCCAAGGAACATACATACCAAATTTCAGCTTCCTGCGCCCAATAGTTTCGGCTGAAGCGTGTCTGTCAGTCAGTTAGTAACGCAAGGATTTTATATATTAAGAAGATAACAGACTCAATATATAGTTTTATAACAGACTCAATGGTCAATAAAAGAGCTAATGAAGGGCAATGTCGCTTAAGCGGAAACTCGTCGACATGACTGTGTATGTATTGATGGAAATCCAAAATTCCAAACTGATGATTTGCAATATATATGGAACGTAGCATTCTTGGTTTAAAAAGGACAGGCCATGTCCAAAACACGACGCTACGGTCCACAACACGCATAGCTAACTTCGGCTCAAAATCTGCCAGGCTGAAGTGGGATTGGGCTGGACACGTCTGCCGTCTGCACCCATATAGACCGGCTCGTTTAGTTACCATTTGGGTGCCCCATGATAGTCGACGACGACGCGGCAGACCTAAACGCAGATGGCGGGACGGCCTGAATACATTTGACAGCAACTGGCCGGACATAGCACAGGACAGGGATGCATGGCGATTCAAGGGAGAGGCTTTTGCCCACCGGTGGAACACTTTAATAGGCTATTAAAAAGAAAAATAGACTCACCTAATAGATAATATTCTCGTCGTCAGTGGGTCCCAATTCTTATATTTTAGTCTTCTTTTAAAATATTACTGTTTTTTAGAATGTGATATAAAAATGAAAATGAACAGCATAGTAATAGCTCATCAGTATAACTCAGCATAATTTTTGTCTGTCTTTCCTTCTGTTATTCTGGGGTAATCTCCGGGACGGCTAAACCGATTATACTGGGACTTTCATCATAGAGGAGTAGTTTTTAAGGGCTTTGTAGAGCAACATATTGGCTGTAATGTGACTTGGTGGCGCTGTTGTCGAAAAAACGAAATTAACCGGTTAACCCGGTAAAACCGCAATGAACAGCTAGTTATATTTTTTTCTATATTGTACATTATTTATCTGAATATTACTGGGCCTTGGTTTGAAATTTTACATACTATGTTGTACTTAATCACAGATAATATATTACCATAATATATTAACACTAGTTAAAGTTTTAAAGAACTCTCATATACTGTAATAATTTTGCTATCAAAAGATGATTACTTTATGTCTTCAGGATCATAAATCCATCAACTTTTACTACCATTTTATCTCTGAGTGTATATAACAGTGATAGCCTTGTGGATACTGTTGCACGTTGGACTGTCACGCAGAGGTCCCAGGTTCAGTCCCACGGTAGGCACCTTTGACCTGTGAACACCTATCGCACCAGAGCTAAGTGCGTAATAAATATTTAATTATCGCTTACTGAGGTAAAGCTATAGGCGTTTGCCTTACGAATGATTCTCGTTTCATAAAGATATTTTAATGTGATTCAGTGTGACTGACCGCGGCTTATCGTTTCTAATGCTAGGAAGATGTTTATAAACATACATACATACATAGTCCCACGCCTATATCCCCGAAGAGGTAGGCAGAGGTGTTTTGCTACACCCACTTTTCGCCAGATTTATTTTAGTTCCACGTAATAGGAATAGGGGGCGACCCTATTGCCGTACCGGGCACATTACCAGACTCCGTGCTGCTATTGAGAATTTCCTAACGGAAAAACCCAAGAACACTTTGCCCGACCCGGGGATCGAACCCGAGACCTCCCAATCCCACGCGCATGCTTATGCCACGAGACCAACGAGGCAGTTAGAGATGTTTATAAACACGACTGATATATCTATCTTGTAACTGAATGAACTAGGAACTGTATGACTGCATTAGCGTACTTTTAAATTTTATCCACTGTTCAGTGTGTGCATCATATAATTAGTTTCATCCGCTGTTTATTTTTAAACGGTTTTATTTAGCTTAACCTGTTTATTTGTTTGGGTCAAATTTAGTAATTGGTATTTTACCCCCTTCCTGATGACCGATTGATCTGATATTTGGTACACACTTTTAATCTTGATGACAATACAACATAATATATTCCCTATGGTTGTAAATATAAGATGGCCGCCGATACAAAATAACGGATCACATATTTCTTCACAACAACCTTAATATGGGTATCAAATGAAAGGGCTTGATTGGTATAATAGAGCTCACTATAAAAAATCCAATATGGCTGCCGCCACAAAATGGTGGATTACATATTTTTCACAAATACCACAATATGGGTATCGAATGAAAGGGCTTGACTGGTAGAATAGAGCTCACTATGAACTAACAACAAAACTAAAAACTTGAAAATAAAATAAAATAAAAGCATTTTTATGTTAAACGGTTTTATTACAATAAAAAAGACGTAGTTATGTTATGTATTATAAGCTAAAAAATAATTCGGTAAGTCCTAGCTACCAGATCGCACCAATCTTATCATCAATCTGGAGTATTGATCAGACAAAAATAAAATCGTTGGGCAAGTGAAATTTCTATCAAAATGTTTACTCTGGATACGCTACGCCCAAAGATTTTATATTTGTCTGATCAATAATCCAGATTGATGATAAGATTGGTACGATCTGGTAGCTAGGACTTACCGAATTATTTTTTAGCTTATAATACATAACCTAACTACGTCTTTTTTATTGTAATAAAACCGTTTAGCATAAAAATGCTTTTATTTTATTTAAAATATAATTATTGATTAGCAGAATATGCCGAGATAAACTCGAAATACACATTTATAGTACTTCTATTATATGTGTGTATATTTATATAGTAAGGGTATACTTATATGTTTTTAGTAGCTTAGTGCAGCTACAGTGACCAAAGAAGAGAATGATTTTTGACACAGCTGTCCCAGAAAAAATTGATTGTGAATAATAATTATAGAAGGTGAATAATATAATTGATACATTTTTCCTTGGGAATGTGGGAAACAAACACAAAGGCATATAAAACAGCAAAGCCATATCTCTCAGAATGTATAGTGTTTGGATTATCTCTGTACCTATATAGTTTCGTAACTGTTTCTTACTGCAAAGCAAGGGACTGTTACGAAGCTATACAATATAACATTCATCCGCAGTCATCCGCCAATAAATATTCAACCAAACACATTAAGAACCACAAGAAATGTTATACTCCTCTGCATATAAAGCAAAAAAAAAAAGAAAAAAGTAAGTATATCCACAAAAAACCCGCGAGATTTCGCACAAAGCCGCCCGCATGCGGTCTGATCGTTCGTCTGCTACACATCAAACCAGCCCAAGAATGCGGGAGCACTAACATTTACTGCCCCTGTCTGGTGTTGCTTCAAAATTTATATTCCTTTTTACCTTTTTTCGACGTCAATGAACCAATTCAGGGCAAAATATCGTTTGTATACAGTGTGGGAGATAAAATACGTGAATTTTATTACAGACTTTTCTATATCCATAAACTAGGATGATGTCGATGGGACGTCTCGATCGAGGGATATGAATGAGTCCTTGCCGGTAAAATGTTCCTTTTTATGAGCAAATATTTGTCTATTATATCATCAGATGTGTGTTTGAGACTTTTATGTAAGTTACTTGAAATTACTGCCTCCGCGGTCCAGTGGATAGCGTATGCGACTGCTGATCGGAGGTCCTGGGTTCGATTCCCGGGTCGGGCAAATGTGTTACTGGGTTTTGCCGAATTCTCAGTAGCAGCACGGAGTCTGGTGATGTGCCCGGTAACGGCAATAGGCTCGCCCTAGATTACGTGGGACCTAAAAATTCATGGCGAAATGTGGGTGTTATATTACACCTCTGCTTACCCCTTCGGGGATACAGGCATGAGTATATAAAAAAAATATATACTTTACATTAAGATTTAATATTGTAATTCATGCTTATATTCAGGTGGACGACTTCTTATTGCTATGATAATTTTTTATTAGTTTATTTTTACATTCATAAAATTACTAAATTTTAAAATCAAATCCCTGTTTTATTTTATTATTGTTTGAGACTTTTTCATAGTAATAAATTTGTAACACCATGTATCAGTATATATTAAGGATGTGAACCGAATTGCAAGCTCGCAAGACCAGTTATTAGTGTAATAATACGGCAGGCTTGATTCAACACGGGCACTCGTAATGATATGTTTTGACAATCAACACCTTGCCGATTGATTCTTATATCCGGTATGTGGTTATTGGAGGCAATGGCCTTTGCAACTGATGCGTGAAATCAGATGAAAAAGTTTAACGAGGCTCAGTTCTATATAAGTATCCAATAAGGATGCGCAACCTTATATAAGTACTCAATAAGGATGTGCAAACCTAAACTAATATTTTTCACTCTTATAACTGCCTTATAAGGGTTGAGCTACACCTATCAGCACCGCATCGCACTTTCCTATGCTTCTATCTTTTTCTGTCACTTAGGACCCTCATTTACAAGAGCGAGAAAGAGAGAGGGAACGCGTCAGTACGCCGCGGAATCGATCGTATCGATAGAAGCATAGGAAAGTGCGATGCGGTGCTTATAGGAGTAGCTCAACCCTAAAGCAGCGATAGCCGAGTGGTGAGACCGACACACTGCTACGCAGAGGGTATCGGGTTCGAATCCATGGCACGCACCGATAACTTTTCGAAGTTAAGTGCGTATTAAATTGTTAATTATCGCTTGCTTATCGGTGAAGGAAAGCATCGTGAGGAAACTTGCATGTCTGAGAGTTCTCCATGACGTTTTCGAAAGACATGTGAAGTCTGCCAACCCGCACTTGGCCAGCGTGGTGGATTATGGCCTTACCCTTCTCATAATCAGAAGAGGCCCGTGCCCAGCAGTGGGACACTATAAAGGGCTGATGATGATAACTGCTGCCCCCTATATCAATCCTTTCAAGTTTTATTTCGCAACATACTGAACTCCAACAGCAGGTACAAGAGTTGAAATCATCCCAAGCATGTGCTGTAAATCTGGATGCTGTTATCAGTGAAATGGAGGACCGGCATAAGCGTAGTCGTAACGTGATTATTTATGGCATACCGGAGTCGCAAGCATCCACCGCCGAGGAGAGGAAAATAGATGATACCAACTATGTTAACCAATCGTTCAGCCACTTATCCATTTCTAAACCGGAGATAGTTAATATATTTCGTCTAGGTAAACGCAACCAAACTGGCAACTCGGAACCCCGCCCTATGAAACTAGTGCTTGCAAATAAATATATTGCTACCAGTGTATTGAAAAACAAAAGTAAGTTACCCAAACCAATCAGAATTTAGAGTTAGCCGCCAGGATTGAATAAAGGTGAGCAAGATCTTACGATTAAATATGTAAATGGAGTACCTAAAATAGTTACTCATACTACTACAAAAAACTAAAATCGCGACGCTTAACTGAACTCCTTATATTGTACACGAACCTGGCATCCATAACGGCAAAATTCGATTTATTCCTCAATGAAGTAAGAACATTCAGACCTACATTTAGTTATTTTAATAACTGAAACACATCTTCGCCGTGTGGTTGACGGCATAGAATACAAGTGTCACCACCCCCTATCTTCCCGTGGGTGTCGTAAGAGGCGACTAAGGGATAACACGATGCAAATACCATCTTTGCGTAGAGACGGAAAACTCGACATCAAACCCTATACGACTGCCTCGTTGGTCTCGCGGCATAAATGTGCGCGTGGGATCGGGAGGTCCCGGGTTCGATTCCTGGGTCGGGCAGTGTTATTGGGATTTCTGTCACGAAATTCTCAGTAGCAGCACGGAGTCTGGAAATGTGCCCGGTACGGCAATAGGCTCGCCCCTTATTACGTGGGACTAAAATATATCTGGCGAAAAGTGGGTGTAGAAATACACCTCTGCCTACCCCTTCGGGGATAAAAGGCGTAACGATATGTATGTATGTATGTATGAAACACATCTACACAGCGAAATAAGTGACAGTATTATAAATATACCTGGATATGTACTTTATAGGCATGTTAGATACGCTAGGAAAGGAGGTGGTGTCTTAATATATGTCTACCGTCCACCATCTCATATACTCCAGGAATCAGATAAAATTCTCTTTGATATGATTGAAAAAGCAGCAGCAGAAAAGACATTATTGATTTTTGGAGACTTTAATTTACCCAACATAAAATGGTCACTTAACCAAGTTACTAATAATGATAAAGTCTGTGAGTTATTTATGAATATGTATGCTAATAGTAGTATGAGACAATTGGTTACACAGGTTACTAGAACAAGGAATAATGAAGAGTCACTATTGGATCTCATTCTATGTAATGATGACACTTTGATAAGTGACGTTGCATATCATCCCCCAATAGGAAAAGTGATCATTTGGTTCTTACTGCTACTATACAAATAACTGATTTTAGTGATGTCAAAGCTACTAAAGAATTACAATATGATTTCTTTAATGCCAACTATGATGTGATTAACACATACTTGTCAGAAAATTTCAAAATTAACGGTAGTTCATCTAATGAGGTGTGGTTTGATTTCAAAAGGAAAATTACGTAAATAGAAAATGTAGCAACAGAAATAAACGAGTCCAGAAACCATGGATAAATAAAAAAATAATTAATTTAACTAAGGAAAAGAAAAGATTGTGGAGTGTTTACAGAATAGACAAAAATAGTAGGTCATATAATGATTACAGAACCATTAATAACAAAATTGTTCAACTAAGCAGATCTAGAAGAACACACTTCGAGGCAAATATCATTAATTCGGGCGCGAAATCATTCTACGCATATGTTAGAAAACAACTTAATTGCAAGGTCGGCATCCCTACAGTATTGAAAAACACCTGTGATGAGTTAATTGTAGAACAGAAAGAAATAGCTGAACTATTTGCAGATCAATTTGAAACAAGCTATATCAGGGAACCTCTTGGCCCTCTAACAAATATTAATATGCCCAGAATTGAAAATTCTTTCAGCGATGTTACCATCACAGCCGAGCTAGTTCAAAAGAAACTTCTGACATTCAAAGACACAACAGCTACAGGTCCTGATGAGATACCATCCATTCTGCTAAAAGAGTGTTCATCTACAGTTGCTGACAACATTGTAAAGATTATGAATATATCATTGGAAACTGGGCTCTTGCCTGACGATTGGAAGAATGCTACTGTAGTACCGATTTATAAAAAAGGGAACAAGCTATTACCAGCAAATTACAGACCTATAAGTCTAACGAGTGTGTTATGTAAATGTATGGAAAAAATTATAGCTGAAAAACTTAGATTGTTTTTAAAGCAGGCAGCATTACAACACATTATACAGGATGAACAGCATGGTTTTGTTCCAAGACGTTCAGTTACCACAAATCTTCTTATGTGTGTCAATGAATGGGTGAAAAATCATGACAAGGGGCAACCCACAGACGTGATCTATCTTGATTATGAGAAAGCTTTCGATCGTGTCCCATTACGGCGCCTTATACATAAACTAGAGCATTTTGGTATACGAGGAAAGATATTGGCCTGGATTAGTGACTTCTTATCTCAAAGAAAATTCTCTGTACGTGTTGGAAATACGTTATCTACAGCGCATCTGGTATGGAGCGGCGTGCCGCAGGGATCTGTGCTCGGGCCATTGATTTTATACTGTACCTGACTGACCTGAACAGCACATTACATCTACCGCTATCATTGTTTGCTGAGATACAAAATTTTTTGGTAATCCACGTGTACAATCACAAGAAATTCAGAATGACTTGAATGCCATCCTTGAATGGACCAAGCAATGGCTGTTATCGTTTAATTCTGCCAAGTTTACTGTCTTGCACATAGGTAGGACAAATCCTTGTGTACCGTACTACCTAGGACAGCATCAATTGACACTAGTAAGTACGCAGACAGATTTGGGCGTCACAATAAGCAAAGATTTGAAATGGGAAACCCATATTGTGAAAATTGTGAAAAGAGCTAACTCCATGTTGTATCTAATAAGAAAAGCGTTCAGATGTCTCAATCCCAAAACATTTTGTGCTCTATAAAACTTATATAAGACCTCTCCTCGAGTATGCGTATTTTGTGTGGGACCCTTATTTTAAGAAAGACGTGATTCTATTAGAAAATATACAGAGAAGATTCGAGCTACCAAAATGGTCCACCAACTAAAAAACGAAACCTATGATCAGCGTTTAAAGGAACTTGGCCTCATGACTCTTGAGAACCGCAGACAGAGAGAAAGTCTCATCGAGACATATAAGATACTGAATGGCTACTATGATGATGACAGTATTAAAGAACTGTATTTAGCAAATGAAAATAAACATCGCAGAGGGCACCCGTTAAAGTTACGCCAGACTCAGTCGAAACTCAACCCTTTGAAACACTTTCTTCCTAACCGTGTTGTCAAGGAGTGGAACAAGTTCCCAGAAAATGTTGTTATGGCACCCACATTGAACACTTTTAAGAATAGACTCGACAAAATCTCCAAGTCTCAAGACACACACGCATCAGCTTAATAAGCTGCTAGTGTGGTTCAAATATAATAATAATAATAACATAGGATGTTTATGTCTAACCCTTCCACGCTAAAATTTATTAGATTCCCTTTAATCGTTTTATCGTAAGTACGAAACATAAATAGCTAAACACTCTTGTATTTATAACGTTAGTAGGGATTACTCCCTTTTCTACTGGGAAATGCTAAGTGCTAGGACGGGGTATATCCGAACAGTGGAAGGTGTATCTAATCCTAGAGAAGAAGAAGACATTAATAGCTTAGGGCATAGCAACATGCTTATTACCCGTACAGCTGAGCTTGTGTTTCTCGTAAGCAGGAAGTAGTAGGTAATAGTTGAGGACCCGATAGCGGAGCGGGAGTGTAATCGACTGCCACGCCGAAGGTCGCGGGTTCGATTCCCACTCAAGTCCGTGCGTGAACGTAAATGTTTTTCTTGGTCTGGGTTTTTCTATGTAAAACATGAACATATCTACAAAAAGAAAGTATAAAGGGTTTCAAAAGACCGATCACCAAGCCGAAGTCTACTCGTATTGGACATCATGCTAAGTCATGCTAAGCAAACATTATACCTGGAAAACGATTATTTTTTATGTAGACACATTTTTTAAACCGCTATTAAAATTGCGTGCGTGTACTTATCCATGTGTGCAAACATTTATAGAAGAAATTGGCGGGTTAAATGCATGGATACAGTTGGTACCTAATTAGTAAAATTGTATTGAACTTGAGCCTCAATATCTCCTGAACCAGTAATATCCCAGTAGTATTTCTTAAGTAAAAAATGTTCGTAATGATTGTTACAGCAAGGGATTTCAGTTTTCGTTAATGGTATTTTTTTACACGCTGTATATGCATGTTTATTAATTATCTACGGCCAATAATAGAAGTTCTGCTTAGTTTGGGATTAGACGGTGTTGTGTGGAATATTATTATAAAAAAATAAAGTATTAATAAGGTGATAATTCGATACCTATTGTTAGTCGGCAAATGAATCATTGCCCCAGCGTTATCCCGGTTGCATCTAAGACTGGCACGAATTTGAGTCCGAGGTCCGCTTACTGGTCTAACCAGATATGACAGAATATCAACTTTTCCACAGAGCGACTGCCGTCTGACCTCCGAAACCCAAAGTGTTCGCGACAGACATTAAAAACTATGACAGTGAATAGTGTATTCGAAACCGCGAGTGAAAATCGTATAAAATCAGTGTAATCTAATCGTGCGGTACACCGGGTTCGGTTCCCGGACGCGTCAAAGTGTTAAAATAAAGCTAGAATAGTGTAAATAGTTGAAAAGTTAATATAAAGTACTACATAGTACGTGAACATTAGTCTAAAACTTGTGCTAACTGTAGGGACCTAGATATCGATCATAAATAGTGTTATCAGTTGTAACAGATAAGAACTAATACTTGATAAAACAGCTGTTTGTTTACATAGTGGTTTTATAGTTTTATAAGTGTTTTTTAGCTTCGTATAGGCTTGAAATCATGTCTAGATACTTCCTTATTACTAGTTATTAACTTATATAGTTAAAATAAACATAATACGAACATTTGCATGTTTATCATAAATTTTGTTTATGTACGATAGTGTTTACTTAAGAAATTCTGTATTTTTTCTTATGCATCATAGGTTTTCATGTAATAACTTCGAATTGAATAAAGATATTTTGATGGTGTTTGGTTTAATAGATGCCCCATATAATTGCACACAACGGTCTACCAAAATTACATATATAAATTTAGTATATAATAGTTTTTCAATAGAAAATATAGTGGGCGGGCCCTTGCGTGACGGCATTTTTTGGCAGTTTTCATAGAATAACTTAGTGACGCTAGTTAGGTTTAGGTATTGTATACCGATAGATAGAACTTTATGAGACCTATCTAACGATGTTTAGAACATATATGTATGTATCATAGTACCTAATATAAATAGACATTTGTACTGTAGAGAAAATTAAAAATAAACAAAGATTCTCTGTGCACGTGTTCGGTGCGATGGTCGTCGTTAAGGTAAAGTTTCGAAGTACCTAAGCGACCATGTATTCGGCCAGTTCGTTGGCGTCCCAACCACCATCTTGTATGTAACCATCAAGCACCGAACACCTGAACAGGATCGCTCTCAACGTATGAAGATCTTTCTCAAGCCCCGTATAGATAGAAGCCATCGAAGCCATACAGTCCACACATATAGAAGAACACACATCGTCGTAGGAACACTCGCCAGTTACACACCACCAGCGCACTGTAGCGGACTAGCAAAGTTTCGATTCCTGGCATCCGTTACACAAAGGGATAGCGATATTCCATGGTTTAGACCAGTATCAGTTTATTTGAGGGTACTGACTCCCCGTAACGACTGTCAAAGATCTTCATGACAGCCGGGACCGACGGCTTAACGTGCTCTACGAGGCACGGGGCAAGCGAGAATTAACAATTTAATACACATTAACTTCGAAAAGTCATTGGTGTGCGCCGTGGATTCGAACCCGATACCCTCTGCATGGCAGTCCGTGGTATCTCCACTAGGCTATCGCTAGTCGGCAAATGAATATTCAGCGCATATCAAGTGTCAACAACTCTACAATCTACAGTAAACCACCGGTTATCTTGTCAGTCACTTCTTAAAAAATCTCGTAATGAAGTGGTTGCGAAGATGTTTCTCGCGTGACTAGGATAGTTAGTGTGCCGTGTGGGCGCCTAACATGGTCTTCATTTAATCGCTCGCCGCGGGCGCCGCATGGTCCAACCAACTATAGTCTATGATTCATTAACTATTGATCTTTTAGTACTGTATCGGTTAACTACTCGCCAAATGTGTACAGGTAAGATGAAGTGATGTTACTTTGTAGACGGTTGAAGTATGCTTGTATATGGCAAAGGAATTGGTAAGGATGTGGATATTGCTATTTAATTACTGTCTGTTTCTTTAGTACACTGGAGTGTGCTGAGTAAAAGTAGCTCTAGTTGTCCAGGCGCGGCCGTTATTTGCTGGCAGTTTTGAAACTTGAAACCATTCGTTAGTAAGGTAGTTTACGTGAACACAATCCTGAATAGGTTGTATTTCATGGTTGCCGGAACACGATAAAATGAAAAGACTTGGATTATTGGTGTAATACTGCTGTTTTAGTATAGACGCCGGCAAACTTCTTGAGCACTACCATAGACCAAATAGCTGCGCAGTAGCAATTTTACGTACAAAAATGTCTCCTACGCATGCATATTGGTCTATGGTAGTGATCAAGAAGTTTGGCGGCATCTATACCTATCTTAATTGGAAATAAAGCAGCACGACCAACGCCTCTATGGGCGTCTCACAGTCAGTCCTATATATAGGGAATCTCACAATAGAGTTTTTACTGCAAGTTAAAAAGAGGAAATGCGTTCGAACTACTACAGAATAAGTAATTAGCCTCCTCACGTCGGGGTGCTTCACCCACAGTTATGCGGACTACTGGGTTCGCGCTTTCCTTCTCTGCAAGTGAATATGCGTGCCCCGTATGGAATATCTCAGCCCATTCGAAGCTGGTCGATACAGCACTGTACGAAACGTGGCTGATCATTACGGGATGCCTTAAACCGACCTCGGTACCAATGCTGTATCTTATGGCAGAAATAGCGCCATCAGAGGTTCGCAGGGCAGAAAGGAAAGAGACTCACGACACCCTTTGCATAACAACATCTTGGTGCCACAAAGGCTGAAAAGCCGCAATATCAACGGGCGGGATAGTGCTTTGTTACCCACTCCATTAGTCCCGCTTACTGATAATCCTCCACCTGGACAGAAGCTACCTTGGCTGACCTGAAAATCTTTGAATAGACTTAGGACACAGGTTGGCCGAAACAAAGAAAACTTGCTTAGTTGGGGATTAATAAACCATTCCAATCTGGAGTGCAAGTGTGGTGCTGTTCCACAAACAATAGGACACTCACAATCTTGTCCTGCGTGCCCTAATAATTGCATGTTACAGAAACTTATGGACGCTACTGAAAAATGCCATTATCGTAGCTGAGTTTTGGGCTGATACAATTTAGGTCGCTATCGACACGCTATGAAGAAGAGGATAAGGACAAGTATATAAACATTATACAAACAAACAACTATACAAATAGTGCAAGTCTATTTTACGCTTAGCTAAATAATATAATCATGAATCCTGGTGAGACAACTTTTCCTTCTACAAAATTTATATTTTGCACAAAGACGTTAAGCAAATTTGGCTAAATATACTAAGATCAGACAGGGAGCAACTTTTAATTCAAGAGTTCCCTGAGGACCAGACACCGAATTGTAAGCAGCTAACACCTACCCTGTATAACATTCAATACTAAACTTTATGGAAATTTGATAAAGTTGAGTTTCCTTTGCATTTAAAGGCTGTTGTTGAGGGTAGAGTAATTAGCATGGTTGGTCGGGCGAATACTGTATTATACGGGTGGTGTAAAGTAATGGTGGTCAATTTATCTATGCGTCTTGTTTGTTGGGGTGAATAACATGAATAGGTAACAACAAACATGGTCATCTCATCCTAAACTAAGCCGAGCTTGTTTTGTGTCAACTGATGAACATACTTATATTTTGTACACATATACTATATTATTATAGATGAATGACTAATACCTTGTCCGTGTGGTGACGGATTAAGAATACGGAATGTAACCACCCCATATCATCCCATGGGTGTCGTAAGAGCCGACAGAGGAAGCATATTATGCAGAGAACAACACTGTAAGTGAAGGAAAACTTGATACAAACCCTATGCCAACCCGTTTGGCCAGCGTGGTATAGTAGGCTAATTCCTCCTTTCAAAGGAGAGGCCTAGGCCAGTAGTGGACTGTTAAAGGCTGATGATGACTTATATCTAGCCAGAAAATTATAGTGATTTTCACACAAAGATTTGTCCGGGCTGGGAATTGGTAATCGAGCTCACAACCTGTGGATTAGCCGTACTGTATCAATATGAAATACTAGAGGACGCCAGCAGCTATCCTGCATTTTTTTTAAGTTTACCCGTTTTGGCCGATCCCGTGGGAATTTCGGGAAATCCCTTCTTAGCGCACCCTTCCGGTCCCCAAGGAACACACATGACATATTTCAGCTTCCTGCGCCCAATAGTTTCGGCTGTAGCGTGTCTGTCAGTCAGTAAGTAACGCAAGGATTTTATATATTAAGATAATGACGCCATGATTATCATCATAGGTTCTCCCGGTCGCGTCAATACATTTCGCCTGAGGCTCGGAGTTTGCTTACTGGCTACCGCAGATTTGGCAAAATAGTGACTTTCCCAAAGACCAACCGTCCTCTGAACAGGCGCAACCCGAAAGAACGGTGGACCTAAGGACTCCTGTCTACGGCACGGTGTGACTTTATCCATGACACGCATTACACACGGCAAATCGCCGGAAAAATCAGAGATGCTTCACTTAGATTCGTCAAAGTGCATCGTAAATCTATAATGTAGTGATTAATTATTAATGTAAGTACCGTTATTTTTAAACAAAATCAGTGTTCATAAGTCTTTCCGAACTGCCATAGATTGCAATAAGACACTAATATAAATCACGCAACAAAGATACGGCGCCGCGGTTTAATTACTGTAGCAGCGTGGCGCCGCCATCTAACAGTAACTGTGTCCATAGACAAAGGTCCATAGTACTCCATACTTCATGTGTTTTTCCATAGCATATAAACAATAATTGCCTCCGTGGTCCAGTGGATAGCGTATGCGACTGCTGATCGGAAGTCCCGGGTGCGATTCCCAAGGCGGGCAGAAGTGTTACTGGGTTTTTCCGAATTCTCAGTAGCAGCACGGAGTCTGGTGATGTGCCCGGTAACGGCAATAGGCTCGCCTTCTATTATGTGGGACCTAAAAAAAAACATGGCGAAATGTGAGTGTAATATTTCACCTCTGCCTAGCCCTTCGGGGAAACAGACGTGAGATTATAAAAAATATATAAACAACAACCTCTTGTATGCCGGAATACCAGACACAATTAAAAAGCTATTGTGTCTCGCGTAGATCTGCGTTCCGGCATACAAGGGGTTAACGGTCTATACGATGGGGTGTATATGCGATCAGACAAATTTTACACTATCGGGAGAGTTTTCTTCCCAGTCTGGTATTCTCTGTGTTCTTTCTTTGTGTGTTAGTAGAGTTCCACGCGATACAAGATTAATGCCTAGTACGGGTAAATATCCGCAGGCGAACCAAAGTCACCGACATAGCTCTCCAAATAGTCAGGCTGAAGTGGCAGTGGGCAGGGCACATAGCCAGAAGAACCGATGGCCGTTGGAGCAGAAAGGTTCTGGAGTGGCGTCGTCCTGTGCGTGGCCGCGGCCACGCACAGGACGTCGTAGCAGAGGTAGGCCTCCCGCAAGGTGGACTGACGATCTTGTTGGGGTCGCGGGTGGCGGATGGATGCGGGTGGCTCAGGATCGATCTATGTGGTGAGCCTTGGGGGAGGCCTATGTCCAGCAGTGGACGTCTTTTGGCCGATATGATGATGACGGGCAAATATTAAATGGAGCGTGTAGGTACTGTCAAGCTCATAGCTAGTACTATCATTTTAAATTATGTAGGTAGGCTTGTATGGCAACAAACGTGATACTTACTAGTGTATCGGTGTACGAGTGTTACCAAAATTTGTGTGAAATTTGGATTTTTAGGAATAACAACTTACGGCTGACCGTGTATCTCTAGACCAAAGCCATTGATAAAAGGAATATTGGGAACGGCCGTAACATAACATTATAATATACTGCTCAAAAAGCTTTAAATTGTCTTTCTTTGTGTTACAATTTAAAGCTTTCGGAGTAACCGATATCTCTCTTCTTGAACAGTGCCGAAATATCGGTTTCTCCAAACAAAGGTACGTGGTACCTATAGGTATATCCCGAAAGACAATTTAAAGCATGCTCAAAAAGCAATTAAATTATCAATACAAATAAACATACAGATGCCTACTAGGCATATTAGCCCCAGCTGAAACATCACATATAAAATCTTCAATACCTAATTTAAAAAAATCTAATATGCGCAACATAAACTCGCTTATCGACAAGACTGCGCAAATAACTCTTTCTCTTCATGCGTTCAGTTATATAATCAATTGTCCTTGAAATAATACAGATGGTATCCGATAATTCGAAGGTCGTTCCTTGTCTGATTCACAATCGACACTGTTTAATTATGTATAACGATCCTAAGATGGTGATCGCCTTAAATAGTGCGATGGCTATCACTCATGTCTATGTAATCAGTGTCAACACCCATTTATGTAACAAGGGAATGGTTATGTAATTGATGAGAATACTGAGGTGACTATATACTAGAAAAACTGTAAACAAGCACATGCTTATATTATTAATTTGTAGTATTACAGCACAGCATGGAAGCGAAGAGGTTAGCTTAGTGGTGAGACCAACAGACTGCTACACAGAGGGTCTTGTGTTCAAACCCACGATACGCCTCACTTATTTCTTTTTTTTATAGACTCACGCCTGTAATACCCGAAGGGGTAGGCAGAGGTGTTATATTACACCCACATTTCGCCATGAATTTTTAGGTCCCCCGTAATAGGGGGCGAGCCTATTGCCGTTACTGGGCACATCACCAGACTCTGTGATGTGTGCTGCTACTGAGAATTCGGCAAAACCCAGTAAAACTTTTGCCCGACCCGGAAATCAAACCCAGGACCTGCGATCAGCAGTCGCATACGCTATGTACTGGACCACGGAGGCAGTCTCATTTCAAATTACAAGAATACCACACATTTTTCGCTTGCTAACCATCAAAAGAAAACATCGTGAGAAAACCTGCATGCTTTTGCGAGTTCAATACAATGTCTTTGAAAGATTTATAGGTACATAAAGTTTGCCTACACTTTGCCAGCGTTATGGACTATGGACTATTTACCTTTCTTTTCACATTCAGCTATAATATTGGAGATGTCAGGAGGCGCCGAAGACGTGTGCCATGTGGCCGTTATTGAAACGAAATTATCATGACTCAGTCACATGACTAATTATTCTTATTCATTCGATTTACCAACATTGAATTACCCTGGTGTAGCACAAGAATCGAGGAACACAAATAATTACAGCAGAGTAATAAAAAGTTACAGGTAACACCACATCCGAAAGTTACAATAAGATAATTGTTAATTATCGCTTGCTTATCGGTGATGGAAAACATCGTGAGGAAACCTGCATGTCTGAGAGTTCTCCACAATGTTCTCGAAAGACATGTGAAGTCAGCCAACCCACACTTGGCTAGCGTGGTGGATTATGGCCTTACCATTCTCATAGAGAGAAGAGACCCGTGCCCAGCAGTGGGACCGTATATAAGTATACAGGTCTGATGATGATGATGAATATTATCATGATCGTAATGACGATTTCACAGAACAGAACGCAAATCAAGACATTAATAAACACAAATTACATCAGCAAATGCAACAAATGAACCACAAGACACTGCATTGAAATGATTGAGACCAATGATGTTACATAAAAAAAAGTAGATACGCTACATAATATAGAATACCAAAAGCAGGACGCTAAACATAAGCCAGTTGGCAAGTCTGACATAATTATGTGTGTGTGACGCCGTGAGCCGGCATCAAAGTGAAACTGACACATCTTGTCAACCGAAATTAAAATAAAATATAGAGTTATCGATGTGTGCGTTAGTGTACCGTTTCTACGAATTGATTACTACGTAGGTAACGTATCTACCTTTTTCTAATATCATTGATTGAGACTATCAATAACACACATCAATTATAATTAATTCATAAATAAGTATCTCAATGTGCCGGTGTTTCGAAGTTTCCGGTGCTCTCAAATAGTTAGACAAGTGTCCCGACAAGTTATTAGTGTGCATCAAGAGCTTGTCGCCTTCGGTCTGTCGCCAATTCATTTATTCAACACCCAGACTATTGACGGGACGTGACTCGAATCATGTGATAAGTATGTGACTTTAGAGATAGTCATGTTTGATAGTATCTATTCGTTTTATCTTTCTTCTTTAGGGTTTCGTAATAAACTACAAGCAACCGTTATAGTTTCATCGTTAGATATCATCATCAGCCCTTTATACTGTCCCACTGCTGGGCACGGGCCTCTTCTCACTTATGAGAAGGGTAAAGCCATAGTGCACAATTTGTGAATAACACAAAGTGTTGCCTCGTGTGGGGATCGAACCCACAACACTCGGCGCAGTGTCACGCGGTGAGGCGACCGCTTAAACCACTACGCCAACCGTGCAGTCAACTGCCGATGACGACTGTCAAAGATCATCAGGACAGCTGTTACCGACGCCTAATACCCAATTTATTCAACTACAAATAATAATATGGTCAGGTAAATGTCGTTAACGCAACTATTGCGGACTTTGTTGTGGAACCGCATTCAGGGGCCCAATTCTCCTTAATAAATTGGTTCAAAATTCAGTTTCGATATAATGTTAGTATCATACTTATTATAAATTATCTGATATTTGAATGATATTGTAACGAGATCGTTACTTGAAACAAGTGTCAAAATATGTATCAACGACGAAGTGTTTATTTAAAATTATACGATAATGAAATTAGGTTACAGAATAGGCTTCTGAGTCAATTCAAAATATAATTCCAATGTCATATAAAAATACGAGAATTGACCTGCAGATATAAAATGCTGCACGACTAAAACAGGTGAAGTTAATTGTTCTCCCACTCGTAACTATATTGTTTATTTATATTAAGCACTAGAGGACGCCAGCAGCTACGCCTGCATTATTTTTAATTTATCCGTTTTGGCCGATCCCGTGGGAATTTCGGTAAATCTCTTCTTAGTGCACCCCTACGGTCCCCAAGGAACATACATGCCAAATTTCAGCTTCCTGTGCCCAATAGTTTCGGCTGTAGCGTGTCTGTCAGTCAGTATGTAACGCAAGGATTTTATATATTACTAGCTTTCGCCCGTGGCTTCGCCCGCATGAAATTTTAATAAAGAGTAGCCTTTGTACTTCCCCAGGTTTCAGACTATCCATATCAAATTTCATCACAAACGGATCTGCACATTAGCCGTGTAGCATACATATAAACAAATAATACCTACTTAAAATTACTTTTGTTTTCATAGTCGTCAAACTTTAGGTAAAGATTAGTATGTAGGTATATTATTAAAGTTATTGAAGAGCATAAATGTATCTACTGAATAGAATAGCAGCAAAAATAAAAACTGAAAGCATTACCACAAAGTACATAATCAGACTGCCCCTCTGCCCCGCTGCGCTTTAGCGCCAACTCATAGTAAGCGCTTTGAATGACGCTGCGCTTATATCAATTATATCGTGATAACTTTTAAACTATTTGTCCAAACTACTTACTGTAAAGAAAAAGTTCATCTACATTAAATACTAAAGGCAATAAATCTATCAATTTTGAAAACAATTTGATAACTACACTACTCTAGAATGAGCATTGTAAAATAGTTATTTGTGCAACAAGAGAACAAAGTTGTTTTTTGTTTCGAGTGCTGATTTTGAGTCCCGAGCAAGCGAAGGATTCTATGATTGATTCACGAGCGTAGCGAGTGAATCAAAGTTAGAATCCTGAGCGTAGTGAGGGACTCAATAGCACGAGATACAAAAAACTTTGCTCTCGTGTAGCACACATAATTTTTCACCACAGCAGTGAGAACACATATCACATATAAATGAACAGGAATAGATTAAATTCTATGTTAATTGTTGTTTTGACTCTTCTGGTGTTAAAGTCATCATCGCTAGTTTCACTCATCTTTATAGATTATTTTATATATTCATATACTCTATACTGTATCAGCTTCAGTGAAATTTTTATTCCCGCAAATTTTTTAAATCGCGTTTTAATACCGCGTCCCTGATGTTTATTTTTCAATTAGATAATGTATCATTGTTGTAATTCCAAATAAAAATGTATTGGTTAAATACCAATTTTATACTATTAATTACACTTATTTTTATTAAAATCCAATGATAAATTAAACATATAAACAATAACATATAAAAAAGTAAATATCTTTTTTTATTTGCGTTTCCGAAGGTGTTTTCTTTGAGGTCGAATTCCAAAATCGAATTTCGAATTCGAAGGGGTTTGTTTTTCACTCACTTTTTATATGCATGTGAAAGAGACAGAGCACAGTAAAATTCGAATGTTTTTAAATTTATGGCTGAACAATGTCAATTCGTGACACTGAAGATTGAAAAATTAAAAAGCTACTTTGCCTCACGCTCGAATCAAAATCGCGTTTTGATCACTGTTGTCTCGCAGCAAAAGCGGCATGTTTGAGCTGCTGTGGTGAAAAACATATTTTTTGTGTTACACTGTTTTATTACAATAAAAATGATCTAGTTAGGTTATGTACCAAAAGCTAAAAAGTAATTCGGTAAGTCCTAGCTGCCAGATCGCACCAAACTTCTCATCAATCTGGGGTATTGATCAGACAAATATAAAATCGTTGGGCAAGTGAAATTTCTATCATAATGTTTATTCTGGATACGCTACGCCCAAAATTAAAATAAATGTTTTTTGTTAGTTTATTTTGTTTTCAAGTTTTTAGTTTTGTTTGCTACTTAATACTTCTCATTCTGTTTTCATAGTGAGGTCTATTCTACCAATCAAGCCCTTTCATTCGATACCCATATTGAGGTATTTGTGGAAAATAAGTTATCCGCCATTTTGTGGCGGCGGCCATCTTGGATTTTTAATAGTAAGGTCTATTCTACCAATCAAACCCTTTCATTTGATTTCCATATTGAGGTATTTGTAGAAAATATGTAAGCAGCCATTTTGTGGCGGCAGCCATATTGGATTTTTGATAGTAAGGTCTATTCTACCAATCAAACCCTTTCATTTGATTCCCATATTGAGGTATTTGTAGAAAATATGTAATCAGCCATTTTGTGGCGGCAGCCATATTGGATTTTTCATAGTGAGCCTCTATGATAAACAATTTCACCGTACATTATCTTCAAGTAACTTTTACGGTTTAGGCAACGCATGTGAAGACAGCTTTCATAGTTCAGGATTTTGCCGACTTAGTTGATACTTTTCCTTATAGTATGGCAACATTATACAAAATCTTTATAAATTGTAGCCTATGTGTTATTCTGATGAATAAACTATATTACTCTAAAGTTTCATCCAAATCCGTTCAGTAGTTTTTGCATGAAAGAGTAACAAACATCCATCCATACTTACATCTTCACAAACTTTCACATACACATACATACATACATATCGTCACGCCTTTTATCCCCGAAGGGGTAGGCAGAGGTGTATTTCTACACCCACTTTTCGCCAGATATACTTTAGTCCCACGTAATAAGGGGCGAGCTTATTGCCGTACCGGGCACATTTCCAGACTCCGTGCTGCTACTGAGAATTTCGTGACAGAAAAACCCAATAACACTGCCCGACCCAGGAATCGAACCCGAGAACTCCCGATCCCACGTGCACATTTATGCCGCGAGACCAACGAGGCAGTCGTATAGGGTTTGATGTCGAGTTTTCCGTCTCTACGCAAAGATGGTATTTGCATCGTGTTATCCCTTAGTCGCCTCTTACGACACCCACAGGAAGATAGGGGGTGGTGACACTTGTATTCTATGCCGTCAGCCACACGGCTTCACACAAACTTTCACATTTATAATATTAGTAGGATTAAATTTCAACAAAATCGGTTCAGCCGTTTTAGCGTGAAAACGGAACATACATACATACACACTTTCGAATTTATAATATTAGAAGGGAAGTAGGGATATCATTAGAGACTTTCTTTATACACAACATTATCTAACTGTTTTACCACCTTCATATAGAACATGTAAATTATTTTTACCGCTTACTCGTGAACATGCCACATATAACTGACCATGTGAAAAACAACATGTTCGGGAGTCGATTCCAGCTGTTTCAAGTCTGTCCCTGCGATTTATTTAGAAAATACACACAGGGCTACGAATATTCAGCCCTGCCGAAAGTAAGATAGCCCCGTTGAGTTACTCAAGAGTTATCTGAATTCAGGCCTCAGTCTCCCACCCACGGATTCCCACGTACGTGAGGTGTGGGAATTTGGGAATAATGAGACACCTGTATAAGTACAGAACACGAACGAACGAAAGAAATCAAAGAAACACATCCACATTCATTATTCAAAAGAAACGACTAAGACACCAATCCGACGAAAACGAAAGAAAATTAACCGAGAACCTCATCAATACACGGCGAATTTAACACCGCCATTAGGAAAACGCCATCTATGTTTACTTATACAAACCGACCGAGATAGAAAATAATATGGACTAATCGACAATTTATTGAAAAAGGATATATAGTAATTGTTTTTATCATTTAAAATAAAATTAAATGATTAAATAACTATTATATAAACATAATAATTTTAAATAAATGAGATTGACCGTTTAAATTAAGTGGACATTGTAATAAATTTTGACACAGAGACTTTTTGTTTATGAAAGTGCCGAATATTATACTCTATTATTTTACAGGAAGATACCCGACACATAATTATTGTCTTTTTTGCAAGGAACATTTATTTTGCTATAAAATTATTTGAAAATAGTGACATCTATCGGTCGGAATAAATATCCTCGGTTCCAGTAATTTATTTTTCGAAAATACGTAAAAATATACTGACGAAATTAAGAATCACCTCCTTTTTTAAAGTCGGGTAAATAGCCATAAAACACTTCGAAGGTACCTTTTTAGACTAACTATACTTTTACTACCAAACTTATAATGATCATAGATGGCATCACATATATAACCAGTTTTGGATGATCCCTGTTTTGTTTGGGACTACGTACAAAGGAGAGGTCAAGCTGTACACCGAAAACCACTCAACCGATTGTGATGTAACATATAACTATTTTATAAGTTTGAGTATCCTTTGTACATGAGTGTAAGTTTTATTGAAATCAATTTCGCCATTTTAGAGATCTTTAGCAACATAGGGAAATACGTCGGACAGACAGACAGACATAAATTCTAAAAAATATCAAGTATTGCTTTTTAGCATTTTCCTAGATTTTTTAGCTAATTTTCGTCAAAATATCTTTAATGTACAGACTTTTTATAGATATCAACAGGATAATTACCGACATAATTTCTTATGATTAGTAAAATTTTTAGTGTTCACTTGTGTTTTTGTTCACTATTTGCAGCAACCACCATACCACAAGTGTCCAATCCAACGATTTTGTATCTTCTTATCATCATATAGCCCTTTATATCCACTGCTGGGCATGGGACTCTCATAACTTGAGTCACTGAACTTGTAATTAAATCTATACATATTATGAAATGAAGTCCCATTTTCAAATCAATCTGTCTGTATGACCGCGATAAACTCAAAAACTATCGGTCGGATTTTTGTACAGTCGAACAACTGCCCGCTAGACCACCATAAGGGCGAGAATCACTCAGCAAGACATCGTCGCTTCCAGTGCTACTTTACACGCACATTGACACTCGTATACAAAAACATTTTCTAGTGTGCCTCGACTCTATGAGCGAGTCAAGTGATTTTTTTTCAAACTGCGCTGACTTGTTTGATTGTACGGTTTTCACCAGTATTCACAGGTAATTCCTGATAAAGGCTTAGATATATTATTTACCCGGGTGGAGCTGCAGGCAGTCTAGTTACAGTATAAAAGGCAAAATGTCAAGACTCTACAGTTAGAGGGAAAATACAGTAGCGCTACAAACGGCTCCATTCTCTAACTAATAGTGTTCCATTCATAAACTACGTTTATTTACTATGCAACTAATATTAGGTAAATAAAACCTGACACACGCAAATAAAATAAAAACGTGTGAAGAATCGAATTAACAACATATTTTATTATCTCAAATGACACTTAAATCCAATAAATTAATGTCCGCGTGAATGAAAAAAGAGCTGAATGAAATTCAAAACTATAATCTACATTAGCATTCGGAGTCTTGTCATAAAGCTATCTAGCGTTTGAAACATTATATGAATATTTGGACAGGTTTCACATTACATGTATTTTTTTGTAATTTAAATATGCATATGTATGGCGTCCTCCGGCTAGGCGGAGTGATGATATACGCAAAGTGGCTGGCAGCGGCTGGACATGAAGACCGACAATATCGAGCTCAGTGTGTGACATTCATCATTTACCATTATACTGTCCCACTGCTGGGCACGGGCCTCTTCTCACTATGAGAAGGATATAGCCATAGTCCACCACGCTGGCCAATTGCGGGTTGGCAGACTTCACATGTCTTTCGAGAACATTATGGAGAACTCTCAGACTTGCAGGTTTCCTCAAAAAGTTTTCCTTCACCGTTTAGCAAGCGATAATTAACAATTTAATACGCACTTAACTTCGAAAAGTCATTGGTGCGAGCCGAGGATTTCAACCTGAGACCCTCTGCGTAGCAGTCTGTCGGTCTCTCCACTCGGCTATCGCTGCTTTCTGAGTGACATTGGAGAAGCCTATATCGAGCAGTGGACTGCGGTAGGCTGATAATTTGATTTATGATTTATGTCTGCCTAATAATAGCTGCATAGACATACAGATACGATGTTTTACATCACCTTGGCATTATATGCGTTTTTCAAAAGCATTCATGAGCTGCAATTAATTAAAAAAGTAATAAAATTGCCCTAAATATAAATGTCATCGAAATAGTCATAGTTATATAACGAGTCTACTTGGCGTAATGTGTGGTGTGTCTTTGACCGACAGAGTAAAGAATTGTGTGATACGAGAGTGGTGTGGGGTAAAAGAAGATGTAGTGACAAGCATTGAGAGAGGCATGTTAAGATGGTTTGGGCACATGGAGAGGATGGATGACGATATACTGACAAAGAAGATATATAAGGCAAGTGTGAATGGAACAGGACAAAGGGGAAGACCTAGGCGGACGTTCTCTGACCAGATTGGAGACATCCTGAAAAAAGGACAAGTCAGAAGTACCCTTAACAGAAGAGCATGCATGAGAAACTTGATGGGAGTGAGTGAAGCAAGTGAGGTATGTCAGGATCGTTGCAAATGGCGTTCCGTAGTCTCTGCCTACCCCTCCGGGAAACAGGCGTGAGTCTATGTATGTATGTATGTATGCTACTTTGCGTAAAATTTAAAAAATATAGGTATTTCGAACATGGAATACATCAGCCGATGCTATGAAATGAAAGGTATTTTACTTACATTTGAATTATTTTCGCCAAATAGATCCGTTACATTTATTTACATATTTATTATTAATGTATCACATACCTACTAATTCAATAGCCAAGGTACAATCAAACAAGTCAGCGCTGGACCAGTTTGAGAAAAATTTCCTTGGCTCGCTCTATAGAGTCGAGGCACACTAGAAGCTGGTTTTGTATACGAGTGTGAATGTGTGTGTAAAGTAGTACTGGTGGCAACGATGTCTTGCTGAGCGATTCTCGCCCTTATGGTGGTCTAGCGGGAAGTTGTTCGACTGTAGGTACATAAATATTACTATGTTGTGTACAAGTCGCGAAACTTATAAAGTATTCGCCCAAACGCACCATCTATCTAAAATAAGTAAATCGGATTAAGAAAGCAACTTAAACTTATTGAACTTATTGCATCTAACGATACCTAAATTCATTGCATTATTATCCAGATTAATATAAAATAGAGTTGAATGAAACTCGATAGTTAAATCTACATAAAATGAATGCATTTTATAGTATAAACATAAAACTATCCGCTTTTTGTAACGAAATATGCTTCAGATTGGTTGTAAATTTGTCATAATATTAGCCACTGTTTTATATTTGAATTATGCCTAGTTAGCAAGGCATTTTTATGAATGGCATATTTTAGGGAAATATAGTTTGAATTTAATCTCTGTGTTAGGCAACTTTTTCATTGGTCGTATGGCATTTCTTTGGTCGTATTAACACAGCTCCGCTCCAGTGCTCAGGCAGCCTTAGCATAATTGTGACTTTAAACATAGATATATACAATAATTTATGTATTTTCAGTAAATACTAAAATATATCTACAGCAGCGAGGCAGCGTTAGCCGAGTGGATACCGACAGACTGCCATGCAGAGGGTATCGGGTTCGAATCCACGGCGCGCACCAATGACTTTTCGGAGTTATGTGCGTATTGAATTATTAATTATAGCTTGTCCCGTGCCTCGGAGAGCACGTTAAGCCGTCAGTCCCGGTTGTCATGAAGATCTTTGACAGTCGTTACAGGGTGTCAGTACCTTCTGAATAAACTGACACTGGTCTAAACCAATCCCTTCGGGTTGCGGAGGTCGGACAGGCAGTCGCTCTGTGGAAAATCTAATATTCAGCCAAATCCGGTTAGACTAGTAGGCGGACCCCAGATTGAAACTGGGATAACGTTAAGAGAATAATGACTAAAATATATCTACAGGATTTTTTGAATCTGAAAATAATGGGCTGTAGTTTGATATGTCGCATCTAGCGTTATCAGTCGTTTAATTAAACTGGTTAATAAAGGTGGTTGTTCAAAGCAGCCTGAAAGATATTTAGCTGTTTAATCAAATATTGATTCTATAACGTTTAACTTATTGCCTAGCCAAGTTATTAAAATGTTTTCAGTTATCATTTTGCTATACGATCTATTCAATCTTACGAATTTCGATTATTATAGAAACGCTTTACATTACAATTTTAATAATACCGCCAAAATATAAAAATACACTAGGAAATTTGAAGCTAAATTAGAACTATAACGATTTTTAAAGCTCATAAAACTGCTAAAAGACTGGAATTAGGGACAGTCACCCTAATTACTGTATGATAAACAAACCATTTCTTGTATAAATAAATTTATGATATGCCTAACGATTACTGACCAAATCAAATTAAGTCCAAATTAAATAATATATACCTACCCAATAGTATTGGCAAACATTTAAATATTAATAAGCGGAAACCACCAATTAAGATCTTTAATAGCTTCAATAAAACCACTAATAGCCTATTATTAAATTTAACTAAACTATAAAAATACCTCAGACTTGTATTTCTTTTTTTGGCAATTTACTTAACACATTCGAATTCTGTTATTATGTATTAAAACGGTATAGAGTATATTTAATAGTATTAATTAATTTTAAAAACATTGTTATAAATTCATGAGTATTTAAACAGTCTGTAAGTAACGGGTGGCGAAAAAGTAATAATGAACCTATTTGGTTCAGCTATAACTTTGTTTCTAAATTAGAAAACTATATGAAATTTAGTTGCATTATGATTTAAATATTCTCTGTCTATTAAAAATATATTAAAAGTTGACCTCCAGAGTGCATATTCGAGCCCTATTTAAAACATTTTCCATAACTAGTCGTAACACTTAATGCGATATGTTTCTTATTTCTTGGTGTATGTTTTCTTTTAAAGCTGCGAGAGTCTGTGGTTTCTTCACATACACCTGAGATTTCAAATAACCCCAAAGAAAGAAGTCTGGACAGGTGAGATCGGGTGATCTAGCAGGCCAAAACAGCTTCAATTCTTTAACCAAAATACGCTGCAGAGTACGCCTGGAGATCCTGGAGATTAATTGCGTGGCACGTCACGTCGCCTCGTTGACGTTTCTGGACACTCTTCCACATCTTCGCGCACAGCTTCAATATTTTCATTCAATATTTTTACATTGACACGATTATTCCACGTTCTTGGGGAGTAAAGCAATCCATGATTATTTTTAGTGAATTTTACATTTGATTACTAATATCAGAATGACAGGAGATGTCATAAAATAAATATAAGGAATTTCTATAGGGTCATTACTTTTGCGCCATCCTGCATATAGGCACATTTCTCTAGTCCTGAAGAAATATTCACAATGTTCATACCTCTTATATTAAATCATCATTATCGTCCTGGCGTTATCCTGGGTGCATTCCTTTTGCTATAGAGCCCGGAGTCCGCTTTTCTAGACAAACCTGGTTTGAAAGAAGCTTAAGTTTCTTATTAAATACTACCTCAACTTGCCAACATACTACTTACCAACAGACATAAAGAACACCGAAACAATAATGAGTGGATTACATAAAGTGTTGTCTGTGCGGAGATCGAACCCACAACACTCGAGGTAGTTTTAACCACTACACCATCCCCGTAGTTGTCAGACTATTATATTGTACCCTAGAAGTGGTGACAGATGTAGCTCCTATTGAGTCTCTTGCCAGCTCTTGCTACTTTTAAAGAGTTTGCAAAAAAAATTATAGGCAAAAAAAACTAAGCAAAGCTACATCACATTTAGGAAACACTGAAACCACAATATTTGGCAGTAAGTAGCAACTTGCCATCAAGTCTCCAAAAAGCTTCAAAACTTAAATGTAAAGACTTTAGCCTACTATTATCACAAAGCCAGGGTTTACAATACTTACGTGTGGTACCAAAAAGCAGCAAAAGCGAAAAAGAGTGGAGAGACCGACAGACTGCTACGCAGAGAGTCTCTGGTTCGATTCCTCGGCTCGCACCAATGACTAAAAAAAAATTGTTAATTATCGCTTGCTAAACGGTGAAGGAAAACATCGTGAGGAAACCTGCATGTCTAAGAGTTCTCCATAATGTTCTCGAAAGACATTTGAAGTCTGCCAACCCGCACTTGGCCAGCGTGGTGGACTATGGCCTTATCCTTCTCATAGTGAGAAGAGGCCCGTGCCCAGCAGTGGGACAGCATAAAGGGCTGATGATGACGTGTGGTACCAGGGGTAGTTTGCCGAGGTGACCTAATCGCCTAATGCCTCTCTCTCATCTAGCATCTGTGTTCTTTCGAAGACAGACGTGGGGTTGATCATGATACTTTCCTTCGCCCGGTTCAAATCCCTACTAATTAAAAAAGCCTCCCCAAAACAAAATCTTGGAACCGCAAAATGTAAGAAAACAGTACGAAAAATTTTATTAAAGACAGACAAAACAGATAACATGCTAGACTACACAGCTAGAAATAAATAAAATCAACATTGCAATACGTCCCAATGCTTTCAAATAGTTATTATGATTGAATTTAAAACCAATCGAGAATAAAAAATGGCTACGACTGTCAAATATGTACATAAGGTAGGTTCAATCATAGCTCATTCGATACGGTTTTTATCCATTCTACATATTTTAATAATATTGAATGTCAATGACCTCAGCCTTTCTTAGCGATAAATGTCGGCTCTTTGTTGTATAAAACAAGAATTTTGCTAAAAACTTGTAATAATAATGTTAATTGGTTGTCTTACATTGCTTAGATGTAACTTAATTATTGCTAATGCTATTAGAAAATAATATTTCCAAGTTATTTTTGTAAAGATTGTGATCTGCAAATGTGTCCGCTATTATTCTATTAACGTTATTTTTTGTTACAGGGTAGCACTATAGGTGCAGCGCTCATAGCGAGACTTGGCTTGTCGTTCGTAACAGGTCGGCAAAGTTAAGCAACGCTTGCACAGGTCACCACTTGGATGGGTGACCGTTTGGCATTTACATCTGAGCGGTTCCGTGCTTCGGAGGACACGTAAAGCTGTCGGTCCCGGTTCTTGTCTAAGAATAACGATCGTTCGGCCATGTCGGAGGTCTTCGGGCGGTCTGGAAACGACAGACACCAGAGTTGGCCACACGAAAAACAAAACAAACTTCTAGGTTTGAATAGAAAGCAGGGCTATGAGAAGGACCTTGAAGGAAATCATGCTAGCATTTTGTTTTTTTTATAGTTTTTGTTTTAACAAGAGACATATCCCGCCTTAGGAACGGTTTCTATATCGTGAAGGAGAGTTTATTACAATTTTAACAACGGACACTAAAACACGAAACAATTTGTGTACCACAGTGTTATAAAGTGTGTGTATCGAACTCACAACACAGCCTAGTGTTAAGCGGGAAGACTGCCACTCAAACCATTACGCCATACATGAAATAATTTATATATTCCTCAAAGAATTTTACATGTAGGTACACATAAGTAATAACTACTTAAAAATAAGTATCAGTGTCTTTACCTTATTCAAGTTAGACGCTCTAGCAACTTTATTTGGAATTCTTTCACAGCAGTTATTCGGGATCCCGTGAAGGAACTTCCTTTCATTAGACATTCGGAACGTGACAAAAGTTTGGATACTTAACATCTAAAACATCGGTACGTACAAATTTAACGTTCGTGATTTCCTGCAAAAAACACTAAGTAGTCTGCGAATAAGAAATTTGATTAATTTCGCTTTATACCGTTATTGTAAAATGCATTCAAAATGCTAAGGTAACTTGAAATATGGTTACGCCATTATTTTCGCCACGCTATCACGGTTGCTTATGTTAATTTTAAAAGGGCTTTCTTCACCCTTCTCTCTCTGTCAACGGGGTGACCCTTCGACTGAGTTGTTCCATCACCAGTTCTCCTTGTCACACTTGCGTACGTCCTTAGACATGCCTAGCACATTCTTCACTATATCCGTCATGTATCCTGGATTCTGTCCTGGTGGTGGTGGGCCGGTTCACCGTCAATACCAGCGCAATAGGGTTGTTTCCAACTAGTCAAATCAAGCACTTTTAATGAAATGTCAAAAACGACCTTTGCTAAGGCTTTTGTATGAAATATGACGTAGTGACGTCATAGTGTTTTGCTGTCAAGTAGAATACTTATTAATCTTTTTATCAATGAATTGACGATAAAAATGTTAAATAAGGTTTTAACATTAATTGATGAATGAAGCTGCTATTATTTTGACATGTTTCACTAGATAAAAATACTTGTATAATTAATTTCACTTACAGGAAACTTCCCTATTGTCGCCGATTATTGATTGCAGAACATTGCATCATTATGAGACTTGACATTCATTCTTAAGCCTGGCATCGACAGCGACGTTTGCTTTGTGCTCCTGTAGGTGATAAGGTGCTCACCTTTATTTTCAAAGTAAGTACGTGTTTACAATGCCCAGGTTGCAGCCGTTCACATTCGTAGGATGTGTTCCCCTTCTTCGATGCGAAGCGAACCACTGTAACCGCACTCAAATTCCACACACTCTCACCCAGACGACCGTTTAGATCATCACCCAGAACGATTCCATGTTAGAGCGAGATTTCAAGCAGGAATTCGGCGAGCGATCGTGAGGCTCAAAAGATTTTGGACAACCAGGACGATTTATCGGAGTGTATTAAAACTAACGAGGTAGCGTCTGTACTGTCGGTTGTCACAAAAACATCCGTCGTGCATGACTAACACTTGCGATCTCTGCAGGATATCGTGTTTATTTAATGCCAGCTCTGTGTAGTTTTTTGCGCGTCTGAAGTGAATCGACGACTCACTGGGGCGTCGCGTCACCTGCACCAAATTAGTTTGGGTGTCCACCGAAGCGGAGAGGACAAGAGCTGCGTGGCGAAAAGCTGTATTCCTGTAGTGAGGAAAATAATGGCGTTTTATAACTGTTAAAACACAATAATATGCAGCCTCAAGTAGTAGGTAAGAAGTTAAAAAATACCTATGTCTAATATTCAAATGCTTGTGTGTACCTACCTTGGGCCCCAAACATAACTGGCGAAGTGTGTAATACACCTCTGCTTACCCCCTCGGGGATAAAGGTGTGAAGTTATGTTATGTTGTGTGTATTTATTTGTACAGTCCAGTCGTCATAAGCTAAGAAAATATAAAGATACTTATTTAATATATTTGTTACATTTATTGCTTTAATTACGTAAAACTAGGTACACACGTGATCGCACTTATGCTAAACATGGTATGTAAACTGTACTATGCTAGGCCATGCGCTTATTGTATACCACCAGCTTCGGCACCTATATTTTCCATTGATATAACCTTCTATACTAACTCTATTGATATGGCAATTCGAGGCCTTGGAAGCTACAAATAAAAGAAATCAGCAAAGGTAAAAAACAAACGTCACGATATGTAGCATTGTGTAATAATAAATGTTTTGCCGTCCAATTCATGGTAAGTAAATCGTTGTTATAGGTTTACTAATGTTTGCCATAATTTAAAATGCCTTAATTTCATATGCCATACTGGTATTTGCCATAATTTCATTAGAAATAACGCTTCAGTTGACATAATCGTAAAATGACATAAAATGTCTTTCACTAATTCCATTGGTCATAATCGATCAAGTGTCATAATAATTTAAATCCATAAATTTATTTGCTATAATTTTCGTTTTCAATAATTTTCGTTTTCAATAATAGTTAAAGAAACTGAGGTTGACGGAGCCCTGCTTCGCAGGGCTCCTATTTTCGGGTTAAGGGTCAAAAGAGAACCTAACACAACCTATTTAGTTACTTTCACATAAAACCTAAAATTACGTTCCTTTTGCATATTTGAATGAAGAATTTTTGGAAATTGTTCAAAAATATTTAGACGCATCTCCAGCAGCCAAAATTACTCTTAGGAGATTAAAACTAACGCCCTTAAGCCCCTTACACCACCAATACCCTCAAATTCGGGCGACTCGTTTCGAAACCCAACCCCAGTTTTTTTTTTCACAATTAAACCTAAAACTAAACCTCATATGGCGCCTACTAACTAAGCTCGACGCTTCGCGGGGCTCCTACTTCTGGGTGGTTTAAAAAAAAACCACGAAGATTTAGGCTAGCTCCGCTTCGCTTCGCTCCCGCCTTAGTCTTCTAACCTAACCTATCCGAGTCGGATTGCACTGAGTCGGGATGTTAACGATAATTAATTTCGACCTAACAATATTATGTATTATTTTCATAATTATATCAAATTTTGATTATGTCAAGAGTCGATTATGAGATGTGTTACTTATAGAAACTAATTATTATGATATATGTTGTTATAGAAAGTCATTTTATGGCAAATAAAAGTTATCACTGTTGAGTTGTTAAGGCAAACGTTATTAGTATAAATGATAATAGTGCAAGTAAGTATTATGATCAGGGATGATTATGGCAAACAATATTAGTCAAAATGAATTTATGGAAAACGAGAGAATACCGTTGTTATATTCTTTAGCTTTTTTACATTTCTTGCACTCGGAATTTATCGTAGCGAGGACTTTACAAACATTTAATAAACGGATGGATGGCAAAACGTGGGTGTATTGTATAATACACCTCTGCCTACCCCTTCGGGAATAAAAGGCGTGAAGTTATGTTATGTTATGTTGTTATGTTATGTTATGTTATGTTATGTTATGTTATGTTATGTTATGTTATGTTATGTTATGTTATGTTATGTTATGTTATGTTATGTTATGTTATGTTATGTTATGTTATGTTATGTTATGTTATGTTATGTTATGTTATGTTATGTTATGTTATGTTATGTTATGTTATGTTATGTTATGTTATGTTATGTTATGTTATGTTATGTTATGTTATGTTATGTTATGTTATGTTATATGCTATGCTATGCTATGCTATGCTATGCTATGCTATGCTATGCTATGCTATGCTATGCTATGCTATGCTATGCTATGCTATGCTATGCTATGCTATGCTATGCTATGCTTTGCTATGCTTTGCTATGCTATGCTATGCTATGCTATGCTATGCTATGCTATGCTATGCTATGCTATGCTATGCTATGCTATGCTATGTTATGTTATGTTATGTTATGTTATGTTATGTTATGTTATGTTATGTTATGTTATGTTATGTTTAATAAACGGACACATAGTACCCGGCTTCGAAACAACAATTTGTGCATCACATTTGCATACATTTGCATTTGTAATATTTGTACAGGCAGCAAAGCCTTGCTGATTTCCGCATGAATGGGCCGGCTGGACCGGGGAAGTACTACTCTCTCACAGAAAATCGAACAGTACTTAAACTGTTGCGTTTCGTTCGGTGAGTGAGAGTGCCGGAGGCCCTATCCCCTATTCCTTCTCCCTCATCCCATCACTGTGACTCCTGTGGTGTTGCTTGTGTCCATGGGTGGCGGAAATTGCTTACCATCAGGCGATCCGTCTGCTCGTTTGCCGCCTATTACTTTATAAAAAAAAAAAAAATTGTGTTTGCCCCGTGTGCGGATCGAACCTAAACCTCTCGGACCACTTCTAAAACTATAGCATGTAGCACAATTATGCCAAACAAACCTCTCATGGGATACTTCAGTCATGGATCCAGGCTTTGTTTTTGGAGGTAAGGAGAGAAAGGGCTTATTTTGGATAGGAGGAGCTTGATCCTGTTTATGGAGGAAACGATTTAAAAAAAATTTCAATGCTCAGAATAGGGTCTCGTAGAAAACACCTTTATTTACATCTTTAAGCATAAAATATCATTATAGTTTCACTTTTCACTTATACTGGATCATCAAATGGATATGTTAAAGTTTTACATACTCGTAGATATCTAAGTAAGGATCCTAGTATAAGGAGTTGTATGCATTATCATTCATTATCATAAAAGCATTAATACATTGACCGAACTTTAAAGTGGTGCACATGAGTAGAAAGTTTTTAAAAACACGTGTTGAATATAGTAGGTATCTCGGCTCGTATGAAGCGTTTTATTAGTTTTAGAACTATTACATCTAGGTACCTTTAAAAGTTATGCAACACTTAAGAGTGAACACGATCCTAGTTAGTTACTTGTCAAATACATTTTACATATTGATGAGAAAGGTTTTTCTGAATCGATGAAGCATCAATTAGACAAAGAATTTGATTTCAAAATTTTAATGTGTCAGTAAATAAATAATTGACGTCTTTGCTTACATACTTATTTCAATCCCTATTTCACCCTGTTACAGTTAGTGAATATTGAGAAATCCTTCCTTACCTTCGGTTGGCTTTGTCGACGGTATGAAGAGGATCCATTGATTGACCAATGTTCACGTTTCTTCAGTGTTTAGACTCTTCTATCATATATATTTTGGTTATATATCTATACTATAATAAAACTGTAGAGGTGAAAAAGTCTGTACATTAAAGATATTTTGAAAATTAGCTAAAAAATCTAGGAAAATGCTAAAAAGCAATACTTGATAATTTTTAGAATTTATGTCTGTCTGTCTGTCCGACGTCTTTCCCTATATTGCTAAAGATCTCTAAAATGGCGAAATTGATTTCAATAAAACTTACACTCATGTACAAAGGATACTCAAACCTATAAAATAGTATATGTTACATCACAATCGGTTGAGTGTTTTTAGGTATACAGCTTGACCTCTCCTTTGTACGTAGTCCCAAACAAAACAGGGATCATCCTAAACTGGTTATATATGTGGTGCCATCTATGATCATTATAAGTTAGTAAAAGTATAGTTAGTCTAAATAGGAACCTCCAAAGTGTTTTATGGCTATTTCCCGACCGATAGATAGATGACACTATTTTCAAATCATTTTCTAGCAAAATTAATGTTTCTTGCAAAAAAGGCAATAATTATGTGTCGGGTATCTTTCTGTTATTAAAAAAATAATAGAGTATAATATTCGGCACTTTCATAAAGAAAAAGTCTCTGTGTCAAAATTTATTACAACTATCTATACTATAATAAAACTGTAGAGGTGAAAAAGTCTGTAGGTACATACATACACATACATACATAACGTCACGCCTTTTATAATTATTTAACGTAGGCAGAGGTGTATTTCTACACCCACTTTTCGCCAGATATACTTTAGTCCCACGTAATAAGGGGCGAGCCTATTGCCGTACCGGGCACATTTCCAGACTTCGTGCTGCTACTGAGAATTTCGTGACAGAAAAACCCAATAGGGCATTTTCGTCAAAATGTTTACCTATCTTTGAAAATAGCTTACTAATATTGTTTTGAATATTTTAGCTAATTATTGGTTTTGTGTAGTGGTAAATTTAACGAACTTTCGTACATATGTATTTGTTTTATTATATAGCCCTTAATTCAAATAATATATGAAAATAAATAGTAACTTAGATACGTTTTGGTCATGACCGTTACCAAATAATAAAGTGCTCCTGAAATGAAACTGAACTTAGGATTGAATTTTTTTAGTGTGTATAGGTTAATTCATTGTGCTATTATGCAATCTAACACAAAAACTCAGTTGTGAGCGAAATATTGCCATAGTAATTTATAAAAAATGGTCATGATCGTTACTTGTTACGAAAACTCTATTCTTAACTTTTATATATCTAATTAACAACTGGTGATAGATCTAGAATTCCCATGCCATATTAAACTTAAATACACTTGTGCTAAAAATATTAAAAAATATATTCAATTATTTAATTTCGAGGGACAGTCACGTATACCTGACCCACTAGTAACGGTCCTGACATCGTAAAGTTGTGGATATACCGACATAATGGTAAATAAAACACATGTTTTACAATAATAAATTATATTTCGCACAAATAATATTTCGCAAAAGAAATGAAAGCTACCTATAGGTCCTAGCTTCTCTATCATGGGCTGAGTACATACATTTCGGGAAAACACTGATTTTATCTTGTATATATTAGTTATATTATGCAGTTTCACAGTAGTAAGGATTCTCTCAGTGTGCCCACGTATTTATGATGTCCTGTCCGTTATTTATTTAGTCCGGCTCATACGTTACCGACTATTGGGTAATGGTCAGGACGTAACGGTATCACAACTTTTCTTAGATTTTTAAACTTATTGCAAAAATGTTATAAGATAACTAGATAGCTTTAATTTACTCAAAACCAGAATTAAATTCACCACGTGAAACAATCTTCGCTTTAACACTAACATAACAAGATTATTTTAGAAACGTAAAATACTTACTGGTCAATGAAAAGCAAAACGCCGAAAAAAGACCGTTACCGGTCGAAACACTCTCAAGACTGAAGATATATAAAAACTGACTCTTCAAAATGGCTGCTGGTATTGACATGTTTGATTTGATCTTGCTATTTAAATAAAAAAAATCCGAATAGTAGCAAAAAATCACTATTAAAAACAATTCAATTTACGGTCACGGTGCATGGACATGTCCAGTTAACACATTCCAAGGGGACAGGATATAAACTTAAAAATCTTAAAATATTTGTATTAAAATATATTTTACAGTTTAACGTGCTTGAAAACTACAACCTGATTACAAAAACGGATGTAATGAGATACTAATTGCAAAAAAAACATTAACAAAGGTCATATATCTAATAAATAAAATATATCTAAAAGAGGACAGTACTACAAGACAAAAGAGGTCGCATTTCTGGATTTAATTTTATTACTTTGATTTAAATTTATCATAACAATTTAAGTAAAAACGAAAGCTGTATTCATTTGGAACGACTCTTTATTAACTAGACACTTCTATGTCATACAAACGTTAGTTAATTGCAACTTTCTTGCATGGGACACCTCACGAGTGGGTTGTTAAACATTTAGACGAAAATGCCCAAAACACTGCCCGACCCAGGAATCGAACCCAGGACCTCCCGATCCCACGCGCACATTTATGCCGCGAGACCAACGAGGCAGTCTACATATAGGTACATTAAAGATATTTTGACGAAAATTAGCTAAAAATCTAGGAAAATGCTAAAAAGCAATACTTGATAATTTTTAGAATTTATGTCTGTCTGTTTCTTTCGTTCGATCGTGTTCTGTACTTATACAGGTGACATTATACCCAAATTCCCACACCTCACTTACGTGGGAATCCGTCCGTGGTGGACTGAGTCCTGAAATCAGATACTTCTTGAGTAACTCAACGGGGCTATCTTACTTTCGGCAGGGCTGGATATTCGTAGTCCTGTGTGTATTTACTAAATAAATCGCAGGGACAGACTTGAAACAGCTGGAATCGACTCCCGAACATGTTGTTTTTCACATGGTCAGTTATATGTGGCATGTTCACAAGTAAGCGGTAAAAATAATTTACATGTTCTATGTGAAGGTGGTAAAACAGAAAATGTTGTGTAATACTGTTTACAGAAATGTATTTTTTTTTAAATTAGGCAATAGGCTCGCCCCCTATAACGTGGGACCTAAAAATTCAAGGCGAAATGTGGGTGTAATATTACACCTCTGCCTACCCCTTCGGGAATACAGGCGTGAGCCTATAAAAAAAATTAAGAAATTCTCTAATGATATGTTCTATACATATATATAAAAGAAAGTCGTGTTAGTTACACTATTTATAACTCAAGAACGGCATAACCGATTTGGCTGAAAATTGGTAGCGAGGTAGCTCAGAACCAGGAAAAACACATAGGATACAATTAGCTGCAAAAAATAATCTGGGAGGGATTTTAGAGAGGGTCGAAGTTTGTAGAGACAAACCTACTACCTATTGACAGTAAGAACGCTTGCGCTATATGGGCTATCGTATATCTGTCAGTACTGTCACATTATACATTGTCCTATGGTGCACTGTCATTACTTCGTTCGCTTACATATATAAACTAATAATTATTGTAACAGCTTTGGTTAATCCCTACTAATATTAGGTATAAATGCGAAAATGCGTACCTATGTATGTATCTACCGATTTCACGCTAAACCGGCTGAACCTATATTCTCTACTCATAGATGCGAAAATGTGTCTAGAGATATAGCAGACCACGGCTTTGACATTTGACTGTATGCAAAGTGATGTTGTTGAGCACCTTTTGGTAGATAATGTCATGAATTCTGACCAAGTTACTTCAAGGTACCCTATAGAGTTTCTGAACTCCTTACAATTATCAGGAGTACTTTTACGCAACTTGAGACCGAACGTTGGTGTTCCAGTCCTGTTAATGCGGAATCTTAATACACTAAAGCTTTGTAATGGCAAACGGTTACAAGTAACACCAAGGATGAAACATTATAAAAGCTATTCGCTATTGCGAGTCAGACTCGCTCATGAAGGGTTCCGTAGTGCAGGTATCCACTTACCATAGCCATTATCTTCGACTAACTATTATAGTAGTATTATATTTGTATAAACGACAAAGCTATATATTTGCAGTTTTTAAGATGTGCTTTATTTCAAAAACTGCTGACTACATATCGTTCAAATCACTTTCGTTGGAAGTTTTTATAACGATCTACAGCATATATTTTTTATAAATTGGTCACTCTCTTACTTTAAAAGATAGAGGGTCACACCCATTTTACCACTTTGGAACCGTATATCTTTCAAACGATTCACTTTGAGAAACAATGGTTTTAGGAACCTCAAAGTAATTTTTAACAACCCATTTTCCACATCAGTTCCATGTATGAAGAAATTATCTTATATATCCTTAATATTCAATATTTTTTGGTTTTGGCACAGAATATATACAAGTACTAAAGTAGTTTTGGTGGTTCACAGAATACGTCTACCTACCAATTTTCAAATGTGTAAACTGAATAGTTTCGGCATAAAGTGGCTGTGACATACGGACTGACGGACATAGCGCGTCTATAAGGATTCTGTGTTTAGCCATTTTTGACTACGGAACTCTAAAAATACTGTTTACAGAAATGTTTTAAATACTTCTTGCGATTATATTTCTTATCAGTCCCTATGACTAGAATTAAAACGAAAATTACTGTCGGACGATGAAGGAGTTTTGTGTTACCCCGAATTTAACGTGAGCGAAGCCGCGGGCAAAAGCTAGTTGTATATATTTTTGATGTAGAGTAGAAGAAGAAAAAGATAATGCAAATAAAAAATCCATCTTGTGCTGTCTTGATAACTTATGTTTGGTGCACACGGCACACAAGCAGTGCCGAATTTGGTTTGTCGTTGTGTATTTGCGTAGTGATATTATAATGTGATGATGAAATAAATATACCTAATGTGTAAATGACCGGTTGCTATCATTCGTCCTACTACTTATGGTCGCCTGTGACTCGCCAAGAATTGAATTGGCTGCCTTGGGATGGTAGTTAAACTTTGGACTCAAAAGAAATGGTAGAGCCGGAAACGATTCGTATATCATACTAGCAGACCCGGCAAACGTTGTTTTGCAAATTTTTTTTTTTTTTGAAAAATAGATGTTAGCCGATTCTCATAGATACCGGATAAGCACAAAAAATTTCATCAAAATCGGTCAAGCCGTTTCGGAGGAGTATGGCAACGAAAACTGTGACACGAGAATTTTATATATTAGATAGTTTTCCAAGCATGCCAAGAGAGATTCGTCTCTCCTTGCATGTTTCAATCTAAAACATTTAAGTTTCACATCTGTATGAGAGAGAAAATAAATAACTTATTATCTTAAGATTTTTTAAAACAAACTACCAATAAATTTATGAGTTTGCTAATACACAATACGAGAATATTCTTGATTTATTTACTTTTTAGTTCACAATTTTCTTTTTTATTGGTTTTGTTATTCCTAATAGTTCAGTGTTTACGAAACTGTTTTACCTATTACACATTGAAATAAAATTAATATTTCCTAGGTTATCTCGTTTTCGAAAAACAACCCCGACTTGAACTAGTCTAAAACATCAGAGAGCAAGGTTCACTGACCGAGAATCAAATAAGTGTGCGGGTCCTTTTGTGCTCTTGTTTACCCGTCTCATTTCCCCAGTGGTTCCATCCGTCTTCATATTTGAGTAAGAAAAAAATATCGCCGCAATTTTACAAAAGGTCTCCCCTGAAATAATGATTTTGCGAAGCTGTGATTCATTCGAGTTTATAAAGCAAACTTGTTCTTTACCCGCGTGGCTGTCGGTTATAGGGGTAAAAATTAGCCTTAATCGCTTTTCAGCTTTTTATCTTCACACACAAAAATCATACCACAACGTCGCTCTGTTCCGACGTGAAAGGAGGACAAATTAACAGACAAAAACACTTACAACTTATGGTATTAGTATGGATAAGGCTTGTAACAGCTTCGTAAATGAAAGCTAACACAGAAAACATGAGCCAAATTATAAAAATACTATTGGTATCTCTGTTTCAAAAAGAATATTGCAGTGTTATAACTTTTACTCTTTGTCAGTCTTTATAATTGGTTCAGCCATTTTAATGTGAAGATATAACATGGGTACCTTTCATATATCTACTTTTGCATTTTTTATATTAGTACAAACTACACATGAGCATGGTAACAGTGAACATTATTGTAGTATTTCGACCACTACTGGACCACTTGGTGAAATATATAGTGGGTAAGTTTATAATTTAATTAAACCAGTATAAAATTGGGGTAACAAGATTACTAGACCCTTTTAACCCATTCATATGGGAGCTGCTTGCATGTGAGTTACAATCATGGCCTTTATGGGCGGAGATTGGGCCCATGGTGTTCCTTCATTAGCAAGTAAAATGTATTTTGTTCTGGTGTACTTAATTAATATAGGTCGTTTTTGCCCCTATGAATTGGTAGACCCAGAAAAGCCCAACGCAATTTTGAGATTTAGAAAAATGAAATAAAAATAAATAAACTTTTGTAATCTTCTCACCGATGCACAAGAAAGTGCAGTCTAAAATATTAAGGAATTATAATAAATAGTATTTGTATACATCATACATATGATTACAGGGACTGCCTCCGTGGTCCAGTGGATAGCGTATGCGACTGCTGATCGGAGGTCCCGGGTAGGGAATGCAAATCTCGCGAGATTTGGGCTCAAGCGAGATCTCGCGAGATTATGAAGCCAATCTCGCGAGATCTCGCCAATTTCGAGATCTCGCGAGATTGACAGTTTTGTATGTTTTTTGTAAATAATCGCAATATTTGAATAAATTACGACATAAATAATAACCATTTTAAGTATTATAAGATAAACATTACTTTTCACGAACTTTTCAATAGACTTTTATGCTTCAAAAATTGTTTGACGTACCTATCTGTCTATATTTTTTTAATAAACTTTTATGAAGTAAACTTTTACGGACGGATCTGTCAAATAAGAAATGAAAGAAACAACAAGTCTTCGCTTCTAATATCAAACAAAAATCTTATAGTAATAAAACATTTATTTTATAATAAACAAAACAACGAGAGGTCAAAAAAAAATTTACTTATCATCTATGTTGCTAAACTGAGGTATTATTATCAATTAGGTAAATAAAACTGTATCTACTTAGTAGACTTTTTAGATATTACAGATTAATTAACAAAATATACCAAAAAGGCTGACTATTAGAAATTACAGAAACTATTTAACAAAATATACCAATCAAAGGTACAATTGGTTCAGTTCAAATCACAAGCCGTTATTACGAATTATTTTCAAAGTAGCTCCTTCAGAAGCACAAAATGTCCAAAGAATCGTCTGCTAACAGCTTCCTTTTCTGTTGGCGAGATAACCAGCCGCTGAGAAGGCCCTTTCGGATTCAACGCGAATTGAAACCGCAGTTCTCAGGCAGACATCCACGAACCGCAAAATTTTGCCTTTTGACCCCCCGGACTCGTATAAATTCATTTCATTTTTATTAATGCCGATACCGATAGACTGCGATCCGTCCGTATCAGTTCGCGCTGCGAATAAGACGTTTTTATGTTCGAGTGCAATCTCGTAAATCTCGCGAGATCTCGCCCATTTTTCGACCGAGATTAATCTCGCTAAAAAAGGCCGAGGTCTCGCGAGATCGAGATCTCGCGATTCGCGATTGCGATCGAGATTGCATTCTCTAGTCCCGGGTTCGATTCCCGGGTCGGGCAAAAGTGTTACTGGGTTACTCCGAGTACTCATTAGCAGCCCGGAGTCTGGTGATGTGCCCGGTAACGGCAATAGGCTCGCCCCCTATTACGTGCGACCTAAATATTCCTGGCGAAATGTGGATGTAATATTTACACCTCTGCCTACCCCTTCGGGGATACAGGCGTGAGACTATAAATAAAAAATACACATGATTAATACATTATCATCATCATCATCAGCCCTATATATAAACATTCCCACTGCAGGGCCTCTTCTCATTATGAGACGGGTAAGGCCATAAGGCCAAAAGTCCATCACGCTGGCCAAGTGCAGGTTAACAGCCTTCACTTGTCTTTCGAGGTCATTACAGAGAACTCTCAGACAGGCAGGATCAATACAAATCTCACAAAATTGAATTCATAAATGAATATTATTTAAATGTGCTTAAGCTTTTACTTTAAGTATTGTACGTAACCAAAATTTCCATATATTTTATCTTTAGAAATGGCACTAAACACATTGCTTGCAGAATTTCGTATTCATCGCATAATGAAGCTTCGTTAATATTTCAAACTCGCAAATTTATCTCGGCAAAACAAGAGCTCATAAGAGTCGATGAAAAGAGGCTTTCAGAAGGTTATGTTGACTTTGATCCAAAGCTCAAAGTTCTTATTCATCTCACTATCCCGAATTTAAATTTCAAATGACTGACATCAAGTACTATAAATTATATTCGTTTGAAGCGTAAGGGCAAAAGTTCAGACCCTAACAAATTATGTAAAAAAAATATCTCTATAGCACGGTAATGTAATCTATACTGCACTTTAACTTTATGCAAACGGTCGAAACGCGAGTTCTACCTACAAGCGTCGGACTCGGTACCAATTGCATATTATGCAGGTGTTCCGACAGTCTGTATAAAGATAAAATACTATATAGATTACATTACCGTGTCTATAGTATCTAGGAAAGCTCATGTGTGACCAACATAAATGGAACGTGAAAACGTGCATAATGGGAATAATAGTGGATCACACTAGGTACTTCGTGTTTAATATGGGCAGGCATTCAATAACACACAACACCATTGTGAATAGCTCAGAGCACTAACTTACTACCACTACTAAGGTCCTAACTTAAAAACCGTACACATCTATTGGCACATAATACTTGCATATTAAAAGAACAGCAAATTGGCAATCCGAAAAAATTAAGGGCCTACTCTAGACGCTGAAATGATAGATAGCATTCTTAATTGTGACAAGCATCGATATTTTGTCCTCTAGATCCATTTTGTCTTACCTTAGTAAGGGTGTACATTCGCCCGAATATCTATATCCGAATATCTATGGATCCATAATAACGAATGAGCACGACCTTTTGCAATGCGTCTTTTTGGACATTAAAGGACGAGAAAATACTCCCGTCCTGCCCTAACCGCTCTACCGTTTACCAATAAAACAAGTGTGTCCCAGAACTTTTATTCAGGTTAAACAAAATTATATTTGCATAATCCAGTTAGAGGTTATAGATATTCAAAATGTTGCTCCGTAGCTAGTAATTAACGCCACTGTTAGCAGTCCTTTGTTAGTGTGATTTATACTCCGTGGATGTGAATTAATTGTGTGGAAGCCATTAAAGGTTGTTTGGCTATGCAAGCGTCTTCATTTTCATTTTTGTTACGCTTTATATATTAATTTAAGTTTTGAGCTGAACTAAATTACAGTTGGGGTCTGTGATTTGATTTTCTGTTGGATATTAAAAATATAATTTCGGTTTCATAAGCGCTTCATTGCGTATTAAATTACTTATTAATAATCGTCAAGACGTCAAGCTTAACGAAACCTTCGAAGTCTGAGAGTTCTGCTTAATGTTCTCGAAAGACGTGTGAAGTTTGCCACCTTACACTTGGTCAGCGTGGTGGACTATGCCTTTATACTTCTCATAGTGAGAGGAGACCCGCGCCCAGCAATGGGACAGTACATATACAGGGCTGATAAGGATGCACCGCTTCAGATATGAACCACTTCAGATTCTTCAGAGCAGATTACCAGCTCTGAAACTAAGGAAATGCAGTTTTCGTGTATCAGTGAGAATAATGAGATAAGTATTGAAATCAGCGTCATGACTAGCTTTTTTAACCAGTGCTTCTTAATGTCACAAAGTTTAATAGATACTGTGTGTTGTGATTGATGTGTTAGTAACTCGGAAGGTCAAGCTTACGATATCAAATACCCACCCAGTGTTTAACCATTCATAGTAGTAAGTCTTAAATTTACCGTAATTCGAAGTTCTACTATAACATATTATAAACCTTTACATTGTTCAAATGAAGCAAAAATTTTACAAACGTAACGTAATGCAGAACTGCATTGGTAACGGTCAATTTAATAAAATAATTCTTGAGCAAATGATCGCATTCTGGCGTTTGTCTATGCTAAGGCGAAGTTGATAAAATGTCATCTTTATGACCTATCTTGGTGCCATACATGTTTTCGCCGTAAGTTGTTATCCAAGAATGACTAAAGGTATAAGCTTTGTGAAGAGAAATCTCCGCGGGGCCGTCCGCCGTCCATCGATCGTTGAACCCTGCTTTCAATTCCTTATTGTGCATAGTGTCTCCTTGCTAAATGCAGAAAACGGCTCAGGGTCTAAGCATACACGATACTAATCGCGGGACTAATTGTTGACGATATGCATTGATATTGTTTCGCGTTTTTAAGATCCTCTGTATGAGCAGTCTTAATTTCACCATTTAGGCGTGATTTTTTTTAGGTGTAATATTACACCGCATTTCAGTATGTTATACATTTTCAGGTCGAAGAATTTGAGGTAAAGTGGATATTCCGTCTTATCGCTGGACTTGTAAGCGGTACTCGGGTTCCAAGGCGTGTAAGTCTAAGATACAACAGGGACAACGCTAGGGCGATGATGATGATAAATTGTTAGTTCCCACGTAATAGCTTGATTGATTTTCGTGTGAGTGTGTGGCCAACTCTAGTGTCGGAGTTTTCAGACCGCCCGAAGGCCTCCGACATGGCCTAACGATCCATATCCTTAGACAAGAACCGGGACCGACAGCTTTACGTGCCCTCCGAAGCATGGTAGCGCTCAGATGTAAATGCTACACACGGTCACCCATCTAAATGGTGACCTGTGCAAGCGTTGCCTAACTTTGCCGATCTGTTACGAACGGCAAGCCAAGTCTCGCTATGAGCGCTACGTAATAGAGCCTATTTTCGTTACCGGTCACATTGCCAGATTTTGTGCTGCTAATCACCGATGGTTAAACTAGCGCATGTGCTTTAACCCTTACATAAACCAAGTGTCTAAACGTAATAGCTGGGTCAAGCCTATTGCCGGTACTGGTCACATTGCCAGATTCCGTGCTGCTAGTCACCGATGGTTAACCTAGCGCATGTGCTTTAATCCTTACATAAACCAAGTGTCTAATGGGATCACCGTGAGGTTACACTTCATGATAAATAATGAGATATTTTGACAAATTGCTTACGAGTGGGCGCGTTTGCTATTTGTAGCGAAAACAAACTTTACATAACGCATACACAGGACACGACCCGGACAACAGAACTATTTACAAATAAATACCAAAGCTTGGCGAAATTGGCGCTACAAGTAAAAGGAGTAAATATTTTTTGCGTGAAGTGTAACAGACATCCATCCAGCTAGATATCTATCCTCATTAAATTTCAGGGTTGTAATATTTTATTATATATTCATTATTATAGACTCCCGATTCTACCCCCAAAGGGGTAGGCAAAGCCGAAATTTTACACCCACATTTCGACATCGTAATAAGCCCTATCACGGGCACTTTGCCGGACTCCGTGCTGCTACAGTGAATTCTGTACATAGTAGCATTTTTGCCCGACCCGGGAGTCGCACCCGGGATCTCTGGATCAGTAGACGCATACCGTATCCACTGGTGGCAGTCTATATAATAATAACAGAAGTGACATCAGCGAAATTACCAGTAAAACTACTACGCCATTTGTGTGTTCACCACGTTTAGGTCTTAATTGGGTACGTAGGCATGGCATGGCACGGCACGCAACGCGGCCGTTTCAGAGATTACATCAATTGAGAATATTTGCGCGGTTTGTTGTGTTGCCTCGGTAGTTCAATGGTTATAACTTTGTATCGCTAACAACTGATAAGTAGGAGATTCGATTCGGTATTTCCACTATAGGTAGTGCTTGGACGCTTGGATACAGAGGTACATACATAAGAAAACTTAAAAAAAATGATTCGATATTTCTTTTTGTTTAAATTACGCAAACACGGTTTGATTCTCGGTTTGATTGTATTTATGTAATTACCCGCATAAGTTAATTATGTCTGAGAGTTCTCCATAATGTTCTCAAAAGACATGTGAAGTCTGCCAACCCGCACTTGGCCAGCGTGGTGGTCTATGGCCTTACCCTTCCCATAGTGAGAAGAGGCACGGGCAGTGGGGCAGTATAAAAAGGGCCGATGAAGAAGAAGTTAATTATAATTTTAGGAAACCAATTTCGATGATTAATTGTACCTATAGTTTCAAACATTCGAATATTCTTTATGTAAGTATTATGCAGTCAAACTACTCCCAATAAAGGAAACAAACATAAAAATAACAATATTTAAATACAAAAATTAAATAAGTCGAGCGGAAAACGAAAAGTGTATTGAAGACAAACTAGTTAATTTATTGCTATAGTAAAACATTAAATATATCTGTTGTTAACATAATCCGTTGTTTTAAAAAGGCGGATGCCGTTATTTTTTTCGACACCGATACCAAAATCATTACTTATAATAATTTATTAGCTTAGTTTCATAGACAAAACGGTTTGTTTTTTCACAATGATGTAGTTAAAATCATTTATTGACGTCACCATGTGACGCATATGAACATTAAACAAGTGTAACTATGATCATAAGTTTGGATGGATACATATATATTGTGATTAATAAGGTTTGCCAATTGTTCTTTTCTTTTGGTAAACGTGGCAAACGAGCAGGCGGATAGCTTGATGTTTAGCAATTACCGAAGCCCGTGGATACAAGCAACACCAGGAGGAATCACTAGTACGTTGCGACCCTTTGGGATGGGAATAGGAGTAGCAGGAGAGCGGGATGAGGGAGAAAAAGAAGAAAGAGCCTCCGGCACTCCAACTACTTAAGTTTGGTTACAAATTATTTTATTGAATTTTAGTTTTTCCTTTAAATGTCCCATTCTGTTATACATCTACATTCTTTCTTGCTCATAAAAATAGAGTCGCCTTTATCAAACTCAAGTATACCACCTGGTAGTTCAATTGACGTGGCACGTGCACTCACTGCTGTCACAGAATTTATAATAACACTTCGCTCTATTGAGTTGAAGTAGCAATCGATAAAGAAAGCAATACAAAACTTACATTAATGGCGACGAACGGTAAGCAATTAGATCGTTATTTCTGTTTGAAGTTGTCAAACGTCGCGCGTGCCATGCGATGACTACATTGAGGCGCGTGGGTACGTTTTAACAGGTACCTAATTATATAGATTGGATCTTAGTTTGAAATTTTTGGACTAGAGAATAAGGCTGTATTCAAATAGTCACGCGTTTGACAATCTCGCGGTGACCATAGTGACGCGGGTCGATACTACAATTATATTGTGTTCTAAGTTTAAAGTTGTCAAAACAGTATAAAGCTGCAGGGCTTTGCAAATTTGTTCGCGGCAATATTTGTTGCTTAACGCTAGGTATTCCGGTTGCATCCTTTCAACCCTTCGTCTTCAGCTTTTTAGGTTAATAAGATGTGACGGAATATTCGCATTTTTATAGAGCGACAGCAGTTGTCTGGCGTCCACAACAAGGGACAGTGATATGCCATGGCTTAGAGTGGTTTCACTATTTGTAATGATACTGACTCCCCATAATGCCTGTCAAAGATTTTTATGATAGCCGGTACTGAAAGACTACCCGAGGCACGAGGCAAGCAATATTTAACAATTTAATACATGAACACTCACGGTAGTAGAGCCTTGCTGATTTCAGCATGAATGGGCTGGCTCGACCGGGGAAGTAGGTACTACTACTAAACTGTTGCGTTTCGTTTGATGAGTGCGAGTGAGAGTGCCGGAGGCCCTATCCCATATTCCTTCTTCCTTATTCCACATCTCATCCTATCCCTTTTCCCAACCCCAAGGGGCGGCAACGCACTTGTGACTCCTGTCATGTTGCTTGTGTCCATGGGTGGCGGTAATTGCTTGCCATCACGCGATCCGTCTGCTCGTTTGCCGCCTAATACTATAAAAAAAAAACTTAACTTCCAAAAATCAGTGGTGTGCGTCATGATCTGAAGCTAATATGCTCTGCATGGCTGTCCGTTGGCATCTTCACTAGTCTATAAAGGCGCGCCCCTTGTTTTGTCAATATTTTCTGTGAAAAGTCTACTTGATTGTTAAGGGTTTGCAGCAATCCTTGCTATTTAAAACGCGCGTCACATCTGCGACTGTCTCATACAAATTATCGTTTTCTGATAAAGCAAAACAAGGTGAAGGAAAACATCATGAGGGAACCTGCATGTCTGAGAGTTCTCCATAATGTTCTCGAAAGACATGTGAAGTCTTCCAACCCGCACTTGGCCAGCGTGGTGCACTATGGCCTTACCCTTCTCATAGTGAGAAGAGGCCCGTGCCCAGCATGGATGCGGGCGGCTCAAAATCGTTCTGTGTGGAGAACCTTGGAGGAGGCCTATGTCCAGCAGTGGACGTCACTAGCCTGACAGGATGATAATGAATTAAACAGATTAGGTAATAATTCAATAAATTATTTATAGTAGGCCACTACGTTATTATAAACATGTATAAATACTTATATAAAAGTACAGATTGAGTATCGAACACTCACGTATTGTGGTACTGAGGTCTAGTTGACAGTTGAATGACGATGTCCAAGGATCACTTATGAATCAATTCATCTATCACAATAACGCTCGATTGTGGAGAGTGTCGAGAGCGTCGATATTGAGAGTAATGACTTTCTTGCGGCGACGGCTACTTGACTCACTTTGACTTGCGAGCCAGTTTAATAAAGTAAAGAGTGCCTAGAATGTACTTACTACGTGGAGAGTTAATATATGTTTTCTTTTTATAGGTTCACGACAGAGTTGTAATATTAGGTTCACGACAGAGTTGTAATATTAGGTCCACAATTCGCCATGTGATGAAATTTTAGGTTCCACGTAATATGGGGTCGAGTCTGAGCCTATAGCCGTTACCGGGTTATAGGCTCGCCCCCTATTACGTGGGACCTAAAATTTCATTGCGAAATGTGGGTGTAATATCTACCCCTTCGGGGATACAGGCGTGAGTCTATAAAAATAAATAAATATTGAACTTATACAGACTTTAGGATAGTGGCACTGAGTGTGTGCGTGTGTGTGAATGTGTGTGTGTGTGTGTGTGTGTGTGTGGGTGTTTGTGTGTAAGAGAGTGTGTGTGCGCGATCTAAAATTGATTTAAAGTGATTACAAATTATTCAGTACTTTCTCTGTGTCATCATAATCCAGACTTTGGAGATACATTTTGACATGAGATTTGCATTTGAATCTTGTCATGGGTAATAAATTAAATTTATTATTTAGTTGACTGTAGAGGAGTGAGCCCATATAGTTAAAACACCGTTTGCCAAAATCAAGCCTACATTTTCGTTTATGCCATCTAGCTTTTCGACGGGAATTTGGTTGGAGCTCAACTTTAGTGAGAGCTACTTTTTGGAACCTTAGAGCTATGGCCATAATGTAAATATGTCGCACGCGCATTGCACCTGTTTCTTCGTATAAGCTATTAGTTGGAAACCGTCTTGGTTTTTTATAAGCTACTTTAAGAATGGCCCGTTGTGCGAGTTCAGCTTTTATTAGATGCATTTTTAGTGCAACCCCCCACGCGGATATGCAGTAAGCAAGAACAGATTCGTATAGAGTATGATAGATCATCTTCAAAATCTTCACGTTTGGGATCTGGCCCATTATTTTGAAAATATGTAGCAGTTTCCTAACTCGTCCACTCACATGCTCGATCTGCTTTGACCAGTTAAGGTTTTTGTCTATATAGAAACTAAGGTATTTAATGTGGGCTACCTGTTCGAAGCTGGGACATGAGCATACAGAGTCTGTGTCACTATGGCAGGTATGCAATTTGATAGTGGGATGACTTGGACAAGTGTTCCTTGCGTTGACACAAAAATTTATCACTTTCACATTTAGAGTCAGCAAATTGTAATCTAGCCAACGTGGAACCTGCTTTACTCCAGACTCAGCCGCCTTGTAAACATTGAAAACCTTGTAAACGTCTCGTCATTAAATACGATTGCTGTGTCATCAGCATAGGCAAAAAATTTTGCTTTACAGAGTGACAAAGAGCAAAGGCTGTTAATATATATATAATGAATAGAGTAGGCCCCAGTACGCTGCCCTGCGGCACACCGTAGTTAAGACTAGTATAAGGACTATGGTAACTACCCAAAATCAACCTCTGCGTGCGATCACTAAGGCAGGACTGGAACCACTCAAGAGCAGTATGCTTTCAAGTTTATTTAAAGTTAAAGTTAATTTATATAGTTAAGTTCAAGTTAATTTTATATAAAAGTATGCTTCGGGAGACGGTATCAAAGGCCTTCGCAAGGTCAAGAAAGATTCCAGTACCTACATTTGTACCATCATCTAGTCTGGTGACTACAAAATCTACTAGAACTGTAACTGCATCTTCCGTTGACCTTTTCTTACGAAAACCATATTGATTTTCCGATAGGATGCTGTTATTTTCGAGATAACACAACAATCTGCTATTCATAATCTTCTCGAGAATTTTCGATAGAGATGTGAGAAGGGAGATTGGTCGATAATTAGACACAACGGTCTTGTCACTAGACTTGAATATTGGACAGACATTTGCCATTTTAAATGTTTTAGGTACTATTCCAGACAAGATGCTTAAATTACACCGAAAAACAATCGGTGGAATGAGATGGTTCTTGTTCATTTTAAGAATTTTATTTGAAATGCCATCCCGGCCGGACGCTGAAGCATCTTTGAGATATGAGATGATCTTATTGACTTTCACAAAAATCGGGTGGGTTTGCATAAAGAGAGTTTATAGGGAATGAGTTGGGATATAAACTTTTAGTTAACAGGGCCAGTTCGCTTTCCGTTTTCTTTAAATATGTAAGTGTTTTAGCAGCAAGTTTCTCCCCAACAGATGTGAAGAAATAGTTTGCTCCAACTACTGAGTCTTTAGGGTCAGGACAGGTGTGAAGTAGTTCCATGTTGTAAGACATGTTTCTTTTAATATTACATATTGATTTAATGCCTGTCCATGTCTTTTTATTGTCACCTTTCGAGTCTTCTATTGTTTTTCTGCTGTGTGCATTTTTTTCGATTTTGTATAAGGTTATTGCAAATAATTCCTATAGTTTTGATAACGCTTACATCTGAGCGCTACCGTGCTTCGGAGGGCACGTAAAGCTGTTGGTCCCGGTTTTTGTCTAAGAATAACTATCGTTAGGCCATGTCGGAGTCCTTCGGGCGGTCTGAAAACTTCGACACCAGAGTTGGCCACACGAAAGATAGAAAGCGGGGCTATGAGAAGAACCTCGAAGAAAATCATGCTAGCATTTTATTTTTTTATCGATTTTGTTTTAACAAGAGACATATTATCCCGCCTTAGGAACGGTTTCTATATAATGACGGAGAGTTTATTAAAATTTTAACAACGAACACTAAAACACGAAACAATTTGTATACCACAGTGTTATAAAGTGTGTGTATCGAACTCACAATACAGCCTAGTGTTAAGCGGGAAGACTGCCACTCAAACCACTACGCCATACATGAAATAATTTATATATTCCTCAAAGAACTTTACATGTAGGTACAAATAAGTAAGAACTACTTAAAAATAAGTATCTGTGTCTTTACCTTATTCGAGTTAGACGCTCTAGCAACTTCATTTGGAATTCTTTCACAGCAGTTATTCGAGATCCCGTGAAGTAACTTCCTTTCATTAGACATTCGGAACGTGACAAAAGTTTGGATACTTAACATCTAAAACATCGGTACGTACAAATTTAACGTTCGTGATTTCCTGCAAAAACACTAAGTAGTCTGCCGATAAGAAATTTTATTAATTTCGCTTTAAACCTGTTAATTTAAAATGCATTCAAACTGCTAAGGTAACTTGAAATATCGTGACGTCATTATTATCGCTATCACGGTTGCTTTTGTTTATTTTAAAAGGGCTTTCTTCACCCTTCTCTGTCTGTCAACGGAGTGATTATGAGACTTATCATTCATTTTTAAGCCTGGCATCGACAGCGACGTTTGCTTTGCGCTCCTATACGTGATAAGGTGCTCACCTTTATTTTGAAGTAAGTACGTGTTTACAATGCCCAGGTTGCAGGCATTCACATTCGTAGGATGTGTTCCCCTTCTTCGATAAGAAGCGAACCACTGTGGACACACTCAAATTCCACACCCTCTCACCCGCATGACCGTTTAAATCATCACCCAGAACGATTCCCTGTTAGAGCGGGATTTCACGCAGAAATTCGTCGAGCGATCGTGAGGCTCAAAAGATTTTGGGGAACCAGGACGATTTATCGGAGTGTATTAAAACTAACGAGGCAGCCTCTGTACTGTCGGTTGTCACAAAAACATCCGTCGTGCATGACTAACACTTCTGATCTCTGCAGGATATCGTGTTTATTTAATGCGAGCTCTGTGAAGTTTTTTGCGCGTCTGAAATGAATCGACGACTCACTGGGGCGTCGCGTCACCTTTACCAAATTAGTTTGGGTGTCCATCGAAGCGGAGAGGACAAGAACTGCGTGGCGAAAGGCTGTATTCCTGTAATGAGGAAAATAATGGCGTTGAAAAACGGTTAAAATATATATACCTATGCATCCTCAAGTAGTAGGTAAGAAGTTAAAAAATACCTATGTCTAATATTCAAATGCTTGTGTGTACCTTGGGCCCCAAACATAACTGGCGAAGTGTGGGTGTGTAATACACCTCTGCTCTGATAAAGGTGTGAAGTTATGTTATGTTATGTTGTTGTGTTAATATATTTGTTACATTTATTGCATTAATAACGTAAAAGTATAAACGGACACATAGTACCCGGCTTCGAAACAACAATTTGTGCGTCACATTTGCATACATTTGCATTTGTAATATTTGTACAGGTAGCAGAGCCTTGCTGATTTCGGCATGAATGGGCCGGCTCGACCAGGGAAGTACTACCCTCTCACAGAAAATTGACGTAAAGTAAAAGTGCTTAAACTGTTGCGTTTCGTTCGGTGTGTGAGAGTGCCGGAGGCGCTATCCCCTATTGCTTCTCCCTCATCCCACTCCTCATCCTAACCTTTTTCCCAACCCCAAGGGGCCGCAACGCACTTGAGACTCCTGTGGTGTTCCTTGTATCCATGGGCGGCGGAAATTGCTTACCATCAGGCGATCCGTCTCCTCGTTTGCCGCCTATTACTTTATAAAAAAAACCATTTCTGTTTGCCCCGTGTGGGGATCGAACCTAAACCTCTCGGAGCAGTTCTAAAACTATAGCATGTAGCATAATTATGCCAAACAAACATCTTATGGAATACTTCAGTCATGGATCCAGCCTTTATTTTTGGAGGTAAGGAGAGAAAAGCCTTATTTTGGATAGGAGGAGCTTGATCCTGTTTATGGAGGAAACGATTTAAAAAATATAAAATACTAGAGGACGCCAGCAGCTACGCCTGCATTTTTTTTTTAATTTACCCGTTTTGGCCGATCCCGTGGGAATTTCGGGAAATCCCTTCTTAGTGCATCCCTACGGTCCCCAAGGAACATACATGCCAAATTTCAGCTTCCTGCGCCCAATAATTTCGGCTGTAGCATGTCTGTCAGTCAGTCAGTAACGCAAGGATTTTATATATTAAGATTTCAATGCTCAGAATAGGGTCTCGTAGAAAACACGTTTATCTACATCTTTAAGCGTATAATATGATTATAGTTTCACTTTTCACTTATACTGGATCATCAAATGGATATGCAAGCACAAAGTTTTACATACTCGTAGATATCTAAGTAAGGATCCTAGAATAGGGAGTTGTATGCATTATCATTCATTATCATAAAAGCATTAATACATTGACCGAACTTTAAAGTGGTGCACCTGAGTAGAAAGTTTTTAAAAACACGTGTTGAATATAGTAGGTATCTCAACTCGTATGAAGCGTTTTATTAGTTTTAGAACTATTACATTCAGGTACCGTTAAAAGTTATGCAAGACTTAAGAGTGAACACGATCCTAGTTAGTTACTTGTCAAATACATTTTACATATTGATGAGAAAGGTTTTTCTGAATCGATGAAGCAATTAGACAAAGAATTTGATTTCAAAACTTTAATGTGTCAGTGAATAAATAATTGACGTCTTTGCTTACATACTTATTTCAATCCCTATTACACTCTGTTACAGTTGGTGAATATTGAGAAATCCTTCCTTACCTTCGGTTGGCTTTGTCTACGGTATGAAGAGGACCCATTGACCAATGTTCACGTTTCTAGCTTCAGTGTTTAGACTCTTCTATCATATATATTTTGGTCATGTATTGTATATATTTTTGATGTAGAGTAGAAGAAGAAAAAGATAAGGCAAATAAAAAACCCATCTTGTGCTGTTTTGATAACTGGTGTTTGGTGCACACGGCACACAAGCAGTGCCGTATTTGGTTTGTCGTTGTGTGTTTGCGCAGTGATATAATGTGATGATGAAATATACCTTATGTGTAAATGACCGGTTGCTATCATTCGTCCTACTACTTATGGTCGCCTGTGACTCGCCAAGAATTGAATTGGCTGCCTTGGGATGGTAGTTAAACTTTGGACTCAAAAGAAATGGTAGAGCCGGAAACGATTCGTATATCATACTAGCAGACCCGGCAAACGTTGTTTTGCAAAATTTTTTTTTGAAAAATAGATGTTAGCCGATTCTCATAGATACCGGATAAGCACAAAAAATTTCATCAAAATCGGTCAAGCCGTTTCGGAGGAGTATGGCAACGAAAACTGTGACACGAGAATTTTATATATTAGATAGTTTTCCAAGCATGCCAAGAGAGATTCGTCTCTCCTTGCATGTTTCAATCTAAAACATTTAAGTTTTGTATCTGCATGAGAGAGAAAATAAATAACTTATTATCTTAAGATTTTTTAAAACAAACTACCAATAAATTTATGAGTTTGCTAATACACAATACGAGAATATTCTTGATTTATTTACTTTTTAGTTCACAATTTTCTTTTTTATTGGTTTTGTTATTCCTAATAGTTCAGTGTTTACGAAACTGTTTTACCTATTACACATTGAAATAAAATTAATATTTCCTAGGTTATCTCGTTTTTGAACTACAACCACGACTTGAACTAGTCTAAAACATCAGAGAGCAAGGTTCACTGACCGAGAATCAAATAAGTGTGCGGGTCCTTTTGTGCTCTTGTTTACCCGTCTCATTTCCCCAGTGGTTCCATCCGTCTTCATATTTGAGTAAGAAAAAAATACCGCCGCAATTTTACAAAAGATCTCCATTGAAATAATGATTGTGCGAAGCTGTGATTCATTCGAGTAAATAGAGGCATACTCGTACTTCGCCCGCGTGGCTGTCGGTTACAGGGGTAAAAAGTAACCTTAATCACTTTTCAGCTTTTTATCTTCCACACACAAAAATCATACCACAACGTCGCTCTGTTCCGACGTGAAAGAACGACAAATAAACAGAGAAAAACACTTACAACTTATGGTATTAGTATGGATAAGTCTTGTAACAGCTTCGTGAATGAAAGCTAACACAGAAAAAATGAGCCAAATTATAAAAATACTATAGGTATCTCTGTTTCAAAAAGAATATTGCAGTGTTATAACTTTTACTCTTTGAAAGTCTTCATAATTGGTTCAGCCATTTTAATGTGAAGTTATAACATGGGTACCTTTCATATACTTTTGCATTTCTTATATTAGTACAAATACAAACTAGTAGTTTAAGCTCATGGGTAGTTTGAAACTACCCATGAGCTTGGAACAGTGAACATTATTGTAGTATTTCGACCACTTGGTGAAATATATAGTGGGTAAGTTTATAATTTAATTAAATCAGTATAAAATTGGGGTAACAAGATTACTAGACCCTTTTAACCCATTCATATGGGAGCTGCTTGCATGTGAGTTACAACCATGGCCGTTAGCTATGGGCGGAGATCGGGCCCATGGTGTTCCTTCATTAGCAAGTAAAATGTATTTTGTTCTGGTGTAATTAATATAGATCGTTTTTGCCCCTAAGAATATGTAATAGACCCAGAAAAGCCCAACGCAATTTTGAGGTTTAGAAAACTGAAATAACATTTTCTTTTGTAATCTTCTCACCGATGTACAAGAAAGTGCAGTCTAAAAAAATATTTAGCAATTATAATAAAAAGTATTTGTATATATCATACACATGATTAATACATTTTATCACCTAATGGAAGGATAGAGGAACCCACCAGGCTGGCGCAAGTTCCTAAGAAAAAACCGAATGTATGAAACGTGCTATCTTTTTAATGGCTACTATTATATGTATAAAACGTGAAGATAGCATCCTTCACTATGTACCCTTGTACAGTATTCTTTCAAAGTTAGACGGGTTATACGTACATCACCGCCTTGGCTGTCAATAGTGTCAAATGTCACAACTGTCACATTATTATCCAGATTGAACTTTGCCGCGTTATGTAGTTTGTTTATAAAACGTAAAAAACATACTGTAAAAGTGCTTTGTGTATACCAAATAAATGTGATTTTACACTTCTAGTGTTAGTGTTACTATATTTATTTGATTAGCATTGAAAGGAGCGCAATGAAAACAAGCAAAATAACGTGCGAAATATGGCATACAACAACATGCTGGTCAGGCAATGAAAAAAGGGTAGGTATTGGCAAAATGTCCCTAGATAAAAATCAATTAATATTTATAATGTTATATAATGTGATATATTTCAATGAAACATAAAAAATAAGGAAATATTCTAAAGTTTCATATCCTAGTACTTTGTACGTAAACAATAGTGCTGCCTGTCAGTTATCGATAATCCGTTATTAGAAATTGGCACAACGACTAAAAATTCTATTCTTTTTTTCTTTTTAGATGTAAAAATGGGTAGCTGCAACTGGAAACCAAGACTTGATTTATGTGCCCATTGAAAAATTACATCAGTTAAACTATGTGTGTGGCAAGCATTTTAAGCCGAAAGACTTAAAAAAAAGGGAACTCAAGTTAGAAAAACAGCTGTGCCTTGTATCTATAGACATTTTTTTAATCCTATTACAGAAGAAATGTTGAAAACCTTTCCATTACATGTACACACGTATATCTTTTAGTTCTGCGTATTTTGTTTCGCTAATCTAGAATAGATTTATAGAATAGGCTAATTTGTTTGAATAAACACATAAATATTAAATACATCTTTTATTTGTGTTGGAACAGTATAATTCTAGTCGAAACATAATTATAATTATTTCTTACCGAATATTATCGATATCGATATTTCATCAATCACTAGAGGGTACATCCCTATATTGACAAATATGACAATGCTGACATCATAAAAACGATGTCAATTAGTATCTTTATGTTGGTACGAGTTCTCCCTGCACGTTTCATACAAAGCTGAAAGTCTCGCATGATCTATGGCACATCCGCCTCTTCTTACGTAGTATTTGTATACTCTTTGGAACCCACCACGCACCCTCGGATTGACTACCCCAACTATTGCAATAGAAAAAGGTTGACAATACCGAACTCCTCTAAAAGGATAAGGGACATAGGAATGGTATGGGTTCCAGGAAGATACCTGACTTGCAGTATCCCGCTGTTTGCGCCGACTATTCTTCGACACATGTTTCGCCTCTGCACGAGGCATCCTCGTTCCTTCCATTAGGTCACAATGGAGTTCCGCCAAGTAACGCCTGATGCAATCAACTAATACATTATCATCATCATCATCAGCCCTGTATATAAACAGTCCCACTGCTGGGCCTCTTCTCATTATGAGAAGGGTAAGGCCATTAGGCCAAAAGTCCAGCACCCTGGCCAAGTGAAGGTTGACAGCCTTCAAATATCTTTCTAGGTCATTACAGAGAACTCTCAGACAGGCAGGATTAATACAAATCTCATAAAATTGATTTCATAAATGTATATTACTTTAAATGTGCTTAAGCTTTTAATTTAAGTATTGTACGTAACCAAAATGTCCATATATTTTACCTTTAGAAATGGCACTAAACACATTGCTTGCAGAATTTCGTATTCATCGCATAATGAAGCTTCGTTAATATTTCAAACTCGCAAATTTATCTCGGCAAAACAAGAGCTCATAAGAGTCGATGAAAAGAGGCTTTCAGAAGGTTATGTTGACTTTGATCCAAAGCTCAAAGTTCTTATTCATCTCACTATCCCGAATTTAAATTTCAAATGACTGACATCAAGTACTATAAATTATATTCGTTTGAAGCGTAAGGGCAAAAGTTCAGACCCTAACAAATTATATTTAAAACATTATGTCTATAGCACGGTAATGTAATCTATACTGTACTTTAACTTCATACAAACGGTCGGAACGCGAGTCTACTTACAAGCGTCGGACTCGGTACCAATTGCATATTATGCAGGTATTCCGACAGTCTGTATAAAGTTAAAATACTATATAAATTACATTACCGTGTCTATAGTATCTAGGAAAGCTCATGTGTGACCAACATAAATGGAACGTGAAAACGTGCATAATGGGAATAATAGTGGATCACACTACTTTGTGTTAAATATGGGCAGGCATTCAATAAACACAACACCATTGTGAATAGCCCAGAGCACTAACTTACTACTTCTACTAAGGTCCTAACTTAAAAACCGTACACATCTATTGCCACATAATACTTGCATATTAAAAGAACAGCAAATTGACAATCCCAAAAAAGGGCCTACTCTAGACGCTGAAATGATAGATAGCATTCCTAATTGTGACAAGCATTGATATTTTGTCCTCTAGATTCAAATTCAAATTCAAAATCCTTTATTCATTTGGGTCACAATGTGACGCTTATGAACGTCAAAATAATAAATTTATAAAATAATAACTTATACTCAAATTTAAAACATTATTACTGTATGCTTCTACATTTACATTTACTGCCACGTTCGCAAAGCAATAGGTAGAACCATGAGAAAGAACGGGCAATAAAACTCACGGTCACTCTTTTTCATCGCCAGGTTTTGCATAATACACAATTTACATTTTGTAAGGTGCTGCAACTATTACACCTTCTATATCACTTGTATATATTTACTGTACATCATAATACTCAAGCATAATACTTTTGGTTAGCCTCCTCAGAATAGACATGGTGAAACAGGAGCATCCACTTACATTATATATACCTAATAATGCAGGCAATCCGCGAAAGTGATCAGAACCATGATGGAAATGATGCAGTTAAATATTAAAATCTAATACCAGCTCGCAAGACCGTCATCGACCAGTCATCGCAAGTAGCACCCGTTCACGAGTATGACGCATGTGCCAGCCATCATCGCTCTCGCCATATTAGAGGGACAGGGATGACCCGACACACGACGCCACCACAAGAAATGACATTTTAGTGAGCATGACGACAACGGTATACGAACCAGCAGTAAGAAACAATCTATTGGTATACTGACCATGACCGCCAATTACCTCCATTTTCCAGATCGTTATTATTAACATAAGTTAGTGGAACGCGTGAAGGAATGCAAATGTAGAAAGAATTTTGTGAAGGTGACAAGTGAACAATGATATGATCAGAGATAAATAATGTTAAACTACATTATGATCCGTTTTGTCTTACCTTAGTAAGGGTATACATTCGCCCGAATATTTATATCCGAATATCTATGGATCCATAATAATGGATGAGCACGACCTCTAGCAATGCGTCTTTTTGGACATGAAAGGACGAGAAAATACATCCGTCCTGCGTCTACCGTTTACCAATAAAACAAGTGTGTCCCAGAACTTTTATTCAGGCTAAACAAAATTATATTTGCATATTCCAGTTAGAGGTTATAGATATTCAAAATGTTGCTCCGTAGCTAGTAATTAACGCCACTGTTAACAGTCCTTTATTAGTGTGATTTATACTCCGTGGATGCGAATTAATTGTGTGGAAGCCATTAAAGGTTGTTTGGATAAGCAAGCATTCTCATTTTAATTTTTGTTACGCTTTATATATTGATTTAAGTTTTGAGCTCAACTAAGTTACAGTTGGGTCTGGGTGATTTGATTTGAAATTATAAATAATCGTCAAGCTTAACGGTGAAGGAAACCATCGCTACGAAACCTGCATGTCGGAGAGTTCTGCTCAATGTTCTCGAAAGACGTGTGAAGTTTGCCAACTTACACTTGGTCAGCGTGGTGGAATATGCCTTTATACTTCTCATAGTGAGAGGAGACCCGTGCCCAGCAGTTGAACAGTACATATACAGGGCTGATAATGATGCACCGCTTCAGATAGGAACCGCTTCAGATTCTTCAGAGCAGATTACCAGCTCTGAAACTAAGAAATGCTGTTTTCGTGTATCGGTGAGAATAATGAGGTAAGTATTAAAATCAGCGTCATGACTAGCTTTTTTAACCAGTGCTTCTTACTGTCTTCTTCTGTCTGTCTTCTTAATGTCACAAAGTTTAATAGATACTGTGTGTTGTGATTGATGTGTTAGTAACTCGGAAGGTCAAGCTTACGATATCAAGTAAGTACCCATCCAGTGTTTAACCATTCATAGTGTTAAGTCTTAAATTTACCATAATTCGAAGTTCTACTATAACATATTATAAACCTTTACATTGTTCAAATGAAGCCTAAATTTTACAAACGTAATGTAATGCAGAACTGCATTCGTAACGGTCAATTTAATAAAATAATTCTTGAGCAAATTATCGCATACTGGTGTTTGTCTATGCTAAGGCGAAGTAGATAAAATGTCATCTTTATGACCTATCTTGGTGCCATACATGTTTTCGCCGTAAGTTGTTATCCAAGAATGACTAAAGGTATAAGCTTTGTGAAGAGAAATCCGCGGGGCCGTCCGCCGTCCATCGGTCGTTGAACCCTGCTTTCAATTCCTTATTGCGCATAGTGTCTCCTTGCTAAATGCAGATAACGGCTCAGGGTCTAAGCATACACGATACCAACCGCGGAATTCATTGTCGACGGTATGCATTTATATTGTTTTGGGTTTTTAAGATCCTCTGTATGAGCAGGGCGTCTTTATTTCACCATTTAGACGTGATATTTTTTTTAGGGGTAATATATATTACACCCGCATTTCACCATGTCATAAATTTACTGGCTCCGTGGTTCAGTGGATAGCGTATGCGAATGATGGTCGGAGGTCCCGGGTTTGATTCCCGGGTCGGGCAAAGTGTTACTGGGTTTTCCAAATTCTCAGTAGCAGCACGGAGTCTGGTGATGTGCCTGGTAACGGCAATAGGCTCGCCCTCTATTACGTGGGACCTAAAGATGCATGGCGAAATTTGGGTGTATTATTACACCTCCGCCTACCCCTACGGGGATACAGGCGTGGGTCTATAAAAAAAAATAAAAAAATTCAGATCGAGGAATTTGTGACAAAGTGGATATTCTGTCTTATCTGGTTGGACTTGTAAGCGGTGCTCGGATTCCAAGGCGTGTAAGTCTAAGGCTGGTTTCAGAGTCACGCGTAGAAGGAGCTCGGGCGGCGCGCGTCTCACTCGCGGCGCGTTTGAACTGCGTGACTGTGAAACGCTACTACTAATCTAGTGTAATTGGAAGCGCGCGCGTGTGGCCGGCGCCGGTCAAACGCGTGACTCTGAAACCAGTCTAAGATGCAACAGGGACAACTCTAGGGCGATGATGATGATAAATTGTTAGTTCCCACGTAATAGATTGATTGATTTTCGTGTGAGCGTGTGGCCAACTCTGGTGTCGGAATTTACAGACCGCCCGAAGGCCTCCGACATGGCCTAACGATCCTTATCCTTAAACAAGAACCAGGACCGACAGCTTTACGTGCCGTCCGAAGCACGGTAGCGCTCAGCTGTAAATGCCAGACACGGTTACCCATCCAAGTGGCGACCTGTTGCACACGTTGCGTTGCTTAATTTTGCCGATCTGTTACGAACGGCAAGCCAAGTCTCGCTATGAGCGCTACGTAATAAAGCCTATTTTCGTTACCGGTCACATTGCCAGATTCCGTGCTGCTAATCACCGATGGTTAAACTAGCGCATGTGCTTTAACCCTTACATAAACCAAGTGTCTAATGGGATCACCGTGAGGTTACACTTCATGATAAATAATGCGATATTTGACAAATTGCTTACGAGTGGGTGCGTTTGCTATTTGTAGCGAAAACGAACTTTACATAACGCATACAAAGGACATGACCCGGACAACAGAACTATTAACAAATATACCAAAGCTTGGCGAAATTGGCGCTATAAGTGAAAGGAGTAAATATTTTTTTGCATGAAGAGTAATAGACATCCATCCAGCTATAGGTATAGCTATCCTCATTAAGTTTCAGGGTTGTAATATTTTATTATATATGCATAATTATAGACTCCCGCTTCTATTCCCAAAGGGGTAGGCAAAGGCGAAATATTACACGGTGTAATATTTCGCCTTTGCCTTCCCCTTTGCTTATTACAATGTCGAAAGGTGGGTGTAATTTACACCCACCTTTCGATATTGTAATAAGCTCGCCCTCTATTACGTGGGAATAAGCGGCGAGCCTATTACCGTTACCTACTTTGCCGGACTCCGTGCTGCTACTGTGAATTCTGTACATAGTAGCATTTTTGCCCGACCCGGGAATCGCACCCGGGATCTCTGGATCAGTAGACGCATACCGTATCCACTGGTGGCAGTCAGTAATAATAACAGAATTAAGAACAGCGAAATTGTCCCTACAATCACTACGTTATTTGTGCGTTCGAGTTTAAGTCTTAATTGGGTACGTAAGCATCGGCGCGGCACGCAACGCGGCCGTTTCAGAGATTACATCAATTGAGAATATTTGCGCGGTTTGTTATGTTGCCTCGGTAGTTCAATGGTTATAACTTTGTATCGCTAACAACTGATAAGTAGGAGATTCGATTCGGTATTTCCACTATAGGTAGTGATTGGGCGCTTGGATACATACATACATACATAAGAAATCTAAAAAAAATATGATTCGATATTTCTTTTTGTTTAAATTACGCAAGCACGGTTTGATTCTCGGTTTGATTGTATTTATGTAATTACCCGCATAAGTTAATTATGTCTGAGAGTTCTCCATAATGTTCTCGAAAGACATGTGAAGTCTGCCAACCCGCACTTGGCCAGCGTGGTGGACTATAGCCTTACCCTTCCCATAGTGAGAAGAGGCGCAGGCAGTGGGGCAGTATAAAAAGGGCTGATGAAGAAGAAGTTAATTATAATTTTAGGAAACCAATTTCGATGATTAATTGTATCTATAGTTTCTAACATTCGAATATTCTTTATGTATTATGCAGTCAAACTACTCCCAACAAAGGAAACAAATATAAAAATAACAATATTTAAATAAAATAAAAAAATAAGTCGGGCGGAAAACGAAAAGTGTATTGAAGACAAACTAGTTAATTTATTGCTATACTAAAACATTAAATATATCTGTTGTTAACATAATCCGTTGTTTACAAAGGCGGATGCCGTTATTTTTTTCGACACCGATACCAAAATCATTGCTTATAATAATTTATTTTTAGCTTAGTTACATAGATAAAACGGTTTATTTTTTCACAAGATGTAGTTAAAATCATTTATTGACGTCACCATTTGACGCTTATGAACATTAAATAAGTGTAACTATGATTATAAGTTTGGATGGATATATTATGATTAATAAGGTTTGCCGATTGTTATTTTCTTTTTCTTCTTTATGTAATAAGTGGCAAACGAGCAGACGGATAGCTGGATACAAGCAACACCAGGAGGAATCACTAGTACCTACGTTGCCACCCTTTGGGATGGGAATAGGAGTAGCCGGAGAGCGGAATGAGGGAGTAAAAAAGAGCCTCCGGCACTCCAACACTTTAAGTTTGGTTACAAATTATTTTATTGAATTTTAGTTTTTCCATTAAATGTCCCATTCCGTTATACATATTCATCATTATTTCTTGCTCATAAAAATAGAGTCGCCTTTATCAAACTCAAATATACCACCTGGGAGTTCAATTGACGTGGCACGTGCACTCACTACTGTCACAGAATTTATAATAACACTTCGCTCTATTGAGTTGAAGTAGCAATCGAAAGAAAGCAATACAAAACTTACATTAATGGCGACGAACGGTAAGCAATTAGATCGTTATTTCTGTTTGAAGTTGTCAAACGTCGCGCGTGCTATGCGGTGACTACATTGAGGCGCGTGGGTACGTTTTAACAGGTACCTAATCATATAGATTGGATCTTAGTTTGAAATTTTTGGATTAGAGAATAAGGCTGTATTCAGATAGTCACGCATGTGACAAACACGCGGTGACCATAGTGACGCGCGTCGATACTACAATTCTCAAGGAGCAATTACAATTATATTGTGTTTTAAGTTTAAAGTTTTCAAACAATGTAAAGCTGCATTCAGATAGTCACGTTTTCTATGTGGGACGCGCGTTTGTACTGCAGAAGAAGCGCAGTGCATGCAGAGCTTTGCATATTCGCGGCAATAATTTTTGCTTAACGCTAGGCATTCCGGTTGCATACTTTCAGCCCTTCGCCTTCAGCTTTTTAGGTTAATCAGATGTGACAGAATATTCGCTTTTTTATAATTAATATATCTATGGCTTTTTTATTGAGCGACTGCTGCTGTCTGGCGTCCGCAACTTAAAACGACAGTGTTATGCCATGGCTTAGAGTGGTTTCACTATTTGCAATGATACTGACTCCCCATAACGACTGTCAAAGATTTTTATACTTACTGAAAGGCACGAGGCAAGCAATTTTGAACAATTTTTTTTTTATTTATAGTCTCACGCCCATATCCCCAAAGAGGTAGGCAGAGGTGTAAATATTACACCCACACTTCGCCATGAATTTTTAGGTCCCACGTAATAGGGGGCGAGCCTATTGCCATTACCGGGCACTTCACCAGACTCCGGCCTGCTACAGAGAATTCGTAAAAACCCAGTAACACTTTTGCCCGACCCGGAAATCGAACCCGGGACCTCCGATCAGCAGTCGCATACGTGGTCCAGTGGACTGCCACTGGACCACGGAGGCAGTCTAACACAATAATTAACAATTTAATACACATTTAACTTCCAAAAATCCGTGGTGAGTGTCATGGTTTGAAGCTAATATGCTCTGCATGGCTGTCTGTTGGCATCTTCACTAATCTATAAAGGTGCGCCCCTTGTTTTGTCAATATTTTCTGTGAAAATTTGTCTACTGTTTGATAAGATTGTGAAGGCTTTGCAGCAATCCTTGCTATATAAAACGCGCGTCACATCTGCGACTGTCTCATACACATTATCGTTTTCCGATAAAGGAAAACAAGGTGAAGGAAAACATCGTGAGGAAACCTGCATGTCTGAGAGTTCTCCATAGTGTTCTCGAAAGACATGTGAAGTCTGACAACCCGCACTTGGCCAATGTGGTGGATTATGGCCTTACCCTTCTCATAGTGAGAAGATGCCCGTGCCCAGCAGTGGGATCGTTTAAAGGGCTGATGATGATGATGATGATAAAGGATAAAGATCACAAACTTTAAATGGTAAAAATGTAGGATGCTGAGGATGCCCTCATCTACGACCGCACATTTGCCTAATCCCGTGGGAATTTCGAGAAATCCCTTCTTTGTGCACGCCATGACGTAGAGCTCGCCAAGGAACATACATACCTACCAAATTTCAGCTGCATGCGCTCAGTACTTCCGGCTTTTCGTTGTCTGTCAGTCATTGAGTGAGGAATCTTATGCTAATATACAGGGTGTAAAAAGACCCTTAACGAAAACTGAAATCCCATGTTGTACTAATCAGTACGATCATTTTTTACTTCGGCACCATACCTAGGAAATTACTGGTTCAGGAGATATTGAGGTTGAAAGTAAGTATGGATTTTTTCTAATTAGGTACAAAATTGATGCAATTACCCCGCCAATATGTTCTTTAGATACCTTATAACCCCATGGATAAGTAGGTATTTCGAGCATTGCACGCGCGCGCTTTTAATTGCGGTTTAAATATGCAAAAACTGAAAAAAAAATCGTTTCCCTGGTATTATTTTTGGTTAGTATGACTTGGCATGATTCCCACAACGAGTAGACTTCGGCTTGGTGATGCGTCTTGTGACACCCTGTATAAAGCTGAAGAGTTTGTTTGTTTGTTTGGTTGAACGCGCTAATCTCAGGAACTACTGGACCGATTTAAAAAATTATTTCAGTGTTAGATAGCCCATTTATCGAGGAGCCATAGGCTATATAACATCACGCTATGAGCCACGGGAGCGGAGCAGTAGCCTTAAATAACGCGGGTGTAACCGCGGGCTCATCTAGTTAGGTTTATATAATTCAACAGATTAGGTAATAATTCAATAAATTATGATAGTAGGTCACTTCGTAAGCATGTTTATATAAAAGTACAGATTGAGTATCCAACACTCACATATTGTGGTACTGAGGTCTAGTTGACAGTTGAATGACGATGTCCAAGGATCACTTATGAATCAATTCATCTATCACAATAACGCTCGATTGTGGAGATTGTCGAGAGCGTCGATATTGAGAGTAATGACTTTCTTGCGGCGACGGCCACTTAACTCACTTTGAATTGCGAGCCAGTTTGCTCTAGATAAAGTAAAGGGTACCTAGAATGTACTACGTGGAGAGTAAATATTTGTTTTTCTTTGTATAGATAATAATAATAATATTCTACCACATACACACATCACCATCTAGCCCCAAACTAAGCAGAGCTTGTACTATGGGTACTAGACAATGGATAAACATACATGAATATAAGTTTTCTTTTTTGTAAATACATACATATTATACATAGAAAAACCCAGACCAAGACAAACATCCATGTTCATGCACACAAATGTTTGACTTGAGCGGGAATCGAACCCGCGACCTTCGGCGTAGTAGTCGCTTACACTCCTGCTGCGCCAACCGGTCGTCCAGTTATTAGATTCACGGCATAGTTGTAATATTAGGTCCGCAATTCGCCATGTGATGAAATTTTAGGCTCCACTTAATATGGGGTCGAGCCCGAGCCTATGCCGTCACCGGACACATTTCCCGAGTCCGTGCTGTTCATTGCCCGATCCGAGAATCGAACCTGGCACCTACCGATCAGCAGACGCTTAAGCTATCCACGACCAAGGAGGCAGTCATAGTAATCTTTCTTAATTTTCCATTTCGGTGACTTGGTTTTATTGTTCTATTGCAAAATCTTTACAAGCATTATACAACTGACTAAGAACAAATTTAGTTTTGGCCGGTATCCTGATCCGGGTGCCAGATATTCGGCACACCGTGATCACAACGCGGCCTCAGTGCAGTAAGTTTATGTCAGATTTCCTCTATTGAAAGATTAGTATTGAACTTATACAGACTTTAAGACGGGATTGTAATTGCCTCCGTGGTCCAGTAGATAGCGTATGCAACTTCTGATCGGAGGTCCCGGGTTCGATTCCCGGGTCGGGCAAAAGTGTTACTGGGTTATTCCGAATACTCAGTAGCAGCCCGGAGTCTGGTGATGTGCCCGGTAACGGCAATAGGGTCGCCCCCTATTACGTGGGACCTAAAAACTCATGGTTCGCCATTTTTACTTTAATTGCCACGCCATGAGTTTTTAGGTCCCAAGTATGTGGGTGTAATATAACACCTCTGCCTACCCCTTCGGGGGTACAGGCGTGAGACAATTAAACAGACTTTAGGATATTGGCACTGACTGATAAGACGTTGGTCGTGGTTTCAGTAAAGTTGCCATCCAGGACAAAGTTTACGACGGGCAAGGCGCGGCGGTTTGTCTGTTTGGGTATACATATGTACAATGTACATTTTGTAATCTTCTGAATATTTTTTTTATTACATAGAAGTACATAAGCGTGATATGCTCGTGATCTTGTTACCATAATGCTGTCTAGTCGGTACGGGATCAGATGACCGTATGTGAATAGGGAAGTTTCCTGCAAGTGAAATAAATTATTTTTATCTAGTGAAGTATTTCAAAATAATGGTAGTTTCATTCATCAATTAATGTTAAAACTTTATTTAACATTTTTTATCGACAAATTATTGATAATAAGTATTCTATTTGACAGCAAAAAAGTATGACGTCACTAGGTCGTATTTCATACAAACGCCGTAGTAAAGGTCGTTTTTGACATTTCATTAAAAGTGCTTGATTTGACTAGTTGGTAACAACCCTATTGTCTTGTAATAATAATTACCACTGCACCATGCATTCCTGCACTTGCAATTAAAGTAAACATATTTTTAATAATCCTTCGTCTTCGTTTTATAGCACCATCAAAGTTAAAAGCTAGCATTATAAACAGCTTCGGATATTAAACAGCCAGCAAGCACATTCGCGAAAATCCAAATAGTAAAAGAGGAAATTTCAATTTTATACTTACATTTTACGACATTATATGCACATTCGAGCAGTGTGCCGACTGCATTACGTAGCTGACTGTTCGCTCGTTTAGCATTTTACATTATAAATGTTCACTTTAAATGTACTTATTTATTTTGTAGTAGGAACGTGCATTTGTTAATGTAGTCTGCCAAGTCGCATTAGGCTAGTATGGTGGTTTTGATTGACTGGTTGGATGGGATTTTGGATTGGTTGTCACTAATTCTGCCGTCATAAAAAGAAAAGACGCATCTAACATTTTTGTCGAAACTGAGTTAATTGCATATTCGGAATCAGAAGAAAAAGACGCATCTACAAGTATTTTTTAATTTTGCCTAAACCAATTGTACCCCTGTTAACCTCACTATCAAAAAATACACTTCTGCTTAATTCTGTAACATTTACTAAATAGGAAAAACATTTCTCGCGCGCAATAAATTGAAAAGACGCATTTAAGTAGAAGCGCCTTATTACTTAATATAATAACTATTAGATCATAAAATGAAAAAACGGCTTACTTTGGTCATAAGAAAAAAATTGGGCAAGTGCGAGTCGGACTCGCGCACGAAGGGTTCCGTACCATCATCTATAAAAGAAAATCACGTTCGTTGTATGTATACTTAAATACTTAATAAGTTTCTACCTGTTTATTAAGATCGAGTAACAAATTGCTTAAAAATTACGTTTGTTGTATGGGAGCCCCCCTTTATTATTTACTATTTTTTAATTTAATTATTTATTTTGAAAGGTAATATACAACTACATATTCTGTGAAAATTTAAAGCGTCTACCTGTTACAGTTAGTAATTTTGAGCAAAAAATACGAAAAAAAACACGTTTTTTGTATGGGACCCCCCCTTAATATTTTATTTTTTTTTACTTTTAGTATTTGTTGTTATAGCGGCAACCGAAATACATGATTTGTGAAAATTTCAGCTTTCTAGCTATCATGGTTTATGAGATACAGCCTGGTGACAGACAGACAGACAGACAGACAGACAGACAGACAGACAGACAGACAGACAGACAGCGGAGGCTTAGTAATAGGGTTCCGTTTTTTACCTTTCAGGTACGGAACCCTAAAAAGACATATCTGCGTAGATGTGTCTTTTCTTTTTAGTATTATGAAAATTAACCGAGCGCAAGTGGCAGTAGCGTCTTTTCTACTAAGCATTTGTAGTTTTGCGGAGTGAAGGGGGGGTCGCGGTTGCAATACTATACGATCAGTTGCGCCCAGTTTGTGGCGGGCAAGAGACGTGTGCACGCGCATTTCTACAGGTTATAACTGGGGCAAAATCATAAGGTAAGTTGTGATTCTTTTATTGTTAAAATATGTATTATTGTTTACATACGAAGATCGTTAAAGTTTTGCGACTAGTAACCTGTGAAAATGTTTTATAACGGGTCAACGTCGCGTATTATATTTAAAGGATAATAAATACCTATTTTAATGTCGCTTATTTATTCAAGTAATAAATAAAGTATTTATAATCCTTAAATATAACACGTGACATAGATCCGTTATAAAGTAATGAAATTAGATATATGAAGTATAAATACTTGCAGTTAATTTACTTACACGTTCTTCGTAATGTACCTACCTATCACGTGAGATTAACAGACTATTGAACTGAGTGTTGTGCCTTGTAAGCAACGGTGATTCTTTTGAGTACAACATGTATTTACCTAATAATTTACCTACTGACATAAAGTATTAAACTATAAAAAAGACATATACATTTTGGGTGAGATAAATTTGTTTATCTATATATGTTAGCCATAACTTTTTTTTTAACAAAAATGTCTTGTTTTTGTTGTAAATATTTCATTTAGTTCACACCTGAAGTTGACAATTTGTTTTAGTTGTCTCACTATTGCAATGATTTTATACCAGGTTTTCTGACGTCACGTATCCTATAATGCCGTGTGGTTGACGGCATAGAATACAAGTGTCACCACCCCCTATCTTCCCGTGGGTGTCGTAAGAGGCGACTAAGGGATAACACGATGCAAATACTATCTTTGCGTAGAGACGGAAAACTCGACATCAAACCCTATACGACTGCCTCGTTGGTCTCGCGGCATAAATGTGCGCGTGGGATCGGGAGGTACCGGGTTCGATTCCTGGGTCGGGCAGTGTTATTGGGTTTTTCTGACACGAAATTCTCAGTAACAGCACGGAGTCTGGAAATGTGCCCGGTACGGCAATAGGCTCGCCCCTTATTACGTGGAACTAAAGTATATCTGGCGAAAAGTGGGTGTAGAAATACACCTCTGCCTATCCCTTCGGGGATAAAAGGCGCGACGATATGTATGTACGTATCCTATAATAATTGTTTTTTTTTTCAGTGCAAAAATGAAACGCAATCGTTGCTCAAAATTATTTCTTTGGTGCCATCAACCAGTTCTTCACAAGAGTTACAGCAGGAGCATATAGCTTCTTCCTCCCTGTCTCAGACGAATATGAAGTACGTTGAGCCTTTGCCTACAACGGACGAAGGTAACACTTTGAATATAACGGATCTTCAAAACATGTCTCTTAGCGATCTAGATTTTGATTCTGATGATTCCATTTTTGATAAGGATTATGTACCCACAAGTATAGACATGAATACAATAAACCAAGATTCAGACTCATCTACAAATACCATCCCCAATTCACAATCAGTTATGGTTACGATATCTGAATCACCAGAAATTTCAAGTGACGAAGTAACGCCGCAAAATCTTACAAAAAAAGGAACAATCAGAAAACGTAAAAAGTGTGATCGATCACTAGCACAAAGAAAAGAAATGAAAAACCTGAAAGACATAGTATCTAAATACAAACTAAAGCCAGGTTGTAATACGGATGTGTGTAAAAAAAAATGTTATTCTCAATTTATGGAAGAAACACGGCAACAAATAAATCATTACTACAGAAATTTGTCTTGGAAAGAACAACAATATTTTATAATACATAACACGTCTAAAGAAAACCCTAAGAGAAAAACTGTAACAGATAACCGAAAATTACCGAGAAACGTAAGCATATCGTATTTTCTACTAAATGAAACAGGAACTAAAGTCAATGTCTGCAAAGTGTTCTTTCTAGAAACGAATAGCGTGTTCCCGTAGCCCTCCAAACAGGTGCGAGAAGTATGACCGTGGTGGTTTTAGCCGGTAAGAGTCCGGCACACCCCTCCGTCTACCCCTGGCGGAGGATAGTCCAATGAGGATTTCCTCCACGATAAAAAAAAAAAAAAAAAAGGATACAATAGAAAAAATGATAAGTCAGTACGCAACGCCTTAAACACCCCGATACTCGATACACCACTAGATAAACGAGGAACCAATCCTAATCCGAAAAAAATTGATGACACCAAAGTCATAGAACATATAAACTCATTTAATCCTTCCATATCACACTACCGCCGCGAGCACGCTCCAAATAGAAAATATCTTCCATCTGACCTAACAGTGACCAGCATGTATGAAGACTTTTGCAAGCAGCATCCGTCTAATGATGAACATGTATCCTATGACGATTATAGGAAAATTTTGAACAAGTTAAATATTAGCTTTTCAAAACTGGGCCATGAAGAGTGTGAGGTATGTGAAAAGCATTTTATTCACAACCCAGAATACAAACAACTAAGACACAGAAATTGTCAAGAGTGTCGAAGCTATGAAAGACACCGGGAAAAATATATAACCGCCAGGCAGGCATATAGACATGATGTAGAAAAGCAAAATCAGACTGATATCAATTCAGACATTGCGTATTTTGCTGCTGATTTGGAGAAAGTAATTATGCTTCCACGGCTTGACGAATTTAAAATTGTTATGTTTTGCCCCCGGCTAATAGTGTTCAATGAAAGTTTCGTTCCATTAGGTGACAAACAAAAAAACACAATTTTTCAAACATTTGCTGCAATATGGCATGAAGCAACTTCCGGTCGCAAAATGAGCGATATAGCCAGCTGTTTCAGAGCTTTTCTGCACGCCAATCGAGACTTAAAAAACATTGTTATTTGGTTGGATAACTGTGCAGCCCAAAATAAAAACTGGTCTTTATATTCATACTTAGTTTATCTTGTCAATTCAGTTGAAGTCAATTTTCAAACCATAACGTTAAAATACTTAGAGGTAGGCCATACGTACATGGCTGCAGATGAATTTCACCATCAGGTAGAGTTATCAATGAAAAAGAAGAAACATATATATGATTTTGAGGACTTTAAACAAGCTGTCTCGAATACCAGAACTAATATTACCGTTAAAGTAATGAACATGGAAGATTTTTGTCAGTTTGAAGATTGTTCCTCAACTTATAAATTGCAAAACTCATCACCTCGAGCTTACTTAAGTGACATCTGCAAAGTGACGTTCTTCAGAGGCACTCACGTTATTCGCTACAAAACGGACTTTAATGACGAACAAGAATACTCACTAGACTTTTTGAGATTAAAAAATATTAAATCTGGAATACCGCCTCCAAAACCAAATAATCGGTGTAGAGGCGTTACTCAAGAGCGCAGGTCAGGGATCATACAAAAACTGACTCCTTTAATGCCAGATAATAGAAAATTATTTTGGTATAATTTACCTATCGATAAAAATAGCGTTGATCTCACTGAAGTTTATGAAGACTGAATTATAAGTAAATAGCTTTCAGGGCTGTGATAATGTTCCTAATTAGATTTAAGAGAAACTACAATACATTGTTAACACATTGACTGCTGGCCTTAGATTCGTAGACGGCCTTTTGCTATGCGGCCAGTACGCATATCCTGCGTGTATCCGCACCCGCAGAGCGTGCCCAGCCTCTCGTGATTAACGACACGCAACGCGCGTGCAGGTCGAGCGTGTGTCTGTGCTGACGCGACACGCGACGTACGAGTAGCTATACAAAAAAACACACATGAGTGGTCGTCAGCACATGTGTGGTATGGGTATGATTCACGCGTCGCGTGTTTCGGCAGCACGCTTGTATATTTTTTCCCTAAACACGACTATTGTGGGCTAGCCGCATCGCAGGATCCGACACTTGGGATACATATACGTTTCCAGCAGTCAATGTGTTAAGTTCTATGATTATTATTTTTTATGTTATTATTTGATTACTTTGTTTTGAGAAGTAAAAAAAGAAGATTTTGTGATAACTATGTCGATATTATGTAACCATTATTAAATAAGAAAATACGTAATTCCTGATTAGAATATTGTATTTGAAAAAAGTTCAAACTTATGCTAAGTTTTGTGGAACGTTATTATTTATTTTTTTAATTGTTTCTTTTTTATAGTTTTTTAATTGAGAATAGGAAGAATCCTAACTGAATAGCTTTTTTTGTTTGTGTAAGATTTCAGAATATTATTTTAAAATTACCAGAAAGGTTAACATAATTGCTTTTTTTTTAATAAAAAAATTGATTCTCATATTTTGTGTTTTATTGGCGTATTCACACCAAAATGTTAATGTATTTAAAATGGTGCGAGGGCGCATCAGCATTTAATATTTCAATTCAAATAAGTTGAAACACAGCAAGTGGCTAGAAAGGTCTTTTTACTTTGGGTTACTAGAACTTGGTAACGTATTATCACTAAGTAAGAAAGACGTTTGATAAATTACTACATTGAAAAGACGTATATAGCCAGAAACGACTTTTCCTTGTAGTATTATGTATTTCTTTGCATTTTTTGTACTACAATGAAAAATAAAATGTGAATTATTTAATACCTTAAATAACTTTTGTAAAAATTTGCATCAATATTTCGATAGGTCAACCTTTAATGTACCCACCAGAACAATAAAATTATTACATTAATTATTTACCTTCAGACAGCGATCTTTTTAATTTATAAAACACAAAACATTTTTTTTTTTCGATTTCACATTTTGTGTAGATACGTCTTTTTTCGTTATGGCGGCAGAATTGGTTAGAGTTGCGTAGTTAATTATTCTTTAAGCTATTTCATATTGTGTATATTTTATGTCACTAACTTTTACAATAATTTCAGTCCGCTTTTCGGTGACGTAATCGTTCTAAATTCAATTTAAACTATTTGTTAATATTTTATACATTTCAAAATTCATACGCATTAAGTTTTTGCAAAAGACAATAAATATTCAATTTCAATGTTGGTCATTAATATCTACTGTCTATAACAAATGCTAAAATAATCAATAAAAACAATAAATTTAAACCAACATACGCATTAACGTAATTTAATAAGTAGCTACCATAAACCACAAACCTGTATTGAAACAGTCAAATTTCTTCATCACATAGCGAAACACTTGTTTGTCTAGTATGTATTATGTCCATAATGTTATTATTAGCCGGTATTGTGTAGTGGGCGAGGCAAAGTACCATTGGCCTCTGAACACAAACGCGATATCTTTGACCCCGTGGCGCCATGCGACCGCCATAACACCGGTATTTCCCAACACTAGTAGGCACTACATTCTTAAAAAGCTATAAATATCGCCAGGTTAAGTGGTACGGTGACTCAGATTCCAAATTATCCATTGTGTGTTTTAATAGAAGATATTTTGCGAATTGTTCGAGAAAATATAAATTCTAGTCTTGACCTCGCATGGATTAACTGAACTTCTCATCTTAATATATAAAATCTTAATATGTAAAATCCTTGCGTTACTGACTGACTGACAGACACGCTACAGCCGAAGCTATTGGGCGCAGGAAGCTGAAATTTGGCATGTATGTTCCTTGGGGACTGTAGGGGTGCACTAAGAAGGGATTTCCCGAATTTCCCACGGGATATTTATTATACGGGTAAATTTAAAAAAAAATGCAGCTGCTTGCGTCCTCTAGTATTTTATAAGGCTGTTAATCCGCTGTTCTGTTGGCTACCACTTCGAGGTGTTGACCTCTGGCACATTAGTAGGTACGTATGTTTAAATGAGCGGAGTTTCACGCATCGTCTATATTATAACGTAAATTAAAATTTATTCAACTGAAATGTACGTTTTGATATACTACGGGCTAGATTACTCGGTTATGGATACAGGGTTAATTTGGTGTGTTTAACGTATTGCCACGCGCCGGGTCACGGCGATGGACAGTATTCCTGGAGCAAGGAAGCAGGTGACAACGGTTCAAAGCCTAGTCTCAGTTATGGACCCGGGAAAAGAGGAAGGGCTGTAATGTCAGAGATCGAGGGCGACAGTTGTGGACCCTACAAAAGAGTTGACCCAAAAGAGGAAAAAGCTAGAAGTTCAAGCCCTCTGCAAACTGATCATCTTTAAATTTATTATTTTGGCTACCTTCACTTGACTGGCGGAAACCTCCAAGACATGATTGAGTTAAGTCTAACCCTCCAGGAATCACAATCCTGGAACTGCCACAGCCATTCCACTACCATGTGTAACTTTGTAGCTCACTAAAGTGTCTACTCTGAGGATCAAACCGGCAACATTTCCCGCTGCTGTACAACTGTACATGAGTATGTGTGTTGTACACTTATGCCTACGCCGTCTATTAAAACGCAAATAAACATTGACCACAAGACACCGGTGGGCTCAAATGGTGTAGAAAATATAAGTGATGTTGTGGTCGAGCCGACATCGATCGGACGTGTTGTGGTAATGAGTGAAACGCCACAACGCGTCTATGTGCCCATGTTTATTGATGCGGTCAACATACACAATTAGATGCAAGCGATCTTTGAGCTGTTGACTAAACTGACTTTTAAAATAAATATTTTCAAAATCGCGTTTTGTGTTGGTATATTTAACGCATTGAAATCTCGTGTCTCGTGTTTGTTAACGTGGTCCTTCGAAACTTTGAGTGACTTCGTCAATAAACACTATGACAACACAAATTGGACATAAATTATCAAGTTCAATTACTTGATTCCATTGATATCCAATTCTGAACTTTTTGTACATATTCCTACACATGTACTTAGTAGCTCTGAAAATGTGTGTCGTGAGCAATTTTTTTATATGATAATGCATCGTTTTCTGGATTATTTAGCAGTATACTTATTTTCGTATACACGAATCTTAAGCGTTAGAAAAGTCTTATACGAGTACACCTAATTACTTGACAAAGCATGTTACAACGACAACAGGCAGCTTAGCACGTTCTTACGTCACTGATTAATCAGTTAATCTATACAAATGTTGTCCTTAATTGTAACAATAAGTGTCGTGTTACACTTTCTCTTCCTTCCTCTCAAGTTACATGTAAACTTCACGATAAATAGGTCAACATGCTTGGTAGTATTATAGATGTCGAAGTGATCATTGTAGAACATAGTTATTCCTGGTTTATTAATTGGTATTATAGAATCAAGCTCAGAATCGTGCCTATCTGGCGACATTCACCAAGTAAGGCATAATCCTGGGTTAAAACTGTTTGACAAGTGTTACCATCGGCACGAGAAGAAGAATAGGTAATGAAAAGTATATGAATTAGGTACATCATATTGGACTAAAGGACTAACTAAATTTACTCTATCAAGCGTTTCTCCAGCTGCACCCTAGGCGTTCGATGTACTTACTTATGCGTAGCGCAGAGACCGCACTAGCGCAGCGTTCAATATCCTGCAAAGAAAACGCATCGTATCGTATCTAATGTAAAGGGGCTTTTAATGTAAGCCCATTGCTGCTGCAATACCGTGTGAAAATGTCTGTCGTCATTCTAGCGTTGTCTACGACCATTTTCAATATTCGATCCATACATGAATTTTGAGATTCGAGATTCGTGTTTCACATATTTTGTATGGAGCTTATGTCAAAAACGAATCTAAAATCTACAGATCTATCTATAGATCGAATATTGAATTCTGTATAACGGCCATTTTCAATATTCGAACCATACATGGATTTTAAGTTTCGAGATGCGTGTTTGACATATTTTGTATGGAGCTTATGTCAAAAACGAATCTAAAATCTACAGATCTATCTATAAACGAATATTAAAGTCCGTATAACGGCCATTTTCAATATTCGAACCATACATGGATTTTAAGTTTCAAGATTCGTGTTTGACATATTTTGTATGGAGCTTATGTCAAAAACGAATCTAAAATCTACAGATCTATCTATAAACGAATATTGAATTCCGTATTACGGCCATTTTCAATATTCGAACCATACATGGATTTTATGTTTCGAGATTCGTGTTTGACATATTTTGTATGGAGCTTATGTCAAACACGAATCTAAAATCTACAGATCTATCTATAAACGAATATTGAATTCCGTATTACGGCCATTTTCAATATTCGAACCATACATGGATTTTATGTTTCGAGATTCGTGTTTGACATATTTTGTATGGAGCTTATGTCAAACACGAATCTAAAATCTACAGATCTATCTATAGATCGAATATTGAAATCCGTAGTTAGTCGCATCCAAGACTATCGCCTGGGTTGGGCCCGCTTTCTAGTCCAACTAGGTTTTATAGAATTTTAGCTTTTCCCCTTAACGGTAAAATATTGCCGGCAATATCAAACTAAAGAGACAGTCATTTTGTGCCAATAAACTATAGGATATTCGAAGAGACTGATGTCCTGCAATAGCTGTTAACACACAACTCAATTGGACTATTGCATTCACTTAGGTATACCTACTATTTATGACTCATGTTCTTATAAAATGTCGCAGGGAAATCGTACATTAAGGCATAATACAAACAGCGTCAGCGTAACAATTTAATGTGCTGCGGCAAATAAAGAAGAGAAGAAAAGAGATTTCTTTTCTGGCTCATCCCAAAATCAAACATAGAACTTTACACTAAAGCTTGAACCATACAACAAACCAACTCTGGATAAACAAGGCATCTGACCAATGAAAAGGCGCGTTAACCCATAAATAATGATTATGTACGAGCATAGAACGTGATGAATGGACGTGTTTCGTTTTATTACAAAATGTATAGCGAAGTGCGAATCGCTAATGTTACGTGGCCTTCGAGATTTGCGTGCTGTATTCTAAAAGGAGAAGAAAAGGTTCCTTTTAATTTAAGTTATTGTGTATTTATGTATATGCGAATACAGTTCTTTTTGGAGCACGATATTATTAGCAATCTTTTTAACATAAGGTAACGTATTACGTAGGGATACCTTGAAAGTGCAAGTAATACATACATACATACAAAGACTCAGGCCTGTTTCCCGGAGGGGTAGGCAGAGACTACGGAACGCCAGTTGCAACGATCCTGGCATACCTCTCTGCTTCATTCACTCCCAAGGTGCAAGTAATATGAAAGTTAAGAATGTATTAAGAAGGTACTAATTCTTTACACCAGCTGCAGTTTACATACATACATACATAGACTCACGCCTGTTTCCCGGAGGGGTAGGCAGAGACTACGGAATGCCATTTGCAACGATCCTGACATATCTCTCTTGCTTCATTCACTCCCATCAGATTCCTCATGCATGCTCTTCTGTTCAGGGTACTTCTCACCTGTCCTGTTTTTAGGATAGTTAGTTAGTTAGTTGGACAGGTGTTTTCCGCACTTAGCCACTGAATTGGGCCTTTGTGCGTGAGCAGTGACACGGTTGTCGACTGCTACTCATACCATGCAAGCTCCTTCCAGAAGGCCATAAGTTGACCAGTGTTGCGTATGGCTTCGCTCATGATTGTTCAGGAACCTCGTCCGTTGGTCGCTCACGCTGGTACAATGTAGGATCACATGAGCGGGTGTTTCTTCGGTCTCCATGCAGCTCCTACATAATGGGCTGTCCGTGACGCCGATATTGTAGAGATGCTTGTTTAGTGGACAGTGGCCAGTTATTATGCCAGTCAGATGCTTGAGTGTTTTCCTGTTGGCGTGCAACAGTTTATGCGAGAGTCGTTTGTCTAATGCGGGAAAGGCATCTTTAGATTGCCTACACTCTTTTAACTCTGCCCACTCTTTTGCGTGTTGATGTAGGGTTCTCTCGCGTAACCACGTTTTTAGTTGGTTGAAAGGTATCGGAACAATTGGTTCGGGTCCCAGGGTTGTTGTGTCCGATCCTTTCCTTGCCAGTTGGTCTGCTGCGTCATTGCCCGTGGAGTCACTGTGTCCTCGTATCCACTGGAGTGTGACCCGATTCTTCGTTGCAGTTTTCTGCAGCTCTTGGTGGCACTCCATAATTAGGCCGCTGTTAAAGCAGTTGCCGTCGAGAGCTTGTAGTACTGAAGCACTGTCTGTGATGATGCGTACCGACAGGTTACTCACGTTTCTGGCCGCGATCGCCGTCGCCGCCCTTATAATCCCAACGCATTCAGCTTGGAAGATGGTGTTGAGTTTACCAAGCGATGTTGAGAGATTGATGTTCAAGTCATGGGAGAATACTCCGGCACCTGTCCCATACTTTGTTTTTGAGCCGTCTGTGTATACTCTAACTTCGTGTATACCAGAACTTTCCTTGTGCTCTTCTTGCAGTTGTATGCGGTATTTTTTGTCCAAGACAAAGGTTTTAGGTATGAGGTCGCACGTTGCATCTAGCATCGGGATCTCGTTAGTTAATGTCCTTTTCAGGCGTGCATGGGTTATTCTGTCGTCTCTTCTCCAAAGCCCGAACTTATCGAGCCGGATCGCTGCGGCACCTGCTTCCTGCTGGATGATGAGGTGCAGTGGTCGCAAGTCGAGGAGCACCTCCAATGCCGCCGTTGGAGTTGTTTTCGTGCAGCCTGTTGTGGCCAGACAGGCGAGGCGTTGTGTGCTCTGCAGCTTGTTCTTGACTGTGCTTAGTTGAGTGCGTGGCCACCACACTACTGCACCATATGTGAGCATGGGGCGTATTATGGCAGTGTAGATCCGTGCCAAAAAGTTTTGGTTTTCTGGTCATACGGGTGTTCCTTTTGTTGGTGAAAAGTACTAGCTCCGTTTTATTTGGGTTGACCGTCAGTTCGTGGTGGTTGCACCATTGTTCCATGATCCTGATGGCTGCTTGCATCCGATACTGGATCATGTCTTCCGAGTTTCCTTTGATTAGGATGGTTATGTCATCTGCGTAGCCGACCGTGTAGAAGCATTTGTCATTTAGGCTTCTCAACAGATCGTCTACCACTATGTTCCAGAGCAGGGGTGATAGGACTCCTCCCTGTGGGCAGCCTTTTGCTACTATACCCCTTGTGGTGGTGTTAACCGTGAATTGAATAGCCCTTTGTTTCAGGAGTTGATCAATCCAGCCACTGACGGTTTGTTCAACTCCGAACTTGTCGAGGGCCCGGCTAATGCTGGTGAATTTAGTTTTGTCGAAGGCGCCTTCTATGTCAATGAAGGCGCCTAAGGTCATTAGTTTGTCAGATAGCGCTGTCTCTATGGTCCCCACTACGGAGTGAAGCGCTGATTCCGTTGATCTGCCACTTCTGTAGGCGTGTTGTTGCGGGTGTAGTGGTCTGCGTAGCAGTGCGCCTTCCCGCAGGTATCTGTCAGCGAGCCTCTCCAGCGTTTTCAGCAAGAAGGAGATTAAACTGATATGTCTGAACGATTTTGCTTGAGTGTAATCAGTTTTGCCCGGTTTTGGGAGAAATATGACTTTTATTTCCCTCCACCTTCGTGGAATGTAATTGTGCGCTATAGATGCTCTATATATGCTGAGTAGCTGTGGCACAATCGTTGTGCAGCCCCATTGTAGAAGTGCTGGTGTTATTTCGTCCAGGCCTGCAGATTTGTACGGCTGGAAGCTATCAATTGCCCATTTCAGCCGGTCCACGGTAACCATGTTGTTGGCTATCGTCCAGTCCTGTTTGGGTCGGTGGTCTGTGTTCAGATTCTTCCCAATCACAGTCGTCGGTCACAGTGCAACCTGGGAAGTGTGTTTCAATTAGCACTTGGCTTATTTCCATATCTGTGATTGCGTAGGTGCCATCAGACTTTCTGATGGAGCCTAGGGTCTTGTTGCTGTCCTGGGATAGGATCTTTTTTACCCTGGCTGCCTCGCATGTGGAGTTAATGTTCGTGCAGAAATTACGCCAGGACTCTCCCCTGCGGAATCGTATGCGTTTCTTGTATTGCGACTGGGCTTCTTTATATTTGTCCCAGTCCGTGTCTTTCCTTGTGTTTTTGGCCCGGTTGAAGAGTTTTCTCAGATTGCGCCTGAGTTTCTCCAGTTCTGATCCCCACCATTGAGTTTTACTACCAGTTTTCGGTAGTGTGGTGGGGCAGGCTTGTTGGTTGCTACGTTGTATGCATTTCGTTAATGAGTTAGTGTTGTGTTCTATGTGTGCAGTGCTGTCGGTCATGTCATTAAAATTTGACATGGCTATTTCTTGTTCGAGCAGGGTCTTGTATCTCGCAATGTTGGTATTGCGTGGGTTGCGCTTTGGTTGTAGGACCCTCTCTTGCACTTGTATGTCATAGCAGATACGCCTGTGATCGGCAAAGGATGGTTCGGCGGACACATGCCAGTTCGTGACGAGTTCCGCGGCCCCATCCGATGCCAGTGTAACGTCTACTATGGTTTGATATCTGGAGCTAACAAAGGTGGGCTCTGAGCCGTTGTTGACTACAGATAGGTTTGTTGTAAAAATGTATTCCGTTAGGATCTCACCTCGTCTATTTGCCTCAGGGCTTCCCCACAGTGGGTGGTGGGCGTTGACATCTGCCGACAGTATTATTTGCCAGCCGTGGTCCTCACAGTGCTGCACTAGCTCGGCCAGCTCCTTCGATGGGATCTCCTCATCTCCAGGCATATAGACCGAGGCTAGTACTAGCATCTGATCGCCGGGACCTGTTCGAATCCCCACGGCGGTGAGGTCTCTAGAACAAAAGTTAGTCAGCAGCAGTGCTGATATTGTTCGGGGAATGTATATGCATGTTCTCGGCTAACGAGCCGAGCTTTTGGGCAATATCTTACCTCCGATGTTGTTGAGTCCACATATGGTGTCGCCTCTAATACACGGCTCCTGGATTAGGGCTATGGTGTGGTGGTTAACCTCCAGCAGCCTGCGTAGGGTAGCCGTTGCAATCTGCTTGTGCTGGAGGTTCGTTTGTACGACTCTAGTCTGACGAAGATCCGAGAACATTACTGTCCACGGACTCCCCGTCAGACGAGTCGTGCTCGTCATCAACTCCCGTCACAGCGATGTTTGTCGCTGCGGGCGTTGTTTGTGCACGGGCTGTGCCCGACGTGCTGGGAACGACCGGTGTTGTCCCTCGTCCCTGTGTGTGTCTGGTGGCGGGTGGCATCTCCCTGGGCGCGGCAACCGTCCTGCCAGCCCCTGCCCCGACAGCGTGGAACAGTACGTACACGCTGCCGGTGAAGAAGGAGACTCGGCGGTCGCGCGCCTCGATTCTCGGGACCTCCGATTCGGGGATGCCCAAGGACAGGTATAGGCCGTGCTCCTGCATGGTAGCGCTGTACAGTTGCCATGTTTGGACAGCGTACCACGGGTTTTGGGCAGCTAGGAGTTGGTGGATCTTCATGAGTTCCAGGCTGGTCGACCTCGGCAGCCAGAGCGATGCGCGTACGCGCTTCGCAAGATCCGTCTGCCTGTTTTTAGGATGTCTCCAATCTGGTCAGAGATCGTCCGCCTAGGTCTTCCCCTTCGTCCTGTCCCTTCCACACTTGCCTTATATATCTGTTTGGTCATTCTTTCGTCATCCATCCTCTCCACGTGCCCAAAACATCTTAGCATACCTTTCTCGATGCTTGTCACTACATCTTCTTTTACCCCAAAACACTCTCTTATCACACAATTCTTTACTCTGTCAGTCAGAGAGACACCACACATACTTCTCAGTGCTCTCATTTCTACAGCATTTATTCTACTTTCATGACTCTTCTGCCATACCCAACTATCACTACCATACATAAGAGTAGGTACTAGCACCCCTCTATGCACAGCCAAACGTGCCTTTTTGGACTCGTTTTGGCTATTCATAAACGCCTCCAGAGCTCCATTCACTCTATTACCTGCATTAACTCTTCTTTCAATATCTTTTACATTCTTACCATCTCTTGTAAACACCGTACCTAAATATACAAACTCATTCACTTGTTCCACTCGCTGTCCATCGATCATAACATTACAAGCCGTAACGCATTCCTCCTTTTCAAAAACCATAACTTTCGTTTTACTTACATTCACTTTAATTCCTTTCCTCTCTAACGCACCATGCATGATTGTTACCATCTCCTGCAGTTTAGGACATACATAACAAATAATCGATATCGTTCGATATTCAAACAACACATCTAGCATGCAGCCATTGTTATTAATATTATCACAGCAAAAGTATGCATATAGATTGTAGGTGTGTTTTGTTTGCACGTCATAATGGTAAATAGAAATTTATTTAATTTTAGCATACAAATAGACTAGCCTTGGAGAGAGTAAAGCTACCTTTTGTTGCGCAAATCAAATTCAAGGGGTAGAAATGGGGCATGAAAGTTACTACGGTGAAATTATTATTAGATTTAATAATATAATGTTTCTTCTCACCCGCATACAATGTCGCGGCCAAAAGCCTTTGTATAAACGACTTTATGAATCACAGGAAACCAACCTTTTTTTCACCCGACGCACGAACAAGCCCCATTTTGTAATATGCAACTTAATGTCGATATAAGGCGGATATTGACAATCGCGCGGCGTCACTCTGTATTCAAATATTAGGCGTATTGGACCGCGCCCCGTCCGCGGCCGACGGCCTCGTCAATTAGATGTGGGCACCCCATGTTGTATGGACTAGCGTTTTTACTAGACAAATGTATCAAGAAGGATATAGGGATTTATGTGAATGTGATGTTGAAATAAATTTTAGAAAGGCAGCGATAGCCTAGTAGGGATGCCAAGAGACTCCTATGCAGAGGGTTAAAGGGCTCGAATCCACGGCGCGCACCACTGACTCTTCGGAGTTATCTATTTTCGATGTGTGTGTGTTTCAATTTATGTCAATTATCGCCTGCACACTGCCTCGGGGAGCACCTCGGGGAGTCTGTCCCGGTTGTCATGAAGATCTTTGTCAGCCGTTTTAAGGAGTCGGTACCTTTGAATAAACTGGTGTCAGTCTATAAACAGGGTGTCACAAGACCCATCACCACGACGAAGTCTACTCGTTTTGCAAATCATGCCAAGTCATATTACGCGTAAATAATACCTGGGAAACGAAATATTTTTATAAGCTTAAAAAAGACACATTTTATAAGCTACAGTGTATAAACCATGATATTTTGTTAATCCTTACGGTCGCAGAGGTCAGATGGCAGTCGCTTTGTGAAAAGGCTAATATTCTGTCAAATCCGGTTAGACTAGACAGCGGATTTCGGGTTGCAACCTTGCAACTGGGATAACTGAACTGGGTTTTCTGACAGAAGATCAACAAAAAGTATCAGTAGAAATAATGCAACTTTTTGGCAGTGAGATGCGCTGGAGGCTCATGCTGGTATTCCCGTCTTCCCTTCCTTCCAAAGATTAAAGGAGAGGAAACCATCTTCACCCTCCTCTCCACGTGCTTCTTGCATGTGGAGAGGAAGGTGAAGATGGCTTCGTCTTCTTCTTTTTTTCTTAGAGTTGGCTGAGTTGCAATAATGTATTTAATGGACCTGTTTGATCTAGTTTTTTTTGTAAGCTAGACGTCGGGCGTTAGGTTCCTACCCAGGACTAATCTTCGTGTGATATTAACATTATTATTTATACAGTGTCTGGAAGTAATTATTTCTTTATTACTAGACTATGCCCGCAGCTTTCCCCGCACGATTTATTTATAATTATCGTTTCTGCACGCTCCCGTGGGAATTTCGGGCAATCCCTTTTTAGTCCATCCCTATGGTCCCCAACTTAACCAAGATCAACATACATGCCAAATTTCCGCTTCTTGCGCCTATGCATTATTGTCTGTCAGTCAGTCAGTAACGATAGAATTTTCTGTATACAAATTTCTTTATTTCGTTTCTGGTTACTATGGTTGGCCTAGTCTACCTAAGTAATTAAGAACCTATCAGGTAACCGTGAGTGTTAAAAAACTAATGTAAAAAAATTCGAGCCAAACATTTATTTTTTAATAAAACCACGAATTTAAAATAAAAAGAAAGTAGCAGCCAATTAAGTTTGTAATCCTCAATTTTATTCAACTTTAACGTTTGTAGATGAACACGTTTATTCTTAACGATCTCGAAAACTAGTCGTTATTTGAACAGAACTAAAGAAATATACATTTTATTGGTCCGAGGTGTAAGGTCAAATAGTTTTCGAATTCACAAATTCTCCGATTACCTCATGTTACGAATATTCGACATAAATTGATGTATCGGGAACGATGTTTATGACTTTAATGGTAGATGGTGAGATTATTTCATGACTTATCTTGCGCGCGGCTTCACCCGTGTTTTTATTCGGTTTTTTTTTTTGTAAAAAGTGCACATCGATAGCCGAGTGGAGATACCAACAGACTGCCATGCAGAGGGTTTGAAATTTGAGGGGTTCGAATCCACGGCGCGCACCAATGACTTTTCGGAGTTATGTGCGTATTGAATTGTTAATTATCGCTTGACCCGTGCCTCGGAGAGCACGTTAAACCGTCAGACCCGGTTGTCGAGAAGATCTTTGACAGTCGTTACAGGGCGTCAGTACCTTCTAAGTAACTGACACTAGAAACCATGGAAATTGCTATCCCTTCGTGTTGCGGAGGTCAGACATGCAGTCGCTCTGTAGAAAAACTAATATTCAGCCGAATCCGGTTAGACTGGTAAGCGGACCCCAGATTGAAACTGGGCTAACGCTAAGAGGATGATGTTTTTTTTTTGTAAAAAACGTCGACTTTGTTTATTCACTCTTTTAAACACCGTACATAATTAACTAGCTATCCACCAAGTCTCGTCTAAACAATATTTAATTTTTATTGTTATTTTGTTACAATCTTTAGGTTTGGGTTCAAGTTTTAGGTTTTAAAATGCATACTGCTGTCTGTCCAATGTCCACTGCTTTGTATCCAATTTACTAGAGCAGCTCCACTCAAAAAGTGAATGAACAAAAAATGTATTTAGGGAAGGCAAAAAAAAAAAAAAATATTGCCTTTTTGATTTGAATACAATATTTGTTGTTTTAAGTCTATTATTTAATATCTAAGATGTACATCGGCAGTAAGAGAAGGAAAACTTGATACAAACCCTATACCAACCCGTTTGGCCAGCGTGGTATAGTAGGCCAATTCCTCCTTTCTAAGGAGAGGCCCAGTCCAGCAGTGGACTATTAAAGGCTGATGATGATGATGATGATGACATCGGCAGTCGACTGTTTTGCTTTTTATAAAACGCTTCTATGTTTCACAAGTGCTAAGGCACTTGTGAACTATACCTATGTGTAATTTTCATCGTACCAAAAATATTTTCATATTGAAATGTTACCAAGAGACCGTATGGTAGGTATGGCTCGCACTGTTATAGGTATAATTATCCTAACTCATATAGAGCCAAGTTTGTAAGTCTAGACGCCCTTTGTCATCTCGTCAGCCTATTGTAGTTTGAAACAAATCTTCAAAAGATATTTTCAGAAATCCCCAACCATAGACCAAACGTTATTATATTTAATCCTTATAATATTGTATTGAAGACTGAGTTTCTTATATTTCCCTACGAAACTCTAAAAACGAAGCAGAATATTCTTCAAATAAATAAGGTGGAATTGCGATTATTTCATCGCTATTTGAAGTGGTTAGTCACCAAAAACACTTAACAACTTAAACGTCTCATTTACCATTTATAATAATTATTATTTCTATAATAAAATAAGATGATCCTATTATTATGTTAATGCTAAGTCGGCAATTTATTTAGAATTGTAAATGTCGTTATTATTTTCTTTAACGGTCTTTATTAAAACAATAAATGTCTAATTTAATTTAAATTTTCCCTTTATTTGATAGATGAATGAAAGATAAAATTCAGTGGCAGGAATTTAATCTAAGAGAATAAAGTGATTAAAAGTCTGTTAACAAATTAATAAAGTTGTTTCGACTGTAATCTAGATTGATATTAATACTGCCTGATGTGTTAATGTAAAGTAATTCAAAGTTTATTTAGTGTTAGCATGTTTAAAATTAGGTAGATTCTTTGCTATGGGGCCGGATCAGTCTCAAACGGAGAAGAAGAAAATTCCGCCGAAGTCGCGACAAAGTATGCTAACTGAGAATCTGACCCCGTTGAAAGTTCAAACCATCAGTGGTGGTTTGAAGGGTGCACCGTAGGATTTCCACCGGGGAATCTAAAATAAACGTAGACAGATTGCTGACTATGTAAAATGCGAAGACTTACAATATGCTACTCGTCATTAATTAGTATTATATCGGTTAAGAAAATCAATCATTGTTACATATACCAAGTAGATTTTATTCTTAGGTATATTACATCGCAAAGTATATACATACATGCCTGTACCACATTATATTTCGCATAGATTTTTTTGTAACGCACAACAAATACATACATACATAGACTCACGCCTGTTTCCCGGAAGGGGTAGGCAGAGGCATATTAAACGCCCACTTTTCGCCAGTGTTTTGATCCCACGTAATAGGTGGCGAGCCTATTGCCGCTTATCGGGATATTTTGTTTGCCAGAGCCTCGTCCGTTGATCGGCAGGTGCACCACTTGCAGGTGAGGTTGGCTTGGGACCCTAAGTTCTTGGTGGGAACCCTATGCACCCAAATTGGGATATATAAACGTAAACGTACGATAATGCTATCATTTAAAAAAAAGATTAAGAAAATAGTTAGCCAAGCCATATGCTATTATCAAAGACATAAAGACATATTTATTTCTGCATTTTGGTTGTTTACAACACTTATACAAGTCAAAACCCTATTCTAGATGATGCCGGCTTTTCCTAGCTAAATGATTTCTTGAGAAGAAAGGCCGAAACAAACTCAGAGTAGGTAAATGGTTTTTTTTGTCACTTCAATTGCTTTCATCCATAAATATAACCAATGTTTGCACTATGAATAATTGCTGTAATATGACAAACATCAAAATATGTTTGTTTTTTTTTCTTGTTTTTCGTGTGAGTGTGTGGCCAACTCTGGTGTCGGTGTTTTCAGACCGCCCGAAGGCCTCCGACATGGCCTAACGATCGGTATCCTAAGACAAGAACCGGGACCGACAGCTTTACGTGCCCTCCGAAGCACGGTAGCGCTCAGATGTAAATGCCGCACGTGGTCACCCATCCAAGTGGTGACCTGTGCAAGCGTTGCTTAACTTTGCCGATCTGTTACGAACGGCAAGCCTAGTCTCGCTATGAGCGCTAAACTATGAATATAGTAGAGGAGACGTGGAAGATCGACCTTAACCGATCTGATAACCAGGTGAGACGTATTTTATGTAATATAATTTATAAACAATTACCAAATAAGCCTATAATAACTTGCCTATCAAAAAAGTGCTCCTAGCTATTTTAAATTTAAGTAATTTTAATCAACCGCAAATATTACTTTGTCGTTTATACAAACACTATGGAAAACAAAGTTATTTTTGGTGATGAAAAAGTGATCGTGATATTTGGTTAAGTGAAGATAAAATCTCTTAAACGTGTTCGTCTCGAACATCGTTGGACCCATGGTAACGAGCCAACCGGTCCACATGAACTATCCTCGGTGCACCTCGCGACCCCTTCTGGATTCGATAGGTGACATCGTTCATCCTGGTAATTATGCGATATGGCCCGTCCCATCTGGCTTGTAACTTAGGCGATTTGCCTTTGCTTCGTACTGGGTTATGAAGCCACACCAATGATCCCTCGTCGAAGCCTTTGTTGTTTGCCTTCCGGTCGTAGCGAGTCTTCATCTTTTCAGACATCTGTTGTCCTGATTCCCTGATGTGCTCGTATACGTCGTTCATCTTGTTGCGTAGCTCGGTCGCGTAATCCGTTACATTGCGTGGAGATTCTGGCGGAATACCGGTGATTAAGTCTGCTGGTAAACGTAATTCTCTGCCGAAATTGGCAAAAGCTGGTGTTACTCCTGTGGTTTCGTGGACCGCACTGCGATATGACAGAAGGAATGGTTGGATGTGCTTGTCCCAATCTCTTTGTTTGCTCTCCACGACCTTCGCCAGGTACCTTTCCAGTGATTGGTTAAATCGTTCAACCATGCCATCTGATTGCGAGTGATAAGCCGTGGTCCTGATTTTATGTGCACCCATCACGCGACAAGTCTCCTTGAACACCTCGGATTCGAAGTTCCGGCCTTGATCGCTGTGGATTTCCAAGGGTACCCCGAATCGACAAAAGACTTCATGCACCAGCTTGTCGGCCACTGTGGTAGCTTCTTGATTTGGGATTGCAAACACTTCAGGCCACTTCGTGAAGTAATCCATCACAACCAAGAAGTATTTGTTTCCATCCTGGCTCTCGGGAAACGGCCCAGCGACATCCAAGGCTATGCGCTCCCATGGGGCTCCCACATTGTACACCTTTAATGCACCTCTGCTTCGAGTATGTGGCCCCTTGACAGCCGCACAACTTGTGCATTTGCGGCACCAATCCTCGACGTCATCCCACGCTCCCGGATCTTAGTAAGGGTTTTCTTAACTCCCATGTGACCTCCCGAAGCACCATTGTGATAGAGCTGCAAGACTTCCGGCACCTTAGTTTTGGGCACTACAATTTGCAAATGGCACTGGTTACCGCGAGCGTTTTCCCATTTGCGGCACAGAACTCCATCCTGGACGACCAACCTTTCCCACTGTGCCCAATAACTCTTGGCGATAGGGCTCATTGCTGCGATATCACTCCATTTGGGCCTAGGAGCGCCTGATTTCTTCCATTCAAGAATCGGCTGTACATCCTTGTCATCTTGCTGAGCACTCTGCAAAGCTTCTCTCCATTCGTCGCTTAGATCCGTCTTTAACATCCTCACTAGCGCTGCTTGTTTTGCTTCCTGTCAGCTACAGTGCTTGCACTGGTCGGGACACGGCCTACGCGATAGGGCATCTGCGTTACCATGGGACTTGCCGCTGCGATGTTGTATTACAAAATCAAACTCTTGCAGTAGTTCAATCCATCTAGCTACTTGTCCTTCTGGGTCCTTAAATTGAAGCAGCCATTTCAGCGCTGCATGGTCGGTTCGCAGGTGGAATTTACGGCCCAACAAGTATTTGTTGAAATGCTGCAACGTCTTTACTACAGCCAAGAGTTCCCGCCCGGTGACGCAGTAGTTTCTTTCGGGTTTGGATAAGGTCTTGCTGAAGTATGCTATAACAACTTCTTGATCACCCTTCTTCTGTGACAGCACGCCGCCAATTCCGGTGTTACTGGCATCTGTGTCAACTATGAATTCATGCTCATTGTCAGGGTAGCCTAAAATAGGTGCAGTACACAGATGTTCCTTAAGCTTCTGGAATGCAACGTCACAGCTCTCATTCCAACAGAACTGCACTCTGTCTTCGGTGAGCTTATGAAGAGGTCGAGCAATGTCAGCAAAGTTCTTCACAAACCGTCGATAGTAGGAGCATAATCCGAGGAATGCTCTGACCTGCGTTTTGTTCTCTGGAACTGGCCATTCCTTCACGGCCATGATCTTATCCGGGTCAGTTTGAATACCGTTCTCCGAGACCACATATCCTAGAAAGTTCACTTGCCGTCTGAATAACGCGCATTTTTTTGGACTCAGCTTCAAATTAGCTCCTCGTATCTTTGACAGCACTTGCTCCAAGTTTCGAAGGTGATCCTGGAAGGTGCGCCCCACGATGATGATGTCATCCAAGTAGACCAGGCAGGCGTCTCCAATCAGTCCCATAAGCACTCGCTCCATCAGTCTCTCAAAAGTAGCCGGAGCGTTGCACAATCCAAAGGGCATGACGTTAAATTGCCACAATCCTTTGCCTGTGGAGAATGCCGTCTTCTCTTTAACTCGAGGATCTATTTCCACCTGCCAGTAGCCACTTTTTAGATCTAATGTAGAAAACCACTTCATCCCCGTCAGCGTATCCAGTGTGTCATCGATCCTTGGCAGTGGGTAGCTGTCCTTCTTCGTGATGTCATTTAATCGGCGGTAGTCTACACAGAAGCGCATGCTGCCATCCTTCTTCTTAACTAACACCACCGGAGAGCACCACGGGCTGGACGAAGGCTCGATTACGCCTTCTTTCACCATACCGTCGATCATAGCTTCCACTTCACGTTCCCGTGCCACTGGCACACGTCTTGGTCGTTGGCGAATCGGTGCTTCACTTCCCGTGTTTATTTTGTGCTGGACTAGTGCTGTCTTCCCTATGTCGGCATCATTGGTCGAGAAAATATCGGCGAAACGGTTTAACATCTTCTTAGCCTTGGTCTTCTCTTCTTCTGACAGGGTACTTTGGCAGTCCTCCAAAAGTGAAGACACGTCGAATCGTGCACCCTGAACCTTGGCGCTGGTAGGTTGCTCTTGACATCTACGCATCCAAGCCGCTCCTTCATAGGTGCCCAATCCCGTCCCTTTCTTGAGCGACACTTCCTTGTCACTTGCATTCAGTGCGCGAACTGATGAAACTTTGGTACCCTATACCAAGGTTCGTGCAATCTTCCACGAGGCCTCTTTCTCTAGGCCTTCGATTAGTACGCAGCGGTTCCCTCGACCAGAATTCCCTGGTAGACAAACTGGTACAACCGTTTCCGACCGCGGGTGAAGAATGACATTCTTCAGGCAGTACACTTTTCCTGAAGTTGCACCTTCCATGAAGACTTCTTCCGAGCCACTCTTCAAGACTCCCTGGTTAACATCGATCTCGCAGCGATACTTCCGCATGAAGTCTAGGCCCAAGATGCAGTCGTCCACTATATCGGCTACGATGACTTTGTGACGGTAAACTTTGTTGCCTAGCTTCAGATCCACCTCCCATTTCACCTCGGATGGTTATGTGGTGACCGGTAGCTGTTCTCAGATTCACACTTTCATTGTTCCTGAAGCAGCCCCGAAGAACCCGTCTTGCCAGATGGAAACCGACGACTGTCCGAGAAGCACCCGTGTCCAATGTCAGCTTGCATGGTGTTCTGTTAATTTCGCCTTCGATGATCAGGCTGTTTCCGTCGCATGATTGCGAGATCGAGATACTTGGGGCTCTTCCATTACCAGCCAGCACCCGCCCCGCAGTCCTGGCTTCTACTCGTTTCCCTGCTCTCGCTGCCTGGCAGGCACATCAGGCGACCCCTTTGGTGGAGATAGGGTGTCACCAGGCTGCCTACGCTTTGGGAAGCTCAAGCGGATATGGCCTCTTTCTCCGCAGTTGTAGCACCGAGGTGACGACAAGACTTCCCTGATGCGGTGACCTCGGTCGTCGCGTCGCACTGCTTCCACCTCCAGAGCGTGGGCTAAGGCATCCTTGAGGTCCTTGAAGTGCCCAAGCCTCACTGCTGCTCTTACCTCCAGGTCCCGGATCCCATCCGTAAACGCCTGTACGAGGTTCCCGTCAATAAGCGCAGGCGACGACTGGTATGCCTTCCTGACCAGCTTTTCCACCTCTAGAGCCCACTGCTGCAGAGTTTCTCCGGTGCGTTGCGTCCTGTCCTTCAGCTGAGCACGATACACATGTTCGAGGTGCGCGTCTCCGTACCTCGCCTCCAGCGCCTCCAGAAGCTTCTCGTAGGTGACATCTTGTCCGAGTGCCTCCAACACTGTCAAGGCCTGGTCGCGAAGGCCCAAGGTTAGGGCGGTTAAGGCCTGTTCTTTGGTCCACCCATTCGATCGCATCACAGCCTCGAACTGGATCTTGTATGCAGACCATGATGACGAGCCATCAAATGGTGGAACCTTAAATCCACGAGGTGAGGGCGCTACAGCCGCTGGTGTCACTTCGAGCCCACGCAACTTCTTCTCCACTTCAGCAACACAGGTCTCGTGGTGGTCGTGTACACGCTTCTCTATAAAGGCGACGCGAGTCTCAAGCTTGTCGTGTACGAGCATCTCTACGTCGCTGATACGGGCCTCGTGCTGCTGAAGTTCCTCCTTGACCGCCTTCAAGTCCTTCCCTACAGCGGCGCTGAGGTCCTTCATAAGCACCACCTGCTCTTCTAGGCGGCGCGCGTGCTCCTCCTTGTCGCGTTGGAGCTGTTCTTCTAGGCGGCGCGCGTGCTCCTCTTGACGGCGAGCCTGCTCCTCCTTGTCGTGCTGAAGCTGTTCCTCCAGGCGGCGCGCGTGCTCCTCTTGACGGCGAGCCTGCTCCTGTTGACGGCGAGCCTGCTCCTCCTTGTCGCGCTGAAGCTGTTCCTCCAGGCGGCGCGCGTGCTCCTCTTGACGGCGAGCCTGCTCCTGTTGACGGCGGTCCTGCTCCTCCTTGTCGCGCTGTCGCTGTTCTTCCATGCGGCGCGCGTGCTCCTCTTGACGGCGGGCATGTTCCTCCTTGTCGCGCTGTAGCTGTTCCTCCATGCGGCGCGCGTGCTCCTCTTGACGGCGGGCCTGCTCCTGTATGAACGCCATCAGAGCCGCGATGTCGGGCACCGCCATGGAGTGTGCGCTTGCAGGCTCCACTGCAGCCGCGGAGTCGCCTGATCCACCAGACGATGGAGAAGGAACGTCTCCGAAGCGTCTCTGGTCCAGGTCTTCCTGGCGCTGGTTCCTGGTACGCACTCCGTTAGTTTCTTCCTTCGGCATAACCGGCATAATTTATCCCTTTCTTCTGACACCAATTTGTTACGAGCTGGGGTTCGTGATAAATTATATACACTATGCCAGAAAAACTGCACTTTATTCACTAACACAATAACACTAGATACACACACTTAATTTTCACTTCTAGAACAACACTAAACACTTCCGACTTTCTTCCTTCGCTTCTTGTATTTCGCTTCGATATTCAATTGTAACTGTCCTGCCTCGCGCGCTCTCGCTCTATTTATACTGGCCGGATAACATCACTAGCGCATTCTAGACACTTCCACAAAACTGTCGAAATAATCTCGAACAGTCGATTACTCGATACAGCAACGCCATCTAGTACAGAGTAGCTGAATTACCTTTAAACCACCGATACATTCAATCTCTTCTAGTACCCCTATTCACCGATAGATGGCGTAACAGTATGTTAACTGGATACCTGAACTACGGGATCCTTACAAGACTCGCACTTAATCTAATTATTTGATCTTTGTTGCTATATTGCTTCCACTCCAAGATTGTTTGTTTATTAATTACTAGCATCAGCCTTAACACTTAACATACCCTTTATCTTCACCTATCCAAATATCACTATGACTTTTTCATCACCAAAAATAACTTTGTTTTCCATAGGGTTTGTACATAGACTAATGATTGGTCTCGCTCTGCTCTACTAGACGGAGCCCTCATACTTGTAAAATGAGGCAGAAAAAACCATGCCAGCTGGCATGGTTGAGCCTGTCACACTGACAGCTGTATCTACCTATCCACCAAATTAATTACGGAAATAATTCGCTGTACACTGCCAAGTTGCGCTTTTATCCTGAGTAAAAATAACTCAGCAAAAAAAAGGGACTCTGGTATCACATACTATCTGTAAAATAAGAATAATTATGAAATTTCAACATAAAATTACAAAAAACCGAAAACGCCATTCAGTGTTGCTGTTAGTACAAGAATCAACTTCCCCACAGTTAAGATTTTTATTATGTGAATCTATAGTTATTGTATATCGTTATATTTTACTATTTTTTTATCTAACCTATTTATTATATATTTTACATTTTTCTATATTATTTTATGTTTATACCTTTACAAATAAGGTGAAAAATTTTAGTTGTTAGAAACTGAACATCTTTCCCAAGAAACATGGTTTACCAAATTATATGTGTAATTAAGTGTGTACGATTATTGTTTTATTCAAAGTAGTTTTTAAGACTATTCATGTTAAATTAATAATGTCTAACTAAATTTATATGGATTAGTAGCATGGAAATAGAAAGCACTGTTTTGGAAACACCTTATTTCCTCTATGGTTATTTCTAATAATAATTTGCAAAATACTATTAGTACATAAAACAAACCATCATAATAAAATGAGGCCTTATCATTGGATAATATACCCATAATTTTTCTCATAAAGGAACTTACGCGGTACGCCTTACCTATACACAAATATATTGATGCTTTTAATGAATTGTAATTTTTAAGAATTTTCTTAACTGATTTTGAGATCAAGAACTTATCCGCTAGACCACAGGATAAAATATTTTCCCACTTACTCGGGTAACTGTTGAGAAGCTGAGAACACAATTCTTCACGCATGCGCTTTGTTGCTTTTGTTTGACACACACTGTCATAATGAGTTGCCTCATTTACGGAGCTATTTTTCTTAGGCAGCGCGGTGTCTAGTATAGCGAAGCGATACCAATCATTTGTCTAAGGGTTTGTATAAACGACAAAGTTGTATTTGCAGTTGATTAAAATTACTTAAATTTAAAATAGCTAGGAGCACTTTTTTGATAGGCAAGTTATTATAGGCATATTTGTTTATTGTTTATAATAGTTATTTGTGCAACAAGAGAGCAAAGTTGTTTTTTGTTTCGAGTGCTGATTTTGAGTCCCGAGCAAGCGAAGGATTCTATGATTGATTCACGAGCGTAGCGAGTGAATCAAAGCTAGAATCCTGAGCGTAGTGAGGGACTCAACAGCACGAGATGCAAAAAACTTTGCTCTCGTGTAGCACACATAACTTTTCACCTCAGCAGTGAGAACACATATTACTTAGGAGACATAAAAATTTACAGAAATAAATTGAAAACAAAATTCTGCATTAATCACTTGTTGTTTTAACTCTTCTGGTGTTAAAGTATAGTCATCATCGCTAGTTTCACTCATCTTTTTAGATTAAGTATTTATATTAATATAATTTAACACGTTACGCTATCAGCATCAGCAAAATGTTTACATTATTCCCGCTATTTTTTTAAATCGCGTTTTGATACCGCGTCCCTGATGTTTATTTTTCAAAATATGTATCATTGTTTAAATTCCAAATAAAAATGTATTGGTTAAATACCAATTTTATTCTATTAATTAGACTTATTTTTATTAATCCAATAATATAATAAACATATAAACAATAACATTTAAAAAACAACATAATTTCTTTATATATAAAGATATTTGTATATCTTTAAATTTTAGGGTATAACGCGTTTCCGAACGTGTTTTCTTTCAGGTCGAATTCCAAAATCGAATTTCGAAGGAGTTTGTTTTTTTCACTCGCTTTGTTATATGCATGTGAAAGAGACAGAGCACAGTAAAATTCGAATGTTTCAAATTTGTGGCTGAACAATGTTAATTCGTGGCACTGAGGATTGAAAAATTAAAAAAGCTACTTTGCCTCACGCTCGAATCTAAATCGCGTTTTCACTGTTGTCTCGCAGCAAAAGCGGCATGTTTGAGCTGCTGTGGTGAAAATTATATTACATAAAAAATACGTCTCATCTGGTTATCAGATCGGTGAAGGTCGATCTTCCACGTCTCCTCTACTAATATATGACTATGAATTTACATTAATCAAGCTGACACAAGAAGTGCATGTCAATGTAACATGGAGCGCTGATGTCAGTCGCCTAAGTGTCTCTAACTCCGTAATGACGTAATAACCAATAATCCCTGCTCTTCCGCGTAGTATGCATGCGGAAGGGTAATCAAGACGAGTGTTCTTTGTTATATGATACACGTAAACAGTAGGATATTGCCTTATTGGCTATTTTTTATTATGTTGGCTTTCAGCGAAGTTTCAAAACATACTTTCAACCGTAATTGTATCGCCTTACCCGTGTAATGATTAAAGACTTTCCTTAGTTGGCCCCATCGTCATAAAAGTACCACTGGTTTAGGCTCTACGATGATATGTCAGCCAGGCCAAGCGATTTTATGCATAAGTATATAAAGATGAAAATATAAAACAGAACTTAAAAATGTATCAGGGGCCCAATTTTACTGTCATATCTATATACAGTTTCGATATAATGTCTGTGTCATACTTACGTCACAAAAAGCGTATTCTTCAAAATTATCCGATATTTGAATGAAATAGTAACGAGAACGTTCATTAAAACAAGTGTCAAAATATGTGTCAACGCAGACAGTTTATTTTAAATTATTACAATAATGATATTAGGCTATCAGAATACCGCTTCTGAGTCAATTCAATATATAATTTCAATGGCATATAAAAATATGAGAATTAGGTCTCTGATCGTCAAAACTCAAACGTATTTTGATATTGTTCATTAGACATAGAGGAATTTTACTAAATGCATATGGATGTATACATGGTATAAGTACATATACCTACCAAAATTACTTTTTTCACAATTTTTGTCTGTCTGTCTGTTTGTTCTCGCTAATCTCTGGAACGGCTGGACCGATTTTGACGAGACTTTCAGTGGCGGATAGCTGTTGTACCATGGAGTAACTTAGGCTATAAATTAACCGGGTAAGCGAAGTATTTCCCTCAGGACGCGGGTGAAACCGCGGGGAACAGCTAGTACACCAATAAAATCCTTCCATTCGTCGGATTCATCCATCCTCATAAACTTTCGCATCCACAACAGTAGTAAGATAATTTCGTATTTTGATCATAGTCAAATACCCTACTAGCGTCGTTCCTCGTTCGCATTTGTATTCACCCGTATGAGCGATCAATCATCTCTCAATTTTATTGCTCTCAACTAAGGACCCCGTCTTTGTTGCTCCAATTACTTCTGACAAATCCTTCCGCGAACTTAATTAAATCAGCTCGCTTTATAAGCTCGACTGAATGTCTGGACACTTTAATGATATACGTTGCGTTTATTTTTGCAGACAATTGCGAGTCATTGCTTTTGTGTCGGCATACTATAGGTACTTTTGTATTATTTGGAGAATATACAGCCATTATTTTAAAGAAGGCTTCTTCAATATCTGTTTTATATAAGTTCGTATAAGACTTTTTTTAAGAACCTTTTTCTTGTTGATGGGCCTGTTTCTTGCGTCCCGTATGAGAAAGTCAGATTGAGCTGGCTGAATGTATTCCCTATTAGTTTAGGCGGCCGCAGCTCCAGCTCCACCATTTAACACTGCGAACCCTACACGGGATAACAATACGTGATCCATGTATTGTTGTTTTCAGTCTGAATGTAGGTACTTTGTTTTGGACTAATCATGACACAATCAGTAAAATACCACTTTGATTGACATTAAGTTTAGTGCATTCAGCATTACTAACCCCTCGTTTTCACCAAGAAACATGTCCAATATATGTTTTATACAAAACTTGTAGACAACATAATTATTTGTTTTATACATGTATTGAACATGTCTCAAACATTCTTTCGTTCACACTGTGTAGCCAACAAGTATCTATACAAGTATAAAAAACATTTGCGTTTACACTGAAGTCTGTTACAGTTTAAAACATGTCTTATACATTGATAGCGTTCTCACCTACAAAATACAGTCGTGTTTTGGACAAGTATTGTTTATTTTATTGCAATTTCTGTATTATACAAGTATTAGACAAGTTTTAAACTTTATCCATGCTTGTTGGATAAAGTTTTTTTTTTTTACTGCATGGTTGGCGTATAGTGCATAGATTATACAAATATACGTATAGTGGTTTAAGCGGCCGCCTCATCGCTTGACATTGCGCTGAGCGTTGTGGGTTCGATTCCCACACGAGACAAAACTTTGTGTGATCTATAAATTGTGCCCGTATGTTGTATGTTTGTAAAGTCCCCCGCGACACAAGATTTAGTCCTATTGAGGGAGTTGTATTTAAAAAAAAAATAAAAAAAAATAGTTTTCAACATACCGGACGAACCGCGCTTTTTACTTCGTGAAAACGAAATAAGAAGAAGAATGGAGTGGTCAAAAAAACAAACTTTAGAACTCATTGAGCTTTTGCATGTACAAGAATGTCTGAGGAATGTGAAAAATAAAATATATAAAGATCGTCAGAAGAAAAAAGACGCATTGGCAGCAATTGCTTCGCAAATGTACATTGATGTTTTTTATTTTTTATTTATAGACTCACGCCTGTATCCCTGAAGGGGTAGGCAGAGGTGTAATACTTATTACACCCACATTTCGCCATGAATTTCAAGGTCGCCACGTAATAAGGGGGGGGGGGGAGCCTATTGCCGTACCGTTACCAGACTCCGTGCTGCCACTGAGAATTCGGAAAAACCCAGTAGGTAATACTTTTGCCCGACCCGGGAATCGAACCCGGGGCCTCTATTTAGCAGTCACATACGCTATCGACTGGACCACGGAGGCAGTGTTAAAGATGTTGATAAAATATAACAAACCTCAAGAACCAGTTTAATAGGGAAGTAAATAAATTAAAAACGAAGTCAGGTTCTTTCTTTTAAAATAAAACTACTGCTTGAATTTGTTTCGAATTCTACAAGTTTAGCTACGACAAAAACATGAGATCATAAACATGCAGACAACTACAAGTTTTCAACCAACAAGTTTCATACAAGTTTTATATACATGTCTACAACAAGTTACATACAAGTTTTCTATACATGTCTACAACAAGTTGCATACAAGTTTTGTATAAGGTACAACAAGTTTTATACATGTGTATAGTTTTGTATACAACATGTTTTATACATGTATATGAGAAAAGAAAACATTGTCAAAAACTTGTTAAATACATGTATTATACCTTGGTGAAAACGCGGGGTAATGAAGAAATAATGCTAGTTGCCGGATATAGTAAGGACTGCGGCCTGTTTTTTTCTTTTTTACGAGATGGAAAATCCCTTCGGATCTCCGACTCTTGGGGGAAATAAGAGCCGGAGTATGTGGTGTTTCCACTAAAAACCACCTCGACTTCCGCCATGTACCCGTGTGTCGGAGGGTGGGGCATCACCAAAGCACTCGTCGCGACCCTCCGACGGGTATTGGCCCGCCAGATGGTCAGGCGGGCCCCGAACAAAACCCCCTTGGCGACGGATTAAGGTGTTGGACTCCGCCGCCAAAACGCCCAGCGGCCGCAGAGGATAGGGAGGGCGGCAACGCAACACCGCATCTCCTCTTCCTCTGCGGCCCCACCGCGACGCATCGAATGGTGCGCCCCCATTTGGTCGCGGGAGATAGGGCGCGCGGCAACGCAACACCGACACGCCTCTCCTCCCGCGACCGCACCCGACTGCGAGGAACAGACAGAACTGTCCCCCGCACCCGCACCGTTGGATGCATCCTGTGCAGGCCCCTCCAAGCCCACGCGGAGCGTCCCCTCCTGGATCCCTCTTAGCTTCACCGCGGGTGACCAATCCACGGTTACTGAGCCCCCCCACCACGACAAGGTGGAGATCCCACTTGGGGGACTGCGGCCTGTTGTTTTGTCCGCTCTTCTCCCTGACACACTAATTTCAAAGTATCTACCAGATCTACCTACCTGTTGATATGGCGCATTCTTTTTTGATTTGATATTAAAATTATTAATTAACTCAGACCGTAACCGATCTATACAATTATTAGAAACTAGTTTTATGAAAGCCGATAAAAGATTTTATTCATTTACGTGCGTTTATTACTTTTTTTTGGTGAATGTTAGATAGGTACTTAATATTATTAGGTATAGGTTGTGTGAAAAAATCGTAAAGTGCCCTTGTACCTACCACTAGTTTTAATAAGGTTTCTGTGACAGATGCCAGGAATCGAACCTTAGCTGGTCCGCCACAGTGCGCTGGTGGTGTGTGACTGTAGAGTGTTCCTACGACGAGTGTAATGTCAATCAAATGCCATACTCGTAGCTAAGTTCTGGGCTGACACAATTTGATTGCCATCGACACGCTAAGAAGAAGAAACAGTAAAAGCCTCTAATAAATTGCCACCAACTCACCAACAAACCGACATACCAACTTAAAACACTAAATAGATACACAATTCCCAAAAGGGCTTATGTGCCATATAAATAAAACACGCCACATGAGCCGTTTAAACATCGCATAACCAATTAGTTGGCACCAACGTTGGCTGACAGTCATCACGGCAACGTTGGCCACAAATCTGGAGCACCACATGTGTGAGATATTACTTATGTACGAACACGTCCGCTAAGGTGCGTGAAACGTGACCAGATTGAAAACTTGCGCGAATATGGGAAGGAGGTGGAATACATATAGACTCACGCCTGTTTCACAATCTGGGAAAGAGGTGGAATACTTAGAGACTCACGCCTGTTTCACGAAGGTGTAGGCTGAGATTACGGAAGGCTATTTGCTTGCAATATTACTGACATATCTCTCTTGCTTCATTCACTCCCATCTTTCTCATGCATGCTCTTTTGTTTATTGTAATTCTGACCTGTCCTTTTTTAAGGATGTCTCCAATCTGGTAGAGAAGAATGGTAGAAGAAGAAGGTGGAATATACATGTAATCGAATGCACGGTTGGCATAGTGGTTTAAGCGGCCGCTTCGCCACTTGACACTGCGCCGAGTGTTGTGGGTTCGCTCCCCACACGAGGCAACACTTTGTGTAATACACAAATTGTTGTTTCGAGTCTGGGTGTTCATTGTTTCCGTTAGTTGTATGTTTGTAAAGTCCCCCGCGACACAGGCTTTAGTCCTAATGCGGGAGTTGTCTTTAAATATATATATCCAACTGCAAATTTTAGTAGCAGTCAGATAGGCAGTCGCTCTGTGGAAAAGTTAATATTCAGTCAAATCCGGTCAGACTAGTAAGCGGACTCGGGTCGCAATTGGGATAACGCTAGGAGAATGATGACGAGATTTTAGTAGCAGCCTAGTATCGAGGTACGCAAACAAAGGTATAGATCCGCCAACTGGGGGATTTATAACTTTGTTTGGCGGTGAGGGTCTTATTTTGCTCCGAGGAGGACTTTTTAACCTGGTACTTGTGTTTTGTGAAATTTTTCTTAATATAAACACTAAAAAACCTAATTTGGCTGTTGAAAATAAATGCTTAAGCTACTTACATGTTAGACGAAACACTAGTTGCAGCAACACGCACCGTGGCAACCATACAACTGATTAACAAATTTATTTCAAAATGCATACGTGCATATAATAAATTAATATTACATCTGTGGATAAACTGCACCTAGACACTAAACAAATAATCGTGCTAATCTCACAAATATTTGTCTTAGTCAGACCTTTTTTTTTGGGGAAACGAGAGCCGGAGTATGTCGTGTTACCACTAAAAACCACCTCGACTTTCTCTTGTACCCGTGTGTCAGAGGGTCGGGTATCGCCGAAGCATTCGTCGCAAACCCCCGACGACAGAGGGACAGACAGAACTGTCCCCGCACCCGCACACTTTGGACGCATCCTACGCAGGCCTCACCCAGGCCCACGTGGAGCGTCCCCACCCGGGATCCCGCTTAGCTTCACCGTGGGTGTACCTCAAACCCACGGTTACTGAGCCTCCCCACCACGACAAGGTGGAGATCCCACGAGGGGGGTCTTAGTCAGACCTGGTCACTCCCGACTAATGACTAGACAACCAATAGGCCAGTCAAATGTATGAAGAATTTTTACTGATTGGACTTGAATATTTGTTCTAAGTATAAAGCTGGTCACTACCTATAAATATTTCTTATTATTTTTCTATGATGGCACTGGCCGCTTGTAAACCATAAACTTCATTAATCCATCATCATGCAAATCCGTTTACTGTTGGTTATTTAAATTTCGAATTAAGAACGTGTTAAAAAGTGTTGTTGTTATAAAATTAAATTTGATTAATAATACGGCCAGTAGCGTGTTCAAGATGTTTACATTTAATGACTTATAAATATTTGCATTAATTTGGAATTTGAAATTTTGAGGATTAATGAACATCATAATCTATAAGCTGATAAATAAATTGGCTTGTGCCCACTTTCACTCGCGATAAATACTGGACTAAAGGTGTACTACTATTTTTGGATGAAAGTTGTGTCTGTAATTTTGATTTATTTTGGTAGGTCTGGTCGTGAGCTGTTTTTGTTTTGAACAATGCTAGTTTTTTATGCTTTCGGCAAGCCAAGTCTCACTCCTAGCGAGACTTGACTTGCCGATCGTAACAGGTCCGCAAAGTTAACCAATGCTAGCATAGGTCGCCACTTGGATGGGTGACCGCGTGTTGCATTTACATCAAAGCTCTACCGTGCTTTGAAGGGCACGTAAAGCTGTCGGTCCCGGATCTTGTTTCGGGACAAGAATAATTAGGCCATGTTTGCCACACACTTACACGAGAAAATAATATTGATTTGGCTTATAAAATATGAACTTAACTATCTTTATTTTTCAAAATTCTTTGTCGTATGAAGATTGGCTACTGCGTCATTGCAATGCGTCACAGACGTGACTGAGCTGCGAATCATTTGACAGCTGTGTGACAGCTTTATCCTATTATGCCTATTCAATTCTAACCACGCAACACTGACATTCAAATGTTGAGCTATTCAAAAAAGGAAACAAGCAATTGAATTAATAACTTTTAAGAACTGTTTCCTTTTTTAAATAAAATATATTTTAATTGTTTTAACGATTATGGCTCCCATAACGTTTAAGTAGCGTTTTTGTGAAGGAGTAATGTCAGGTATCTGTATTACTTTTGAGAGCACCATTCATTAGGTATCCAAAAATGTCAGTTAGCACTTTGACTAACATTCACATTCACAAGTCATTAATTCCGTTTTGTCGACATACAGTACAAGGGGAGACTATTATAACAGTTCTCACCGAGCCTAGAATCAGCCTCTTAGCAATAAAAAAAATCCATAAGAATTAATATTTTTTAAATTAATATGGACTAAAAACTGTTAAAAAAGAGGTTTCAGGCATCTTGCCAAACTGTAACAGAAAAGAGCATAATCAATTAAATGCCTACGAGAAACCGTACCGAGCACAATCAATTATCTTCTTCTCAATATATAAAATCCTTGCGTTACTTACTGACTGACAGACATGCTACAGCCGAAACTATTGGGCGCAGGAAGCTGAAATTTGGCATGTATGTTCCTTGGGGACCGTAGGTGTGCACTAAGGAGGGATTTCCCAAAATTCCCTCGGGACCGGCCAAAACGGGTAAGTTTAAAAAATGCAGGCGTAGCTGCTGGCGCCCTCTAGTTTATATATAAGGAAATCTTGGCCACGGCCCACGGCACCAATCATATTTCATTCCTTAGGCGGAAAACAGGTATCGAAGGTATGTTTAAAATGCCTGCATCTTGCAAATGAGAGCAACAGCAACGAATGCATGGCAAAACGGTGTCGGAATATCGACACCACAAAACTACGGTATTTGGTGTATATGCCGATAAACATCATTTCCAGTGTCAGTATATTCAAAGGTTCTGGGTTTCCACAATGACTGTCTTTGACTGATCTTTATACATCAGAGACCTACGGCTTAACGTGCTCTTCGAGGCACTGGGCGAGCGATAATGGACAATTTAATACGCAAATAACAGTTTGTATTTTGTTGTAGGTACTGTATTGTGTCATTGCTTTTGAGAAATTTAGCTACTAAAATATTTTAGAGTACGGTGATAAATGTGTCTTCACGGGAACTAAGTGTATTTGCTAAGGAACTCTAGTGTTCCGCAAGAAAACTTAGGAACCGCTGGTTTAAGTGACCATGAAAGTTTAAACAAAGTTTCTAAAGTTGAACTGTGAACGTATTGATTTCTGTGCCGAATAAGACTAATTGAATTAGTTTTCGATTTATTGATAGGACTGTCATCTTGAAGCACTAAGACGTTTGCTTAGCCTGAGAAGCAGTGACCTCTGGGAAGAGCCAAAGCAATTAAAACTTTGAAATTAAGAGTCCTTTCCGTACCCATAAGTTTTCTAAGCTAAAGTAATCAATTACAGATTTTCATATTTTTCTTACAACTTTCTTTTTAATTAGGTACATATACAGTGTGTTTCATAAACCCCCGTCTGATCTCGAAAGGTCATATTACTGACTTATCAGGCATACCAGGAAAAATAATAAGAAAAATCTAGGTCATCATAAAACATCAGAATAAATTTCCTTAGCTCAGTGCTAACGAGAAACATTACCCCGAAATTAGCGAAAATTCTGTAAACTAACAACACTCCCCTCAATAGCGGAATCCTTTATGATTCTTAAGGCCCATCCACACGGCACAATTTTACCACTGATCAAATTTTCAATGGAATTGGCTTTGCCCGTCTACACGACACAATCAAATGACTGAATTTCATTCCGTCCACCCAATTGGTTAAAATCTGGTGGTCCGCACACCCGATGAACTTGAGTTGGACGACTGGCGTCTACACGTCACGATTTAATCAAGTGATTTAGTCAAGTTGGACGTAAAATTGTGTCGTGTGGATAGGCCTTTAAATTTATTAAAAATTGTCGGCTTTCGCCGCTTACCGTGTCAAAGGGCATGCCGCCTTTTTAAAATAGTGCAATTTTACCGTCAAGCGAGCCGCCGTACACAAAGGGACCGCTCTAGTGATGTTTACGATCAAGAGATAATATCGATTTATTTAATTTTAACATGACATGTTAAAACTAGAATGATAGCCTGCTAGACTACTAGGCCAATGATAGCCTAGTGATGATACCAACGGATTGCCGTGCAGAGGGTATCGGGTTCGAATCCACGGCGCGCATCAAATACATAATAAGATAATAAGACTTTTCCAAGTTACGTGCGTAATAAATAGTTAATATCCCTGTGTCTCGGAGAGCACGTTAAACCGTCGGAGCAACAGTCATGAAGATCTTTGACAGTCGTCACGCGGAGTCAGTACCCTTAAATAAACTGATTCTAGTCTAAACCATGGAATGTTTTTATTTATTAACAGCAAATAAAAACATAAATTTACACAAAGCTGACGTTTTAGGGGTTTAGCTACCGATATTCTATCAGGTAAACAATAACATAAAATGTCGATAGAAACAGTACTCCAGTGAATACCATTTGTTACATCTCTATTTATTTACCTATTTGATTTACGAATTAACTATTTGCCTACTTGAACACTCAGTCTTTCGCTAGCTTTCCTTTTGTTTAGACTTCCGCGTGAAATAGTAGATTCGTTAGGTATGTCATATTCAAACCCTGAATACTTTAACATGTTGATGTGCTTAGGTAGGAGTGAATGCAATTATGCAGGTGCTCGTAGAGAGTACGAGGAACGGTATGCCAGACCACGGGGTCTACCCGTGCCGTCGGAGCGCGCGTTTCAACGGCTTCACCACCGGGTGTACAACACGGGCAGTGTTCGCGATGATTCGAATCGCAATCATGGTGGCAGACCACAAAGTAGCGACGGTGTAGTGGAACAGGTCTTACAATTATTCGCTGAGGATCCCACGCAGAGTACCAGGAGTGCGGCACGTGAACTGGGCACCAGTAACGCGCGAGTGTGGAGGATATTAAAAGAAGACGGACAACATCCTTTTCACTACCAACGTGTTCACTCACTTATGCCGTCGGACTATGCCCACAGAAGACAATACTGCAACTGGCTACTTGGCAAAGTAGAAGAGGATGCTACGTTCTTGGAGCGCGTGTTATTTACCGACGAATGTTCATTTGTGCGGACGGGTGTTTTCAACTGTCACAATGAACACGTCTGGGCTGTTGAAAATCCACACGCGATGAAAGAAAGCCATTTTCAACATCGTTGGCGCATCAATGTGTGGGCGGGAATCCTCGGCGACCGTATTATTGGTCCGCATTTTTTAAATGAAACCATGAACGGTACCAATTATTTAAGATTTTTGAGGGAAGTTCTAAGTGACGAGTTAGATTCGTTGCCGTTAAGCTTCCACCGCAGCTTGTGGTTCCAGCACGACGGTGCCCCACCTCATTTTTTACGAGCTGTGCGTGAGTATCTTGACGCACAGTTCCCTGGCAAGTGGATTGGACGAAGCGGGCCTATCTCGTGGCCACCAAGATCACCGGACCTAACGCCTTTAGACTTTTACTTGTGGGGACACGTTAAACAAATAGTGTACCAAAAACCGTGTGACACTGAAGAAGAAATGCGTGCGCGTATCGTTTCTGCTTTCCGAAGTTTAAACCCAGGAGTGTTAAGAAGTGTGCGTTCGGATATGGTGCAAAGGTGCCGTAAGTGTCTGGACGTGGGCGGTGGACATGTGGAGAATGACCGTCGCAACTTACAGCAAGTTGATATTTTTATCAATTAAGGTAGGTACCTAGTTACGTAAGATTAAACCAATTAAAAAGTAGGTAGTTATTAATGTAAGTACCGTAGTCATAGCGCGACGATTTTCTCTTAGATGGGTGACCGCGTGTGACATTACATGAAAGCGCTTCCGGGCTTCCGACGGCCCGTAAAGCCGCATCCAAGAATCGTTAGGCCATGTCGTAGGTATTCGAGCAGTTTGAAAACAGTGACACCAGAGTTGGCCACGCACTCGCACGAAACAAACAGAAAACCTTAATACTGTACTTTGTTTTACGGAGTTTTGCCTAAACCGTCGAAGCAAAAGATCAGCTGTTGCATCAAGTGCATAAAATCTGTTTATACCTAAAATAATACTTGGCACGTGTAAAGGACGATGACGCGCGGCGGCGGCTTTTGTCAAAGGAGGCGGTCGGTTGGCCTATGCACTCAAAGGCGCCGCTTTTGCCGTCAAATGTTTATGAACTTTAGGTAGATACCTAGCTAATACGATTTATGAGTCTTTAGTGTTGCCATGGGTAATCTGATATGATATTATTTAAAATTAATTAAATTTACATGGGAAAATTTTATGTTGAATTTCCGTGAAATAATGACAAATATCTCATCATTTTACGCTACTCTACAACCCCTTCATTGATCGGACGGATGGATATGTAACACCCTGTATTTAGTTCAGAGAATGTAAAAATTTTCCTAATTTAAGAAATTGTATGCTTGCCTTTTATATAGAAAGACAAAAGAACTATGTTTTTGTAATATTGCCTGCGCTTGGAAGAAATCTTGTATCGTCTTAAAAATCATCATCCTCAGCCTTTTACAGTCCACTGCTGGACTAGGCCTCTCCTTTGAAAGGAGGAATTGGCCTACTATACCACGCTGGCCAAACGGGTTGGTATAGGGTTTGTATATCAAGTTTTCCTTCTCTTACAGTGCTGTTCTCTGCATAATATGCTCCCTCTGTCGGCTCTTACGACACCCATGGGATGATATGGGGTGGTGACAATCCGTATTCTTAATCCGTCACCACACTTAAAAATATATACACATATTTTTTTTATTGACTCACGCCTGTATCTCGTACTCTGTACTCTGTACCTCACCTCCGACACACGGGTACATGGCGGAAGTCGAGGTGGTTTTTAGTGGAAACACCACATACTCCGGCTCTTATTTCCCCCAAGAGTCGGAGATCCGAAGGGATTTTCCACCTCGTAAAACAAAAAGGTGGGTAGGCAGAGGTGTAATATTACACCCACCGCCATGAATATTTAGGTCCCATGTAATAGGGGGCGAGCCTATTGCCGTACCGGGCACATTACCAGACTCCGTGCTGTTACTGAGAATTTCCTAACGGAAAAACCCAATAACAGTTTGCCCGACCCGGGAATCGAACCCGAGACCTCCCAATACCACGCGCACATTTATATGCTGCGAGACTAACGAGGCAGTAATAAATAAATATTTAATGGATACAAACACGAAACAACAATAAAAACAATTTGTAGAACGCACAAAGCTCGCCCTGAGTAAAATTCACGACACTCTAAGCAGTGTCAAGCTGCAGTTTAATCCACTACGCTATCTTTGCATTCGATGGTCTATGGCGAGACATTCGTTTGTTAGGTTTATAGCGTAGACTCTATACTATAAATCTAACTATCTTCATGTTTCAAGGTTAAAAGACACTGGGAGTGGTGATGAAGACATCGATTAAGATGCAATTTCAATTCAGCCTTAATCACTGGCTCATACGACTGTAATTTGCCTAACGAGATAAAACGACATCGCGGCGACAGCGACGGGACAGTCAGGTGATTTTATCTTGCTGTAATAAATGCAGTCGTATGTTGAAGAGATTATGGTTCAATTTGCATTTGCCTTTATTAGTAGCTTCGCTGACACTGTCAATCCTCGGTGTGGACGGGTACATTCTTAATTGATAGTCTTTATCTATGTGATCTTTTGCTAAGCTAAAAATACATAAATCATTTCTGGCTTTCGCAGTTCCCACAAATATTTAAATAAATAGTGACGTAATTATGTACTCATCAGCTCGTTGCAGCCAGTAGGCTGCTGGACGTAGGTCTCCCCAGGATACGTCATTCATTATTATCGATACTTGACATCATATTTTGGGCAACAAAGAAAAATATTCAAAGGAGCTTGCTATCCATTCCATTGTTCTAAAGTACTGAATATCGACATGACGACGATGATTGAAGTTTCACTTATTGACGCCTACGACCAGGTTAAGGATTATGTATTCTCATTATTTAACCCTAACAGTTACATGTACTTACGCACTCACTCAAGCAACTAACAAAGAGGAATTAAAAACTAAATCTCCATAAATTAATATGGCCGTCTTACTAGATGAAACTTGAGCCGTACGCAACGTTTATTGATTATGTATCATCGAACAAGTCTCATTAGCCTTACAAAGGCATTAATCAGTTGGCTTCACGGATTAAAGTGAAACAAATTGAACTTGTCTATGGTGTGGGCGGGAAGAGACATTTTTACGAGTCGACACGTTTCTAAACGGCCGATGGATAGTTTTAAACTTCGAATGTCAATTAACACCGTTGCTCCGGTATGATATTTATCGTTGGAGGTAATGGCGGCGCGGCGTGCAGACGGCGCGTGCGTGCGTGTCATCACGAAGCGTTTCGTCATTTCTACAGATTTACTTTTAATTAATGCTTTCTGTACGGCTTATTTCTTTGTAATTATCAGAGATTTTCTAGTTAATTAATTTATTCTGGAAATGAGGATAATGAGAATATAAAAAGGTTTCGTAATTACAACACATGTCGTCGGTATTATGGTACATTCGTGACCAGAATGCCAAAACCTCGTTATCTTAATCTTAGCTTTTGGATTGAAGAGTTAGTGGTTATCAAAGTTTTAGTATGCAGGTGATATTAAACTTTTAACAGAAAATCAGCACCTACTCTTATTACGGAGTAAAGCAATTAATTCACCTTTATAAAAAGTGCACCAAATTAAATTGTACGCTAACAATACCTACTAATTTAAGACCAACCATCTGGGATCTTAAGTCAAATTTGTTATGTCAATCACATGGTATCAGTGTCATCTAAATAATATTATAACTTAATTATTTATTCAGCTGCAGTCGAGCGAACCTACCCGATGTTATTTACAAATTTTAATGTGATTTTGATGAATATGGTGACGATAAATATATCGTCGTATCGAAATAATTAAGTTATAATATTATTTAGATGACACTGATATCGTTGGAGGTAAAGGCTCCAACAGGCAATAGCCTGTTGGAGTTATAAATACCAACAGACAGTCATACAGAGGGCATCGAATTAAACGCACCTCTAAGTTTAATAAAACCTTCGCTTCGGAATACATTTCAAAAGACGTCGAGCCAGCTGTCACACTTACACGAAGATCTTTGACAGTCGTTATGGTCAGTCAGCACTCTTGAATAGGTATAGAGTCTAAGCCATAGAATATCTCTATCAGTTTGAGTTGCGAAGGTCCGATGTTGTGTGGCCGATGCTCGCTGCCGCTCTACGAGAAAGGTAGATAATAGTTACATTTTCTGTTACATCTTACCAAGACTAGAAACCGGAACTCGGAGTAGAGGAAAATGACTTTTTAGTCTTCATGGATGAAATCGAGATGACTGATGATGGTGATGAAGATGTTTATATACTTACATAGCCCATTTTCTTCTTCGTCTGATAACAAAGCTTTAGAAAAAAAACATTCTGGACAATTTTTAAAGAAATAAAATCAAAGCATCGTTTTCCTGTCCTCTGCGACGACAAATATGTCGATTTGGAACCGCTGCTTTCTATTCACGGCCCGTCGATCCATTAAGACGTACTCGGTAGAATTATTCAAAGATATCTCAAAAACGTACACGTTGTTGGTGTAAGCTAAACGTGCGGTAACACTAGGGTTGCTAGGTACAAAATCTAAAATAACCATACCAAATTTGGAGAAGCCGGAATTCTGGGGAAATAAATTATGAAGCGAAATTATACTTTTGACTTTAATGTTCCTTGTGCTTTTTTCCTAACCCTATTTGGCGGGAGATAGTGAGTTAAGTCAGGACTTAAATACAGTTTTGTGGTAAATGGTAAATCCTGGCAACCCTGTGCGAGACGTCGGTTTAATATTCCGTTTACTGGTTGGTGTTGCTGACGCGTGACTTCGCCTTAATCTCGTGTTCTTTCATCTTGTATCGCTGAGTAAAACTGGGCTTTGATGGCTTCAGTATGAGCGATTAGATTTCGTTTTTGCTAACAAGTCCGTAGTACGGATTTGTGGGATGTTTTAACAAAATAATGTTATTTAGAAAATTTATGTTGTTTTTTTATGCTAACGGTAGAGTTTAGCAAATCTAGTTCGTTGTCTGTCATGAAGAATAAAGTAAGAGGTGCTGAAAGGGGTAAGCGTTTGGAGTGATGGCGGTTATACGAGATCTATGATACATCACCGTATGGAATATGACAATATTAGTGTTAATGGAGTGTGGCGGCAGACAAATTACTCTTGCCACTTGTCAAGGACAACATCGTCTTGGGTGTACCTTCGATATGCTTCCGTGTAGATAATAAAGCTATGATCAGTAGCCAGCGGTACTGGCTCACCACCAGAGGTTAGACGGCGCCCGAACAGGACCCACCTACCCTGGAGTGCATCGCTGAGATGTCTACTTAAGAATTTGAGCCGTGCAGGAAAGAATGCGAGCCCAAGCAAGAAGAAGAATATGACGAAAAAGAAGGGGAGGAAGAAAGTTAGCTATAGGATTAATCCGGCGGCAGTTGGTTTGTGGAAAAGCCATAATTGTTTCAAATCTACTACGGACCCTGATATCTATTGTGGATTTGGATAACGCTGGATCATTATCATCATCATCAACCCTATATCCTGTCCCATTGCTGGGCACGGGCCTCTTCTCACTATGAGAAGGGTAAGGCCATAGTCCACCACGGTGACCAAGTGCGGGTTGGCAGACATCACATGTCTTTCGAGAACATTGTGGAGAACTCTCAGACACGCAGGTTTCCTAACGATGTTTTCGTTCATCGATAAGCAGGCGATAATTAACAGCAATAACCGCTAGATAGAAATACTAAACTTAAAAGTGAAAAATTATAACTATCGTAGGCTAAGATGAAGATGAAAAATTAAATATGGTCATTAAATGGATCAGCGATTCTATACTTTAGCATTGATTGCAATCAAATTAAAAATAAAAAAAACTTAATGCATAATTATAATCACAGGTAATACATTACTAAAAAGCAGCGATAGCCTAGTGGAGAGACCGACAGAATGCTACGCAGAGCGTCCGGGTTCGTATCCACGACGCGCACTGATGACTTTTCGGAGTCATGTGCGTATTAAATTGTTAATTATCGCTTGCTAAACGGTGAAGGAAAACATCGTGAGGAAACTGCATGTCTGAGAGTTCTCCATAATGTTCTCGCAAGACATGTGAAGTCAGCCAACCCGCACTTGGCCAGCGTGGTGGACTATGGCCTTTCCCTTCTCAAAATGGGAAGAGGCCCGTGCCCAGCAGTGGGACAATATAATGGGCTGATGATGAATACAATACTACTAGCAAAGCTCGCGGTTACACCGGCGTTATTTTAGTTTTCGCTTATATTATTATAACGGGGCAGCTCATTAGAGCCTATAGTATTTTAAGGACAATTTCATTTTTGTTATCATAAATTGCTTATAAATTATTTAAAAATACTACATGTGTAAAAAAGATATAGGTATTATCTGCTATTATTTATTAGTGACTAGCTGTTTCCCGCGGTTTCACCCGCGTCCTGAGGGAAATACTTCGCGCACCCGGTTAATTTATAGCCTAAGTTACTCCTTGGTACATCAGCTATCCGCCAGTGAACGTCCCGTCAAAATCGGTCCAGCCGTTCCAGAGATTAGCGAAAACAAACAAACAGACAGACAAAAATTGTAAAAATGTCATTTCGGTATATGTACCGTGTATACATCCATTGTGTACCTATACATTTAGTAAAAAGCGGTTATTTCAATATTACAAACAGACACTCCAATTTTATTTACACATTACATTTATTTGTAAGTACATTAAATAAGGCTCAACTATCGGACTATTGTAGCCTAGTTAAAACTAATTAACAAATCTAAGAATATCCAAATCTATCACTGCCTCGTTGGTCTCGCGGCATACATGTGCGCGTGGGATTGGGAGGTCTCGGGTTCGATTCCCGGGTCGGGCAAAGTGTTATTTGGTTTTTGCGTTAGGAAGTTCTCAGTAACAACAAGGAGTCTGGTAATGTGCCGGGTACCTACGGCAATAGGCTCGCCCCCTTTTACGTGGGACCTAAAAATTCATAGCGAAATGTGGGTGTAATATTACACCTCTGCCTACCCCTGGGGATGCAGGCGTAAGTCTATAAAAAATAAGAATATCCTACCACATTGAAACTCAATGATGTAAATCACCTTCGACCGCGCGCCGCGCGCCGCCCTGTCTAATCACAAAGACTTGGCTGAAAGTTTCTCCCAATTAGTCATAATCTAATTCAAATTCAAGAACAGTAGTCGGTAATTCATTTTAAACGAAATCTTGGTGGTAGACGCGTGTTCTAATTATGCTAAGTGAGAAATAAAAAGCAAAACGTACGAGTAATGGTGGCTTAGAACAGCGTCGTACTTATTGTACTAAGTCTTTATAGGATTTATTCATGAACGAGATATTATTTATTAGATTTTAAGTTTTATTTTTTCTTGCTGACGCTATAGATGTTTTGGTCGTAGAAAACCGAAGTGCCAATTTCTATACGAAATTTTTCGAATTTTTGCTTTATCGTCTATATGTTTGAGTTTCTCTTATTGTTGTTTTTTACCATTGGACGAGAAAATGAAGAACACGCTCAAAGTTGCGAGTTTATCGGATTATCGAACTACACAACAGATAATTGATTTAAATATATAAAGATGCTGTTGACGATGCTATTCGTTTATTTAACTGTATGTAGGTAATACTGTTTTATAAATATGTCTGTGTTTTTCAATTACAGAAGCAAGGGCTACCATACACGTTATAGGTGCTGGCTGCCGCGACAAACAACATAATAATAATAATGAGGAAGTAGGGGGTAAAGGATGACCGAGAAAGTAGGGGTTCTCCAAAGAGAGCACGCATGGTTGCTGCTTTTTTGTATTATGCGCTCGGAAGAGCAGTTGTATGGCTCGGAACGTTCCATCCATGCAGTATCCAACAACGCTCGCCAACCTATGAAAATTGTCGGCATTTGTAAGGCACCATAACACAGTCCATAAACAACCGAAACTCACTCTGTATTTCTTAAATGTTCTGAATGTAAGCCACAATAAAATTAGTAATCATCATCATTTTAACATTCTATTCGTAATATTATAAAAATGACTACCGAAATCTTGAAGTTATCAAATTAAATAGCTATAAAAATAGTTGGGATAGAGTCAAGCTGTGTGTCCGTGCGTAGGAGTAGACTGACGTGCTATCGGAGTCATTATAAATAATGTTCAGATAAGCAGCGAGAGACAATAGGCCAAGGTAGTGGGTGGTGGCACGAACGACCAGTTAAACATGACCTCAGCACAACCACGTACCTGAACATTTTCGTACGAAGTCTTGAGGCAACCAGGGTCTTGGTTGAGTGGTTCTTCCCATCTAGTGGGTGCCCGTCAAAGAGACACGAAGAATGGAGTTGTACTCTTCGCTGTGATCAGACGAAGTACGTTTGAGCATTTAGATTTAAATGAATTGTTTTCTTTAGATATTAATCTTCTTAAATGGTTTTAAGTTTTACGTGGGCGAGATATTAAATGGTTTGTTTTTATTTTAAAGTGATGTTGCAATAATGAGTGTCTTTGTGTTCCCGAAAACATAAAGTAATGTAATTGAAGCACCGATGGAGCATTGGGTTTGTCTTGCAACGTCAACAAATAGCTGGTATTTTTCATGTAGGTAATTAGGTAATTTAGCTCCATGTTTCTATTGGGTATGGTTGTACACCACATATTGTACCGAAGGCTTTTATAATTACTAATAAAACTAGCTTTTTGAAGGTATTTAGTAACTTTGTTGCAGACAATAATAAAATAGCACATACACCCTTTTCTCCTTTATTTATACGAATTAATAATAATAATAATCATTTATTTCCAGGTAATAACAACCCATAGATACATACCTTATAGACTAACATACATAAAATAACATTATAATATTACAAAAAACGGGTTTTGTTTACGGCTTCGTGTTACGCTGAGTAGTATTGCGTAGGTAACCTCCCGTGAAAACGCCGATTTACGACACCCTTCTGCCAAAACTCTTCCTTGAGGAAAGTCTCGAGATGATGAGTCGGCACCCGGCACCCGGTTAATCTTACTGCTCTTTTTTATTTTAATAAAACTAGTTGTCATTTAAATACTCAAGTTGCACAATACGTTATTATCAAAATGTCAAATAGCCTGTAGACTGAAACCGCAGAAAAAATACCTTTGACTGAAAGACATTATCAATCATTAAGATAGGATTCATCAAGATATTTTATATTAAAGCTTAGAGCTTGGTCCGAGTCTGCCTAAAGCCTTTGCCATAAAATATTTTGATAATACGTTCCATATTATATAGAACCAAACTTAACGTTTCATATACCTACTATGGGACAGAATTTATGTGAATATTTTATGCGATACACATACAAATCGAAATCCCGTTAACCTTTAAAACCGATCTATCTGCGTGGTCACGGGGCACCGCTAATCCAAAGATAAATCGGCAGATAAACCGACAGATACCTGTGAGATATTGCGTCCAGATTTGTATGTTAACTACCAACGAATAGTTATACGATGGCGGCCTCAATCCACGTCATAACAGAAGATTATCCGCCTATAAACTGATGACATCTACCGACATATCAGTCGCTGGTATAACTTGATCTGTGTTTATTATAACAAGTGTATGCGATGACAGGTAAGGTTATATGGTTATGTATATTTTGGGTGTTCGTATGTAGCAGATAATTCTCGCAGTTTGGGGTTATCCAGAATAATATGGTCTGTTTACGTACATGATCATCATTACAGAAGCGCTGCAGAAAGGTCTTAGCAAAAGGCTTTGATGTAAGGTTTTCTGCTTGGTTCCTTGTGTCCGCTTTCTTGTGTTGGCTTTGCTGTCTTTTCTATGTGTCCAGTCAGATTTGACCTTTTCCACAGATTTATATGGCTTAGGTTAATGTCGGCATATTTGTGGGTGCTGACTGAAGTGATTCTCAGTAACGACTGCTGAAGATGATTATATAACTAAACCTCAAGGTTTTTGACATTAAACAGTTTTAAGGCAGGTGCTAATTATTTCATTTCTAAGCACCTTCCATAAAACTTCTTATTCTAGAATTAAGTCTCGTATCATTTTCAGCCGTTCAAATAAGGTTCATTTGAAGTCTTTGTACTTTTTCACAAGCCCTTCTAAGTTATTGTATGATAGTTCAAGTTACGTTGGATGTTAAAGGTCTTATGTGTGGCGACATCTACCGCCCACGGGTTACAGTAGGTAATTATGGTAATACCATTTCCGTACCGTTTATTTTAGCAATCAGCTGTTTTGTGTCAGCTGATATGATACCGTTGAGATAAACATGAGATTGATTGGTAGAAATCCGACGCTGTTTACATTTGTGTCAATTTTTATATTATTTTTGTGACCTATGGTGTGTGTGGCGCCAGTGTTGAGTTCTATTTGTCGTGGCAAATTGTATAATTTCCAACAAAAAATTGTTCAAGATTCTTAGTTCACCAGTTTGTAAATATTTGTTATGAATATACAGCTGCTGTATCCCATTACTTACAAATAGATAGATAGATAAATCTTTATTGTGCAAATACAGTTGGTACAAATTATGTATAATAGTTTAAATGTAAGTATAGAAATAGTAAAAGCACAAAGGCGGTCTTATCGCAAATAGACTTCTATTTTGAAAATCTCGGAAGGCTGCGGCTAAAACTTATCAATATGTTCAAAGCGAAAAGAATTTACGAATATTTTGTATTTTTAAACCGTTACTGAATACCAATATTTCACCTTGTATATGGCTTATAAGAATACAAAGTGTCACTAACCAATTTCATTCAGTAGGAGATGCAAATCGTACTTATTTTTGGGAAGATACGGAAAACTCCACATTAAACTCTATACCAAGCGATGTAGGCAGTAAGCTAAATCCTTCTGATCACTCACAATGCTGTTTAGGTGAAGTCTATTCTAGTGAAGGACTGCGAAATGATGTATGAAAGTAAACATTTTAGGAAGTCACAAGCCACATGTCGTTTTAGTAGATAGTCTTAGAAACAACCTGGCTCGCCATTTCACACTACATTATCTTATTAATTGAGTAATGTTTATCAAAAAACCTGTAGACACGTTGCAGACAGTTTTACAGGCAAAGTAATAAATAGCCTACATACTTTTTCGAACTAATCCGCACGTATGCATTATGTATGCTAGCAACCCGACCGAAGGTTTTCATTATATCACTGGTTGTAAGAAGACTTTTAACACGTTCGAATTTCGAACTGGTTAGTACATTATCTGTGGTATTTATTTGGCATATATTATTGTTATGCTTCTATTTTTAGATGAAGGATATTATTTTTAGGGTTCCGTACCTCGAAATGAAAAAACGGAACCCTTATAGGATCACTTTGTTGTCCGTCCGTCTGTCAAGACCCTTTTTCTCAGAAACGCGCAGAGGTATCAAACTGAAATTTTTATCAAATAGTCAAATCTACTGTCACTTGAAGCTGTGAAAAAATCAAACTTCTAAGCCAACGCTATCAAAAGATACAGCCGTTTATGCTGCAAATTTCCGCAAATATTCGAAACTCAAAACCTACAGGGTACTTCCCGTGAACTCAGAATCTTAAAATTTGGTACGAAGCAATGTCTTATAGCATGCATAAAGGGAAAATTGCGAAAACCGTAAATTTTTTGTTACATCATATCATAAAAATATTTTTAATAATTTTAAAGTTATTACCATTTACTCACGAACGCGTAAAGAAATTAAATTGAAATTCATATCAAATACTCAGGTCTATAATACCTTGAAGCTGTAACAAAACCAATCTTCTATGTCAACTCAATAAACAGAAACAGCAATTTAAGCCGCATATTTTCTCGCAACTACTCGCAAGGGAATCAAAACCTACAGGGTACTTCCCGTGAACTCAGAATCTTGAAATTTGGTACGAAGCAATGTCTTATACCACAAATAAAAGGAAAATTGTGAAAACCGTAAATTTTTTGTTACATCATATAAAAAATATTTGTATTAATTTTAAAGTTACTGCCTCTTTCCTCATGAACGCGTAAACTTATTTAATTGAAATTCATATCGAATACTCGGGCCTATTATACCATTAAGCTGTAACAAAATCAAACTTCTATCTCAATGCAATCAAAAGAAACAGCAATTTTACTATATTTTCAAACTCGCAACTACTGGCAAGGGAATCAAAACCTACAGGGTACTTCCCGTAAACTTAGATTCTTGAAATTTGGTACGAACCACCATCTTGTAGCACAGATAAAGGAAAAATTGCGAAAACCGTAAAATTTTAGTTACATCATATAATAATAAAAAAAAAGTTACTAGCCCTTTCCTTATGAACGCTAAGAGGTATTTAATTGAAATTCATATCCAATACTCAAATCTATATTATCTTTAAGCTGTTACAGAATCAAACTTCTGAGGCAACGCAATCTTTTGATTGCTGTATCAAAAGATACAGCATGAACAGCTGTATCTTTTGATACAGCTGTTTATGCCGCAAATTCTCGCAAATTTTCGGAACTCACAAGGGAATCAAAATCTACAGGGTACTTCCCGTGAACTTAGAATCTTAAAATTTGGTACAAGGCCACTTCTTATAACATAAATTAAGGAAAAAAATCCATAAATGTAATTTTTTTATGTACATCATATAATGAAAACGTTTTTAAAATTTAAAAGTTACTACCTCTTTCCTCATGAACGCGTAGAGTTATTAAATTAAAATTCATATCAAATACTCAAGTCTTTAACACCATTAAACTGTAATAAAATCAAACGTCAATGTCTACGCAATCAACAGAAACAGCAATTTAAACATATTATCAAACTCGCACCTACTCGCAAGGGAATCAAAACCAACAGGATACTTCCCATGAACTCAAAATCTTGAAATTTGGCCCGAAGAAAACTCTTTTAGCACAGATAAAGGAAAAATGGCGAAAACCATAAATTTTTAGTTACATCATATAATTAAAATATTTTTAATAATTGGACCGAGTTGTGCCAAAATTATCCAACCCACATATTTATCGAAATTGAGTTATCTATACTAACCAATCTAAAATGAGCCTTATTTTCATGTGGCAAAGACTCATTTTATTATCTGCTCCCTAGAAAAAGATATACTGAAAGTATACCACTCCACATCTATGGGACTTTAAGAAAAAAAATTACGAAAATGATTCATGTCATTTGGAACAAAATATTTCTGGTAAATTAATAAAAAACAGTTTTGCAACAACGATTCAAGTGTACCTGAATCATTGTGGCAAAACTGATTTGTATTAATTTACCAGAAACATTTTGTTCCAAATGGCTTGAATCATTGTTGCAAATTAGAAATTGAAATTAATTGGAGTCCACGCTACTTGAAACGTTTCTGCTAAATTATACTAGCGAATAGCAATAACTTCAGAAATGTTCTATGTAACTTTGGCTTTCAATAGCATATCAAAATTATTTTTTATGAGGCTTGAACCATACCTACATAGGCTCACGCCTGTTTCCCCGAGGGACAGGCAGACATCACGGAACGCCATTTGCAACGATCCTGACATATCTCTCTTGCTTCATTCACTCCCATCAAATTTCTCATGCATGCTCTTTGGTTAAGGGTACCTAACCTGTCCCTTTTTTAGGATGTCTCCAATCTGGTCAGAGAACGTCCGTCTAGGTCTTCCCTTCCCTCCTGTCCCAGTCACACTTGCCTTCAGTCTTTCGTCATCCATCCTCTCCATGTGTCCAAACCATCTTAGCATACCTTTCTCAATGGTTGTCCCTACATCTTCTTTTACCCCACAACACTCTGTTATCAACACAATTGTTTACTCTGTCGTTCAAAGACACTCCACAGATATTTCTCAGTGCGCTCATTGCTACAGCATTAAATTTATTCTACTTTCATGTCTATTCTGCCATACCCAACCTTCAATACCATACATAAGTGTAGGTACTAACACCCCTCTACCCACAGCCAAACGTGCCTTTTTGGACACGATTTGACTGCTCATAAAAGCCTTCAAAGCTCCATTCATCCTGCAGTAACTCTTCTTTTAATATCTTCTTCATTCTTACCATTCCTAGTTAACAGCGTACCTAAATATACAAAATCATTCATTTGCTCTACTCGTTGTCTATCGATCATAACATTAGGTACAAGCCGTAACACATTCTTCCTTTTCAAAAACCATAACTTTCGTCTTGCTCATATTCACTTTCATTCCTTTCCTCCCTAAAACACCATGCATGATTGCTACCATCTCCTGCAACTCCTACGCTGAAGATTCAAGTATAACCTGATCATCAGCATAAAGGAGGCATTCGACAAATACTCATTCATCCTTAATCCACAGTTACTATGTTTCAAATCTTGCAAACAACTCCCTACCAAACATTAATAATGCTTTACAAAGCTCTGGCAGAATCAATAATATCGTATGGCCTTTCCAGCTATGGAAGGACATATATGTCTCATCTCGATCGAATATATACACTCCAACTACGTATACTAAAAACTATCGTACCGTATAACATAAAGAAAAAATACAAGAAAGATTATCACGAACTATTTGATTTTTGTAAAATTATACCAATCCATCAAAAAGTAAAACTAACGTTGCTAAGTGAAGAATATTTCAATGAAAATTTAAAAATGGTAAAAGTCTTACAAAATAATGAAATTAGAACACGTAGTGTCACAAATGCGAAACTACTACTTCCACAATTTAAAAATCTATACGGCAAAAGAACTTTAAAATATGTAACACCCAAACTCATCTATACTAATATAATAAAGCGGAAGAGTTTGTTTGTTTGTTTGTTTGTTTGTTTGAACGCGCTAATCTCAGGAACTACTGGTCGGATCTGAAAAATTCTTTTTGCATACGATAGCCCAGTTATTCCGGAAGGCTATAGGCTATATAAAATTACGCCACAACTTTTAGGGGCCAGCCAAAAATAATAAAATGGTCAAACGAGAGGGGGGAGGGTTGGGTCAAAGGCAAAAAAAGGCTAAACGAATAGGATACAATCTATATGGGTATCGTTTTCGAGATTTTCGGGACGCTGATTAATAATATGAAATTTATTTAGTGATCCAAAATGGCGGACGGGAAATCAAAGATGGCGGATGAGATGAGAAAATTTTAAATATCAATATGGGTATCGCCTTCGATATTTTAAGGGGTGGAGAATCGAAATACAACATCTATTTCGTGATCAAAGATGGCGGATGGGAAAACAAAGATGGCGTAAGGGAAAATTAAAAAAAATCAATATTGGTGTCGTCTCCGATGTTTAAAGGGATCGGGAATCCAAATACTACATCTTTTTCGTGATTCAAGATGGCGGATGGGCAAAATTTAAAAAATCAATATGGGTATCATCTCCGATATTTAAAGGAATGGGGAATTCAAAACCACCATCTATTTCGTGATCAAAGATGGCGGATGGGAATTTTTTTTAAATCAATATGGGTGTCATCTCCAATATTTAAAGGGATGGGGAATCCAAATCCGACATCTATTTCGTGATCAAAGATGGCGGATGAGAAATCAAAGATGGTGGATGGGAAAGTTTAAAAAAATCAATATGGTTATCGTCTCCGATGTTTTAAGGGATGGCAAATCTAAATGCAACATCTATTTCGTGATCAAAGATGGCGGATAGGAAATCAAAGATGGTGGACGGAATTTTTTAAAGTCGATATGGGTATCGTCTCCGATATTTTAAGGAATGGGGAATTCAAAAACACCATCTATTTCGTGATCAAAGATGGCGGATGGGACTTTTTTTAAAAATCAATATTGGTATCGTCTCCGATGTTTGAAGGGATGGGGAATCTAAATACAACATCTATTTCGTGATTCAAGATGGCGGATGGGAAATCAAAGATGGCGGATGGGAAATCAAAGATGGCGGATGGGAAAGTAAAAAAAAAATCAATATGGTTATCGTCTCCGATGTTTTAAGGGATGGCGAATCTAAATACAACATCTATTTCGTGATCAAAGATGGCGGATGGGACTTTTTTTTTAAATCAATATTGGTATCGTCTCCGATGTTTTAAGGGATGGCGAATCTAAATACAACATCTATTTCGTGATCAAAGATGGTGGATAGGAAATCAAAGGTGGCGGACGGGATTTTTTTAAAAGTCGATATGTGTATGGTCTCCGATATTTTAAGGAATGGGGAATTCAAAAACACCATCTATTTCGTGATCAAAGATGGCGGATGGGACTTTTAAAAAAAATCAATATTGGTATCGTCTCCGATGTTTAAAGGGATGGAGAATCCAAATACAACATCTATTTCGTGATTCAAGATGGCGGATGGGAAATCAAAGATGGCGTATGGGAAAAATTTAAAAAATCAATATGGGTATCGTCTCTGATGATTTAAGGGATGGTGAATCCAAATACAACATCTATTTCGTGATCAAAGATGGCGGATAGGAATTCAAAGTTTGGACGCGATGTTTTTTAAAGTCGATATGGGTATCGTCTTCGATATTTGAAGGAATGGGGAATTCAATATTATATAAAAATCTATGTTTGTTTGTTCATCATTTGTAGACTCTGAAATGATAAGAGATTAAGCGCTAAGTCAATGGTAACTTTGGAAAAGGGGCTTGGAAAAAAGGGAATTAAATAAAAACTCTTAAGAAAGCGATACGGAGTTCGCTGGGTCAGCTAGTCAATAATATACATAAATCTTTTAGGGATACAATAACTCCTAAAAACATCAAATATAAACTTAAACAATATTATTTGCAAAATAGATAAAATTAATTAAATATGTTGATAAAAGATAGAAATAATAAAGTTTGAGTAATTAATAAAAATATATAATTATATATAATGGTTACTTCATAGTATACCCGTTTTATACACCGCTATTTTTTAATTAGTACAAAAAATTTAACAGGGCACTAAGTATCTTTAACTGATCCTAATTATGTAGTTGAAAAATAAAAACACTAAGTCCCAAAACTGTCTCAAAACTGTCCACAAAAATACGTGATAATTGGTAAATGCAATACTAATACTATGACCGACCCGTGTACTATCATACCATTGATAAATCTTAATGCTGATATTTTTTAATGAAACTAGTTGTCATTTGAATATTCAAGTTGCACAATATGTTGTTATCAAAATGTCGAATAGCCTGTAGACTGAAACAGCAGAAAAATACGGACTGAAAGAATTATCAATCATTAAGGTAGGATTCATCAAGATATTTTATTTTGGAGCTTAGAGCTTGGTCCGAGTCTGCCTAAAGCCTTTGTCATAAAATATATTGATAATAAGTTCCATATGCTATAGAACCAAATTTTACGCTTCATATACCTACTACGGGACAGAATTTATGTGAATATTTTATGCGATACACATACAAATCGAAATCCCGTTAACCTTTAAAACCGATCTATCTGCGTGGTCACGGGGCACCGCTAATCCAAAGATAAATCGGCAGATAAACCGACAGATACCTGTGAGATATTGCGTCCAGATTTGTATGTTAACTACCAACGAATATTCGATGGCGGCCTCAATCCACGTCATAACAGAAGATTATCCGCCTATAAACTGATGACATCTACCGACATATCAGTCGCTGGTATAACTTGATCTGTGTTTATTATAACAAGTGTATGCGATGACAGGTAAGGTTATATGGTTATGTATATTTTGGGTGTTCGTATGTAGCAGATAATTCTCGCAGTTTGGGGTTATCCAGAATAATATGGTCTGTTTACGTACATGATCATCATTACAGAAGCGCTGCAGAAAGGTCTTAGCAAAAGGCTTTGATGTAAGGTTTTCTGCTTGGTTCCTTGTGTCCGCTTTCTTGTGTTGGCTTTGCTGTCTTTTCTATGTGTCCAGTCAGATTTGACCTTTTCCACAGATTTATATGGCTTAGGTTAATGTCGGCATATTTGTGGGTGCTGACTGAAGTGATTCTCAGTAACGACTGCTGAAGATGATTATATAACTAAACCTCAAGGTTTTTGACATTAAACAGTTTTAAGGCAGGTGCTAATTATTTCATTTCTAAGCACCTTCCATAAAACTTCTTATTCTAGAATTAAGTCTCGTATCATTTTCAGCCGTTCAAATAAGGTTCATTTGAAGTCTTTGTACTTTTTCACAAGCCCTTCTAAGTTATTGTATGATAGTTCAAGTTACGTTGGATGTTAAAGGTCTTATGTGTGGCGACATCTACCGCCCACGGGTTACAGTAGGTAATTATGGTAATACCATTTCCGTACCGTTTATTTTAGCAATCAGCTGTTTTGTGTCAGCTGATATGATACCGTTGAGATAAACATGAGATTGATTGGTAGAAATCCGACGCTGTTTACATTTGTGTCAATTTTTATATTATTTTTGTGACCTATGGTGTGTGTGGCGCCAGTGTTGAGTTCTATTTGTCGTGGCAAATTGTATAATTTCCAACAAAAAATTGTTCAAGATTCTTAGTTCACCAGTTTGTAAATATTTGTTATGAATATACAGCTGCTGTATCCCATTACTTACAAATAGATAGATAGATAAATCTTTATTGTGCAAATACAGTTGGTACAAATTATGTATAATAGTTTAAATGTAAGTATAGAAATAGTAAAAGCACAAAGGCGGTCTTATCGCAAATAGACTTCTATTTTGAAAATCTCGGAAGGCTGCGGCTAAAACTTATCAATATGTTCAAAGCGAAAAGAATTTACGAATATTTTGTATTTTTAAACCGTTACTGAATACCAATATTTCACCTTGTATATGGCTTATAAGAATACAAAGTGTCACTAACCAATTTCATTCAGTAGGAGATGCAAATCGTACTTATTTTTGGGAAGATACGGAAAACTCCACATTAAACTCTATACCAAGCGATGTAGGCAGTAAGCTAAATCCTTCTGATCACTCACAATGCTGTTTAGGTGAAGTCTATTCTAGTGAAGGACTGCGAAATGATGTATGAAAGTAAACATTTTAGGAAGTCACAAGCCACATGTCGTTTTAGTAGATAGTCTTAGAAACAACCTGGCTCGCCATTTCACACTACATTATCTTATTAATTGAGTAATGTTTATCAAAAAACCTGTAGACACGTTGCAGACAGTTTTACAGGCAAAGTAATAAATAGCCTACATACTTTTTCGAACTAATCCGCACGTATGCATTATGTATGCTAGCAACCCGACCGAAGGTTTTCATTATATCACTGGTTGTAAGAAGACTTTTAACACGTTCGAATTTCGAACTGGTTAGTACATTATCTGTGGTATTTATTTGGCATATATTATTGTTATGCTTCTATTTTTAGATGAAGGATATTATTTTTAGGGTTCCGTACCTCGAAATGAAAAAACGGAACCCTTATAGGATCACTTTGTTGTCCGTCCGTCTGTCAAGACCCTTTTTCTCAGAAACGCGCAGAGGTATCAAACTGAAATTTTTATCAAATAGTCAAATCTACTGTCACTTGAAGCTGTGAAAAAATCAAACTTCTAAGCCAACGCTATCAAAAGATACAGCCGTTTATGCTGCAAATTTCCGCAAATATTCGAAACTCAAAACCTACAGGGTACTTCCCGTGAACTCAGAATCTTAAAATTTGGTACGAAGCAATGTCTTATAGCATGCATAAAGGGAAAATTGCGAAAACCGTAAATTTTTTGTTACATCATATCATAAAAATATTTTTAATAATTTTAAAGTTATTACCATTTACTCACGAACGCGTAAAGAAATTAAATTGAAATTCATATCAAATACTCAGGTCTATAATACCTTGAAGCTGTAACAAAACCAATCTTCTATGTCAACTCAATAAACAGAAACAGCAATTTAAGCCGCATATTTTCTCGCAACTACTCGCAAGGGAATCAAAACCTACAGGGTACTTCCCGTGAACTCAGAATCTTGAAATTTGGTACGAAGCAATGTCTTATACCACAAATAAAAGGAAAATTGTGAAAACCGTAAATTTTTTGTTACATCATATAAAAAATATTTGTATTAATTTTAAAGTTACTGCCTCTTTCCTCATGAACGCGTAAACTTATTTAATTGAAATTCATATCGAATACTCGGGCCTATTATACCATTAAGCTGTAACAAAATCAAACTTCTATCTCAATGCAATCAAAAGAAACAGCAATTTTACTATATTTTCAAACTCGCAACTACTGGCAAGGGAATCAAAACCTACAGGGTACTTCCCGTAAACTTAGATTCTTGAAATTTGGTACGAACCACCATCTTGTAGCACAGATAAAGGAAAAATTGCGAAAACCGTAAAATTTTAGTTACATCATATAATAATAAAAAAAAAGTTACTAGCCCTTTCCTTATGAACGCTAAGAGGTATTTAATTGAAATTCATATCCAATACTCAAATCTATATTATCTTTAAGCTGTTACAGAATCAAACTTCTGAGGCAACGCAATCTTTTGATTGCTGTATCAAAAGATACAGCATGAACAGCTGTATCTTTTGATACAGCTGTTTATGCCGCAAATTCTCGCAAATTTTCGGAACTCACAAGGGAATCAAAATCTACAGGGTACTTCCCGTGAACTTAGAATCTTAAAATTTGGTACAAGGCCACTTCTTATAACATAAATTAAGGAAAAAAATCCATAAATGTAATTTTTTTATGTACATCATATAATGAAAACGTTTTTAAAATTTAAAAGTTACTACCTCTTTCCTCATGAACGCGTAGAGTTATTAAATTAAAATTCATATCAAATACTCAAGTCTTTAACACCATTAAACTGTAATAAAATCAAACGTCAATGTCTACGCAATCAACAGAAACAGCAATTTAAACATATTATCAAACTCGCACCTACTCGCAAGGGAATCAAAACCAACAGGATACTTCCCATGAACTCAAAATCTTGAAATTTGGCCCGAAGAAAACTCTTTTAGCACAGATAAAGGAAAAATGGCGAAAACCATAAATTTTTAGTTACATCATATAATTAAAATATTTTTAATAATTGGACCGAGTTGTGCCAAAATTATCCAACCCACATATTTATCGAAATTGAGTTATCTATACTAACCAATCTAAAATGAGCCTTATTTTCATGTGGCAAAGACTCATTTTATTATCTGCTCCCTAGAAAAAGATATACTGAAAGTATACCACTCCACATCTATGGGACTTTAAGAAAAAAAATTACGAAAATGATTCATGTCATTTGGAACAAAATATTTCTGGTAAATTAATAAAAAACAGTTTTGCAACAACGATTCAAGTGTACCTGAATCATTGTGGCAAAACTGATTTGTATTAATTTACCAGAAACATTTTGTTCCAAATGGCTTGAATCATTGTTGCAAATTAGAAATTGAAATTAATTGGAGTCCACGCTACTTGAAACGTTTCTGCTAAATTATACTAGCGAATAGCAATAACTTCAGAAATGTTCTATGTAACTTTGGCTTTCAATAGCATATCAAAATTATTTTTTATGAGGCTTGAACCATACCTACATAGGCTCACGCCTGTTTCCCCGAGGGACAGGCAGACATCACGGAACGCCATTTGCAACGATCCTGACATATCTCTCTTGCTTCATTCACTCCCATCAAATTTCTCATGCATGCTCTTTGGTTAAGGGTACCTAACCTGTCCCTTTTTTAGGATGTCTCCAATCTGGTCAGAGAACGTCCGTCTAGGTCTTCCCTTCCCTCCTGTCCCAGTCACACTTGCCTTCAGTCTTTCGTCATCCATCCTCTCCATGTGTCCAAACCATCTTAGCATACCTTTCTCAATGGTTGTCCCTACATCTTCTTTTACCCCACAACACTCTGTTATCAACACAATTGTTTACTCTGTCGTTCAAAGACACTCCACAGATATTTCTCAGTGCGCTCATTGCTACAGCATTAAATTTATTCTACTTTCATGTCTATTCTGCCATACCCAACCTTCAATACCATACATAAGTGTAGGTACTAACACCCCTCTACCCACAGCCAAACGTGCCTTTTTGGACACGATTTGACTGCTCATAAAAGCCTTCAAAGCTCCATTCATCCTGCAGTAACTCTTCTTTTAATATCTTCTTCATTCTTACCATTCCTAGTTAACAGCGTACCTAAATATACAAAATCATTCATTTGCTCTACTCGTTGTCTATCGATCATAACATTAGGTACAAGCCGTAACACATTCTTCCTTTTCAAAAACCATAACTTTCGTCTTGCTCATATTCACTTTCATTCCTTTCCTCCCTAAAACACCATGCATGATTGCTACCATCTCCTGCAACTCCTACGCTGAAGATTCAAGTATAACCTGATCATCAGCATAAAGGAGGCATTCGACAAATACTCATTCATCCTTAATCCACAGTTACTATGTTTCAAATCTTGCAAACAACTCCCTACCAAACATTAATAATGCTTTACAAAGCTCTGGCAGAATCAATAATATCGTATGGCCTTTCCAGCTATGGAAGGACATATATGTCTCATCTCGATCGAATATATACACTCCAACTACGTATACTAAAAACTATCGTACCGTATAACATAAAGAAAAAATACAAGAAAGATTATCACGAACTATTTGATTTTTGTAAAATTATACCAATCCATCAAAAAGTAAAACTAACGTTGCTAAGTGAAGAATATTTCAATGAAAATTTAAAAATGGTAAAAGTCTTACAAAATAATGAAATTAGAACACGTAGTGTCACAAATGCGAAACTACTACTTCCACAATTTAAAAATCTATACGGCAAAAGAACTTTAAAATATGTAACACCCAAACTCATCTATACTAATATAATAAAGCGGAAGAGTTTGTTTGTTTGTTTGTTTGTTTGTTTGTTTGAACGCGCTAATCTCAGGAACTACTGGTCGGATCTGAAAAATTCTTTTTGCATACGATAGCCCAGTTATTCCGGAAGGCTATAGGCTATATAAAATTACGCCACAACTTTTAGGGGCCAGCCAAAAATAATAAAATGGTCAAACGAGAGGGGGGAGGGTTGGGTCAAAGGCAAAAAAAGGCTAAACGAATAGGATACAATCTATATGGGTATCGTTTTCGAGATTTTCGGGACGCTGATTAATAATATGAAATTTATTTAGTGATCCAAAATGGCGGACGGGAAATCAAAGATGGCGGATGAGATGAGAAAATTTTAAATATCAATATGGGTATCGCCTTCGATATTTTAAGGGGTGGAGAATCGAAATACAACATCTATTTCGTGATCAAAGATGGCGGATGGGAAAACAAAGATGGCGTAAGGGAAAATTAAAAAAAATCAATATTGGTGTCGTCTCCGATGTTTAAAGGGATCGGGAATCCAAATACTACATCTTTTTCGTGATTCAAGATGGCGGATGGGCAAAATTTAAAAAATCAATATGGGTATCATCTCCGATATTTAAAGGAATGGGGAATTCAAAACCACCATCTATTTCGTGATCAAAGATGGCGGATGGGAATTTTTTTTAAATCAATATGGGTGTCATCTCCAATATTTAAAGGGATGGGGAATCCAAATCCGACATCTATTTCGTGATCAAAGATGGCGGATGAGAAATCAAAGATGGTGGATGGGAAAGTTTAAAAAAATCAATATGGTTATCGTCTCCGATGTTTTAAGGGATGGCAAATCTAAATGCAACATCTATTTCGTGATCAAAGATGGCGGATAGGAAATCAAAGATGGTGGACGGAATTTTTTAAAGTCGATATGGGTATCGTCTCCGATATTTTAAGGAATGGGGAATTCAAAAACACCATCTATTTCGTGATCAAAGATGGCGGATGGGACTTTTTTTAAAAATCAATATTGGTATCGTCTCCGATGTTTGAAGGGATGGGGAATCTAAATACAACATCTATTTCGTGATTCAAGATGGCGGATGGGAAATCAAAGATGGCGGATGGGAAATCAAAGATGGCGGATGGGAAAGTAAAAAAAAAATCAATATGGTTATCGTCTCCGATGTTTTAAGGGATGGCGAATCTAAATACAACATCTATTTCGTGATCAAAGATGGCGGATGGGACTTTTTTTTTAAATCAATATTGGTATCGTCTCCGATGTTTTAAGGGATGGCGAATCTAAATACAACATCTATTTCGTGATCAAAGATGGTGGATAGGAAATCAAAGGTGGCGGACGGGATTTTTTTAAAAGTCGATATGTGTATGGTCTCCGATATTTTAAGGAATGGGGAATTCAAAAACACCATCTATTTCGTGATCAAAGATGGCGGATGGGACTTTTAAAAAAAATCAATATTGGTATCGTCTCCGATGTTTAAAGGGATGGAGAATCCAAATACAACATCTATTTCGTGATTCAAGATGGCGGATGGGAAATCAAAGATGGCGTATGGGAAAAATTTAAAAAATCAATATGGGTATCGTCTCTGATGATTTAAGGGATGGTGAATCCAAATACAACATCTATTTCGTGATCAAAGATGGCGGATAGGAATTCAAAGTTTGGACGCGATGTTTTTTAAAGTCGATATGGGTATCGTCTTCGATATTTGAAGGAATGGGGAATTCAATATTATATAAAAATCTATGTTTGTTTGTTCATCATTTGTAGACTCTGAAATGATAAGAGATTAAGCGCTAAGTCAATGGTAACTTTGGAAAAGGGGCTTGGAAAAAAGGGAATTAAATAAAAACTCTTAAGAAAGCGATACGGAGTTCGCTGGGTCAGCTAGTCAATAATATACATAAATCTTTTAGGGATACAATAACTCCTAAAAACATCAAATATAAACTTAAACAATATTATTTGCAAAATAGATAAAATTAATTAAATATGTTGATAAAAGATAGAAATAATAAAGTTTGAGTAATTAATAAAAATATATAATTATATATAATGGTTACTTCATAGTATACCCGTTTTATACACCGCTATTTTTTAATTAGTACAAAAAATTTAACAGGGCACTAAGTATCTTTAACTGATCCTAATTATGTAGTTGAAAAATAAAAACACTAAGTCCCAAAACTGTCTCAAAACTGTCCACAAAAATACGTGATAATTGGTAAATGCAATACTAATACTATGACCGACCCGTGTACTATCATACCATTGATAAATCTTAATGCTGATATTTTTTAATGAAACTAGTTGTCATTTGAATATTCAAGTTGCACAATATGTTGTTATCAAAATGTCGAATAGCCTGTAGACTGAAACAGCAGAAAAATACGGACTGAAAGAATTATCAATCATTAAGGTAGGATTCATCAAGATATTTTATTTTGGAGCTTAGAGCTTGGTCCGAGTCTGCCTAAAGCCTTTGTCATAAAATATATTGATAATAAGTTCCATATGCTATAGAACCAAATTTTACGCTTCATATACCTACTACGGGACAGAATTTATGTGAATATTTTATGCGATACACATACAAATCGAAATCCCGTTAACCTTTAAAACCGATCTATCTGCGTGGTCACGGGGCACCGCTAATCCAAAGATAAATCGGCAGATAAACCGACAGATACCTGTGAGATATTGCGTCCAGATTTGTATGTTAACTACCAACGAATATTCGATGGCGGACTCAATCCACGTCATAACAGAAGATTATCCGCCTATAAACTGATGACATCTACCGACATATCAGTCGCTGGTATAACTTGATCTGTGTTTATTATAACAAGTGTATGCGATGACAGGTAAGGTTATATGGTTATGTATATTTTGGGTGTTCGTATGTAGCAGATAATTCTCGCAGTTTGGGGTTATCCAGAATAATATGGTCTGTTTACGTACATGATCATCATTACAGAAGCGCTGCAGAAAGGTCTTAGCAAAAGGCTTTGATGTAAGGTTTTCTGCTTGGTTCCTTGTGTCCGCTTTCTTGTGTTGGCTTTGCTGTCTTTTCTATGTGTCCAGTCAGATTTGACCTTTTCCACAGATTTATATGGCTTAGGTTAATGTCGGCATATTTGTGGGTGCTGACTGAAGTGATTCTCAGTAACGACTGCTGAAGATGATTATATAACTAAACCTCAAGGTTTTTGACATTAAACAGTTTTAAGGCAGGTGCTAATTATTTCATTTCTAAGCACCTTCCATAAAACTTCTTATTCTAGAATTAAGTCTCGTATCATTTTCAGCCGTTCAAATAAGGTTCATTTGAAGTCTTTGTACTTTTTCACAAGCCCTTCTAAGTTATTGTATGATAGTTCAAGTTACGTTGGATGTTAAAGGTCTTATGTGTGGCGACATCTACCGCCCACGGGTTACAGTAGGTAATTATGGTAATACCATTTCCGTACCGTTTATTTTAGCAATCAGCTGTTTTGTGTCAGCTGATATGATACCGTTGAGATAAACATGAGATTGATTGGTAGAAATCCGACGCTGTTTACATTTGTGTCAATTTTTATATTATTTTTGTGACCTATGGTGTGTGTGGCGCCAGTGTTGAGTTCTATTTGTCGTGGCAAATTGTATAATTTCCAACAAAAAATTGTTCAAGATTCTTAGTTCACCAGTTTGTAAATATTTGTTATGAATATACAGCTGCTGTATCCCATTACTTACAAATAGATAGATAGATAAATCTTTATTGTGCAAATACAGTTGGTACAAATTATGTATAATAGTTTAAATGTAAGTATAGAAATAGTAAAAGCACAAAGGCGGTCTTATCGCAAATAGACTTCTATTTTGAAAATCTCGGAAGGCTGCGGCTAAAACTTATCAATATGTTCAAAGCGAAAAGAATTTACGAATATTTTGTATTTTTAAACCGTTACTGAATACCAATATTTCACCTTGTATATGGCTTATAAGAATACAAAGTGTCACTAACCAATTTCATTCAGTAGGAGATGCAAATCGTACTTATTTTTGGGAAGATACGGAAAACTCCACATTAAACTCTATACCAAGCGATGTAGGCAGTAAGCTAAATCCTTCTGATCACTCACAATGCTGTTTAGGTGAAGTCTATTCTAGTGAAGGACTGCGAAATGATGTATGAAAGTAAACATTTTAGGAAGTCACAAGCCACATGTCGTTTTAGTAGATAGTCTTAGAAACAACCTGGCTCGCCATTTCACACTACATTATCTTATTAATTGAGTAATGTTTATCAAAAAACCTGTAGACACGTTGCAGACAGTTTTACAGGCAAAGTAATAAATAGCCTACATACTTTTTCGAACTAATCCGCACGTATGCATTATGTATGCTAGCAACCCGACCGAAGGTTTTCATTATATCACTGGTTGTAAGAAGACTTTTAACACGTTCGAATTTCGAACTGGTTAGTACATTATCTGTGGTATTTATTTGGCATATATTATTGTTATGCTTCTATTTTTAGATGAAGGATATTATTTTTAGGGTTCCGTACCTCGAAATGAAAAAACGGAACCCTTATAGGATCACTTTGTTGTCCGTCCGTCTGTCAAGACCCTTTTTCTCAGAAACGCGCAGAGGTATCAAACTGAAATTTTTATCAAATAGTCAAATCTACTGTCACTTGAAGCTGTGAAAAAATCAAACTTCTAAGCCAACGCTATCAAAAGATACAGCCGTTTATGCTGCAAATTTCCGCAAATATTCGAAACTCAAAACCTACAGGGTACTTCCCGTGAACTCAAAATCTTAAAATTTGGTACGAAGCAATGTCTTATAGCATGCATAAAGGGAAAATTGCGAAAACCGTAAATTTTTTGTTACATCATATCATAAAAATATTTTTAATAATTTTAAAGTTATTACCATTTACTCACGAACGCGTAAAGAAATTAAATTGAAATTCATATCAAATACTCAGGTCTATAATACCTTGAAGCTGTAACAAAACCAATCTTCTATGTCAACTCAATAAACAGAAACAGCAATTTAAGCCGCATATTTTCTCGCAACTACTCGCAAGGGAATCAAAACCTACAGGGTACTTCCCGTGAACTCAGAATCTTGAAATTTGGTACGAAGCAATGTCTTATACCACAAATAAAAGGAAAATTGTGAAAACCGTAAATTTTTTGTTACATCATATAAAAAATATTTGTATTAATTTTAAAGTTACTGCCTCTTTCCTCATGAACGCGTAAACTTATTTAATTGAAATTCATATCGAATACTCGGGCCTATTATACCATTAAGCTGTAACAAAATCAAACTTCTATCTCAATGCAATCAAAAGAAACAGCAATTTTACTATATTTTCAAACTCGCAACTACTGGCAAGGGAATCAAAACCTACAGGGTACTTCCCGTAAACTTAGATTCTTGAAATTTGGTACGAACCACCATCTTGTAGCACAGATAAAGGAAAAATTGCGAAAACCGTAAAATTTTAGTTACATCATATAATAATAAAAAAAAAGTTACTAGCCCTTTCCTTATGAACGCTAAGAGGTATTTAATTGAAATTCATATCCAATACTCAAATCTATATTATCTTTAAGCTGTTACAGAATCAAACTTCTGAGGCAACGCAATCTTTTGATTGCTGTATCAAAAGATACAGCATGAACAGCTGTATCTTTTGATACAGCTGTTTATGCCGCAAATTCTCGCAAATTTTCGGAACTCACAAGGGAATCAAAATCTACAGGGTACTTCCCGTGAACTTAGAATCTTAAAATTTGGTACAAGGCCACTTCTTATAACATAAATTAAGGAAAAAAATCCATAAATGTAATTTTTTTATGTACATCATATAATGAAAACGTTTTTAAAATTTAAAAGTTACTACCTCTTTCCTCATGAACGCGTAGAGTTATTAAATTAAAATTCATATCAAATACTCAAGTCTTTAACACCATTAAACTGTAATAAAATCAAACGTCAATGTCTACGCAATCAACAGAAACAGCAATTTAAACATATTATCAAACTCGCACCTACTCGCAAGGGAATCAAAACCAACAGGATACTTCCCATGAACTCAAAATCTTGAAATTTGGCCCGAAGAAAACTCTTTTAGCACAGATAAAGGAAAAATGGCGAAAACCATAAATTTTTAGTTACATCATATAATTAAAATATTTTTAATAATTGGACCGAGTTGTGCCAAAATTATCCAACCCACATATTTATCGAAATTGAGTTATCTATACTAACCAATCTAAAATGAGCCTTATTTTCATGTGGCAAAGACTCATTTTATTATCTGCTCCCTAGAAAAAGATATACTGAAAGTATACCACTCCACATCTATGGGACTTTAAGAAAAAAAATTACGAAAATGATTCATGTCATTTGGAACAAAATATTTCTGGTAAATTAATAAAAAACAGTTTTGCAACAACGATTCAAGTGTACCTGAATCATTGTGGCAAAACTGATTTGTATTAATTTACCAGAAACATTTTGTTCCAAATGGCTTGAATCATTGTTGCAAATTAGAAATTGAAATTAATTGGAGTCCACGCTACTTGAAACGTTTCTGCTAAATTATACTAGCGAATAGCAATAACTTCAGAAATGTTCTATGTAACTTTGGCTTTCAATAGCATATCAAAATTATTTTTTATGAGGCTTGAACCATACCTACATAGGCTCACGCCTGTTTCCCCGAGGGACAGGCAGACATCACGGAACGCCATTTGCAACGATCCTGACATATCTCTCTTGCTTCATTCACTCCCATCAAATTTCTCATGCATGCTCTTTGGTTAAGGGTACCTAACCTGTCCCTTTTTTAGGATGTCTCCAATCTGGTCAGAGAACGTCCGTCTAGGTCTTCCCTTCCCTCCTGTCCCAGTCACACTTGCCTTCAGTCTTTCGTCATCCATCCTCTCCATGTGTCCAAACCATCTTAGCATACCTTTCTCAATGGTTGTCCCTACATCTTCTTTTACCCCACAACACTCTGTTATCAACACAATTGTTTACTCTGTCGTTCAAAGACACTCCACAGATATTTCTCAGTGCGCTCATTGCTACAGCATTAAATTTATTCTACTTTCATGTCTATTCTGCCATACCCAACCTTCAATACCATACATAAGTGTAGGTACTAACACCCCTCTACCCACAGCCAAACGTGCCTTTTTGGACACGATTTGACTGCTCATAAAAGCCTTCAAAGCTCCATTCATCCTGCAGTAACTCTTCTTTTAATATCTTCTTCATTCTTACCATTCCTAGTTAACAGCGTACCTAAATATACAAAATCATTCATTTGCTCTACTCGTTGTCTATCGATCATAACATTAGGTACAAGCCGTAACACATTCTTCCTTTTCAAAAACCATAACTTTCGTCTTGCTCATATTCACTTTCATTCCTTTCCTCCCTAAAACACCATGCATGATTGCTACCATCTCCTGCAACTCCTACGCTGAAGATTCAAGTATAACCTGATCATCAGCATAAAGGAGGCATTCGACAAATACTCATTCATCCTTAATCCACAGTTACTATGTTTCAAATCTTGCAAACAACTCCCTACCAAACATTAATAATGCTTTACAAAGCTCTGGCAGAATCAATAATATCGTATGGCCTTTCCAGCTATGGAAGGACATATATGTCTCATCTCGATCGAATATATACACTCCAACTACGTATACTAAAAACTATCGTACCGTATAACATAAAGAAAAAATACAAGAAAGATTATCACGAACTATTTGATTTTTGTAAAATTATACCAATCCATCAAAAAGTAAAACTAACGTTGCTAAGTGAAGAATATTTCAATGAAAATTTAAAAATGGTAAAAGTCTTACAAAATAATGAAATTAGAACACGTAGTGTCACAAATGCGAAACTACTACTTCCACAATTTAAAAATCTATACGGCAAAAGAACTTTAAAATATGTAACACCCAAACTCATCTATACTAATATAATAAAGCGGAAGAGTTTGTTTGTTTGTTTGTTTGTTTGTTTGAACGCGCTAATCTCAGGAACTACTGGTCGGATCTGAAAAATTCTTTTTGCATACGATAGCCCAGTTATTCCGGAAGGCTATAGGCTATATAAAATTACGCCACAACTTTTAGGGGCCAGCCAAAAATAATAAAATGGTCAAACGAGAGGGGGGAGGGTTGGGTCAAAGGCAAAAAAAGGCTAAACGAATAGGATACAATCTATATGGGTATCGTTTTCGAGATTTTCGGGACGCTGATTAATAATATGAAATTTATTTAGTGATCCAAAATGGCGGACGGGAAATCAAAGATGGCGGATGAGATGAGAAAATTTTAAATATCAATATGGGTATCGCCTTCGATATTTTAAGGGGTGGAGAATCGAAATACAACATCTATTTCGTGATCAAAGATGGCGGATGGGAAAACAAAGATGGCGTAAGGGAAAATTAAAAAAAATCAATATTGGTGTCGTCTCCGATGTTTAAAGGGATCGGGAATCCAAATACTACATCTTTTTCGTGATTCAAGATGGCGGATGGGCAAAATTTAAAAAATCAATATGGGTATCATCTCCGATATTTAAAGGAATGGGGAATTCAAAACCACCATCTATTTCGTGATCAAAGATGGCGGATGGGAATTTTTTTTAAATCAATATGGGTGTCATCTCCAATATTTAAAGGGATGGGGAATCCAAATCCGACATCTATTTCGTGATCAAAGATGGCGGATGAGAAATCAAAGATGGTGGATGGGAAAGTTTAAAAAAATCAATATGGTTATCGTCTCCGATGTTTTAAGGGATGGCAAATCTAAATACAACATCTATTTCGTGATCAAAGATGGCGGATAGGAAATCAAAGATGGTGGACGGGATTTTTTAAAGTCGATATGGGTATCGTCTCCGATATTTTAAGGAATGGGGAATTCAAAAACACCATCTATTTCGTGATCAAAGATGGCGGATGGGACTTTTTTTAAAAATCAATATTGGTATCGTCTCCGATGTTTGAAGGGATGGGGAATCTAAATACAACATCTATTTCGTGATTCAAGATGGCGGATGGGAAATCAAAGATGGCGGATGGGAAATCAAAGATGGCGGATGGGAAAGTAAAAAAAAAATCAATATGGTTATCGTCTCCGATGTTTTAAGGGATGGCGAATCTAAATACAACATCTATTTCGTGATCAAAGATGGCGGATGGGACTTTTTTTTTAAATCAATATTGGTATCGTCTCCGATGTTTTAAGGGATGGCGAATCTAAATACAACATCTATTTCGTGATCAAAGATGGTGGATAGGAAATCAAAGGTGGCGGACGGGATTTTTTTAAAAGTCGATATGTGTATGGTCTCCGATATTTTAAGGAATGGGGAATTCAAAAACACCATCTATTTCGTGATCAAAGATGGCGGATGGGACTTTTAAAAAAAATCAATATTGGTATCGTCTCCGATGTTTAAAGGGATGGAGAATCCAAATACAACATCTATTTCGTGATTCAAGATGGCGGATGGGAAATCAAAGATGGCGTATGGGAAAAATTTAAAAAATCAATATGGGTATCGTCTCTGATGATTTAAGGGATGGTGAATCCAAATACAACATCTATTTCGTGATCAAAGATGGCGGATAGGAATTCAAAGGTTGGACGCGATGTTTTTTAAAGTCGATATGGGTATCGTCTTCGATATTTGAAGGAATGGGGAATTCAATATTATATAAAAATCTATGTTTGTTTGTTCATCATTTGTAGACTCTGAAATGATAAGAGATTAAGCGCTAAGTCAATGGTAACTTTGGAAAAGGGGCTTGGAAAAAAGGGAATTAAATAAAAACTCTTAAGAAAGCGATACGGAGTTCGCTGGGTCAGCTAGTCAATAATATACATAAATCTTTTAGGGATACAATAACTCCTAAAAACATCAAATATAAACTTAAACAATATTATTTGCAAAATAGATAAAATTAATTAAATATGTTGATAAAAGATAGAAATAATAAAGTTTGAGTAATTAATAAAAATATATAATTATATATAATGGTTACTTCATAGTATACCCGTTTTATACACCGCTATTTTTTAATTAGTACAAAAAATTTAACAGGGCACTAAGTATCTTTAACTGATCCTAATTATGTAGTTGAAAAATAAAAACACTAAGTCCCAAAACTGTCTCAAAACTGTCCACAAAAATACGTGATAATTGGTAAATGCAATACTAATACTATGACCGACCCGTGTACTATCATACCATTGATAAATTACTAAAATCTGCGCCTGCGCCACGCCCCGACGATGCTACAAACAGTACTTAATTACTAGTGAAAGTCAGCGTATCTAATTTCGTTGCAAAACTTAATTGTTTGTCTACGTTTGCCCGACGCGATGGCCTATCATATCAGTTCATATCACGGGAGTATGTAGCTATGCTTCGTGCGTACTTTTTGAGTGGAAAAATCGCGAGTGCAGCTGTGTACCCATGGACATCGTATTGTGAGTGTACAAAAGTGACCGGGTCAGTGTCAAACAATTAAAACAGTGCATATTGGATGCTTTTGACAACGGTGGTGGACATTTCGAAGGACAATGGAAATACTTGTAAGTTTAGTAAATAATACGTACTTAAGTAAATAATAATTTGATGCAGGCGCCTCAAAATCGGTCTGTGTTCTCCACACACCTTGAGGAAGGCCTATGTCCAACAGTGGACGTCTCTAGGCTGACATGATGATGATAAAATAATTTGTTATTAGCAGATGATTCTAACTTCATAAATACGCCAAAATTACTCTTTTCTTTTAGTCCAGAACACCATCTTTTATTTTGATATTTGTTTGCTTTCTAATTACATACCTCCGTATTTAATTACTTGTTAAACGATAAATCTTACCGGTCCTACGCCCGAATGAAGCATGAAGGAGAGGGTAGAACTAACAAAATTAAAAAATAACTACCTACATTTATTATTTTTCTACATTTTATTTTCTATTGCTACCTACATCATAAGTGCGACAGAGAGAATGCGAATGAGCAGGATGGAATATTATCAATGAATTAGTGAATGGATTGTAAAATATGACTATGATTTAAGTGAGATTTTCTACAATAAACAAATGATAATAACTTTGCTTTTTATTGATATTATGAAATTCTTACGTCACATATATGATAATAATATCTTCGCTAATCTGTCCTTAAAGTTTTTGTACTAATTAAAAAATAGCGGTGTATAATTATAGTAACTTTATAATAAATAATAATTGCTCTTTCGCTACAAAAGTAAATACAATATCTCATATAAACATCAAATATATAATAAAAGCAATATCAGTCACAACATAGATAAAATAATTAAATAGGTTGATATATATATACAAATTAAATTAATCACACTCGGAACATCCTGTATATACCCACGTAAACAACAACTCCATGCGAGGGACAGCCGGTGCGGTGACGTGAGCGCAACGCTCGTCGAGAGCAATTTGTAACTACCTTACATTTATGATATGATTGTGCGATACAGAAAAAATCGAATAATGTACCTATTATCATTATCTGTATGATTTGTGTGGATTTCTCATGGTCGCACAGGGCTATGCCGTCGTCGATCATATTACATATTAGGATGCACGGTAAAACTCGAATGAGTTTGTGTTTGCATCTCCAGTATAAGTGAATTGTGTAGTGTTATTATGTAGTAAATAAATAAATTAAAAAAAAAACTGTTCATGAAGAGGTTGAACAGCCACGACGACGCTACACATGCCTGTCTAAGACCTGCCTCGATGGTAAACCAATCAGTGTACGACCCATTTATCCTCACACAAGCTCTAGAATATTCATAAAGGGATTTCAGAGCTCGTATGAGGCTGCTGTTCACCCCATACTTCGACAGTACCGACCACATTTCATTCCTCACCACTTTATCGTAAGCCTTTTACAAATCCACGAATGCCCAATAGACCTTTTGAGCTTTGGCCAAGAATTTCTCGGCTATGCATCGTAAGGAAAATACTTGATCCACGCACCCCATACTTTTTCGGGATCCCGCTTGTACATCCCATATTTTCTTCTCGGTTACTTCTATAACTCTTTCAATCAGTACCCTCGTACCATACAATTTGCCAACAATGCTGAGAAGGCTAATAGACCTCTATAGTTCTTGCAGTCTTGTTGCGAGCCTTTGCGTTATAAAAAGGCACAACCTCCGCTGTGGCTCAGTCGTCAGGTACTCGGCCGGTACTCCAGCACAAGTTAAATAAGCGCTGCAGTTGACCAACTATGATGCCTTATACAGCCTTCAGCATTTCAACTGTAATCCTAGCATATCCTGCAGCCTTACCTAATTTCATACTTCCCAGCGCCTTCACAATCTCATCCACCCTATATCGTTTTCATCATTGGTATTATTACCATTCATTTCGGCGATCGATGTCTCTATCGCCGTTCTTTCAAATAAACCTTGAAAATACGCCTTCCATCTCTTCAGCACGCACGATTCACCATACAGTATCTTTCCATTCTTATCTCTGATTGACGTGTATTCTGAGGATTGAGTTTCCAGAAAAACTTTGTTTCTCCGGAAATCTTCAGAATATCTGCTATCAAACTCATCTTTCGTTTCCTCTTTTTTCCTTTTAACAATTTCTTTCACTATTCTTTTTGACCTAACAAACTCCTTTCAAGCTTTATCTATGTCATCACTCTTTGCCTTACCCATTCTTTCATTTGCTCAAAACCCTTTCAAATCCATCTCGTTTTACTCCCACCCATCCATTGAAATCGCCTAACAAGATCAATATTTCGTTATCCTTACATTTCCTCAAAATCTCTCTTGAATTCTCCCAAAATTCCTGCCTTTCGTCTTATTCTCGCTGTGACATACCCGCTTCTATACTGACCGGGGCGTAAACCCTTACAATAAAGAGACTAGTAAGTCCTACTTTCATTCCCATCCATAGTAGCCTAGGATTTACACCTTCAAATTCCTTAACACACTCATTCATTCGCGCAGAAAGTATTACACCAACTCCCTTGCAGGCTCTGGTGGTACTGTCTACCCCCAAACCAATAAGCCGTGTAGAATAGAAAAAGCTCCCTGAATGTTGGTTTAATTTCGGAGTGTTCCTTCTCCTAGACGGGTTGGCATCCAAAGCTGACGAGGCCCATCCCTCCGAAAAAGAGTGGTTTAATTTCGGAGATTTCCTTCTCCTAGACGGGTTGCCGACCAAAGCTAACGAGGTCGATCCCCGCGAATAACAGATTTTTTTTTGGAACGTAATTACTATAACAGAAAGAATAATAAATAAAACTACGGAATTAAAAATCAATTGCATGAAGTAAACGCACCTTTGTCAAAGGGCAGATTATTATCTATGACTGAAAAACTTGCGTAGATGTTAAACTGTTTATGGAAGTGATTTGGATCATTATTCCAAAATTAATTTTGACACAGTCTCATACAAATGTATTTTTTGCTCAAATGATCCAGACGATATTTCTCTCAATATCTTAAAAAGTAGCAGCGGCTGTATATTGTAAAACATATTATGAGAAACTATATTCAATAATCCAAATATTGATACCTTCATATGTAACAAAATCGGAATGTTAAATGAAAAAACTTCGTCTGAATGTTTAAACTGAAACAACTCAAAATGTGTTCATTTTTGGCACAACTCGGTCCAATTTTAAAAGTGCTACCCCTGTCTTCATGTACCCGTATAGGGGTGTAAAATTGAAATTCATATCAAATGCTCAAGTCAAAACTAAATGATATTTCCAGTCGATCTAGAATCTTGAAATTTGGCATAAAGCAACGTTTTATAGCACATAGGAAAAAAATTTAAAACCCAAAATTTTTAGTTACATCACATATTTTTTTAAATAACTATATATACCTACAGGTTTGTACGGAACCCTCGGTGCGCGAGTCCGACTCGCACTTGACCGGTTTTTTTAACGTGAGGTGGAAATAAGCAGTTCAATGTTACTTAAAGGATTTGCTGAACTGTATCCTGAAAATGAAGTCTTAAGCGTTGGCAATGGATTATACAGATATACTAGTGCTTCGGTTTTCTAATTTATGGGGGGCAGACCCTAAATCCGTCTGCCGTCCGCCACTAGGCCTGGGAAGCGACGTAGCCGCGTGTCGTGGATACCTAGGCCTCCCAAAGTGACAAGCGAATGTCGCTGACATTGCGATGGTTTTAGTGAGTAGGCCCAAGTAGGCCTTCTTTCGTTGCGAGCGTGTCTCATTCTCATATCTCCTTCGCTAGCCTCTGCTAGGGTCTTGAGAAGTGGAGCGCGGAGAATACTGACCACAATTGGATTCCCGACGCAAAATAAAAAGAGGGACGCACGGATGGAATTTTATTTCCCCCAATCCATGCCAGTCTATCTTATTTCTCTTTCTATATTATCTTCATCAGTTTCAGACTGTTCCCAGTACGGAAAAACGTTACTTACCTCGTATTTCGTACTCAAAAGAAGGGAATTATAACTCCACAATACAATCTCACTAAACATCCTTACCCTGTTTAACCGAAATTCGCGTCACATTTTCCGAGAGAGTTGGCGCTCATTGCGTATTCATTAATACTGCAGAACATTTTTATAGTCGTACCACTGAAGTCCTGAAGTGTTCACAATAAAATAATACTTTCAGCGACGGCCGGTTTCCATTCATTATTCAAGTGTGGCTGTGTTCCCGACCACAATGATCTGCGGTGTTAGGGCGCGTTTTTATTCGCACACTTGACATCCGTATACGGTACCACAATAACAGTAGCAGTGTAGTCAGTGGTGTAGCACGGCACGACACTACTTCAGCTACTCTTTCAACGTAGGTGGTCGCAGCGTATTTTTCTCTACGTAGGCGTGAAATGTTTTTGTGCAGAAATTCATCATTAGTCCCATTGAAGTTAGCTTAATTTAATGCAGCTTAATGTGATGTCTAACGTTGCCATAAGATGTAATAGCAAAGATCCCTTCTAGATATCCACTTTGTCAAACGTTGGAAGCTTTTTATGACAGTTCTTAAAGCATAGCTTAATGATAAAGTAATACAAAATCAATAGCGTCACGTTCTCTGAATTTCATTCTAAAGTGCTTTTTTGATGACAACGCCATAACGCAGTACGGAATTTGTATATTAGCATTGATCTGACTCTACTAGGGACTGGCTTACAAGAGGCTTACAAGACAGATATCTCGTTCGTTACCCTCTTGTATGGCGAGAGATTAGGAATTTATATTGCCTGGTAGTTAAATGAAATTACGAGACAAAGACAGGCTTTTGTGGAGAGAAATAGAGGTAATAGATTTCATATGGTGAGTTTAGAATCCAAAAGTAAATTGATATCAGTAGAAATTAAACATTTCTAGACAATTTCAATTGCACACATTTTGATACCGAATAGACAGAATGTGACGTCATATGAAGGCATCCTTACCCCCGCTCCCAAGGAGCAGCTCCGTCGTAAAGTGACACAAGTTGAAGCGCGTCACGCCAACTGAATTTCACTCAGGAGCGCTTTATTGCCGCCATTAAGTGATTCTGCGAGATAGCTCGTGATTTACGCCGCCATTTTTCCCTGATAACGTTGTCCACAGTGTTGATTTTATTGCTACTGGCGTTAATCTCATTGTTTTTTTAATGATTACAAGGCAGATATTTCTTTTTGGCAAATTATTTGGCTGTAAAAGGTACAAAGTTTTTATTACCTTTTGACTTTTACGGTAATTTTCTTGACTTTTACGGTAATTTTCAGTGAAATGGCTTCAGTTGTTATTTCTGTTGTACAATCTCTCCATGAGATGACTTACACGACTAGGCTTTTCTTTATAAAGACTACTCCCGTACCTACTGAGCATCATATCTGTGCTGTGGAGAGTAGCGTCGGACTACATAAAACGCTCATTATCACAACAATGAACCTCGCAATTTGTTGGTGATTCTTCCTGCGGTACCAGATGTGGTACCAGGCAGACAGTGGAGATCCAACACCAAACTAGTTTTGGAATAATTTTTGTATTGAACACTGCACAAACATGTCACACAGAACAATTTCATATAACTTGGAGTAAAAAGTCGTGTTGTCCGTGTGGTGACGGATTAAGAATACGGAATGTCACCACCCCATATCATCCCATGGGTGTCGTAAGAGCCGACAGAGGGAATATATTATGCAGAGAACAGCACTGTAAGAGAAGGAAAACTTGATACAAACCCTATACCAACCCGTTTGGCCAGCGTGGTATAGTAGGCCAATTCCTCCTTTCAAAGGAGAGGCCTAGTCCAGCAGTGGACTGTTAAAGGCTGAAGATGATGAAAAAATCGTGACTAACGCCATCTTGGAGGGCTTAGTATAACAGTTTTGCTTAAGTATATCACAAGATTTTATTTTATTTTATTTTATTAGGAAAACTTACAGCTAGCATATACAATAAGAAGAAAAATAAATACAAGAAGGCCATTTAAAAGTTTCCACAGATAGAAATTTAATTTTCAAAGAACAGCCGCACGATTCTTAATTAGCTTTGGCTTGCCTTGGTCAAATTCCGAGTGAGTGTCTATTGGTAAAATCATCATATTTTACTAATAGAAGCAGTAGTCATACTCCGATACTAGGACTACCACCGTTGCGATTCTGACTCCCCATAACGACTGTCCAAGACTTGTCTCGTGTGGTCAATCCCATATCATTCGCGCAGAGCTAGACGGCTTGGCGACCACTACGGCACCAGTGCCGTCTAAATATGTATTAGTCAACGAGTGAATGGAGTACTAAAACGATATGTAATGAAACCATCCTTTTGTCTGTAAGGCTCTCACGTGTTAAGGCGAATCAAATTATATCGATCGCAACCTGTACTCGTCTCGGATTCGGCGAAATTCAATCTAGAACTTGTCTCTGGCTCTATAAATAATGTCAATACATTGAAACTGATATATTCTTAGACACAGATATCCAACGAGACATTTAATTTGCCGAAGGGTAGTCAGACGTAGTTATATTAAAGTCTTTTTTGTTACAACTATGTTTTAGGACGTAGAAAAGTGTAGAAATACTAACTTTATAATACTGTGATATGTATTTTTTTCCAAATAAGTTTAGCTTTTACGTTCGATTGATTCAAAGTCCAAGTATTACCTCATGTGACGAAAGCGCCCAAAAGTTTAATGTAAATCTGAGTCCGCTGCTGTACAGAATATCAATTTAATTTCAAAATACCCTTGTTGTGGCCACTTACGCATGACAACCATCGAATAAAACCTTATTAATTCTCATTACTCATATAAGGCAACCTATTTGCCGCAATTGTGAAAAAAATCTTAATCCATTTAAATTTCGAAGCCCAGTTACTAAGCGAACAATCAAGCCAATTTTTTAAATCAGTATTACCATCCTTTTAACTTTATTCAAGCTAAAATTCGCAGAGTTAGAAAAAGGTTACATGGCGAACGAACGAAAGCACTTTCGTTGTATTTAGGTTCCCTTTTAGAAGTTCAATGGAGCAAATCTATAAAGTTTTCATTGTTTCCGACGACAGCAATGGCGAGACACGAATTGAATTCGATCGCCGGGATTAAAATGTTTGTCAGTTGCTAGAATGGATTATTTTATGTGTGTATAGTTTGAAAATAGTTGTGAAAGATCTAAATAAAATAGTTTTGTGTTATATTCGTCAAATATATTGTTAGGATCTATGTTATAAAATAATGATAACGTTTATAACGCGTCCCTCTACGAACTAAACTTTGGAAGGAATCTAACGATAGCAATATGATACACATAGAATAAAATAAATATTGTTTATATTTCAGTGCCTCTAAACTTCGAAATTGTTACAAATTTCATGAAGTAACAATAAAAATGATCACGTCTAATTAGTCCTTAAAAATTAACGAGTGCCTTCTAAACCGTCGGTACTTGGCCAGCGTGGTGTCGCGTACTATGGCCTTATACTTTTCACAGAGAGAAGAGGCCCGTGCCTAGCAGCATGAGAGTATATACATACATACATACATACATACATATCGTCACGCCTTTTATCCCCGAAGGGGTAGGCAGAGCTGAATTTCTACACCCACTTTTCGCCAGATATACTTTAGTCCCACGTAATAAGGGGCGAGCCTATTGCCGTACCGGGCACATTTCCAGACTCCGTGCTGCTACTGAGAATTTCGTGACAGAAAAACCCAATAACACTGCCCGACCCAGGAATCGAACCCGGGACCTCCCGATCCCACGCGCACATTAATGCCGCGAGACCAACGAGGCAGTCGTATAGGGTTTGATGTCGAGTTTTCCGTCTCTACGCAAAGATGGTATTTGCATCATGTTATCCCTTAGTCGCCTCTTACGACACCCACGGGAAGATAGGGGGTGGTGACACTTGTATTCTATGCCGTCAACCACACGGCGAAGAGTATTAATATAATAATCGGACAAGGCGCTAGGAATGATGATGACTCTACTAGGTATTCGACAACCTAACCCTAAAAAAAACTGCGGTATCCTACACTTTGAGTGATCAAAACACTCTTAAGCTTTTTTTAAGTGCGAACCCTACACGTCGCCAACATGTGTGATGTCGCTCAATTTAATTGGTACTCGTTATACCACAGTAACGAGACACCGCACGTTACGTCATAACGAGCAACTGAGCAATAGCGGCAATAGGAGCAACCGACATCAATCATCGCTGTGTTGCTGACGTGACGGGGACTAGCGGACCGCTGGACATTCTCACGGTGGTCAACGACTTGTCAATTATCTAAGTACCTAATGTATTAATCTATACTAATATAATAAAGCCGAAGAGTCTGTTTGCTTGTTTTTGGTTGAACGCGCTAATCTCGGGAACCTGGTCCGACTTGAATAACTCTGATCATCTGTGATAGAGAGCCCTTTTATTGAAGAAGGCTATAGAATAAAGAACATCACGCTATGAACCAAGGGTGCGGAGCAGTTGCCCTAAATATTGCGAATGTAACCGTGGGCTCATCTAGTAATAGTTATTTATCTCTATATATAAAATCCTTGCGTTATTGACTGACTGACAGACAAGCTACGGCCAAAACTATTGGGCGCACGAAGCTGAAATTTGGCATGTATATTCTTTGGGGACCACAGGGGTGCACTAAGAAGGGATTTCCCAAAAGACGGGTTCGGGAAAAACGGGTTAATTAAAATTAAATGTGCAGGCGTAGCTGCGAGCATCCTCTAGTATAATAATATTATCAGATCATACAGGCAGGTACCTATATCATAAACGTATATAGATATATACGTTTATGATATAGGTATGTACCTTGCCTGTATGATCTGATAATATTATATATTAATATAATATTAACAGATCAATAGTGCTATCCATGAAGGCAGTCCTGTCCGTCTGTACGAAGGCAATAAACTCAAAAACTACCGAACTGATTGATATTTGTACGATTTTCAGAAATAGATGGTGTGATCCCAAAGAAAGATTTGAAGTGTGTTATTTAGGTGGGCGGAGCCGCGGGTGAATTAGATATTAGTTAATTATTAATGCCGGTTTTAACGATTTTTTTAAATTGACAACATAGTAAGGCTTAGTGGTTTAAGCCGCTGACTCTGCACTTGTTACAACGTCGAGTGTTGTGGGTTAAAACAGTTTGCTTGCCCCATATTCATTTTTTGAATCTGTGTGTTCTAAGTGACCTTTGAATCTTCCGTAGTAGGAAAAGTACAAATACAGGTACAAAATATTGGTATTTTTCCTGCAATGGAAGATTTATTCCTATTATGAGAGTAAAGTGGACTCCCGGTACTTGACAAACGTTTGGCAGGCCAGTGTCGGACTATCGAATATTTCGGATTATAGAGTACCCCCTATAGTCCAGCGTTTTTTACCAACGAGTACCTTGTAATCCGACAAATTACAAACCCAAACATAATTTTTTATGTTACACTGAATTATTATGCTTCATTGTGTATGTTAAACTTAGTAATACATATAATACAACACATAAAATAATCAAAAATTATGAATAGATAAAGGCACAATATGAAAATATTCATAATTTTGTTTCCGTTTGACATTATTGAAACCCGAAGTCATGTCGGATTACAGGGGGTGCCGGATTAGCCAGGGGCCGTATTACTGCGGCTCCACTGTATTTATTTTTAAAGCAATTGTCACTTATACAGTGCAAACATTAATTGCACTTTTATGAACATACATACATACACTTTTCGCCAGTGTTTGATCCCACGTAATAGGTGGCGAGCCTATTGCCGCTTATCGGGATATTTTGTTTGCCAGAGCCTCGTCCGTTGTACGGCAGGTGCACCACTTGCAGGTGAGGTTGGCTTGGGACCCTAAGTTCGTGGTGGGAACCCTATGCATACAAAATGTAATACAGATAAACTTTGTGATCATGGATTTATAAATACTTCATAGTTTGCCAATTACAGAATGAATAGATACAACTAATTAGTGATTTTCGTATGAAATGATGATCTGTTGTTATAACGTAAATACTAGTATGAATTATCTTGGTTCATCATTTATTCCTGTTAAACTCTATACTAATATTTTGTAAATATTATTTTTTAAGTTTCATCACATTCAAGAGAATTTTGTAATAACATTAATTACGCAAAAAAATACATCATATTTTTTATTTTAGACGGAAAAAGAGTTGGCTGCATAACGATTTGCAGCAGGGTTCATATACGGAATTCACGTGGCTCTGCCGCTACAGACACCGCAGTGGTTTTAGAGAGAACGCCGAACTTCTGAATGGGCAATCCCTCCGTCATGCCTACCGCAAGAGGTGGAGAATGAGCCCGTAGTTTTAGTACGAGATCCCGTGAAAAATTTGTGCACTCATCGAGTTTTCGCTAAAAACCAAATTTTTATGTATTTATGATTAGGAGAATATATATTTACTAGGTTGCCTATTAAAATGTGGCCGCAAGTATTTTTAAACAATTTTTTTTGTTATTGATTTTTGGGAAAAAATTTCGTTCACTTGTTTTTTAAATAAAATATCGTCTAGATCACCCGTGATTTTTCAGAGTCTTTAATGTGCCATGCTTTTTATCCTCTACTTTGGAAGCAAATAATATTATACTTGCAAAATAAAGAGCGGAATAATAAAATTGTACGTCGGGTTGTTTTGTAGCGGATATACGGTAACAGCTAGCTATCGGCGAAATTTATTTGTGTGGAGGCTGATTTAATTTAATGTTACGGAATCCGTAGCTCCTACTATTTAGTAACACGACGAATCTTTAGCCCGTGAGACAAATACAGCACAACTGTGTGTGTCAAAAATGTTTGTCTATGGTTTCTCTGACGCGATCCACAAGGTGGTTATGGTAGCGACTTTGAACGCATTCGGGTAAACTAAACTTTTGGAGCTCACTCTCAATGTTTACAACCGCATATGAATTGCCGTCGTTCATCGTTAAACATCTAAAAAACATGTGTTCCTAATCCGTTACTGAAAACCAATATTTCACCTTGTATTACCTTATGAATACAACGTGTCACTGCCCCATTTAATACAATGGCTGTCTAAAAAGGAGGCGACTAAAAAGTCGTATTTTTGGGCAGATATGGAAAACTCCACATTAAACTCTATACCAAGTGATGTACGCAGTAAGCCAAATCCTTCTGTTGACTCACAATGCTGTTTAGTTTTATTTCTAGTTAAGGACTGCGAAAGGATGTGAGAAAATAACATAATTAGGAAGTTACAAGCCGTTTCACACTACATTATCTTATTGATTAAGTAACGTTTATCAAAGAACCTGTAGACACGTTGCAGACAGTTTCACAGCCAAAGTAATAAACAGCATACATACCTTCTCGAACTAATCCGCACGTATGCATTATGTATGCTAGCAACCCGACCGTAGGTTTTCATTATATCACTGGTTGTAAGTAGACTTTTAACACGTTCGAATTTCGAACTGGTTAGTACATTATCTGTGGTATTTATTTGGCATATTGTTAAGCTTCTATTTTAGTTGAAGGATATTATTTTTTAACGTCAGGTGGAAATAAGCAGTTCAATGTTACTTAAAAGATTTGCTGAACTGTATCCTGAAAATGAAGTCTTAAGCGTCGGTCATGGATTATACAGATATACTAGTGCTTAGGTTTTCTAATTTATGGGGGGCAGGCCCTGAATCCGTCTGGCGTCGTGGATACCTAGGCCTCCCAAAGTGACGAGCGAATGTCGTTGACATTGCGATGGTTTTAGTGAGTAGGCCCAAGTAGGCCTTCTTTCGTGGCGAGCGTGTCTCATTCTCATATCTCCTTCGCCAGCCTCTGATAGGGTCTTGAGAAGTGGAGCGCGGAGAATACTGACCACAAATGGATTCCCGACGCAAAATGAAAAGAGGGACGCACGGATGAAATTTTATTTCCCAATCCATGCCAGTCTATCTTATTTCTCTTTCTATATTATCTTCATCAGCTTCAGATTGTTCCTAGTACGGAAAAACGTTACTTACCTCGTATTTCGTACTCAAAAGAAAGGAGTTATAACTCCACAATACAATCTTACTAAACATCCTTACCCTGTTTAACCGAAAATCGCGTCACATTTTCCGAGAGAGTTGGCGCTCATTGTGTATTCATTAATACTGCAGAACATTTTTATAGTCGTACCACTGAAGTCCTGAAGTGTTCACAATAAAATAATACTTTCAGCGACGGCCGGTTTCCATTCATTATTCAAGTGTGGCTGTGTTCCCGACCACAATGATCTGCGGTGTTAGGGCGAGTTTTTATTCGCACGCTTCAAATCCGCAATAACAGTAGCAGTGTAGTCAGTGGCGTAGCACGGCACGACACTACTTCAGCTACTCTTTCAACGTAGGTGGTCGCAGCGAATTTTTCTCTACGTAGGCGTGAAATGTTTTTGTGTAGAAATTCATTATAAGTTCCATTAAAGTTAGCTTATAAGATGAAATTGCAAAGATCCCTGTATTCTAAATCTTTGTTTGAAGTTTGAATAGCTTAATGATACCTAAAATAACACAACATCAACAGCGTCACGCTCACTGAATATCGCAAGTGTTTTTTAATGAAAATGCCCTAACATAGTACGGAATTTAAATATTTGTATTGTCCTAGTTGTAACAAGGACTGTCTAAGAAGAGACTAATAAGACCAATATCTCAATTTTTAGCATCATGTTTGACGAGATATTGAGGATTATTCCCTAGCAATTACATGATGTCTCGATAAAAAAATATGAGACAAAGAAAGGGCTTTTGTGGAGAAAACAAGAAGTAACAGGTTTCATATTTGCTTGAAGTTTAGAAGCCAAAAATACGTTGATATCAGTAGAAATAAATAATTTCTAACAAGTTTCAGTTACACACATTTTGATACCAAATAGACAGAATCTAACGTCATATGAAGGCATCCTTACCCCCGCTCCCAAGGAGCAGCTCCGTCGTAAAGTGACACAAGTTGAAGCGCGTCACGCCGACTGAATTTCACTCAGGAGCGCTTTATTGCCGCCATCAAGTGATTCTGCGAGATAGCTCGTGATTTACGCCGCCATTTTTCCCTGATAACGTTGTCGACAGTGTTGATTTTATTGCTACTGGCGTTAATCTCATTGCTTTTTTAATGATTACAAGGCAGATATTTCTTTTTGGCAAATTATTTGGCTATAAAAGGTACCTACAAAGTTTTTATTACCTTTTGACTTTTACGGTAATTTTCTTGACTTTTACGGTAATTTTAGTGAAATGGCTTCAGTTGTTATTTCTGTTGTACAATCTCTCCATGAGGTGACTTACACGACTAGGCTTTTCTTTATAAAGACTACTCCCGTACCTACTGAGAATCATATCTGTGCTGTGGAGGGTGGCGTCGGAGTACATAAAACGCTCATTATCACAACAATGGACCCCGCAATTTGTTGGTGATTCTTCCTACGGTACCAGATGTGGTACCAGGCAGACAGTGGAGATCCGACACCAAACTACATAGTTTTGGAATAATTTTTGTTTTGAACACTGCACAAACATGTCACACAGAACAATTTCATATAACTTGGAGTAAAAAAAAATAATAATAATAATAAACCCCTCTAAGGCAGCCAATATCTAATCACGTGACTAACGCCATCTTGGAGGGCTTTGTACAACAGTTTTGCTTAAGTATATCACAAGATGAAGATACTATCTTCATCTTGTGATATAAACAAAAAATGTATTACTAGATGATAAGGAAGCTTAGAAACCGCGGGGCAGATTTGTGCCGAGCTCTATGTGTATGGCACTGCAGTGCCCGAACGGTTAGTCAGGGCCTTGCTTCTGGCTTGCCTTTATTGGTTGTTGAAGTGATTTTCAAAGAAAAGCCGCAGGATTCTCAATTAGGTTTGGCTTGCCTTGGTCAAATTCCGAGTGAGTGTCTATTGGTAAAATCATCATACATATTTATCTAATAGAAGCAGTAGTCATACTCCGATGCTAGGACTACCACCGTTGCGATTCTGATTCCCCATAACGACTGTCAAAGACTTCGCAACCTATACTCGTCTCGGATTCGGCGAAATTCAATCTAGAACTTGTCTCTGGCTCTATAAATAATGTCAATACATTGAAACTGACATATTCTTAGACTCAGATATCCAACGAGGCATTGAATTTGCCGAAGGGTAGTCAGACGTAGTTATATTTAACCATGTTTCTAGCAAATAAATATTCTTATTCTTATATTAAAGTCATTTTTGTTCCAACAATTTTTAGGACGTATCTTTTTACGATTTGGCTTTTATTGGACAAGTCTATTTTAATTGACATTATCGTGTTTATGTATCTTTTTATGAGTTGTATTGTCTCACTGGCTCTAAAAATAATGAATCGGCCCAATCATTCTTAGCAGCGGATCAGACAAACGGGACATTGATAGAGAAAAGTGTAGAAATACTAACTTTAGAATTTTTTTTTATATAAAATTAGGCGGCAAACGAGCAGACGGATCGCCTGATAGTAAGCAATTACCGCCGCCCATGGACACAAGCAACACCACAGGAGTCACAAGTGCGTTGCCGCCCCTTGGAGTTGGGAAAAGGGACAGTAGGAGGAATGGGATGAAGGAGAAGGAATAGGGGATGGGCCTCCGGCACTCTCACTCACCGAACGAAACGCAACAGTTTGGGTACTGTTACTTTACGTCGATTTTCTGTGAGAGGTTAGTACTTCCCCGGTCGAGCCGGCCCATTCGTGCTGAAATCAGCGAGGCTCTACTACCTGAAAAACTATTATTTGTATTTTTTTAAAGCTTTACTTTTACGTTCGATTGATTCAAAGCCCAAGTGTTACTCATTTGTCCGCTGTCTGAGTCTGAGTCCCCTGCTGTACAGAATATCAATTTAATTTCAAAATACCCTTGTTGTTGCCACTTACGCATGACAACCATCGAACAAAACCTTATTAATTCTCGTTACTCATATAAGGCAACCTATTTGCCGCAATTGTGAAAAAAATCTTAACCCATTTAAATTTCGAAGCCCAGTTACTAAGCGAACAATCAAGCCAATTTTTTAAATCAGTATTACCATCCTTTTAACTTTATTCCAGCTAAAAATTCGCAGCGAGTTGGAAAAAGGTTACATGGCGAACGAACGAAAGCACTTTCGTCGTATTTAGGTTCCCTTTTAGAAGTTCAATGGAGCAAATCTATAAAGTTTTCATTGTTTCCGACGACAGCAATGGCGAGACACGAATTGAATTCGATCGGCGGGATTAAATGTTTGTCAGTTGCTAGAATGGATTATTTTTTATTTATTTTTTATATTTATTTATAATCTCACGCCTGTATCCCCGCAGGGGTAGGCAGAGGTGTAAATATTACACCCACATTTCGCCATGAATTTTTAGGTCCCACGTAATAGGGGGCGAGCCTATTGCCGTACCGGACGCATTAATAGACTTCGTGCTGCTACTGAGAATTTCCTAACGGAAAAACCCAATAACACTTTGCCCGACCTGGGAATCGAACCCGAGACCTCCCAATTCCACGCGCACATTTGTGCCGCGAGACTAACGAGACAGTGTGCGAATTAGATAATTAATTATCGCTTGTTTTGACGGTCAGTTGATCTTTGACAGTCGTTACGTGGATCTTTGACAGTCTGTATCCTCAATGCAACCAGGATGACGCTAGGAATGATAATGATGACTGAACTATACAGTATACTACAATCGGCCCTCGGTCTCCAAGGCGAAGGCTTTAGGATTTAGGCCAAGGATAGCGCTAAGATGATGATTCAATTAGGTATACTATTATAACCTGATGTTAGATTTACGAGTAATAGGTAAATATACATAGCCTATCTACGCTACTACTACTACCTTCAGGCCAGTGCTTACCTAGTTCGGTCATACTGTATGTAAGCGGTAGTGAGACGTAATTAAAAACCTGTTCAGTCTAGCAGTGTTTCTATCGAACCCTGACTATCCTACCTGAGACCCTCCGACACAGCGAAAAGAATTTGCGAATATTTTCTGTTCTTAAACCGTTACTGAAAAACAATATTTCACCTTCTATATGGCATATAAGAATACAGAGAGTCACTGCCCCATTTCATTCAATGGCTGTCGTAAGAGGCGACTAAAAAAATCGTGTTTTTGGGAAGATACGGAAAACTCCACATTAAACTCTAGGTATACCGAGTGATGTATGCAGTAAGCCAAATCCTTCTGTTGACTCACAGTGCTGTTTAGGTGTCTATTGTAGTGGACTGCGAAAGGATGTAAGAAAATAAAAAAATTAGGAAGTTACAAGCCGCATGTCTATTAAGTAGATAGATTTAGAAACAACCTGACTCGCCGTTTCACACTACATTAGATTAAGTAACGTTTATCAAAGAACTTGTAGACGCGTTGCAGACAGTTTTACAGGCAAAGTAATAATAGCCTACATACCTTCTCGAACTAATCCGCACGTATGCGTTATGTATGCGAGCAACCCGACCGAAGGTTTTCATTATATCACTGGTTGTAAGTAGACTTTTAACACGTTCGAATTGCGAATTGGGTATTTGATTGGCGTATTCTTAAGCTTCGATGTTTTACAAAATGAATGTGGACATAAACAGTTCGCTTTTACTTACTAATTCGCTGAATTGAATCCTGAAAATGGAGACTGAAGCTTCGGTTTTCTCATTTATGGTGGGCACTCCCTGGGTCCGTCTGGCGAGCGCCATTATGCCTTAGAGACGACGCCGTAGCCACATGCGCCTCTCAAAGTGACAAACAAAACGTCGTTGACACAGCTTCGTTCGTTGCTCTGAAGACAAACTTTCTGTGACCCAAATTGCCGCTTGGCGGCGTAGCAGTCGCGCTGTGACAGCTGTCTCTACGAGAGCAAGAGAGACGAACGTTCGTCCTGTGTATGTTAACTACAAGAGCTAGAGAGCCGGAGAACGACGCCAGCGCTGCCAACGACGCCAACTACGAACTAAACTGGAGACAGTCTCCACTTGGAATGGGCACACGAAATCCTTAAGAACTGCGCTTCAATGTAAATCTGTATTAATTGGTTTAGGTGAGAAGCGTGAGAAGATTTTCTTTACGGGAGACTCTTACCCGTCAAACCACCCGTTCACATAAAGAATGGTATCGAATCTGGTGTAGTAGCGGCCTGGATTTCCTGCAATAGAGTTTCCACTACAGCAAACGGGCGCGGGTAAACGGACGCGCGTCCCTTTCTTATGGAGGATGGAGTTTCAATTCAAATCTATATACTTTCTTTTTCTATCTATATGTTCAGACTGGTGTCAGCACGGAAAAACGCTACCTCGTATTTCAAACTCAAAAGAAAGGAGTTACAACTCTACGATAAACTCTGACTAAACATCCTTATCCTGTTAATACCAATAATCGCGTCACATTTTCCGAGAGATTTGGCTCTCATTGCGTATTCATAAATACTGCAGAACATTTTTATAGTCGTACCACTGAAGTCCTGAAGTGTTCACAATAAAATAATACTTTCAGCGACGGCCGGTTTCCATTCATTATTCAAGTGTGGCTGTGTTCCCGACCACAATGATCTGCGGTGTTAGGGCGCGTTTTTATTCGCACGCTTGACATCCGTATACGGTACCGCAATAACAGTAGCAGTGGAGTCAATGGCGTAGCACGACACGACACTACTTCAGCTACTCTTTCAACGTAGGTGGTCGCTGCGTATTTTTCTCTACGTAGGCGTGAAATGTTTTTGTGTAGAAATTCATCATAAGTTCCATTGAAGTTAGCTTATAAGATTAATTTGCAAAGATCCCTGTGTTCTAAATCTTTAAAGTTTGAATAGCTTAATGATACCTAAAATATCACAACATCAACAGCGTCACGCTCACTGAATATCGCAAGTGTTTTTTAATGAAAACGCCCTAACATAGTACGGCATTTAAATATTTGTATTGTCCTGGTTGTAACAAGGACTGGCTTAGAAGAGACTAACAAGACCAATATCTCAATTTTTAGCATAATTTTTGACGAGATATTGAGGATTATTCCATAGCAATTACATGATGTCTTGAAAAAAAAATATGAGACAAAGAAAGGGCTTTTGTGGAGAAAACAAGAAGTAACAGGTTTCGTATTTGCTTGAAGTTTAGAAGCCAAAAATACGTTGATATCAGTAGAAATAAATAATTTCTAACAAGTTTCAGTTACACACATTTTGATACCGAATAGACAGAATCTAACGTCATATGAAGGCATCCTTATCCCCGCTCCCAAGGAGCAGCTCCGTCGTAAAGTGACACAAGTTGAAGCGCGTCACGCCAACTGAATTTCACTCAGGAGTGCTTTATTGCCGCCATTAAGTGATTCTGCGAGATAGCTCGTGATTTACGCCGCCATTTTTCCCTGATAACGTTGTCCACAGTGTTGATTTTATTGCTACTGGCGTTAATCTCATTGCTTTTTTAATGATTACAAGGCAGATATTTCTTTTTGGCAAATTATTTGGCTGTAAAAGATACAAAGGTTTTATTACCTTTTGACTTTTACGGTAATTTTCATGACTTTTACGGTAATTTTCAGTGAAATGGCTTCAGTCGTAATTTCTGATGTAGGTACAATCAGAAAAAGATTAGGATTTTCTATGTCGCTGCTAGGCGTGGGCCTTACATAATGTGCTGCGGCGAGTAACATCGGGCAACACAAAAGTCAAAACGCTCATTATCAGAAAAATGGACCTCGAATTTGGCGGTGATTCAGCCTACAGCACTCGTAGCAGTAAAGCCAAGACCATAATCTAGTCTTTTAAAAGATTGTACTCCTACTAGAAATCATTTTTATATTGAAGACTGTAAAACATATCACATCGAATAAATAAATAACATTCATAATCAGAACATACATTTGTAAAGCATATAATTGTGGCTATAATTTTATATCGCACGGGATATAAAATTATAGCCACAATACTTTCCACGTGTCATGACGAGACGACTCGACTGTATCTTAACCCAGTTCTTTGCAACCATTCGTTTCCTCTTTTCTTTATACAGACGGAAAAGGTGATCTCCGGTCAAACAACAAATTAAATATCACATAAAACAATTCAAAAAGCTTAAACTTTCATTTTAAGCGGGTGCTGCATGTAATTTATCCAATTTCACATATCGTGGAGAAAATGAGTGGAGGTTTCTGCTTATCATGTGAAAATATGTTTGTGCCACATCTTGTTATGTATCTATGTGCTTAGAGCGCGTTTTTACTCGCACGCTTCAAATCCGCAATAACAGTAGCAGTGTAGTCAGTGGGGTAGCACGGCACGACACTACTTCAGCAACTCTTTCAACGTAGGTGGGCGCAACGTATTTCTCTAAGTAGGCGTAAAATGTTTTTGTGCAGAAATTCATCATAAGTTCCATTGAAGTTAGCTTATAAGATGAAATTGTAAAGATCCCTGTGTTCTAAATCTTTAAAGTTTGAATAGCTTAATTATACCTAAAATAACACAACATCAACAGCGTCACGCTCACTGAATATCGCAAGTGTTTTTTAATGAAAACGCCCTCACATAGTACGGAATTTAAATATTTGTATTGTCCTGGTTGTAACAAGGACTGGCTTAGAAGAGACTAACAAGACCAACATCTCAATTTTTAGCATCATGTTTGACGAGATATTAAGTGTTTTTCCCTAGCAATTACATGATCTCTAGATAAAAAAATATGAGACAAAGAAAGGGCTTTTGTGGAGAAAACAAGAAGTAACAGGTTTCGTATTTGCTTGAAGTTTAGAAGCCAAAAATAGGGTAGACCGAGGCGAATCGGATCAGGGGGTGAATCGGATCAAAATAAGAAATTTGTGAATATTTTTAATACAGCGTTGACAAGGAATACCAGCTACTGACGTCTCACATGCCATTTTCACCCCGCACCTCCTGCCATCGGTGGCGTTTCGATCCGACCAGTACTTGAGCGTCAGCGCCGCTCGCCAGAGAGTAACTTTTTGTGTACGTTACAATTTTCACGCTCATCTAAACTACATGCTTACTATTTGTTGGTGTTAATGTAAGAATTTGTGTTAAAACTTTGAGTTATATAGCTTAAACGGTTTGGAAATAGGTCTATTTTAGGAAACATTTTAATTTTTAAGCACTGTATTATAGGTTTATATGTGAAATGTTTATTTGAAAAGTCTTCAAGATGGGGTGATTCGGATCGCGTCATCGGGGGCTAATCGTATCACTTATTTAAAATGATTTATTTTACTTTTTAGAATAATTAAGCATATTTATTCAATTAAAGATGGTTCACACATATAAAGGACAAACAATAAGGAGAACAAGCAGGAAAATGGTCCCCAAACAAAAATTATAGCCCCAAGTGAAGTACTGGTCTAAGAATTAATCTTGGGCCGGGCTGCTGAGATTTAAAAAAATAGACACACAATTTAACAAAGAATAGTTTCTCTCTCCAATGATGTCATTAATACACGTGGTAGACAATAAAACTAATATAGCATTTGTCTCCACCTCAGTGTAAGATTAATCTTGACGAAAGAGATGCTAAGAAGAAACTTAAAACTGCCGAAAAAGTTGTGAAAAAAGGAGAAACAGACTGATACCAAAGAAAATATTAAGACAAAGAATAATAAAAGAACACCTTGAATAAGAATCGAATGCGAAGCACAAAAATTGGCTTTGTATTTACTGATAAAAAAAAATATTCATTCACCATCACGTAAAGAATGGTACCATGAAAAAGTACTGGTCTGGGTGGGAAAGAAGATGATCCATGTGATTTATGTTTTAGTAAGTAATTAATATTGTCCTGATTATTTATTATTTTAATATTGCCATTGATGCAAAAGCTTATAATGTTGAGAAAACCTTAATTTTATGTATGATCCTATTCGCCCCGATGATTGGGGCGATTCGGATATTTCTCTTTTCTTTAATTTTGATTAATATTTTGCACAATTTATGAGTTATTTTAGTTTTGAAATGTTTAATATGTAGCTAAATAATTACTGCTTACCGCTATGGCCAATAAAGTTACATATATTACACATTAGTATGATTTTTATGTCCTCAAATAAAAAGTGATCCGATTCGCCTCGGTCTACCCTACGTTGATATCAGTAGAAATAAATATTTTCTAACAAGTTTTAATAACACACATTTTGATACCGAATAGACAGAATGTGACGTCATATGAAGGCATCCTTACCCCCCCTCCCAAGGAGCAGCTCCGTCGTAAAGTGACACAAGTTGAAGCGCGTCACGCCAACAGAATTTCACTCAGGAGCGCTTTATTGCCGCCATTAAGTGATTCTGCGAGATAGCTCGTGATTTACGCCGCCATTTTTCCCTGATAACGTTGCCACAGTGTTGATTTTATTGCTACTGACGTTAATCTCATTGCTTTTTTAATGATTACAAGGCAGATATTTCTTTTTGGCAAATTATTTGGCTATAAAAGGTACAAATTTTTTATTACCTTTGACTTTTACGGTAATTTTCTTGACTTTTACGGTAATTTTCAGTGAAATAGCTTCAGTTGTTATTTATGTTGTACAATCTCTCCATGAGATGACTTACACGACTAGGCTTTTCTTTATAAAGACTAGTCCCTGATAGTCCTGATCCCTGTACCTACTGAGAATCATATCTGTGCTGTGGAGAGTAACGTCGGACTAAATAAAACGCTCATTATCACAACAATGGACCTCGCAATTTGTTGGTGATTCTTCCTACGGTACCAGATGTGGTACCAGGCAGACAGTGGAGATCCAACACCAAACTAGTTTTGGAATAATTTTTGTATTGAACACTGCACAAACATGTCACACAGAACAATTTCATATAACTTGGAGTAAAAAATCGTGACTAACGCCATCTTGGAGGGCGTACAACAGTTTTGCTTAAGTATATCACAAGATGAAGATAGAAGTGATATAAACAGAAAATGTATTACTAGATGATAAGAAAGCTTAGAAACCGCAGGGCAGATTTGTGCCGAGTTCTATGTGTACGGTGACACTGCAGTCTCGAACGATTAGTCAGGGCCTTGCTTCTGGCTTGCCTTTATGGGTTGTTGAAGTGATTTTCAAAGGACAGCCGCAGGATTCTCAACTAGCTTTGGCTTGCCTTGGTGAAATTCCGAGTGAGTGTATATTGGTAAAATCATCATATTTTACTGATAGAAGCTGTAGTCATACTCCGATATTAGGACTACCACCGTTGCGATTCTGACTCCCCATAACGACTGTCAAAGACTTGTCTCGTGTGGTCAATCCCATATCATTCGCGCAGAGCTAGACGGCTTGGCGACCACTACGGCACCAGTGTCGTCTAATTAAGTATTAGTCACTGTGTTGTAAAATTTAATATGTGTCGTTCAATATTCCAACGAGTGAATGGAGTACTAAAACGATATGTAATGAAACCATCCTTTTGTCTGTAGGGCTCTCACGTGTTAAGGCGAATCAAATTATGTCGATCGCAACCTATACTCGTGTCGGATTCGGCGAAATTCAATCTAGAAGTTGTCTCTGGCTCTATAAATAATGTCAATACATTGAAACTGACATATTCTTTGACACATATCCAACGAGACATTTAATTTGCCGAAGGGTAGGCAGACGTTATATTGAACTTAAGCTTTTGCCAACTATATTTTATAATATATCTTTTTACGTTTTCAGCTTTTAACTAAAGCGTCAAGTAAGTATGAATGTCATATTTTATGAGTTGTATGGTTTCACTGGCTCCAAAAAGAATGAGTCGGCTCTATCAGGCGGTTTCACCTTACGAAATAAGTAGAATAATCGGGTAAATGGAGCATTGATAGAGAAAAGTGTAGAAATACTTACATAATAATACTGTTAACTGTATATTTTTGTCCCAAATAAGCTTTAAGCTTCGATTGATTCATAGTCCAAGAGTACGTTCCCAAATTGTAAATTCGAGTAGGCTGCTGTACAGAACATCGATTTAAATTCAAAGTACTTTACGCATGATAGCCATCGTATAAAACCTTATTAATTCGCCTCACTCATATATTATGGCCCTATAAGGCAACCTAATTGCCACCATTGTGAAAAACATTGTAAAAAATCTTAACCCATTTAAATTTCGAAGCCATTTTGTTACCCAGTTACTAAGTGAACAATCAAGCCAATTTTTTAAATCAGTATTACCATCCTTTTAACTTTATTCAAGCTAAAACTCGCAGAGTTGCAAAAAGGTTACATGGCGAACGAACGAAAGCACTTTCGTCGTATTTAGGTTCCCTTTTAGAAGTTCAACGGAGCAAATCTATAAAGTTTTCATTGTTTCCGACGACAGCAATGGCGAGACACGAATTGAATTCGATCGGCGGGATTAAATGTTTGTCAGTTGTTAGAATGGATTATTTTATGTGTGTTTAGTTTGAAAATAGTTGTCAAAGGATCTAAATAAAATAGTTATGTGTTATATTCGTTAAATATATTGTTATAATGATAGCGATTATTTTCATTTACGAACTTATCTTTGAAAGTAAATAATAATAGCAATATGATATACATAAAATGAACACAGAAGATATTTCAATGTCTCCAAACTTCGAAATAGTTGTATATTTTATAAAATTAAAACGGAAAATTTTCACGGCTAATTTAAGCTTTCTTATTTATCGAGTGTTGGCCAGCTTGCACTTGGCCAGCGTGGTTGACATGGCCTTACACTTACATAGTGTAAAGAGGCAAATGCGCAGCAATGTAACAGGGATGATGACAACTTACTGCACAATTAACTGTCATGCAGAGGGTATCGCGTTCGAATCCACGTCAAAGAGCTCAGATATTTACATAGAGGCGCATTTCCTATGCGCTCTGAAGACAAACTTTCTGTGACGCAAATTGCCGCTTGGCGACGTGGCAGTCTGTCTAAACTGGAGACAGTCCCCACATGGAATCGGCACACGAAATGCTTAAGAATTTTGCTACTATGTAAATCTGTATTCATTGTCCACGGCGCGTACCACTAAACCTTTTAAATTTATGTACGTGTTAGATTATGAATTATCACTTATCTTGACGGTCAGTTGATCTTTGACAGTCGTTACGTGGAACCTGTATCCTCAATGTAACCAGGATGACGCTAAGAACCATAATGATGACTGAGCTATACAGTATAGTACAATCGGACCTCGGTCTCCAAGCCAAAGGCTTTAGGATTTAGGCCAAGGATAGCGGTAAGACGATGACTCAATTAGGTATTCTATTATAAGCTAGAGTTAGATTTGCGACTGATGAATATTCATTACATTGTATTAAGGCCATTCTACACTACGGACACTAGGGTAAGAAATCTAAGGTATCCTACATTTCTGGGCTAGCAACACACTTGATCATATTTTTTAAGTGCGAACCCTACGCGTCGCCAACATGTGTGATGTCGCTCAATTTAATTGGTACTCGTTATACCACAGTAACGAGACACCGCACGTGACGTCATAACGAGCAACTGAGCAATAGCGGCAATAGGAGCAACCGACATCAATCATCGCTGTGTTGCTGACGTGACGGGGACTAGCGGACCGCTGGACATTCTCACGGTGGTCAAAGACTTGTCAATTATCTAGTACCGAATGTATTAATCTATACTAATATAATAAAGCCGAAGAGTTTCTTTGCTTGTTTTTTGGTTGAACGCGCTAATCTCGGGAACCTGGTCCGATTTGAATAACTCTGATCATCTGTGATAGAGAGCCGTTTTATTGAGGAAGGCTATAGAATAAAGAACATCACGCTATGAATCAAGGGTGCAGAGCAGTTGCCCTAAATAATGCGGATGTAACCGTGGGCTCATCTAGTTGTAGGTAGTTATTTACATATATGTCGGCGGATTGCTTGATTTTTGGCCGGTATCTCGCCCGGAGTCTCCAAGAGAAGTGATCGTTGTGTTGCTCCGTTGAACGTCAACCGTCACCCCCCCTCTTCAACTATAGCGAACGTCACACTAGACTCTGTCGAAGCGCGCCATCTTCACACTTCCGTTTCGTAGTCTATAATAATACTAGAAGACGCCAGCAGCTACGCCTGCATTTTTTTTTAATTTACCCGTATTGGCCGATCCCGTGGGAATTTCGGGAAATCTCTTCTTAGTGCACCCCTACGGTCCCCAAGGAACATACATGCCAAATTTCAGCTTCCTGCGCCCAATAGTTTCGGCTGTAGCGTGTCTGTCAGTCAGTCAGTAACGCAAGGATTTTATATATTAAGATTATCAGATCATACAGGCAGGTATCTATATCATAAACATATCTATTGCTATCCATGTAGGCAGTCCTGTCCGTCTGTACGAAGGCGATAAACTCAAAAACTACCGAACTGATTGATATTTGTACGATTTTCAGAAATAGATGGTGTGACCGTGTGATTCCAAAGAAAGATTTAAAGTGTGTTATTCAGGCGGGAGGAGACGCGGGTGAATTAGACATTAGTTAATTATTAATGCCGGTTTTAACGACTTTTTGAAATTGACAACATAGTAAGGCTTAGTGGTTTTAGCCGCTGACTCTGCACTTGTTACAACGTCGAGTGTTGTGGGTTAAAACAGTTTGCTTGCCCCATATTCATTTTTTGAATCTGTGTGTTCTAAGTGACCTTTGAATCTTCCGTAGTAGGAAAAATACAAATACAGGTACAAAATATTGGTATTTTTCCTGCAATGGAAGATTTATTCCTATTGTGGGAGTAAAGTGGACTCACGGTACTTCGACAAACTTTTGGCAGGCCAGTGTCGGACTATCGAATATTTCGGATTATAGAGTACCCCCTATAGTCCGGCGTTTTTTACCAACGAGTACCTTGAAATCCGACAAATTACAAACCCAAACATAATTTTTTATGTTACACTGAATTATTATGCTTCATTATGTATGTTAAACTTAGTAATACATATAATACAACACAAACAATAATCAAAATTTATGAATAGATAAGGGCACAATATAAAAAAATATTCATCATTTTGTTTCCGTTTGACATTATTGAAACCCGAAGTCATGTCGGATTACAGGGGGTGCCGGATTAGCCAGGGGCCGTATTACTCCCCCCCGTGGGATCTCCACCTCGTCGTGGTGGGTGGGCCTAGTAACCGTGGATTGGTGACCCGCGGTGAAGCTAAGAGGGATCCAGGAGGGGACGCTCCGCGTGGGCTTGACGGAGGCCTGCGCAGGATGCGTCCAAAGGGGCGGATGCGAGGGACAGTTCTTCTGTCCCTCGCAGTCGGGTGCGGTCGCGGGAGGAGAGGCGTGTCGGTGTTGCGTTGCCGCGCGCCCTATCTCCCGCGACCAAATGGGGGCGCACCATTCGATGCGTCGCGGTGGGGCCGCAGAGGAAGAGGAGATGCGGTGTTGCGTTGCCGTCCTCCCTATCCTCTGCGGCCGCTGAGTGTTTTGGCGGCGGAGCCCAACACCTTCATCCGCCGCTAAGGGGGTTTTGTTCGGGGCCCGCCTGACCATCTGGCGGGCCAATACCCGTCGGGGGGTAGCGAGGAATGCAATGATATAAGAAATAAAATGGTGAAACCCTTGGTGAAATCCGACACACGGGTACATGGAGGAAGTCGAGGTGGTTTTTAGTGGAAACACCACATACTCCGGCTCTTATTTCCCCCAAGAGTCGGAGATCCGAAGGGATTTTCCACCTCGTAAAAAAAAAAAGAAAAAAAAAAAGGAATCGTATTACTGCGGCTCCACTGTATTTATTTTTAAAGCAATTGTCACTTATACAGTGCAAAAATTAATTGCACTTTTATGAACATACATACATACCTACATAGATTCACGCCTGTTTCCCCGAAGGGGTAGGCAGAGACATATTACACGCCCACTTTTCGCCAGTGTTTTGATCCCACGTAATAGGTGGCGAGCCTATTGCCGCTTATCGGGATATTTTGTTTGCCAGAGCCTCGTCCGTTGATCGGCAGGTGCACCACTTGCAGGTGAGGTTGGCTTGGGACCCTAAGTTCTTGGTGGGAACCCTATGCATACAAAATGTAATACAGATAAACTTTGTGATCATGGATTTATAAATACTTCATAGTTTGCCAATTACAGAATGAATAGATACAACTAATTAGTGATTTTCGTATGAAACGATGATCTGTTGTTATAACGTAAATACTAGTATGAATTATCTTGGTTCATCATTTATTCCTGTTAAACTCTATACTAATATTTTTTAAGTTTCATCACATTCAAGAGAATTTTGTAATAACATTAATTACGCAAAAAAATACATCATATTTTTTATTTTAGACGGAAAAAGAGTTGGCTGCATAACGATTTGCAGCAGGGTTCATATACGGAATTCACGTGGCTCTGCCGCTACAGACACCGCAGTGGTTTTAGAGAGAACGCCGAACTTCTGAATGGGCAATCCCTCCGTCATGCCTACCGCAAGAGGTGGAGAATGAGCCCGTAGTTTTAGTACGAGATCCCGTGAAAAATTTGTGCACTCATCGAGTTTTCGCTAAAAACCAAATTTTTATGTATTTATGATTAGGAGAATATATATTTAGTAGGTTGCCTATTAAAATGTGGCCGCAAGTATTTTTAAACAATTCTTTGGTTATTGATTTTTGGGAAAAAATTTCGTTCACTTGTTTTTTAAATAAAATATCGTCTAGATCACCCGTGATTTTTCAGAGTCTTTAATGTGCCTTGCTTTTTATCCTCTACTTTGGAAGCAAATAATATTATACTTGCAAAATAAAGAGCGGAATAATAAAATAGTACGTCGGGTTGTTTTGTAGCGGATATACGGTAACAGCTAGCTATCGGCGAAATTTATTCGTGTGGAGGCTGATTTAATTTAACGTTTCGGAATCCGTAGCTTCTACTATCTAGTAACACGACGGGTAGGTATCTTTAGCCCAAAGCACAAATACAGCACAACTGTATGTGTCAAACATGTTTGTCTATGGTTTCTCTGACGCGATCTACAAGGTGATTCACATCTTATTTTCGCTGTTATATTATTTTATCTCATGTATAGGCAATCTGCATTGATTAAATGATTCACTTCCAGCAACCTGTAAGTACCCATAAATACCGATTACCCTGCATAATCTGTATATATAAAATTCTTCTGGTTGGTTATGACTGACCGACAAACAAAACACAGCCGAATCTATTAGGCGCAAGCAGCTGGAAGGCATGTATGTTCCTTAGCAAGCGTATTAGTGGACAGAGAAGGGATCTTCTGAAATACTCAAGGTATTAGGCAGAATCGATTAATAAAATTGCTCGTATTAAATAAGATCATTATATTTTCACAGAATACACTTACTACATAGAGTCGCTTTGAATACAATAGGCCGAGATCCCAGGGCCGCCAGACCTTACTTATTTTCTCAGAAACGAATGTATAGAATAATATAATGTTAGTATGTGTCATGAGTGTACACATACTTGTTAGCTTGGATCGTGTGCCATTTTTTTAGGTACGGGGTGCTAAAGTTAGGTAAAAATAGTAACTTTTCTCAAATTTTCAGTGCTGATTTTTATGTATATTTTAAAAAATATTATTAAAAAATTATAAATAATACTGCCGCAATCATTACGGCGGCGGTATCTTTACCAGACGCTTTAAAGTTTCCAAAATATCTAGCTATCGGTAGAGACCACTAGGTGGCGCATTAAGAAAATGTATGGAAATTGTTCCTGTGAACCTTTAGCACCTCATAACTAAAAATTGGCCCACGATCCAAGCTAGCAAGTATGCGTATACTCATAGCAGATACTAACACTACATTATAAGAATATATATTATATACGGGAATTAACGCGAACATGCATTAGGTATTTACGTACATAAGGTAAACGTACGTAATTCCGGCAGTGTCCCGGTACCCGGTAACTAGTCGGTTTTTATCATTTTGTAGGTTTCTACCAAAAGAATATTGAAGTTTGAGAATTGCAATACATACTTGATATTATTTCGTATAATTCTAAAATGAACGCTGCTCAATAACTGTAATAGTTGCCAAACTATACTACAATGAAAGTGTAGTGTGCGAAAATTTTGTGGAATTTCGAGGTTCTGTCACTAAACTACGAAGCTACCACATTGTATTGATTTGCTTATCATATTGCTGCGGATAGCGGCACTGTGAGAGTGTTTATTTGCTTAAATATTTGAGTTAATTATCTCGCGATATAGTCCATAAGCCGCGATGAATTTAATGAAATAGTAAGTATTTTGGCATATTACATTTACTGGGACTCAGAAACCCCAACATGACCCAGTACCCGGCAATATTATACCCTTTTTTACCGGATACTGGTACACGAGTTAACCTCGTACTACCCGTTGCACCGGAGCCCATTACTGCACCTTAGTGCCTTGCAATAAGTCTCATTATCCTTTGAAACTGTAGTAGTGTATTATTTGAGTATTAATTATAACATTATATATTCTGCCTGATGCTGAGACGTACATTACCACTTGATTCTAAACCCTATCATATGCAAGGGCTTGATGTTTATATTTCAAAACGTATTTTATTACGAGGCATAAATACTTATTTATAATGAAAAATAAAACGGTGCTCTGCTCTCATTTCTTAATTTGTATAGAGTACTCGCTTGATGGAGCTGGAAAGTGGCCATAGGAACTCCGCAATAAAACGACACAAGCCCATCGAGTTTGAGCTCGTTTCAATCGTATTGACGAGTACTCTGATCCTATATGGCAACCAAAGTTTGATGATGCGTTGTCAAAGTTGACTTCAAGGTAGATTTCAAATCATAGTTGAGTTCAACTGAAAGAGGAGTTCCACTGAAACATGAGTTCAACGTGACAGACCAATTGGGTGACCACAGAGCCCTCGAGCTACTTTACCGAAGTTACCTATCCCGGATGTCAAACAGAGTGAGGTACGGATGGCATTAGAGTAAATTAGGAAAAATAAAGCACCTGGTGATGACGAAATCACTGCAGAACTCCTCTGAGCAGGTGGAGACACAACCTTGAGACCTAGCAAGTCTTTTCAATACCGTCATCCACAAAGGTTCAAAACTGCAGCGGGTGTGTGGCGATTCTATTCTTAAAAAAGGTTGCAAAACTTTATTGAAGAATTACAGATCCATTTCACTCCTGAGCCATATCTACAAGTTGTTCTCGAGGGTTGTAACAAACGACTCGACGACTTCCAGCCATCAGTGCAAGCCGGGTTTTAAAAAGGCTTCATCACCGTGGACCACATCCATACTGAAGACCCATAAGTACAACCAGCCGCTGTGTATGGCATTCGTGGACCACCAGAAAGCCTTCGACTCTATCGAAGCCTGGGCAGTTCTTGACAGCCTGCAACGATGACGCATTAGCTGGCGATATATAGAGGTGTTAAGATACATAGAGTTGCGTAGGGGAGTCCGGCAAGGGGATTTAATATCTCCAAAGCTGTTAACCAAGGCACTTGAGAATGTCTACAAGACACTGGAGTGTGTTCAACGAATATCAACGGCGAGTACATCTCACACCTTCAATTTGCTGACGACATCGTCCTAGTAGCAGAGACGTTGGAAGAGCTTAGCGGAATGCTGTTGACTAAAACGAAGGTAATATTCAATGAACACGTCGTGTTTAGACCGATCTGCATTGACGGTTCCTTGCTCGAAGTTGTGCAACAGTGACATACTGTTGTTGACATACCTGGGGCAAGTAATACAGTTGGGTAGACACAGCATCGAGAAGGAAATCGATCTCATCAGGAAGAGAACTGGAGTCACCCACATAGCTCGCCGTATAAGCAGTCTGAAGTGGCAATGAGCTGGCCACGTCTCCCGAAGGACCGACGACCGATGGAGCAGACAAGTCTTAGAGAGAAGGCCCAATTTTAGCAAATAAAGAGTGGTTGTTGAGCTGACTGCACGGTTGGCGTCATGGTTTAAAAGGCCACCTCGCAGCTTGGAACTTGCCTAGTGTTGTGGGTTCAATACTGGGTGTTCATCGTGTCGGTTGTATGTTGGTAAAGACTCCCGCGACACTGGGTTTATCCCTAGTGCGTGCGTTGTTCTATTAAAAAAGGGCCTTGCGAAGCTATAGATTGTACCTAAATTGTAATTAAACCAAGCGCATACGAAATTTTCTTGTACCTGTTTTATATCTTAGATTTTGATATCTCTTTTCAGAAACCTACATAACAATTTTGTTGTTTAGCTTAAAGCCAAAGAAAATTACTGTAAGAATTCACTTCTTACAGTAATTTTAAAAGTTCAAAAACAATGTAATGTAGGTATACTTTTCTTTGTTTTTAGTTTATTTTAGAAAGCAGTTGAAAAGATATAAACATAGTATTACGACAATTTTAATTCGTGCTTGTGATTTCCTTTGAAATACATTTCAATAAAAATCTTTTCTTTGACCCCTTTAGATACATAACAATGACATTACACAATATTTAAAAATAAAAAGGTCAAATATTATAAACTTTAACATTAAGCAAATAGGGTTCAAATTCGCGGTTAAAATTTGCCGGTATCTGGGACAATCTACCGTTTACTAGGACAAATCTACCGGATACTGGTACAAATGGGTCTTTTCAAGCTTTATTAAAATTTAAGTATTCTTAACGTCATATATATCAAAAGCTACAAAATTGCTCGAAAACAAGAATAAATTATCTATAAACATCCGTAAATTTCATTTTTGTTAGTCTTTTAACCTTGTCATAGCAGACCTGCAAAGTCAGCGAAGTTCAGAATTTCACGGCTATTGGGACGTTTACCTTACCTTTTTTGCTTGACGTTTCGAGACGGTTGTACGTCCCGTGGTCGCAAGCTGACTGGTGTTGCGATGTCACGTCTCCGAGTGCGAGGTAGAAGATTCTATTTCTACCTCCGGGTTGTTGATTTTCGAAGTACCGACGCATAACACACTAACCGTATCTGTATATTGAACATTCCCCGACTGCGCATTAAAGTGGGGTGTTGTTTGTTAGTCGAATCACTGGATTCCACGCCGATGACAATTTGAAGCCCTCTTCCCGATTGAAATTTTTTATGTTTTCTGATTTCGATCGCTTCACGCACAACTCTTGGGTAAAAGTGGCGTTCCGTGGAGAGGACTTGGGGACGATGAAATTCAATCCAGTGATTGGTGCCCGATTGAAGTAAATGTTCCGCAATCGCCGATTTGTTCGTTTGACGCTTCTTTACAGCTGCGATGTGCTCCTTTATACGTTCAGCGATAGTCCGCTTCGTTTGCCCTATGTAAGAGCTTCCGCAGCTGCAGTTGATTTTATAGACACCTGGGGTTTGTAGCGGCAGAACATCCTTTGGTGTGCCCACCATGTTGTATACTTTGGCCCCTGATGTAAATACGGTCGAAATGGAGTAGTTTTTTAACTTGGCTCCAATTTTATCCGTAACACCTCTAATGTAGGGCATGTAGGTCGGTTGTCTATTTACCGCCGGATGTTTTTCTCGCGTGATAGGCCGCGTCATACGTCGTTGTACCTGGTATCCGTTCTTCCTGAGTACCTCCTGAACATGGTCTAGCTCTAGCTTCAAATGCTCAGGGTCACAGAGGTCATGTGCTCTGTTTTTTAGTGACGTCACAACGGATTGCAGGTGTCGAGGGTGGTGGTACGACGTGGCGTGCAGGATCTATCTGTGTGTGTAGGCTTCCGGTATACGCAGTGTGTTAAGGACCCATCTGGTCTCACAGTCACTTTGCATCCAATAATGACAACGATCTGTCTGATGCTAAGCGCCTTTTCCTCAAAATGTTCCATCCAGATATTAGCCAGTACTGGGGCTACTGGACTCCCCATTGCCACACCATCGATCTGGAGGTAATATTGGCCTTGGAAGAGGAAGTAATTGCCATCTAAGCAGTGTTTTAGTAGATCAATATAGTTGTGAGGCATATCATTGTCACTCAGTCTGTCCCTCACTACGTCCAGATATTCCCTTATTGGAACATTGGTAAAGAGCGACTCAACGTCAAAGCTTACCATTACATCTTCCGGTTCCAATCGGATGCTTTGTACGATCTGGACGAAATGACGCGAGTTCTTCACGAAAGACGGTGTCATACCGACTAATGGCTGCAATACCGATGCAACGTGCTTTGCAAGGTCGTAAGTAGGCGAGGAAATCTGACTTACGATAGGCCGCAGTGGCACGTTGGGCTTATGTACCTTAGGCAGACCATATAGCCTAGGTGGTTGGTATGGCTTGGGACCGTATAACTTGCTGTACTCATCTTCCGTGAACAGGTCCTGGTGGTCTTGTATCAGTGCTCGTATTCTGCGCATTCCTCTGGCCGTGGGGTTATATGAGACCGGCTTATACATCTTGTTATCACATAACAACTCTCATACCTTGTCCGTATAATCAGCCGTATTCATCACTACAGTGTTTCTACGTTTGCCTTGTCGGCTTAAGCACTAAAATATCCTGGTTGTCCCGAATCCTTTTCAGTGCTTGACACTCTTCCATAGTGACATTGCTGGTGGGTATCTTCGACTTCCGTAATATCACCGCGACGTCCTGTCGTAGGGTATCGGCATCACCGGGCGGTACTTTATTACGGATAATCGTCTCCTCAACACTGTTGATTATATTTTCGTACGGTATTCGCTTAGGTGTTAAGGCAGCGATAGCCTAGTGGAGATACCAACAAACTGCCATGCAGAGGGAATCAGGTTCGAATCCACGGCGTGCACCAATGACTTTTCAGAGTTATGTGCGTATTGAATTGTTAATTATCGCTTGTCCCGTGCCTCGGAGAACACGTTAAGCCGTCGGTCCCGGTTGTCATGAAGATCTTTGACAGTCGTTATAGGGCGTCAGTACCAGGTACCTTCTAAATAAACTGACACTAGTCTAAACCATGGAATATCGCTATCCCTTCGGGTTGCGGAGGGCAGACAGGCAGTCGCTCCGTGGAAAAGCTAATATTCAGCCAAATTCGGTTAGACTAGTGAGCGGACCCCAGATTGAAACTGGGATAACGCTAAGAGGATGATGATTCGCTTAGGTGTTAATGCGAAGTTTAAACCTTTGGCCAAGATGTTAATCGTAGATTCATCTAAACTCGCGTTGGATAGATTAATTACGGTGTTACTGGTTCGTACCGATTCCGTAGGTAACGTTTTATTCGCATACCGTCGGTTTAATAACTTCGAGAATTTTCGCTCGTGAGTAGCCCTACATAGTTCGAATGTCCGACTTGCTTGTAAGAACGTTATCCGATGACACTAATCATAATCAACGCGAGATAGGAACTCACTACACTTCGTATGCACGGTATATAACTCACACTGTACACTATTCAGCTCACTATGTTTGTTGCGTATTAACTGTCTCAGGAGACGTGCACTCGCGTCATATAGAATTTTACGGGAAAATGCAGCTGCGGTAGCTCTTACATAGGGCAAACGAAACGGACTATCGCTGAACGTATAAAGGAGCACATCGCAGCTGTAAAGAACCGTCAAACGAACAAGTCGGCGATTGCGGAACATTTACTTCAATCGGACACCAATCACTGGATTGAATTTCATCGTCCCCAAGTCCTCTCCACGGAACGCCACTTTTACCCAAGAGTTGTTCGTGAAGCGATCGAAATTAGAAAACATAAAAATTTCAATCGGGCAGAGAGCTTCAAATTGTCATCGGCGTGGAATCCAGTGATTCGACTAACAACACCCCACTTTAATGCGCAGTCAGCGAATGTTCAATATACAGATACGGTTAATGTGTTTTGCGCCGGGCGGAGGCCCGTGCACTTCAACTCATTTAACACCATCGAACTGCACTGACTTCTACTCTCTGCACCTGCGTCCATTGCAGAGTTTGGCGAATGGCCTTAGGGGAGAGCGCAAGTCGTGTAGATCCCTAAGGCAAGGCTGGTGGACTATCCTTCCCGAGGTTGCCGCCCGCTTTTGGTCTGGTTCCCTATGAAACAGACGCAACAGAAACCTCCAGCCGCCCTCACCCACACACACGTACATGCACACATACACATACATTCACCACACTGCTTCAATCACTCACACGGACGCGCACACATACACACACCACACCTACACACACACACACACACATACACACACACACACACACACACACACACACGCCCACGCACACACTCATACGAAGCAAACAATATGGAAGTGAAACAAAAGAAGCAACTACCCCAGGAGGGTACCAGCGTCCGCGACGCTGGAGAATCCCTCCCTGCACCCTCGGGTCCAGGCTGCCCCACGTATTCTGGGGGGGGCAATGTTTCACGAGAAAGTTTAGACCTGCACGACCTGGCAAGCGCCATGCCTCGTGCAGAACATATTACCAACACCTCCTGGACGGTGGTACCGCGTCGAGCAGACGAACGCCGCGAGGCGAACGTTGGCTCCGCGTCAACCGGAACCGGTAGAGGCAAACACCGCGGAAAGCGCTCCCGTCATCATCGACGCCAGCGCGAGTACGCAGCGCACGCGAGAGGTAGCGAACCGACAACGTCGGCGAACGCACCCCCCGCGGGAGGTAGCGAACCGACAATATCGGCGAACGCACCCCCCGCGGGAGGTAGCGAACCGACAACATCGGCGAACGCACCCCCCGCGAAACGACAAACAGCTGGTGCAACGCACCAACGCGAACACCCGGCCCCAGCCAGCGCGATTAGGAAACCGCCCAGGATGATGCAATCGGCCGGACGCGGCGCGAGTGGTGGACGCAGCAGCTCAGGCATGCAAGCGGAAGCCACGCGGACGGCGAAGAGTGAGTCTTCGGGCTCGCTCCCGCCGGCTGCACGCGCCGCTCCGGCCGGTGCAGCACCGGGCAACCCCCGTCGCGACCCTCCGACGGCAGTCAGAGATGCGGAGCCGGCAGCCCCATGGGGCATCACCGGGCCACGCCGCAAACGCGGCCCTAGAAAACGCGGACCTCGGCACGCACCAACCAACCTGGCGCTCTCGGGACGGCCCACTTCGGCGACACCGTCGAAGAGGAACCGTCACGACGACACACCACCAAGCGCCACGTCGAAGCGTGCAAGAGTGGACGCAACACCCAAGAGGGCAACGATTAGCTACGCCGATGCGACTAACTCGCATCTGATGGTGGCCGTCGTTGCCACTCCACCTACAGACCTGACGGTGGAACAAGCACGGCAGCTCGAACGCTCCATAGAGGAGCGGATTCTAGAAGCAGCCTTCGCACCTCGGTCAAACAACGAGCCTGCACTCGCGCCATCCTTTAGAGGCAAACCCCTCGCAGCAGGAGGTGTCCTAAAGTTATGGTGCGAGGATGAAAAATCACTGGCGTGGCTCAAACAGACGGTAGCGGGACTACAATCACCGGTTGAAGGAACCAGGCTGACCGTCATCAGGCAGACGGATCTCGCGAAGCGCGTACGCGCATCGCTCTGGCTGCCGAGGTCGACCAGCCTGGACCTCCCGAAGATTCACCAACTCCTAGCTGCCCAAAACCCGTGGTACGCTGTCCAAACCTGGCAACTATACAGCGCTACCATGCAAGAACACGGCCTGTACCTATCTCTGGGCATCCCGGAATCGGAAATGCCGAAAATCGAGGCGCGCGACCGCCGAGTCTCCTTCTTCACCGGCAGCGTGTACGTAGTGTTCCACGCTGCCGGGGCGGGAGGTGGCGGGGCGGCTGCCGCGCCCGGGGAGATGCCGCTCGCCAGTAGGCAGAGACAAGCGACAACACCGGCCGAACCTTCCACGTCGGGCACAGCCCGAGCACACACGACGCCCGCAGCGACTAACATCGCTGTGACGGACGTCGACGACGAGCACGACTCGTCTGACGGGGAGTCCGTGGACACCAATGTTCTCGGATCTTCGTCAGACTAGAGTCGTACAGACGAACCTCCAGCACAAGCAAATTGCAACGGCTACCCTACGCAGGCTGCTGGAGGTTAACCACCACACAATAGCCCTAATCCAGGAGCCGTGGATTAGAGGCGACACCATATGTGGACTCAACAACATCGGAGGTAAGATATTGCACTGGAGCTCGGCTCCTAAGCCGAGAACATGCATATACATTCCCCGAACGATACCAGCATTGCTGCTGACTAACTTTTGTTCTAGAGATCTCACAGCCGTGGGAATACGAACAGGGCCCAATGATCAGATGCTAGTACTAGCTTCGGTCTACATGCCCGGTGATGAGGAGATCCCATCGAAGGAGCTGGCCGAGCTATTGCAGCACTGTGAGGACCACGGCTGGCCAATAATACTCTCGGCAGATGCTAACGCCCACCATCCACTGTGGGGAAGCCCCGAGGCAAATAGACGAGGTGAGATCCTAACTGAATACATCTACACAACAACACTAACTGTAATCAACAAAGGCTCAGAGCCCACATTTGTTAGCTCCAGATATCAAACCATAGTAGACATTACACTGGCATCGGATGGGGCCGCGGAACTTGTCACGAACTGGCATGTGTCCGCCGAACCATCCTTTGCCGACCACAGACGTATCTGCTATGACATACGAGTGCAAGAGAGGGTCACACAACCAAAACGCAACCCACGCAATACCAACATTGCGAGCTACAAGACCCTGCTCGAACAGGAAATAGCCATGTCAAATTTCAACGACATGACCGCAAGCACTACAAACATAGAACACAACACTAACTTACTAACAAAATGCATACAACGCAGCTACCAACAAGCCTGCCCCACCACACTACCGAAAACGAGTAGTAAAACCCAATGGTGGGGATCGGAACTGGAGAAGCTCAGGCGCAATCTGAGAAAACTCTTCAACCGGGCCAAAAACACAAGGAAAGACACAGATTGGGACAAATACAAAGAAGCCCAGTCGCACTACAAGAAACGCATACGATTCCGCAGGGGAGAGTCATGGCGAAATTTCTGCACCAACATTAACTCCACATGCGAGGCAGCCAGGGTAAAAAAGATCCTATCCCAGGACAGCAACAAGACCCTAGGCTCCATCAGAAAGCCTGATGGCACCTACGCAATTACAGACATGGAAATAAGCCAAGTGCTAATCGAAACACACTTCCCAGGTTGCACTGTGACCGACGACTGTGACTGGGAAGAATCAGAACACAGACCACCGACCCAAACAGACTGGACGATAGCCAACAACACGGTTACCGTGGACCGGCTGAAATGGGCAATTGATAGCTTCCAGCCGTACAAATCTGCAGGCCTGGACGAAATAACACCAGCACTTCTACAATGGGGCTGCACAACGATTGTGCCACAGCTACTCAGCATATATAGAGCATCTATAGCGCACAATTACATACCACGAAGGTGGAGGGAAGTAAAAGTCATATTTCTCCCAAAACCAGGCAAAACGGATTACACTCAAGCAAAATCGTTCAGACCTATCAGTTTAACCTCCTTCTTGCTGAAAACGCTGGAGAGGCTCGCTGACAGATACCTACGGGAAGGCGCACTGCTACGCAGACCACTACACCCGCAACAACATGCCTACAGAAGTGGCAGATCAACGGAATCAGCGCTTCACTGCGTAGTGGGGACCATAGAGACAGCGCTATCTGACAAACTTATGACCTTAGGCGCCTTCATTGACATAGAAGGCGCCTTCGACAAAACTAAATTCACCAGCATTAGCCGAGCCCTTGACAAGTTCGGAGTTGAACAAACCGTCAGTGGCTGGATTGATCAACTCCTGAAACAAAGGGCTATTCAATTCACGGTTAACACCACCACAAGGGGGATAGTAGCAAAAGGCTGCCCACAGGGAGGTGTCCTATCACCCCTGCTTTGGAACATAGTGGTAGACGATCTGTTGAGAAGCCTGAATGACAAATGCTTCTAAACGGTCGGCTACGCAGATGATATAACCATCCTAATCAAAGGAAACTCGGAAGACATGATCCATTATCGGATGCAAGCAGCCATCAGGATCATGGAACAATGGTGCAACCACCATGAACTGACGGTCAACCCTAATAAAACGGAGCTAGTACTTTTCACTAACAAAAGGAACACCCGTATGACCAGAAAACCAAAACTTTTTGGCACGGAGCTTAACCTATCGAGTGAAGTCAAGTACCTGGGCGTAACACTCGACCACAAGCTCAACTGGAATAAACACATCACCACTAAAACCACAAAAGCATGTACAATCTTCTGGCAGTGCAGGAGAATAATAGGCAAGAAATGGGGTCTCAAACCATTCATCACCCTATGGATCTACACTGCCATAATACGCCCCATGCTCACATATGGTGCAGTAGTGTGGTGGCCACGCACTGAACTAAGCACAGTCAAGAGCAAGCTGCAGAGCATACAACGCCTCGCCTGTCTGGCCACAACAGGCTGCATGAAAACAACTCCAACGGCGGCATTGGAGGTGCTTCTCGACTTGCGACCATTGCACCTCATCATCCAGCAGGAAGCAGGTGCCGCCGCGATCCGGCTCGATAAGTTCGGGCTTTGGAGAAGAGACGACCGTATAACCCATGTACGCCTGAAAAGGACATTAACCAACGAGATCCCGATGCTAGATGCAACGTGCGACCTCATACCTAAAACCTTTGTCTTTGACAAAAAATACCGCATACAACTGCATGAAGAGCACAAGGATAGCTCTGGTATACACGAAGTTAGAGTATACACAGACGGCTCAAAAACAAAGTATGGGACAGGTGCCGGAGTATTCTCCCATGACTTGAACATCAATCTCTCAACATCGCTTGGTAAACTCAACACCATCTTCCAAGCTGAATGCGTTGGGATTATAAGGGCGGCGACGGCGATCGCGGCCAGAAACGTGAGCAACCTGTCAATACGCATCATCACAGACAGTGCCTCAGTACTACAAGCTCTCGATGGCAACTGCTTTAACAGCGGCTTAATTATGGAGTGCCACCAAGAGCTGCAGAAAACTGCAGCGAGGAATCGGGTCACGCTCCAGTGGATACGAGGACACAGTGACTCCACGGGCAATGGCGCAGCAGACCAACTGGCAAGGAAAGGATCGGACACAACAACTCTGGGACCCGAACCAACTGTTCCGATACCTTTCAACCAACTAAAAACGTGGTTACGCGAGAGAACCCTACAACAACATGAAAAAGAGTGGGCAGAATTAAAAGAGTGTAGGCAATCTAAAGATGCCTTTCCCCAATTAGATAAACGACTCTCGCAAAAATTGTTGCACTCCAACAGGAAAACACTCAAGCATCTGACTGGCATAATAACCGGCCACTGTCCACTAAACAAGCATCTCTACAACATCGGCGTCACGGACAGCCCTCTATGTAGGGGCTGCATGGAGACCGAAGAAACACCCGCTCATGTGATCCTACATTGTACCAGCGTGAGCGACCAACGGACAAGGTTCCTGAACAACCCCAGAACCATGAGTGAAGCCATACGCAACACTGGTCAACTCATGGCCTTCTGGAAGGAGCTTGCATGGTATGAGTAGCAGGCGACAACCGTGTCCCTGCTAACGCACAATGGCCCAACTAAGTGGCTAAGTGCGGAAAACACCTGTCCAACTAACTAACTAACTAACATGTGTTTTGCGCCGGTACTTCGAATATCAACAACCCGGGGGTAGAAATAGAATCTTCTACCTCGCACTCGGAGACGTGACATCGCAACACCAGTCAGCTTGCGACCACGGGACGTGCAACCGTCTCGAAACGTCAAGCAAAATAAGGTATGTAAATTAATTAGCGTTAATTCCCGTATATCTATAGTATATAAAATTCTCGTGTCACAGTTTTCGTTCCCATACTCCTCCGAAACGGCTTGACCGATTTTGATGAAATTTTTTGTGCTTATCCGGTATCTATGAGAATCGGCCAACATCTATTTTTCAAAAAAAAAAGAAAAAAAATTTGCAAAACAACGTTTGCCGGGTCAGCTAGTAATATATATTCTTATAAACATGCAACGCGAGTGTTTAAAAGTTTCTATTAACACTACATTATTCTATACATTTCGTTTCTGAGAAAATAAGTAAGGTCTGGCGGCCCTGGAATCTCGGACTACAATATTTGGTATGTTATAAGTGCATAAATGTTCGGTTTTGAACTTAATTTGACGCATTAGTTGGTGAAGCGACCGTGAGCTGTGTGTGTACTACGATATATCGTTTCCCTCAATTGACTCTACTATTTATTTCCGTTTTATACTTTGATGAACAAAACAACACTATTAAAAATGTTGCTTATTAAAAAACCCTTTGGAATAGTCTACCGGATTTATGGATCCGTTCCGAACAATTAACGAAACCTTGAACGAAACGAAATAATTACGACTTTTTTCAATGCGTTCTGTGTACGTATTTAGTTTGTAGACATTAAATAAATTATTATTAATACTGGAAATTAAAATGTGTTAAATGAATGAATCATAACGTATGTAACCCACGTTTTCGAAATTCGAATGCAGTTGTTTTTATGATAGGCATTTGAATTTTTACATCGTCATCACACGATTGACGTTTTGAAAACAGAAAGATAATGTGATTAAAAAGTAAAAAGAGCAAAACCAGAATTGGTGCTTTACATTTTACATTTCCTCCTTGTTTATAATATTATAATATACGCATCAGTAATCTGATCTTTTTGGTTACTAAAGGGGTCTTTTCTGTTTAAGTACCTAACAATTACAGTTTTTTGAAGCTACCTACTAATTAAAGCCCAAAAAAAGTTAAACAACTTATATCCGTTTATAAAGCTATAGGCTAAAATAACCAAGTCTCATATTTCACTACAAGTAACATAATACGTACAAATTTTTAATTAGTCAATCAAGATAAAGGCTATCACACATGATCATGTATTTAATTACTAACGAATTAATTAATTGTATTTGTACAACTGTAGAACAATTAATTGTCTTGTTGTACGAGTGGAATTTTAGTCCGGACTTTTTCTCTAAGGACATTCTCAGTAGCGTCCGCGTGTCTGCAATATTGCCAGAGACTGCGAAAACAAATGTAATAATGTTGAAAGACATAGATAATGCAACGGATATTGTAGTAAGACAGGTGCAATTAAAAAATAAAACAATTTGTGTTATCCATAAATAGTTGTTTTGTCAAATCTTCTGTAGGTACCTAACCTAGTTATTTAACCTTGAGAGCTTTTTATACCAGCCATTATGTGATATATGTACCTACTCTACATGGATAGACGTATGGGTGGTTTATAAATGGGCAGTTTTTAATAGCAGAATAGAATAGAACAGATAGCTATAAAAGATCGTAAACTGCAAAATACGTTAAAAAGCTGGCACTTAATACACAGAAACATAAATAACCAATTTCATAACAACATGGACGCAACTTATAATTGCCTCATAACTCAATCAACTAGATTAAGTTAAATTATAACCAACTTCAGTCGGGTCGGAGGTCAAAAATGTCGAGTAGCCTTTATTCATCTTACGTTTGATAAATTTGATAAAGCCTTCACTAACGAGGTAAGCACTGGCAGATAATCATCTCGCACTTGACGATTATATTAAAAAATAATTAAATTTGAATTTCGAATCGGCTATGCGGCCGCCTTTTTCGATGTTATCTTTTTTATTTTATGGTATGTTTGGTATTTGATATTGTCAACTAATGAGAGGATTCTATGGGTTTGTTGCCACGTCAGGTTTTTTATTTGTTAATTCCCTCTTTAATTATTTTATAATCTGTTCATAACCCAATCGACTAAATAAATGTTTGCTTTCAAATAAATGAGTGACAGTTAGTTATGAGCGGATTAAGTTGGCATGAGGTGAGATACTTTATTTGGCAGAAAATTCCTAACGACGTCAATTAAATGCTAACATTTAAGTACCTATACATAAATCGATAGAATTCCTTTGATTTTAGTAGTAGTAGCAAGTACACGCTTGGTTTGTACGCATGGCGCTATAATTATATCCATAAGTAGCACATACTTAAATAGGTAACTATTAAAATTTTAGTGTATTGATAAGGCTTAGGTACATGCAATCCTTTGCAATTTTTGTAATTTATATAGACTATTCATAGTATTGGTTTGTCACTTGCTTAGCGATGAAGCAAAACATCGTGAGGAAACATACAAGAGTTATCCATGATTATCTCGAAACACATGAAAGGCTCTTACCCACACATTAGCCCGTGCCTAGCAGTGGGACAGTACAGGTATACGATATAATACATATATACAACTATGCATACATACATATATGTATAATACCATACAATATAGTATTTATAAAGAGCTGATGATGATCGATGACTTCCAAACAAAGAAGTATTCTTTACTCGATCCACGTATCGCACTTTAGACTCTACAGCGGTCAGTTCTTGCTGAACCAACACTTAAATGAAAAGAATAATTTAGACGAGTGATCCAAGCGGCTCTTATGATCTCTGCGTGCCCCTGGACCGCTAAGTAAACTCTCTCTACGGGGTGCTAACTACCCGAACATTTAAAATCATCATTTTATAGGTAATAAATACGATAAAACTAATTATAAAGTAACTAAAGAAAGTTTTAGTGGGGTCTCTACTTGTCAAAACTTTTATAGATCTATCAATATAACAATGTATTAGTTTTTCCTTTTAAGGTAGTTTAATAGTATTTTTGCGTCCCTTATTTCATGATTTTAAAGTCCACTGTAGTGCAAAAGTTTACTGCAAGAATGTGTCTTTTTATAAATCAATGTTGAACGTGGTTTGTCAGCCTATTACCGTGCGATGTTATACGATACCGGGGCACGACACTCGCTTAGTAGCCGCACGATTTACTTCACCGCAACATAAGTGGAAACAGGTGACCATCTCGTGAATAGGGCTGCTAACAATAGCTAGCAAAGTGATAAGTGTGCAATGACGATTCCATTTTACACGATTGCCCAATGAAGAGTTTAATGTAAGTACATGAACAGATTTTTATATTATCCCTAGTGTTGTCACTGGGGTAATTCCTAGGGATATAATTTATTATGACAAACGTTTTTTGTTAATTACGGAGAGCATCTATTCAGTCCAGTAGCGTGCCATTGGAGAGCCCTGTATCCATCAGTAGACTATGACAGGCTGATGATGATGAAGATCTATTCTAGGTTAGGTTTATACACAAGTCAAGAATTTAAACATCAATCATTTTACGTAGAATATTTACTTATTGAATTTGAACAAGTGAACCAAAAAAGCGAATCAGGATTTTCACACATCTTACAATTCCATTATCACTTTGTATAAACCATAAAGGTTATATTAAAAACGCGGTCAACCCTATCGATTGGTAATAGGTGACCACTCTGCGGTTACCACAGGCATTAGATGCCTTACGACCCAGTGTTGTGCCTTTACGATTCCAATCGGTATAGGTTTAATACCGTACAATGAAGATTACATTTGCCCGCCTCTTTGGTGGGTGCTAAAACGCTTGATGTATTTGAACTTGTGCTGTTTCAGTAACAGTCATTGCAAATTAGGATTACGCGAGCATGAGTTATTTGGTGAAGGGTTCTACAGACTTTTTTAAAGCAAGGTACTACTTGCGCAAGTAACAGCTACATACAATAACAAAACTTCTATGATTACTTCGGCTACACCAACATCATCATCGTCCTAGCCTTATTTAGGTTGCATCCAAGATGTTCAGAGATTGCCCTAGACTGATTGTGAATTGTTTGCAGAAGGCAGTGGAAGCTAAATTACATCCATTCAGCTGTTCAGAGCAAGGCACAGAGTCTGGACATATACGGCCGAATTTCTCGGCGCTAAGAATCAAAATACAATTACCTGGAGATCTTCAGTGGTGTCCTGGAGGAAATCTAGGATAAACACACTAAATTGGCCAATACAGTAGTGAGATATCGTTACTTTACCAGACTTCAACGCGACGTCTTTAAGGCACGTGGCGCGGTAGGAGAAATTCACAATTTCACAAAATGTCAATGTTCAATATAATATCACAAATTTATCAAGGGCTAACTGGCAGTGCCGGGCAAATCAGATAGCGGCAATTTACAAGGGTTTTACAAAATTTACATTTCACACGAGTAGCAAATGGTGTCTTCTCAATCAAGTCTTTACCGGAACGGGAAGATAATGATTTGTCTTTTCATAATGTGACTAGAGTCAAAAAATTACAATAGACAACCAATGATACCAAACTAATATTCTCGATGTATACTAATTATTATAGGCAATATATCTATTTCAAACACAAGACTTATATGCCCTAGATTCCGGGGTCCGCTTACTAGTCTAACAAGATGTGACAGAATTCAGCAAATCAGCATTTCTACATAGCGACTGCCGTCTTACCTCTGCAACCCAAAGGCATATGGATCCCATGGTTTAGACCATAGACTAATATATTATAACTGGAAATAGACTGGCAACTTCGACATTTTAGGCGACGCAAGCGCCACCTTTTTAACTTACAGGCTAGTTTTTGCCGTCTGTTTAACAAAAATTGCCGCTAGAGGTCGTTTATGTTAGTCAAGTATTATAATTATAGTCAACATTATTTTTGAAAAATAAATAAAACGGTAGAGAATGCTTATAAGATAAGTGACGTTTATTTTCCAAAAATTACAATATTTACAGCAGAAAGATCACAGTAAGTTATGCTAAAATCACCAAATAAAAAAAAATTATATACCCATTTATTAATTTGTTTATTATTTTATTTATTTAATTTTAATCATTTATTTAATTTGTTTTGTATTAGTCTAAGAGCCAGTGTTCCGCAGACTTACGGTATTACTAATTCATCTGCCGTAGATCAAATGGGGGTTCACTATTCCAATAGAGGGTTCCTTTAGGCGTGCCTAGAAGTCGAAAAGCATGAAAATCGACTTTCAAAACGTGTTCACAGCATGTCTGCCGTTTTGATACTTAAAGTAAAATATAAATATATTTTTAAAAGAAAAACTTAATGGCAGACACTTGTTCCGGTTCGTACTATATTTTATATAACATCATGGTTTCGAAAATTTCATAAAATTTGTGTTATTTTAGCAAAGCTTAAAATTATATGTTATTTATATTTGTTTCTCTTTCACGGGAATTATTCTAATTTGTTAGAACAAGAATCGGCCCTTTGGCAGGCGTACTCGGAGACAAGAATCGGCCCTTTGACAGGCGTACTCGGAGACATAGGTCCAACGCACAGAGGCCCTTTGAGAGTTTTAATCTAGAATGTGATGGGACACCTACTGAGGAGCCTCCATAACTGCACTATTAAGTACAGTCACGGGTTAGCCGCAACAGGTGAGTGACTGTTGCTACTTCTATGGAAACTAATTGAAGGGGTAACTGGACAAAGGTGTTATCTGACTAAACTGAAAAAATCGAGTTTGTAAGCTTTCTTTTCAGCTTGTAATACATTTTTTGTTTGTATCGCAGGATGAAGGTGATGTTTGAAAGCTGTTACTCTGCCCTCTGAGATTGCGTTAGTCTCATGGTGAGATAACGACTGCCCCAGAGGGGTATTTTTTTTTTTTTTTTGTTTCTCTTTCTAGGTTATTCTTCAAACTTATGATATAAGAAGAATAACCGGCCCATTGGTAGGCGTACATGGAGACATAGGTCCAACGCGCAGAGGCCCTTTGAGAGTTTTAATCTAGAATGTGATGGGACACCTACTGAGGAGCCTCCATAACTGCACTATTAAGTGCAGTCACGGATTAGCCGCAGAAGGTCCAAGACTATTGCTATGTTTATTTTTCATCAATAATGTATAGAAATCCATGTACTCACGAAAATTCACGAACGAATTTAGTTACGTGCGAAGAATAAAGAGGGAGCTAGTTTCAATGATTTTACATGAATGAAGGCAAGATTCCGACGCATGGTTTAGACCAGTGTCAGTTTATTTGAAGGTATTGACTCCCCGTAAGGACTGCTAAAAATCTTAATTGAAATCATTGGGACCGATGGTTTATCCGGCTCTAAGAGGTACAGAGCAAGCGATAGTTGATAAAATTTAATGTGCACATGACTTTGAATAGTCAAAGTTGTGCGCCGTGGATTCGAACTGACTGCACGGTTGGCGTAGTAGTTTAAGCAGTCGCTTCTGCCCTGATACTACGGTGAGTGTTGTGGCATCGATCAACATGAGGCGACACTTTGTGTGATCCATAAATTGTTGTGTCAAGTCTGGGTGCACTTTGTGTCCGTTGGTTGTACTGCTGTGAAATCCCCCGCAATACAGAATTTATAACTAGTGCGGGAGATGGCTTTAGACAAAAAATAGAAACCCTGTTAGTATCTCCACTAAGGTACGCTGCCTATTTTACTGCGGCTACACTGTGACTGTATTTAATAAAACAGTGCTGTCGTTACTTCGAATTCGGCGTGTCTTCAAATTCTGGATTTAAATTCTTGAAGTGTCTGGAATTTTAGGAGGTGGTTATTTTTATAATGAAAAGAAAACTAGTAAAGTATTTACACTTTTCAAGTGGACGAAGTCGCGGACGCGCGAAGGCTATTTTGCTAACTGCCTTGCTTTCAAGATAATCGTTATTTTCACATTCAACAACTGCTATGCAGCGATACGAATCCACTAGTTTATTCCGAAGTGATATCTTGATATAAGCCTTGTCGTATTTTCTTTAGAGACGTGATATTTTTAGGTGTCGCAACTTCTGCTATCTTGATGGAGACTCAAAATGAAATGGGAAAATTTATTATTAAGATTGGGTTAAGTTATTGTTTTGAATATTGTTTTAATATATTCTGAATAACAGTGAAATGTACTTTGTTATTCTATTATTATAATTTTGATGAAATATTCAAAGAACATTTTAGAGATTGTGACCGTGTAAGTTACTTTCTTCAATTAAAATTTTTCCTCCGACAAACTTAATAATAATTTCAACGTTTTTTCTGAAAGATAATTTTATCTCTTAATCAATATCTATAAAATTTCAACTATTACTTTGGTCTAGACTTTTTAATCTTATCGTTAAGTTAGTATATAAAACTTTTTAATATACTCATTTTATAAAACTGTACAAGTTTTAATAAGTTTTCAACGACATAGTCCAAATTTATTTCATTATACTCAACACAGCTGCCGAGGAGCTGTGTCGTACAGTGCCGAGGAGGTAAGTGTAGTTTTCATCGTCTATTATTTAAATTGAGATAAACTAGTACAAGATTCTTGTTTTAGATGCAACCATGATGTATTTGAGAATATGAGAAATAATTATGAGTTTTGAGAAAATGTATAATGTATAGGTAAAACTAATTGACTAGTGACTCAAATCTATGACAGACTCTCTATGTAATAAGAAACACGGTATCTTACGATGCGCTTAAACAATTGCATTAGTATTTATAAATTTTGGCCCTTAGCTAAATAAACTTAAAATAAATTTTGTCGTCTTGATTAAATTTGGTTTTAGTCCGAAAATAAACATTATTATCGACTTTGATTTTGTGTTCAGAGCTTGTCTAGACAGACTGGGTATTGTTTGCAGAGGGCAGTGGAAGCTTAATTAGATTCATCCAGTTGTTCTAAGCAAGGCAAGAGTGTCTGACATATGGCCAAGTTTCTTGGCGCTAAAAATTAAACAAATTAATTACCTGGTGATCTTCTCTGGTGGCCTGGAGGAAACCTAGGATAAGCACACAACTAGATTGGCCAAAATTGAGTGAGATATCGTAGCTACCAGACTCCAAGCGGCGTCTTCAAGACACGATGCACGTGGTACACACAGGATTCACAATCTAGTTTTACAAATATCAATGTTCAGTATGTCACACATTTATCAATCGCTCACTACCCTTGCCGGGCAAATCCAATAGCGGCAATTGCAAGGCTATTACACAACTTAATTCAATTCTACAAATCACGCGACAAGCACGGCAGGTAATCTTCATACAAAATATTTCAACCTTAGTCTATGGGACTCACATATCTTATTTGACAGTTACCTCCCGCCCCAAACCCCTGGAACCCAAGCTGGAACCTATCGCCATGTTTGCTAATCTGTCAATTTGTCAAACTTTTGACAATTAAGACTGGATGACAGTTTTGTCAACAACAACATTAGTTTTAATTCAACAAAGTTGATCGAGTGAAGTTTTGCGTTTATTTATTTCCGTGACTTATCCTCTCAATTTCTAAAGCTGTGATATCATCATAGACTAGTGCTGTGTTGCGACATGTGCTAGTAGACGAAAGGACGTCAGTTTTCACATGTTTCCAAAAAGTGAGACAGGACTCAAAAAGTGGTTGCAGTCCATTAATTGTGAACGATTGCGAAGCTTGAGTTTCCGCGAACTTCGTAAACAGTTTGTGTGCTAAAAGCATTTCGAGAAGAGGTTTCTTTCTGCAACGTGCGATAAGAGTTCGTCTTTAAATATTAAAAGGCACGGATGTCTTCCGACTACAAAACAAATCTTTACCTGTGATGCAATGTAAAGCTTTAAATAAATTTAAAACTAAATTAAAATATGAAGCGAAGTGAAAAAGCAGTGTTTTATTTTAGAAATGCCTTTCTTAACTTAAAATAGTAAAATGGATATTTCCTACTAGGAAATTAGATATATTAATAGAAAATTAGGCTGAATCGTTCTTAATCATTGCCCGAAACGTTACCGATGAAAAAAAAACAACTGTCATTTATGATATATGTGAGCCTTGGACCAAGAATCATCATCCTAGATGTGAGCCTATTACAGTACAGTTTTGATCTATGTGAGTCTTAGACTATATATATTATGTAAATAGACGGAGGAATCCCATCACTCAAAAGTCTGGCATAGGTCACCGCGTTGTGCCCCATTACCCGTCAAAATTTAATAGAACTTCATTTGCAAGTTTGATACTTCGTTCATAGACATTTTGATTTATTCGTATAAAGATTGTGACACATAAACATAGTGACGATATAACTTTATCGATACTTTTATTTTACAGACTAGCTTCGGCCCACGTATTCGCCGATGTTGGTGACAGTTATTGCAAAAAAAAAGGAAGCCTTTGCACTATTCTGATGTAGAAGCTATACAAATACAATTATATATCTCAAGAAAGTGTTTTCATCGATCATCACAAAATTTCAGCTATCGCACATAGGCTATCGCTGCCTTCACGTACAACCTTCACTGTAACTTGAAAAATATGTAATACATATTTTGATGGTGAGACTAATCCTCCTCTGTCTTTTACTTTTACAAAAATAATTACATAAACCTGCAGTACTGCAGGTTCGTGTAATAATTTGTATTAATATTCTATTCTCTTATTTCTATTATTCTCTTCGGAGAAACCAAAGGTTTTGTCTTCATAATTATGAACGAAGTTGTCATGACAAACAACTACCGATAGTATATACTGAGGGACGGTGCGATTGACATATGGCGGGCATGTCACCAGCCCGGGGAATCTCTCAGACATATAGTATCCGGTTATTCTAGTTTTGCCAATGGCCAGTATTTGCACAGACACAATCAAGTGGCCAAGATAATCCATAAGCAACTAGCCCTAAAATTTAATCTCATTGGTTCACCGTACTACAGATATAAATATGTGCCCGACCCAGTTCTCGAAAAAATGGCCGCACGTTGTTGTCCTGGTATAGGTCTATCATTACAGACAGGTTTATTGTAGCCAATAAGCGTGATATTGTAGTGATCGACCGAGCAGAGCGATTCGCATTGATAGACATTATAACCATATCGCATGACAGCAATCTCGTAAAATCAGAAAAAGAGGAGTTCAAATATTTGGGCCCAGCTCATGAGATTGTCGATATGTGGGATGTGAACTCCTGGTTTAATTCCTTTAAATTATTTTATTTCTCACTTATTTTAGACCTAGGCGTATCTATAAGGGTGTAAGTAATTTGACCTGTATATATAATATGATTTTGTAAAGATTTGAGTTTTTTTTTCTAACTAAGCCAATGACATTGTCAGAGACATTTTCTATTTTACATTAAATAAATGTGATTCATTATGTGTGAAATATTTTATTTTAAATTGACCCTGAAGTTAAATTTTATTTCTAATCTACGTATTAGTTAACTCACTTATTACTGCAGCCTGCTCTCGATTGGTGATTTAATATAATTATGTAACCGAGCATACTGGGATCGGGCCTCCCTTCAAATTCAGAAGGCCTAATTTAGTTTGGTAGATTTTAGACAAACACTTGACGATCGTGATAATTTGCTAAATAATAAGCATATAACTTCCAAAAGTCTGAAATACGTAACGTGGTTTTGTATTCGAAAACCATTACGTGGTAATGATCTCCTCATTGACCCTATCATTGCATATAGGTAGTGATTATTAGTGATATTATGCAGGTATTTCAATTGCTTTATTCACCTTAAAAAGGTAATTTAAAAATATATTTTTATCGTAACTTATTTACTAGTGTTTAAATATAAGCTGTATTTATTCACATATTTTACTTTATCTGAGGATTTATCAACATTCAATTGATATTCATTCTGAGTAAACCAAATCTAAGGATTTATTGCAAATATTATCGATATTTTATCGAAATTCATTTTGAGTAAGCACATCACTAGTCTAGTTAATATTTACGACAATTTCGAAGAATGTTCGAAGATTCGAAATGACATTTGTGTATTTATCTTTCTCTTACATGAGGAAAAAATCATAAGTCAGAGTGAAGTGCATATATTGGGTAAGGTTGCTATTTTAATGCGGTCTCTATTACTAGTCCAACCTCTCTGGCTCATAAGAATTTTCCGAAAGCAAGAATGAGAATGATTTGTCAGTTCAAAAATTACAATAGACAAAAAATGTTACCAACTAATATTCTTGATTTATACAAATTATTATAGACAATATATCTATTTCAAACATTTTGATTTGACGACTACAGAGCGGAAATAATTTTGCGACTGCTTAATATAATATTCATTATATCGGTATCCCTTTGGGATGCGAAGGCTAGACAGGCAGTTGCCACTATGGAAAAGGTAATATTCAGTCAAATTCGTTTAGACTAGTAAGTGGACCCTGGATTGAACTGGGATGATGACTTGCTATGAATATGTATTGTATGCACAGAACTTGTACCTATCTACTCAAAACGAACAAAGATTACTTAGCTGAGATACTTCATACTAAGATAATTTCAAAGACGTCTTCATGAGTTGTATCACGGCATCTGAGACGGCTTTCATAATACAGTTCCCGGAAGGCACAGTCGGCTGACACGAGTTGACACCCGACCTGGACCGACAGATCGCCGATAGCGCAGATTGAAGCGTTAATTGTTGCGAGAAACTCTATGAGTTGACCCACAGGTTCAAAGATATTGTTCTATTAATGGGACTGTGCTAATTGCGTTTTCCATTGGGACATATTGTCGTTAGTGCAGTGTCGAAACGCAAACTATGATTGGGACCTACGGCAACTGACGGCATGAGGTGATACAGAGCGAAGAAATTATACAGTTTAAGGAAAATGAGGGTGATTTATGATATAATACAAATTTTTCTAATAATGAGGATATATTTCAAAAGAGTGTAGCGACAGATGACAAAGAAATAGTATAATTGCGACTAAATTGAACACTCGAAATCAAACCCTGTACCAAACCGTCTGGCCAAAGTGGTAGAAGGCAGTCAGGCCAAACAATTCTCCTGTTGACTTACAGTGTGTTCTGTGAAACGGGAGAGACTTAAATCAAGCAGTAAACTGTGAACGGATGTACGAGGGTCAAACTGAAAGTTCTTAGAAAATAAAAAACTGATTACATTAGCCAGTTATTAGTTTTATTAAATCTTTTCAAAATATTTTCCATTGACGTCAATACACCGCTGCATGCGATGGGACCACTGGGAAAAGCACTTTGCCCACTCGTCCTTAGGGGTCTCTTCAATGGCATCGCGATACGCAGCCACCGCTTCTTCAGCATTCATAAACCGCTTTCCTTTAAGTTTTCTTTAATTTTTGGAAATAAATAAAAATCACAAGGCGCGAGGTCGGGGCTATACGGCGGGTGACCCAGTAATTCAACGTTTGATGTCGCCAAATAGTCGATCGTTCGCTTGGCGGTGTGCGACGAGGCGTTGTCGTGGTGAAGGAGGATCCTACTGCGAGGTCGTTTCTCTCGAACTTTTTCCAAGACAAGTGGCAAACAATTGGTAGTGTACCATTCTGCAGAAACTGTTTTTTGATCCTCTAACACAATTGTTGCGAAATGACCTATCCTTCCAAAGAACGAGGCCACCATTTTTTTTCCCGCACTTCGATCTCTCTTCACTTTAGTTGGCAACTCCTCGAAAGGAAACACCCACTGAGCAGATTGTCTTTTGGTTTCAGGATCATAACAGTAAATCCAGCTTTCGTCACCTGTTATTATGTCGAACACAGCATTTGAGTCACCTCCGTTAAATCTTTCAATCATTTTAAGGCACCAATCCACACGATGGAGTTTTTGAGCCTTAGTCAAATTATGAGGTATCCACCGGGCGCAAAGCTTCCTGACCGCTAAATGTTCGTGGAGGATTTTGTGCACTTGACTCATACCGATGCCTAAGCTTGTCCGAATCTGCTGATAGGTCACTCTTTTGTCAGTCTCTATCATACGCCGCACAACACAGATGTTATTTTCAGTCGTCGCCGTAGAAGGCCGTCCCTCACGTACATCATCAGTGAGATTAGTGCGACCACGTTTAAACTCATTAAACCAGTTGTAAACAGTCGCACGAGATGGGGCTTCATCGTGAAAGGCCAATCGTAGTCTATCATAACTTTCTTGTTGACTTAAATGACATCGAAAGTCATAAAAAATCATTGCACGAAAATTTTCTCGTGTTAAATGCATGTTGACGTGACACAGACAATTTTCAATTTGCCGCCAAATCGTAAAACAAATGACAAATGAATGAAATATATACTCAGTAATATTGGCAAAGAGTTCTATTTTCAAATTTTAGAATATTTTTTTTATTATATTGTTTATAAGTGGCCAGTTCTAAGAACTTTCAGTTTGACCCTCGTAGAAGAATATATTGCGAGGACTTTCATTATAAGTTTTTTGATTGTGTTGTTAGAGAGTAGGTACCTAGCTACAAGATGTGACCGAACTATTACACTAACATTTAAACAATGTGAATGTTTTAGGTCTGCTTTGAATTAGCAATGTGCAAATAGATAACTACATAAACATGGTCAAACAGAAATGTCACCTGCCCTACCCGCACTCGAATTAGTGGTAGTTTCAAACACAAACGTGGTCGGCTTGCACTATAATCATATTTCTCGTTCAATCTGATACCACTGCATACTACAAGTATGCACGTGAGGTCAGTAACCCCCCACAAAGAATTACTAAATAATGGAGCCTAGTTATTGTATTAATGGATTTCAACATTACATATATTTCGTATGCGTGCAACCTGGGACAATCTATGTTTACAGATCAGATCTCAGAGCCTAGACAAAGTAATATCATCATCACCATCATCAGATATCGCTAACTTAAATTAAATATCACATATTTTTTACGGCTTATGTCAAACTAGATGATGCCCGCGGTTACACCCGCGTTATTTAAGGCCACTGCTCCGCTCCCGTCGCTCATAGCGCAATGTTATATAGCCTATAGGCTTCCTCGATAAATGGGCTATCTAACACTGAAAGAATTTTTCAATCGGAAATCTCAGGAACTACTGGTCTAGTTCCTGAGATTAGCGCGTAGATATAGTCAAATCCATGGATAAATAAATATTATTTATTTATTTATAAAAAAGATAAATATTAGGCCTAGCTGTAAATATAAAATGTGTGGAACAGAGGACCTGGACAAGTGGTACCATTCGATCAGCGATGTCGCTGATCGCTTAGTGCAAAATATTGAACTGTCGTACGCCTTCGGTATTTCAAGTGGTCGACGAAGAACGAAACCTTTATGTTACGATGGCCACTAAGCGATAGCGCCTTTAGAAAAAAATTTAGAAATGTTATAGTTGTAAACAAAAAATATGAATTCCGCTATTGTAACAGTGAGACGAGTTGGTGGTGTGCCGAGTCACTGAAAATTCTGGACTTGCACAATACAACAGGAACGTCGTATAATACATGCACACTATTGGGGCTACACAACTAACTAGGGCTCTCGTATCAGATTAATAACGTTGACGCATTCACACCATTTCCGCGTCCTTTACAACATGTACATATGTAAATTACTTCATACACTGAATGTCTCGCTGACACCTGGCTGGATAGACGCCAACTTGTTACTCTTTGGAACGTCAGCTATGCAGTGAAAGTCCCGTTAAAATAGGTCCAGCTGTTCCAGAGATTAGCGAGAACAAACAAAAAGACAGACGGATAGACAGACAGACAAAAATTGTAAAAAATATCATTTCGGTATATGTACGGGGTATACATCCATATGCATTTAGCAAAAAGCGGTTATTTTAATATTACAAACAGACACTCCAATTTTATTTATGTGTACTTATAGATGAATTTTAGAGGTAGAGCTACATTGTCATTATCTGAAGCTGCTAGAAGAAATATACCTCTCACAATAGTTAGTGCAATGGCACAAACGTCGTTTCGCGTCGTTGGGCTGTTGCTGTTGCTCCTCCCTTTCCATCACCGACCGGTCCAATCTATGCCACTTTGCCTGCATAATGTGCCATATATGCCCATGATCTATAGGCTCAGAGTCATCATCCTTCGATAAGCCCAAGCAAGACAAATTAAAAAAATGCACATATTACATATTATGCACACTTAAAGCTTAGCGTATCTTATATTCTATCTGTGTCTTTCAAATAATATCGGAGTCTTCAAATTAAAGAATAGCGCATGCTCTAGAAATTCCAACAGCGAGGCGGATATTGCACACATTGCAACAACGGACATTGATCATCAACACTCGGAACAGATTATAATGAAAGTGATAAGGATTGAGCAAGTATTTGTCTCATGTCTAAACAGTCGTAAGAAAAATAAGGCCTCTTAATCACTTCTAGTTAAATAAGTAAAGATAGGTTATAATAACGTTTTTGGGCTTTATTACTGCATGTTTCGCGGCGTGGTTTAAGGCGCTGACAACCGCTATTGAGTTGAGCTGCTGCTGTCACTGTCGGATTGTATACATAAGAAAGAGAAGCGCGCCGACGACGGGACGTTCAGAACTTTATACAAACCATAAAATAAATTAAACCATAAAATAAATTACTTAAAAATAAGTTGAGTAGTGAAAAATAAAAATCAATCAAGTTCTGTATTTAAATATGATACGTTATTGTTATAAATTTTACCAACGTACGTTGATAAGTAATACAGATATTTTTGTTGGAAGATCATTTTAAGAGGTTAGTTTACAATTTTTTTGTATCGAGAAAACTTTTCAAAAACGTGTTTTGAATACTCAGAAATATGTTCAAGATTAACATATATTTTTGCCGCCGTCACAAACTTTATAGATTTAGCAAAAAAATTGTTTGAGACAAGCCTATTTGGCTGTTGTCAGCATCTTAAGTGGTGACCTTGTCGTGTAGCACTGTGTTAGGTATAATGGTTTCGATCCCCACAAGAGACAACACTTTGGCTGATTCTCAAATTGTTTCCTCAAAAATATATGTGTCCTTTTAACAAATTGTTGTCAAAAGTGATACCTAGCGCAGAAGTGTCTTACTATCGTTTAACTTTTTAGCAACAATACAATAGTTACTCCTTTCAGTAAACCACATGCATTAAACGACATTAGTTATATGCATTCGATCATAATCTTGAAACGTGCCGTGCACCAATCTTGCTGTTCCGTAATGTGATCGATGCAACTTATGAATACAATCGGACAATAACCGAGTATTGATTGCAGATAAGGTAGGTAGCTTACTCGGCTCATGTAAGCAATTGTACAAATCGAATGAAGCCGACCTCTCGGCTAAATGATCCGTGAAATGGTCGTCTGATACAGCTCTTGACTTATTCTATCCTTTATAAGATTCGATTGGCCTCATCAGACAGCGCTCGTATACCAACAGACACTAACTGTATTGAAAGACACTTGTGTGGCCGTCTGGGGTGGATTTTATTATAGGTATTATTTAAGTAGGTACATCAGAGTAAGTATTAGGTTTTATGAATGTTCTTCAGACTTTCGGAATACTCGGATGTATTCAATTTGTTGGTTATTTAGTGATACGTAAACAAAAGTTGTCCGTGTGGTGACGGATTAAGAATATGGAATGTCACCACCCGATATCATCCCATGGGTGTCGTAAGAGCCGACAGAGGGCGCATATTATTATGCAGAGTACAGCACTGTAAGAGAAGGTAAACTTGACACAAACCCTATACCAACCCGTTTGGCCAGCGTGGTGTAATTAGGGCTGATGATGAAACAAAAGGTATCTTTTGTCGTTTATCGTAAATATTGTCAGTTTAGACAGTCATAGACACTATTTTACGGCATATTTTTGGTATCATTACGAAGTTCTAGTTCGATTATCGGATGCGGTTATTATAGAAGTTTAAGAAATAAGACAAGGAGAAAATGTAACATTTTGTGTACTACACTGGCAGTGATACAGGATGGTCTCTTCTAGACTCGACGGAGTCAATACTATAGTAAAATAATGCTTGTATAGATATTACAAATACAAACATGCATTTCATTTCAATATTCAATTCAACTGTTCCTGGATTAGTTGTATAATCTATGCTTACATTCTATTCTTCTCTACATCTGCGTATACATTCGTGTACAACCATAAATATAACACGTGAGTATGGCATGCCCAGTGCCCGTATGAGACGCAGTGGCGCCGCTATGCACCCGTCCACAGAGCATCGCTACATTTACTAAATTGATATTTCCTTTGATCTAGTTATTCACTTGCACCGAGTTTCGGTCTCGTCACACAAAAGTACACGCCGCGACAAAAGCTAAAGAGTTATACTGTACGATATTTTAAATATTGTTTTTTTTTTGTGTAAGTACGCAGCTTTTATGTTTGTAAAGGCCTTCGCGATACAGGATTGATTGTCAGTGGGTAAATGTCTTTAAAAAAATATGCATTTGTATGAAATCACACCTTATATGAAGCCCCGGAAGCATCACTGTCGTTCGCATCCTAATCTACGTTCCAGTCCCACCAAAATACGCAGAATATTTCTCGGGAAATCTGCCTCCTGCTCGTCACAACCTACCACTAAGACGTAGCAGACATAAATCGTTAGACCATGTCGGAGGCTTTCAGGCGGCCTTCTAAGAACTCTGACACCAAAGTTGACCGCACACGAAAAAGAAAAATAAAGAAAAGTAAGGCTGCCTCCACAACAATAATCGAAATGCAGAATAATGCACAAGTTGACTGCATTTTGTCGTTGAATGTACAAGTTTAAGCGTGCCTTGTAGAGCAGCGGTGGTGGTTGTGAATCTAATTGCTTTTACATGCGGCTTGTAACGGCTGCCACGGAGAGCAGGCACACCACTAACTGGGTTACAATACAGAGTGCTCTTGTTTCAAGGCGAATGTCTATTTTAGTTTACGATTTGTGAAATATGTGTGTAGAATCGCGTATGTGTAGGACAGGACGAAGGGCCTCACACCCAAAATTGTTTAAGGAGTTCTTTGAACCTTCTTGCTAAATAATGAATAGCTACTACTGACTCGGGCCAGCTTCTCACAAGTATCCTAATACAAGTATAATTTACCCAATATTTCCAAATTTTATTATAAATGTTTAAATTCTAAATGTTCCTCATGAAACACTTTGTCTAACAGTGGAAGACGCATGATAACCTTTTCAACCATTTTTGAGCGTATCGTGAATAGACGCGGCGGGGGACTCGGTTTATAATAATTATGATATAATAATTCTTGCAATAGTTCTTCTTGCTCTTGTATTTGGTACTTTAAGCAGGTAGACCTGCTATCGCCATCTTTGTCTGTGCTGTATGTCTAATAAGCGGTTTTAAAATGCTGTAACCTACGTAGCATGTTAGCGATGGCCTAATATTTAGGAGAGTCTGGTAAGACTAGTTAGCAATATACAATCATACCAAATCGGCATGAGCCATATTCCCCTGCGTTTTGGGTGAAAGACAACAATTATTATTGGTAGTCACAACTCTTCGACAATTTAATGTTCGACAGCTAAAACTCAACGTCGAAATAAGTTTGAATTATTTCAGACAGAACGACATTTCTGTGTAAAAGTGATGCAGTTTTTTATTCAATTTTTTTAAAGTAAATACTTACTTATTTTAATACTTACTTATTTAAATAAGGCCGTAGCCATTGCTATATCCAAAGCCCTAGACCATTTGTACGGGTTACTTGAAAAACCCGAGGGTCATAAATATTTATACAGCATGGCTAAAGCTAGAGAGAGAAAGGCGAAGGATGTATGCCATATTAAGTGCATGAAAGACGAAACAGGAGCGATTCTTATGGACGAAGACAGAATAAGAGAAAGATGGAGGACATACTTTAAAAAGTTAATGAATGAGGAGAACGATTGGAACGGAAACCTTGAGAATGAGGTGATGAATATTGGTTTAGTGAAGGAAATAAATAAGGACGAGGTAAAAAAGGCTGTTAGTGGAATGAAGAATGGAAAAGCGTTAGGATCAGATGGAATACCAGTAGAAGCATGGAAAGCGTTAGGAGATGATGGATGGGCGTGGCTGACTTTATTCTTCAATAAGTTGTTGCACGAGGAGGCCATACCCGAGGAATGGTGCAACAGTTACCTGGTGCCCATTTTTAAAAATAAGGGTGATATACAAGAGTGCAACAATTATCGGGGAATAAAGTTAATGCCTCATAGTATGAAAGTATGGGAGAGAGTAATTGAGCGACGCCTCCGTGACGAGAGTGAGATCTCACGAAACCAATTCGGTTTTATGCCTGGTTGAGGTACGGTGGATGCCATTTTTGCACTTCGCCAAATGTGCGAAAAATACAGGGAGGCGCATAAAAACTTGCACATGGTGTTCGTCGACCTTGAAAAGGCATATGACGGAGTGCCTCGTGAAGTCGTGTGGTGGGCCCTGAAGAAGAAAGGAGTGCCTGGGAAATACCTGACGTTGATTCAAGCCATGTACGCTAAATGCCGAACGCAAGTCCGATCCGCAACTGGTATCACAGCCAGATTCGATGTGGCCGTAGGCTTGCACCAAGGGTCGGCCCTTAGCCCCTACCTCTTCCTGTTAATTATGGATGCTATATCATCGGACATACAGCTCCCTCAGCAGGGTGCCTCTTCAGGCACCCTGGTGCATGCTGTTTGCCGACGACATCGTTCTGGTAGCAGAGAGTGGACAGAAGGTGCAGAGCAAGCTGGAGGAGTGGCGGCAGAGATTGGAGAATGTAGGCCTGAGAATAAGCAGAACCAAAACAGAGTATATGTTCTGTGACTTTGGCGGTCTCTCCAGTCCCATACCGGTAACACTCGGCGGTACACTTCTACCAGTAAGCTCCGATTTCCGCTACCTAGGTTCACTCCTGCAAGATGACGGCGAAATTGATCGGGATGTTAGGCAAAGAATCAACGCAGGATGGATGAAATGGCGACAGGTCTCAGGCACAATATGCGACCACAAAATGCCTGTGAAATTAAAGGGCCGCATGTATAAGTCGGTTATAAGACCTGTCGTACTGTATGGAGCTGAGTGTTTGGCTACAAAGAAGATGGACGAGAAACGATTGCATGTGGCAGAGATGAGAATGTTACGATGGATGTGTGGAGTGACAAGAATGGACAGAATTAGGAATGATTACATTAGAGGTAGTATGAAAGTGGCGCCCATTGATGAAAAGATAAAAGGGAGTCGATTGGCCTGGTATGGACATGTTATGCGGAGAGATGAGATGTATGTAGGTAAAAAAGTGATGAATATGCACGTAGAAGGACGAAAAGGGAGAGGACGGCCAAGGAAAAGATGGATGGACTGTGTAAGGATAGATATGAAAGAGAAAAGGGTAAATGATCGGATGACTGGTGACAGAGAAGTATGGAAGAGAAGGACACACTGCGCCGACCCCAAATAATTTGGGACCATGGCAAGACAATAATAACTTACTTATTTTAATGCAGCACCTTGTAACGTGCTGTTAGGCGCGTTGTATACATCGGAAATGATAATTATGTCACAAAACATCGCCAAGATGATGATGAAGTAATATCAATAAATATAGTGATATGTAGGACTCCAGCTCACATTTGAGACAAAGGTACAAACCGGATAAGTCAGTTTTGCTAAAAGCGTTGAGTCCCTGCACACAACAGAGCGATATAATGAGACGGTGCGGCGCATACAATGGCGCACTGAATAATATATGGCGAGCGCACGTGTAGTCTTGTTGCTATGCAGGCTTGTCGACGCCCACTGCTTGACGTGCCTCCGCTACTGCTTCATACTTGTGCCACAAAGAAATGTCTTTAGAAAATGAATGTAGTCCAGTTAACCTTTTCACGTGCTTAGTAAAAGTTAACATATAGAAAAGCGCCTCTCTACCATATGCCGGGAGAGAGTCCTTAAGTTTTTCGGACACACCGTCAGGAGAGACCCAGATAGTCACGAAAGACTCCTAATTACTGGCGCGGTGGAAGGGAAAAGAATCAGAGGACGCTCGCCGACGAGATGGACGGATACGACTCAGAAAGCCACCGGAACCACCCTGCAGTCAGCCGTCCAGTTGGCTCAGGATCGGGTGGCCTGGAAAACGATGGTGGCAAGACACCATAACCACGTCCCTCAGTCATGAGGAAACGATCAAGAAGAAGTAAAAGTTTTGACTGCCTCATTGGTCTCGCGGCATAAATGTGCGCGTGGGATTGGGAGGTCTCGGGTTTGATTCCCGGGTCGGGCAAAGTGTTATTGGGTTTTTCCGTTAGGAAATTCTCAGTAGCAGCACGGAGTCTGGCAATGTGCCCGGTACGGCAACAGGCTCGCCCCCTATTTCGTGGGACCTAAAAAATTCATGGAGAAATGTGGGTGTGATATAACACCTCTACCTACCCCTTCGGGGATACAGGCGTGAGTCTATAAAAAAAATGTTAACAAGGAATAAGAGTGTGTGATACTAATATTAGAGGATGTCATCATCATCATCGTCCCAGCGTTATCCCGGTTGCATCCAACACTTTTCATCTTGGAATCCCGACTCCGCTTTCCTACCGCTGTCCGTCGTCTGTTACTTGTACCAAAGAGTTTTCTGAAATAATACGTAGCTATGTGCAGCGTCACAAATTCGCACATGCCACGCTTATAATATAATCAAAAATATGTTACACTAAACAAATTTAAAGCAACCACCTCCTTTTTACAGAACATGGCAAGATTCTTGCTCCATCTGAGATTTGACTCAGACCTGTCTAAATGTTCCCTTTTACAAAAGTTTGCAATAACACACACTTGTGTTATATTCATACGGTAAGTCGAGTGCGACCGCTGGGTGTTTTTGACGACCGGTTGGCGCAGCGGGGGTGCAAGCGACTGCTACGCCGCAGGTCGCGGGTTCGATTCCCGCTCAAGTCAAACATTTGTGTGCATGAACATGGATGTTTATCTTGGTCTGGGTGTTTCTATGTATAATATGTATGTATTTACAGAAAAAAGTTTTATTATCTAGTACCCATAGTATCTTGTACCCATAAGCTCTGCTTAGTTTGGGACTAGATGGTGATGTGTGTATGTGGTAGAATTTTATTATCAAACTACTTACTTGTTTAAATTGCTAACGAATCTATATTAAGACGTTCTGGCTAATGGCAGGTCCAACCACATTTTGTAGGCGATATTAGGGTTATAGCTTCAAGTCTATCTAGCGCTACCTACTGAAGGATAAATAATATAAAACATCAACATAACATCAGTTTGAGCGTTCTATGTACGTCAAGAGCTACCATAAGATACTTTCTCATTTACTTAGGCAGCGTTTATATTTAGTCTAGCACACAATAGCTACAAAGGCATATGATATTGTATCGCCAACTTTATGCATAAACTACTTACTGTGGAATAAAATGAGGTTTGGATCTAATATTGATCCTTGGGGTACGCCTACCATCTCATCGTACTTGTCATCGCTGCCCGTAAATTGCATATACTGTTCGTTTGGGCTAAATCGACTTAATGTTTTTACAGAATTGCGCATTTTTAGTAAGGCCTACCACAAATCCTTATGTAACACTATCGAACGCTTTTTCTACGTCAAAATCGTCACATTTTATACAAAAATAAACTCGGCAAAAAAAGCATTTTATTACATTTTTAAAGAAGAATCCTACTTTATATCACAAAGCGAAAGTTAAATATACATGGATAAAATTTAGCAATGATGGGATCTACATTACTAGAAATATCTGACAGAAGTGATAGTTAATATTAGTATTCGTATATAAATGAGTCAAAAGTGTAGCATATAATTCGGAGTTCTGACGTTCTTGTCGTCCATTTTTCTTTGTATATAATGCATTCGTTTCAACCCAAAATTTTACCAGATGCATTCTACAAATAACCCAAAAGTGCTCTATAAAACTATACTAGTTTTACTTCTCTCACATGGAACTATAAAACGAAAACAAAATGAAGTATTTTTATTTCAGCGAGATAAAAAATAAAACTAGAAACTCTCCGCGGACAGAATAACGAGCAAAATCTAGTGCTTGATACATAAAAGAATATCTCACAGAGGAATAAAATACATACCATGCATAGAGCGAATTTATCGTCTGTTACTCCAACCTTGTTACAGTCTAAAGCTCTGGGTACGTCGGTACGTTGTGAATATAAAAACGAATAGAATTTAGGTCGCAATAAAATATGTAAATCGTACGAAACTTAGGGCTCGACAATAAAACAACAAAATTGTATAGTACAGAATTTATTTCCATATTATATACTCCAGATATAACAGCAATTGTTTCCTTTCCACACGATATACTCTCCAACAATATTTACATTGAGTTTCGGGTGTCACGCGCTACGTATTATATTTCCGTCAAATGTCGCCTTTAAAAGCGAACAATTCATATACGAATTTAGCAAAGTGTTCACAGCGATATGGTTCGTGAATACAGCATCACCATGTTTATATGGCTTGTCGTCTAATTTCATTCGCGCAAATAATAGGTACCGATCGTTCTCGAAAATACGATAATAACTTAAAATCAATTGTACACCTTGACACTAAAGTTGCGAGAACGATTGGAGCACGGTTTTAGTTTCTCAGATATTGACGCAGTAAAATTCTATATTATTTTTAAATAGTTGTCTGTACTGTACGCTCTGTACGCGTACTTTGAGCAAACTAGCTTCGCATGCGTGGACCATATAAACTTGGTATCACTGCAGATCTTGCAATATGGCGAAAATAAATATATCTGAGTGAGTAGCGGCGTGTCCCCAGCCATTCCTGGTCCTCTCGCGTCAACAACCCATATCATATCTACGATACATAAAAAACTGTCATGGCCGCCATTACATGACCACCGCTGACTCTCATTCATTATACATAATATTCACTAATCTTTAAAGCAATTTACAATCGTATTTTATTGCTACATATTTATAACTTATATTTTTATAATTTTCATGTCATTTTGTGTGTCCTACGTTATAGCTTTGTCAGCGATACTGAAACTAAATATCTTCAGCAAACAAGAGTGAATAGGCCTGTTTAAATTATAAAACAAACATAATATATCAATGCTATATCTGCTCATTACAACGACAACCCAGCCTACTAGACATCTAATGTTTCCATTTCTACAAACAAACAATTCTGTCAAAGCGGTGAGGTATGCGGGGCGAAGGGGGCTACAAAAATGCATTCTAATTGGCCGGTTCAAATTTGCGGTACGTCATAATTCATAACTCGTGTTGGGATTGGTCTTATGTAAGAATTATAAGTCTAACGTGTTGTCAGAAAGTGTTCGCCTTACGTCTGCCGTCTAGTAGGCTGCGTTTTCGTTGGTTCATTAGTACACAAGTATATTGTTGTCGTTTACACTACGACCAGTTTAAATATTTATTTTAATTAATTAATTACAAACATTAATCCATTTATATAAGAACAAATCAATTCACGTATAAACACAATACATGGTGCACCACTTATCATCTAAACTGTATCACATAACATAATATTAGTTTAAATTATGACTTAATTAATATTATAAATAATAATATCCGTAATATTAATATGGCAACGAAATATATTTACTAGCTAAGCACCTAGACCAGTAGGGTTTCAGGTATTTACATGTTCTGTACACAAAACCTTATTTATAGAGTTTATCACTCGCCTCTAATCGTTATACATTTCTTTTAATAAAATTATTGCCAATCAGCTAGTGTTCAACAATGATTAAAGATTTCTCAAATAATTTAATTTATTATTATTATGACAGTAAGTTTCACAATCACCTCGAAGTTTTTAAATGCAGAAGTATAGTAAAGCTTCCATTACAATATTCTCACCCTAACTCTACGGAGATATCGTCAAAACATGATATTTACAAAATGAAGACATCTTCGATATGCACTGTACATTTACAAAATTTTAAACCATCGTATCATGATGTCGCGATTTAGATGTTTATATAAAATCTTATACAAATATCTTTGTCAGGAAATCTGGCATCGGAGTCTGATACTAAGAGTTCGGGACTAGCTACAATTCGCACTAGACGTCACGGGGCGTCATGTCTTTTATGATCACTAGTGTTCAGTGGAACACGCAACACGCGTAGGTACGCACAGTTGACGTCATTGTAAATGATATGGTAATTCTTACGTGTGTGCGCGCTCGCTTAGGGCGTGTGTGTGCGCGTGACGTAGGCGAGCAGCAGCAGCGCGGCGAGGGGCGCGGGGAGCGGGGCGACGCCAGCGCTCGTGCGCTCCGTCGACGAGTCTGGCGGCGACTCGTTGATGTACGTTCTGCTCTCTGTTACAACGATAACAAACAGTTAGTAAACAGTATAGTAGATAGCATATATCAAGTCGAAGAAAAGTTTAGAAAAGTTTTCAAACAACATCTCATTTGTCTCAACATATTCCTAACTTAAGAGAAGTAAATGAATATGTAGATTTGATCTATGTTGGGTCGTACAGTTGCTACCTATATGAAGAATCTCTAAAAGCTTAGTAGTCATTTCTATCATTGGACCTCTGAGCGTCTACACAACTTCTTCGCGACGGTGCATTCGCATTTGTCGCTACATTTGCTCGACGTCTCACAGTGCATAGACGATATACTCACGTCCGTCGTGGTCTCCCGAGCCGTCATCCCCGGATCCCTCAGTGTCGTAGTCATCAGGATAGCTTCGGCCAGAACCCGAGCCCTCCTCTCCCGCTTCGTCGCCCTGCATGAATGCTTCTGCAGACGCCTCGTTACTGCGAGAGTACGAAACTAGAAGCTGTGGACAAAATAAAATTATAAAATATCTTGGTAAATTAAAGTTTGAGCTATGAGTGCTGGATTCAAAAGGAAGGGATATGATTGCAAAGAAAAACGTGAGACTTAACTTGAATATGGATCTTGTCAATCAGCTGTTCCTAGTGTACTCATGAATTTATGCTATTTCTCGAAACTGGAAGGAGGTTTTGACTTACGCATTCATGAAAAGTCATAAAAATACCCACATTTGAGATGCGACATGTAACAAAAATTTAATAGGTACTTCAAATTTCATTCCTCAGACTTTGACGGAATCAATCGGGGTCGATGTTCTTCCAAACAAATAAATTATTTTTCAAAATCAGTTAGTAATTCAAGAACTTTTGAAGTTGGTATATGATTAATTGAATCTAAATGCATTTTATTATAAATAATAAATTAATGGACTTCGTTTCGCTACTAGTTCTCTTGATTGCGAACAGTTACGTGTTCCAAGCAGAGTAAATAGAGCAAATCTAATGTCTTACGAAGAATTACTTTGAAGTACAATTTAGCGGGCCACTGAGAACTAATAATGTATATCTATTTACTTAGGAATATCTACGTTTATATTTATCCTTTTGGTTTGTTCTTTTGAATTTGATATTATTGGGATTCTTATTCGACTATTGAGCTTTACTGAGAAATGGCTGATGAATGGATCTGGTTTCGTGACTGTATCCAAGCGTCGCGGCGTCGTTTACCCAAACGCACACATAGGTATATTCATTTATATTTCTTTACAAAATACAGGTTTGTCTCATAAAATGAAAAAGTCCTGTCTCTATTTCTTCTTACACATGTAATGTCTTTGTAAAAAGTCCTAATTATTTTGACAATGTGTTAGTTTAACTGACTGTATCTTGGTACATGCTTTTAAAAATATACTTGTAATCATATAAAAAATCCTCGAGGTTAATTGTAATAGAGACTATACCGGAAGAGTAGCTACTGGTGTAAGTTTCTGTAGCTTTATGAAATTAGTGAATAACATAATTACCTGTCTAGCCTGCTGTAGCCTGTCTGCCAACGCCGCTACTCTTGGGTCCTGTGGGGGGGTGCCGCTGATCTCTGGATTGTACTTCTGGTCGCTCATTGACGCCGATGATACCAGTGGCTTCGTGTAGCTACAACAAGAACAAAATACGTCACATTTTGCTAATCTATCAAAATGTCTAGATGCATACATACTAGTATAGGTCGGTTCATGAAAGATGACCACTGCGCAGAAATAATTTTTTAGGTCCCCGCGGAGGTGCGGGGTGAGGCGCGGATGGAATGATTAGGGAATGCGTCAAGAACGGAACCACGCCATTGGTGCACGAATGTACATATGCGCGACGGCCGCCATTTGTGGTCAACTTTCGTGAACCGATCTGTACAATGTGATTCTTAGGGCATACGTCTTTAGGGGTGTTCTTGCTTGTTATTGTAAAGAAGATTTTTTTAAAACCCTTCCTTAATAGCGATAAAAATATCAGCTGTTTTATACATTTCACCGAGGTTACATTCCATTGCAGCCGCTATGCGCTTCCATCTTATACCGTCTACTGTGTGACCAACAGATTGAACTTTACCTGAGCGGTACACATCATATCATTCATGTCCCGTGATGTCAAATTCTCAACTAACACGATTACCGCAACAAGACGATATTGAAAAGTCAAACTGCAATTGAAAATTTCTCTACGTACAATATAAACTATTTCTTTTCGATGATAACACTACAACATTAGTTCCATCAATCAGATTAGAGATTAATAATAAATAATAATTAGAAACACTGAACGCACGATGTCAATGGCTGTTGTAATATTCATTAGGTAATTAATCATTGTGATTCAAATGTCGACATATGCGCTGGATTATATGCAGTGCGGAATAAATTATGTATTTATATAGACATGCATGACATTCCACTTGTATCTTTGATTGGAGAGCATCCGCTATTAAAAACTAGTGAATGTACTGAAGAAAAGGACACACTGACTTACAGAAAATAACTTATTCTGCTTTTACCCACACGTAACTAAATGGATTTGACGCCAAAGAATAATGAAAGCCATTTTTTTCACAACTGAAAGGAGTAAATTTCACGCGTGCTGTTCCAGGGATTAAGAGGAAACACGACGGCCGTTTTTTCATACAAACGTAGTCTCCTGTTTTCTCATTGGATAATGCCAGTAGAGCAATTCTTTTTTTCCAAAAGATGTATGACCCCGATTGGCATGTCCCTATGTTTTCCTTTTTGTCATAAATTAAATATTAAAAAAGATATGAACCTTCATATATCTCCAAAATTGGCCAGATTTTCCGCTGTGTTCAAACATCCAAAAACAAATTTGGCTAGATTATTTAAAAAAAGGAAAACATAGGAACACGGTCAAAGCCTTTCTTCAATTTAATATGAAAAACTAGTTAAATCGATGAAGTTTTGGAGAAGGAATCAAGGGAATACGAAACGTTGATTTTGTGTACATTTAATAGGTATTTTTGGTCCAGCAGTAGCGTTGTCTCTACCGCGCTCTGCGGGGAGAGGCTTGAGGCTGCGCGACAGCAATAGATTTTACAAATACCTATTTTTCAATTCTCTCGCCTGTCGGGTTTCCTCTTAAGTCTTTGGCTATACTTTTTATTTCTAGATGACCGAATCCTGTTACTGGCTCTAGACTGGCTTGATCGAAAACGTATCTTCGAGCCTTTATGAAGTTCAAAGAATAGTCCAGAAGATGGATTTTCTCATGTACATATTATATCGTGCTTTGATATTATGTATGTCAACAAGCAACGAGCGTTTCGTGGTGTCGTCATCAGTAAATCTAAAGGAATTATGAATATCGCACTGTAGAGTGTTTTAACATTTCGCGATATTCTCTTAGAGCCCCGATCCCCGAGGCACACGTTCCGGAGAGCCTCGAAAATGATAATTTCGATTGCATTTAACTTGTTTATTTTTCTATTATTTGACCTCGACTTGTACCGTCGAGGTAAAAAGTGCATATGCTTTTAAATATATAAGACGAAATAAAAGTAATTTGAAACGTTGTACAACACCAACTCATAGATTTATTAGAGGTTAAAAGTTTTAATTGCCTCGTTGGTCTCGCAGCATAAATGTACGCGTGGGTTTGGGAGGTCTCGGGTTCGATTCCCGGGTCGGGCATAGTGTTATTGGGTTTTTCCGTTAGGAAATTCTCAGTAGCAGCACGGAGTCTGGTAATGTGCCCGGTACGACAATAGGCTCGCCCCCTATTACGTGGGACCTAAAAATTCATGGCGAAATGTGGGTGTAATATTACACATCTGCCTACCCCTTCGGGGATACAGGCGTGAGTCTACAAATAAATAAATAAATAAAAGTTTGAATGAAATGTTTCAAATGGAATAGGATATTCCATATGTAAATATTACAATATTATCAAATCCTACTAAACAAATATTATATTCTACAATTTATGGCAACAATATTTTTCGAAATAGATGTAGGTACTTACCGTCAATATTTTTTTAAACTTTATTATAAGTTGATACTTAATGTTGATTATTTTTATAGTAGATTTTGTAGACCGTTAAGCCAATAGTAATATGAAAATCAAGCTGAAATGTCGAAGTCCAATAATGCCTGCTTTTAAATTATGTTAATTTTCCATTAAGTCTAGATATTTGTGTATTGAATAATACACAATAGGCTTGTGTCCTAAAATGTAATTGGTGATTGATTCGTTCCTTTATAAGATTTTAAATCGAAATAACTGATTTTTCTTCAAAAATCGATCAGCAACATTACAAATTACAGCTTTTTAAAAACCCATTTGAATTTGACGCGAAAACGCTGTAAACTATTATGGCGATTGAGTGACGACACGAAGTGCGAAACAAAAGAAACCGTGAATGACGTCTGGTCAAGTGAACCCACTTTTATTTATTTTAATTCAATTTATGAATGAATTCCACGTTTTACAAAAAAGATTTTACTCGGATGCAAGTATAAAGTTTCACGGTTAGTTGTATTAACTACCAAAACGTCAACAACGACAATGGCGGACGCACCGTATGACGGAGGTAATTAATTCTTTCTGATTGGTGTTCACTGTCACAAGAATAAAAATATTATTTTAAGTTTTAAAACTCTGAAAATAACATTAATCTTCATTTCTTTTTATAGTAGAAAATAAACTTAATTGATATCTTTAAATAATAATGAATCTATAGATAATACAAGCAAACCAATTTATTCTTAGTGGACAGAAGCCTGTTGTAACAATGATTAAAACCAGTGATCACCCTAAGATACTCTCCTTTCTATTCTTTAATTAGGTATAATATTTACCATTACCAAGCAAAGCTCTATCATTTTTTCCGGATTAATCCTGATCCATAAAGTTAAGTATTTAATTTTAGTAATAAATAAACGGTATTTTGCTGTTGACGGTACTTTCAAGCTAAATTGACTTTCGATTGAATTTACCAAGACATAAATAAATCAGGGCCCTTCGGTACGGGTGCCTCGGGATCGGAACCCAACGAGAATAACCCAACGTTTCTGGCACTAAAAATAATACTGATAACGCATGTAATAAAATTACACAGACCTAAATATACCACTAAAGTAGTTTTGGTAGAGGCGGTAGCAATTTGATTTCCTTAGCCAGCAAATTTTCTTTGCAGTCATAAAGCCACATAACTGATATTCAGAATTACAAAATTACACAATAAAACGTTTAGGCCACCCTCACATTGTTCATGAGCGTTCCTCGAGCGTACGCTCGGCGCCCGTTCGGCGTGCGCCCGGCGTTCACCTTGTACTACAGAGTAAACACTGAGCGCACGCCGGGCGTACGCTCGAGGAACGCTATCGCCCAATGTGAGGTCGGCCTTAAGGTCGTATTCAAATCAATTTTAAGCAAGTAATGAAGTTTATATAGAGCAGTTAACATATATAGCTCTTTTACTTAGAAAGGATGGCTATTGCGTGGTAGATAAGTATGTCTTAATTAATTATAAATTACTTCCTGAAACTTTATGAGGTTGTGTAATACTGGCCAGCGTTATTGTTGAAATTGTTTTTGAACTAAGTTTGTTCCATTACATTATACGGAGTAGTTCATGAGTTCCTTGAAATCAAAATTTCGAATGAAATGTGTGTAACATGTGACTCTAACAATAAACAGGTAGTAGAGCCTTGCTGATTTCAGCATGAATGGGCCGGCTCGACCGGAGAAGTACTACCCTCTCACAGTAAATCGACGTAAAGTAACGGTACCTAAACTATTGCGTTTCGTTCGGTGAGTGAGAGTGCCGGAGGCCCTATTCCCCAATTCCTTGTCCCTCATCCCAATCCTTATCCTATCCGCATTCCCAACCCCAAGGGGCGGCAACGCACTTGTGACTCCTGTGGTGTTGCTTGTGTCCATGGGCGGCGGTAATTGCTTGCCATCAGGCAATCCGTCTGCTCGTTTGCCGCCTATAAACATTAAAAAAAAACTCGGCTAAGGTTTTAGGAGTCCAGTTATCTTGAAGGTGTAGTGTTAGACGACAGGTGCACCATAGAATAACTTAAAAATACTTTCCGAAATCCAGCTTCTAATTTTTAAAATCTTTAGGTCATAATTTGTATGTATAGACCACCACGGAATAATAAACAACAGTTAGATAATTTTTTTAGCGCATTGACCTCTTTACTTCATGAATTTTGCTACTCAAAAAATAGGGTTATTGTATGTGGTGATTTTAATATAAATACACTGACATCTAACAATCAACGTGACATTTTGCTTCAAATATTGAATAATTACAACCTTAAACTAGCCATTAATGAACCGACTCGCTTAGAAAGCGGGACATGTATTGACAACTTTTTTCATAATTTGAGAGGATGTAACTATACAATTTATGACTTTGCTCTTTCAGACCACACAGCACAGATTTTAACTTGTCCAGTAAAGAAATGTTTTACTCTCACTCATTGGTACATTGAGAAGAGAAATTTGAGTAAAGAAAACACAGAAACATTTAAAAAATGCCTTCGGTCATTAAGTTTTAACGATGTTTACAAAACTGATAATCCAAATACTGCCTTTGACATATTTTATGACATTTTTTTACTTTTTTATGATTTGTGTTTCCCTTCAATATTAATTAAAAAGTCTTTACGTAACAACCCGAAATGGTTATCTAATGGTATTCGTAAATGTTCGAAACTTAAACGGGATTTGCTTTGGCTTTATAGGAAAAATCGCACTAAAGACAATCGACAAACATTTAAAAGCTACTCTAAGCGGCTTAATAAGATAATAAGGCTAACAAAAAAGTCACAGAATGATTATATAATCAAAACGGCTGCGAACAAGAGTAAAGCTACGTGGTCGATTATAAACCAGTGTAAAAATAACATACCTAAGGAGACTATTTCTCATTTAAATGTCAATGGTAATATTATCAATGACCCTACTAGCATCGCAGAAGCATTCAATACATATTTTACTATTCAAAATAATTTAAATAATGGGCAAAACATTTGCAATTTTCAATTTACAAGTGCATCTAGGAAACTTAACAAACAATATAAATCTATTTTTATGTCACCTACAACCTCTACAGATATTTGTAAATTAATTCAATCATTGAAAAACACAAGCAGTACTGGCTATGACAAGGTTAATAGCAAAATTTTGAAAGAAGTTAAAGAAGTGATTGCGCCTGTACTAAGCCATATCATTAATAAATGTATAGGTACAGGTATATTTCCTGACAAACTAAAAATAACGATAATAAAACCATTGTTTAAGAAGAATAACAGGCACAGTATAAACTGTTACAGACCAATAGCACTTATACCAGTTTTCTCTAAGGTGTATGAGAAAGTCATCTATACAAGTCTGTACCAATATTTTGAAAGAAATAATTTATTTGTAGAAGAACAGATAGGTTTTAGAAAAAACAAATCAATTGATTTAGCAGTGTATACATTAATTGAGAATGCAATGACTAGTTTAAATAATAAAGCTCTCATATCAGCGTTGTATATGGACCTTACAAAAGCTTTCGACTATGTTAATCACAAAATCTTATTATTAAAATTAGAATCATATGGGGTCAGAGGTAATGTTTTAAAACTCGTAGAGTCCTACCTCACAAATCGTAGACAATGCACACAAGTTACTCGGATATGCCCAAAAACAAAGAATGAAACTGTCTATTCATCGCAATATCGTGTAGTCACTCAGGGCGTCTCTCAAGGGAGCGTACTAGGTCCCTTATTATTCATTATCTACATAAATGATTTGCCCAAGGCTATTAATAATAATATGGTGTTATTTGCCGATGATAGTACGGTTTTGTTCACCAGCAAAGAAAAAACAAGTTTAGAGATTGACATGACTGAGACTCTAAAAAAGGTTGTAGAATGGTTGAGGTGTAACAATCTAATTATAAATTTTGAGAAAACGAGTTTAATGACATTTAGAAATAGGAAAAATTATTTAAATAATCTGAATGTGCAATTTAATGGACAAAAAATTCATGAGGTGGAGAGCGCAAAATTTTTAGGTATTTATCTTGACTCTAATTTTAACTGGAAAATTCACGTAGAAAGTGTTTGTACTAAACTTAACAAATTCGCCTATGCACTTTATATGCTGAGAAAAGTTGTAAATCAGTCTGCTGTAATCACTGCTTATTATGGGTATGTAGCGTCGATTTTGAGATTTGGTGTCATATTTTGGGGTAACTCAGTAAACAAAGAAACTGTATTTAAGGCCCAAAAAAAATGTTTACGATCTATATGTAACATTAAAACGACTGATTCTTGTAAACCCTATTTTGTAAATCTCAAAATTTTGACATTGGCGTGTATTTATATTTATGAGGTATCTGTGTTTAAACACACTCATAAGGCCTTGTTTGAAAGATTAAAGAGTAAGCGACTAAATAATAAAATTTCCTATCCACAGAACAATACATCACAAATAAATAAGAGTATACTTTGCATGGCACCTCGAGTTTACAATCATTTGCCAAAATATATAATGGACAGTGCTAGCACAGATATCTTTAAGTATAAATTAAAACAATTATTGACTAATAAGGCTTATTATACTATTCAAGAATATCTAAATGACAAATTTAATTGATTTGATGACTTATATAATAATTATTAACGCTAATGAATTTAAATTAAATTTACGTAATTAACAAAATATTGACATTGTATAAATTCTAATTTCACTGACTTGTTTTAATCACATAATTGCAAAAACTAAGCCTAATAAGCATACAAATATAATTGCACGCTTGACAAGCTGAATATAGCCGAACCATTGTATTTTTTCCATCCATGTACTACCTATATTCGCAAATAAACGATTTGAATTTGAATTTTAATTTGAATTTGAGTAAAATTTACAAGCCTTACCCATCAATATTTCTATACGGCTAACATGTTTGCCGTTTTATACATTTGAAAAAAAGATCCAAAATACTTGTAAAAAAATAAAATACTCACTCAGCAACAGCATTGCCATTCCAGCACCTGTCTGAACTATCTTCAACTGAGAAGTCTGGCTGGTCGCATATGCCATCAGATAGTCCAGCGAACAGCTTCTTCGTGGAGGCGAGGGTCGCGGCGAATTGCAGCAGTTCCGTGTCTGGTGGAGGAGCCCTGAAGTTTTCTCGTCTGATGGATCCGGGCGTGGGGTATGGCGTGGAGAAACCAGGCGCCTCCATGGTCGAAGGAGGACCGCATTCTTGACGCACCTAGGAATAAAAAAAAAGAAGATTAGGTACTTATATTCAATTTAATTACGGCCTTCAATTTTATTTTGTGTCGCGGGAGGTTTTACGCATGTGAACCTACTTTATAGACAAAGACGGATAATTATTTCTGGAAATCATATTTTTTTATTTGCGATTTTCATCATTGGCTGAGCATTTAAAGAGAATGCTGTTATGAAGTGAGAAATAATATGGAGACAGGAACTAAGGCAATAAGTTTACCTTTGTCTCTTATTAAGGTACTGTAAAATGTTTAAATATGTTCTTCGAACTAATTTCACTGTAGATTAATAATAATCATTTAGATTGCAATAATCAGAGGGCAGAGGTTACGGTTTAATAGTTTTCAACAAACTTAGATGATTACTAGAAACCAAATTTAATAAAAATGAAATTAAATAAAATAGAAGAAAATCTAAACAAGGCTACATATTAATAGTACGTAAATAGGTACATACAAGCAGTTTTATTAGTTTTTCACAAATCAACATATTTAACCAGGCGATCCTAAATAGGTACATTGAACAAATATCTGTCTTGGACTCAGTATTACCTAAAAAGAGATTGCATTGAACGTATGTTAATACTATTATATTCATTTTATAATCATTACATTAGTCGCCGTTGCGTACAGACGTGTGCTCTATAACAATAATATAAATTTACGTTGACCTAGATCTATTGCGTTTTTTGATGTGGTAGGCGCTTTGTCATTACAATAAAGCAGTTTGTTTACATAATGAACAGTTACATATAAAATACAAGTAACTTCATCAACATGGATAGTCCCTTTAGTAGGAGTGATAGAACACTCCGCTCTCCACCACCGACCCCGGCACCGAAGACCTCTCAACATCAGAGACAAGACCATGAAGAGAGAAGAGAAATGATCTCAACACCGGAGTTACAGAACTGGTTAGGAACTATTGAGCAGATTCTTAATGAAGTTTGTGCTATCGCCTCTGAAGGTAAGCTTAACACCGAGCAAAAGTTAAAGATCAATACCAACTGCCGCAATATTGCACAGGGTGTGTCCAGAATGATAATTCAATACCAGTCATTGAAGCTAAAAGCGTTGCAAAACCACCAAGCCCTTTCAGCTTTGACAGAAAAGCAAGACCTTATGGAGGAGTTAGCCCAGATAAAGCAGACCATCCAGGATTCGAGCGCCAAACAAGCTCAAGCGAGTACATCGTTTGCAGATATGGTGAAAAAGGGAGCCAACAACTATATTCGACCAAATAGTCTAAGCTCGGTAGCTATTTACCCTAGTGATACTTCAAAAACAAGCGAGGACACAAAAAGTATGGTTCAGAAAATCATAAGGCCTGAAGAAATGAAACTACAAGTTCGCGGTGTCCGTAAGACCAGGAATGGAGGTGTAATAATAAGCACGGAAACGAAAACTGATATAGAAAAATTGAAGCAATCAGTCCAACTAGCTGCATCAGGCTTAAAGATCGATGAACCATTCAAGCGTAAACCGCGCATTATTATAATAGGAGTCCCGACAGCAATGCGCGAAAATGAGGTCTTTAAATGTATTTTTGAGCAGAACATCGCTGATAAATTACCAGGTATGACCCAGGATACATTTTTGTCTAATATCAAACTGAGCCACAAATCGGGCAAGAGAGATTCTGAATTCTGCAATCTTATATTAGAGGTAACAGCCGTAATCCGTAAAGCCCTGATCACACAGAATAGAATATTCATCAACTGGACCTCCTGTCCGGTAAGGGACTTCACACTTGTGACCAGGTGCTATAAATGTCAGCAGTACGGTCATGCGGCTAAGACTTGCAAGAATGCGACCTCTACATGCGGACATTGTGCTGAAGAAGGACATTCGATCCAGGACTGCAATAAAAAAACACAAGCACCTAAATGTGCAACGTGCCTGCGCTTCAACAAACAGAGCAATCACTCTACGGGTGACGTCGACTGCCCGGCTAGAAAGGCTGCCGAAATCAGGTATATTAATACCATAGACTACGAAGGCGCCTAGGAGCGCCGCAACATAGCTTTACAACCTTATTATATATGTGATTTAATCATCCTACGTAATTAATTTGCTTTTAATATTCATCTTTCTATTCAATCATAATAGTTATTTTATGTACTTAACATTCCATTAGTATAGTGACCTACTAACATTGTAATAGGTATTGTGAATACACTTAGTTTTTTAAAATGCATACATAGATGTTATAAACGTAATTAATTATTATATTGCTAAATCCAATAACATTGACACTATTAGCAATTCCGCCGACTTGCTTCTTCCATAAAATGATTAGCAAGCGATTATAATGATCAATTTTATTGTTTATATATAAATTAGAAACTAAGCTTAATATCTTACCTTAATTTAATTATATTGTTTACTTTTGAATACTGTACTAATATTGCACCTCTTTAATATACTTACCTACCTACAAATAATTTTGAAAAAAAGACCCAATCTCCTGTGATACAGTTTTCTAACTAGTACAGGAGACCGGTGTTCTTCCCAATCGATAGGAAAACTGTAGCCTTAAGTTTAATTATGTATGAGTATATTTTTTGTACCCTTGTATTTTCTGATAAATAAATTATTATTATTATTATTATTATTATTATTATTATTATAAACAAAAACGACCAAACATATTTGATGCAAATTTGCAGTAGGTAATATATATAAAATATAAATGGAGCCTTTCTAAGCCATTTGAGATTCGCAGATTACATAATAATATTGTCTGAGACAAGCTCACAATTATTGCAACACATGATAGAAGCTTTACAAACAACTAGCAGCAGTGTTGGACTTGAAATCAATCTCACCAAAACCAAGACAATGACAAACAGTTTTAATAAACAAATAAAGATTAATGGCAATCCACTGAAATACGTAGACAAGTACATATACCTGGGAAAGACAATCAGCTTTGATAAAGTTAACAACGAAATAGAAATCCAAAGAAGAGTACAGCAAACATGGAATAAATATTGGAGCATGAAAGAAATTTTCAAAAGCAATATGCCAATAAATCTTAAGACTAGGACCTCTTACCGTGCCTGACATACGGATGTCAAACATGGAAATTTTCTGCCAATGCTAAACAAAAAATCACCACCTGCCACAGCGGAATGGAGAGAAGCATGCTTAATGTAAAGAGATTAGACAAGATACGCCACACAAAAATCAGAGCAGTAACAAAAGTCATTAATGCTTTAAGATATACACAAATGCTGAAATGGAGATGGGCAGGGCATATAGCGAGGCTTAGACACAAGAGATGGACTTACATTACCATCGTATGGAGCGGAGTTCAAGGTAAAAGAGCTAGAGGAAGACCCCCAATACGATGGGAAGACGACATCAAAAAAGTCACTGGCTCAAACTGGTGTCAAGTAGCACAAGACAGGGAAATGTGGGCATCCTTTACCCATTCTGGGGACCTTGTCTAACAATAAAATTCAAAATATTTCAAAAGAAAATATTATATTATATTATTACAGTAGAAGAAAATAATTTGTATTAGTAGTAAGTTAATAATTTTGTATTTAAGAAAAAATGTGGCAAAGGTCAAATAAAGCCTTTTTTATTTTTATTTATTTATTATATAGATAATACATAGGCTTCTTTCTATCACCACAATAGACACCTACACGGGTGGAACCGCTGGCAGAATATAGTAGAATATACCTACATACAAGTAAATGTTCCAGAGACATGTACAAGTACAATGTACATGTAATGCACAAGACAACCAATAAAACATCACCACACATTCCATCATACAAACGCCGCCATATCGCAGATGCACTTCCTTAAGGAGCTCCATTAGCATCAATCTAACGTCCATGATTGCGTAGGATATTATCTGAACAAGGAATGCACTACCGTTATCTTATAAATAGCAAAAACTAGATGTAATCAGTTCTGCAAGATGAAGATGAATGTAGCAGATACAGTTTGTCATTTGTCAACGAGATGATGGTAATGATATGGCGAATATGACACGTGGACTCGTATGGCGGAACACCTAAGGGTTAACACATACAGCTGGTTAATAGATTGCAATGAGACAATAATATGACGTTTTAGGGAGGAATTTAGCGTCAGCATTTTGCCTTAATTTGTATTTTTTGCTGTCGGTGTAGTTGTGTTTTTGTCAATGAGAATAACCTAATTCGCATTCCTACAATAGGCTTGTGTCCGCTAAGAATAAATCGGTTAGATTGTAGTACCTATCTATAGATTCATTATGATTTTAAGATGTCAATAAAGTTTATTATTTATTATAAAAAGGTAAGATTAATGTTATTTTTAGTATTCTAAAAGAAAAAATAATGTATTTATTCTTGTGACAGTGAACACCAATCAGAGAGCATTACGTCAAACAGTACGTCCGCCATTCATGTTGTTGACGTTTTAGTAGCAAATTCAAGTAAAACGTCAAACTTTCTACCTGTCAATTCGAATATAACAAAATAAAAGTGGGTACATCAGACCAGACTTCACGGTTTGTTTTTTTTTACACTTTGTGATATCACTCAACCGCCATGATGGTTTACAGCGTTTTCCGTCAAATTCAAAAAGGTTTTTAAAAAGCCGTAATTAGTAATGTTGCTGATCGACTTTTGAAGAAAAAATCAGGTATTTCAGTTTGACATCTAATAAAGGAACGAATAAATCGCTAATTACATTTTAGGACACAAGCCTATTGGATCACCTGTCTAGCCAATTTCTGTAGCAGTGACCATTGAAGAAAACTAGTCTTGACATCCAGTGAAAACATGTTGAAAACCGTGACGATTGAATCAGAAGTAAGTAAAAGTGTTAGTTATAGGGTAATGGGTGGACATGTAAAATGAGATGCAGTTAAGGGTGTAAAAACGTTAAAGATCACCGCGTTTAATTTATTAATGCATAACGGTATGATTTCTTATTAGTAAGTTTTTGCTGTAATTACACATTTCATGCTTGAGTCAATGCAGTAGGTATATATTTTTCTCTAATACAAAATTTGTTTCTTTTTATTTTCATGTTATGAGCCCTGCCCTGCCCCTGTGGATTTTTTTACAGATAAGTGGGCAATTTTCATTTTGTTTTTAATACACTATCAATGATGTAAAGGTTCAGCATCATTCATTATGCAGTTGAGAATTTTAATTGTACGTAATTACAAGATTAAAAGATTACCTACTTCCATTATGGACTCAATTCGGGAGTTACTTATCTACATCTCTTCTAAATTGACTCTAGATTGAATTACGTCCATTAATGACAGTGAATCTCATTTAGCGATAAGGCAGAAGTGATATGCCAGTCCTTAAATTGGTCGGCTTAAATCATTACTCAAAAGCTTTCGTACTACCCAAAATATTTCTATTTATTTTGTCTATTACAATTTCCTACATACCTACATGCTGTTTGATGGCAAGCAGGCAGTTTGAATTTCACCACAAGAAGAATTGCCATATATACCTATCTGCGAATGTGGCATACTAGTTCCACACTTCGACGACCATCATTTGCATGTATTTGTTGCATGTCAAAGTTGGTTTATATCAATGTCAAATTCACTTAGCTATATGACGCTTATGAGCATCAATTTAGAGCCATACTTCATTAAATCGCTGTAAATCGACTGCAAATATGTAAATGAGAATCATTATTCTAATTCACATATGTGCAGTGTGGTATGCAGTGGCCTTTAGCGTAGAAATAGCAGCTCCCGACGCAAGAGTGCAAGCGAGAGAGTGTTCGCAGTGTGCGCGCGTGCTCGAAGTGTGAACGTCCTCCGAGGCGCGCGACACTCGCAAATAAACCACAACACAAGACGCAAATACGCACGTACTTACGACGCAATAACGCAAAAACTACCACATATTACCCCACCCGGTTCTATGAATGCGTCTCACTTTTGTACTCTTTTTAAACATTATGTATGTTAACTAGTTTTTCGAAAGACTGGATATAAATAACCTTATACGAATATACTTGGCAAAAAAGCACATACCTACCAATAGATTTATAAAGGAATTCATGAACCTACACAACTTTGGAGTTAGATCGGCGGCCAACATTTTAATTTCTTTAGAAGTATTATTATATCTCTAATACCTAAATAAAAAATCTGATGATGCAGAGGGGAAACATATTTAAATACCTATCATATTTTTTAGGACGGCTCCTGACAATACCTCGTTACAAATTTTTCATATTCTGTATGTAAAAAGAATCTGCAGTGATCTCGCTTATATAAATTAAGATACAGATACAGCACTAGAATTTCTGTTTCTAACCCATTTCTCGTACGTCTAACAATTTTCTCGGTGTTTATAATGCCGCGCGTCTAACTTGGAGCGCCATATCTCCCCGAAGAGACGCGAAAGTTTTATTACGAGTCTGACATATGTCGTATACGAGACACGCGATACGCGTACCTACTTCAATATCCCTACTTTTATTAATATCGTATTTATATTCGTAGTTCTGCTTCCGAATTACTGTTCGGCAAACTCCTGCGTGCTGCTCTGATGTGGAAAGTAAATAAAAAGAGGGGATGAAAGATACGTAATGTCGAAAAAATTCATATGATCGGTAAGAAAAGATAAGGTTTTTCATTTAAAACACGTTGAGTAGCGCTAGTCTAGGCATATACTTACTCGTGTATGACACTAGGTCGTGACAGTACAGTTGCAAAAGATTCTACTATGTAAATACTGCAATACTATGTCAACAGCTGGTAAACCCAGTTTAATAGGCAGGGAAACTGACATTGCTAACAGAGACTCCGTGCTGCATTGATGTGCAATATTATGAATAGCTTAAGTAAAAAGATGTGTGTATATGTGACATGTGTAGAGTATACAGTGGCGCTAAGGCATACAAACAAAAAAAACATTTTCGTTACAACCATAAACTCTACAAAAAGGCCGCGATACTCATTAATAAAATATGATACAGATACTTAAAAGTGAAACATGCATCAATTAAAATTTACAGCCAAAAACACTCATCGAATAATCGTACATACAGACTTTACATTATAAGTGCTAATTACTTTTTGTAAGACAGAGCGAGCTTTTAAATTGCGCACAAAAAGTGCCGACTGCTATATATAGTAAATATTCATTACATTTGAACCGGCCGCACCGCCTTCGGTTAAAAAGTAAGAAAAAAACTACCGCAATGTTGTATAAAAGCATTTGCTTGCCGCGGGTGGGCAGGCCGTAATTACAGTGCAAGGAACTAGTTTAAAGGAACCGATACGAATCGCAGTAGAACAAAATGGATAGGCTGAAATTATCACTCTGTGGTCGGCCGTTTGTAAAATTATTGGTATTTGTGCGCTACTGTGCAGCTATTAGGTTTGTAATTCATTATCATGGATGCACTGTCTACTTAAGTTATTATAATTACGGGGGCTAGCAACGGAAATAACAGCTGGCGTAAAATATTTAACTGCTCTCTAGTTTTTACTTTAGTAAGTAGATATAAACTGTGGCATTTTATAGAGAGTACAAGAAAGAATATATAAACTTTTTGACTTTAGATGCTGTTTCGTAAAACGTAGACCTAGTTTACCGATAAGTTCAAATATTTACTTAAAAAAGCTCTTAGTTGCTGTAACGTAAATTCTTGCATTGTTAGTAAAAATATTTGACGGAAAGGCGCATTACCAAGGTATAATTTTCGATAGGTATCAAATACCCATTATTTGAAAAACATTATTACAACTATGTGAAGTAAACAATTATGTGAAGCACTAGGTTCTATGTTAAGCAGCGATAGCTGAGTGGAGAGACCGACAGACTGCTACGCAGAGGGTCTCGAGTTCGAATCCACAGCGCGCACTAATGACTTTTTTGGAGTTAAGTGCGTATTAAATTCTTAATTATCGCTTGCTAATCGGTGAAGGATAACATCGTGAGCAAACCTGCATGTCTGAGAGTTCTCTATAATATTCTCGTAAGTCAGTCAGTGTCTTAAGACATGTGAAGTCTGCCAACCCGCACTTGGCCAGCCTGGTGGTCTATGGTCTTACCGTCTTACCCTTCCTATAGTGAGAAGAGGCCCGTGCCCAGCAGTGGGACAGCCTAAAGAACAGATAAAGATGAAGTAAACTATTTATAAATCACAAAATAATCACACAGAAGACGCCAGGTGAACAATCTATGTTAGAAAAACATCGTCTACAAACAGTAGCTATTGGACACAACTGTGCAACTTTGCCGCCATATCGCCACTGCGATCTAGTAATGGCAGCGCATAAAACTTGAAAATATCTTCAAACATTCCGATAAAAGAGCAATTTTATGAGATGAACGTAGCATTAAATTGTGTGAGAATACATAATGAGTGTCTGCAATTTACGATAAACGGTAACTTGACTTGGTGCTTCGCGTTATAGCCGCGTTTGTTAAATTGCTTTTTGTTGCCTCATCATGCGTTTAATATTGAATATTATATGTTTTATTACACATAAATGGAGGGAAAGCAACGCGACGCAACTCTATTGTTAATGAGAAGGCGCCAGATCTATGACAAGGTATAAACTCTTTATTTTGAAAAGTAACGTCCGTTGTAAATAGTTTGTTATCGCTCGTGGTAACTTCTGTTAGTTTGGGTAATCGGGATGTTATAAAATTCTCTTAAAATTTCTCGATTATAGCCTGCACATTTCTTAACATTAATAGGCAGCCAAAAGAAACAGTTTTGGTTGACCTTAGATTGATTAATGCAAAATCAATCTTAGCTACAGCATCAGCAAAATTCATTCACGACAATGATGCACTAAAATATAAAAATGAAACGAATGAAAACCAATACCTACGGCCTTTACAAACGGTGTCTATCTATTTATAATATATGTGTAACAATCTATTAGATTACCATGTACAGGTATGAGTAACACCATTGTGCAATCAATTACAACGATTCTACTACTCCCATTGTTCATCCTAGTGATTCATACATAATAACGCACTTTGTAAGGTACTAGTAATATTATACATCGATACAATGTCGACTAAGTTATATTTTATGAGGTGAATGTTTTGAAAACTAATATTAGATTGTAAAAATATTGTGTCGAGTGTGTGAACAATGGAAGTGCGCAGTTTATGATAATTAGAGTTGCCATACTACCACAAATTAAATTGTTGCATAATTATGCAATCTGCGGCGTTTCTACTATCTATTAGAAACTGGAACTAAAATTGACGTGACAGTCATTAGTGACAGTCTGTGACATAAATGCTGAGGCATTTGGTATACCGAGGGATACCACAGGATCTTTCCGACGCCCGTGCCGTCAACGCAGTACATTACTCTGATTGTCAATTTATTAGGGCTCTCAACATCCCTTATACTGGTAATTCTCTTTCTTTAAGTCTCGAAAATTCGCAACTGTATTATGGTTGCTACAATCATTAAGAACCCTATTATTGTTCCTGCCATGCTACAAGTCACAAGTTAAACATGCCACAAGTCAAACAAAAGACCAAAATGGAATAAAATATTTGACCGACTCACCCAAATTCTTAAAGAACATATTTTGTTCCATATTCCCTCAGATATAAACACATTTATTTTGGAAAAGATGTGCGCCTGAATATTTGAAGAATATTAAATATTGAAAATATGTTAGGCCGACGTTAAAAATTCACATTGGACTACAAAATTGGGACGACCGGTGCCTATCTGACCCGACATCCGATTTGAATATACCTCAAATAAAAGAACAGATTTGTATTTTGTCCGCCTAAAATGGTCACATTTGTATGTATCAATAGATGTGTTTTTGGTCAATAAATTATTGAAGATACATACGTTGAATTCGAAGAAGAGGCTGATAACACATGACTTGCCCAAAAACAAAATGATTTCAATTTGAGAAATATTATATGCACTTCCTATGTTCTACTTAACAACGATAATGTTGGTTATCAGTGTTATAGTCAACTTGTGACCCAGGTGGTCACAAGTTGACTATGCAGGTGGTCGGCTGGTATATTCAAGTGGTCTCAAGTTCAAAATGTCAAGCCAAACAAAAAAGATCTCGATGTTTCTCTTTCCAATATTTTAAAGTGAAAAGATAGTGCTCATGTATTAGGAGACAGGGGCCTGAATTTTCCGTCTATTTGCGAATTTTTTACAGATAAATAATTGACTATAATCATAGGCAACTCGTCATGGATACAGCATATCTTGGCGTGACAACCTTAAAAAAATAAAGACCAATCCAGTCTTAGAATTAAGATTGAGTGCTAGATTCTTGTCTAAACAGATCATTCTCGTTTAGTGATCAATAAAATATGTTATTCAACTTTAAACTTCAGCTAGTCTAATCTATTTACTATCAGTACTTTATCGTCCCATAATTTAAATTCCTAATTTCCATTTCTCCATATATATCTGTAAAGCACTTCAAAGCACGTAATACGTTGAAATTTTCGTATTATATAACACACAGTTCAAATGTGTGGGCGGCTACATGCAATAAATAAGCATATGTTTAAAATTGACACGAAACTAAGATTATATATTCCTATTTACGTAGAAAAGATTTATTAGAATATATTTATAGCGATAGCCTAGTGGAAAGACCGACAGACTGCTACGCAGAGGGAATCGGGTTTAAATTCTCGGCACGCACTTATGAGTCTTTGAAGTTAAATGTGTATTAAATTGTTAATTATCGCATGCTTAAGGGTGAAGGAAAACATCGTGAGGACAACTGCATGTTAACATCCATACAAAACTACATTCACATTTAGTAGCTAATGTAAAGACAGGCTAGAGAGCTGTCATGTCCATCCAAATGCGTAAATCTTGCCCTAACTAATCTAAAGGCTGACTGAAACCCCAAATCTAATTATGAGTAAAAAATACAAATCATCTTTGCATATCATTCAACTTCCACTTATAAGTTATTGACTTTGCATTTATAAATTATTGACATGAATTAACTGTTACAATAAAAAGTTGATTATCTTTCTTGTCATGTAAAATATATACGCTATTGAATACGGTCGCGCTATTATATCATATAATATAGAAATACATAATTTGTCACGGTCCGTCCGTGACCGGAACACTCTATTCGACCTCACAAATCATGTCCAAGAATGTTGTCTCTACAACATCTAGTTTTATCGCCATTTTTATTCGCCATCTCTAAGTATATTGCGAGAAATAAATAATAAGTGTTCGCTTTATGGATACTTTAAACATGACAATAAATATTTTAAGTCTGTTGGTAAGGCTTGATTCACACGTACCACAACCACACCATAACCATAATCATACATGCATATCGTCACGCCTTTTATCCCCGAAGGGGTAGGCAGAGGTGTATTTCTACACCCACTTTTCGCCAGATATACTTTAGTCCCACGTAATAAGGGGCGAGCCTATTGCCGTACCGGGCACATTCCCAGACTCCGTGCTGCTACTGAGAATTTCGTGACAGAAAAACCCAATAACACTGCCCGACCCAGGCATCGAACCCGGGACCTCCCGAACCCACGCGCACATTTATGCCGCGAGACCAACGAGGCTGTCGTATAGGGTTTGATGTCGAGATTTCCGTCTCTACGCAAAGATGGTATTTGCATCGTGTAACCGTAATCATTTTATGGTAATTGCTCTGATTGGGCCTCATTTTGTATAGAACACGTGTGTAATACTGACCACTTCGCAGCCAGGTCGCAACCAATACGACAATGTGAACAAGCAGCTGAACAAATCACAAGCAGAAACACATTTTCTTGGTAGACTAGAACGCAACCACAAGAAGTCGCAACGACACAGCTTGACCACCATAACGGTCTGGTCACGAGATCGGTCTAAGCGGCGAGCGGCGCGGCAGGGGCGATGTACATGGCGCGTTTACTCTGAGGGGACATCGGTCGCCTCGGCGTAGAATTAATCACTCGGTGAAAAGCTGAGTCCTTTAAGTAAATAAAATTCCAAATATTCACACAGCATTGTTTATTGTTATTTTTTATATTTATAGTCTCACGCCTGTATCCCCGTAGGGTTAGGCAGAGGCATAAACATTACACCCACATTTCGCCAAATTTATTTTAGTCCCACGTAATAGGCGGCGAGCCTATTGCCGTACCGGGCACATTACCAGACTCCGTGCTGCTACTGAGAATTTCCTAACGGAAAAACCCAATAACACTTTGCCCGACCCGGTAATCGAACCCGAGACCTCCCAATCCTACGCGTGGGCGTGAAATGTGTGGGCGACTACACGCAATAAATAAGCATATGTTTAAAATTGACACGAAACTAAGATTATATATTTCTATTTATGTAGAAAAGATTTATTAGAATATATTTATAGCGATAGCCTAGTGAAAAGACCGACAGACTGCTACGCAGAGGGTCTCGAGTTCGAATACACGGCACGCGCACATGAGTCTTCGAAGTTAAATGCGTATTAAATTGTTAATTATCGCTTGCTTAACAATGTAGGTAAACATCGTGAGGAAACCTGCATGTAAACATCCATACAAAACTACATTCACATTCAGTAGATTCTAAAGACAGGCTAGAGAGCTACGGTCCCATCCAAATGCATAAATGATTTTGCCCTGACTAATCTAAAGGCTGACTGAAACCCCAGAACTTATTATGAGTAAAAAGTCCAAATCATGATATATCCTCATAAAATAGACTCACGCCTGTATCCCAGAAGGTGTAGGCGGAGGTATAATACTAAACCCACATTTCGCCATTAATTTTTAGGTCCCACGTAATAGGGGGCGAGCCTATTGCCGTACCAGGCACATTACCAGACTCCGTGCTGCTACTGAGAATTTCCTAACGGAAAAACCCAATAGCACTTTGCCCGACCCGGGAATATCCTCATAAAAATACAAATCATAATGCCATATCATTCAACTTCCAGTTATAAATTATTGACTTTCCATTTATAAATTATTGACTTGAATTAACTCTTACAATGAAAAGATGATTATCTTTCTTTGTCGTGTAAAATATATACGCTATTGAATACGGTCGCGCTATTATATCATATAATACAGAAAGACATAATTTGTCACGGTCCGTCCGTGACCGGAACACTCTATTCGACCTCACAAATCATGTCCAAGAATGTTGTCTCTACATCATCTAGTTTTATCGCCATTTTTATTCGCCATCTCTAAGTATATTGTGAGAAATAAATAATAAGTGTTCGCTTTATGGATACTTTAAACATGACAATAAATATTTTAAGTCTGCTGGTAAGGCTTGATTCACACGTACCACAACCACACCATAACCATAATCATTTAATGGTAATTGCTCTGATTGGGCCACATTTTGTATAGACCACGTGGGTAATACTGACCACTTCGCAGCCAGGTCGCAACCAATACGACAATGTGAACAAGCAGCTGAACAAATCACAAGCAGAAACACATTTTCTTGGTAGAACGCAACAACAAGAAGTCGCAACGTCACAGCTTGACCACCATAACGGCCTGGTCACAAGATCGGTCTAAGCGGCGAGCGGCGCGGCAGGGGCGATGTACATGGCGCGTTTACTCTGAGGTGACATGGCCATTGCCGCGCCGTAGAAAAGCGCGCCATGTAAGTACTTACATCGAAATCGCTCGCCCCTGCCGCGCCGCTCACCGCTTAGACTGATCTCGTGACCAGGCCCTAAGCCGCGATGGTGTGGTGCAGTGGCACGTGAGAACTAAGGCTTAGATAGTCGCCATAAATAAAATAGTAACCATAATTTAGTCGATATAAAATTGCTCTCACCATTCGAAGCGAATGTTATGAATCGCGAGTATTTACAGTCCTACATGATGAATGTAAGTGTCGTAAAGTTTATACCGTGGGTCAAGTTAATATCGTCATAGACATTCCGAGAGAAATGTTCGGTGATGGTAAAGCGACGGATAATACGGATTATGTATAGTTATACAACGTTTTGATTTATTAATTTAGAGCTTTTAGTGCCAATGAAAGTTTACTCGAATATCTTGATGTTTTATTGGGATTAGTTAGGAAATGAAACAACAAAAGGTAACTATTTAACTATAGTAGTACCTATAGTAGAATTTTGTAGAAAATTAAGTAGTACCTTCCCTATTGGTTCTGAAAATTTTACACATAGGAATGCCCAGTAATGCGTCGTCAATAAAATATATATAACTGATACCTATTCAGCTTTTCAAAAATCTCTAAATTTTGGTTGAACATACTCCATGGAATAGAATAAAACGATTTTTGTGAACACATCAAATACAAATAAAAATAACGGATAATACTTTATAATTCAAAATAAGGAAAAATACAAGATAAAAATCAAAGCAAAAATGTATTTTTCCCTCTACCGAGTTTACTCAACGTTCGAGTTATATCACACAAAAAATACAACCTCAATCATTTAAATAGTTTGGAACTTTGCCACGAGTTTATTTTGTTTTAACCTTTTGCAAACTTGTAGGTAAACACTTTTCGACGTTTACGGTCCCAAAGGGAAAAATCTGTTCGAGACTTCAGAAAATATTAAAAGAGAAAAGAACTACAATAAAAACTGCAAAACTAGTTTTATTTCAATAAATATTTAAAAAAAACGGAGCATAAATCACTCGGTGAAAAGCTGAATCCTTTAAGTAAATAAAATTCCAAATATTCACACAGCATTGTTTATTGTTATTTTTTTTATATTTATAGTCTCTCGCCTGTATCCCCGAAGGGGTAGGCAGAGGCATAAATATTACACCCACATTTCGCCAAATTTATTTTAGTCCCACGTAATAGGGGGCGAGCCTATTGCCGTACCGGGCACATTACCAGACTCCGTGCTGCAACTGAGAATTTCCTAGCGGAAAAAACCCAATAACACTTTGCCCGACCCGGGAATCGAGCCCGAGACCTTCCAATCCCACGCGCACATTTATGCCGCGAGACCAACGAGGCAGTGTTTATTGTTAAATGGAAGAAATAAAAAAAAATGTTATGAAGAACCTGATGTTATGTGATGTTATCTTGTAGATATACAAACTTAAGTGCAACGATACATGGACGGTCAAATAATCGTTAATAGAACTGATCCCGGTCGTGCAATGATTACGTCTAAACCGCACACTGACATATAAAATTCGTAAAGCGACAAATTGGCACAATAGGTGACAATCATGGCCTCTCTAACAACAATGGACAAAAAAATGTCTGTCACGTCACTCCTTGTTACGCCTAATGGGTTCGGAACACCCATTCGCAGGAAATGACGCAATTACATCCGAGTAGTCCCCGGAAGATTACTTAATATAAAATAGCGAAAGCTTCCCGTTATAGGCCACTTGAAATTAATTAGGTACACTAAGTTCCGCTTCCCTTGATATTAATATGCATTTTATTCAGTGATAATGTGAACTGTACGGTAAGTTTGAATACTTATGCAAATAAAGTTTAATTTAATTACAAAATGTTTCATGTTTCTCGACAAGAGACCAGTTTGGAGATGGGATTAGCATTTTTATCAATAGATGTTATCGTCTACAAGTATAACGGAGCTTACGATTTATCTGAAAATCTATTATGTGAATAATCCTACATAATGTATGAGGTTATACAAATAAACTTCATATGACATACATACATAGATTCACGCCTGTTTCCCGGAGGGGTAGGCAGAGACTATGGAACACCATTTGCAACGATCCTGACATATCTCTCTTGCTTCATTCACTCCCATCAAATTCCTCATGCATGCTCTTCTGTTTAGGGTACTTCTAACCTTTCCTGTTTTAATGATGTCTCCAATCTGGTCAGAGTACGTCCGCCTAGGTCTTCCCCTTCGTCCTGTCCCATTAACACTTGCCTTATATATCTGCTTGGTCAGTCTTTAGTCATCCTTCATATATCAAGTACAAATATTTATTTAGTAACAGCATCTATTCTGTACGATATTACTAATAATGGGTACTTATATATTATACGGTTTTGTACTTTGTAAATTTTTGTGGTCAATGTACCACTTGATTTGGTTTTATTAAAAACTCCATCTGTGTTCCAGCAAAGTCGCGTCGTAGTACGCTAACCGTGATTCGCGTAGACCTGTCGCTACGAGAGGTCGACGGACACGGAGGTGGTTTTAATAGTAGAGAAGAGTATAACACCCCGCTGGCAGGATAACCCTGTGATTTGGGTTGCCATCGAGTAAATAAAAGAAAAACTGTACTGCGTGCAATATCGGAATAAAGCCTCCAAAAAACATTTAAACCTTTTTAAATGAGACTGGCTTTTCAAATAACGTATACACCCCTTTCAGCCTCATGTTTCAATTGAAAATTTTACGGGGGAAAGTTACTGCTCGACAGAGTAGCCAAGAAAGAATATTTCAGTAAGAAAACTGATATACAATGCAGAGCCTTACCTGATAGCCTATCATCAGGCGTAAATTATTTATATCCCGGTTGCATCCAAGACTTTTACTTTGGAGCCCGGTGTCCGTTTTGTAGTCTAAACTGGGGGGCAATTCTGCTATTTTTATATGACATGGATATCATATTTTGAATGGATTTAAAAGCGGTATTCTGATAACCTAATGTCATTATCGTATAATTTACAATAAACAGTACGGCGCGGCGTTGACACATACGATCTCGTTACAATTTCATTCAAATATCAAATAATTTAGAAGAATACGCTTTTTCTGACGTAATTATGACACTGACATCATATCGAAACTATATTCATTTAGTAGAATTGGGCCCCTAATATGACAGAATATGAGCTTTTTCACAGAGTGACTGCCGTCTGACCTCCGACATCCAACTTAGAATTTCAATAACATTTAAATACTCTTTGATGTTATAATCATCACACCTATGTTAAATATACACAAATATAAGTACCAATACTAAGTGCGCTACTATTGTACTGTACACAAACATTGGGTCAGACGTGCCAACGAATATTCGGCACAGATTATCGCAGTTTCGACTGTCAATACACAATGGACAGATTTTGGTTCAAGTGTCAACTGTCAATTGTTGTATTAGGTGTAAAGTGCTTCAACGAGTCGCTTGACTGAATAAATCATTGTCCGGCTAAAGCTTATTATTTGTATTTCTAAGTAAATTTTTGAAGGTTATGATTTGGCAAATACTGATGGTTTTAAATATCGGTAGCCCATCAAGTGTCTGCTATTTGTAAAATTGGGTTTTTGCGAGTCATGATGATTGCAGTTCGTAGTGAGGTAGTTTTTTTATTACAGTGGCTTGCGCCCGCGTTGTTTGTCAGTCAGTAAGTATATTTAGTTGGATGAGTGATGGAAAATTTCTGACCGAAAAGATGACTATGATTGTTTTTATTAAGGAAACAATCATGGTCCATATCATGATAGTTACGAACCAGATAAATGTAAGAGCATGTATCTACCTATTGCATGTAATTATATCACACATACATATGCACGTCAATTATAAAATTGTTATTTTTAGTTTTCGCTACAAAATCACAGTTACAAAAACAAAATGTAATTTGAAAGTCCATATCACAACCGGTTCTTCTATTAATTTCATTAATTAAATTAAACACCCAAATCAATGGAGAAACTGGGCACCCATCATGGCGCCTACCAAACAATTCTAATTAACGATTTCTTCACAAAGTCCGCCATAGAACCAGTAGTTGTTGTCCATAAACAGGTGATTGTGTTACAATAAATAAGAGAAATGTGGGCATTCATCAATACAGCGGTATTGGTCGCCAGCGCCCACGCGTGGGCACAAGCCACGAGCGACAAGACATATGGCACGCCGCGAGCATAAGTTATGTCTCGATCAATCTTATTAGTCCCACTACGATAAACGCGAAAGTTTGTGAGGATGGGTGTTTGTTTGTTAGTCTTTCATGATGAAAATGTCTAAACGGATTTCGGTGTAACTTCGCAGTAATGTAGCTTATATGTATCATTATAGAATAGGGCTACCTTTTGTAGGGGATGTCGAGGCCTTAGCGGGTGGAGTTGCGGGCAGCAACTATTTGGAGTATTTGCGAGATTGAATGTATTGTATAATTCTTTATTCGCTGTTGAGTGTATAGTATGGGTATACTTTACAGGATTTTTACCCTGTAACTGTATGTAACGTAACTTACTCATAAACAACTTAGCAATTTGATAGATTGATATATGGATGTGTGAGGCGTCCCACACAGGCCACACACCTACCTACACAATATTGTATAATATTGATAATTGCGAAATACTATGGAATGTGTGGCAATGATATTAAAGTTGGTTCAAGTCACTTGAAACATCTATACTAATAAAATTAATTTGAAGAGTTTCTTTGCATGGTTGAATGTGCTAATCTCAGGAACGATTGGTCGGTTTTGAATAATTGTTTTCGTATTGGATAGCCCATTAATCGCGGAAGGCTAGATAATATCACGCTTTGGGCTACGGGAGCGGGACAGTAGCCCTAAATAACGCGCGTGTAGCGCGGGCTCACCTAGTCGCATAATAAAAGTATTGAGCTATATATGATTAAAGATGTATATAATTTTTTTTTATAGCCTCACGCCTGTATCCCCGAAGGGGTAGGCAGTGGTGTAAATATTACACCCACATTTCGCCAGATTTATTTTAGTCGCACGTAATAGGGGGCGAGCCTATTGCCGTTACCGGGCACATCACCAGACTTCGGGCTGCTACTGAGTATTCGAAAAACCCAGTAACACTTTTGCCCTTTTTGTATATTATAACCAGCTTCCATTAGAATTAGCATTTTCCACTTAAAGTGTTGCACCTATAACCTTTAGTCTTACCTACCACTGGTATTTTCCATACTCGTCTAATATCTATAGGTATTTTTGTTTCCCACACTATTTAACCCCTACTTCATACATATGCTATGCCAGAAATAAAATTTGCATGTAGATGAAATGTATACCGGAAAATTATAATTAAATAGTACATAAGATGTATGTTTATGCGCTTCCAAGGCGCGACCCGAGGATTAAATACGGTCGGATTTCATATGTGCATTAAATGCGTAGGCGCAATGATAAAATGTGTTGAGAAATTAATATTAATAGCCTCACATGTTTGGGGCCTCGTAATATCGTAAGTTTTGGGTCGGATTTCGTGACAGCTGGCACTTTATAAAACATAAACCGTTCGTAGATATCAGTTTTTAACTACTTTGGGCTATTGTTTGGATGTGGGTTAAAGTAACACGCAGCTAGAGCGATATTATGTCAAGTAGATAGTTGTTTATTACCGGTCTTCCGTTCGAAAGCAATACTAAAATATGTAATTAGTAAAACACATAAGTAAATAATTATGTTATTGTAGTGTATATTGAGAAAATCTTATTTCTGGGCTTTTCTCAAACTTATACTTACTTACACTACTTATATTTTAAAAGAGCATAGCAAAATGTTTCAACATTGTTTTCCTAACCAATGCTATCTAAGCAGAAATCGTGCAACTAACAGTTCAAAACTAGTATGAGTCTAGTTTAACTTGTGCGGTAGGTTACATTTTACGTCAGTTTTATAATCGACAAACTAAATTCACAGTGGATATAAGCAGTTTGTTAGCACGCTATCGCGCTCAGCTTGAGTCGTAATTTCGCGAGGTGAAAGCACCGCGTAGGCGCCACGACATTACTTGATGGAATATGAAATGCGACTCGACTAAGCTTGGTTGTATGGCTGTTTGCCTTTGCTATGTGCCATAGACCTTTGACTTTGACAGCTATGGTTTACTCTTGTTAATTTAATCAAAGGCGCCTTGTTGTATTCCAATAGATAGTACCTAATGGCGAATTAAATAATGTACGTTGATTAATTGTGTATTGTAGGATTATTTATTATTGTGTGCGGCATTGATGATATATCTACTTGTACCTTTATATAAATAATTTAAGATTAATTATTCTTTTTGGAATAGAAACTAGTCAAAGCGTCAAGACCACAGAAATAGATACCTAGTAATAGAACGGTGAATGTCACGTCATCGCGTACATTTCGCGCGTGCCACATTTTAGCAAGCCCCGCCCACAGTGACGTATAGATAGTGAGGGGACACTAAGGAATTATTATCGATGTGAGAGCTATGGAAAATGAAATTATGTTATTGTTTATATAAAATGTTTTATTATGAATAGTTTGGTTATAGTATACTGTTATAAAAATAAAACGTATTTATTTAGTTAAAAATCTGTATTGAAATCTTACAAAACTTTTGACTATATTATAAAATATCTATACTAATGTAATAAAGCGGAAGAGTTTGTTTGTTTGAACGCGCTAATCTCAGGAACTACCGGTCGGATCTGAAAAAATCTTTTTGTATACGGTAGCCTAGTTATTCCGGAAGGCTATAGGCTATATAACATAACGTTTCGACCCTTTGTGGCCGGGCAAAAGGCTTAAAAGGCTAAAAGATAATGTCGGCTAATCTCAGGAACTAGCAGTCGGCTTTTAAAAATTGATATTGCCTATGATAGCCCAATTATTCCGAAAGGCTATAGGCTATATAAAATTACGCCACAACTTTTAGGGGCCAGACAAAAATAATAAATTTGGTCAAACGAGAAGGGGGAGGGTTGGGTCAAAGGCAAAAAAAAGGCTTAACGAATAGGAAATCTATACGGGTATCGTTTTCGAGTTTTTCGGGATGCTGATTAAATAATATGAAATTTATTTAGTGATTCAAGATGGCGGACGGAATATCAAAGATGGCGGATGACAAAATTTTAAAAAACAATATGGGTATCGCCTTCTATATTTTAAGGGTTGGGGAATCGAAATACAACATCTATTTCGTGATCGAAGATGGCGGATGGGAAATCAAAGATGGCGGATGGGAAAATAAAAAAAATCTATATTGGTATCGTCTGCGATGTTAAAAGAGATGGAAAATTCAAATACAACATCTTTTTCGTGATTCAAGGTGGTGGATAGGAAATTAAAGATGGCGGACGGGATTTTTTTAAAGTCAATATGGGTATCGTCTCCGATATTTAAAAGGATGGGTAATCCAAAAACACCATCTATTTCGTGATCAAAGATGGTGGATGGGATTTAAAAAAAAACAATATGGGTATCGTCTCCGATGTTTAAAAGGATGGGTAATCCAACATCACCATCTATTTCGTGATCAAAGATGTCCCGTCCGCCAACTTGGATTCCCAAATGGATGTCATTTTCGTGATCAGAAAGCATGAAAACCCCAAAAATTATACCCAGATTCATTTTATAAAAAATGTCCCGTCCGCCATCTTGGATTCCCAAATAGATGTCATTTTCGTGACTAGAATCCATAAAAACCCCGAAAATGATACCCATATTAATTTTATTAAAAATGTCCCGTCCGCCATCTTGGATTCCCAAATAGATGTCATTTTCGTGACTAGAATCCATAAAAACCCCTAAAATGATACCCACATTAATTTTATTAAAAATGTTTCGTTCGCCATCTTGGATTCCCAAATAGATGTCATTTTCGTGACCAGAATCCATGAAAACCCCGAAAATGATACCCATATTAATTTTATTAAAAATTACCCGTCCGCCATCTTGGATTCCCAAATAGATGTCATTTTCGTGACCAGAATCCATAAAAACCCCGAAAATGATACCCATATTAATTTTATTAAAAATGTCCCGTCCGCCATCTTGGATTCCCAAATAGATGTCATTTTCGTGACTAGAATCCATAAAAACCCCTAAAATGATACCCACATTAATTTTATTAAAAATGTTTCGTTCGCCATCTTGGATTCCCAAATAGATGTCATTTTCGTGACCAGAATCCATGAAAACCCCGAAAATGATACCCATATTAATTTTATTAAAAATGTCCCGTCCGCCATCTTGGATTCCCAAATAGATGTCATTTTCGTGACCAGAATCCATAAAAACCCCGAAAATGATACTCATATTAATTTTATTAAAAATGTCCCGTCCGCCATCTTGGATTCCCAAATAGATGTCATTTTCGTGACTAGAATCCATAAAAACCCCTAAAATGATACCCATATTAATTTTATTAAAAATGTTTCGTTCGCCATCTTGGATTCCCAAATAGATGTCATTTTCGTGATCTGAAAGCATGAACATGATGTTTGCTTTCTTTATGAGAGAGAGAGAGACAGCGAGAGACATAATAATTAATTCGAATTAATATTCCTTTTATTTATCGATAAATTTAAAACGTAACCATAAACCGAACGTCAATCCCTAGCGCGCGCTGACCAATCACAGCTATTTATTTGACCCGTGGCCCCTGATTTGTTATTGTTTTTGGCATCTTGTGAATATCGCGTATCTCGCCGTACATTGCGTGTTTATTTCATAAATATGTCAACAAGTATCGTATAATTCAAGCAATGGAAATTTAACATAACGAAGAAATGAACGATGATGTTCTTATTAGACAAACATGATAAAAGTAGCCCACTTGTTTTAAATCTCAATAATCTTAAGTTTTACTCAATTTAAATACTTACTGGTGATATGAAATGCCTCCCTTTTCCATATTTTTGCATCACTTTTAATTTTTACAATTGGAAACTGCACAATATGGCATATTCGTAACGAATTTAATGTTTTTTTACCTCCTGAGCGCGCGAAAGGGAGACGCGATGCGTAATGCGAATGCGTTCGAAAACACATGCACTAAAGTGCAATAGTTTGGCACGCGCGCCACGCCCGTGTCACCGTTCTATTACTATATATTTCTGTGGTCAAGACGATACAATAAATAAAATCAGTAGGTATTAAGAATAACATGGTCTCAGACACAAGAATGTTAATGATTTACACAAATAAAATATATTTTCACCAATAAATATTTCAAATTGTTGCAGGGTAAGCCGCCATATATTTTTAATAATCATTATCCAAAGGTATGCAACTGGCAACATACTTGAAATACTCATTACGAAAACATGACCATCGAAAAATATTATGATTAAAATAAAAATGAGTGATGTCGAGTATTTCCGAACTGTATGCAAGTTATGTGCGCCCGGCATTCACGAATATAATATAAGGTTTATACTGATGCTGTTTTTGAATGTATATTAAAATTCTTAAATTATTGGTTAACATATTTGATGTAGCCAAATACGAAATCTTTTTTTATTTGTATAATTTTGATAGATGGAATTTGACTATATTTTGTCTGAAGAATTCCACAAAATTGTTCATTCTGTAGAAATAGATAAAGCGTGATAGCATGATAGATAGAACATGTTATCTCTTTTAATATCCTAGACAATGAGTTCTGAAATAAGCAAAGATTCGCTTTTATAATAAAGGGAAAGACATAGACATCCTAATAATTTCCGATGCTATTAACACTGGGGACCTTGAAACAACCATACCTCAGAAAACCAAATTCTAGCGAAAGTCCCAGTATATTTAAAAAGCACATAACTTGAAAGGAAATATTTCTTAGAAACTATCTTTTCGCGCAGGTCATAATCCAAAGCCAGCAGCCCATGTTTTCCCGTTACCCGTCGTGTGTAGGAGATTAGAAGACGTACGACTATGGAGGAGAGGTGTACAACAAGCAAATTGCGCCGTAGGAAGCGACAAGACGATCATTACGCGCTCTTGACATAGATATGTGACGTCACGAGTTAGTCACAGTTGATATATGGCCGCAGGTTATGTAACTATTGTGGAGTGTGCGATTTTTGCGATGTATATATGTATAGTGTGACCTATTTTGTTTATGGTCTGATTTTTATTGCAACTTTGATGAATCGATAGTGTACGATTTATTATTCAAGTTAGTTATTTATTATTCTGTTGTTTCTTGGCAAGATCATCTTTGAAATAATAAGAAAATGATTATGATACAAAATCTTGCATAGGGCGCTAAGTAGCAGATTTCTCGACTGTCAATGGAGTACTCTGATGATGTAGCCTACCCATAATAATATATTATTCAGCGTACCATGCGTTGGCGAACACTTTGTCTAACAAATACTGTCAATTTGCGCGACTAGAAGGCGACTTGACACCACAAGTTCCAGCCAGATTGCGGGCCAACAACCTCTCGTCTCGGACTTGGCTTTTAACTAAAACTTTTTGCACAACTGTGACGATAAAGGCTAAAGAATAGGTTTTTTCTTACTTGCCTTATGCTCGGTTTCATTTGTAATAGAATCTATTTATGTCTTAAATACTTTGAACTTTTTATATACCTACTAATATAAGTTTTAATAAAATTCTTAAAATGTTTGGTACAGAATTAAAGATTCATGTTTGTTTTCCCAGAGCTTTTGGTTATAAAATATATGTTTGCTTACTTTTGACTCCATTGAAATATAGAGAAGACCAATCAATGTGGTCAAAAGTACCTATGGAACTTTCCCAAATTAGCTAATACAACTATGCTTAAACAAAACCATATATTGTCTTTATTATAACCATTGTAGCTTGGAACACTTTCTTCCAAAAAGAAAACATCGTAAACCGTAGCTGATCAGTATTCCCCAAATGAAATACAAGCAGTTGTTCGAGTAGGTACCTGTTCGCCTGTTCCATACTGATGTTGTCATAGGTTTATTGAATCAAGCGTCTGTAAGGTAAGTGCACCGGTAATGGACAGCGTACCAGTTATGAACATTATTGATTGAGTCCTAAAAAATAAGGATTCTACAACGCTTTTGTTACCTGGCAATATTTTACTACAGAGAAAAGGGATTAAAGTGTCAAAATATTGACAGCTGATGCATGTCTGTGGTTCAGTTTCAAACTGGTGGAAAGATAAACAGCACGTGTCACCAGTGATATCGTTTTTTAAGTGAGTTTGATAGCGAGGTGTGTTGCTGATGAGTTTTTTTTGACAATTCAATTAAGGTAATAATGAATAAATAATAAGTTTGTGGCTGAATTAACCTCTTTTCCAAACAATCTTAATTAAATGTATTGCAAACAACAACGTGGTTTGTTTTTTTTTTGCTATGTCCATGACTAGTACCTGTTATTATGACATGTCCTAGTTATGGACATTGTGTCGATTACTAGTGCAGAGCATTTTTTTTAAGATTTTAGTCGATTCTAGATTTATTTCTCGAAGTCAATGAAATATCTTTTTTCCATGACTTTATAAAGCTTTTTACCAGTAATGGACAGACGTGTTCATTACTGGGGTGTCCATCACTGGTTCATTCCATAACTGTAGGTACTACAAACAAGATCTTTCTTACAGTACTTTATTTTATGATTAATAAGAACTTGTATTTTAGAATACGTAATAGCAAATAAAATTTGTTTCTAAACAAACAATATTTTTATTTATTTGTATCTATCAAGTGTCTATCACTAGGTGTCCAATACCTGAACACTGTCCATAACTAGGTGTCAATCATTGGTGTATGACTTGTCCATTACTGGATAATTTTAAGCCAATTTTATTCGTAATTTTATTTTTATGGAAATTACTAGGATGAATGTAGTATTCTCTTATTAGATGCTAAAAAACCATAACCAACTTTATCTACAGCCATTGCAAGAATCGGCCCGCAACTTTTTTTTTTGGAAATTTTATACGTACTTCATCGACCTTAAACCGTCCATCACTGGTGCAGTTACCTTATACGAGGGAAATGATTGGGAGACCGAAATAAGATTACGTATATTGGCAATATTGCCGCCGCTGATTACGAAAGAGGACACTCTACAATATTCCATACATTATCTCCAGTGAAAAGAAATGCTCGCACATATAAATCAGCGGGATTTTTTTTATTTCCTTTTAAAATTGCTTTGCTGAGTGAGTCATTTAATGTATGTTGTTATGAATTCTATTAACAAGCTTTTTTGCTGTTTTGAGTCGATTTTTTGAGCATGAGGACAGTATACATATAAACTACGACGTGCGCGGTGTATTTGTTGCTATGGCGTAATTTTAAAGTACCTGTACAGATTGCAAAACTATTACGTATTTTGATATTTTATACGTTTTTTTTACCTTTAGGTACGCTGAAACTTAAATGTAATTGATTGATTGTTCAAGTTCTTCATTAGTACATAAATTGTTACATTGTTTACAAATGAGCTTATTCTTTTTATATACAATCATTAATTAAATTGGTTACACAGACTTTTACGCCTTTATAAACATTATTCAGGAAAGAAATATATATAAATACGTCGAAGTTATATTATGTGTAGGTTTTAGTCATCATCATCAGCCTTTAACAGTCCACTGCTGGACTAGGCCTCTCCTTTGAAAGGAGGAATTGGCCTACTATACCACGCTGGCCAAACGGGTTGGTATAAGGTTTGTATCAAGTTTTCCTTCTCTTACAGTACTGTTCTCTGCATAATACGCTCCCTCTATCGACTCTTACGACGCCCATGCAATGATATGGGGTGGTGACAATCCGTATTCTTAATCCGTCACCACACGGACAAGGTTTTAGTATTAACCCACATATGTAAGCGACAAAAATAAGCGATAAATGTAATTGGACAGCGAGTTTAACGCCTCAGAACGGCAGCCTTGTAGTGTGGCATTATCTTAGACAACTTTTCGTTAGTGCTTGAACGTATGCATATGCGACTTTTTAGTAGAAACATAAGTAGCCAACCAAAAAACAAACAGAAACGCCCCAAGGAGCACATTTTCGCCCACAATATGCACTTTTAATCTACCAGTATATAACTTACCGAGCTTAGCTTCAAAAAGATACATACATACATACATAGACTCACGCCTGTTTCCCCGAAGGGGTAGGCAGAGGCATATTAAACGCCCACTTTTCGCCAGTGTTTTGATCCCACGTAATAGGTGGCGAGCCTATTGCCGCTTATTGGGATATTTTGTTTGCCAGAGCCTCGTCCGTTGATCGGCAGGTGCACCACTTGCAGGTGAGGTTGGCTTGGGACCCTAAGTTCTTGGTGGGAACCCTATGCACCCTAATGCTTCAAAAAGCTGAAGTCCTATATCTACAATTACACATATGTACTCCTTTTCGTTGAAATCGCATTATTGACAATGACAAAGTATAACGTTGCCTACATGTACAATCAAACAAGTCGGCGCTGGACCAGTTTAAAAAAAAATCCCTTGTCTCGCTCATACAGTCGAGGTACACTAGAAACTGGTTTTGTATACGAGGGTCAATGTGTGTGTAAAGTAGCAATGGAAGCGACGATGTCTTGCTGAGCGATTCTCGCCCTTATGGTGGTCTAGCGGGAAGTTGTTCGACTGTACATAAACTTTGAGCAATTCCAGAGAGGAAATGCCCAGCAGACACATCACCGTGAATAGTGCTTTTATAGATAGATCTGGTATTACCGTGTTAGTGAATCCGACTAGATTTCGAGATACGAACATTTCCTAGCTATACAACTCCATCATTTAGTTTCTCGCTGTTAAATATGTCGGAAACACTCATAGAGCCAAGTATTGAACAATCGTTTTAAGAACTTTCTTTCAATTGGAAAAACAAGTTGCACTTGCGCATAAGGGATAAACGGTAAATCCTGAGTCGGTGAAAATAATTACCTATTTGAGGATTACACAAAGTGTCGTCGCGTGTTGAGATTGAAACTACAATTTTATTAAACCTGTGTCTAATATAGGAATTTAAGTACACTTAAGAACATGGACAAATACAATTTAAAAACATGGCGCTTGCAACAGTGGTATATATCCCGAAAGACAATTTAAAACTGTGTCTAATAACCTAATTCGTGGAAATTATTTTGTTGTCTTGTACCATTTACAGTGACCATTAAACATTTAAGCCACTGGGCTACTAGGAATGTGCCGCTAAGACGGAAACGGTGTCCTTGCTAGCGGCCATTGCAATTCGAGTACCTACTACTACCGTATGACTCATCTATGTATTTATTATGGGTGACGGCGATTCAGCAATATCCTTGACGTTTTCGCTAATCTATCTATTGAACAAATCAAACGGAAGGAAGAAGCATATTACTTCACTAATATCCTACTGTGACATTGGCCCCGTGACATAGATATTAATGTGATTATCAAACTGCACCGGATTAGTCACCATCAATATGTGCGTGATTCAGGATTAAATGGCTATTTACTTACTTGTGAAAGACCTAGAAAACACAGTTTATCAAAAGGAACTAAAGGGGAGCAAAATTAGGAAGGTGAGAGCGCATCAAGAAATTTTAGCCACGGCACCAAAAGTAAAGTAAGCCGCAAGAATATGGACTGTTTTTGCGCTCTGATTCCATCTCTGTATATTCTGCCAACAAATATCTACAATACATATGGGGTACTAACCTATATTTATATTATAGCGTATCACATTAACTCATTTAAAACTCATCGCTCGAATAAAAGTTAACTTCGTAAATGCAATTTTCTCTTTGTTCCGAAGGCCCGGCGACCTGCGCCCACGCCTGACCCGCTCCTCTGCCTACGCCCCTATAACTGTTTATAGCGTCGTAATACCTTGTAAACATGTAGAGATACTCCTCAGTTTACAGCCGTTCAATGGCTATCGAGGTTGTAAGTAATCGGCCGAGGATCGTCTTTCTTTTATGCTGTTAAAATGCGGGCAACACCGGCTAGTAAGCGGCGTCGTAACCTATGATTAAATAATGTTTCAATTCAACGCTCCGTGACGGTTTTACTTTTTTATGACGATTCAATGAGCAACTTTATAGGACTCTCAGTTAGGTACCAAGAAGAATCATGCTCTTATATGCGACTATTATCTACGAGTCTAGGGTAAGAATAAGAATAAGAATCATTTATTTGTTTGAACATGGTATAACATACATTGAATGCAGGATGTCAAGAAAGTATAGTTTAGTTCGTACATGTTCAGCCTCATATAGTGGCGTACAAAAAGAGAGATGTTGCTACGAGCCATTACAATAACTTTGTCCGAGTATTCATTTATAATATGATTATGGGTAGGTACAGAATTTTCAATGCATAGAATTCACTTGCGAAATAAATATATCTATGCTATATTTACATACATACATAGTCTCACGCCTATATCCCCGAAGAGGTAGGCAGAGGTATATTGCTATACCCGCTTTTCGCCAGATTTATTTTAGTCCCACGTAATAGAGGGCGAGCCTATTGCCGTCCGGGCACATTACCAGACTCCGTGCCGCTACTGAGAATTTCCTAACGGAAAAACCCAATAACACTTTGCCCGACCCGGGAATCGAACCCGAATCCCACGCGCAAATTTATGCCGCGAGACCAACGAGGCGATACTTCATTGCAGTTTATGTGCCATGTTCCAAGTCCTATATATGATCCATTACCTACTATACTATAACCACTTCATTTTAGCACAAATTTCTACAATGTGATCTAATTTTAATCTAAATATATATGTAAGTTCCTTTTTAAACACGGGAATCTTTAATAAACCGTCATATTGAACTAAAAAACCTATTCGGTAAACGAAAAGTGTGAAGGCACTACTATCCTTACCAGTTAGCAGTACACCGGTAAATCAAACCAAATTACCTACAGCGCGACGTGAACTGAACTATATTTTATGGCCGAGAAAATTATAATGTTGTAGCAAGGAGCTAGTTCAATTAGAAACAGAACGTTCAACATCTATAATAACATTGTGAAGTTTGTTATGCTGGTAAAATACATCACTTTTTTGCTTCTGTTTTACATTATAAACATTTATTTAAGAACGTTATGATTTTACTAACAATGACATAGACGTAGACTCTAGAGACTGCCTCGTTGGTCTCGCGGCATAAATGTGCGCGTGGGATTGGGAGGTCTTGGGTTCGATTCCCGGGTCGGGCAAAGTGTTATTGGGAATTTCCGTTAGGAAATTCTCAGTAGCAGCACGGAGTCTGGTAATGTGCCCAGTACGGCAATAGGCTCGCCCTCTATTACGTGGGACCTAAAAATTCATGGCGAAATGTGGGTGTAATATTACACCTCTGCCTACCCCTCCGGGGATACAGGCGTGAGTCTATAAAAAAAACATAGATGTAAGTGTTGTCCAAAATGGAAAATTGAAAGAAACAACCTCTAGAATTAGATTATAACCAGCAGGTTTCTATTTATCGGATGACATTAAATGAGAATTAGAAGTATTCCTACATAATGGTTAGCGATATTTCAGTGCTGAGTAATGCTCATTTCAACATGAATTTGCCAGGATGACCCTTCTAATTTTATTGAATAATGTTTATTTATATTATTATATAATGCTTTATAACATTACAAACCAAAGTAACAGATTAATATCGAGGTTACATAATGCGTATGAAACCCCAAGACACACTAGGACGCATCTGGTTTCAACAGAGTTGTTTAACTAAGATATGTAACTGTATCCATCTTCATTATAATCCTTGGCAACAATTGCGGATATTCGAGATGAGTTATGTATATCGCTTTAAAAGGTCCTTTACCCAAGGCGTTTATACAATACTAGAGGACGCCAGCAGCTACGCCTGCAATTTTTTTTTATTTACCCGTTTTCGCCGATCCCGTGGGAATTTCGGGAAATCCCTTCTTAGTGCACCCCTACGGTCCCCAAGGAACACACATGCTAAATTTCAGCTTCCTGAGCCCAATAGTTTCGGCTGTAGCGTGTCTGTCAGTCAGTCAGCAACGCAAGGATTTTATATATTAAGATTAAGTACGCGCAGCGATGTTTTCTTGATGTCGTGGTATCAAATGAGAAATGATGAATGTGACATTATTTCAATGTTTGAAAAGTGCTCGTAACACATCGATTAATCATCAAATTATGGCAGTAGAGCCTTGCTGATTTCAGCATGAATGGGCCGGCTCGACAGGGGAAGTACAACCCTCTCACAGAAAATAGACGTAAAGTAACATTACCTAAACTGTTGCGTTTCGTTCGGTGAGTGAGAGTGCCGGAGGCCCTTGCCTTTGCCCCATGCCTTCTCCCTCATCCCACAGTCCTCATCCTATCCCTTTTCCTAACACCAAGGGGCGGCAACGCACTTGTGACTCCTGTGTGCTTGTGTCAATGGGCAGCGGTAATTGCTTACCATCAGGCGATCCGTCTGCTAGTTTGCCGCCTATTACCTACTATAAAAAAAAATCGAACATTTTAAATCTGATGATGAACTTTTCAAAACCGATCGAGGTTACGCCGTTTGACAATACGACTATCTAATGTTTTGGGTTCGATCCCCACACGAGACAACAGTTTGTGGATTGGGTGTACCGTGTGTTATGCCCGTTGATTGAATATATTTACTACACACAGGATTAATTTTATTCCTAATGTAGTTTCATTAAGAAAGACTTACCTTATTTTCGGAGACGGCTCTGTTTTCCAGCGCGTACATGATGGCTTTAGACACCTTGGTCTCAAGCTCCCGTAGCGCGACGTCGGCATCCACCTTTGTGAGTCTCTCCACGCCTTCCACGTACCCTGCCCACGGTCCTTCCAGCTCTGCGAGGAGAGAGCCTATGCACCTGGTGAAGAGAAGAAAATATTAGTAGAAGTGATGGCAGGAGGCTAATTATGTTATACTGAAATCATCATGTAAGCGACAAGTCACGATAGACAGTTGCTGTAGGATTTTAGTCCTTATTTCTACGTCATAAGAGCCGTACAAAGCTCAAAGTGTCTAGCTTGATGTGTTGCTGAGTGTACTTTATGCCTGCCTCTTATCTACTGTGTTTGTCTCATGTATTTTTGTCTATAGAAATCGTAAAGAAATCGTTTGAAAATGTAGCCTGCCGGTTATATTTTATTAATAATTACTATATTTTATGACTTGCATCCATCATATACTTGCATGGGAGGGGCTTGATGGAACTGTGTGTTTTCAGATTCCTCTTTAATTCTAGTCGTATGCTTGATAATGCTCTTATACTTTAAATTGCTTAGACTATTTCACACATTTTGATTAGTGACAACAGGGCCGGCTTTAGCCATCCAGGCGCCCCGGGCGAGCCATTCATTTGGCGCCCCCCTATTTAGGGTTCCGTGGCCAAAATGGCAAATTACGGAACCCTTATGAATTCGCCATGTCTGTCTGTCCGTCCATATGTCTCAACCACTTTATTGAAATTTGAAAATTAGTAGGTAGATGTATTCTGTGAAACGCTTCATGATCCAGCGTAACGGCACTAGGCTCGCCCCTTCTTACGTGGGACCTAAAATACATAACCTGGGGAAATGGGGATTCAATACTACACATCTGCCTAACCCCTCCGGTATACAGGCGTGAGGCTATATAAAAATAAAGTTTCGATGGAATCAAAGGCTTCTCGTAGTCCACAAGAGCCAAGCAGCTCCACCGTCTTCCCCGGGAGCCTTTACTAAGCTGCCTGAGAGGCGCACTGATTTACTCGACATCTACGTCTGGGAAATCTTCAACTATAGTAGGGCTCCGGTTGGCTAGTGGTGAAGGCGTCGGTGCATGCGCAGCATACAGACATCCGCAGAAGTATTAAACAGCCAGCATCTAAGGTATCACTACTAGAGGTAGTCACCTTTGTCAGATGAGTCTTTCCCAGTACTTTCGCGAAGACCTTTGACCACGGATTTTGCACAATCACCTTCTATGAGTTCTTTCTCTCAGTTTCGCTGAGCTCCAGATCTCTACACGATGAATAAGGGTTTAACTGCCTCTGGTGTTTCCTGTCGCATTAGTTCAGAAGATAATTTAAAAGTTTAGATTTCCCAACTAATCATATTTTCCTAATGTGCCTTATTCTTAGTTGATGTACAGTACCGACTATGCGCTTAAGTCCTCATCTAGGTATCTATCCGTCACATGGTTGAACATGCTAATCTCAGGAGTAACTGCAATGTTGTGATTGGAATAATTACTTTTGTGTATATCATCATGTTATACGGATATATAACTTCAGCGTGATGCTACTCATAGCCCTAAATAACGCGGGTGTAACCGCGGGCTCATCTAGTGTTACTCAAGGTTGTTACTTTCGTACATAAATCTCCTTATTTGTGTCATTGTCGGGGCGCTTTCAGATCAAATCCATCGTCCAAGCTCATCTTCATGCAGATCATCCCCTGCTTGAACTCATTTGCCTCCTATTGTTTCGTATGTTCCCATAATTATGCGCTTTCATCACATCAGTCTTAATAGTCCACTGCTGGACTAGGCCTCTCCTTTGAAAGGAGGAATTGGCCTACTATACCACGCTGGCCAAACGGGTTGGTATAGGGTTTGTATCAAGTTTTCCTTCTCTTGCAGTACTGTTCTCTACATAATATGCTCCATCTGTCGGCTCTTACGACACCCATGGGATGATGTGGGGTGGTGACATTTCGTATTCTTAATCCGTCACCACAAAATTATGCGCTTTATGCGGTGCCAAACATGATTCTCCACGCGATAACCCTAATTCAGTGCAAGGTACTCTACCTGGGTCCGGACGTTGCAGATCTCAGTCCCGTTGTCACAGACATTTGATTTTTGTCGAGATAACCACGTCACCATAGGGTCTTTAGCTTACATGCCTGGAGTAAAATAAGCAGCCCGCCCCATACAAGGATTATCGTGACTTTTTCCAGCCGTCAACTGAGTTCCTCGTCTGTAGCTAGGTTCAATCGATGTTGGCAGCTATCTATAGCCCGGGTATTCTTAGCATCCCTTACACTACCATGACCAAGGCTGCAAATAGCCATATTATGCCTGCTCACGCAGGCATAATATGGCTATGGACTAGGCACCGTATTTTTTGGCTACTTTTCATGGTAGGCTTTGTCCATAATCACCACGTTGGATATTATGCAGGTTGGCAACCACAGTAAAATCGTTACATGTACATAGGAACGCTATAAATAATAAAGGAATAGGTGCATAGGGTTCCCACCAAGAACTTTGGGTCCCAAGCCAACCTCACCTGCAAGTGGTGCACCTGCCGATCAACGGACGAGGCTCTGGCAAACAAAATATCCCGATAAGCGGCAATAGACTCGCCACCTATTACGTGGGATCAATACACTGGCGAAAAGTGGGCGTTTAATATGCCTCTGCCTACCCCTTCGGGGAAACAGGCGTGAGTCTATGTAGGAACGCTGCTACACCTTTTCCGCTGACAATTCGTTAGTCGTCTCATACATTCTCCAACGGTAGGGAATATCGTGTTGTTACTCTAAGCCTTGCCGACCAATTGTATAACATTATCAGTTAAAACATTTTATCTACATGAAAAGAAACGTCTATAACTTTAGATTTAATTAAAAAGATACCTGTTTGTCAGGGAGATAAATTCTTTACTTAATTCTTTTATTTTCGATTATCAACCTAGCGCCCATTGTGATATTTTCACTGACTTTACCATACCCCGCGATTCATAGAATATCTACTATTTCATACATCGATTTAAAATACTACTAGGACAAGATGACGGGTCACGTACAAAATCTTAGCTAAAATCTGTCCGCGACCGTATTCCTACCAAACAGAGACAAATGTTTTAAAACAGTTTTAAGTTCAACCAAATTACAACCATGACACCGAGTAATAAAATCACAAATCATACAAATTTTATCTAATACTTACGACTAGTCGTGACAAAATACGTCATTTTCGTTTATATTCTTATTTTTTCGAATTTTGAATTCGAATTTTACTACATGGTATGGGCTAAGACATATATGGACTCTCGCAGAACACTAAAATAATTTATAATATGAATTAACGTAAAAGTTTACTAGTTAGTTTAGTCAACCGGTTGGCGCCGCGGGAGCGTAACCCACTGCTACGCCGCAGGTTGCGGGTTCGATTTTCGCTCAAGTGAAATATTTGTGTGCTTGAACATGAATGTTTGTCTTGGTCTGGGTGTCTCTATGCATAATATTGCAGATATTTAAAACAAGAAGTAGCTATATTATGTCTATCCAATGTCTAGTATCCACAGTAGGTACCAGCTTATGCTTAGTTTGGGCCTAGATGGTGTCGTAAGTGGTAAAAAAAAACAAATAATTCAAATAGCCTTAACCAATTTTAAACAACCAATTTCGATGTTCTGGTAACAAATTATTAAAAAAATATTACAAAAAAGATCGACTCCATGCATCTACTGTTCTGGTTTGTGTATCAGTTATCATCACTGTTATCTGGCTTGTCAAGATTTTTTGACGTGCGTCAAATTTTTTTTATGGCGGATTAAATCATTAATTTCGTTCAAAATATGATATAATTTGGTAATTCTAAGCTTAACATATAACTTAATTTTTATTTACTTACCGAAATTAAGATACTCCATCTGTTAAATTGCATTTTCGGGCATTATTTTTGCAACTTTTTACTAGGCACTGCAGCATTGTGAAACGTATTGGCGTTCGCTGTGTTTCGAACCAACTAAACACAATATACGTTCGCGCTGTCAAGCGAGGCGTTATTTGCCGAGACGGTTTTTTGGCGCGGACACGATATCTGGTAGTATTATATATCGATGATTACATAGCATTTTACTACAGCCCTCTAGGCATCTTTAAAAATCTTATAAACGGACACATTTAGTGTACCCCTTAACCCCGCACTTGATTAGGCCCGGGCGCCTGCGGCGCCCCTGGATCCTGGCGCCCCGGGCGACCGCCCCGGTTCGCCCCCCCCTAAAGCCGCTACTGAGTGACAACCATTGAGAAAGGTATGCTAAGATGGTTTGGATGCATGGCAAGGATGGATGACGAAAGACTGACTAAGAAGTTATATAAGTCAAGTGTGAATGAGACAGGAGGAAGGGGAAGACCTAGACGGACGTTCTCAGACCAGTTTGGAGACATCCTAAAAAAAGGACAGGTTAGAAGTACCCTTAACCGAAGAGCATGCATGAGAAATTTGATGAGAGTGAATGAAGCAAGAGATATGTCAGGATCGTTGCAAATGTCGTTCCGTAGTCTCTGCCTACCCCTCCGGGAAATAGGCGTGAGTCTATGTATGTATGAGATTAAGACCACATAGCGCTTTTCAACTTCAGAGAAAGAAATTTCCAAAATGTTGTGTTTATTAGTAAGTCAGTTGCAGTGATGGAAAATTAAATTTCGTGATATATGTATTGGGCGCCTGTTCGTTTTATTATAAAACCTGATCAATGTAAACTTTGTCTCCAGATTGTTTGAAGAAACCTGCTTCGCTTACTGTACCGCATTTAGTTTTCTTTTCAAGTTTTAGTCTTAGTTTACTTTCTCTTAAGAAAATGTTTGATCGGTAGTACGGCCGTGTTCACAGTAAAAGTTTTCGATGTTGTTTGCCGATTTGATCGTGAGAACACAGGTTTCAATTTTGGGCCAGTCAGTAGATTTTTGTGGGAAATTGCTCAGTTGTAGTATGGGACCCCTCAAATGATCAGCAGTACCTAGTAGTTATCATTACATATATCACAGTTTTCTAAAGATATTAAAATGGGGGAATCATAGTTTATTATAGTCTCCTCTTTCAATGACTAATGTGTATAATGGAAATATAACAATACATGCAAATGTATTTAGGTATTCAAACTTTCGTGATCACTTGATTTTCTATTTAAGCTTTATCTTTGCTTTATTTAGCTTTATTTATATACACAGCGTATAGACACGGATTCAAAAGCATGGGCCAATTAATTATTACCCTTAGCTCACATGCCTTTCGCTACCTTTTACCAATAATCTTTAAATTGTAGAATGCAAGCATTCTTTCAGTTTGAGCTGCCACAATAAAAAACGGACGGAACGGAACTTAAATGAAGCCAGACGGACAGTATCTATATATCCCGAATCTAGCCATTTCATATAGCCCAATAAACCCGAACAGACAGCCGTCCAATCTATTCCAAACGATGCCGAATCTATTGCTCATGTTTGCTCTGTTTGCGGCGCAACAGGCTGGCCGCAAACGAGACAGGAGCGCGATTAAACCGCGCGCGCACCGCGACCGCACGCCGCCCACACGAACAGACGCGGGGACTAGTGTACATGCCGCCTAACATGCCGACAGATATCTCTATTATATATGGGTATATATAGTACTAGACCCCGCACGTGTATGCAGACTTTAATATTGTTCGAAAGTTCAGCTTGGAATGTACAAAATAGAATACTCGAGACTCTTAGAGACTGAAATTGATAAAATGTGTCAGTCCTTATTAGTAAGCCTCTGCTTCCCAAGTTCAATATCGCGCAAGGCTTTTTGTCGTAGTAGGGAGCCAATTTAAGGGTTGAAAGTAAAACACATGTGTACAAAACGATATTTCTGTTAATTTTATAAATAATTCGCATTGTTTGAAAATGTAATTGACCAAGACAAGATAATATAATTTTTAGGAATAATTGTGCTATGTTTTAAATGATATCAATATCAAAAAATAATAGCCGACTACGACGTTCGACATGTTTGGTTTTTAAGGGCCTGAAATTAGCTCTCAGTAATCAACAACGCTGGAACTGATTTTTAACCGACTTCATTTAGGATTTATTATATCTGATTCTTAGATATATATGAGATACTTTATGTGTATAATATATGCAAAGCAACTGGGAACACTTAGTTCATAATTGAGCATGCAGTCTTTACTTATAAGTATTAGTTATAACTAATACGTGGCCACAGAAACGGAAGGCGATTTCGCTTTTGCTTCTATCATCAACCAGCGTCACTTATTTTATATCAAATATATAGGAGAGATAGCTAGGCTACTAATACCCATCATTCTGACGTCGGTATCGTTAAGCCCAGTATGTAATCATACGGAGCCGTGAATAAATTACACAAGATTACATAGGAGCCTATGTAAGTACAGTGGGCAGGCTGTAGAATAAATAGAAATCGGATAAAAAAGCTAGGTTATTTGGCGTCGGGAAAATGCGATGATTATTTTTAATTTCCTTCGTCGTGATACTATAATAATAGTAAGCGAGAATTAATTGCCTTGTTGTTGAGAAGCGTAATGTAAACATTTATGTTATACCTAATAAGTTATGGGTTTTTGCGACATAGTCAAACGCCTATCCCTATCCATGCGAAGTGGAGGAGGTACAGTAGGAAAGCGGATCCCGGGCTGCGTAGCGAAGACCTTGGATGGCAACCAGGATGGCGCTAGGGTGATGATGATGCGTCTAATGCCTGTCCATTCTTTAAGGAGTTTTTTTTATTTATAAACTCCCGCCTTTATCCCCGAAGGGATAGGCAGAGGTGTAATATTACACCCACATTTCGCCATGAATTTTTAGGTCCCACGTAATAGGGGGCGAGCCTATTGCCGTTACCGGGCACATCACCAGACTCCGTGCTGTTACTGAGAATTCGGAAAAACTCAGTAACACTTTTGCCCCACCCGGGCATCGAATCTGGGACCTCCGATCAGTAGTCGCATACGCTATCCACTGGATCACGGAGACAGTCAAGGAGTGTTAGGCCTATTGTCCACGTAAACCGCACGTCATGCGCACGCTTTCGTCAATTGACGATTGCAAGACGAATGCTTGCATCTTACGTATAAACAATCAAAACTGTGTCCACGGTGCGGCAACGTCGCGTCAACCGCACGTCATGCGGTCGTCATGCGGTGCGTGCGGCAGCATGTCACTACTCGATCGACGCGCGAGACGCACACTTTGTTGATTTGTATTACAAAATGGCGGGCTCGGCGGTGAATTTTGTTAACATTATAGAAGAATATCCATGTTTATATAACAATAAACTGCTGGAATACTCCAGAAAAGATATAACCGATAGAGCTTGGAGTGAAGTGGCACAAAAAACAAACACTCCTGGTAAGTAATAATAAGTATTTTATTTCTTAATTAAAACACTTCTGGTGGGTAAGTAACAATAAGTTTTTATTTATTCAATCACACAGTAATTCCACTGCCAAGGCAGTGCACAGTCAGGTTTCAAAAAATAATTTGATAAATAGTTACGTAAACCAATAGGTGTGTTAACAAAAGTCATATTAGGTATTAAAATCGGCCTTTGTCTTTGTATTGCCGATTCACTGAATGTACTGATGGTGTACTGCAATCCTTCTTGTTTACGTATGTAGTTATGTAAAATACATAATTATGCATTTTATTATAGAAATTATAAAGGAATATTTGCGACATACAATGGGTTTCAAAAGAACTTGAAATTTTTGTGACATCATTCCGAAAACACATTCAATCGTCTTGTCCACGACTCAATCTGTAATTACATATTCTTTTAACGTTGTCCAAGTTTCTCACTGAATATGGTCTCATTAATTACTTCTTCAAAGGGTATGCGTTGTCCCCAACAAAGTAATATGGAAATATGTTTCCAGTAATGTCATCGTTTGGTAAAGGTGATCCTGAATTTGGAACATTTAAGCCATCTCTTTCTAACCACCTTCCCAAAGCCGATGCCTGAAAAACAACACCGTCACTATTTCTTCCACCAAATCCACATTCCATAGCCGTAAAATAACCGTCTGCATCGCAACATCGCAACAAAATAATAGAATGGTATCCTTTGTAGTTATAATTCTAATCTAATAAAGTTATATGCTAAAATCACTTCATCATCATCACTTGACATTTTCACAACGAAAAGACACGCTTTCTCAATGCTAGTTGAAAAAAAACTGAGATGTTTTGTAGCGTGATTGACGATTGCATGACGATTACATGACGCAGCGTGGACATAGCAAATAGGCAAAATACGCCTGCCGTCATTTGTAGGTTGCATGCATTCGTCAAATGACGCGTCCGTGGACAGTAAGCCTTATACTAAAATATTTTAGAGGATAGTGAAGCTCATCCTAATTGTATTGTTAACTTTCCAGTTTTCAGAATAGAGCTATTGAGACTTTTAAAATTGCGGTACAGATTTTTGTTTCAACAGCATTGTTTTGCTTTAGAAAAGGTATTCAAACTTGTTAAAAAGTTTAAACTGATATCAGAAAACCATGTTGTTACGACTTTAGGTGGAAAAGCAAATAAATCTGCTCTTAGTAAAATATTTTATTTTAACCTATACATTTGACTGCACGGTTGGCGTAGTGGTTAAGGCGGCCGTCTCGCCGCTCGATACTGCGCCGAGTGTTGTGGGTTCGATCCCCACACGAGGCAACACTTTGTGTTATTCACAAGTTGTTGTCTCGAATCTGGGTGTTCAGTGTGTCCGTTAGTTGTACGTTTGTAAAGTCCCCCGCAACACAGGATTTAGTCCTAATGCGGGGAGTTGACTCTATTAAAATTAAATTAAATTAATTAATTAATTGAAACCCAAGATTTCAATATACAGGTATACAGGTTTGAATATAATTTATTAATTATGTCTGCTACAAAGTTCTATACGTTAATACTTATCGCTATATTTGCGAACATTGTTCCTGACTGTTATTTCCTCCAAAGTTAGGGAACGTCAAAGTTAACAATCTTTTTGTTAGCGGAAGTTAACGATTTAATTAGTGAGGTGCCTCTTGCTTCAGCATCGCGCTTTATTTTTAATCATAAATCATAATGGACGGTGGACATCCTTAATCGCTTTTCCGAGATGCCTTAATAACTTAAATGAAATACTTTTTTATTGTTCTCTTACTTTTGTCTTGCAGTAACTCTTGGTTACTTTGAGCGTCGTTAATTAGCGTTGTACGTATGTTTATTTTCAACAAATAGATACTTAATTTAAGTTTTAAAACTTTATGCTCATCGTAGGTAATTAAGCTATGTACTACATATCATCTTAATATATAAAATCCTTGCGTTACTGACTGACTGACAGACACGCTACAGCCGAAACTCTTGGGTGCAGGAAGCTGAAATTTGGCATGTATGTACCGTAGTGGTGCACTAAGAAGGGATTTCCCGAAATTCCCACGGGATCGTATAGGGTTTGATGTCGAGTTTTCCGTCTCTACGCAAAGATGGTATTTGCATCGTGTTATCCCTTAGTCGCCTCTTACGACACCCACGGGAAGATAGGGGGTGGTGACACTTGTATTCTATGCCGTCAACCACACGGCATGCTCTATACGACTGCCTCGTTGGTCTCGCGGCATAAATGTGCGCGTGGGATCGGGAGGTCCCGGGTTCGATTCCTGGGTCGGGCAGTGTTATTGGGTTTTTCTGTCACGAAATTCCCAGTAGCAGCACGGAGTCTGGAAATGTGCCCGGTACGGCAATAAGCTCGCCCCTTATTACGTGGGACTAAAGTATATCTGGCGAAAAGTGGGTGTAGAAATACACCTCTGCCTACCCCTTCGGGGATAAAAGGCGTGACGTTGTGTATGTGTATGTGTCCCACGGGATCGGCCAAAACGGGTAAATTTAAAAAAAATGCAGGCATATCTGCTGGCTTCCTCTAGTATTATATAATTTTTATTAATTTCAAAGAAACAGAGCGATCTCCAAATTTGGGACAAATGCACGATAGAATTTGTACAACTGACGAAATCAATAATTGATAATGCATTAGCTTGGTCGGGCGATTTCATTAACCACGTAACTTTAGTAGCCCTACATTGTCTTCAGTAGCTGTTTAAATGAATAAAGTATTCATAGGTTTACCGAATAGTAGAGTTATACCTAAACATTCGCTTCGAAGTAGTTGTTCAGAAATTCACCGCGTATAATTAACAAATGCAATCGGCACTGACGTGATTGGGACACTAGAACAGCTCGAGTAATTTTCCCATGGACAGTTGCACGCGATCCCAAGCTACGTACGTATTATTTATTAGTACCTACGTATAGTAGAAGCGTGCTTCTTACAAGGCTACTGGACAATTAGAGCATATGCATTTATTTATTAATGTTTATCAGTCATTTGGTTACCAGATGGCTGAGTTCATCTGAGTCTAATAAGTATGTTCATTAGCCAGGCTGAAGTGGCAATGGGCAGGGCACATAGCTCGAAGAACCGATGGCCGCTGGGGCAGGCGGGTTCTAGAGTGGCGACCACGTACCGGACGACGCAGCAGGGGTAGGCCTCCCGCAAGGTGGACCGACGATCTGGTGGAGCGGTTGGATGCGGGCGGCTCAAAATCGGTCTGTGTGGGGAACCTTCGGGGAGGCCTTTGTCCAGCAGTGGATGTCTCTAGGCTGACATGATGATGATGATGTTTTCATTTTTTGTCTCATGATTTAAAAAAGAAAGTATCGCAGTCCTTTCTGTTATTTAATAACGTAACATCGTTTATCTTTTAGTATGAGTGTGTGACCAACCTCGATATCGAAATTTATTAGCCCGCGCTTCGGCCCCTAATATCACCTAACATACCACGACAAGTGGTCATTTCTTCGATGGCTCGTAGCCAAGCCATTTGGTATGACAAATTTATCATTTAACTGCACATATAGCGTAGTGTGTCCGTTGTGTCCGTTGATTGAATATTTGTAAAGCCCACGCGACACAGTATGTATTCCAAGTGCAGGGGTTGTTTTATTAAGTGAAAGAGCAAAAGTACGCGCTCTTGTACAAATATATTTTACTAGCTGACACGGCGAACTTCGTACCACCATATTTTTTTTATTCGCATTTTTTTTGTGAATCTAAACCATTCCCAAGTCCCCTTGAACACACACAATTTTTTTTTATCAAAATCGGTCTATTCGTTTAGGAAGAGTTCAGTGACATACACACGCACACAAGAAATATATGTATAAAGATTTGTAGAAGCGCGCGTACGGCTTTTATCATCCGGAAAAGTGAGAAAGACTCGATTAATTACTGTGGGAAAGTCTTTTGTACTTACCCTCTCGCAACGTTGAGGCAGTAGTTCCTGCAGGGTGGCGTGTTATGTCCGTGGCAGCGCGCACAGCCGGCAGCGCGCAGCAGTCGCTCTGCACACGAGTCGCTGGCAGTAGACAGCACGCGTTCAGTGGTCGCTAACGCGTCTGCACCCACTGCTAGCATCTGCAGTAGCGCGCGCGCTGCTTCCAGCGACCGCGATAGGGAGGAGCCCATCTGTTGGAAAATACAAGGTTATTTTTTATGAATTTCTTACTGCGAAAGCCCAAATTACGGTAGATTCTAAAAATTACCAGTGGAGTCGAAGGGCGGTTTCAAATTAGCGTATTTTTCTGCGCGTATACGGTCGTTCCTGCATACGCGCTTACACGCGCGCTACATTACACGCTTCAAGATACCGGACTCACGTAAATGGGCATATTTCGGCGTGTTCGCTCGAAACAGTAGTGACATCTTGTCAGTGTCAACATGGATTTTGACGGCTCGCGCTTATACGAGTTTATAAGCGCGTCAACGCTCGTACGAGTTGTGCGTGTGGCAAAAGGCGCGCCTATGCGCGCCTACAGGCGCTTCCAAAAACGAGCTTATACGCGCGTATAAAGGTCAACGCTCATTAGAGCCACCCGGCACCCACTCCGCTCCGCCTCGCCTCGTCGTAAGCCGTCCACGCGCGGACGGCGGGTGGACCACCCGCCGTCCGCGCGTGGCCGGCTCGGTGACAACTCGCTGCTCGCATGCTTGCCGTGCGTTGGCTGTTCGTCGCCGCGTTGACCGCGCGGCGTTCACTCGTTGACGGCGCGCGGTCCGCTGGTTAACCGCGCGACGTCCACCCGTGGACCACTCGTGGACGCCGTGCGGAGTGGGTGCCGGGTGGCTCTAATGAGCGTTGACCTTAAAACGCTAATCTGAAACCGCTCAAGATTTACCAAAGCGATACCTACAAATTATTCTAGAGGATGCTCGAAAATTTTATTTCGATTTGAGTGTTTTTGCCCGAACCCGTGTGAATCAGAAAATCCCTGCTCGGTGTACCCCTACGATCTCCAATAAATATACATGCCAAATTTCAGCTTCCTACGCGTAATAGTTTTGGCTGTGGTTTGCCTGTCAGTCAGTCAGTAACGCAACGATTTTATACGCAGATCAAATCTATAGGTATATATAAAACCTGTTGGTCGTGGACAGCCCGTCGTCCCTACCTACCACTTACAGATTTGGTATAGTACAGTCAGAAATAACAACAAGAGTACAATAAATCAAATTTTTCAAACAAGCAAGTTTTTAAACCTAACCTTGGGTTGTTATCTTCAATGTTTGCGACTCATTCCTATTAACGACTTATATCTACCTAAATAAAGTTTTGTAATTATCTGTAAGCCGCCTACCATAACCTCTCGATGTATATAAGTATATTTACATCCATTTCTATAGTTGGTGCCACGAGAAGATAGACTTTTTGTAAACAAACATTCAGGGCTTCACAACCTTTTTTCAAACACTTGTGTTTTAGATTTTATACTTTTTGGCCAGTCTTTTTTTTCAATGCCTAATCATGCCACTATGTTTTTAAATTTATGTTGTTAAATTTTACTGAAATAAATAAATTTGATAATGTGTTTGAATGATCGAATGTTCATAAGTTTGCCGATATTTTTTTGTCGTTTTACACGTAATTTATTATGTAAATTAAGGAAAAATAGAGTACCATGTATGTAAATGATAGAGTACATACTTGTTACGCTATTATTGACATGATTTTTTTCAAATCATAGACAATAAATCATTTGCAAAGTTGCTTACCTACCCTAAAATATTAAAATATAGACCACAATGAATAATATTACAGATAAGTAGCTAGTGCATTGCATAAAAAATTCTAGGCATGGAGATTTTACGTTGTCTGTGAATGATATCGTCAGAATTAACTTAAACAAAATCCATTAAAAGTAACGGTAGTCTGAGAACGCAATTTCTTTTTTAGGTATTAATAATTTTCTGCCCGACTACCTAATAGTTTGCCATCTGCTATTCTGCACCCGCTTTTTGACATGCCGACAGCGCTGCAGCAAAAAGAGCGTTGCGATCCTATAAACTTGTATTTAACTTTAAATTTACCCCTTCTTGATAACAAAAAATAATAATTTTGTCCTCTGATAAATGCATGTTAAGCCCAAGAAAGAAAAATTTCAATGAACTAACGCCAAATGTTTACATTCTAGGCGTCAGTACCTCAAAACATCAAAAGATCCTGTTGACAGCGCATAATATCGATAAAAACCCGATCCATTGACATATTAGTTGCCAATAACACGTATCTATGTACTGTTGCGCTCATTGGATTTGACATTATTTGTTTTTGACAGAACTATCGCTAAGTCACTTAGTAGAAATTCTTTGTTTACAAAAAGTCTATGTTCTCGTGGCACGGACTATAGACGCTTAAATATTATGTCGTATTGATACATAGCTAACACTAGACAAAACCCAATAAAATAGTAGGTACATCAGACCCATCGTAAAAATTACACGGGTATTACAGAGAGCTTAGTGTATCACACTGATGTACCAAACGACTACTTATTTGGCGGCAAAGTTGTAAAAATGGAGTAGAAATTGATTTACAGCGCAGCCGTAGGCGAAGAGAACATTCACTGAAATAAATCCGACTTTTACGGTTTATGGTCCGACCGCCGACGCCCGACGCCCGGGCCATACAATCTCGAAACGCCGGAATTCTGTTATAAATTCTGTTATAAATTTTAAACGCGAAACGTCAGTTTATTTATTTGAACAAAACAAATAATATTAAACAAACACTTTATGCTAATTGCGCCAGCGACGGTGACACTTTAATAGTAGCTAACTCGCTTCAGGAATGTTTATTACACTCATAATAGGTACGTTGGAGAGAAATTATGCGACGCTATTAATAGCAGGTTCGATTCCTCGGATCGTTAAAGTGACTTTCATAATCCTCGCACGATTTCATGATGACTTTTAAAGATAGTAAATTTTAGATGTCGATTATATTTCCTTTAATAAATAGCTATTAAAATTATTATTAGTCGAATAATGAGAGATTATTATTTTGATAATTATTAAGTATAAAACGTAATTAGAAATACCTTAGATAATTTGAGCAATCATATAAAAAGATGAAAAGCTGCTGATGAGAAACTGATTGTAGCAAGTCACAACAGTATTAAATATTTTCTGCGGTTTAGATGATAGTAACATTAGGAATCGTCTTTTATAGAACAATATTTTACATTATAAAGAAAAATATTTTCCCATTTCTATCGGATTTCTTTAACAATCTCATGACTTTGAACAATAATAACCCTTTACGGCAATCGGTTTCTCATCATGAGACTTTAGTATTGAATAACAAGGTGGAAACAAACTACAGATCAGCTTTATTACAAGCTGAGTGTGAGGAGCAATAAGTACTGCGGTTCGGAATGTTTTGGAGAGTCGGTAGACGCCTAGACTTTTCGTGTGTTGAAAGGGTGATCTTCATGAAGTTCTAAGAGCGCTCGTAGGACTGTTTAACTCTCTTTACCTTGCCTAGCCTAAAGCTTGAATTTTTTTCTTACTTTATATTCTATTAAAGGTCTTAATAGAAAGTAAAAATCTCATAATTATATGCTACGGCTAATCGATGACTGTGCCTAATGCTGTTACAGAGGCTGCTCAGTACATATCTCGCCACACCCTGAGGATTTTCTCAACATTTCGACTTCTTTAGAGTGCCTACTTACTTATTCCGTTCCCGAATACTGTTTCTTGTCAAAATCAGCAACATTTCAGTAACTCCATATATCTAATTAAAACAAACGTTACAGATACGGACTCCGTTAATTAGTACAAAATACAGCTCCTGAATTCTATACGACATTACGACATAAAATTAAGTTGAGTTGTAGTCGGTGAGCGTCACGCCACGAATATGACGGCACACGTCGGTTAATTCGTATAATCGCCGAGTTACCTCCAACCTAACCCAATTACTACGCGCCAGGCTTAGCTAAGGTGTAATGTACCATAACTTTTAATGAACGAATACAGCAGAAATGTCTCACTTTATGGCCCTTGAAGCTGAGAAATTTTGAATTTAAAATGCCAGCATTTTCGGGCCGCACGGCTCAACATAAACTCTCCAGCATGTTAAGCGCTCTCGTTAGACTTTGATGGTCGTATATTTTCATAAGACTGTATGAAAATTAATTTGGATGTTATTATTATGGTGCAATATAGTATAAGACTGCTGTTTTGGTTCGCATAAGTTTGCGATAATGATACCTAATGTAATCTGTTTCCAGATCGTTAGGTAATATAATTTGTCTGAATGCCAGTAGTATATGCTAAAAATATACCTACACTCTACGGTGGTCGGTGGTTGAAAAAAACAAATAAAAAACTGTAGACATTCCTAAATGTTTAAAAGTGAGAATTTTCACACTAAGAGTCATTTTATGTTTATTATTACTAGCTTTTTCCTCGACATCTTGTAAACGGGTGTAATCTTCTACTAGAAAAATAATACAAAGGTTTGTCGACTCACCTGTTGCGGCACATCTCCGAACGGCTGAACCGCATCATACGCGTCCTTCAGGCACGCCTCGTACTCCGGTGTGAACTGCTTCGTATCCAACTTCAGCACATTATGGTACGCGACGGGAAATATGTCCCTAAAGAACTTCTTAGCGCTCGCCGTCAAGTCTTTTGGTGAGCCGGTAGTCAGGCTGTCGGTGTCTCGCTCCGAGGATCGGAGGACTATTCGGATGTCGTCGTAGAGGGTACTGAGAGGCTGGACGGTCCGAGTCGCGTGCCCTCGGTACAACTGTGTGAAGAGCGTCGCAGTTTTGTTCTGCGACTGGTGTGAAAGGCCCGTTAGGTGATCTGTGGACAAAGATAAAGGTGTTTAAAATATTATTTCTTTACAATTTTTTTTAAAAACTAACGCTTGTGTCCCCGGGGTAGTCAGAGGTGTTACATTTCGCCATCTTAATTTTTTTAGGTCCTACGTGATAGAGGTCGAGCCTATTGCCGTTACCGGGCACATTGCCAGACTCCGTGCTGTTACTAAGAATTCGGAAAAACTCAGTAACACTTTTCCTAGACCCGGGAATGTAACCAGGGACCTCACGAGTAGCAGAGGCATACGCTATCCACTGGACCACGGAGGCAGTCTTTAAAATGTTAGGCAGTACCTAATCAAAATCATCAGCGGGTTAAGATAAACTTAATGTTGTCAATTATGTATCGGTTTATAAATTCTATAGAATAGATTCATAAATAAAGGCCGTCCAGTAGAACATTATTTTGTTATAGATAATAATATGTATTATAATCTGCGAAGATATTATCATGTAGATGTACCTATTAGAAGTACAACAACGAACATCCGTGTTTTTTATACGACGTGGGAAAACCCTGACAACAATGTTGCTATAATACCTACTACACCTATACCTACATATCTATACACATATTTTGTATTGAAATATATGCATACAAGATAGTACTACTTATTATATTAGGTATCTCTCTAAAGCTTGTCAATTCCGAGTAATTAAGTTTACGTCTGACTGATCTAAAGCTAGCCGTATCTTTCTAAACCCCGATAAAATTATAAGTGAAAGTTTAGGGTAGGTGGAAGAATAGATTTTAATTCACCCACAAACTATTGACAAAATTTTGACGAAACTTACGAGTAGTAGGGAATTTGACTTATACATCCGTATAGCACACAAGATTCTCTCGCAATAAAGTCACATTTCTTATCGTCCTAATTTCCAAATTCTTCCTGAACATTTGTCGAAAAACGTCTTGAAAAACGAAACGTTTATGACGACAGTTACATAACAATCTCACGTGTCCCTACACTGCGCAGACAATAACTAAACATAACAAGTAAAATACCTAAACACAGCTCCCCAAACTCAGGGGCGTAAGTACAATAAATTCAACGTTAATACGTAACAGGCCTGTGTAAATAAGCTCAACTGTGGGCAAACACGCCTGGCTGTTCGGCTCGGCTGGCACCTGCTTGTTGCCCAGGGATTCAGTTATCTCTAAGGAATGTAAGGGACAGCAATCAACGCCTAGTTGCACAAAGGTTCCATGAGCACATTATAAAACAAAGTCTCCCGCTCAGACGGTTCGTCTGTTTGACATAAACTCCAAAATAATTAAGAAGAATTTCATACAGTTGTCGCACTTGTCATCGATAGATAGACTGATTCATCAGGTTTTTGTGTCTTTGTAAAAAAAGTATTTTAGGCATAATGATATACCTAGTTACCTACTACCCGTGTCAGTCCAGATCGTAGAACTTTCAAAGAAACAAAAGTATACTGAGATAAACAATAGTCCGTATTTTTTTATTTTTCTTGAAGTAACAAAAATATTTAAGCAGTTTATATATACACATACATACATATCGTCACGCCTTTTATCCTCGAAGGGGTAGGCAGAGGTGTATTCCTACACCCACTTTTCGCCAGATATACTTTAGTCCCACGTAATAAGGGGCGAGCCTATTTCCGTACCGGGCACATTTCCAGACTCCGTGCGGCTACTGAGAATTTCGTGACAGAAAAACCCAGTAACACTGCCCGACCCAGGAATCGAACCCGGGACCTCCCGATCCCACGCGCACATTTATGCCGCGAGACCAACGAGGCAGTCGTATAGGGTTTGATGTCTAGTTTTCCGTCTCTACGCAAAGATGGTATTTGCATCGTGTTATCCCTTAGTCGCCTCTTACGACACCCACGGGAAGATAGGGGGTGGTGACACTTGTATTCTATACCGTCAACCACACGGCTCGCAGTTTATAATAGCAAAAATTGAATCACCAGCTGCAAAAATACTTTTATCTTGACTTCCAAAAGCTTTCAACAACCAATGGTACCGCGCGCTTAGTCGTATTCTTAAGAATAAATCCATATGTCTACCTACTACATATCTCAGCGATAAAATATTTCTAAATTAAATAAAGCACATGATAAGGAGATGCTACTAAATCCAAATAGTCGTGTAATGTGTGTAAACTGGAGTCGTAGTGGCAGTATTTACGTTTGTGTGTGTAGCCCTTTGATCCTCGAGTCTTGAAGAAAAGCTTTCTACCCGTCAACGCGTCGCCGTCGCATTAATAACATACCACACGTACACATATGATGCTAAGCCTTAAAGGATATGTTATGATTGTACTTATAAATTCTCTTCGCTAATGTTAGTTTAGTGTTTCACTACACTTTTGATAAGGATTAGATCCTTGCTCTGTTTTAAGTAGGCTTAGCAGTTATACTTACAATATTATTATAAATACGGTCTTTATTGGCTTAAACATTTAAATATTTTTTTCTTACTGGGGTGTCTATGTTATATTTTTTGGGATTATGCAGGTTTCGGGATACTTAAAGGATCGACGAATGATCTTTTCATATTAGCCGAAATAATATACTACTTAATTTTTTATTTGTTTACCATCATAAGATATTATATACCCATTCAACTGGTATAAATTAAGCAAATTTACTTCACATTCACGAGGTTAGCCTTTTTAAGACTAACCTGGAAAGTGAGCGCTGTGTAGTTATTTCTCGAGTTACTGCTCAGCTTTTCTTGTCAACTATACATATAAGTCTTAGCTAATTATTAGAAGTGTTCTACATGTTGTACACATAAAATACTAACGTAGATACTGCAGCAGGGTCGTTCTTTATTTCCTTCTTTATTATACTTTGTTAAAACACAATTACAATATAGGTAGATATACCTCTAGCTGTCCCATCAATATCCCCAAAGAGGCACGTTTCAGGAGTATATTTAATAAACAAGTGCACAAAGACTTGATAAATTGTACATCAGTTCGATTGTTCGATATTTCTTGTTCGCACGACAACGGGGAAGTAATACCTGCACAAAAGAGGATTGATGACGGCACCGCGGCTTCAGAAATAAACCCCATTGGCACGACAGGGTTCGCAACTTAGAGGGTTCACTAAAATTTGTGGAGGAAGAAAGGTCAAAATGATATTGGCATACTATTTTTAGGGTAGGTAATTATAGAAGGTCCTGAAATGAGTCACATTTTATTACTTAACCGTATGTGAAGCATCGTTAAATACACATTACTCTACAAAACGAATAAAAATGAAAGTAGAACATATGTACATTGAAATTTGAAAGGCTCCAGTAGCTTAGGAATATTGCATTTGTGCTATTTTTGTGATATTTAAAGGTATCTTTTTGCATTTTGAGCTCAAAAATGCGTCAACAACTCAAAATTTTGGTCGTGAATTTAGGGTGGATTCCTTCGGGAATTGGCAACCCTGGTGTGGGCCCGTCGCGGTACGGCGCGCGGCGGTTCAATAAATAATAATGACATTCGTCTTTTCATCGACGTCGGACCTCCAGACGTCCTTTGCAACGGGCGCCGAACTTAGTCAATTTTACTTGCAGCTTCAGAATATAATGGCTTGGCTCATACCCGTCTGCCGTGAAAGTTCACTTTTGCGAGTTGAGTTTGGCTGGCAGACGACTCGCTAGTTTATTCAAGTAACGTAATCATGCTTTTATTAGACTATGAATGTTTTATTTTACCTCTTTGGTGCAGTGAAGTAGAGCTTATCGTGGATTTTAGCGAGTAGTCTGATGCGGCAACTTGCGTATATAAGCTACCGTGTCGGCAATAATGTACGTATCATACACGGGACATATGCCCAGGCCCCAATACTAACGGACCCAGAAGGCTCCAGTTATAACATAAACATATAATAAGTACGTAATAATAATAAAATAATTATTTTACTTGGGTCAGTAAATTAATGAATATAAGATAAACTCATAGACTCACGCCTGTATCCTCGAAGGGGTAAGCAGAGGTGTAATATTACACCCACATTTCGCCATGAATTTTGAGAATTCCGAAAACCCCACTAACACTTTTGTCCGACCCGAGAATTGAACCCGGGACCTCCGATCAGCAGTCGCATACACTATCCACTGAACCACGGAGGCAGTCAAATGTCAGACCATGAAGAATCGCGTATGCTTTCGATCGATTAGATCAAGTGGTTTATTTTTATAAGGCCAATGTTAATAGTTACACGGATTAGCTGGCAATTATTCTATTTGGCAATTTTAGTATTAACTATGAAATTGATGGTAAAATATAATTATACTTTTGCCTACATATACTTTTGCTATACAGCCATGATTGTTTTGTATGTAGATTAACTGTTTAAAATGTTCTCGGTGTAACTGATTATAATTTTAAATGAGAATGTTGTAAAAAGACAATAATTTATGCCTACATGTTAACTTTATCTTTTGCTTAATTGTCCGTAAACAGTTAGACTGCGATATTGTTTAACTTGAATTTTATTTTTTCTAGCTTTAATCGTATATTCACGTCGTAGAAAACTAAAATATTGTTTTTAATAATTTATGTAAAACATATGTACGAGATTGTTCAAGTAACGTAAAATATTATATTTAAATATAATTGAGATCCTTTCTCTAGTTTGAAGTTGGATAATAAAAGAAGATAATTTATTGCTCTTAGTATTTAGGTCCAGAACTTTTGAAATCTTCATTTAATTAAAAGATTTCTCAACTACGCTGACAGTTTTATGATATAGTTTGAATAACATTTGCATAATTATTCTAGCTTTATAAATGTAAAGCAAAATAGAGGTAATTCGAGAGCGATTCTTAGTTAGCTACGTACCATCATTCTAGCTTTAAAAATATAAAGCAAAATAGAGGTAATTCGAATGCAATTCTTAGTTAGCTACGTACCATTATTCTAGCTTTATAAATGTAAAGAAAAATAGAGGTAATTCGAGAGCAATTCTTAGTTCGCTGCGTACCATCATTCTAGTTTTAAAAATATAAAGCAAAATAGAGGTAATTCGAGAGCAATCCTTAGTTACCTACGTACCATTATTCTAGCTTTATAAATGTAAAGCAAAATAGAGGTAATTCGAGAGCAATTCTTAGTTAGCTACGTACCACTATTCTAGTTTTATAAATGTAAAGCAAAATAGAGGTAATTCGAGAGAAATTCTTAGTTAGCTACGTACCATTTTTGAATAGTTGAGACAGATAACATTTTCAAGTAGTCTGTGTAGACAGCATTCAATTAACAATGTAGGTATACCTACCTACTTATCCAATTATATTAAAAGCCGACTCTAACATAATAAATCTAGCAAAGTTTAAACTTAATGACAATACAAAGCTAATAGAGTTGACGCTACAAAAACATCCTTTCACAATTAAGCGCTTTCATCAAAACAAGTGCGTCACTTTTCACCGGTGACATTTTTACATCCGCGCTTAAAACTCATTCAGTTAAAGAATCATAAATTGCATTGCTTTGCTCGCTAAGTGCGAATAGTCTGCGCACAGTGGACTAATTACTTAGTTATGCAAATTCAGCTAGAGAGGTTGTTTCAACAAATGAACTCGAGCTAAGAGATTTTTTGCCTTTGAAGCAATCTCATTTTGTAGTCGCTTACTGTAGTAATGAGATGGCCACGGTCATTTAGACGAGATTGAAACGTGACGGTACAGCGAGTGTTTCTTCACGAAAGCTCGAAAGATAAAGATAACCTTGCTTTATCACCGTTTGGTTAAAACTAGCAGTTTTTGCTTGTCTGCGAACGTTTAGGTTTTATTGTCGCCTGCCGATAACGTGCGCCGGTAGGTTTTTAGTTGTCTCTAACTGGTGGCAAGCTTGTGGTTAAGTAAGCGTCTGCCACATTACAAACGCGATGTAATGACAACACGCAAACAATTGACTAAATCAAGGAAACATCTCAATTCAGTAGATGTCTTATGCCTTTTTGATGGCCTTTTGTGGGATATTACGATTAACTTAAACATATTAAATTGTTGCCACATATTTTGTGGGTAGCTGAAAATTGAGTTCAATTTTATAAGTGAAGTTCTACAGCGTTCCCATCGCGCCCAACCTCTTAAAACTCAAATACTCAACTTGCGCAAGTAAATAACAAAAATAATATCGGCGAAACTGTTAAAATGGTGAGTTATTTACTCAGTTCGTACTATTAACGTAGTTGCATTTAGTATTTGATATAATAAAAGGTTTTGTGCTTCCATAATAAGTACCAATTAAGCTACACTCTTATATGACGTTCATTCATAACTCATATTACCAATGATATTACAAGAAAAAGGTAGATACGTTAGCTACGTAGTAATCAATCCGTAGAAACGGTACACTTACCCACACATCGATAACTCCATATTTTATTTGATTTTCGGTTGACAAGATGTGTCAGTTTCACTTTGACGCCGGCTCGCGACGTCACACACACATATGTCTGACTTGCCAACTGGCTTATGTTTAGCGTCCTGCTTTTGGTACGCCTATAACGTATCTACTTCTTTTTACTTTTGTAACATCATTGCATATTACGGTTATAATGACTTATTGGTATCATCTGTGGGATGCTCTCATCATCATCATCATCATCATCCAGTATCAGTCCACTGCTGGACGTAGGCCTCTCCTATGGCGCGCCAATGACCTTAGTCCCTAGCTTTCCTTTGCCAATCCCTGCCCGCTGGCCTACGAATATCATCGCCCCACCTGACTACAGGACGCTTCACTACGCTCCTCTACCTTAATATTTAAGACATGTTTCTCTTCAGCATATATTTGAGATAGTATAATTTCCATCCAGGCTTCTTCTACCTTTAAGCTTTCTACTACTATGATTGATATTTATGGACATTACATTTTAAAATCCTTGAAGCAAGATTTGAACTTGCGACCTCACGTTTTCATTTTCCTTATACTAAGATCAACAGTGCACCTCAGGCGGGATCATCAACTGTCAACGCTGAATAAGGCCTACATAACTTATCTTTCACGGTACTCAAACCTTGAATGACTTCTCCGCCAATCGTCCATTAATACCATTGGCCCCATGAGCCATAATATATTTTTTTATGGAATAAATGGTGCCATAACCGGCCTACCTTTTGATATTGGAAATTGATAACTGTTGGACGTAATAAATCCTCAGATATGTCACACCATGGAGAATGTAAATAGAGGAATATATTGATGTAGGGTATGGGATGATGTCCTGTCGTTGGTTATATATCACTGTGACTATGTGACCTTACTCATGCGAATTTCCTTAAGCTACACCGTAAAAGTATTGCTTTATAAGATTATGTTTGGCCGATTGTAAGGTATTGTGTTTGATGCCCAATTCGAGCTAATTTTTTAGAACTTGTTTAAGAATCTTTACATGCCCAATAAGTGTGTAAAACAGATTGTTTGTTAGGCAAAGAATTTTCTCAGACTAATGGCTTTTGTGAAAGACCAACAACTTTTGGCAAGAGGAACCCTTTAGGAATGCCTTCACTGCATAATTGCTTAGATAGAATAGGGATGTTTCCTGCAAGTGAAATAAATAAATAAAAGTATTTTTATCCACTAAAATATGCAAAAATAATAGTAGTTTCATTAATCAATTAATGTTAAAACTTTATTTTACATTTTATAGACAATTTATTGATAATAAGTACTCTACTTGACAGAAAAACTTTATGACATCATTAAGTCATATTTCATACAAATCCATAGAAAGAGATAGTTTTTGACAATTCATAAAAGTGTCTGATTTAACTAGCTGGAAACAACCCTTTTTTATGAGAGTCATCGCTTGCTTTATATGCTAATATTGGAGTGAGACCAAAATGATTTTGTTGTTGAGTAAATGAAAGGAGCTCGATAGCAAAATGCCCATCGCACGCTATTATTCTCTTCTTATCACCTAGGTACCTAAAACAACCGTTCCATAAAAAAATATAAAGCATCGCCAGACAGTTAATGAGATCTCTATTAATATTAAATGAGCTGTGCGTTAATATGTGGGAGCCTTATAAAGCACAAAGGTAAATTATATTAGTGCTCTAATGAGGGTCCGTGCGTGTGGTCTTTTGTACCCTTAGACCCAGCGCCCACACCCCACAGGAATGTGCGACAGTGAAGAATATAACTTAATGTTATGAAAATAAAATTGATATTTCAGTGGTAATTATTACACCTACAATGCCGACTAACCACACAGAAAGCGACAAAGAAGAATATAGCTTAATAATATGAAAATAAAATTGAAATTTTGATGTTAATTATTACACCTAATCCGAATCTTAAGGCTGTTGAGTTATCAAATTTCAATTTTACTATCATAGTGTTAAGTTATATTTTCCTTTGTGGTGTACACGTCCCTTGCAGTTGCGGTTCGTCAGTCGACGGGCCTTAGGCATTCGGGAACAATGGTACAAAGGACCCGTGAAGCACACTCTGATTATTTCCTCTCAGAGGCAGCTGAGGGTTGCGAGTGGCTCATTGTTTTATACTTGTTAGTTGGGGTCGACGCACTCGATACTATATTTTTCAAAGATATGATAAACAGTCAGGGTAGGCGCTTGCTAAATAATATGCAGTTATTTTTATTAGGTATCTGGTCGCACATTATGAGTGAAAAAATAAAGGAACCTTTCGACTCTACAAATATAACATATTTTACCTTTTTAGTGCCTTGCAGTAATACAGTTACCTATGCATTATAACATACTTCAACAAGATCTTGTACAAACATTGATATATTTTTAAAGATTGTTTTAAAATACTTCCATAAAGATTTCTAAAATATCTGCTGACTGAAACCGAACGTAAGTATACTCGTGTTCCACGTATATGGTGTCCCGCCGAAAATATCTTAATTTAATTTAAAAAAGCTTAAGAATTTCTATTTCAAATCCTGTAGTTGTTTATCTAACATCGACCTCCTAAAATTTGACAACAAAGTTCGCAGTTATTTTATTTTCACCGATCCATAACCCGATAACGGTACTTTCAAATACCAAATTAGCAGGGGCTTGTGAAGTGTACTCATAGGTAAATAAGCCTTGAAATCCATTTTAGCAGACGAAGCTAATAAATGAGTTGTGCGATCATGAATAACGAAAGTAGTGGTGTTGCAAACCCGTTGTAAATCTATGAGAGTTGGCTAGGGCTGCCATCCGTCCGGCATTCCCCGGATTTGTCCTAGTTTGAAGGGAGTCCGAGGGCCGTCCAGCACGGGTTTTTGAAAGAACTGGGTAACCCGGAAACTTTTGTTGTCAGGAGAAATCCATATTTTTTTAAAGATAATCGTCCAAATATCCGGGATTTTGGCCGTATTTATCCGTCGTCGACAATTTAGGTGACGCCAGCCCTAGAGTTGGTTGTTATTAGTTTTGTTTGCATGTTGTTACTCATGTAATAATATATGAAGCTCGTATATTAAAACAATGAACGTTATGCCTGTTTCTTGGAGAGTTACGGGTGTATTTGTTGGCGTGTGATACAACCATATTTTGTTTAATACAGAGAATGTTCAAAGCTAAAGCAAAGTTACGCACTGGTTCTTGATTTTGATTTGTGAAACGTTTGAGTTTATTTAGATAATAACTACTTTTTGCTGAAATCACCACCACTCAACACGTGCGTAGGTGCTTTCTCAATATCAGTGCAAACTTATTCTACAGGAGAAAATCGATAGGTTACCTGTCAAAATAACTTGTCGATATTCTCAATCTTTCAATGACGACCTACTTGAAACAAATATTAAAACAAACACCTAATCAAACACCTGCGACGGCCTACAGATGTACCTAATACCTTGCAATGAATTCAATGAATACCTAAACAACTCAAAGATGTAATCAAATAATATATATTCTAGTAGGTAAGTTGTAAATCTTACGGTATTTAATAGAAAACCTGATGCAAAGGTCGTGTACGTGATCAGTGATCATCCATCACACGATCAGGCGCTCATTACTGGAGGCATGTGCGTATTAGCTTCATTAAGTTAGGTGTATAGACTCCATGCATGTAAACTAAGAGATAAAGGCAAGATATTCAGTACGAGGAGATCTGCTTCTGTGTGTACTTTTCCTACATAACAGTAGGTAACAGAAATTTTATTTATTTATTTATAGAATCACGCCTGTATCCCCAAAGGGATAGGTAGAGGTGTTATATTACACCCTCATTTCGCCATGAATTTTTAGGTCCCACGTAATAGGGGGCGAGCCTATTGCCGTACCGGGCACATTACCAGACTCCGTGCTGCTGCTGAGAATTTCGTAACGGAAAAACCCAATAATACTTTGCCCGACCCGGGAATCGAACCCGAGACCTCCCAATCCCACGCACACATTTATGCCGCGAGACCAACGAGGCAGTCTAAAGTAACAGAAATTTTTCAGTATTATCGTGTTTTCCCTTTATTTGACAATCTGGCACTGGTGCTGATTTTTTATCTGATCCGGATAACGACTTTTTGTGAGCTGACCTTTTTTAGTATTCAGCCACAAATTTTTACTACTCACTTTATTCCACTTAAAATAATACGTTAAAGTAATTCATAGATCACACAAGCAGTTGTAGCTACAGTCTTCATACCACAGACTACTTAGGGAATACTACGTCTTCATATTAAAGCCAAAACACACCAATTTAAACCTTTTCGACTGTAGTTAGTAACCTGATGTTCATATAACCTTATCCACTGTACTTCGAAAGTAAAAATATGTCTATTCTTTTGACATCCATTTCTGACAATAAGTTAGACTATAATAAGTAATAAATGAATTTTAATATATTTATAATAAATACAATATAACACGATGGCTCATTTAATCGTCGTTAAATTAATGAAGTGCTATAAAGAAAGCAATTAAATATATGTTAATGATCAACACATCTTGGACTAATTTGACAGTTTAATTTGGTTTTATAATTATGTATATACTTTCTGCTCTTAAATACGTCTCGTTAGTCGAATACAATAAATTAAACCACCTGTTTACGGCTGATGATATGATGTTTATTTTGGTTATTACTACCAAAGATATATAAAAACTATAGATGCGTTGCCCGCACACTGAAATGGCAAACTGAAATGAAGGCAATTGCCGCCATTTCGTTTAGTTACGCGCGAACCTGTGTTGTGATCTCAGAACATAAAAAACAATAGAAATGGTATGCACCCAAATTACTGTAGGAACCGCTGTCGCCAAACTCACACAAGTAAACCGATAATCATATATTGCACTACAAAGAAACAATGCGTTTGATTCGTAGTTTAAATTTATTCAAAACTAGCCTACTTCACAGATTTGGAATTAAACCCTGACTACCTACAAATAAGATTTATTTTGCTTTAGCGGTAGAACGTATTTACGATCTATAGTCATACTCATGTCATACTAGATTCGATTTACGAGTCAATTCCGCTACTCAACCATAGATGGCGGTATTCTAAGTTGTAGCAATTATAATCTTAATTGCATAAGGCATATGGTTGACATTTGTGTGATCGGTCGGTTTCTGATTCTACTCGGTTAGGGCCGTACCACGTAGCACATTGGATTACTTTATCGATATCGATAGATGATGCGATATTTTGTTCAATATAATGTGCAAAAAATAAGACTTGTCGGAAGTATGTTTATTATTTGGCACACAAACAGTTGTACATTTTAAACAATCATAAAGACACAAAGACCGACAGACAAGTAGTTATAGAATTAAATAAAAGTGCAATAAATATTAAAAAATATATTTGTTAAGGAATTGGCGTCTGGAAAGTCTTATTTTTAATTTTAATAAATGGTGTATGCGAACAGTTAAAACTTTTCAACTATTGCCTTCATCAAATCGGTAACGTGATTGGCCGCAGGAAATTCGATAATTTGATGGGAGGCAATGTCGTTAAATTAAAGGGTTCCTATGTACTGTCGCATTATTTGTGTTATCGCCACTTCTTTACGAAAAACTATTATGCCAACGTTTTTTTAAATGTTTCCGCAGTTTGGCATATTTTTACGACATTTGGCGAAGGATACAACAAACCACCTTGAACTTTGCAATAATGAATTTGTGGACGGTTGAAAATAATGTGTCACTAAAGCATCAGCACAGACATCACAGTTTTTTTTTTTTATTAATATTCGGGCAATGTTACCAGCAATATGGCCTATTGCTTGATTACTAAAATCAAAAAAGTGCCCTCCTAGTTCCTCAATTTCTGAATTGCCCTCCATTACTTCGTATTGTGACAAATTTTGAAATATACTACTTCTATTTATCCTTTCAACAGCTGATGAACAGATTAATATTGATATTTATTCTAACGCAATACAGTTGCCTCTTAGTATTTTTAATTGCACATGGATTAATATTTTTTATAGGCAGATGTAAGTTGTCTGGCAGTTGGGGTATTGTTAGCTAAGTGATCTTGACTAAATTGATAAATTATAATAATTACGTTGCTATTCGAAACATTGATAATATTTTTGCAACAAAGTATCTATTAGATTCAATCTAATACACCTCTTAAAATAAATTACGAGAATGAATAAAGCCGACTGGATGGTAATGTAATACTAAATAATTATATATAATAATAACATATGCTACTACATACACACAACACCATCTAAGCAGAGTATATATGTACTATGGGTACTAGACAATGGATAAACATACATATATTATTATACTATATTTTATACGTACCTACATAAATATAATATTATACATAGAAACACCCACCCAAATAAACAATTAATTAAAATAAACATTTCGTAAATTATTTATTTCCGTGTTTCGATATCAATCGATAAATTTAATATGCGACTTGGCTACATCACTAAATGAGTAGCGCGGAATTTTCGAGAATATTCTATTGAATAGAATCAATCCAAAATAAACTTTATCTTCGTTGTATAAGATTCATTTTTACTAATCGTTCTATTAAATATTAGTTAATTGAAACAAATTAAGGCCCACTTGCGTAACGTTTGATTTAAGTCACTCCTTAATTTAAATTGGTTGAATAGAATTAACAGCATAAAATAATTTAAGTTAAAAGTATTTAGCGTCCTCTTGCACAACGACAACAACGCTTAGGTTTAGTTAAACATTTTATGAGGTCGGTAAAGTAGTTTCTACGTTTTGTTTCATGGCATGAAGCCTTTTTGTTACGATTTTAACGATGTTATGCGTATGGTTTCGCATAAAACCTTAGACTATATATACTTTGAGCATAAAACAAAACGCATTGTCGTCGCCTAGCAACGAAATGACAATTGACAAATAATAACTAGAAACTTTTGAGCATTAACCCTAGAACCCTACATGGGGTGCAGGTGCACCCCACACCGATTTGTTTTCTAAATATCTCAATTTCTTTAATATCCACGAATTCGCGCTTCGGAGTATTTTAGTTTGGTGTCAACCGCTCGCGTTACGTCAATACCGTGATTAGGGACCGCGTTGTGTGGTCGCCTGTATAAGTGCTGTGGGGTACGCCAGTACCCCAGTGCAGTAAAATCGTAATATTATTTATTTATTACGATTGATGCATTTATATGTAATAAGTTATTAAATTTGATTATTTATTAAAACAATAGTCTGATATGAATTAAATACAGATATTTTTAGATATTATGAAGGTAAAATTCAATGAAGTTTATTTATTTTGTTTCGGATGGCTGTCAGAGTTTTGAATTACGAAGAAATAAGCTCTATTCTAGACCACAAATCTGGCGAGGAAGAAATAGAAGTTGAAGCCAGTTGTAATTCCTGGGTTCTTTACAAGAAACAAGTGTTCAAGATCAAATAATAAGCCAAATATAAAGTTTCAGCAGACAATTTTGAAATTAGGTTTGAAACTGACACATGAACATTTGGAGGACCGTTACCGGATGCCAACTTAGTCCATTGCAGTGATCCTTAAAAAAGGACCAAATCCTACAAGCGCTGTTGCTCAAACTACATTTAACTTTGTGTAATAAGGCTGATTTGTGATCTCAGGTTACTGATTATGTTTAATAAAACGTATTTTCATGAATAGTTTTATTTTATTTTAAGGATTACAGTCATTTTAGTATGGGGTGTTCCAGCACCCCAGTGTAGGAATAACATGTGTGCCAAATAGTGTAGGATTTTAGGGTTAACAATAACACAAGTAGGTACATTGTTATCTGTTTTATCATCATCATCATCATGTCAGCCTAGGGACGTCCACTGCTGGACATAGGCCTCCCCCTGCTGCGTCGTCTGGTCCAGTTATATAATTATTGATAATTTTCGTCGCTAGTGACAAGATGCCAACATCAGTGTGACAGTTCTTAAATGAAATTAGCCACTAAACAGCCGATTTTCGGTAATTAATTTTGACAGTTCTTAAATCATATTACTCGACAAATTTTTCGTTGTGCAAGACGCTAGTGGTGTTTAATATTTTTTTTCACGTTAAATACATCTTAATTCAATTTAAGAATCGTTGTGCAAGTGGGCCTAAGACTTTTATTGAAAACAATGAAAATTGTACTTACTGATGGTACGAAACACCTCCGTTTTTAAGGTTTTTTCTGCTACTATCATTTTTTGCACTCCAAAATGGCACAAAACGGCATAGCTAGAGAAATGTGAATGTGTCAAGAAACGAGCAACTCGACGCGATGTAAGAACGTGAATGGGGCCAGTTAAGCGTTACAACGCTTAATTGTGACACGCGTGCCACGCCTACATACCATTTCCAGTGTATTTTCTCTTCCGTGGTTGTGATAGTACGCTCCGTAACAATAATTTGTGTGTAAGAATTTAAAAAACAATTAAAATTATCTCTCTCTAACAACAGGTGTCCCCTATAGTAGTATTTATTTACTTTCTCTTTCTTTATTCATACAAGATATTATTTGGTATTTGTAGCCGTTTTTCAGAGCCGCTTTGTATGGCGCGTCTGTATTATAATACGTCATTGATTACTACCGGATTGTACGAAGAATATTTAGATTTTTTGGAAAGATTATTTTCTGCAGAGAAAATGTGTCAGGTACACTGGATAAAGCTCGCTTTCAATTGAGTATATTGACCATTAATGTGGCTAGCGAATAGTGATATATATTCACTTCTCCTTATCACATGCGATTAGTACAATAATGCTACATTTCACTAATTTAGCAATAGGTATATCATGCAAACACTGCAGGCAACTGTAGATAAAAAATTGGGCAAGTGCGAGTCGGACTCGCGCACGAAGGGTTCCGTACCATCATCTATAAAAGAAAATCACGTTCGTTGTATGTATACTTAAATACTTTATAAGTTTCTACCTGTTTATTAAGATCGAGTAACAAATTGCTTAAAAATTACGTTTGTTGTATGGGAGCCCCCATTTATTATTTACTTTTTAAAAATTTATTTATTTTGAAAGATAATATACAACTACATATTCTGTGAAAATTTAAAGCGTCTACCTGTTACAGTTAGTAATTTTGAGCAAAAAATACGAAAAAAAACACGTTTTCTGTATGGGACCCCCCATTAATATTTTCATTTTTTTAATTTGTTGTTATAGCGGCAACCGAAATACATAATTTGTGAAAATTTCAGCTTTCTAGCTATCATGGTTTATGAGATACAGCCTGGTGACAGACAGACGGACATACAGACAGACAGACAGCGGAGGCTTAGTAATAGGGTTCCGTTTTTTACCTTTTAGGTACGGAACCCTAATTACTAAAGCAAGTTAAATACATGAAAGAACAGGTCTTTGTGTGTTAATAAGTGCTACAGACTATTAAAACTAAACCATTTCCTACATTTATATCGTAAAACTTCATAACATTTAACCGTATATAGTGCGACGTGGCTCTATAAAAAATACTTGTTCTGTACATTCAAAGATATAAAAATATAAAAGAAAACTGACAGCATCTGCGACCGACATACAATAAAATTGCTTTAAGGATATGCAACGAATAAACATAACGAAAACGTTTCTTTAATAACGTCATTTACATCTAAAGACCATGCAGTCATTATATTTGTTTATTGGCTGTTTAAGTAAATCCTGTGCCTGTTACTATGGTAAACACAATATAATCAAAATGGCGGCTACGGCTAATGCTAACGGGTGCATTGCCTCGTTTTAAACACGTAGCTATTACATTTTATGGAACATAATATTACCTACATAAAATTAAAACGTTTTATATTCATATACGCGCATGTCTTCCTAGTTTTTTGTTGTTTTTAAAACAATTATATGCCATAAATCTTTGTATTTAATTGTATGAATGACATTTAAATTGTAATAACGCCTGCGCCTTGGCTTCAATTTGATTATCGTTACGACTAATTGTCCATGTAATTGTGAACCAGTTCTAAAGCAATTATAATAATAGAGGAAGCTGCAAAAGATGATTTTAAATTAAATTAATTTAGATGAAAATAAATTAATTGTATGTCATATGTAAAACTTGTAGACCGAGTCAAAAATACCATACTGCGCTCTAAAACACAAATAGCAGATGTGTCCCAAAAAGCAGCCAAGTTAAATATGACTGGGCCGGTCATATTTGCCGTATGCCTGACGATCTTTGGGCTAAAACTACCACCTTGTGGGTCCCAGATCGAAAGAGGCCACGCGGCCGACCCAAGATTAGGTGGCAAAATTATTTGAAACTCTATAATGCAGAGTGGACAACAACAGCTCTCGATAGAGAGAGGTGTAAAGAGGGTAGGGAGGCCTTTGCCCTGCAGTGGAACAGGTTAGGCTGTAAATAAATAAATAATAATAATGTCATATGTTATTCTCAATAGCCCACTAAACTTGAAAGGTAGGCAGCTTAGAGCAATAGCCTAGAGCAGGTAAACCAACCTACATTTGTCAAAATGTCAAACATTAATACGACATTATATAAAGATTTAAAGCTTTAGATTGGCACGGTTTTACTATTATATATTTTGTTTAAAGATGTGAATAAGAAGTCGTAAATGAGAGATTTTAGTGTGTAATATTTAATACGTTCATTTATAAACTTACTAGAAGACACCAGCAGCTACGCCTGCATTTTTTTAAATTTACCCGTTTTGGCCGATCCCGTGGGAATTTCGGGAAATCCCTTCTTAGTGCACCCCTACGGTCCCCAAGGAACATACATGCCAAATTTCAGCTTCCTGCGCCCAATAGTTTCGGCTGTAGCGTGTCTGTAAGTCATTAAGTAACGCAAAGATTTTATATAATAAGATATGTATAACTTAGTTGGGTTCTATGAATTCAATTTCTGGATTAAGCAAGTTCTAAATATTGGTATAGATATCTTAAACAAGCTTTTAGTGACTAATGACGATGATGAATTCTGTTAAAGTACCTATAGCCGAGAATAATCGTCTACAAGTCACAATAATATTACACCTCTGCCTACAACTTCGAAGATACAGGCGTGAGTATATAAAAAAAGTCACATTATCTATCATACTACACTTTTAACTGTCATAGAATCAAACTTTACTTTAATGAATAATCTCTATATAATTACTTTTTCACTGACAGTCAAAACACAACCGAAACTACAGCGCATAAGAAATTGAAATTTGGCATATATGTTCCTTAGGAAGCATAGGGTGTACTGAGAAGGGCTTTCCCGACCTTCCCAAGAGTGTTAATAAAAAAAATGTGCGGGCATATCTGCGGACATCCTCTAGTAAGCTTAGTAAATTGCTATTTTGATTTTACAACATAATTAATAGGTATATACGCTTAGCATATACCTACACCTATTTGAAATACATAACCCGAACAAAGGAGCTTACGTGCTCGGTATCCAAATAATTACTTACACGTATCGGTAACAGTTTCCCCGTAAACTTACAAAGAACTATTGTGTCAAAGGATTTTTGCGATTATGTCAGAACAATATTGGGCATGCATCATACCTGAACTAGTTAGCCTGTTGTGACATACACAGCAATATAAATTTGAACCATTAAAGTTGCTGACTGCCTCCGTGGTCCAGTGGATAGCGTATGCGACTGCTGATCGGAGGTCCCGGGTTCGATTCCCGGGTAGGGCAAAAAGTGTTACTGGGTTTTTCCGAATACTCAGTAGCAGCCCGGAGTCTGGTGATGTGCCCGGTAACGGCAATAGGCTCGCCCCCTGTTACGTGGGACCTAAAAATTCATGGCGAAATGTGGCTGTAATATTTACACCTCTGCCTACCCCTTCGGAGATGCAGGCGTGAGACTATAAATAAAAAAAATAAAAAATTATCTCCTTCGACAAAAGTTATGCTCAACAAGAAGTTATCAATTTACGATCTTGCAATCTTAGCAGTTGCAGCACGGTTCTGATACTCATTTCATACACCATAATACCGATACAAAGGTCAACATGTCTAGTTGACGTGGTGCCCTTAGTACTAGTACTTTCAAAAATATAGGTACGTAGAGTAGTTCTCAGAAAGAGAAGAGGCCTCTGTTGTAAGACCCGTTACATAAAATCTATCTAGCTATCTATCTATCGTCACGCCTGTCGCCTGGTTCAAACACACCTCTTTCGCTTTCTCGACATCGCTTATGGGAACTTTTAATTTGGCCCTTTTTTAGTACGTCACCTATTTGATCGGCGTACGTCCGTCTTGGGCGTCCCTACCCACATCTCCATTTATTCTTACCTTATTCTTACACGATACACTTCTTTCGTATTTCTTCTTTCATCCATCCGTTCCAAATGTCAAAACCATCGCAACATTCCTTTTTCAATCTTTCTCACATGTACATCTTCTTATAGACCACTCTCGCACTCACACCATCTCGTACCACAATGTTTTTCACTTTATCTCCCTTACTCCGCACATACTCCTCAAAGCTTTACATAAAACTGTTTATAAAATCGCGGCAGTCTGAAAGTAATTAAAAATGTGGTGTTCACGACCTATATTTCGCGAATGGGGTGACATAATACCGTACAACACTTCGCTGTGTCAACATTGGGCCACAATCTCTAGTTTGTCCGGTAACACGTCAAAGAATGAGGGCTTTAGAATAGAGGGTGCCCAATCTGTACCGTTAGCAAAGTGTTAGTCAAACAAGCATTGTATTTTCTGTTTATTGTTTCAAGTATGAGCGGTAGGCCTTGTCACTCGTGTGAAAGACTAGTCGGATCCCGCGGTTTCACCCGGCAGACTTCGTCCATTGAATTATCGTTTCGCTTCAGTGGCCCGAGCTATTACATACCTACTTCTCGCGTTCTCTTTTTATTATGTTCAGCTCCTAAGTGATGTTACATATCCTATAACTTTCCTCATGAATGTGGCAAGCATATACAAGAAGAATTTCAAATCCGACTGGTCGGTTCAGAGATCAGTGCGTTCAACTCCTTTGCTTTATTTTATTAGTAATACTAGAGGATGCCCGCGGTTACACCCGCGTAATTTAAGGCTACTGTTCTGCTCCCATCCCTCATAGCGTGATGTTATAAAGCCTATAGCCTACCTCCATAAATGAGCTATCTAACACTGAAATAATTTTTCAAATCGGACCAGTAGTTCCTGAGATTAGCGCGTTCAACCAAACAAACAAACAATCTCTTCAGCTTTATATATTAAGTATTAGATAAGATATAAGATAAGCAAATATCTTCCGGCGTTAGCATCGTCGACCATATCGAGTTATGATAAATTATGCACCTAAACATGACTCATGAATCACTCCGTCCAGTGTCGAGAACCGCACGAAAAATCGTTTGGTTGTTTTTGACTCTATCGTGACAAGACAGACAATCTCAGTTTACTGCCGCTTTTGTCTATAATATGTAAGGAAGTACTTGCATCTACGTATATATCGATAGATCTTTGATTGCTGTTATAATGAATATATAATAGCTATGTGCTGCTCTCTGAATGGCGCCTCTTTTATAGGAGCGAACAATGCGTGCTCAGATAACTATCATGGTCATAGCTATTGTAGGCACGTGTATCTACAATGTATGAATGAGTTATATTTTAGAAGACAGTATGTTAATAGTATAAAAATAAAACTGTCTATAATAAACGCATAAGATATTTGCTGAGATTGAATGAAGCAAGAGAGATATCTCAGGATCGTTGCAAATGGGGTTTCGTAGTCTCTGCCTACTCCTTCGAGAAACAGTCGTGAGTCTATGTATGTATTTATGTATATTATATACCCTCTTGGACAAAATCTTGCAAGAATTCAGGTCCTGTCTTGATGTAAATAGTTTTATACGCAGACTAAGTCACAACTTTTTTGTGGAACACTTGTCTCTAAGAGTCCTTAGATCATTTATATATCGAAACAAGATAAATTACTACTTTCTATTGTAGATGATCTACTTTTATACATGCAGACAATATGTTAGATTTTCGTAGAAGTCGAAAATAATACCTACACCTATTACAACTATCCAAAGTAGTGCAATATTTTTGGAAACAAAGCCATATTATTGCACTCGTTGCAATATCTTTCGATATGGCAACGGGTGCATAATGCGATAAATTCATATTAAATTTTGTGTTGACCGACGTGAGTCTATTTTAGGCTCAGCCCGACCTGTTTGTGACCCACTGAAAATACTGACACTAGTCAATTTCGGCTTGGTATACGTACATAAAGCGACTGACGTTTAGACAACTAACAAGTACTAAAGCCGGTAGCCCGTAGTCAAATAGAAATCAGAAACAAATCTATTTCGGAATGTTATAATATTGATCACATAGTTTTAAGTTTGTTTGAACTATACGACTCCCACCAGTTTAGGGTAACCTGCCAGTGTTAAGATTTCACATATATAGTCTACATAAATTGGATAGGTAATTGAAAGGACTAATTTAGTGTATTCTTAGGCCAGGGTGTTAGCTATATTTGGATTGAACTCTTCGCTGAAAGTTTAGATATACAGAGGCAATTTTGTCATCATCGTTAAGATTGGCCTTTAAAAATATTAAATATGTCACATTTGTGGTTGTTTACTCGATTAGCAGGCATCTTGATGTATAATATATATTACTTTGCGAATGAGCTAGGTACTCAATTCGAAGAATTATGTAATAAGCTCATTACAACGACCTACTTCAGCAATAATTACAACTATAACTATAAATGAATATCGTAAAATGTTGCAATATAAATACCAAAACGGCGAGTTGCTTGTTAACTGAAACACACACAGAACACGCGATGTGTGTTGACAGCGCACACAATAAGTCTGTCGGCGACGCAACTTACGAATATTAAACGCGAAGATCAAAGGGTTCCGTACGAACTTTGCCATCGCTACATGTTGTAAATTGGCGAGCTTCCGCGCTCCGCACTCCGTGAATACAAACAGATATTAAGGTTAAAGTCTGCGGCACAGGCATAGTTTAGCCTTCAAAGTAATTTGTTTAATAACTGAATTTACCTTTAAGCCTTACAGCTGAGCGGATATTCTATAGTCTGTCATCGCTTGCTTCGTGCCTTGGAGAGCACGTTAAGCCATGGTGACGAATATCTTTGCCAGTCAGTGCAGAATATTCTACTGACAATCTTCTAAGCCATGATTCACTATCCTTTTCGACTGCGGAGGTAACGGTCTGAGGAAAAGCTAGTATTCTGTTAAATCTGGCTAGACTAGTAAGTGATACCCAGGCTTCAAGTCAAAGGCTTGAATGCAACTGAGATAAGGCTACAACGATGATGATGATGATTCAATTATTATAGATGGGAATATAAGAATCGGTTGTTACGCTTTCATGCCTTAACTACTTACTAATCACATTAACTTCAGATTTGTATACTTACACGTTTTCGCCGGGCAAATTCATAGTAATATGTTTTTAAAAGTACGGATATGTTTAATTCCTATAGAACCAATGATTTCTGACATAGTCTCCCTTACACTTCTCCAGTCTCTGTCTGCAGCTGTTTGTACCTATTTAATTTCGTTAGTAGGGATATGCTCATCTCGCCAACCCTTTCTGGGTCTACCCCGACCATGACGAGCCTCCGGTGTCCACCACGTAGCAATATCTACCCACTTTTAGATATATAAATCAAATTCATATCTTAATTAGTATAGACCGCCTAAGTCCTTTCTATCAGTACGATCCAATACTAGCTGAACTATATTTTTCTGCGAAATCTAATTATTGACAGATCACTCTACACTGGTCATTAGTCGAATAAGTTGTTCAAAGAATCTCATAGCTTACCTTGTAAAGACCGCCTGGTGGACAGTAGCAGCTCAGCAGTCCACTTAGTAGTGGCTGCTGCGCTGGTCTCAGTAGCATGTCGCAGCGAAGCACGCAGCTTCGCTTCTCGCCCCCGACCACAGCACTGCCCTCCGCAGATTGGACCTGGAGACAAAAGAGAAACAAAATTTAGGATAATTTATACTGAGGTCAGAAAAAGTGAAAAACATTTGGTGAATTTATACCAACTGGGGTTAAAAAAGTGGCCATCTGTAAAATAGCTCTCGTTCTTGTTTTGGAAATAGCAAAACTTAACAATAGGATGAAATCACGTATACGAAATTGAATTGAAGTAGCTTGACTGTGATGCCTAAATGTACCGAGTATTATCAAAACGCTAAGGCACCTCTTTTACGCAGTACTTGTCTCTTAGATTATTACCTTAAACTGCCTTAAGGTAATGGATTTCCAATAAATACATTTGATTTAATCCTATAATAAGGTTCCGTACAGAAATATTTATTTTTGTGTTTTCCTCTTAGTCTTAATTCAAACTTGTCCGTTCGTCTAGACTTGCTTCAAAAGGATGCCAATGACTTCTAGCAAAGGTAGACATTTATTACTAGAAGTCACACAGCAAAATTAGACTTTAATCTCTGAACAATAAAGTTCAGATGTCTTTGCAATGTTTTTTTACTACACCCACGTGTGTCTGGAATCGTTTATGAGTCACTTGTTTAATTAAATAATGATATGTATGTTAATACAATGGTATGTCATTAAATCATCAATAATATCCTTCATTAACTTCCAAAAGCTTTAAACCCGTTACATATAGTAATTATATGAATATTCATTAAAAACAAACAAAATAAATGTCCATGTTTGCGAAATAAACTCAGATTTGCACAGTTATGTTTTACAAACAAATACAGTATTTAGATAGGTACCTAGTAACCTTACTGTGTGTATATGTTATATTAAGTTTGTCGACCTGTTTGTTTATCGTTACGGGTGAAGCAGTAAATTAAATACTATATGCAAAGCTAACAAATATAATTCAGAATAAACCTGCAAACTATTTAGCTGCCTTAGATAGGCAAAATACATATTACTTTAGAGACAGGCAAATTTAGTAAGTACTTAAAAAATCATCTTTTCATCAGCCATGTACATAAACTGACCCACTGATGACCAAGAGCCTCGTCTCATTATGAGAAGGGTTAGCCATAGTCCACCACGCTGGCCAACTAAGGGTTTGGCAGACATAACATGTCTTTCGAGAACATTTTGGAAGTAGTCGATATTCACGTTTAATAACGATAATTAACAATTTAAACCACACATAAACTGGATTAACAAAAAAAATTTTTTTTTAATCAGCCATCCAAGTGGTGACCTGTACAAATATTGCTTAACTTTGTCCATCTATTCTAACGACAAGCAAAGTCACGTTCTACGCTCTAATGTATCAAAGGACCAATCAGAATAAACGCTTACGTAACACTAAGTAAAAGCTATTAACGTCCTCAATGCTACATGCTACCCAAATATATATTACCTAAACGAAAATCAATCTAAAACTGATTGCCTATTAATCTAATGGCTTTAATTACAAACGATCATTTGAAATAAAACCGACATCGATAAAATCTATGAACAGATATTTTTAGAGTTGAAGTTTTAAGCCAGGATTTTATTTATGTAGGTACCTACAACTTTGGTTTACAGTTTAGAGAAATGTTTCAACCCCAAATTACAAAATAAAACCAGCAGCATTTCGATAAATTTATAGACACACGCCTGTATCCCCGAAGGGGTAGGCAGAGGTGTAATATTGGTGACTCCCATTTTGCCATGAACTTTTAGGTCCCACGTAATAGGGGGCGAGCCTATTGCCGTACCGGGCACATTACCAGACTCCGTGCTGCTACTGAGAATTTCCTTACGGAATAACACTTTGCCCGACCCGGGAATCGAACCCGAGACCTCCCAATCCCACGCGCACATTTATGCCGCGAGACCAACGAAGTAGTCTCGATAAATATAGAACCCTAGATTACGAGTACACCCATTAAAATCAAATAATTCAGTTAATCACATTTTCAAATCAGTCTTCTTTAGCAATAGCCTAACGATAGTAACGATTCCTTCGAAGCACGGTACTGCTCTATTGTAAAGGCTAGGACAAACGGTCACCCATCCAACTAGTAAACTTTGCAAACATTGCTTTAATTTGCCTATATATTGCAATCGATAAGTCTTGTGCTACGTAGCATCCTCATAAACATAAAACAATATATGAACAAAATCTGTCTTTTCCTTTTTCTTAATGTATGTTTTGCTTTTTAATACGATTTGTGTTAATTTGTGGACAATGGTGCTGGTTATGTGTATATCAATCTAGGTTAAGAATTTGTAAAATTTAGCATGTAAGTAACTGTTTTTTGTCCCGAACAATTAAATGAAATAAAATAAAATTACTCATTAACGATAGATAAAACTTCAACTTGGCAGTAACAAAAATCCATTAGCCGGCACTTAAGAAGTTCCAATTACAGTTTAACGCTTGGGTCAACGGTGAGCGGTGAGTGTGTGGAGAAGTGGGGTCACGGGACAGGTGTCACGCTGATGAGGGTGCACGGCGCGGGCGGTTAGCGCCGGAGACACCCGCCTTAATCACTCGACTATCATGGCGATGAATTAAGTGAATACGATTATGTGTATGTAAATTTTGTAGGATTTTTTTTCTTTACGAACTTAGTGATTGCTGTTATGCATTTTATACTTAAAATTGGTGAGTTGTGCTGACTGCTAATCTGGAAGTCGTGGGCTGAACTTGTTTAATTTAATATATAAATGAAAAAAAAAACATTCTATAACAGCATACAAACATCGCAGGAATCATTGGTTCGGTATAGATATATATGCTGATCGGCAAATACTGTACGTATAACTGAGCTTAGTGTAGTACATACATATACATATCGTCACGCCTTTTATCCCCGAAGGGGTAGGCAGAGGTGTATTTCTACACCCACTTTTCGCCAGATATACTTTAGTCCCACGTAATAAGGGCCGAGCCTATTGCCGTACCGGGCACATTTCCAGACTCCGTGCTGCTACTGAGAATTTCGAGACAGAAAAACCCAATAACACTGCCCTGCCCAGGAATCGAACCCGGGACCTCCCGATCCCACGCACACATTTATGCCGCGAGACCAACGAGGCAGTCGTATAGGGTTTGATGTCGAGTTTTCCGTCTCTACGCAAAGATGGTATTTGCATCGTGTAGTGCAAATCGATAATTATATTTGTTAGTGGTTACTGAGTGAGGACACTGAGTTGGACACTGGTTTTAAAACTATGTATTTCCCATCCCTTTCCATCATCCAAACCTCCTCTTCCAATAGGCTCTTATTATTTACCAGCAAAATAATGAAACCCTACTCTTTGCAGCCTACAAACATATCCACACGCCGTCCTGTCGTACACAGTGTAATATCAATAAGAAACTAACGAGACACTAGCTCAAACTGTCGCGGCGAGGTATTTATTTCAACAGTTAACTTTGGCCGTTGTCCAAAGCCCAGCTATTGTACAATGCTAGGAAAATCGCAGCCAGACCCGCTGACTCTGTATGCCAACATATTTATAATAAACATTATCGAAATAGAAATAATGATGTACCAGGTATGTAAGGGTCACGCGTGTACCCGTGTTGATACTTTTTGCGAACATGAGCTTTAAGAAACATCGATGAGATAGTGTTTCTTTTTTGCTTCTATTAACGAACCTACAACAAACTATAACAACGGAACATAATTTAGTAACTCTATTAACGTAAAAGTCGATAGAATCGTAAAAATAACATCGTCTCCATAATCGATAGCGACTCTGAATCGATATTATATAGACATATACATATAGCGTCATAAACGACGAAGATTAACATGATTGCGAAATATATTATGAAAGTAATTTGAACATGAGCAAGAAAGAAGCTTACTCTTTCATTTATCTTGTGTACAAATTCAAACATTATCGGACATATTGATTATTATTTTAGATAGTTTCAATGGATATCTTGCTATTTGCTATTATATATATCTTGCTGAAAATAAAAATAAAGCTTACTACGTTAATACTTATCAGAATTCGTAGAATATTCGTGCGGCCCCTAAACTCGATGTCGTACCATATAATTGTGGCAGCACCATACTGAAAACAGTTTATGTCTAGGTTAATCACAGGATATGAGATAATCTAGCTTTTCTCGTGACTCACGTTTGTAACTCGCTCGTGATTGGAACAAAATATATTTATGGCGCGACGTCCCAATTCCGTTTAATAGATTACTTGCCAATTTACATGACATTTTAGAAATGTTACCAGTTATTAGCTTTTAGTAAAAGTAGAGCTTTGAATAATGGAATAGGCAAAGCAATTTAATTTTGTTGACACGCAAATAACGAGTTTCTTCAATTTATTTTATCAAAACAGAGAAAGAGTGAATAATTTATCGACACTGACTACGTAGATTATTGCCTAAAGACAGAATTGTCTTTAGAAATATACTCTGATCGCTTATTTGCAAAGCGATTTTACAAACATTCAAGATACACAAAGACCTCTCAAACTCGACCATTGTAGGTCATATATATATACTAGCTTTCGCACGCGGCTTCGCCCGCATGAAACTTTTAATAAAGAGTAGCCTTTGTACTTCCCCAGGTTTCAGGCTATCCACATCAAATTCATCACAAACGGATCTGCACATTAGCCGTGTAGCATACATACATATAAACAGATAATACTTAAAATTACTTTTGTTTTCATAGTCGTCAAACTTCAGGTAAAGATTAGTGTGTAGGTATATTATTAAAGTTAATGAAGAGCTTATGTATCTACTGAATAGAATAGCAGCAAAAATAAAAGCTGAAAGCATTATCACAAAGTACATAATCAGACCGAACCTTCGCCCCGCTGCGCTTAAGCCCGCCAACTCATAGTAAGCGTTTTTAATGACGCTGCGCTTAGTTCAATTAATCGTGATAACTTTTAAGCCATTTGTCCAAACTACTTAATGTAAAGACAAAGTTCATCTACATCAAATACTGAAGGCAATAAATCTATCAATTTTGAAAACAATTTGATAACTACTCTAGAATAATGCATTGCACATACTCTAGAGTATACATAGCATTGTAAAAAACAATTTATTTTATGTTATACTATTTTAAGTGTTTTATTACAATAAAAATGATGTAGTTAGGTTATGTACTAAAAGCTAAAAAGTAAGTCGGTAAGTCCTAGCTGCCAGATCGCACCAAAACTCTCATCAATCTGGGGTATTGATCAGACAAATATGAAATCGTTGGGCAAGTGAAATTTCTATCATAATGTTTATTCTGGATACGCTTCGCCCAAAATAAAAAAAAGAGTTTTTTTTTATTTACATATTTAGTTTCAAGTTTTTAGTTTTGTTGGTTAGTTGATACTTTTCATTCTATTTTCATAGTGAGCCCTTTGCTACCAATCAAACCCTGTCATTCGATAACCATATTGAGGTATTTGCGGAAAATAGGTAATCCGCTATTTTGTGGCGGAAGCCAACTTGGATTTTTCATAATGAGGTCTATTCTACCAATCAAACCCTTTCATTTGATACCCATATTGAGGTATTTGTGGCAAATATGTAATCAGCCAGTTTGCTGCGACAGCCATCTTGGATGTTTCGTAGTGAGCTTTATTCTACAAATCAAGCCCTTTCATTTGATACCCATATTGAGGTATTTGTGGAAAATAAGTTATCCGCCATTTTGTGGCGGCGGCCATCTTGGATTTTTTATAGTGAAGTCTATTCTACCAATCAAGCATTTGATACCTATATTGAGGTATTTGTGGAAAATATGTAATCAGCCATTTTGTGGCGGCAGCCATCTTGGAATTTTTATAGTGAGCCCTATTCTACCAATCAAGTCCTTTCATTCGATACCCATATTATGGTATTTGTATCAAATATGTAATCCGCCATTTTGTGGTCGCAGCCATCTTGGATTTTTCATAGTGATGTCTGTTCTACCAATGAAGCCCTTTCATTTGATACCCATATTGAGGTATTTGTGGAAAATATGTAATCAGCCATTTTTGGGCGGCGGCCATCTTGAATTTTTCATAGTGAGCTTTTTATGATAAACAATTTCACCACACATTATCTTCAAGTAACTTTAACGCTTTAGGCAACGCACGCGAAGACAGCTTTCAGAGCTCAGGATTTTTGCCGAGTTAGTTGATACTTTTTCTTATATTATGGCAACATTATACAAAATCTTTATAAATTGTAGCCTATGTGTTATTCTGATGTATAAACTATATTACTGCAAAGTTTCATCCAAATCCGTTCAGTAGTTTTTGCGTGAAAGAGTAACAAACATCCATACATACATCTTCACAAACTTTCACATTTATAATATTAGTAGGATTTGTGTACCGTTTGAGAATCAAAGCCACTACCTTCAGCACAGTGCAAAGTGGCGTAGAAACCGCTTCGCTTCTATCAATACACCAGCAGTACAGTTAAAATTTATGCCTTTCTTAAGAAAATGCATAACCTTTTTATTCCATATTCTTAAGGTTGCAATCTGTCTAGCTTATGCATTCAATTTCCATCCAAACCTCTAGATAAGAAAACAGCATAAAATAGCAGCTCAAATTGCCAGCAACTTAAAAAAAAAGAAAGAAGAAAACTTTTAAATTTAGAACACAACAGAATATCAGAATGCAGGACGTGTCTCGCACTATAGAGTTTCTAATTTGATTTCTTTGCGAAATATCTATGACTTCAGTAAAGTTAAAGTCTGTAGAAAGGTGTAAGTACTTAGTGACTAGTTTTCTTCGTGTCTTCGTGTCCAGCGACTGAAAAACTACAAGCTAGTCTGAAGTAGGTAGCACTGTTGTCGAGTTGAACGCTCTATCGATTTGTTACTATCGTAAGAAATGTGACGCAGAAAGTTCCGCATCACTACTTTGCTTATACCAACTACTACAAGTTAGAACATATTTTTTGTGGCACTTATGCTCCGATGTTAAGTATTTCATTTTATTAGGTTTATATTTGCATCTCCGCAGGAATTGTAAGAATATTACGCAGCAACGGCAGCTGCGAATATTTGATTAAATTTTGTTAGTTATTGTCAGATGGTTTCTTAGTTATAAATTATCAAATAATTGTTTATTAAAAGCTAAATAATGACTTTTTGCCACCTCGACTTTAAAATCTTTATTTAGTGTTTGTGGAGATTACGAGTCAGAGTTTTATATTTCCACAAATTGTTTTTGTTTGTAGTTGCTTGTGTCTGTAGTTTACGGAGCTAAATAGTAAGACACAAAGTTTGTTGCAAATCCACTAAACCCAAGACTTTCGGATAAATTTTGCAAGTTTCGAAAAGTATTGTAAAGTTTTCTCTAGGACAAAATACCGTCCATCCATCTGTTTATTGGATAAACATTTTATATACTTGGTATGTAAAAATTTATCACCACACGATATTTGCAGTCATTGAGAATTCACGACTTTCGAGTCACTAGTATGACATTTTGTACGACATTTTATCTTTACGCAGCTATTAAAATTAAAACTCCTTTTTATTTGACATCTAGTAGTCACATGCCAGTATTATGGACACTAATTATGTTTCTATCAAAAGGAATAACATTTTCTGGGCGTGAGTCGCCAATTAAAACTATTTTTTTAGTTGGACTTGCTCCAGAAGTGGTTCATGCTGGGTGTTGAAAACTGTTATTGTAAGTACCTAGTTTTACGTGACATGAATGTTTGTAGTTGAATGTCTTGTTGTTTTCTTTTAATTTATTATTATTTATTTAACTTTTTGCACAATGTAGGTGCATAGGCAGACCTAATGCCTATGTTGTTTCTAAAGATTTCACAGATGAAAATAATAATTATGTTTTCGATTCTACAGTTAAGGCGAGAGCTTTCTATCACCACTATGCAGTTGTGCATGAAACGATGGCTTCAGCTGACATCAAATAGTTCCTCCGATTTTATATTCATTGCGAATAACTCAAATTAAGTCAACCCATTTTTACTTTCGTAAAAAATAATAGGTACACATTCGAATAACTTAAAATTCGAACGCCTCAATGTCTCAATAAACGAACTTCAGTAAAGCTTCGCCATGTTACATTTGGCACAGCGCGTCGTCGAGAGCGTCGGCCGCGCCGCAGGTTCAAGGCTTCCCGTTCATTGTGGTGTGACAACTAGACGACAGAAACACCGCCCGCTGAACCACAAACTTATTCCTTTTTTAAACTCTAAAAATGCTTCTCAGAAATGGCAGTAAACCTCCTTGGTGCAGACTCTACAAAATACTTGTAGGTTTTATTTAATACATTTACTTGCATAATTGGGTGCTTTGTTGGTTTTAACTGTGTGAATGTATATGGTATGGCGTTATTCAGTTTTTCTGTCAGGATATTTTGAGTAACGTCAGATTTGTAGACTCGTAAACGTAGGTAGCGCCTTAGATCAAATAATTTCTTAACACCAGACGAGACAATGGCCACGCCAAATAATGAATTATCCTTTTTCTTTTATTTTCAACGTCTAAAGTTAGAACGAAGTTTACGTCATACATAACTATTTTAAAACACATAAACAGCAAAAAGATTTTTTGGATTTTTTAAATTTGGAACATAGATACGTAACTTGAAGTATTAAAGTAAACAGCCTATATTTTTTTCTAAATAGGTAGTCTCTACGCAGATAATAAACGGTATTGTTTATTAAAACGCTAAAACATAATGAATTATCTAGTATGGCTTATATGTTTGTATGTGGGAGATCGGAGCTAGGCACCGCACCGTCTGGCGTCGTGGCCTTGCACAGCAGCTGTCACCGCGACAACACAACTAAACAGCTACACAACTACATAACTACACAACTACACACCTACACAACTACACAGCTAAACGTTAGATAACTCACCCGTACATAAAACATTACGCTAACAAACCCGCAATTATATTCGCGACGACATTAATCTATTGTAATATTGTGAAGAGGTGAAGTTTGTGAATAAATAATCTCTAAATTGCTCATTTAAATTTGAAGCTTATTTTAATATAGTTAAGATGAATAGTCCTTTACCTCACCGATCAATATTTTATAATGTATAGCTAAGGACTTAAACAACAAGTACCTAAAATATTTTGCCCAAAAAGCTATGCCGCCCATTACTATGCTATTATGATCTCCCTAATCTCTCCAGACTGGGAGGTGGGAGGAGGGGCAGCGATAGCCGAGTGGAGAGACTTACAGACTGCTACGCAGAGGGTCTCGGGTTCGAATTCACGGCACGCATCAATGAGTTTTCTAAGTTAAGTGCGTGTTAAACTATTGATTATCGCTTGCTTATCGGTGAAGGAAAACATCGTGAGGGTTTCCTCACGATGTTTTCCTGATGACATCCACGATTTCCACGATGCATGTCTGAGAGTTCTCCATAATGTACTCGAAAGATATTATGTGAAGTCTGCCAACCCGCACTTGGTCAACGTGGTGAAGTACGGCCTTACCCTCATAGTGAGAAGAGGCCCGTGCCCAGCAGTGGGACAGTATAAGGGGCTGATGATGATCTCTCCAGAGTGATTTCGGTCACGGCGACTACTTCAACTTAGAGTAGATCTAGCAGTGTAGTTGGCGCTAGTGTGCTCTCATATGACGCAACAGACACACTTCTTTGCGAAGATCCGCGAAAATTGGGCATGTGGGCACACCGTTGTTGTAATTTTACCTCATCGCCACAGGAGATCGGGCTATTAATCAAAGAATTGGCACCATTCAGTTTCCTAGCTTATTAAGATGACAGCGATACTCCCTTCCAATGGAATAATATACAAGCGCGTCAAGACAAAAGGTGTAAGTTGCCAAATAGGACCTTATGTTTGAAGATATAATAATAATAATATTCTACCACATACACACATCACCAGCTAGTCCCAAGCTACGCAGAGCTTGTGTTATGGGTACTAGATAATGGATAAACATATTTATATACATTTTTTATTGTAAATACATACATAATATACATAGAAACACCTAGACCAAGACAAACATCCATGTTCATGCACACTAATGTTTGACTTGAGCGGGAATTGAACCCGCGACCTTCGACGTAGCAGTCGCTTACACTCCCTCTGCGCCAACCGGTCGTCTATCGTATATAAAACACATAATACATAGTGAAAAGTCATCACCTCATTATGGGCTAGGCAGATTTAAGCCAAAGTACTAACGAGGCAAACTGTTAGTTATTACATAGATTGGCTAAATAATGACATCGGACACGAAGCATATGCCTACGCATTCGTTATATTCGCCGAAGTGATAAACGTTTATTGGGGCGCCATCCATCAAAGCCTCTTGTTATAGGCACGGATAAATCAATCTCAGTTGATACGAGTATGTATAGTTTGTACCTATCGCCTGTACCTATTATATTATAAAGCCTTTGCCGCAAGAAGTTAGGGGTGTATAAACTAGGCTAAAAGTTTTCAGACGCCTTGAAAATTTCATGGACGGTTTGCTTGTTAACTGTGTTGGCCTCAAGAATTATTTGATCTTGCCATTGGGGTCAACAGAACAATTGTAAAGTTGCGAGTATACTGGCACAAATGACATTATTTATCTGTGCATAAAATATCGCATAGCTACCAGAGCTTATGCCTAATCAGTTATCACGTTGAGATAGATTCGCCTGGCCGTGACACGAAAGGAAATCGAGGACACTGTGGTGATTACTGTAATGTGTCTGAAAGGCTATAGGAAAGATATATCTCCTGCACTAAGCCCGTATTCATAAATCGAGTGGCGGAGGTACCGCAAACATAACGGAGGCAAGTCCGCAACAAGGTTTTAGCTGCGAGACCAAAACAAAGAACTCAAAATGGCTTTCAAGTTACAGTCATATCAGTAATTTCCAAACAGCTAGTTAGAAAATTAATTTTTACTACCACGTACCACGTATATAGGTACATATTCGATCTCATTTCATCATTATTATTACGTACTAAAATACCCGTTGAGCGGTCTAGTTGAGTTATAAATCTACAGTAGAGTTCACAGCAAAGAGATCGGTAATAAACATGTCTGACCAAATTGCCGGCTTAGCTCTCTTACGGCTCCAATCAATCATATAACATAAGTGCTTGATAAAAACTGGGATAATTCTCTCGTAACAAATTGATACGAGACTTACAGTTAAGCTATTACAAATATTACTATTTATTAAAATAAGGCCGTCCATCAATGTCGATAGTTTGTTTAAATTGGAATGTCCTACGGCTGTGTCGGACTTGTATCAAAGTTGTTATAAGTAGCTGTATAGATGCGTATTTGATTAAGTTTATTTGTTGCGAATAAAATATAGTAGCACTGTTATTTGAGTTGTACTTGCAAGAATCAATACTTGACTAGCGCCCACACATATGTATAGAACAATTTTAATCAAATCTGTCAGCTTTACAGTGCTTTTAAAATTTACTTTATGATATATTTTTTGAAACTTTATTTACTTGTTTGAATCTTCGGCCTTCAGACGTGACCATATTGCCAAGATAAAATAAACTTGAAGTTAAGTTTCCTTAAACCCAAATACGCATCGTTAGCGCCCACAACATTACGGAAAACAAAATCACAAATAACGTTTCACCTAATTATACAAAACGAAATACAATCGTTACAAAACAGTTGTTAAAACCGTTTCCGTTATCTTTATAACCAAAATATCTACAAGCAAAACGTATGTAGTTTTTCGTCGCGTTCGCCTTCTCTTCATGAATATTCCCCGATTGTTTTCAAACGCAATAAAATTAAAACACACCAGCGACATCCGCTATTAATTCTTTTACGATTATTAAATGATGTCGTATCTTTTTACAAGGTTTTTTTAGTACAAGTAATGTAAAAATCAGTTTGTGTTCGCGACAACAGCAGGTGTGCATAATAAAAACGTTTATGACCTGTAATCAGTTATAAAACAAGACTAGGTTACCGATAAATCTGTGTCATAGTCTCGGTTGTATATTTTCTGGGGATAAGCGAAATTATAGATTTATTTATTACAGTAAAAGCGTGAACTATAATGAATGTCAAAATTTACCACTATAAATTAAAATGTACGAACTCTTTAAAGTCTGATATTGATATTCTTGGTATGGCTAGAAGTTACTACTAAAACCCTGTACCGGGGCAAATCTTGAAATACCTATATTTGTAAAAATTAAAAAAACGCTACTTGTTAGTTATAATAAAAGCTGAAATAACAATTTTGTAGATTAGGTTAAGTTTCTTGTGATGCTATTGATATAAATTAGTGCGCATATGCAGCGCCATAAAACAATACAATGCATGTCTGACAGAAAACTTAACCGTTCTACGCATTGCGGCGACCCAATGTCGATGAAACTCTTGGGTTGCTTGCAAATGTCGAATCAAACTTGAATGATTATACAGATTACTGAAATATCTGATATAGCTGCATCTCGCAGTTACTTACTTAGTAGTGATGAATAAGGATACTTGTTGGGCTTTGACCCAAGGTATAAAAAATATTATTAATAAAAAAAACTTATTCGAACATTTCTTCGTTCAAAAATCGAACAGCCTCACAATTTTGGAAATATTTTTTTATCTAACTAGATTTCTATAATGGCAATGTATATCAACTGAAGAGTATACAGTTATAAACTTAAAAGCTTTTAAAAATCGAACACTACGTCAGAGTGCAGGTGCGTCCAATAAAAATATTTATGACATTTAATCAGTGCGAAAACTAGTCTAGATTAGAGCGTAAATCAATCTTTCATATAAATTATTATATCTACATATCTATATAAACAGGCTTGTTGTTTAATATTTGCTATGATGTATGTACACTCTAAACTATTAATTAATATAATAGAGTTTATCGACATATGCAAATTATCGCGATAATTGTGGTACCGTTATTTTATGTACTTACCGATAATCATGGAGTATTTGCTGTGATTCAAATATATTACTTCCGTTCGACAGACCACAAAATCTATTAAATGTAAATCAGAAATTGTAATCGTATTTAAGGATCTTGTAATTACTGTATAGAATAAGTAATAAAAAGTAAAAAATCTAATTAAAAATTACGTTTAGCATTTAACAAAGAAATATTACCTAGTGGTAATTAATATTAATAGTTACTGTACAGTCTACAGTAATTATTTAATAAGTACTAAGAACTAATATAAAAAATACAAAGAGATTAATAAAAAAATGTAATCTCATAGCAGTCGCGAAATACTATTATGTTCAATACAGAATATCTAATCAAATTAAACAAAGAAAACAGAATTCTGGCACAAATTGTCTCTGTCTGTTTATAATACACATTATACATATATGTATTTAGAATATTTTTCAAGTAACATCCTCTTTTAAAAGTTACAAACAAAGTTATGCAGAAAATCTCGCTGATGGTCCTATTTATCCACCGCAATACGTTACAACCATGACGATAACTACACATGTAGTTACACACATCTTAACCAGTCTTGTTCAAACTGTTTAATTACATCAATTAGATAACTACGCAAAGCACACAGTAGACAAGTAGCAACAGCCACAAACAAACACTAGCCCAGCGCGAGAACTTTATTCTCCAAATGTTTGTACAACATTCAGTTAATGATAGTGTGAAAAGCAAAGTGTTCACGCCGACTAGAAAATAACGATAAATAAATATAGCGCTCATTAAAACATTAAAGCTGTGTGTACATTACAGGCTTCAGGTGAAGTGGCTGCCTCGAGGCAAAAAGACACGCTGCCTTAACCTGAGGCACGCCTTGAAATGAGCATGAGGAAGCGTCTCCTTTTCAACACATAGCGATAGCCTAGTGGAGAAACAGCTTTGCAGAGGATCCTGAGGATCTCGAGCTCACCGCGTGACCCACAGCGCGTACCAATGACTTTAACGCTTACGAAACGGGGCAGAAAACATTGTGCGAAAACTTGCACGTTTATGAGTAGCTACCTCCTCCATAATGTGTTATAAAGACATGCTAGTCACGGCATTCGGACAATTTATTTAGGTACCTACAGGGCTGACGATGATAATGAACGGGCTGCCTCAAACAGCCGCTTGATTCGCACCAACATCTGGTGGATACGCGGCTTTACTACTACTCCCTAGCGAGCGTGCGTGTGCCCGAAATAAAGTAATTTCAATTTTGCCAAGTAATATTTTTTCGTTAACGTTACAATTTTTGTCACTTTGTAAAAACTAGGCGCCTCCAGGGACCTCATTTGTGCCGTTAAAATATGATACGTGATTATCACGACAGTTTTATGTTTGTTAACTTTCTGTTAGTTAAATAAACTGCTTTTTGTGTCACTGTTATGAAAATTAACGCATGGATTGCTTGAATAAAACAACTTTTGGGTTTGCCTTTAGTGACGCGTTTTACCAGAATGCGGCATTTTATAAATCTCCAATATTATAAGACCTAGACGAGCCTACTTGTATACAAATCCTACTTACTTAATATTCAGATCTCGTTTGAGGGCGGCAAAATGAAATTTTCTTCGCCTTTGGGTTTTCTCAGAAATAATTCTATGCAGCGTTTGTGGAACTCAGTCAATAACGATTTCATAACCAAATAATGGGAGCCGCTGCGGCAAAATCACTACTCTTTTATGCGGTTATACGCATTCATTAATATCTGACAGTTGATCGGTCAGAAAGTCACACACTTTTTAACACATACACACATCACCATCTGGTCCCAAGCTAAGCAGAGCTTGTGTTGTGGGTACAAGATAATGGATACATACATATATACTTTTTATTTGTAAATACATACATATTATACATATAATCACCCGGACCAAGACAAACATCCATGTCCATGCACACAAATGTTTGACTTGAGCGGGAATCGAACCCGAGACCTTCGATGTAGCAGTCGCTTACACTCTCGCTCCGCCAACCGGTCGTTAAACTTTCGCGTCGTAGAGCTGTTAGTCGTAGCTAGTATGTAGATAATATAAAGTATTTATTCTTAAAACTTTGGTTCTTGTCATCATACAGCACATTGCAGTCCATTGCTAAAGATTGGCGACTCCTGATTTGCATTACAACATTCTGAGACTACCACGAAGAAAATATGAAAAATGACAGTTATATCTGCTACAATTCAACAAATACAAATACTTTACCAATAAACAGTCACTAAATACATTACTTAAAACTTACTATTATTCAAATTTTTATTTACTTAGTGGCTTTTACATTTAAAAGGTATGTCAGCCCTAGCCGTATGTAGAATATTGACAAACCAAATCAAATCTATTTATTATTGCAAATATCGGTACATTTTAAAATGATATCTTAGTATTATATAGTTGCATAATTATGCAATATTTTACCATTGTGGTGTGCAAAGTTATTTAATTTGACACCCTATTAATACTATCGTACAATCCTTAGTAATCACATGCCAGTACTAAATCGTGTACGCATGTGTTGGGTCTCTCAGCGCCGTTGGTAAATATCAACAGTTCAACGTGTTGGCCGACGCAAGTTATTTGTGCACTGCTGTGTGCCTCTGTACCGCACTAATTTTAACTTGAAACAACATTATCCAATGTTATGGCTATCCCTTTCATAATATTTGGCTATCCAACCGTAAAGATAGAAATCGATTTACTTCATACTGAAGGCGTAAGGAGATTGGTATGGCTTTCTATTTTCCTTTTTTAATCTGAGATGCAGGGAGGATACAGTGATAGCCGAGTGGATATACCAACAGACTGCCATGCAGAGGGTATCGGGTTCGAATCTACGGCGCGCACCAATGACTTTTCGGAGTTATGTGCGTATGGAATACATAGTTAATTATCGCTTGTCTCGTGCCTCGGAGAGCACGTTAAGCCGTCGATCCCGACTGTCATGAAGATCTTTGACAGTCGTTACAGGGCGTCAGTACCTTCTAAATAAACTGACACTAGCCTAAACCACATGAGTAGATTTACTCATGTGGTTTCAACCTCACGATGAGCCGATTGCAACTCTGAAGTTAATTCCTTTATTTGCCTTTTTAAAAACTCAGATATTTCATCGCAGTCTTCGTCTTCTGTTAAAGGCAAGCTACAATTCATACTAGTAGTGCCCTCTAGATCTACATTTGAGTCATTGACAACCCTACCTAAATAGGTAACAAATTTACAAGCTCTTAAGAAGCAGTCTCTCTGTTCGGTTTATTTACTCATGTGTCTAAACCATGGAATATCGCTTTGCCTTCGGGTTGCGGAGGTCAGACAGGCAGTCGCTCTGTGGAAAAGCTAATATTCAGCCAAATCCGATTAGACTAGTAAGCAGACCCCAGATTGAAACTGGGATAACGCTGAGAGGATGATGAATCTGAGATGCAGAGTTTGTCCTGTCCATATTATGTAAGTACATCTGTTTGTTGCATCGTAGCTGCTAAGCGAATGAACCGATTATGATGCGATTTTTTATTTAAAAGACGTGATCGAGATAGCCTGTAACTACCATTTAAGGAGAACTATGCCGTAAGTAACGTATAGTTTTCAATGTTTATTATTAAATATCGCTCACCAAAAAAAGGGTAGCTTCTAAATTTGCCAGCAAATAAAAATTGTTTATAAACCGTCTAGACTCAATTTCAGTATTGTATTTTTCGGTAGGTACATAAGTTTTAATCAATTCATACAAGTTATATTTCCTTTAATAAATATGTTTTTAAACCTACTTCTGATATACAATACTAGAGGTATTTGTTAACAGAAGTAGGTGGAGAAAAACATTGTGTTTGCTGAAAACAAAAATTAAATAAGTATGTTTTTACATATGTTATTTTACTTTACCTTCTATTTATTGAAGTCCAGCAGTACGAAAAAATGCCTTCCATTCTGTTCTTTAGGTAGTTTTTCTTCATTACAATCAATTGCTTCAACTTAGAATAAAACAACTAACAAGAATGCTAAGTACCTCGCTAACCATAGTGCTATAACTTTTTTTTAACATAGAGCTGTCTGCTTTTCTTCTTTATGAGCTAACAACGTGATTTACTTTTCTTAAACTTATAATTAAAACTGTTTACACCGTGAATAGAGGTGCTATTTATCTTTGGAATAGCGCATGAGTGCGCGGGGAAAATGTTAGAAAATTACATGTAAGTGCGAACTACGAATGGGCATCCCTCACGATATGCTTCGACACTATCATTTATTATGGCCACTAGGCCATAATAAATGAGGACAAAATAATAGATCTTGGATAAGAATTACTATTATAATTATTATTACTATTATTATTATTAATATTTACTGTATTCTTAAGCAAACGATAGCATTAACCTGTGGCAATGACCGAACTTTGTCGGCCATTCGCTTTCCTCTAACATTACGTTTTATGAATAAGTCCCTACTAATATTCAGTGTATATTCGTTACGAAGTAGGCTTTAATAGGTAACTACGTACCCGAAAATTTGGACATTATGTGTGAAGACCAAAGTATCATAAATGATAAACTTAAGATCTTTAGTCCAGCCCAAGAAGAAGACAGCATTCCCCGAGAATCGCATATAGGTACAATCCCAAACTCTTTTTCCGCTGACAGAATTGGCAGAAACTTAAGAGCTTTTGTGGGACGAAAGAAGTGAACCCAGCATTCTCCAATAATCGCATACATAATCCGATATTCCCTTTCAACCCGCCGAATACATACTACCTAGTACCTACTGTATAACCCAAACAGCAAAATTGAATTACAAGTTTGACATCGCAAATTGTCAGATAGATCGATATCGTAGTCGCCAGACCTATCGAAGTAAAAGATATGGTGGTACTACATACTCGCCGTCCCGTCGGCTCTGTATGCGGCGCGCGCCTCCAATTAGGGAGCCATAATAAACATACACACCACACGGAATGTTAATTAAATTGTTTCATGTTGTACTATAATCTATTGTGAATATTAAATATTATGTTTTAGAAAACGTTACCATTAAACATGAGTAAAATAATTGAGGAAATGTTATGGGTGTGATTTATTTATCGTGTGGCGAATGGCGATATCTATACATATTTTCAAATTATTATATGTATAGATGAATGAATGAATGAATGTCCGGGTCTTCCCGTCTGCCTGTATGAAGGTGATAACTCAAAAAGTATCGAACGTTTTTTGTAAGATTTTCATCAATAGATAGTGCGATTTCTGGGGAATGTTTAGGTGCATAATTCGTTATGGTTTTATGTACAGTCGAACAACTTCCCGCTAGAACACCATAAGGGCGAGAATCGCTCAGCAAGACATCGTCACTTCCAGTGATACTATACACAAACATTGACATTCGTATACAAAACCAGTGTCTAGTGTGCCTCGACTCTATGAGCAAGCCAAGGATTTTTTTTCAAGCTGGTCCACCGCCGACTTGTTTGATTGTACATTGACTGAAGTATACGCGGCTGAAGCCGCAGGCGAAGTCTTGCAATTAAAAAAAAAAAGAAAATGAGTCTTTATTATACGGTTATAGTAACCGAAACCGTCGAGCGTATATAAATAATGTGATGAGAATGAATGAGGTACGAGAGATATATCGACCGTACCTATTGGGAATTCATTATTTGTAAGGAAGTAATAGGCTTCTTTGCGCAATAAAGACTGAGAAATGTAAGGGTTTTCTGTATTATATTTGCTGCCTTCTAAGTCGTACTTTTAATGTAGGTTAAGAGTAATTTTAGTTTAGTCAGTAGTATTTTTTTATGTTAATAGGCGGCAAACGAGCATACGGATTGGCTGATGGTAAGCAATTACCGCCGCCCATGGACATAAGCAACACCACAGGAGTCACAAGTGCGTTGCCGCCCCTTGGGGTTGGGAATGGGGATAAGATGAGGAGTGGGATGAGGGAGAAGGAATAGGGGATAGGGCCTCCGGCACTCTCACTCACCGAACGAAACGCAACAGTTTAGGTACCGTTACTTGACGTCGATTTTCTGTGAGAGGGTAGTACTTCCCCGGTCGAGCCGGCCCATTCATGCTGAAATCAGCAAGGCTCTACTACCTAGTAGTAGTACCTTATTTCAGGCCATGGATGCCGTAAGAGGTGACTTAAAATACAGGGAGCAAATAGTATCTTTGGTTGAGGCGGAAAACTCCTTTTTTTTTTTTTTTTTGGTGTCGGGTTGGAAAATCCTCATGGAGTCCCTTCGCCCTGGGGGGAAAGACGAAGGGGACTGTCAGACTCTTACTGACTAAAAACCAACCCGTATTCCTCACGTACCCGTGTGTCGGAGGGTCGGGTATCGCTTAAGCATGCCTCGCTACCCCCCGACGGGTATTGGCCCGCCAGATGGTCAGGCGGGCCCCGAACAAAACCCCCTTGGCGGCAGATGAAGGTGTTGGGCTCCGCCGCCAAAACACTCAGCGGCCGCAGAGGATAGGGAGGACGGCAACGCAACACCGCATCTCCTCTTCCTCTGCGGCCCCACCGCGACGCAACGATGGTGCGCCCCCATTTGATCGCGGGAGATAGGGCGCGCGGCAACGCAACACCGACACGCCTCTCCTCCCGCGACCACACCCGACTGCGAGGGACAGAAGAACTGTCCCTCGCACCCGCCCTTTGGACGCATCCTGCGCGGGCCTCCGTCAAGCCCACGCGGAGCGTCCCCTCCTGGATCCCTCTTAGCTTCACCGCGGGTGACCAATCCACGGTTACTAAGCCCCCCCACCACGACAAGGTGGAGATCCCACGGGGGGGAGGCGGAAAACTCTATATCAACTATGCCAACTCGTTTAGCTAGCGTGGTATACCTACATAGTAGGCCAAATCTTTCTATTGGCACTCAATGTTATTGTGACGTACCTAACTTAGGAGTTAGGAGACACCAAGTCCCGCAGTAGACCGCGAAAGGCTGCATTTTTATTATTTTTTATCTTTAATAAAGACAACTCCCGCTTAAGGACTAAATCCTGTATCGCGGGGGACTTTACAAACACAACGGACACAACGGTCTAACGGACACAATGAACACCCAGATTCGAAACAACAATTTACCAATTTATGAATCACACAAAGTGTTGTCTCATGTGGGAATCGATCCCACAACACCCAGCGCAGTGTCAAGCGGCGAGGCGGCCGCTTAAACCACTACGCCAACCGTGCAGACCACGTGCATGAACAATATTACAAGTCTTAGCAAGTAAAGTGTGAGTCTTTTGAAAAATTGAATTTGATTTTAAACCATTGTGGTCACTAATGTTATTTACATATTGTTTTTTTCGAGTAGCTGATATTTGGCAGTGTTGCAAGATCTATGATCACGTCGAAACAAAGGTATACAGTATATCTTTTTTATTTATTTATTTATAGACTCACGCCTGTATCCCCGAAGGGGTAGGCAGAGGTGTAATATTACACCCACATTTCGCCAGGAATTTTTAGGTCCCATGTAATAGGGGGCGAGCCTATTGCTGTACCGGGCACATTACCAGACTCCGTGCTGCTACTGAGAATTTCCTAACGGAATAACCCAATAACACTTTGCCCGACCCGGGAATCGAACCCGAGACCTCCCAATCCCACGCGCACATTTATGCCGCGAGACCAACGAGGCAGTCTAGTATCTTTTTTACATAATTTAAATCTACTGAAAATTGTCCTTCAACATTTTAAACACGTAGATATTATTAACTGTAAACAAGAGAATGCAACTACGCTGCATGAGCGCAAACTGTAAAGTATATTTACATGAAGTAAAAGTCAGTGTCAGCCTCTGGCGAGCGGCACGGTTGGAATACACGTGGATTCTCTGGCACTTTTGCCGACAAACATTTAATATTAATAGTAATTTATTTATGCAAAAGAAACAACATGTGCATACAAGGGCATTGTGCATAATTACGTATATCACCATATAACAGCCTTTCGCAGTCAACTGCTGGACATATTAATTGATTTTGGACAATATTCTAAATAAGAACAACGTCGATAATCGTATGAAAAGAACTCTCTGCTGTGCTTCGCTATATGTGCACCGGTCCATTGAGAGTCAATAAGAAGATGTGGTGAACTATACCACGCTGACCCATTGGGTTTTTATACATAGAGTGCGATGACAATAGGCTAGTTGACAAAAAAAAAATTATAAGTCCGTCCTTTAGATTATTCAAAAATAAGCGATACGTATTTTTTTATTTGCAAATTAAACCAAAAATGACCAAGATATAGCTCATTAAAGTTACGTATAACGTCACGCCGTGCTGCATTTTTTCGCACTAGATGACGTCACACGTAACTTTAATGGGCTATATCTTTGTTATTTTTTATTTAATTGAAAAAAGAAAAAATACGTGTCCAATATTTTTTTGTAATCTAAAATACGGACTAAATAAAATGTAATTATTTTGACCCTGGAAACTACCCTATTTTCCTTCTCTTTGCAAAGATACTTTTTAGATGTGTATAAAAAATAAAGCTGCCTCCGTGGTCCAGTGGATAGCGTATGCGACTGCTGATCGGAGGTCCCGGGTTCGATTCCCGTGTTGGCCAAAAGTGTTACTGGGTTTTTCCGAATTCTCAGTAGCAGCACGGAGTCTGGTGAATATGCCCAGTAACCAGTGACCTAAAAATACATAGCGAAATGTGGGTGTAATATTTCACCTCTGCCTACCCCTTCGGAGATATACAGGCGTGAGTCTATAAAAAAAATAAAGCAGCATACAGGCTCTCAGAAATCTTGTCATACTTTTAAGAATGTGATAAATATGTGCCGAGGCAACTTCTATAATCCGACTATGCTACAAGTTAATACAAAAACATAGCTACCCACTTAATTTGCAAGGCAGCTTATAATATGGCAATTTATTAGTATCGATTTTTCCTACCAATGCCACCGCAATTTTAAAGAAATGATACGTATTTTTCTACGAACGTAATGCACTGATGTCAAGGCTAAAGAAATCAGTGTAAAAAGCACAATACCTTGGAACTGGCAGCACAAGCATGCTTTCCCTCTCTTACCCCGTCAATGCGAAATTGCAATGCGGCATAACGTAACACAGCAACTAAATAATACCTTATTAAACAACACCGAGGCATTTTCAACCTTACCTTTTTAAATACAAGGGTGAAAATCCTTTGTTTGTCTTGCTAGTGTAATTGACACTACAGTCTAGACCCGCTAAGGGCATTTAAAATGCAAGCTATTACTATTCCAGGTATAATTAAACATAATTTTCGTTTAAATAACTCAAAGCTTTTATTTAAATGATAGGGTAGGTAATTATTTTCATCCTCACTGCGTTGAATTTGTGTAAATGGCACGGTTTAAAATAAATGACTCTGATTAAAATACTTAGGTTCAATGCCCGAGTCGCATAAGATCTAGGTTTTATAATGCAACTAGCGACCCGCCCCTGCTTCGCACGTGTGCAATGCTTGTTAGGCATTTATTATACATATAAACATTCCTCTTGAATCCCTCAAACTATTAAAAAAACTGCTTCAAAATCCGTTGCGTAGTTTTGAAGATTTAAGCATACATAGGGACAGACAGACAGAAGATAGACTTTGTTTTATACTATGTAGTGATAAGACTAGAAATGGTCATAAATTCGCCTTCTAGTGATACAGCTATGAATAAAAAAGAAAACAAAACATTCTATATCTAACAATTATGTGATAGACATATAATCGACTGCACGGGGTAGTGTTTACTGTACGAAGTGTTGTGTTTTTGTTTTTCAAACCCCAAACTTACAAAAGCACGACTAACACCAAGGCTCGAAACAACAATCTGGATGACTGACACAAATAATTATTGTATCTAGTATAGGGCTCTTTGATTCCGTTAGTTAAAAGCATATAAAGTTTTCGGCGATCCATTTTGCCAGCAAACATAATACATACATATGTCAAATGTTCGTTATATTTCAATGTTCATAAAATCCTAAGCCAAACAAACATTATCAGCTGACTATTCCAAAAACAAATACCTCTGCCTTTACCTTTAGGGACATAAAACCGTAATGGTACGTTATTTCCGTCCCCGATCCAGTAAGTACCCATAGTATTTGTCCAGCTGAATGCTAATGTAAGCAATGAAATATCGCAAAGGTCGTGTGAGCCGTACCAAGTTTTGTATCTGAATATTTATAGGCACTAAGGGTCCAATATAGGTACGGCGGTCACGAAATACATAAAGCGAATGAATGCAATCATAAAATATGACTTATTGGCTGGGTTCAAAGCATACGCGCTACTTCGAGCGATCTATTTAATTGCAACTCAACAGTGACTTTTCCATTATCATCATCCCCATCTCAGCCACCGCTGTCGTGTTAGAAAACGTTTTTATCACTTCTTTATTTAAATACAAATTTAATATAAAAAGCTCTCAAACTCAGGTAGAATAGAAATTGGCAAACTGATATAAAGAACGGGATATACCTACCTATACCAACATTACCAACATAGCTTGGCAATTTCGCGATTAATTACCTCTTTTTTTGCGTAAGTTTCGTTTAAATACCAAAAAATAAGTAAAAAAAATTAGTAGTATTTAAACGAAACATGAAAGGCAAAAAGCCAATTTTTTGCCAGACCAGGTGTATATATCGCCTTTCCACCCGAAGTCGAGCACCAAAACTAAAAGTACTGAGTGTGCTTGGGCCTTGTACATAATCTAAATACCCAGCCCCACTTAACAAGAAATACAAATGTTTTTATTATCCCTGTGGTATTAACACACATTTTTGTAGCACCGCAATTGTTTCGACAATTACAGTACTCGCCAGCCATTATCCGTTAAACTATAACGTCGTGAAAACATGCCACCTTACACATTTGTGCCACATTTCAGACCGCCCCTTTCATGTTAGTTTCTCTTACTAAATTGGACTATACCCAATAGTATTTGTGTTTGTTTTGCTCTTAAATTAATTAGATACGGCTGAATATTGATTCTGAACGGAGTAGACCGCAACCTAAAGGGATAAGGATATTCCCAATGGCTGGCATATTTTATTCAACCAAACATAATAATTTCTTTAATGTATCACAGACAGTATTCGTACAAAGAGAGGTGATGAAATTATTTTCTATTTGTTTTTAGGGTTCCGTACCTAAAAGGTAAAAAACGGGACCCTATTACTAAGCCTCCGCTGTCTGTCTGTCTGTCTGTCCGTCTGTCTGTCTGTCACCAGGCTGTACCTTACAAACCGTGATAGCTCGAAAGCTGAAATTTTCACAATTATGTATTTCGGTTGCCGCTATAACAACAAATACTAAAAATAAAAAAAAATGAAAATATTAAGGGGGGGTCCCATACCAAAAACGTGTTTTTTTTCGAATTTTTGCTCAAAATTAGTAACTGTAAAAGGTGGACGCTTTAAATTTTCACAGAAAATGTAGTTGTATATTACCTTTCAAAATAAATAATTAAATTAAAAAAAGTTAATAATAAAGGGGGGCTCCCATACAACAAACGTAATTTTTAAGCAATTTGTTACTCGATCTTAATAAACAGGTAGAAACTTAAAAAGTATTTAAGTATAAGTACATACAACGAACCTCATTTTCTTTTATAGATGATGGTACGGCACCCTTCGTGGGCGAGTCCGACTCGCACTTGCCCAATTTTATTTTACAATGAACAGCTAAAAACCAGTGTCAGATCCTAGTAGCCTGGTATATGCTGTACAATTAGTTGCTGCAACCGTGAGAGGAAAAAATGTGTACCTTTCCATCACAGGCTAGAGACGCCCACTGCTGGACAAGGCCTCTCCCAAGGCTCTCCACACAGACCGATCTTGAGTTACCCACATCCAATCTTATATCGTATACTACTATGTAAAGCTGAATATGTTTGTTTGTTTGGTTGAACGCGCTAATCTCAGGAACTACTGGTCCGATTAAAAAAAAAATTCAGTGTTAGATAGCCCATTTATCGATGAAAGCTATAGGCTAAATAGCATCACGCTATGAGCGACGAGAACCAAGCAGTAGCCTTAAATAACGCGGGTGTAACCGCGGGCATCCTCTAGTCTTTTATGTAATTTTATATTAGTTTAAATTGCATGACCTATTATGATGTGTAAAAGTAAACTGTAAAGTTTCATTCAAATCCATTCAAGGGTTTTTGCGAGAAAGAATAATAAATAACATCCAACCGTCCTCACAAAGTTGTCTTACGGACACAAAAAGGATATTTATTTTTTTCTTTCCATCCGTCTAGACATTCCGCTTCACTTCGAACTCACTTAACCCAATCACTCTTTGAACGCGGAAATCACACGCACCTCCCTATATCAGCCAACTAGGCTATCAAAGTGCGCGATAAATATAATTAATGTTCCATAATGCGGCGACCTGTACTCCCATACTCTACGGAAACACGTTTCTAGTTACATGGATTAAAGCAATGCACCCACTGACGGCAAGGTAAGGGTTTGCGATGAAGGAGAAAAGAGTATTTCGTAGAAAGCGCTGAAATCTTTTTAACTGTGTTCACTTACGACTACCTACATACATACGTACATACGCAGGGGCAGGCAGAGACTATGGAACGCCATTTGCAACGATCCTGACATATCTCTCTTGCTTCATTCACTCCCATCAAATTTCTCAGGGTACTTCTAACCTGTCCTTTTTTTAAGATGTCTCCAATCTCAGAGAACGTTCGTCTAGGTCTCCCCCTTCCTCCTGTCCCATTCACACTTGACTTATATATCTTCTTGGTCAGTCTTTCGTCATCCATCCTCTCCATGTGTCCAAACCATCTTAGCACACCTTTCTCGATGGTTGTCACTACATCTTCTTTTACCCCACATCACTCTCTTATACTACTAGAATTCTGAAAATCATAGAAGGTTACATAGACAAGCCTAGTAGGTAACCGGATTTGACTTTACCTACAGAATTTTCAATGTTGCTATATATTTGATAAGTTTATGATAGATTGTGTATAAGGCAGTTTGTTTACTTGCTATGCTTGTAACACTATTTAAGAACCGAGTTTAGCGTAATGTTCCCCATTCGTAGCCATACTTTATACATACATACATACCCTCACGCCTGTTTCTCGAAGGTTGGCAGAGGCTACGGAACGCCATTTGCAATGATCCTGACATATCTTTCCTTCATTTCACCTAGACTAGATCTTCATTCACTGTCATCAAATTTATCATGCATGCTTTTCGGTTTAGGGTACTTAGTTCTACTCTGTCCACTTGCCATAATTTTTCTATTGCTTTTATACCTTAGTTATTTGCTTAAAAGCCGCTCCTCTACCCGTCAGTGGACGCGAGGTCTTACTGTAACTTTATGAGCCGGTGTAAAACGCCTCGACAATAAATCCTGCTCTACACGTATGCAAATGGTAATGGCGGCGAGCTTATGGCACATAACACTGCATAAAACTAGTCCGAACAAAAAGCGTGATTTAGATCACTGTTACACGCGACTGTCCGCTGCCGGCCTTTGTGGACAATTAATAGACATTCAGTGAACGGATTTATTAATATCATAAATTAGGGATAACTAGGGAATTTAAATATCATACATTCTAGGGAATTATATTTAAACTAGAAACTTTATTTTTATTGGTTTTATTTTAACTTTGACTGTACGTATGTATTAAGAAACCCCAGCAGTAAGCACCTGCTTTTGGATGTGTAAATGATTTTGATTTTGATTTTATATCATTGGAGATAACGGTTTTTATAAAAATACAAAAAGTAACATTAGATACGGAAATTTACAGGATTTTTAAGCAGCTTATTAATACGGTTTATTAAAAAAAACATTACAATGTGCTCATAACCAATAACCTTAAATTTAGATAATAATGAATATGATACTTTAAAATCTTCTGAAATATTATATACACGCATGTATCCCCGAAGGGGTAGGCAGAGGCGACATAGGTATTGCACCCTCATTTCGCCATGATTTTTTTGGTCCCACTTAATAGGGGGCGAGCCTATTGCCGTTACTGGGCACATCAACAGACTCCGTGCTGCTCCTGAGAATTCGGAAAAACCCAGTAACACTTTTGCCCGACACGGGTATCGAACCCGGTACCTCCGATCAGCAGTCGCATACGCTATCCACTGGACCACGGAGGCAGTCAGAAATATTATTTCAAAAATTATTTGCAATATTACGAATTGGTTCTATCACTACAGAAACTGCCACAAATACACTAGTCTCTTGCGCTCTCTAAATGCCGTTCGTGGCGCCATGTGTTAAAATAAGCACATGTTAAGAACCGACCACCCGCTCTCGGATCATAACTCCGATTGGTGCCGCTCTGAGTAGCAACTACCATGGGGGCAAAACTATAAGCATTGTAGGAATATGTTTTTATAACAGATCTGCAAGATAGTTTAAAGGCAGCGGCGGATAGGCCGTATAGTCAAGGAGGCGTTTGCCAGTCGATCCCTTACTTGTCCGACCCCTCTCACAGTCCCGGATGGCGCGAGGATATTGGGCTCATGCAGACTAGGTCCCAGTTCTTGCGGCGTAGGGGCCTAGGCTTATAGAAAGCCAACCGGCACCTCAGACGAGTCCCTCCCTGACCCTACAGACTGGGAACTATGAAACCGGTATGTAAATATTCGTAACTTAGTTAGAAAACTAAATGAGCTGAGCGAAATTTACGGCTGGTCCCAATATTGAAATTATCCATGGATTTGGCTATTAGAGATACCTATACTTGACATAAGCTCCATACAAAATATGTCTAATATCAAAAAGCATAAAAAACTCAACCGGGAGGATGGATACAGACTGTCTACAACTTGGAATCCAGTAATCAACAAATGTAAACCTCGCTGCAGTAACACAGCTCATCAGTGTGTAGACGTCATTAGTTTTGTGTGTCGACGTACCGACAATTCGAAAAAAAAACGAAAATAAAAACAAGGGAAAGGTGCCGAAACCCGCGCTTCACAAGGACGACGCTGAGATGACATCAGTCCTGCCGCGACCATGGCTGTTGTAAGACGGTCGGTAAACAGAGGTACTTATACCTTAAATTAATTAAATATCGCGAATAAGACCCGTTTTAATAAAATTGTATGATGTCTAATATCATCCAGTGGCTAACTCCAGAATTAGAGAATAACACAATACTATTGATGAATCTTTTCTCCTCAAACCGCTCAGCTGCCTCATCTCATCTGCGATGAACACGCAGCTTTAAGGCGCGCCACAACAGGCCTGACTAATTAACTGTTACAAATAGCGAGGAGTAATTGTGGAGAGGAATAGAACAATGTTAGAAACGCAAGTTTAACCTGAAACAAGGTGAGCCAAATGGTGCTACAACATTTTAAGGGCCGTAATGTACGTATGGTCAATTGGAAGTTTTAAAAGCGAAGTGTTTAGACGGGCAACATATTTTCTTTAAATAGACTTACGCCTGTATCCCCGAAGATGTAGGCAGAGGTGTAAAATTACATCCACATTTCGCCATGAGTTTTTCGGTCCCACGTAATAGGGGGCGAGCCTATTGCCGTTAGCGGGCACATCACCAGACTCCAGGCTGCTATTGAGTATTCTGAAAAACCCAGTAACACTTTTGCCCGACCCGGGAATCGAACCCGAGACCTCCGATCAGCAGTCGCATACGCTATCCACTGGACCACGGAGGCAGTCAGAAATATTTTCTTTAAAGGAAACTATTCTATTCAAATCCCTCTGAATTTGATTAAGAACTGGAATATTTTTACACTGCTTACAAGTTTTATTTTCTTTTCAGTTTTGTATGGTTCCTGAACTGCTCGGTATTCCTGTTTTAGGCATGCCAAAAAGTTAGGGATACATGGAATAAGGGCAAGAAAAATGCAACTGGTAGGTACAATGAAAAACTTGATGAAATATTGTCACATCTTTGAATGGGCTTAAAGCACATTTCTATTTGTATAGTGTATGACTTGGAATACAACATTGGTGAAATTTTATCTACTATGCGACGCTACAAAATTTTCGGTAAGGTAACAAGACTAACAAGTCGATAAGATTACTAAATGCTTTGAAATACAATCCAAACATTGAACTTACCCTGAAAAGATCGCTCGTTAGCGATAACACCATCCATTATAACTTTCTCTTTCTTAATGAAGTACAAGAAAATTAATGTCGGTAATTGTAATTAGAGAAATATCTATTATTTAAAATTTATATAATGAACTACATCTTGGCGTACCTTGTCCAAAATAACATAAAAATAAAGCTTCTCTTTTGGTGAAGTCCTTCCTGCCATCTTACAGATGATCGAAGCTACGGTGTAGTGAATAAATACTTGACAGGTTCGAGAAGAATAAGAAGGAATAGAAGAAGCTAAGAAGATTTCTCCTAAGTGCTGCGATGCATAACTCCATATAGTCTGTTTTAAAGATTTAGGCATCAAGTGAATGATGTACGAGCAGAATATTTTCGGCGGACCTAACGGCTTTTTTTATGGCAATAGGCGGCAAACGAGCAGACGGATCGCCTGATGGTAAGCCATTACCGCCGCCCATGGACTCAAGCAACACCACAGGAGTCACAAGTGCGTTGCCGCCCCTTGGGGTTGGGAAAAGGGATAGGATGAGGAGTGGGATGAGGGAGAAGGAATAGGGGATAGGGCCTCCGGTACTCTCACTCACCGAACGAAACGTAACAGTTTAGGTAGGTACTGTTACTTTACGTCGATTTTCTGTGAAAGGGTAGTACTTCCCCGGTCGAGCCGGCCCATTCATGCTGAAATCAGCAAGGCGCTACTACCTTAAAAAATATTTCATATTAACATTATAAATAATTAACTGTCATCAAATTATATTTTAAACATTATTTGCATAGAGCTGAAAATGTCATTTACGATAGAAAAAAATGGAAGTGAATTTGCGCCATATAGTTGGACCAAAGATGGACATTAAATAATGCAATGTAAAAAGGATGTTCTCCTGCGAATCCTGAGGGACTTCTTCATGTCTCTTCTTTCAATTAGAACACTTACTTCTACGTAATACTGCATCATATTATAAAATAAGGTCCCCTTTTCTTCCCGCATGAACGTGATAACACTGATAACTCAAAAACTACAAAACGGATCCTTGTACCGTTTTCACCAAAATATAGTTTTTCCTGAGGAAGGTTTAGGAGTATAATTCACGCGGGTTAAGTCAAGTATTTGATATTATGAACGTAGACTATACCCTTAGGGAGCGTAGTGGTGCACAAAGAAAGGATTTCCCGAAATTCTGGCGGAAACGGAAGAAAATATTTAAATTAAAAGATATATATTTGCGGAGATGAGACTGCCTCGTTGGTCTCGCGGCATAAATGTGCGCAAGGGATGGGGGGCTCGGGTTCGATTCCCGGGTCGGGCAAAGTGTTATTGGGATTTTCCGTTAGGAAATTCTCAGTAGCAGCACGGAGTCTGGTAATGTGCCCGGTACGGCAATAGGCTCGCCCCCTATTACGTGGGACCTTATAAATCCATGGCGAAATGTGGGTGTAATATTACACCTCTGCCTACCCATTCGGGGATACAGGCGTGGGACTATAAATAAAATATAAAATAATAAAATATACGTTGGCGGTTACATAAAGGCAACTAAAGCTTATTCTGCACGCCTAACTACGTGCAGGTAAACAGCAGTCACCTAAATCAGTACAATATGCGAGCTGACGCACCCTCGCCCCGACGCCCCTGACCAATCGTATATGTATGTATTAGTATATATTATGTAACTTCAGTTAGCGTCATAATATATTCAGTGACAAGGATACGGCATATAGCTTATATGTGTGTGCTATAATGCTGGCTACATGAACAACTCGTGCTGAACTGCATGCATATAGAAGTGAACAGATTTTATAGACAAGATTAACCATGACTGTGTACAAGATTCTAGATAACAAGGTTTTATTTTATTTTATTTATTATGGGATAAAAACAGCTACAAAATACAATTTTACATTAGAAATTCAGAAATAGGATATACAATATTGCAGCCCACAACATTATCCACGAATTACAATAATAGAATAATACAAATAGGGACACTACAAAGCATTAAATAGTAGGTACATTTAAATACAGTAAATGCAAATAGAATTAGATTAGGAATTTACAAAATAAAGAAAATAAAATAGTAAAAAATAAAATAATAATGGGATCATGCCAACGAATGGAGCTGTAACATTCAAGAATATTAATATATTATGATGTATCAAATAACATTAGAGTTTGCGATTACATATTGAATATATTAATTAATCTTATAAGTGTTTAATAACATTTTGCTTGAATTTATACTTAGAACATATCAAAATGTCAATGTCAATAAAATTGCGATTATGAATCTACCATTCGTCGGATAGGCAGCGCAATCCAGAGTTGGTTCGACAAGAATTGACAGCGAACAGTGTAACTGCACGGACACTTCGCTTATTTACGGTAGGTTAAAGACACTCTGAAGACTCAAGAGATACTTTGAAGGAATGATCTAAAAAAATAAAGAAGTAAGGCAAGAGACAACAGTCTTTTGCAGGAAGAAGTCGTATAGATATTTCCACACTTCGTAGTAACAGAAATGAATGGACGCCATATCTATTCAACTTATCAATTCCTTGGTCATACAAACAACTTATAAGTTTATACAGCACATACGTCTGGGCCAGCCCCAAAGTTATTGCTAAGCTGAACTCTGAAGCCAGACTTGGCTGTATTTGAGGACAGGGAAGATAGTTGCGAAGTAAATTTGGTGCCTAACTAAATTGTACACACATAAATCACATCTTAATGACCTAGATGTCCTGACAGAAAGCTTAAGAGCTATTTGACAAAGCGGTTTACGGAGGGTGACGTTGCAGTTTAGTGTTGTGCTTTGTAATGGAATAACATAACTGTTAATTGAACTATCTGCGGTATTTTTGAAATTACATAATAAATATAAAACAATTTGATGAAAGTATTAAATTATTCAGTTCTCTCAATATACGAAATTAAGCGTTGAATATTTTGATACAGTAATTAGTTTAACTTCAAACAATATTACAATAGGTTGACGATCTATATAAATAAAGATCAAAGATAGCCATATTTCGATTTATAATAATTATTGGCTCAACCATGGAATACAGAAGTAAATGGAATTAGTATGTCAGGCATATCATACGAGAAGCAGTGTCGCCTCTCACACACATATACACATTTACCACTACATAAAACGCCACGGCGTAATTCGTTAAATATATAAGACACAATTATCATAAAAAGGTATTATCTGAAAAGCCACACATAAAGAAATATTAACCTTATTTTCAAAGTCGTAAGAACTGATTCACATTTATATTTTAGTTTTAAGTGTTACCAAGAGCGTGAAATTGTGCAAAATAATACATTCAAACGGTTTTTGCGTATTACTAATTAATTTAATTAGTTAGGAATGTCTTTGATAAAAATGTATATGTTCGTATTTTGTGGCACAAATGATTTAAACACCTAGATTTCGCTGTTTCTGTTTATAATTATATATTAGATTACAAATTTCTAACGCTGGTATTATTTAACATAATCTGTTTTGTGCAAATGACATGACATTTAAACATGTGGCACTATCGATAATTTTTGTATCGATAGTGTATTTTACGATTAATAAAAATATTTAATTTAATAGGATTGTTTGTGTAATGTGATCTAAATTACACTTACAAGTGTTCAACTGACAGGTGAATAATATTGGGTTCTATATAACAAAGAAGTATATTTTATGAATCAATTCATCAATTTTCTATGTTAAACTCTTGTTTAAAATAAAACACTACTATAACACATAGGGCAGCTAAGAAGCTCAATTTTTTATTAAAAGATTAGAAACAGTGTGTGGGCGAGAAGTGAATACATATATGTATGATCCACCATTTATAATCCCATTCAATATGTGAACGGGCAGTTAGTATTTTTGGCGGGCTATATATTTTTTGATGTTACACATTAACATTTTTCAAATTATTATACTTATCTGCGATGCCCATGAAGGGATTCGGGATTTACATCGCGCTATGAGCCACAAGAGCGGAGCAGTAGGTAGCCTTAAATAATGCGAGTGTACCCGCAGGTTCATCTTCTTTAATAAATAAAAGACAAAACATTGGTAGTAAAAGTTTTATTTAAATATATACATTTAAGAAGAAGAAATAAAATTGTTTAAATTTAATTACAGAGAAATAGCACAGGTAGAGTACCTACTCTGGCATACCTATGCCGGTTACGCGTCCACCTCCGGTAAACGACGAATTGACTGACTAGACTTAAAGTTAATAATAAACATACTGCAGATAATTAAAAATGCATGCCATTATATATTATTATATATTGTTTAATTACTATGAAATGAAGTCCTTGAGTTTATGGTGAAGTAGGCGGATTCGTTCCTGTGGTCTAAAAAAGTAATGAGTATAAACGAAATTATTATGCACATACTCGTAGGCTATGCCGCTACATTAATACAACTGCTAGAGGCGCAATGTATATAAAAAGATTTGTTTATTTATTTTATGTAATAATAAAAATAGCATGTACCCTGGTAGTTACACATACACATACATACATAACGTCACGCCTTTTATCCCCGAAGGGGTAGGCAGAGGTGTATTTCTACACCCACTTTTAGCCAGATATACTTTATTCCCACGTAATAAGGGGCGAGCCTATTGCCGTACCGGGCACATTTCCAGACTCCGTGCTGCTACTGAGAATTTCGTAACAGAAAAACCCAATAACGCTGCCCGACCCAGGAATCGAACCCGGGACCTCCCGATCCCACGCTCACATTTATGCCGCGAGACCAACGAGGCAGTCGTATAGGGTTTTATGTCGAGTTTTCTGTCTCTACGCAAAGATGGTATTTGCATCGTGTTATCCCTTAGTCGCCTCTTACGACACCCACGGGAAGATAGGGGTTGGTGACACTTGTATTCTATGCCGTCAACCACACGGCTGGTAGTTTTAGAACATGATTTAGCTATTTCAAGGGTGGGAAAAGCTCCTGGTTTTAAATATCTCCTCCCTTTTTCTTTTATTACAAACAAATTTTCACTAAAATGTAGTGAGCATATTGTGCCCCTTTTTTTGGTATCCAATCGTTTCGTCCTATTGCTTCTACCCATTTTAATTTTTCTTTGAGTGTGGACGGAAAGCTTAAATACACATAAGTTACTTAGTTAAAGTAAACCTGGACAGATTTTGGAAGCAAAGCAGAGCACATGTAACGATTTGAATCTTTGCTATTTGCCAATTACTAAAGAACTGGAGTATCGATATAATCTTATCGCAATAGAGATACATCACTCAACACGTCATATTTGCACATAATTTGACGTTTAGAGTAGATTGCCGTGTAAAGTCGATCCTACAAACAGTAGCGTTATGTTAAATCAGCAATATATACTTTTTGTGTCACAGTGATATTTTATTTAATTTAGATGAAATATGTACTTACAGATGAAAACTAATGTTTCCATTAGAAAGATTAAATATATGGCTTGGTCTCCTGCAGCTTACAATGGCACAAGCAGGCATTCTTGCCTAAATTATGCTATAAAATGCCTATATGAATGTCAATGAGCGACTAGCATGTGTCAAATTGTGCAATATAAGATATGCTTGTAGAATTCATATCACGGACACGAGTATCAGGCGAAATGCTATATCTATTTGTATTATATTATCTATGGGCTCAACTATTAATGCGAAAAAAAGTATTTATTTTATCTCTTATTGATGAATTAGTAAAGTACGTGCGTATATCCTTATATTTAAACAAATATGTAGAGACTTCAGGAGGAGTAATATTGATCCAGTGCGTCTAAGCATGTAGCCAACTCAGTAGTAATTCTGTCTGTGTACATACATCACATACGAGTACATACAGATAACCGCTTCAATTCCATGCGATTTCGTATTAGCTTAGCGCATGTCACATGCATTGTTGCATTTGACTGCATCCAATATTGCGGTACACCGTACATGTGGACATGCGTATAAGATAAAAAGCCATCCACTCAGACATAGAAGCGATACACTTTATTTCTTGTGTTCGATTGAGCTAGGATTCCGATCCCATTTAGAGGGATTCTGACCGATTGTATGAGAATATCTGAAAGAAGACGGATTAGAAAAAAACAGTAAAGGTTTATTCTGGATACAACGAAAACTGACATGCTTTTAGCACTGATTTTCAAAACATTCTAACACTTTACGTACACATGGATTATCCACAGCAGCATCGACCGTTAAAAAAGGAAACAATCCTTTCAAAAACAGAGTGCAGTTCATTGGAAAACATGCAAAGCGTACGCCTACGGCATCTGAGCGTACACATCGAAACTATCAGCAACACATGGAACTGCCAAAAAACTAATCCACCGGCACAAACACACGGTTTTCTATCAAAATAATACTGGCAAATTCGTATATTTTTGTCACGATTCTGTAAGAAAACCTCAATTCACAAATCACAGCGGAAGGTCTACATTGTGCCGGATCTGACGTCATACGCCACGGATTGCGAGTGGCCTGTAGGAAGGAAAATCGTAGTTTGTAGTTTTTGTGGCCCAACCTTAAGGACATTTACATTATTACCATAAGTGTTGATACACGCATTAGTATTTGGGTCTGTTCCGTGAACGTTTCTTGGAAAAGTTTTCTGTAGTACGATTTTCGGGGTTCGGTGAAAATCCTTGTACTGCCTCGACGACCGTTCGTCCGCGTTTATCTCGAAGACTAATAGGCTGATGTGTTGTAGAGATTTGTGTGTATAATTACAAGGTGATCACGAAAACACAAACACTACAACGAAAAACACTTTGAAACAACGGTTTTTTTATTGGTGGCAGGAACATGTAGTGTAAAGTAGCTATTTACGCTGCAAGATGTGTAAGCCATGTGAGGATCGAACCGCGGAGTTCTAACTCTGACGAATTTGTTTTTACGTTAATAACTAAGAAAGAGGATCGCAGCGTAAAGAGAGCATAATTCGGTCGCAATTGGACGTCGCCCGGTTGGTCGACCTAGATATCGCTGGAGTGACGTAGTTAAGGAGGACCTTCGGCAGCTTCAAGCCATTGACTGGCAAGAAACTGCGAAGGATCGAGTGAAGTGGCGAGCTCTCATATCGGAGGCCAAGACACGCTTTGGGTCGCTGACCCATCGGGGTAAGTTAATGAGTATTTTCATTGAGTCCTTATAAAGACCAGACACATAAAGGCAGCTATGGAACCCATTACACTCACGGAAATTATGAGTGGCACATGACCGGTTTTTGTTCTCTACATATTCGGATGATTTAACCTTTGTGGATATGAGTATAATAATATTATCGTACGAAAAACTAGGACTGTACAATTTTTGAAAATAAGGTTTTGATCTTGCCACCAACTATTAATTTAGACACTACAATATTACCACCTTTTTTCAACTTTACGACTATTCTTTCATTCAATAACTACTGAACAGATTTTTATACAACTTTGCAATAATATAGCTTACTAGAGGAAGCCCGCAGCTACGCCCGCAAATATATATCTTTTAATTTAAATATTTTCTTCCGTTTCCGCCAGAATTCAGGGAAATCATTTCTTTGTGCACCACTACGCTCCCCGAGGGACATAATAGGTATGCTACATTTCAACTCCTTGCGCCTAGTGGTTTCGGCTGTGCGCTGTCTCACAGCCAGTCAGTAACGCAAGAATTTTATACATCATCATCAGCCTTTAACAGTCCACTGCTGGACTAGGCCTCTCATTTGAAAGGAGAAATTGGCCTACTATACCACGCTGGCCAAACGGGTTGGTGTAGGGTTTGTATCAAGTTTTCCTTCTCTTACAGTGCTGTTCTCTGCATAATACACCCATGGGATGATATGGGGTGGTGACATTCCGTATTCTTAATCCGTCACCACACGGACTTACACATACACACATAAACTCATTACTTTATACATACACACATAAAATCAACATATCACACACGCCACCATCAATCGTGATAATCGACATCCAAATTGTTGGAGCCGCAAAGCAAATAAAACGACACGTGCCTCTTTAATAGTCTCTATGCTTTTTCGGCGATAAACAGTCGTGAATATACATATTTAAGTGTCTAAGTATGTTTAAGTTATGATGCGTCCTATCTTTTAACTGTTTCTCTCGCTCCACAGTTAATGTTTATAATGGTATGTTAGTACTTTGTTTTGGAGGTATCAATGTGTTTCTTATGTAAATGATTCTGTTTTACTTAACCGAAGTCGTGGGCGTAGCTACTGTTAGACTATTATCTAAACGATGTCCGATGGGCGTAACTGTTTAGCTACTTGTACTAAAGTGACTATTAAGTACGTTACATCAATCTTTGGGAACATTAGTAGACGCCTGAGGGCTATGCGGAGAAAAATCACGGTGAATTCGCCGTGAAAAGTGATTTATTTGCTAGGTCGCAGCCGTAACCAAATTGTGGCGCCGTAAGTTTGTGTGCATGATTAACGTTTTGTATTGCGGTCTTTTGATATGTATGTATTTTATTTTAAAATTGGCATACGCCATGACTAATGAATTGTATTGCAACGAGATTAATGATGCACGTCAGAAGGAACTCAAGTTGTACGTAACAGCTTAGTGAAAATATGCCGTACGCAAGAGCCGTTGATCTTTATATAGGTATGTAGATGTAGATAAAATATCAAACGTACATCAGAGACTATCTACACATCACAAAGCTTTCCTAAAGTAAAGACTTACATAAAAAAGGCCTATGAATTTCCACAAGTAGTCAAAGCCATTGAAATGTAGAATATTGAAAACGGGCGTAACATAAAACATAGGAACGTTTAAACTAATCGAGATCGATGAACCTACTTCTCCAAACTGTCAGCGTTCAAACTGTCAGACAAATCTCAACGTCATATCCATCTATCTTACAGATCCAGGCAAATTCGACCCTTGCAACACTGCAAATTCTATTGTACAATAGTTCTATCACCTTCGGTTACAACCAACTGTCACATAATAATCATGTGTTACCGATGTGTTACGTAACATTGGGACGAACATTAGTAATTAGTGCTAGCCCGAACGACCCGTCGTCGCTGCCAAACTGCGACCAGCCGAATTTAATTATACCACTACAATTTCTGTTATACGAATACTAGGTACCTACTCGTATTGAATATTCCTTGTATTTGCGTGGATAATTGTAAAATTTTATGGATTTTGGGAATAGATTAATAATTGAATTAATTCATAGTTTGATTTGTATCTCTGTTTTAATAATGCGCCATTTTACTGACTAATATTAGTTACGTTGCATTTCATGAATCGTCTGGCATGGGTTAGGTATATAGAAACAAGTAATAATATCATCTATTTTATCTATCATCAATTTAGGATACTATCTAAAAAATACAATGATTTCCTCTTAAATAAAGCATATACCTGTAATTTCGTTTTTATATATCATCATCATCATCAGCCCTTTATTCTGTCCCATTGCTGGATTGCGGGCCGCTTCCCATTATGAGAAGGGTAAGGCCATAGTCCACCACGCTGGCCAAGTGCGGGTTGGCAGACTTCACATGTCTTTCGAGAACATTATGGAGAACTATCAGACATTCAGGTTTCCTCACGATGTTTTCCTTCACCGTTTAGCAAGCGATAATTGACAATTTAATACGCACATAACTCCGAAAAGTCATCGGTGCGCGCCGTGGATTCGAACCCGGACCCTATGCGCAGCATTCTGTCGGTCTGTGCACTAGGCTATCGCTGCTATTTTATATATCATCTACTTTTAATTTGTTGGTTTACCGCAACAGTTTGGTGACAAAATATATTTTTTTTATGGTACTAGGCGGCAAACGAGCAGACGTATTGCCTGATGGTAAGCAATTACCGCCGCCCATGGACACAAGCAACACCATAGGAGTCACAAGTGCGTTGCCGCCCCTTGGGGTTGGGAAAAGGGAAAGGATGAGGAGTGGGATGAGGGAGAAGGAATAGGGGATAGAGCCTTCGGCACTCTCACTCACCGAACGGAACGCAACAGTTTAGGTACTGTTACTTTACGTCGATTTTCTGTGAGAGGGTAGTACTTCCCCGGTCGAGCCGGCCCATTCATGCTGAAATCAGCAAGGCTCTACTACCTACAAAAATGAAATACTTTATTCTATAGACCGTAAATAAGACGCCTTTTGGTGGGAAAGGCCTGGGACGCCTTCGCCACCGAATGGCGGTCGACATACGAAACGTTTTCCAAGAAAATAGTAACGTAACCAAGTTACTTATCGGTGAATTCACGACCGACGAAAGTAATCGGACAGTACCACAAATATAACAAATACCTCTTTCATTGATCACTACAAAGATTGGTAGGTTTAGAATACCCATAGAAGAATGACTTCCTTACCATTTTCTTCAATGAAAATCCGATTATATGTATTTATAAAAGTACAGAGGATATCAAGGCACGATTTGGTCTGCTATCAAAAATTACAAATTACTGGAAAATAGGTAGTGAAGCTGCTATATGTATAATTCTTTATACCCGTTCCATACTCCAGTCCGAAAACGTACGTTTTAAAAGCAAAACGGCTAAGGAGGCCGGGTGATCTCTCGCTTTTGAATATACAAATTATTATTGACAAGTAATAAATGTTTTTGTGCCTGTCGTTTAAACATTTATTTTTAGAAACCGTGTTTCCTTTCTAAGAAATCCTCGAATAGAAATTCATTTAGGAATTTTTATTACAATATCCTCAATCCAAAAACTTTATATTCTCTTCGCGGTATTCCCAAATGAAAGCCTACATATTTAGTTCACTTTACCTTAAGCTATGCTTCACCAAACCCATTCTTGTGTTATCAAAAGAAGTGATCAAGACAATAAAACATCTGAAAACAAAGCACGCGAACATAATACATACACATTAACTTGTAGCAATGCGCTTGTTACATGCAATATTCATGGTATAACGACCTTTAAAGGTCTAATAATATGAGTTGTAATCGCTTAAAAGGTTGATGCAGTGGTGTAGCAGTGTGTTGCCGTGTTAGCAGACGATAAGCGATCTCGTTACGACACGTGCCAGGTAAATTCCATCTATGACCTTACGTTGGCGGGTACACTGTGAATATGAAGTAATTTTGAAAGGCCTTGTGAGAGTGTGTGGGGTAATTTGAAAATAACTAATCCTAAACCTGACATCGCTTAGTATAACCGCTGCTTAACTTAAATGAAGTATAATATGATTGAAAAGGGAACGGGACCGGGGCCCAAATAAGTGTTACAAATTATCGAGGGAAATTTTGGGATAAAGAGCCCAACACTAGCACATAAAAATGCCAAACCTAATATTTTTGGTAGATGGTAATCCGCATATTTCATCTAGTCAGTGTTACTTATCATTTACATGTAATTAATACCAACCTACATAATACATTCGTCTGCGATAGGATAGACTATTACAGTTAAATTTTTTAAAGCTTGCATGAACGCAACTTTGCAAAAAAGCGTTTTCGCTGGCAATTCAACAAAGATTATAATAATGTCTTTCCTCGTAGATCCGGTGTTGTTAAGTGTCGTTTTAACGGTGGTATTGATCCCCATAAGGGATAAAATTGTGACCTACAAAGCGTTATTGCGAATCTGACGGAATTTTGTATTTCTTGTTTCGTCGCTTTAATGTTCGTAAACTTCTTCATGGTACTTGTACTTTAATGCGGCAGCTGTATTGAAAGCTTTAGTCGTATAAAGCTGTGTATGTTTTTCCATGTAGACTACTTTTATTTTTCAGTTTGAAGAAAATTGTGAATGTGTGTATCTAATCTAATACTAATATATAAAGCTGAAAAGTTTGTTTGTTTGTTTGTTTGGTTGAACGCGCTAATCTCAGGAACTACTGGCCCGATTTGAAAAATTATTTCAGTGTTATATAGGTCATTTATCGAGGAAGGCCATAGGCTAATAACATCACGCTATGAGCCACGGCAGCGGAGCAGTAGCCCTAAATAACGCGGGCATCGTCTAGTTCTTAAATATATAAGTTTTCTGGTGATGTTTTACGTTTATCAAGCTATCATTAACAATTTACACAACTATAAAAAACATTTGAAAATTTTTGTATTTCTTTTTTTAAAGGAGGGGAGCTCTGGGATATAGGATTCTGTGAAACGGCGAGACGGCTGCTTAAACCACTACGCAACCGTGCAAATACTAGACCGTCTGCGTAGCTATATTATTATGTCTCTTTTATATACGCTAGACCAGTGGTTCTCAAACTTTTTTCGAGATAGAACCCTTTTGGATAACCAAGTATTTGGCGGAGCCCCAAAATGAAACAAAGTCTGCTATCCAGTGATTTAGTTCTAATTTAGTCATTTTATTTGAATTTGAGCAACACTTTCGTGGAGCCCTAAGAGATGCTTGGTGGAGCCTTGAGGCTACGCGGAGCACACTTTCAGAATGGCTGCGCTAGACTATCATTGCATCGGTAAATACTCCTTTGATAAGACACTTTAAAAAAAAAACAGTAGTATTTAACGAGAAACAGTAGTGCAGCTATAAACCGCAAACAAATTGTTACTCTGCCACTCCTTCGTAAATAGAGGTTACATTTCGGCCGCCATTTTTTCGGTGTCAATGTGATTACACTGGAATCTATCGCGATCGGCCACACTTGAAGCCCGGGGATTTAGAATTTGTAATAGAAAAGTCTGAATTACATCTTGTGTGACCTCGGATTCAAAGCTCCGAGCTAAAAGGCTTCACATTAGGCCATGAGGCTATATTTTATTTCAGAACGAATATATGTTTTAGATATTTGTTTAAAAATAAATTGGAATAACTAGTTACGCAATATAGGTTGTACTGACTTTATCACTACATAGTATAAAAAAAAATCAATCTGTCCCTATGTATGCTTAAATCTTAAAAACTACGCAACGGATTTTAATGCGCTTTTTATATAGATAGAATGAATGAAGAGGAAGGTTTATATGTATAATTGACGCGGGCGAAGCCGCTGGCGACGTCTAGTGGATAATAAAGTAAATTGTAGTTATGTGCGTATAAATAGAAGTTTAAATAAAAGTGGCGAAAAGTGGGCGTTTAATATGCCTTTGCCTACCCCTTCGGGGCAACAGGCGTGAGTCTATGTATGTATGTAAATAAAAGTTTATAGTTGGTTGTTGTAAAGCCTGGCCTATTATTGGTTAGCATAAACTATCGCACCGTACATACAGTTATAGGTAGTTAGCTAAAATGATCTGATCGTAGCTAACACTATATTGTTGTACCGGGTTAATCCTCACACGAGGCAAATAAACAAATGGGTTTAGAGGATATTTCGAAACGCTTGCTAATATTTTTTGTAACGAGTCTCGTATTTTAATTGCGTAATATTTAAACAAAAGGTGAAATACCTTTTTCTGACATTTGGACATAAATTGGTTACATCAGCTTTCGCAGACTTATTCATTATATGTTATAGAGGTAGCGTTTGTTTTGAATAATTACGCGATTGGGACATTAATATTGTTATGTGTAGAAATCACGTCACAACTAAACGTATACGAGTATATGTAAATACCGTTAAACTTTCGAAAAAAGACCGAAAAATAAATGCATCACAAAAGAATCGATCCTGTATCCTCATAAACCTTAAGGACAAAGTAATTCAAAGAAGCAAAAGACTTGCATATAAAAATATAATAAAAACAAATTGTTTTCGATACAAAGGCTTAATACAGAAACAGGTGTCAAATTACTTTGATATCAAGTAACCCATTATTACTTTGAATCTTGCGTATGTATGCGTACCTACGTCAAGCACACACACTGAGACATACTCGGAGTGTAAATATAAATATGTACGTATAGGCATACTTATGTCACACACGCACAGACTAAAAGTGTAAATAAATATATACCCACACAGATTTTATAAATTCGAGACCATTTCGACGACCTGAATAAAGCTAAGTGGACATGACATGTGTCAGCAATACGCGTACACTATGTTATTGGATATTGTTATGTCCGTTTTAGGTATAGCTATTTCGCAGTCACGCACACAGTTCAATACGAAATTCATTTTGTAGTGCATATAAATTATAATAATTATACAGTTTATTATATAATTATTATAATTTAACGGATGCCTCCGTTGATAGCGTATGCGTTGTCTGAATTGTCAGTAGCAGCACGGACTCTGGTGATGAGCCCGGTAACGGCAATAGGACCCTATTACGTGGGACTGAAAAATTCAAAGCGAAATGTGGGTGTAACATTACAATAATATAATTAATATTATTGTGGATACAGGCGTGAGTCTATTAAAAAATACAGGATATCAGAAAACAGAAAAAAATACTCTTTTAGTGAAGGCATTTACAGCTATTGCTTATTATTTTTAAGAAAAGGAATGTTTACTTTATTTCCAAAGCAAAATATCAACAATGAGTTATTTTTAAAGAGAGAAGAAGAAAATAAAGCTATAAACTAAAACTATAACTAAAATATCAACTTGAAATACAAAACCGCAATGTTTTAATAAAATCAAAATCAGAAACCCAACTCAACGCAATAAAAAGCTATAGCATATCATAGCGGTATTATCATACAAACTGGCACTAACACCCGATCATGAAAACCGTACTTAACCCTATATACAGTTAAAAAACATCTTAAAATCACGAAAATAGGGTCTGATGACGGACAAAGTCATCTTATTTTTAACTAAAGTTTACATAATACAAAGAAACGGAACTGAAAAGGCGCAAATGCCTTTGACACTCAAAATATTCAAACAAGATAATTCTGACAAGACACTTGGTTACTTCGAGTGTGAACCAGGAAGAAAGGGAAGTAAAGCAAAGTTTCTATCAAAGGAAATGTGCAAATTTTAGATTTTGTAAAGTAACCATTATAATCTTACATAATATTATGAAGTAGAAGAGTTTGGTTCTTGAGCGTGCTAATCTTATGATCACCTGGATGAAAATTATAAAATATTTTAGTTGGGTAGTCTATTTATGGAGGTAGACTACATGGGCCATGGTTATATATAGGCTCTTTAATATGGCATCAATAAAAAAAGTAACTATAACGAGTATGTAACCACGGGCATAGCTTTTAATTAGATACATAGACATGTTTACGTTACTCAAAATTCATAATTTTTTCCATTTGCTTTCTTTTAAATTTTAAGTCCTTCATCGTAGAAATAAACGAACCGATTTTAACGTAAATTGTAACGCATTGCACGGTTGACGTAGAAAATTGACCGTAGGTATGCATTGAGAAAGGCTTTACCGAAATTCCAAATTACCGAAAATAATTAGCTGCGGGCACCCTCTAGTTTCTATAAGCCAACGTTTTGGCATCAATTTATCTAAGTAAATGTTTAATGGACTTACAAACACAATGACACCTAAGCAACAGCAGCTTAAGACATTGAACAACGTAGAAATCTGATAGCCCCGACACACAATGATGTCGCAATGGTGTCGTAACCGGTAGTAATTGCAAAAGTAGAAATTTTGTTGACTGTAATGGTTGAAAGAGCGTTATACTCGAAGTGTTTTTAACGACTGCCTTGGTAATTACTGTTTCAGTCAAGAAGTTCATGTTTAAATATAGTCGGTAACTATTGGAAGGTTTGGTTTTCGTTTTCTGTTAATAAACCTTTTTGGAATAACTCGACAACTCCTTCAAAATCCGTTTTCGGTCTGACTATAATGTACCTGTTGTCTGACGTTGTTAGAGCGTCTAGCGGTTCTAGGTCTAGAGATGTTAAGGTGTGGCATTAATAACGAAAGACATAACTTTGTCTTAACGTATTATGCAAATAGTCGTTTACTATATTTATACCGTATCCAAAAAGTTGTGATTAACGTTTTCTTGTACTAAACAAGATAATATACGACGCTTCTGCAAGATTACGTCATCCGTATCTAAGAAAGTGAACTTGTAACGGCGTCCGAGCTGTCATTTTATTCCAATTAAAATTTTACGAGACAGTTCTAATAGCATAAAATATTTGGAAGAAAGAAATGTGGTGACGTTTCAATTAGATGATAATATGGCGTTACGCTTGTTAAGTTGTTACCTTATTAAAAAGAAGATTTAGGAGACGTGCAGGGTCAGGCTATATTATGTCGTAATTATTATGCAAGCTTGACGTTTTAGATATATTCGTAATTTACAGGTGATTAGGAAGACAGTTTGTGAATTAGGTTCACTAATGTCATGTCGCAGTCTGAACCTTTTTTAACTACAGTCAACTCTCGCTGAGCATCTAGGAACATCTAGGTTAGTTAGACCCAACGACAACCTAGCCTACTAGACGGCAAACGTAAGACAAACACTTTCTGACAGCACGTTAGACTTATACGTCTTACATAAGACCAATCCCAACACTAGTTATGAATTATGACGTACAGCAGATTTGAACCGGCCAATTAAAATGCATTTTTGTAGCCCTCTTCGCCCCGCATACCTCACCGCTTTGACAGAATTGTTGGTTTGTACAAATGAAAACATTAGGTGTCTAGTCTAGTCGGCTAGGTTGTCGTTGGTTAGACCACTTGACTACATTATCGTGCCGCCTATACTTCGAACTACACATAATTTTAACCACGGATTACAACAAAATGTTGCTAAAAGTCAAAAACTATTTTTTTGTCGATAAAAGAAGACAACTACTGGCATAAATCCTGTACCTCGGAGGAATTTACAAACATGCATTCGACGAGCACAAGAACAAAAACTCGAAACAAAATTTTATTAATCACAAAGTAAGGATTGAAGCCACAGCCTGCGGCGAGTGTAACCAGCAAGCTGTTGTTAAAACCACCACGAAGATCTTAGAAATATCAATACAGCAAACATATCGCTGTAAACAAGCCAGCAATCATAAAACGCTGGTACCACAACATAACAGATTTAAATTAACGCTATACCTAAATACTTACGAAGTACTCGTCATCTCTTTAAACATCTTCGCAATCTTAATTTACATACACACACTGCTACTGAGTTGAGCTGTTGCTGTCACTGTCGGATTGTAAACATAAGAAAGAAAAGCGCGACGACGAAGGAACGTTCAGAACTTTTAAAAAATATAAAATAAATTCATTACAGAAAATGTATTGATTGGATAAAAAAAAAACAGTATTTCGTTAGTATGTTGCTTGTTGAATAATTTGTCAAAAATCAGAATGTATGTATTTTAATATGGTTTTTAATCGTTAAAATATTTTTTAAAGGTATCTTTGTGATTTTTTTTCTATCGAATAAAGTTAGTTGTATTATGTTTTCAACACAGTAGGTACTTTACTAGACTATATCCTGAAGAATATCATATATTTTTCTGATTGTGTTAACTGCATTGAATCAGTTTAAAAAGCATTATAAAACTCGCGTTTAGCTCTTGTAGTCCCCTTAACAAGATTTTCCAAATGACAGCTGTGTAAGAAATGTCATTAAAGAAAAAGAAAAAGCAGAGCAAATAGACAAGAAAATGTAAAGTAAATGTCTCTTTCAGATATTGAAATATCAAGACTGAAGAAATGGAAAATGTACGGGGAGAGAGAAAATTGGTATCGTTAGATTTAAATATAAGGGATGTGAAAATGTAATAGATTGTGATTTCAGTAACAGGCTTGGGTAACTATTTCGGGATATCAACGAGATAAAAATTATTGTTTAGGTTTTTTTATAGGGCTTACATAACAACATACCTATTGTTGTAGGCAGGCGTAAAACATTCGAACGCATTTATTTACTGGGGGGGTATGTAAACTTTTTAGACGTTATTAATGATGTTTTTGTAACCTAAATTTAATATTAATGAAACGATTTCAATCGCGTTATTCGAACAGAAAAAAAAAACGTTTTATTTGTCCCGACGCTTCGTCATTGGTAACAACGCACTGGTCAAGAAATAACAGTTATTTTATAGACTCACGCCTGTATCCCCGAAGGGCTAGGCAGAGGTGTAACATTGCACCCACATTTCGCCATGAATTTTTAGGTCCCACGTAATTGGGGACGAGCCTATTGCCGTTATCGGGCACATCACCAGAGTCCGTGCTGCTACTGAGAATTCGGCAAAACCCAGTAAGACTTTTGCCCGACCCGGGAATCGAACCCGGGACCTCCGATCAGCAGTCGCATACGCTATCCACTGGGCCACGGAGGCAGTCAGAAATATTTTCTTTAAAGGCAACTATTCTATTCAAATCCGTATGAATTTTATTAAGAACTAGAATATTTTTACACTGCTTACAATTTTTATATTTTTTCAGTTTTGTATGGTTCCTGAACTGCTCGGTATTCCTGTTTTAGGCATGCCAAAAAGTTAGAGATACATGGAATAAGGGTAAAAAAATGCAACTGGTAGGTACTATAAAAACTTGATGAAATATTGTCGACACATCTTTGAATGGGCTTAAAGCACATTTCTATTTGTATAGTGTATGACTTGGAATCTACGACGACGCTACAAAATTTTTGGGAAGGTAACAAGACTAACAAGTCGATAAGATTACTAAATGCTTTGAAATACAATCCGAACATTGAACTCAGCCTGAGCCAGAGGCAGCCTGTTACATATAGGTATATTACTATCTGAAGGGACCTTTATAGTTTAAAAATATATTAAACTATGCATTGCCGGGCTGAAATTTACTTATACGGACGTAAGATTGCAAATTTATTACAAAATTATCAATAAAAATAAATGAGATGCTCTAAATAAAATAATATTAATTTCCAATATCGTGCTAAATATTTTCCATGACATTTTTTGTCGACAACTATGTTCTAGCACAATGCTACAATAACTTGCTTCAAACAGTTGAAGACAGAATAAGCCTCGTTTGTGTTCAAGTTTGGGTCGTGAATAACTTAGCGTGAGTCCCCACTCCACAGGCGAGAACGAACAGCGGACCAAGTTTCTAAACAATCCCAGAGCCATGAGTGGCTAGCTGTGGATCGGCAAACTCAAAGCAATAGAAGGAATTGTTACTATGCATCAGTAACGTAAGCTAAGCGTGTTCTCCACTACGTAAAATGAACCAACTTAAAATATGACTACATGAACGGGACTATGGTTTAAGTGGTCATCTCGATGGATAGCAATGCCCAAATTGTAGGGTCAACTGATACAAGGTGTCATCATCATCATTATCATCAGCCCTTTATATTTATACCCAGAGTCCATACTCAAAAGTTGTCCAACAATCGGGTAAATTACCCCTCGAAAATATAATTTCCCCACTCCGTAATACCCTGGTTTCAGTCCGCTACACTCCCCACTAAAGTTGTAACACAAAGTTGTTGAACTAAGTGAAAATTGCCAACACTAGTATCTAGGTTGTTCGCTTATTGTTCGGCTATTTTTCCACTGGCAACACATGGCTTGCATGTAATAAAATTTATTTTTTATTTTTACATTGGTGGCCTATTTGTTCTCTGTTGGACACGAGTTTATGTTTTAGTTATGTAGGGTGCTATTAGTTTTAAGAATGGTGGTACATTGAAAGTGATTCTGGCTGAAATTTTACTGGTAACGTAAAGACCACTGGAATTTTCTTTGTTGTAGTTTCTTATACAATATTCTCGGCTTTTATTCAATGAGTTTTTTGAGAAGAATATTTTATTATGAAATTATTACAAATCAACATATTACTTTGACAACCAGTTGGCGCAGCGGGAGTGTAAGCGACTGCCACGCCGAAGGTCGCGGGTTCGATTCCCGCTCAAGTCAAACATTTGTGTGCATGAACATGAATGTTTGTCTTGGTCTGGGTATTTCTATGTATAATATGTATGTATTTACAAAAAAAAATAGTATATATGTATGTTTATCCATTATCTAGTAACCATAGTACAAGCTCTGCTTAGATTGGGACTAGATGGTGTTGTGTGAATGTGGTAGAATATTATTACTAGGACTATAAGGTATTATAATAATTATTTTGCCACTCGTTTGCCTTTAAGTAATTAGTGTTGATCTAGGTATAATATATTATGACTATTATGAGCGACATCAAAATAAGAATAAATGATCGAGTAATACACATAAAAAGTGTATAGCTTTGTATTCATACTTTCTCAACCACATATTTCTGATAAAATCTTGCGCCTCTTAGACAGTGTCCCCATTATTTTTGTCTGACTTACTAAACTATTTTTCCTATGGGAAGGGTAAGGCCATAGTCCACCACGCTGGCCAAGTGTGGGTTGGCAGACTTCACATGTCTTTCGAGAACATTATGGAGAACTTTCAGACATGCAGGTTTCCTCACGATGTTTTTCTTCATCGTTTAGCAAGCGATAATTAACAATTTAATACGCACATAACTCCGAAAAGCCATTGGCGCGCCGTGGATTCGGACCGGGACCCTCTGCGTAGCAGTCTGTCGGTCTCTAAACTAGGCTTCATCATATTATATCAGCCGATAGACGACCACTGGTGGAAATAGGCCTCCCCCAAGGCTCTCCACATAGAAGAATAAACAGAACCAACACTACGTACGTTACCTATTGTCCAATTGACAATTATCAAATTGTGAGAAAAGACCGCACGCTATTGGATAAGAAAAGCCAAGTGACTAACCACAACTAATAGCGACAATCTATTTTGACAGCTGCACGCGACGTACTTGTTCGTTTGAAATTAGATTGTACGGTGCTCTATTTTGTTACGCTGCCGGTGACTGCGGGAAACGTAGTACAGCTTAAAATGCAATAAAAATTTAAAAGTGTTGCAGCCTTTCATCTGGTCCCGTTTTCATTGCACGTCACTAAAAGTACTCGATGGATTTTAATTGGTCTTTCACTGCCTGAAAGCTGCAAAAACCGAAAACTGTAACCCGTCTAGGTGTATTGATCCATTTCCCAAAACTATATTTGAGCTAACCTTTTTCACCTAAAATAAAATCAGTCGAATTTATATTTGTACATGAATTTGAGAAGTAGTAAACCTTTGTTAAAAAAGAGAAGCCTTAAAAGGTTATCACACCTTTCGAGGACATTTTATTTCAATGTATCGCACTTAAACCTTTTGTATAAAGGTTTTTAAGTCGGACAAAAATAATGGAGGCACTGTCTAAGACGCGCAAGATTTTATTGGAAATATGTGGTTGAGAAAGTGTGAATACAGAGCTGTACACTTTTATGTGGCACTATGTGTATTACTCGACCATTAATTTCCATTTCAACATCTCTTATAATATATTATACCTAGATTGACACTTATTCCGGAGAAGAAAACCAGTGGCAAAATAATTATAATACCTTGTAGTGTTAGTAGTATATTTATTTGGAAAAACTTTCTAATAAAATATTCTTCTCAGAAAAACTCACTGAATAAAAGCCGAGATTATTGTTTAAGAAACTACAACAAAGAAAATTCCAGTGGCTTTTACGTAACCTGTAAAATTTCAGTCAGAAACACTTTTAATGTACCACCATTATTAAAACTAATAGCGCCCTACATAACTAAAACATAAACTCGTGCCCAACAGAGAACAAATAGGCCACCAATGTAAAAATAAAAAATAAACTTTATTACATGCAAGCCATGTGTTGCCAGTGGAAAAATAGCCGAACAATAAGCGAACAACCTAGATACTAGTGCTGGCAATTTTCACTTAGTCCGGCAACTTTGTGTAACAACTTTAGTAGGGAGTGTAGCGGACTGAAACCAGGGTATTACGGAGTGGGCAAATTATATTTTCGAGGGGTAATTTACCCGATTGTTGGACAACTTTTGAGTATGGACTCTGGGTATAAATGCGCTATTTATATCGTGGCAAATTACTCAAATTATGGCAATTGCATACCACGTAAATTGAAGTAAAGTATGGTATGAATCAGTCTTCAATATAGTCTCGCAGTGTACAGTTGTGTATCATTTTCTATCCTTATACCTCAGAAGTACAAAGTTCTCGAGTGCGGTTTGTATCGTTAATATCGTTTAAATTGTTTAACAAGCAATTTATACGTTCACAACAATTTTATACATATAAAACTACATAATTATTGCTGAGAGATTCGAGTATTGATAATGTTGACTCATGCCCCATAAATATGAAATACCTGCCTCTCTCCTACGTTGATAAAATAACTATCTATGAATTTGAAATTAATGCAAATCCGTTCTTCAGTGTTTGTAAAACATCTAAACATGAGAACTTAGACATTTGTAGTATTAGATAACTTCACAAACATTAAAGAATCAACTCTACAGCCTGAACAAATAAAGTCCAAATCTAGTCTAGGCAGGCAGGCGTGCTAGGTACAACAATCTGCTATCTCGCTTCCACAGTGACACAATAAAAAAAGAAAACAAATAGGTCACACACTGAATTCATTCGTTTGTAACAATATAGTAATTAACGAGGATTGTTATATTGGTACAAGGACCGTTACTGTTTCTATAATTATCGTATTCTTTTTTATTCGAATGCTATCATTGACGTGAATGAAATGACAATAATTAATTATCATAGCATGATATGAAATTGTATATCAAAGGATTACCAATTAAAGGTATTAGTGTGGTATAAGTCCTCTTTCAAAACTTAAGTTTATTTAAATTAATTTTTTTTTTTAAATAGTGACACCGATATTAGCTTTTGATTAATTTATAAAATTTAATGTTTATGTAGTATTGATTTTTCCACATCTACATGTACATTTGTAAGTCTTTGCCTTGGTCTTTGCTTATATCATAGACAATTTACCAGTTATTAGATTTGGTTATTAATATTTAGTGGTTTTTATTTGTGCAATTAATAATTTTAACCATACCTAAATTGTAATTTATAATGCGTAGGTATGCCAAACAAAACACAATTCATTTGACATAGTAACGCGTAAATATTTACAAAATTATCAAATCTAATTTTCCTTATTGCAGAGAAAATTAATACTCATAAGGAAAATTATATTTATTCAGCATTCTCAAATAAATTAGAAGAAATTAGATTTATGAGAATATCTTTATTAACGGCAAATTTTCGGGACAAAATTAAGAAAAAATAAAGTTTTCTTTTTTTTTCTTTAATATTTATTATCCTCGGTTTCTCTCCCGGAACTAAGCTTCTTCTATGCTGATAATCTCGTGATATGATAGTCTACCTGTGACCACAACTGTGATAAACCGTTCGAAAGTCAAGGCCAAAAACAACATCATCCTAGCAATACCCTAGTTGCGTCCAAGCCGCCGCCTTAGAGCCCAGTATCTGCTTTCTCATCCAACCAAATGTCCATGTATCCTCACGTGTTGCATGGATTGATGTTTGTTACTCTTTGACGTAAAAAACTACAGAACAAATTTAGATGAAAGCATACTGTAAAACAGCTTATATACATCAAAATACCACTCAGGCTTTTTGTCGCGATCGCCCACACCCACGAGCAAAAGCTAGTATTATAATCAATTGAAATATTAATACAAATTGCCGCCACAGTGAAATGAGTCAGTTACACATGAACGTTGCTCAATGTTGTCTCAATTACAAACTATAACAGTTACACTCTATACCGGAAGTTATGTTGTAAATATTTCGATATTAAATGAAAGTAATCATTGATATTGAATTATTTCCTCAATCAATCAATTGAAAGGTGACAGCGTTGACTAGAACTTTGGATTTATGATCGTATATTACATTTGATAACACCCATTGCGCGATTGAAATGTATAAAAATAAGAGCTTTAGTTGGACACGTATCTCAATTATCAATGAGAATATTCTATTTAAAAATTCATTTCTATGTTGATCATAACGTTTCTTCCCGGTAAGAATAGTACATTGTTCACCGAGGGAGGAAAGGAACCGATTACTAGCGAGGGAGCAGTTTGTGGCCCGAAGGCGCAGCCTAGGGCCACAATACTCCCGAGGTAGGAATGGGACTTTGACCCGCGTGCTACACAGTGCTTTATACTACACCTGTGAGGAACATTTAAAGACTTGTATTGTAGAAAGTATTTAATAATATGAAATAATTGGTCATAAGTTTGGTTGTATTTTTCTTCGATTTATCCGGTAGTAGGTTTAAAACAGCTGTTTCCGCAGATGCTTTTAAGTAAGGCGGCGTCATTTCAACATCACTTTCACTGCTAGAAGTCAACATTTTACTTTATTTTTAAAATAAAATCAAAACGTAAGACACCATGTAAGAAACCTACTACGGACACGAATACCCTGCCAAATAGCGAACCAAAATATAAATAATTTCGTTGTCATATCGATTCTGTTATTTTTTCTTGGTGTTATTTTGTAGGTATAGCCTGGGTCACTCGTTGATGTTTAGAATTGTCCATTTATTATTTACGGATATGTTTGCCAATCAGCAAATGTATGTCTCTTTCACCATTGCCATTGTCGACATTCTTGAACTGCTTTAATCCACATCACGCCTATTGTTTGTAAAGTCGTGGAAACTCGCCGCCCCATGAAACCAAATAGACTGGTGGAGAGGTGTGTGAGACCCTTCTCAAAACTCCTTACTAAAACCAGCACAGTATCCTCAATGTCTCGTTAGTGGTGGAGTCACCCCATTCGCGGTGAGCATACTTTATCGCGGTCCTGCTCGTTCCACATCACTCCTAAGCCCTACCATTCGTCTGAAATCTTCGTATCCAACTAAGAGCATTCCAATAATGTTTTGTGCAGTCGTGAAATGATCCATGTATTGTTTTCAATGCATATACATAGGTACTTAGTTATATGTGACTGAACTGTGCAGTGGTACTTGTGTTTACCACATGTTGACCTACATGCCTTGGTAGCGCATCGGCGCTGAATTACTATAGACCGCTGCTTAATTCAGCTGACGACAGCTTGCAATCGAATGACATATATTATTACATATGGAATCACTATGTAGAGTCAAGTACGCTTGTGCTTTCGGTAAGTGAGTAGGTAAAAAATAACACATATCTTAGTACGATTAATCGCACAAAGTCATTTTTTTATAGCCTCACGCCTATGTCCCCGAAGGGGTAACCTAAATTTCATAAGGTGAAAATCTTAGGAAATTTAGGTCCCACGTTATAGCGGGCGAGCCTATTACAGTTACCGGGCACTTTACTAGGAGACTTTATTTAGAAAAATTGCCAGTCTGTACTATAGTGATCAGATAACTGTTGAACGTAAGTACTTACACATATATTATACTTAAACACATACATATTATGTACAGATAAATTACAATCATAAAAATAACATAATCGTTCTCATCATACCAAGATTACTCCGTTGGAATTACAGCTAAGACTTCCGACATTAACAATTAGAGCAATTAACCATTGGATAGTAAAACGTTTAAATTATTTCGCTTTCCATGATTTGTAGCCGGCGTCTTAATATCTAGCTGATTCTAGCTCAACATATAAACAAAGTAAACTTGGGTAAGTGCTAAAAAAAATAATAAATTCTCTCATCAGTCCTTTCTACGGCTTACCGTTTCAAGTCGTTTCACAACGATTCCTTTATGGATTTTCTCAGCGTCACCATAATCCCCTTATTGAACGTTTATCGATAACATTCAATATAATTTTATTATCAACCCATAAAATGGACCACACTGCTCGCACGCCGTATCCCAAAGTAATTTATATTGAATACGCTCAGACGAAATATAATATAGGCTAAATGTCAACTGTTCAAGAATTGTGACTCTTCGAAAGAGTAATAACGAAAATGGCCAATTTAGAAATAAAACTGTATACTAAGACGTACTAAATGTGCTTACTATATTGTGTTAAGAGGATTAAGAAGCCTTCGACGTAGTTAATTCTATTAAACGCTCTGTATTTCTATATTTTCATTACTTAAGCCTAATTATGAAGAAGACTTAAGTTTGATAGCCTTTTGACTTAGGTTAAGTTTCATCGAATTTTAGCTCACATTTGAAACAGAGCAAAGATTTGTTACAAACTTATCGTTGAGTGATGGAACCACGCAAGTTCCGCCATCATAGTACCGGCTTTATAGATGTATACCACTCTTTCTCAGAAGATTGACGTAAACTAGCAGTATTCCTACAGTGGTACCGGAATCCCAATCGCAATTCTCATTAAGTCATCAAGTATCCTTTTCTATCAACTTCCTATTTTATTTCTAAAAGGCGAAGGAGGTCTGGGAATTATGCCGTCGTTTCACTTTTCCTGGAGCTAGCAACACGCAAGTGATGCTTGGTTGGCATCACTAGTGTCTTAGGCTTTTAGTGCAACGGATAGCTAATTACATCACGCGCTCCGTAGATTGTTTGTTGCTCTTATAGTTTAGTAATAACTGTATGAATAAGGTTAAAGCGACGAGTATTTTGTATCTTTACAAATTATGATGTACTAGACAGGACGCCAGCAGCTACGCCTGCATTTTTTTTTAATTTACCCGTTTTGGCCGATCCCGTGGGAATTTCGGGAAATCCCTACGGTCCCCAAGGAACATACATGCCAAATTTCAGCTTCCTGCGCCCAATAGTTTCGGCTGTAGCGTGTCTGTCAGTCAGTCAGTAACGCAAGGATTTTATATATTAAGTTAGTCCGTGTCTACTTGATCAACTTTTGTTTTATGAATGTATGTAATATTGCAGTAGGCAGCGATAGCCTAGTGGAGATACCAACGGACTGCCATGCAGAGGGTATCGGGTTCGAATCCACGGCACGCACCACAGACTTTCCGGAGTTATGTGCGTATTGAATTGTTAATTATCGCTTGTCCCGTGCCTCGGAGAGCACGTTAAGCCGTCGGTCCCGGCTGTCATGAAGATCTTTGACAGTCGTTATAGGGCGTCAGTACCTCGAAAATAAACTGACACTAGTCTAAACCATGGAATATCGCTATCCCATCGGGTTGCGGAGGTCAGACAGGCAGTCGCTCCGTGGAAAAGCTAATATTCAGCCAAATCCGGTTAGACTAGAAAGCGGACCCCGGGTTGAAACTGGGATAACGCTAGGAGGATGATGAGGATGATGTAATATTGCGTACACACAGGAAATATAATCATAGGAACTGAACTTCTGAGAACGAATAATATAATGTAAGATTTTTCTACTGAACTGCTTTTTGACACCTAAACTAAGCAATCTAATTTGTAACTGCCATAATTCAATTGACATCATTATCAATAAATTTGACTAGGATAATCATTCATATTTCCTCGCTATAAATAACTCCAAAATCCAAGTCAAACATGAAAAATAAACCACTTATGCCAGTAAAAGCCATAATAGCAAAATTTTCTCGTAGACACTCGGATTCAAATTAAATAAGTTAGATCTTTAGTGCTCTAGAGTATTGCTTATTACATTAAAGAGAGAAGTTTCCTCTCAAGTATACGTACTTAATATAATATTATAGCTTATCTTTAGATTAAGTGAATAATTTCAAATTGATGGCTTTTCCATTACTCGGATTTTTTATGATATTTGATACTCTGATCTCAAAGTCTCAAAGTTTGTCGAATCTAGAGAATTATCGAGTAATAGTGTTGAAATATCTGATTAAAAGACATCGAAGACTGAATATTAAAGTAATTAATAATAATAAATAATTAAAATCATACATAATAATTTTAGAATACTTTAATACTAACCCAGATCTTTGTACTCGTTGGTTGAATGTTTATGAATTCCCCGCGATACAGGGTTGATTCATAGTCCGGTAGTTGTATTATTTAATACAAAATACAAACATTTATCTACTCTAAAACTTTACCAGAGCAATGAATAAATAAATTCACGCTCGTTCATCATTCTTGTAGGCCGTAAAATAAATAAAATAAACAAATTCAATATATTCACGGAATCTGTGCGCTCGTAATGAAAAATTGCTTCCTCCAACCTCGATCGATAGGCAAACTACACACGTACGATATACGTCGCACGATTGTCTTCCTCCAAACCATGACTTTCACTATGATATTTCACTGTTTTTTAATGTACCCAGATTTAATAGAAAATCCATCCCTCTGCAATATCCCAACGAACCTTCCCTCTCCAGTCTGTCCAACTTGTCCCTTTTCCATTTCTTCCTCCACGTAAAGGCAAATCATGCAATCAGGCCGCGACTGAGTGTATTACTTTGGATAATTTCTGTTACATTCTTAATATTATGTTGGGCACTTGGTCATCTGCCACCGATAAAAGAAATAAGTTTAAATCTTTTTAAAATGTGTTTGTAAAATAGTCGAAAAGTTATGATACATTGAACCGTACTGACATACATATATCCAACAATTATAAATTATAGTTACCAACAAAAATAAACGATATGAAATTAATTCATTCACATTTGTCAGCATTCAGATATAATATATTGATTATGTTACTTAGACATTTTGGCTCCGTTCCAGGCATTCCACTGACCAGATAAATTTTACAAAAATCTTCATTCATGTTTTTTTACAATCTTTCTCTAAATATCACATAAATTTATCTAGTTGTCATTATCAGTAAATATGTTTGCAATATTAATTTTAATATTTCAGAGAATCTATTATTTACCTGGTTGACATAGTGTTCATAAAAATATAACCGAGCATTTAGTTTCACCAAAATCCGTAGTTGGATGAACTCGACGATGGTGTGTATCACGCCTAAGTCAGCGGCTACGTGCTACAGGCCTACGGCTACGGCGTAGCGCTACGCCATTATGTATGTGAGGCGAGAGGCGAAACAATCAGGCTTCGTTGCGGTGACGTCACTCGATGTAGATATATAGCTTCGTTATTTATGCAAGAACTTCTTTCTCTTCTAGCCTAAAACCCACATTAATATTGAATACAAGAGTCGATCGAGTTTTCGTTTCGTTTTCCAGTATGAATAAAAATCGTTAATATTATAATTATTATATGTCTATCTTATATCATATAATTGAAACCTAATATATTATTTTAAATACTTCATATATTTTTATCTCTTTTAAAAGAGATCAATAGAGATATTTATAGAAATAAACAATTTGACTATTTGCCAAAAGTTTTGTACTTGAAACTTCATATAACATGAGAAGCTTTTATACAAAGGAACGTTTGAACAACAAGTTTACTCGGAATTATAATCAAACACATTATTGACATTTAGCTGTTCCGAGAATAATTTTACTGAAACTATTAATATCGCGTAAGATAAATAATTGATTCTATTTGTATAAGGCTCTATCCACACTAAAGTGTAAGGTTGCTAGCCTTAGATCAGTGAATAAAGTGTATTATTTTTCTAGCCTCTCTTATCTCAAGTGACTCTTTTAATTGAACCTCCATGAGTCGCCAATGCAATGGGTCAATAAACTTGGTATTTTGGGTGTTAACTGTATTAACTAAAGGACGAGTCCATCTTTCTTACCTACAATTCTTGAGACACAGGTATAACCCTATTTAGACATCCAGTATACTTACGACCTTGTAAATGTAAATGAACAATTCATATTAAATGTGTCTTAAAAATAATAGTGTACGGCGGCAATCAGAAACATTATAGACGTTCAATTCACTGTTATGTATTAGAGTTAGGCGTTTTCAAATATATCGGACAGGCCTATATCCAGGGGACTATGACAGGCAGATGATGAAGTACTATAATTATTTTATATCTAATCTCTACAGATCCATTGATTTAGGTAAAATGCACTTTAGTTTTTTAGTATTTATCCATTATCATATGTTTTGCAGACACCTCTCAACTACGAGACATGTCTAGTGGATACGCAGCCTAACACTTGAACTTTTGACATTTTGAGTGAGACAAGTCGTTTTATGTATCTTTGACATTTGATTAAATACAATTGATTTAGAAGAAATAATGTTGTTTAAAGGCAAACATAACTCTGTAGCAAGAAATTTTCTTTTCTCGGAAATGTAGGTGAAATAGGCTTTGAGCCTTTTGGTACAAATGACAGTGGGTAAAAGCCAGCTTCAGTACAGAAATTAAAGAAGATGTAGGAAGATTTGAGTCTGTTTATGACAGGTTCAAACTCCAGCGCCCTTAACTAATAAAAACGAACTGTATGGCTTCAGATATTACTTTGTCGTTGTGTAGGTTGTCTGCGGTAGAATTAGCTATTCCGTGCTCAAGCCAAAGAGGTTCTACTTCTCTAGAAAAGTAATTTATCTAAATGTAATTATTCCATTAGATAACTAGGTTTATATACAGGTTGTTTGGTAATTCGACAAATTCCTTGAAGGAGGTTATATTTGAGGTAATTTGTAACAATTTTAAAGTCAAGTAGGGTCCTAATTTAACGGTTCCTGAGATATCGAGCTTTAAAGATTTTTTGATTTTTTCCACCTTGTCATCAAAAAAATATTTTAAATAAATATTCACCATTTGGCTCTAAATTGTTCATTTTTGGATATTGAATAGTTTTACATAAAAAAATTGTTAAAATATATCAAGATTTTGGAAGTAAAGGGTCCAAAGTGACGAAATTTTATAGTAATGGCTGATTTTCTGGAAATTAAAATGAATTTATAAAAAAAAATATGTACTACACTTGACGTAAAGTAATTAAAAACATCAAGAGATGGAGATGGAGAGAATGGAGATAGCCTAGTGAAGAGACCGACAGACTGCTACGCAGGGGGTCGGGGTTCCAATCCACGGCGCGCACCGATGACTTTTCGGAGTTATGTGCGTATTCAATTGTTAATTATTACTTGCTAAACGGTGAAGGAAAACATCGTAAGGAAACCTGCATGTCTGAGAGTTCTCCATGATGTTCTCGAAAGACATGTGAAGTCTTTCGAGAACATTATGGAGAACTTCCGACCCGCACTAGGCCAGCGTGGTGGACTATGGCCTTACCCTTCTCATAATGAGAAGAGGCCCGTGCCCAGCAGTGGGACAGTATAAAGGACTGATGATAACCTCCTTCAAGGAGGTTATGATAATCATCAGCCATACAGCCTGTACATAGAAGCATGTAATTTCACGGCAGAACTGAAAATATCCGAGGCCCAGATAAAGTATTACTTATATACAAAAATAATTATTCTCGGAAAAAGTGGGATATTTCAAGATTAATTTCTAAATAAAACCAAATTAGAGACCGGATTATATTTCTTTAAACATGTTTTACTTTAATTTATTTACAATTTGTCCTGTACACAATTCTATACCCGCAGGCTAGGCTTTGTTGCCAAAAATATACGACAAGGCTCTTTAATCTTAGAGCTTCATTATCATAAACATATATTTAGTTTCTCACATTCTAAACCGTTCCGAAAATATACCTATTTATCACAAGAAACTTTGCAAACGTTGATTTATCACAAAAAGAGTTGAACCAACGAAAAATCACGCTAAATTACACAGAATATATGAGTACAGAAGCTTGCAAATGACACAAAACACATGAATACAGACGCCGGCACGTGCTATGCATGAAAACATACAAATTCATCCATACACGATCGCGCTTTCAGATGACAATGGGCGAAAACACTAATTGACATTCAATTATTTTCACGCCACGCTACGGAATGAATCGTTGTTTAATTTCCGTTATGAACCAACGTATTTATGAATCGAAATCTTTTAAAAATACAAACGATTCTATATTTTTATGTTCTGCTGAGAGATCAGTAGTAAAAATATACAATTTCAAAGAAGATCACGTTAGCTTCCAAACTTCTTCTTCTTCTGTCGCGACCTTATCCCATTTACTTGGGGTCGGCCCTCCTTATCCTTTTCCTTCATAGTGTACGGTCTTGAGCAGTGCTTGCGTCTAATTTAGCTTCTTTCAGGTCATTTTCGACCGTCGTTAACCAAGTGGCGGTTGGTCTTCCGCGTCCGCGTTTCGTCGTTGGCATGTTTAGGGCAAGCTTGACCATGTGGTCATCGGGTTTCCCCTGATGTGACCATACCATCGCAGGCGATTTTCTTTCACTTTGTCAGTGATAGGGACCACTTTGAAGCTGTCTCTTATGTACTCGTTTCGAACCTTGTCTAACTTAGTAACCCCCGCAGACCAGCGTAACATACGCATTTCGGCTGTATGTAAGGTATTTAGGTGTTTTTTTGTGGTTGCCCATCGTTCTGACCCATACATCATTACAGGGCGTATTGCTGTTTTGTACACGTGGCCTTTGATTTTTATTGGCATTCACGTTAGCTTCCAAACAAAAAAAAAATATAATTGTTCCATTTGTATAAAAACTTCGATGGCTTAGGCAGACACACAGCCACGTCAAAAATCCTTTTTTGCGTTTAATTAAAAATCAAAAAAGCCCCTCAGCGTTTTGGAAATTCCTAATTAAATACAGATAGAAATCCATAACCCACAAATGAACACCGGCATTCGACATTTTCTCAAACCTGACTCCCACCACAGATTAAACAGAATCAGATAGGGTCTTGTTTAATCCCATTATTCTTTCGTTAAACATACGTCCATTGTATCACGGGGCATCTTAATTAACTTTTTGCCGGCTATCGGTGTTAAAATATTCGCACACAAAGACTATGGAGGGACGACACCTGTCTCTCCCTGTTCCCCCCTCTTTCTCCTCCCAGTGTTCTTTCCAACACAACCTTTAATTACCACTTAAGGCAGTTAATTAAATCCCCCAGCGACACGTATATTCGTTTAAAGGATTTATTCGACATTTTACTTGAAATGTTCCTGTCACACATTTAGGTGAAATTTACGGATAATGGGGCATACGGGGCACGCAGGCACACAATAAGTGGGTGAGGACAATAAATGTTATGGTACTTTGAATAAGCCTTATGAAGAATAAGCGTCAGCGCACACCAAGAGCAGAGCAGAACATTTTGTGAAATCATTGAAAAATTAATCTTATGATAATTCCATACATTTCAAAATTGAATACACATCCAAACTTGATGCTCGACCATGCTCGAGCTTGCAAGTAAATGTTCGAGTATGCGTATATTCTACATGCGCGAGCGTGCTCGAGCTGCTGCCGGGCGTTGCCGCAGTGCAATTGATTATTGCCACCAATAAATCGCAATCTGCCAATAAAAAAAACTAGACGCCAAAATTTTGAACATAGATTATACAGATAAGTCGTTCCTCAACAGAAATGCTAGGTCAATAATTCTTATTGCGTTTTTGGATATGCGGGCGTAACAAATTAACTAAAATTTCAAATTTTTCGTAGTTTGAACTATAATAGGTAGTCATAAAAGTGAACACCTCTTAATGGTAAATTCTTACACAATGTATAATATTCGCCTAAGGTACATCTTTCCTGCCGCGTTTCTTCTACCCACACTGTTCTTCTCATTTTATGACGTCTTATTTTATTTTGATATTCTTCATCTTCCTCTTCGTCTGCCAAAAGGGCAATAATTACTAAATCCCAATCAACCATTTTGAACACGTCTGCCAACGTCAGATTTTGGCATCAAACTGGTCATACATTCTCGCCTGGCAACCCAGAGCATTTTCAACGGAGCTTGCTCACGGAAGGCCGAGTATGCCGCCTGCATGGTCGAGCAATCAAAAGTTTGCTCGACCATGCGCGAGCATTTTGCAGTTCGGTGTGCGCTGACACTAAGAGATACAGACAAAGAAAACAGTGTTGTGGCGAGATAATTGGATGATTTTTTAAGAAAACATGACAGAACGAAGCGAGGTATAAATATTTTCGAAAGAACTAAGAGTCACCTTCATTAAGAAGGCTGCAATATTTACGAATAGATTAGTTTCAATACTTTCAGTAACTAGTCTAGACCTAGTATTTAATTTGCGTTTATAAGTTTTCTTGTTGCGTATTACAAGATCAGTCAGAAAATGGACGTTTTCAGTAGATATATTAATTAATAATTATTTTTGTTAAATTTTGGCGCGTTCTTAAGACATCTAATGAATCTGAATTAACTCGTTTTAATTTAGAGAGTGCTAAGGCACCAAACTTGATCGGTAGATGCCTCAAAGGATCACGCATTTACAGGCATTTTTTGTGTAAGAGTATGCTCTCAAATTTTTTGTCTAAACAGTTAAATACGTAGGTACATATATAGATCGAACAAAGAAAAGAAACGTATAAACATTTAAAAGCGTGCATTCGTTTTTTATTTTAACACTTTCTCAAAAGTGAGGCCGCTTGTCATACAGATCATCACTTACTTCCATTTAAAATATACGAGCGTCCGTCTCGTTACTTTGACATAACCGCACGTTACACCCACTTGCCAATTACCTGAAAAAATAAACGACATGTTACTCACAAGCATTCGAAAACGCATACAAATCAATCATCGGTGTGGAGAGCGTCGCGAGTATAAGCGGGAGGCAGACTGTTTGGCGAGCCGACCATTCCGGCTGAATTCTAATCTGGTCGAGTTATATGCGTTCGCGCCGGCGACGCGGACGGACCGCATGCGAAATTAGCGCCGAGTGTTCACCCGCCACCCCACCAACCCGCCGCTCCGCACACATTAAATTATTTCGAGAACGGTTGCACATGTTCGTTCGCTAAACTTTACACGTTGTAAACTTAACGCTCTCTCACGCGATGTGATTGCAGTACAATTAGCGCGAATGTAACGCTGCGCCGAACTTGCGCCGACTTGTTTTATTATCGCCCTCTCGCCCGTCGCCGCTGCACCGCTCTCGTTCACAATGGAACCATAAATTTTAACATCGCTGCGGCAAACTTTCTATAATAAAACCCTACACGACAGTTATTGCTGTCATTTCGTTGAATTCAAAATTTGTTGCTTATAATTGAACCGCGGACAATGTTCCAGTGATGTAGTACTTCGTACTACTGGCATGGCGACCGAGTCGAGCCGGCGTGCTCGACACAAGGATACAAGTGAAGTTTTTTGAGCGTCGGACTTTGTGCAAAAAAGTCAGCTAAGCGATACGAGCCACGCAGATTTTAAAAGAAACAACAAGATAGGAGCGCGGCGAGCCACAAAACGGGTTCCGCTCGTGAGAATGCACGCTAATGTATGCGCCATAAGAACACAATACACCGCCGCCGCACGAGCCGTGCCGCACCCACCCGTCGCGATGTGTGCCCACACCACACTTACATACTTATTACTGCGCCTCACCGCTAATAACTACATTACAATTAAACACCCATAAAAACTTCTACGAGAAACCTCTAGGACAATAGAGCATTGTGGCCGAGATGAGATAATGATTAATACGGCCGAAATGACAGCTGCACGCGCGACCATCGCGTGCAACAAGAGCTCGGTTCGTTAGAGCTACAGATTTAAAATAAAACTCTTCGCGGCGGGAACAAAAAGAAAACCTGCGGTACGGAGTAGGCGCTTGACCTGCGAGCTAAAATGACATCATCGCACGGAACGGCGAAGCTAAAACGATCCTTGCGAAAATGTAATAAGAATTAATTCAGCGCGACGCAAAATTCCCTTGTTTCTATTTAGAATCGCGTCGTTCTGGCTGCACAGGCGTTTTATTTCAATTGTCTCTGCGGGTGGATTGCCCTATTTCGAGAGTGCATTCGCGAACAATTTTCGCCCAATCAAATCTAGTGCACTTGTGATTACCGCACCGACAAGCGCGCTGCGCAAATCATTTGTAGTGCGAATCATAATTGGTGGTGGATGGCGGGTCGGCACAAACGTTGCATCAATCAACATTTTATTAGTGGAGTTGATGATAACTTTATCAGTTTAATGTGATCTACGAACGGGGCACGCGATGTTTTCTCGTCATTAAAAGTCTTTTTATCTGCGGTCGCGATCAAGTAGATATCAAATTATAAGCTCCGGTCGGTTTAATGAACGGTAATCATGTTACACTCAAGGGCTGTCGTCCGTTGATTGAGTTAAATTAGTTGTGATTGCAGATCAGGTTACGGTGGGGCCAGACATCCCGATTTTCTCCTCGGTTGCCTTTTTCTTTGCGCCAGACAAGACGGCGCGGCGTTCTGTGAGCTCACTAATAACGCTCTACAGCTGCATTATGCAAAATGTAGCTAAGTCCCTCCGCAGACGAGCACTGAATCACAATCTGTGAACTCGACGCTCGTGCACGTGATTTGGAAGATCGCCCGCACAGATTGAGGCTTTATGAGTGAAGAATAAAAAGCATGCTCGCTCGTCATTGGCGACACATCGACAATTTCGCGATCGATTCGACCACGCGGCGATTTCGCTTAACTTGTGATTTATTAATCGACAAACGTTGCATTGGGCTCAGCAATATTTCATGATTATTCAAACGGGAGCACAACAAATCCCTGTAACTGAAATATAAAATCCAGTGAGCATTTATGAGTTGTCAGCGGAACTGGACAAACAAAAGGAGTAGCAAAACGATCGATATAAATTTATGTGATGTTTTTATTTGCCATGCGGGCCTGTAATTAAATCCAAACAGCCCATCTTAATCAGTGGAGTGAGTTTTACTACGTAATTAAGTATTGTAATGACTACATTACAGCGAAGCGTTTACATTACTAGAATGACAATGTTATTTCTAAGTACATCAATTTACTGGAACAACGGACATATATTCACGCCTATACATCGTGAACGGGATAAGTAGAAATATATTATACTTATATTTCGGTGATCACTGTTTAGTGAAGTAAATTGAATCTCCAACAGAGACCCTAAGGACACAAGTTCAATTTCGTCTGAGGGGAGGTCTTATAAACCACAAACTCCAATTATTATATCGAAACCAACAAGACAACCATACCATTTATATAACCAGTTGAACAACAAAATAAATCTATATTACTGTAATAAGTACTTAATCCAATAATTAAATCAAAGGCAGTCACGCGTACCAATACGTATTTGGTTTACTCTTCCAAATATTTCATTTAACGTTCTTTACAATTTAATTAAATAAAATGGCGTAACAAACAGAGTTAGCGCAATAAATTAGGCTAAATAAGAACAACTCAACTTGAAACAAGAATGCTAGAACAGGAAACATTAGGAGGCGTCCGTTAACGAACACTATTTCCATCTCAATATCGCGAATACCTTCCATGTCTTGCGAAGAATAACTCACGAAGAAAATCAAACTTTAAACATTCTTAACAGACTTCATTTTTGCGTGTATAGGGTTATTTAAATGGCGAGACGTTCGGTTCTTGAATAAAAGCTGAACTAATCAGCTAACAGCTTCGAACAAGACCGGCCGTAAATGAAACATTCAGTGTCCATCAGCAATGCACTTTCTGTAATGGCGCTCACAATACGCAAATTATTTAGAGACCTGTTTCAAGTACACAGGTTATAGGTTCGCTTATGTGTAAGTACGTCTAAGTGTCATAAACTAGTGAGTGATGTTAATGGTTACATTTATCCGTAGGGTTCAAGATATAAATAAGATTAATTCTAAGGCGATCAGGGTCTATTACGCTTATCTCCTTGGAATCAATCTTCTCCTAATTATTCCACTTAAGTCTCTAGTACTTCGGTATTATTACAACTCTTCATCACCAAGGTTATTTTTTAATTTTTTTATGGTAATGGGCGGCAAACGAGCAGACGGATCGCCTGATGGTAGGCAATTACCGCCGCCCATGGACACAAGCGACACCACAGGAGTCACAAGTGCGTTGCCGCCCCTTGGAGTTGGGAAAAGGGATAGGGTGAGGAGTGGGATGAGGGGGAGGAATAGGGGATAAGGCCTCCGGTACTCTCACTCACCAACAAAACACAACAGTTTAGGTACTGTAACTTTACGTCGATTTTCTGTGAGAGGGTAGTACTTCCCCGGTCGAGCCGGCCCATTCATGCTGAAATCAGCTGAAAGGCTCTACTACCTTGAAGGTGCTGATTGGGTAACCGCTTCTTGTGCCACTTGATCTAAGGATCAGAGCGCTACTGAGCTTTGAATGGCCCGTGAAGCCGTCATTCCCGGTAGGAACCGTTACGGCAACAGAGGCCTACGGATGGTCTTTTAAAACTCGAACACCAGAGTAGGTCACACAAGTGAATGAAAGGAATGAAGAAGTAAGTATAAAACGGACATCTTAGGCTTAAAAAAAGACGCGTGCCTTTCACTTTTTATGTCTGTCTCTCTCGCTCTTAGGCGGGACGCGTGCCTCTCACTCGCTCTCATTGTGAGCGCATAACGTGAGCGGAGCGTAACGCAGTTTCTTGAAGTGTCACCCGGCAAACCAATTTATAAGACGTTGTCACGTCAAAAATAACCAACAGCCCTCGCCCATAAAATAAAAACTACTCATAGGTACACAAAAATACATACAATTTATTTAAGCATCCACATTGACTTTGAGTTAATTATACTTAGCCGTGGAGTATTTTACCCGCAAAGAAGCACTTGAGTCGAGCCTCAGCTTCAACGTAATCCGATATAACTTTCTTTAATTATACCATCTCTTTCCCTCTCAACTTGAAATTATATAAAAGCTTTCACAATACGCGGATCTTTTATTTCATACTACATTTTATAGTAAACTTAATTTGGAACTCTTAAAATAAGTCTAAAATGTTTTCAAAAAAGGTTCTAAATTATTTACTGAAAATTTTTTTTAGGTCCTACGAAGTATATATAGCCTCTTATAAGGCGTAGGTATTTTATTATACTTAAAATTCCTTTTTAGGGTTCCGTACCTAAAAGGTAAAAAACGGGACCCTATTACTAAGCCTCCGCTGTCTGTCTGTCTGTCCGTCTGTCTGTCTGTCACCAGGCTGTATCTCATAAACCGTGATAGCTAGAAAGCTGAAATTTTCACTAATTATGTATTTCCGTTGCCGCTATCGTATTTTTTGCTCAAAATTGCTAACGGTAACAGGTAGACGCTTAAAATTTTCACAGAATATGTAATTGTATATTGCCTTTCAAAATAAATAATTAAATAAAAAAAGTAAATAATAAAGGGGGGCTCCCATACAACAAACGTAATTTTTAAGCAATTTGTTACTCGATCATAATAAACAGGTAGAAACTTACAAAATATTTAAGTATACATACAACAAACGTGATTTTCTTTTATAGATGACGGTACGGAACCCTTCGTGCGCGAGTTCGACTCACACTTGCCAATTTTTTTTAATTTATACTAGATAGTCTACTAGAATTGAAATGAATTTATAATACCTAATACTGTTAATTTCAAAAGGCATATTAATAAAGAAATATATCTATTCGATACAGTTATTTGAATCCAAGTAATACATGCAAAACATGCATGCATGTATAATGCTTTTCGCATATTAATACTATATTATATGGAAGTCGTACTGTCGGCATCGATTTCCAATTAAGAGCATCGGAGTCGGTCTTCCATTTCATCATTTAATGCTTCTTGCGTTGCCATCATTCATATTTCTCTTTGTCTTTTAATGGACGTGGATAAAAGACTTTCGTTAATGAAAGAGGAGTGCGCTCTTTTGTGTTCACACTGTTCATTCGGACGGTAAGTTATGATACCATCGACCTATAATGTTGGATATAGTTGGGTAGATAAACTGTCGGTTGCGTGATGTGTTCTTTAGGGTGTATGGAAAAGGTGTGGGTTTATGTTGGTCATCAATAGGTCATATAATTATACAGGTTCATTCGTCCTGCACAAAATTTTTCGAAAAATGCTATTGGTCTGCTAGTTTTAACCTTATGGCATTATGAGACAATTAAAGTAAGTCTTATATGTATAAAGTCAACGATATACATACATACATAGACTCACGCCTGTTTCCCGGAGGGGTAGGCAGAGACTACGGAACGCCATTTGCAACGATCCTGACATATCTCTCTTGTTTCATTCACTTCCATCAGATTCCTCATGCATGCTCTTCTGTTCAGGGTGCTTCTAACCTGTCCTGTTTTTAGGATGTCTCCAATCTGCCCCCTTAGCCAAACGGCATTCGATTAACGATATCGCTAATCGCTATAAGTGCAAAAATGTATGGAACTGACATAAGCCTTCGGTATATCACGTGGTCAACGAAGAAGAAATTCCTTATGTTGTCATGGCAACCAAACGTTAGCGAAAGTAGAAAACTAACGAATGCCATTTGGCTAGGCCCTCAGCATAGACTAATATATTATACCTGGAAAGCCCTCAGGTCAGAGAACGTCCGCCTAGGTCTTCCCCTTCGTCCTGTCCCTTCAACGATATAATATACTTTAATTTCTAAGTGCATTACAATTTGAACGTTTCTGTGCAATAGTTTGGTATTGACTATGACATGTAGGTGACGTAGGAAAGTTAGGTAGTTGGTGCTCAAATTGGTGCTCAGTAATTTGTCACGCAGACGTGAATCGTTCCCAACGACCCAAAAATATAGTTACCGAAAAATCTTGTAACACTATGATTCAAACTATTCTTATAAGCAATCGAGCATGTTATATTCGATCATTTTTGAGTACACATTGCCTAAACGATAACCTTTTTTCGTTACACTGTCTAAAGCAACGCAAGACCAATCTAAATAAAGAAGAAACATTTTAAATCACGGTGGCAGATATCCTGTAAGCCGTTGTTGTTTCGCGTGCACATCACGGCGTAAGTATCACGTTCCACGGTACAGTAAGCGAAGCTTTGAGGCTGTTGACACGACAGAACACGTGCACAGAGACAGAGGTACAGAGCTCACTATGCACCTGAGCGTATAAGCACACTACTGACGTGAATACACTACCAAAACAGACAAGGTTTACTGAATTAAGAAGATGCATTTTGGTACTTTGTGATTGCTTTCGACAAAATACTTTAGCCTAGTGGAGATGGACATAGCCCAACGAGAAGTGGACCGGACCGATTCTTACCTTGGCTTTGGTCAGCAGTCGGATTTTAGTAGTTAGCCTAGTGGAGAGGCCAGACTGCTATGCCGACGGACTCAAGGTTCAATTTCACGGTGCGCATCACTGACTTTTGGAACTAAGTATGGAACTGTTAAAAGTGATAATTAACAATTTAATTCACACATAACTTCGAAAATTCTGTTGAACGTGTCGCGGGTTTGAACTTGAGACTCTTTGCGAAGCAATCTGTTCTTCTTTCTCTCTGTCTTTCTTTCTTTATTCAATAACTACCCTTTAATAGCAAAAAGTGAAGATATTTTGATGAATAGCTGGATTTATCGTACTGACATCTTCCTATTAAAAGCAAGCAACATCGTCAATATTGTAAGTTTCTATTTCTTCGTTCGCGAAACTAATAAGCATTCACAGCGCTTTGTTTCGTGGCGTCTTTGTTAAAAACAAACGAGCTATTACGGGCCATTCGGTCGTACCTTGAAATGTTTCGTTACTCAGTATACAGCGTTTGACGTCACTGTAACTGACCTATTGTCTTGGTAACTGACCTACGCTATATACAAGTATTCACATTACTGAAACGCTATTCTGTATGATCGACTTGTACTGTATGGTGTGGATTTAATTCCCACATGGGCAACCACAAGTTGTTGTTTTGAGTCTTGGTGTACCTACTTTGTGCCTCTTGATTGCATGATTGTAAATTCTTTAACGACAAGAGTGGACTTATTAGGTAATATAAGTTTTAAAAAGTAAAGGAAATACTTAGGATTATTCTCGTCGTAGGCACCCTACATCCAAAATTTGATCAACAAGCGATAATCAGCTAGATTCAGGTTCAATTATTAGTTCGGCTAATACGTTATAAAGTTATACTGCTTGAAGTGCAGTGACGATATAGTTGGTAAAACGTTCGCATTTAAATTTCATCGCATACATCGCAAAATGATATTCTTTGGGTACATCACAATAACATCACTTTCTGCATGTTAACGCTGAATGTATTACATTCATGTAATGGACATATTTTTTTTAGTCGTATATGAAACAACTGAATCTGAGATGCTTACACAAATGTCACCACTTCCTACTACGCGTATATTATTCATTTGACTAATAAGATACAAAAGTTTTTTAAATCACGATACCTAAAAATAATAAAAAACATTTAATTTTTTTTTATAGACTCACGCCTGTATCCCCGAAGGGGTAGGCAGAGATGTAATATTACATCCACATTTCGCCATGAATTTTTAAGTCCCACGTAAAAGAGGACGAGCCTATTGCCATACCGGGCACATTACCAGACTCCGTGCTGCTACTGAGAATTTCCTAACGGAAAAACCCAATAACACTTGCCCGACCCGGGAATCGAACCCGAGACCTCCCAATCCCACGCGCACATTTATGCCGCGAGACCAACGAGACAGTCAGTTAATTAAAATTATTATTCTAAACACGCTATACATCGCGAATAGGTACTCTGAGACACATCATACAGTTTAGTATTTACATTTATTTGCCACAACATACTACCCAGACTCCCGCCAACAGGTAGCTTAAAACCGAGCACAAACTCCAACACGCTCCTGTTATTAATCCAACTCATATATTTATCATCAAATACCAGTTTAAAATCTATAAATACGCCGCGTTTAATGCGCGCATTATAGTATTAATGAGTAAGCCAAATGAATATGCGTACTGCTCCGCATGAAGTATGCATAATAAATATGGTTATGCGTGTTATGCGTCCTGCATGCGGCGGTAGTGATCATACTCATATATTACTATTAATAAACAATCAAGTTATGACATACCTGGATGTCATTTGCATAAGTACCGAGGGCATATGGCATAAGAGTGTTCATCTATACGTCGTGAGGTGTTGGGTCTGATTAAGAAGATAGAAAGGACTTTATAATGTGGCAAGGTTTATGTAGTGTCTGAATTTGTAAGCAATAACAAAACAAAAGAACAAAATAAGCCCACTCACTTCAAAATTAAACATGTTGTTTGTTTTGTATATCTGCATATATGTATACGATTGTAAAATTAAAAGGCTCTAAAAGATTTCGTCGAACTGAAACTGGAGGCTGGGTTAACAGGATGTGGAAGCGGCAGCATGGGTTTTCTGTGAATATTGGTAGGTATACCAGGTGATCGCCCTTTCTCAATTGTAATAAAATGACAATGATTTTATCTTTGACCGATAGAGTAAAGAATAGTGTGATAAGAGAGTGGTGTGGAAAAAAAGAAGATGTAGTGACAAGCATCGAGAAAGGCATGTTAAGATGGTTTGGACACATGGAGAGGATGGATGACGAAAGACTGACAAGGAAGATATATAAGGCAAATGTGAATTGGACAGGACGAAGGGGAAGTTCTAGGCGGACGTTCTCTGACCAGATTGGAGACATCCTAAAAAAGGGCAGGTCAGAAGTACCCTGAACAGAAGAGCATGCATGAGAAACTTGATGGAAGTGAATAAAGCAAGAGAGGTATGTCAGGTTCGTTGCAAATGGCATTCCGTAGTCTCTGCCTACCCCTCCGGGAAACAGGCGTGAGTCTATGTATGTATGTATGTGTAAAACCAATATAACGTGATAAAATCAGTAAGCTATAGTTAAATTCCAATATAAAGACATATTATATAAAAGTCTAAATCCGTATACCTACTAGATGATACATTAGAGATCTAATAAAGTCTGATAAAGTAGAGATCTGTGGAAAAAGAGGGGGAGGCCTTTGCCCTGCAGTGGGACGCTACAGGCTGAAAATAAAATAAAATAAATAAATAGATGATACCGGATAAGATAAACGCGTCTAAGAAAACAAAACTAATCAGCTTTTCACACAACTTCCTCACAATAATTTATAATATAAAGTTTCCCAATAATTTATTACATAAAGTTAGTGGAAGTATCAATCATTGCTTTCGGTTCATTTTCCTTACACTCGGCTCTCAGAGAGTAAGTATAGAAACCCCTTGAATGCTCTGAATGAAAGGTGATTTTTCACCGGCGGTCGAGAGCTGTCCGCAGTTGCCTTTGATTGTGGATCAAACTCTCTAACACTCTCCACAGGAATAAGAGGCAAATATTTTTAAAATCAATTTTCGTAGCAAAGCTTTTTATATATAAATCAATCTGCTGGGATTAAGGCTTTACAAGATTTTTTTTTCAAAGTTGCTAGCAGTTTAGGTTTGAAATGTTTTATTAAATAATTCATCAAATCTTGGCTTGAGTAAGCTGTAGTGGGATTTTCTGATTTGATGGCGTCATAGTTTAAGTAGTCCCCTCACCGTTTAGCACTTCGCACAGTATTCTGGGTTTGATCTTCAAACGGGTCAGGTACTTATATAAATACATAAACACTTTGTGTGATCCACAAACTGCTGTATAGGGTCTGGTTATTCTTTATGTATTCAATAAATAATTTAAAATATGTGCATAATATTTATGCTTATTGGCTTCCGTACGTCACTATGGCAGGCTCCAGTGGATGGTCAGTGCCTGGTCCTTAGGACAAGGCAAATACTGAACTGGTGGCCTGATTGCTGTATCTGTGGGACACATGACTATCAGTGATTTACTTGTTTCTTTATATTTTCTATATTTTATACTTTTTCCTTTACACACAGTGTCCCTGTAAGCTGCAAGCAATAAAGTTTTCTTTCTTTCTTTCTCTAATATTGTTTAGTACATTATAAAAATATTTTCTTACGTTATCAGCTCAACGATTCCTATTCCTGAAGAAACTCGGCGGACCGCTCAATATAATCCGAAACGTTTGTGTAGTGGAACCCTGCACAGTTGTTATACAAAACACACAGTAAGTATACAACAGCGTATGGGGCGGGCTTTAAATTCAATTTACAGATACACGTTTCTAGTGCACTGTTATACCGTAAACTTCCACACAAATTGTGTAGGTATACCTAGGTATAGGTACAACGGTATTCTTACTATAGCGCAAGTCGGTTCTCAGCTTGATAGAATTGTTGAGTTAGGTAAGTACATAATTTAGCACACGCATCAAAGACATAGACACTTATTTTAATTAGTGTATTCCAGCGTCCCTTTACATAACCGCATACACTTCATAAAGAAACAGAAATAAACTTACTCTCATGTTACATGAGATGATAATCTGTCCATTCTGACATAGACATAAGACGACGTGTACTAATTAGTCTATTACCCTGCACTCCATACAACTCCTTAGCACTAATTTCTAAAGCAACTGACATAAGCTTACACTCCCGTAAAATATGTTAGGAATAATTTGTGTGCAAAACATGAAACCGAAGCGGGCACATGTCGGCAGTTTATAAAGCGTGTACATATGTGTAAGTGTGGAGAACGTTCGCACTTATTCAGCAGCCGCGATCGAGTACGAAGCGGCGTGACACACACTTGCGCTGAGTTACTTCTTTGTGGCATTGCCAAAATGTCCTTTAGGAAAATGAGGATATAACCGTTGTAATATTATAAATACAGCGTAAACTGTAGTTTGATTTCAATGTGTATTCGCCTAAACCAAAAAATTACAGATATTATAAATTAGAAAGTGTGTATTGTTAGAACTTCAGATCGCTCCGAATGTTTTAGTGTGATTTTTGTGCGTGGAGATAGTAAGAGGGCTGACAAGTGAAATATGCTTGTATTTAAAATTTAAATATTTTTGTGATATTTTTATGTTTGTAATTGACTATAATAATATAAAATAACCAAAAATTATATTATAAACGCGAACATTACGAGTTCTTTTTACCAAACAAAACTTTACAACTACACTACACACTCTACATAAATTCGCTCAAGTGAGCTTCTTCTACTCATATGTGAAGACCGAAGTTTGCAACGAAAGTTGCTCGAAATTTAAAAGTGTCAATATTATTGTCCCACAAAATCCTACATCATGGCGGCACTAGTTACAAAACGAGTAAGTGAAGCGATTCGGCATCGAGCGCCGCGGAGAGCTTGTGCACTGTCGACTAAACAAGAGTCGCGATCCTCACCTCGCTCATACTGCTACAACACCGCGCTTCATTGCGTTGAATAACGCGACACCGCGGTACACCACGCCACACTGCGCAACACTACGCCACACTGCACTACACCACACCACACTGTGCTACGTTGCGATACAGAGCGCAACATCATGCTACATGGTGAAACACTATGCCACACTGCGCAACACCACACCACTGCGCTACAGCGTGCTACACAGCGCGACGCCACGCTACATCGCGCCTCAGCACTTCACACCGCGCTACCAAGCGCGCCACATAGCGCCACAGCACGCTACACCGCGGCATAACTCACCACGTAACACCACATCGTGCGACACCATGCTACAACGCGCTACACCAGGCTACAGGGTACCACAATCCGCCGTAAAGCTCTATAATGCACCACACAGCGCTACACCGGGCCGACTCAAGCCTGCCTTCAGTAACATAATGACAAAGGTGCACTGTGTGTCAACACACTCGTTGTACTCGCCCTTATGTAAATCTACTATGTAAGGGCAGCCACGCTTCAATTTTACGGCAAAATACAGTCGAAATACATAATGGTGATTGTGACTCTTTATCATAATTACTACAAAATGTATTTGGGGTAGCCCTTTCCTCTAACTAGATTTGGTTGATTTACAGTTTCCATGAATTGATTTCTAGTTAGGAGTTTATGGTGTGTGATTCGTCTGCAGAATATTTGGGGATACTGGCGGCATCGTGCGCTTACTGAGGCTCAGATTCACGAAATGTATAGACAAATATTTATTTTATTTATTAGGAATTACAAACAGTGTCACAATAATATACTTAAACAACATTCCACAAATAAGCATGAGGTATATGTGCACTCACAACGTTATTCACAAAATATACACTTTGTAATGACAACTTTGATCTCTTGATAAAATACACATAAAACATAAAAAAGGCTCCAGTTCCAAACTAATGACTTTGTCATTTAATTGCGTTAAAAATAATAAAATAAATATAGGTATACATAGACACCTACTGCTGCGAAACTATGTAAATACGACTGCATTTTGAACAAACACAGGCAAAACGTACTCGAAATAATGTTAACAGTGAGCAATTGAAGGTAATTTTATGCTTCTTTGTTGACTTAATAAAGGCCCCTTACAATTACTACTTCAGTCTTTGCCAACCAAACACTTCAAACGTATAGAACTATAGTGAAAAGTTAAAACAGCTGTTACAAAATGAATCAGAACAATAATTATAAAAAGCTAGATACCTAGCTAGCTAGACTGATATTCTAGTCTCAAATTAATTGTAGGCGATTTTCTCCCACGTGCATGAGCAAGCGACACTAAAACAAGTGCAGATTCCTTCAGCCATAATCATTGTCTTTTACTAAATTACTTTTCCTAAAAGAAATTTAAAAATAGTGTCTGTGAGTCGCCTGTTTCGTTCGGTGACTTTTAAATGTGCCTGTACTGGTTCTGGGAAAACTTTTTTGGGAGTTTTCATTAGCAGACCAAATATAACAAGGCGCGAAAATTTTCTTTTAAATGTTATATTGTTCACAATATACATATAACTTAACGCATTGCGAATGGAATCGCAAAATCTTTGGTGACATTGCCAACCTGGCAAGTTTTACTAATGTTTCTGTATAATTCATCTATGATCTACTTAAACCTACTTGAGACCATATTATGTGTTTGTGAGTTTTCTGGCTACCACAGTATAGTTTCTTGGTTTCTACTCAGTTTAGAATCAGTTGGCATGTGTCATCTGTCAGAATAGGTATATTTTTCTCCAGATCTGCTCGCATCAAGAACAAACCGTCTCCTTACAAGCTCTGAGCGCCATTACTTTCTCTTCCATTTCAACCATCATAAACCTAATTGGTTATTGTTTTTATTATGCACAGCTGTAATATGTGAGATCGGTGCGGCGCGGGATGCGCGTCCGACATACAGTGTGTTTCATAAACCCCCGTCTGATCTCGAAAGGTCATATTACTGACTTATCAGGCATACCAGGAAAAATAATAAAAAAAATCTAGGTCATCATAAAACATCAGAATAAATTTCCTTAGCTGAGTGCTAACGAGAAACATTACCCCGAAATTGGCGAAAATTCTGTAAACTAACAACACTCCCCTCAATAGCGGAATCCTTTATGATTCTTAAGGCCCATCCACACGGCACAATTTTACCACTGATCAAATTTTCAATGGAATTGGCTTTGCCCGTCTACACGACACAATCAAATGACTGAATTTCATTCCGTCCACCCAATTGGTTAAAATCTGGTGGTCCGCACTCCCGATGAACTTGAGTTGGACGACTGGCGTCTGCACGTCACGATTTAATCAAGTGATTTAGTCAAGTTGGACGTAAAATTGTGTCGTGTGGATAGGCCTTTAAATTTATTAAAAATTGTCGGCTTTCGCCGCTTACCGTGTCAAAGGGCATGCCGCCTTTTTAAAATAGTGCAATTTTACCGTCAAGCGAGCCGCCGTACACAAAGGGACCGCTCTAGTGATGTTTACGATCAAGAGATAATATCGATTTATTTAATTTTAACATGACATGTTAAAACTAGAATGATAGCCTGCTAGGCTACTAGGCCAATGATAGCCTAGTGATGATACCAACGGATTGCCGTGCAGAGGGTATCGGGTTCGAATCCACGGCGCGCATCAAATACATAATAAGATAATAAGACTTTTCCAAGTTACGTGCGTAATAAATAGTTAATATCCCTGTGTCTCGGAGAGCACGTTAAACCGTCGGAGCAACAGTCATGAAGATCTTTGACAGTCATCACGCGGAGTCAGTACCCTTAAAAAAACTGATTCTAGTCTAAACCATGGAATGTTTTTATTTATTAACAGCAAATAAAAACATAAATTTACACAAAGCTGACGTTTAAGGGGTTTAGCTACCGATATTCTATCAGGTAAACAATAACATAAAATATCGATAGAAACAGTACTCCAGTGAATACCATTTGTTACATCTCTAATTATTTACCTATTTGATTTACGAATTAACTATTTGCCTACTTGAACACTCAGTCTTTCGCTAGCTTTCCTTTTGTTTAGACTTCCGCGTGAAATAGTAGATTCGTTAGGTATGTCATATTCAAACCCTGAATACTTTAACATGTTGATGTGCTTAGGTAGGAGTGAATGCAATTATGCAGGTGCTCGTAGAGAGTACGAGGAGCGGTATGCCAGACCACGGGGTCTACCCGTGCCGTCGGAGCGCGCGTTTCAACGGCTTCACCACCGGGTGTACAACACGGGCAGTGCTCGCGATAATTCGAATCGCAATCATGGTGGCAGACCACAAAGTAGCGACGGTGTAGTGGAACAGATCTTACAATTATTCGCTGAGGATCCCACGCAGAGTACCAGGAGTGCGGCACGTGAACTGGGCACCAGTAACGCGCGAGTGTGGAGGATATTAAAAGAAGACGGACAGCATCCTTTTCACTACCAACGTGTTCACTCACTTATGCCGTCGGACTATGCCCACAGAAGACAATACTGCAACTGGCTACTTGGCAAAGTAGAAGAGGATGCTACGTTCTTGGAGCGCGTGTTATTTACCGACGAATGTTCATTTGTGCGGACGGGTGTTTTCAACTGTCACAATGAACACGTCTGGGCTGTTGAAAATCCACACGCGATGAAAGAAAGCCATTTTCAACATCGTTGGCGCATCAATGTGTGGGCGGGAATCCTCGGCGACCGTATTATTGGTCCGCATTTTTTAAATGAAACCATGAACGGTACCAATTATTTAAGATTTTTGAGGGAAGTTCTAAGTGACGAGTTAGATTCGTTGCCGTTAAGCTTCCACCGCAGCTTGTGGTTCCAGCACGACGGTGCCCCACCTCATTTTTTACGAGCTGTGCGTGAGTATCTTGACGCACAGTTCCCTGGCAAGTGGATTGGACGAAGCGGGCCTATCTCGTGGCCACCAAGATCACCGGACCTAACGCCTTTAGACTTTTACTTGTGGGGACACGTTAAACAAATAGTGTACCAAAAACCGTGTGACACTGAAGAAGAAATGCGTGCGCGTATCGTTTCTGCTTTCCGAAGTTTAAACCCAGGAGTGTTAAGAAGTGTGCGTTCGGATATGGTGCAAAGGTGCCGTAAGTGTCTGGACGTGGGCGGCGGACATGTGGAGAATGACCGTCGCAACTTACAGCAAGTTGATATTTTTATCAATTAAGGTAGGTACCTAGTTACGTAAGATTAAACCAATTAAAAAGTAGGTAGTTATTAATGTAAGTACCGTAGTCATAGCGCGACGATTTTCTCTTAGATGGGTGACCGCGTGTGACATTACATGAAAGCGCTTCCGGGCGGCCCGTAAAGCCGCATCCAAGAATCGTTAGGCCATGTCGTAGGTATTCGAGCAGTTTGAAAACAGTGACACCAGAGTTGGCCACGCACTCGCACGAAACAAACAGAAAACCTTAATACTGTACTTTGTTTTACGGAGTTTTGCCCAAACCGTCGAAGCAAAAGATCAGCTGTTGCATCAAGTGCATAAAATCTGTTTATACCTAAAATAATACTTGGCACGTGTAAAGGACGATGACGCGCGGCGGCGGCTTTTGTCAAAGGAGGCGGTCGGTTGGCCTATGCACTCAAAGGCGCCGCTTTTGCCGTCAAATTTTTATGAACTTTAGGTAGATACCTAGCTAATACGATTTATGAGTCTTTAGTGTTGCCATGGGTAATCTGATATGATATTATTTAAAATTAATTAAATTTACATGGGAAAATTTTATGTTGAATTTCCGTGAAATAATGACAAATATCTCATCATTTTACGCTACTCTACAACCCCTTCATTGATCGGACGGATGGATATGTAACACCCTGTATAAGGCGATGACACTTACAATATATGCGCATATATACGCGATACATGCTGCATTACAAATTAACTTGCAGAATGCACACATTGCGTACCGTCATAATCGTGATGTAGATCTTATATAATGTCTCAAAGACAATGAAGCAAACGTAAATGTATCCCAAGCAAAGAAAAAGAGAGTAATTCCTGTGCACCCTTATCTAATTTTACTATTTGCTTATAAAGGAAAGGTTTTTCACCCGAACCCGGCGAGCATGTATGAAAAGAGTAATGAATGAAGAGGAAGCGAGTTAGGTTTGTAAGGACAGAAGCAAGTGGTGCTATGTTGTTTCTACCTACGCCGATGCAAAAAAGTATACGAATGTACATATATAATTATGGATGAATGGTCGTTTATACTATTCTAGTATTACTTCATTATGGTGCCCCCTAACTCTCTGTTGATAAATTACTGATCGATCTCATTATAATAATTATTTCGGAAACATTTATACTCACCCCAGGCAGTCTATAATACTTTCCGCTACTAATATAAATGCAACAGTTTATGAGGATGGTTGGAAGTTGGTTACTCTTTCACGCCAAAACTGCTGAGCAGATTTTGATCTAACGTTGCAGTAATATAGCTTAATCATCAAAATAGCTCTTTCTACCTCTTCTTAGGTTTTGTCGCGATAAAAAACACTCCACTCGGGTGGTCTCGTGGCCAGAAACTAGTCAATAATTATGTCATCATATACATATAGGTACATAGGCTCAGGTGTATTTCGCGGTGTATTAGACAAAAACTACAAACTGCCACTTGGCACGCTTCTAACAAAACTTTTCTTCATTCAGTGTGGTCACATTTGTCATGCACGTCGGTTATATTGGCTTTCCTCCAGAACGCTTCTGATTTGGGCAGACAAGCTTTATTTTCATCTGCGCTTCTTACAGCTGGTCCATTCATACTTATCTTATGTAATTGGTTGTTTGTAATGTTTATTGTCTTTTCATTGTAACGTAATTGTATGGATGGTGCTTTTGTTAAGAGGGTAGTTTTACACCATAATGGTTTCGTGTGGTCAGTAACCTAATCTTTTATTCGCGATAAACTCACCAGTCCATTCCACTCATCAATCGGTTTTCTCATGCATTTTTTACCAATAGGTAGACAAAATTATGTACTTGTAAGGTTTAACTGTATAATTTGTGTACTAGTACTACTAGCGAAGATATGGGTCGCTAGATGAAGATAAGTAACACCACATATAGAATAAATAACTCAATACACCAATATTTGTCTGACGAGTAGATGGCAATTAAACCTTCCTTCTTCGGTTTAACAGTAAGGGTTACCACGCACGACAGCAACCGCCCAGGTGTAAAAATAAAAATCCTTAACTTGTCTACTAACCCTAATAATAGATTTTAAGCTTTCGTGATTTGTGGCTGTATGGTCGTCCATCCGTCTGCCACGATAATTTTAAGTCGGTCAAAGCACCGAAGAAAATAGAGGAAAGAGGTATTTGTAACCTAAAATCTGTAAACCCACTAACTAAACTTGTATGATATAAACATATCATGTATGGCTCAATGTAACGTGTAAGTAGTGTAATTTTCCCCAAGAACCCATTGTTCGGACAAAGCTCTTCAGCTTAGTCCGATCGATTAGTCACTCGCCAATCTCTCGGGTAGATATCTCGAATCTTTGCCTGTCACTCGCTCCTCGTTTGCTACTCGGATGTGGATTGATGACGCACTTTATCTGTACTCAACGTATAAGTGCAGTACGTTCGGAAATTTAGTAGCACTTTATTGAATGTGTCAAAGGTTTAGGATTTGGATGTATTGGTATTTCACGCTTTTTTCCATTTATATTACATATCCATTCATAATGACAATGAAATATCTATTTTAATTTCCACAAGGGGACTGAAATTACCAAATGTTCAAACTTAATTACTATAGTTGAGACAATGCTTTTTTACATCCTCTCCGTTCATTTGCAATATTATAATTAAAACATTTAGTAACATTTCATATATATATATATTTTTTTTATTTTATTTATAGACTCACGACTGTATCCCCGAAGGGGTAGGCAGAGGTGTAATATTACACCCACATTTCGCCATGCATTTTTAGGTCCCACGTAATAGGGGGCGAATTTCCTTACGAGAAAACCCAATAACACTTTGGCCGACCCGGGAATCGAACCCGAGACCTCCCAATCCCTCGCGCACATTTATGCCGCGAGACCAACGAGGCAGTCAGTTCATATATATGGTAAAGCTAAAATAGATGCCTCTTTGATATTGAAGCAAACAGGGTGCCAAGAAATGCGTACGACATTCAACAATACTTAGCCCTAATATAATCCATGCAAAACTAAACTCTACATGGTTACGGCTACAACATATTCTCAGAAACACTTCACATAAAGACTCAAAATTCGCGCCCACTACAGTCAAACGTAATTGAACACAGCTGCTACGCAAGTCCAGCTGTTCACTCATTAAACTTAATATGTACATACAATAACAACGATAAAGCCGAGCAAAGGGGTACATACATACATACATACATATACTTACGCCTTTTCCCGTCGGGGTAGGCAGAGACAACAGAACGCCACTTGCTTCTATCCTTACAAACCTCACGCGCTTCCTCTACACTCATTACTCTTTTCATACATGCTTGCCGGTTTCGGGTACTTCGGACCTTGCTGTTTTTAGGACGTCCCCAATTTGACCGAGGAATGTCCGACGAAGTCTGCCGCGACCGACTTGCCCACACACATTTGCCTTATAAATCTGATTCGTCATTCTTTCTTCACTCCCATTAACGTCTTGAAACAGACACGATCCTCTAACGCTTGAGCTGAGTTGACGAATGTCGTTATCTAGTTATCCCTGTGGCGTTATACCCTTCGCTGCTTGATCGTTCTTTATTTTTCACGAACTTGGCATTACCTGCGGAAGAAAGAGAAAAATAATTAATAAACAATTAAAACGAAGTTATTGGCATAGACTGTTGATAATACAAAAACGAGAAAAAAATATGCATTCACTGAGATACATATTCTGTCAAAAATTGATTTTAAACTTTCGCGATTTGTATAGGTACATCATACAATATTACCATCTGCGACCACGACCGTTGCAAGCCGGTTGAAACGTAGGAGAATAACAGAGGTATTTATGCCTTTAAATAAGTAAATAATCGCTAAATAAAATGTAAAAAATATTGCAATATAATTATGTAGTGTAGGTAAACGAGCATTTAACTCAATCTGTTAGTTACGTTTAACGAGATAAGGGTATTACCCGAAACGACGAAACGGCAAATTCGCTTATAATATCGATAATTATTTACGGACTATGCCTATTTTACCAAATTCTACAGAAGATGATGCAATAAATCGAAATCGACTTGTCTGCTAGGATAGATGAAAAATTAAGTCATCACATGTGCTAGCAAATTACTGAGAGGTTGGTTTCAAGACTGGTTTTCAATGGCAAACGTGTGAACATGCGTTGGGTTGGGAGTAAGATGTGTGGCAAAAAGTAAAACTATCTCGCAGAATGTTTCAAATAGTAATAGCAGTTATTATTATAATGACGGCAAATATTGCAAATACGGGATATAATAATTATGAATATAGCAAAACTATGAATTATTTTACTTATTTGATACCGATTTTTCTTGGGTGGTTGCATAAGTTTAGATTTTGGATCTTTGTATGAGGTTTCTATAGTGTTAAGGTTTTAACGTTACAAATGTACATTAATGCACATACAGACTATGGCATGTGACGTGTCATCTGATTGCTCTAAAAACTCAATAAATACAAAAAAACTAAACTATGAGCAGTGTATCAATGAATACTTACAAACTAAACTATAAAAGGGTTTAGAACGGGCTATAAAAGTTATATAGAACGGGCTATAAAAGTTATATATGTAGGTACCGTATGTATATTTGCCTCGACGTTTCGGCATGGGTACACTAGCAACATTATACGAAACATAATGAATCCAGCTATAAACTGAAGAACAATCACGACTGTAGTTATTCTCAACACCAGTAGATACTGGCAGTAAAACATTCTAATTAGCATCTATCAAACATTAGCAAATACCAAACTGTTAATAAATCGACACGCATAAAAATTAACTGATTGATATGTGTATGTGAGTGTGTGTGTGGACGTCCGTATTAGTGCGTTTATTATGGTAAGTAAGAGCCCCTGAGACATAACAACCCTTCATTACGGCCTGGTCACGAGATCGGTCTAAGCGGCGAGGGGCCGGACAGGAGCGATGTACATGGCGCGTTTACGTTTAAGCCGCGGCGTACATGTACATCGAAATCGCTCGCCCCTGCCGCGGCTCTCACCGGTTAGACTGATATCGTGACCAGGCCGATACTCAGTCAAGTTTATTCAAAGATCATCATCATCAGCCTACCGTAGTCCACTGTTGGATATAGGCCGATTCGATGGAACGCCACAGAGCCCGAGTTTTAGCTCTCAGAGTCCAGCCGCTGCCAACATAACAGCTTTGCATATATCGTCAGTCCAGCCAGCCGAAAGGTCGTCCTACACGTACATTGGGGGACAAATAACTAATATAAGACATTGGGTACACTTTCGCTCCTTTCTTCAACGGCCTGTACGTTCCTTTGCGGCCTAAAGGCGCCACCGCGTCTAGTCATGTACTTAAAAGCTCTCCGTGCAAAATATCGATAAATTATCGCTTATACCTGGCAAATACGTCTATAACAAATGGTGCTGGTATTATTTTTCTGTACAATGAGAATAACAAACAATTCTTAGATCCTAGCCTACTTGATTGATCTTAGTTCTGGTTTTGTATGTTTGTAAATATCTCGGCATACAGATGATTTATGACTAGTGCGGCAGTTCTCTTTATAATAAAATAAAATAACTAAAAATATCACCAGGTGACTCACCGGAAAACGTGGCGGGAAACTCTTAGAATTATAAAAATAAAACTTTCGCGCTCGGCCATTCACGAAATTATTTCGGACGAGATGCATAATGGCCGCCCACTCTATCGACGTCGGTATTTTTTGTTCTCAAGTCCCGAATGGCAACATTGACACATCGCACTTATCAGTTGACTCTTATGAATAAATACTATTTTGATAATTGGCTCCACGTATTCTTGTCATTTAATTAAAATTGAAAGTATGGGGACGATACATTAAAAATTAAACTCCAAAATATCGGTGTCAAAAACTTTCACGTAAGTGTAAGATACTAAGTGATATATGTGTACTAGTAGTAGGCGTTCGAAACGTCTCGCGATATACTTAAAGTGTGACCAACTATTTCACATACATAATTATAAATAAAGAAAATCTCTGACGATTTTAAGTCACCTGAAAAAGTGAAATTTACAATACAACAATACCGCATCTATTAATTCGTTCACTGTAATTTAATTAAACAAAAGTCCGTCTATCAAACCCTCCCGTTTCTCACAATAACATCAACAATGTCAGTTATCAACGTCCAATTTCACAGCTGAACAACGTTTAATAAGACGTACCAAACAAAATGGGTGCAATGCTATAAAATTCTTTCTTATTTCTGTAATGTTCTCTTTTGTCCTCATCGGGCCTTTTTCTTTGACGGGCCTTTTTCCATGGGAAGGCTTTTATTGTGATACGCATTCTTTTAAATGTGCCCTCGGATTAAGACATCTAAACAAAAAGGGTTTAGATTAAAAAACATACGAGTATGTTATGTAGCCCGTTATGTATTATTATCAACAAGGAAACGGTTCAACGCCGACATATTATGTATTGCTGTGTTTGGTAGGATTGAAAACCACATCATATTTTTTCATACGACTTGTCATTATTCCTACCATATCACCTGCGAAGCCAGATTTAGCAGCATTGACCATTAAAGATACAGTGAAATCCGTACAGCGAAAATATGTCAGGGGAATTATTAACTTAGCTTATTCTGCATCCGATTTTATTTTATTTTTACACAGTATGTATTTATTTTGAGAGTGTCCGCCTTCTATAAAAAAGTATCAGTGCTTATATGGCTGTCTACTTTTGAAATTAAAACCGCATTTATAGCACGTAAGTTCAAAAATATTCATTACCATCTTTTGCATTTACCTAATCAATGAAATCACACAATCAACGTCCGCTTTCCAAGGTATCTAATGTTTCAATCCTTCTCTTTGTGAAAGTTAGAGCAATTTCCCGAGCCGTGGAAACATGGCTGCTTGTTGGTCAACTTGTAATAAACATCGTTGTGTTGGACGTTCGTTACTGTCTCAGAGCTTTTCAATGGCCTCTTGTCACTAAATCGAGTTTCGCGAGTGCTTGAACAATCCCACCTCGGTTGGAGTCGTAAATGGTTCTAGTGGCGTGGAAATATTCTGAGATATTGTTTAAAGATAACTGTGTTTGGCTGCATGATAGTGTTGTGGTTTAAGTGACAGCTTGACATAGTACTGAGTGAGAGGTTCGATTCCCACACAAGAATACCTCATGCAACCCACAGATTGCTGTTTTAAGTCGTACTTACTGCTTTAAGTGCCTGTTGGTTATATGTTTTTACAGTGTCGATACAGGATTTTTTACTAAAGAACTCTTGTTTTGTAAACGTGAACTAAGAATATGTGTGTGTAGAATATACACACCTTTTATTTTACTTCGTTAGTAAATCTTGCGGCTAATCGTTAATATGTTTTTCTTTTTCTTTTTTTCTCTTGATTGTTTTTTTTTTCATATAAAAATATACATATCACAATTTATAATAATGGATAAAACAAATAAGTAGGACATTTAATAAGTATCGCGTTTTTATAACTGTGTCCGGCAGATGGCAGTGCAGTCACCCAAAATAAACGAGCCTAAATATAGCATGCGAAATATGAGTGCAGTATGACCCTACATTATACTCCTAACAAAACACTTATGTTGCGTAGTTTCTTTGTGGAATGTTATTTCCATGAATTTATTTAAATTCAGAAATGTTTTGTTTTATTTTCACCTTACCTGATTGGACTAACTTGCTTAGTAGGGTATAGGGCAACGGCAACCCAGCCTACTAGACGGCAGACGTAAGGCGAACACTTTCTGACAACACGTTAGACTTATACGTCTTACATAAGACCAATCCCAACACTAGTTATGAATTATGACGTATCGCAAATTTGAACCGGCCAATTAGAATGCATTTTTTCAGCCCCCTTCGCCCCGCATACCTCACCGCTTTGACAGAATTGTTTGTTTGTAGAAATGAAAACATAAAGTCGTTGGTATAGGGTCAATAGATTAGTGCATAAATTACTGAGATAAAATGACATCTGTGAATTTCATCAACATCAACGAACATCTTTGCTTGGTGTTTTGTTTTATTTTACTGATTGCTACGCTCCTCACGCTTCTTTACCTGGACGTAAACTTGTCAATTCATTAATATTTATAGCAATAAGATCACTTACAAGTAACAATTATATTAATAACAACGTTGCGCCAACGTTACATCTAAATAACACATTAATTTGCGTGTATCACATCTGCGAAGGATAGCGATCATCGGCCGCTGCCCTGCTATTAGTTATAACGAGACGCACGTAGCGCTAACTACACTTCACACCAGTTTAATCGAAGTTTCTGTTTTACATTTAACCCCTCACATACATGTGCAAAGATAAACCAAGTCCAACACCAACACAGATGCGACACTCCGTATATGTACACAACAAACAAAGAACGTTTCTACCTACACAAGCGCCGTAGTTCAAATGTTACAATGTATTAGATTTGTACTCCTTTGTCCTTCCCAAATAGCTACAAGGCAAGAGAATTACAAAAACGTCGAACAGGGCCTTTTGGGACGTCTCACAATGTTTCTTTTGCCCTAGATCTGTGATAAGAATTCGTATTTCTTTGCGTCGTTACATACTGATGTTGGATAAAACAAATAACAATATTTAGTTTGAAAACATGACTTGTTGTAAAGATCACATAACTTGATAAATAAACACATATTAAGTATTATTTACATAACGAGTACCTACTTATTCGTTCAGCTTGCTTATATCAATAACAGAATTTGAATGATAAAAACAAGAATTTCATTTATTCTGTTTTATTAACTCTGTTTTTTCACGAGATGAAAAAACAGAGTTACAGTAGATGTCACAACTGTTATTTACAAAATATACAGACTACCTCACCATCTATGCTTCTCTGATTTATAACAACAAAATTTGGTAACGTTTATTAGCGGCTTGTTACTGTAAGTAAATGTACTATATTAATATTGTTACGAATTGAAAATAACGCCATCTATCAGTGAATGGGAGAACTACATGAGATTAGATGTATCGTTTGTTTAAGGCTGTTTCATCTATCCTCTAATAGATGGCGTAGGTGTAAATAGAACATTTACGCAATTCTAGAAACACCTTACACGTTTCCAGAAATATCGTGAGTCGTCTCGAAAAGCCTAGTGATGTATCCGGCCAGTATAAATAGAGCGGGAGCGAACGGACCGGACAGTAACAATTGAATACGGAAAGCGATCAACATCAAGCGAAGGAAGTAATTCGGAAGTGTTTAGTGGTGTTTTATTAGTGTTGTTCTAGTGGTGTGAATAGTGTGTTTTACTAGTGAAGTGAAAATTAAGTGTGTGTATCTAGTGTTATACTTAGTGTTTGTGGTAGTAAATAAAGTTCAGTTTTCTGGCATAGTGAGTTATAATTTATCGTCGAACCCCAGCTCGTAACAAATTGGTGTCAGAAGAAAGGGATAAATTATGCCGGTTATGCCGAAAGAAGAAACTGAAGGAGTGCGCACCAGGAACCAGCGCCAGCAAGACCTGGACCAGAGACGCTTCGGAGACGTTCCTTCTCCATCGTCTGGTGGATCAGGCGACTCCGCGGCTGCAGTGGAGCCTGCAAGCGCACACTCCATGGCGGTGCCCGACATCGCGGCTCTGATGGCGTTCATGCAGGAGCAGGCGCGCCGCCTGGAGGAACAGCTTCAGCGCGACAAGGAGGAGCAGGCTCGCCGTCAAGAGGAGCACGCGCGCCGTCAGGAGGAGCATGCGCGCCGCCTGGAGGAACAGCTTCAGCGCGACAAGGAGGAGCAGGCTCGCCGTCAAGAGGAGCACGCGCGCCGCCTAGAACAACAGCTCCAGCGTGACAAGGAGGAGCACGCGCGCCGCCTAGAAGAGCAGGTGGTGCTTATGAAGGACCTCAGCGCCGCTGTAGGGAAGGACTTGAAGGCGGTCAAGGAGGAACTTCAGCAGCATGAGGCCCGTATCAGCGACATAGAGAAGCGTTTACACGACCACCACGAGACCTGTGTTGCTGAAGTGGAGAAGAAGTTGCGTGGGCTCGAAGTGACACCAGCGGCTGTAGCGCCCTCACCTCGTGGATTTAAGGTTCCACCATTTGATGGCTCGTCATCATGGTCTGCATACAAGATCCAGTTCGAGGCTGTGATGCGATCGAATGGGTGGACCAAAGAACAAGCCTTAACCGCCCTAACCTTGGGCCTTCGCGACCGGGCCTTGACAGTGTTGGAGGCACTCGGGCAAGACGTCACCTACGAAAAGCTCCTGGAGGCGCTGGAGGCGAGATACGGTGACGCGCACCTTGAACACGTTTATCGTGCTCAGCTGAAGGACAGGACACAACGCAACGGAGAAACTCTGCAGCAGTGGGCTCTAGAGGTGGAAAAGCTGGTCAGGAAGGCATACCAGTCGTCTCCTGCGCTTATTGACGGGAACCTCGTACAGGCGTTTACGGATGGGATCCGGGACCTGGAGGTAAGAGCAGCAGTGAGGCTTGGGCACTTCAAGGACCTCAAGGACGCCTTAGCCCACGCTCTGGAGGTGGAAGCAGTGCGACGCGACGACCGAGGTCACCGTATCAGGGAAGTCTTGTCATCACCTCGGTGCTACAACTGCGGAGAAAGAGGCCATATCCGTTTGAGCTGCCCAAAGCGTAGGCAGCCTGGTGACACCCTGTCTCCACCAAAGGGGTCGCCTGATGTGCCTGCCAGGCAGCGAGAGCAGGGAAACGAGTAGAAGCCAGGACTGCGGGGCGGGTGCTGGCTGGTAATGGAAGAGCCCCAAGTATCTCGATCTCGCAATCATGCGACGGGAACAGCCTGATCATCGAAGGCGAAATTAACAGAACACCATGCAAGCTGACATTGGACACGGGTGCTTCTCGGACAGTCGTCGGCTTCCATCTGGCAAGACGGGTTCTTCGGGGCTGCTTCAGGAACAATGAATGTGTGAATCTGAGAACAGCTACCGGTCAGCACATAACCGTCCGAGGTGAAATGGAGGTGGATCTGAAGCTAGGCAACAAAATTTACCGTCACAAAGTCATCGTGGCCGATATAGTGGACGACTGCATCTTGGGCCTGGACTTCATGCGGAAGTATCGCTGCGAGATTGATGTTAGCCAGGGAGTGTTGAAGTGTGGCTCGGAAGAAGTCTTCATGGAAGGTGCAACTTCAGGAAAAGTGTACTGCCTGAAGAATGTCATTCTTCACCCGCGGTCGGAAACTGTTGTACCAGTTTGTTTATCAGGAAATTCTGGTCGAGGGAACCGCTGCGTACTAATCGAAGGTCTAGAGAAAGAGGCCTCCTGGAAGATTGCACGAACCTTGGTAAGGGGTACAAAAGTTTCATCAGTACGCGCACTGAATGCAAGTGACAAGGAAGTGTCGCTCAAGAAAGGGACGGAATTGGGCACCTATGGAGGAGCGGCTTGGATGCGTAGATGTCAAGAGCAACCTACCAGCGCCAAGGTTCAGGGTGCACGATTCGACGTGTCTACTCTTTTAGAGGACTGCGAAAGTACCCTGTCGGAGGAAGAGAAGACCGAGGCTCAGAAGATGTTGAAACGGTTCGCGGATATTTTCTCGACCAGTGATGCCGACATAGGGAAGACAGCACTAGTCCAGCACAAAATAAACACGGGAAGTGAAGCACCAATTCGCCAGCGACCAAGACGTGTGCCAGTAGCACGGGAACGTGAAGTGGAAGCTATGATCGACGGTATGGTGAACGAAGGCGTAATCGAGCCTTCGTCCAGCCCGTGGTGCTCTCCGGTTGTCCTAGTTAAGAAGAAGGATGGCAGCATGCGCTTCTGTGTAGACTACCGCCGATTGAATGACATCACGAAGAAGGACAGCTACCCGCTGCCAAGGATCGATGACACACTGGATACGCTGACGGGGATGAAGTGGTTTTCTACCTTAGACCTAAAAAGTGGCTACTGGCAGGTGGAAATAGATCCTCGAGACAAAGAGAAGACGGCATTCTCCACAGGCAAAGGACTGTGGCAATTTAACGTCATGCCCTTTGGATTGTGCAACGCTCCGGCTACTTTTGAGAGACTGATGGAGCGAGTGCTTATGGGACTGATTGGAGACGCCTGCTTGGTCTACCTGGATGACATCATCATCGTGGGGCGCACCTTCCAGGATCACCTTCGAAACTTGGAGCAAGTGCTGTCAAAAATACGAGGTGCTAATTTGAAGCTGAGTCCGAAGAAATGCGCGTTATTCAGACGGCAAGTGAACTTTCTAGGACATGTGGTCTCGGAGAACGGTATTCAAACTGACCCGGATAAGATCATTGCCGTGAAGGAGTGGCCAGTTCCAGAGAACAAAACGCAGGTCAGAGCATTCCTCGGATTATGCTCCTACTATCGACGGTTTGTGAAGAACTTTGCTGACATTGCTCGACCTCTTCATAAGCTCACCGAAGACAGAGTGCAGTTCTGTTGGAATGAGAGCTGTGACGTTGCATTCCAGAAGCTTAAGGAACATCTGTGTACTGCACCTATTCTAGGCTACCCTGACAATGAGCATGAATTCATAGTTGACACAGATGCCAGTAACACCGGAATTGGCGGCGTGCTGTCACAGAAGAAGGGTGATCAAGAAGTTGTTATAGCATACTTCAGCAAGACCTTATCCAAACCCGAAAGAAACTACTGCGTCACCAGGCGGGAACTCTTGGCTGTAGTAAAGACGTTGCAGCATTTCAACAAATACTTGTTGGGCCGTAAATTCCACCTGCGAACCGACCATGCAGCGCTGAAATGGCTACTTCAATTTAAGGACCCAGAAGGACAAGTAGCTAGATGGATTGAACTACTGCAAGAGTTTGATTTTGTAATACAACATCGCAGCGGCAAGTCCCATGGTAACGCAGATGCCCTATCGCGTAGGCCGTGTCCCGACCAGTGCAAGCACTGTAGCCGACAGGAAGCAAAGCAGGCAGCGCTAGTGAGGATGTTAAAGACGGATCTAAGCGACGAATGGAGAGAAGCTTTGCAGAGTGCTCAGCGAGATGACAAGGATGTACAGCCGATTCTTGAATGGAAGAAATCAGATGCGCCTAGGCCCAAATGGAGTGATATCGCAGCAATGAGCCCCATCACTAAGAGTTATTGGGCACAGTGGGAAAGCTTGGTCGTCCAGGATGGAGTTCTGTGCCGCAAATGGGAAAACGCTCGCGGTAACCAGTGCCATTTGCAAATGGTAGTGCCCAAAACTAAGGTGCCGGAAGTCTTGCAGCTCTATCACAATGGTGCTTCGGGAGGTCACATGGGAGTTAAGAAGACCCTTACTAAGATCCGGGAGCGGTTTTATTGGCTCCACTGTCGAGATGACGTCGAGGATTGGTGCCGCAAATGCACAAGTTGTGCGGCTGTCAAGGGGCCACATACTCGAAGCAGAGGTGCATTAAAGGTGTACAATGTGGGAGCTCCATGGGAGCGCATAGCGTTGGATGTCGCTGGGCCGTTTCCTGAGAGCCAGGACGGAAACAAATACTTCTTGGTTGTGATGGATTACTTCACGAAGTGGCCTGAAGTGTTTGCAATCCCAAATCAAGAAGCTACCACAGTGGCTGATAAGCTGGTGCATGAAGTCTTTTGTCGGTTCGGGGTGCCCTTGGAAATCCACAGCGATCAAGGCCGGAACTTCGAATCTGAGGTGTTCAAGGAGACTTGTCGCGTAATGGGTGCACATAAAACCAGGACCACGGCTTATCATCCGCAATCAGATGGCATGGTTGAACGGTTTAACCAATCACTGGAAAGGTACCTGGCGAAGGTCGTGGAGAGCAAACAAAGAGATTGGGACAAGCACATCCAACCATTTCTCCTGTCATATCGCAGTGCGGTCCACGAAACTACAGGAGTAACACCAGCTTTTGCCAATTTCGGTAGAGAGCTCCGTTTACCTGCAGACCTTATCACCGGTATTCCACCAGAATCTCCACGCAATATAACGGATTACGCAACCGAGCTACGCAACAGGATGAACGACGTATACGAGCACATCAGGGAATCTGGACAACAGATGTCTGAGAAGATGAAGACTCGCTACGACCGGAAGGCAAACAACAAAGGCTTCGATGAGGGATCATTGGTGTGGCTTCATAACCCAGTACGAAGCAAAGGAAAATCGCCTAAGTTACAAGCCAGATGGGACGGGCCATATCGCATAATTACCAGGATGAACGACGTTACCTATCGAATCCAGAAGGGGTCGCGAGGTGCACCGAAGATAGTTCATGTGGACCGGTTGGCTCGTTACTATGGGTCTAACGATGTTCGAGACGAACACGTTTAAGAGGGAGGCCGTGTTACGAATTGAAAATAACGCCATCTATCAGTGAATGGGAGAACTACATGAGATTAGATGTATCGTTTGTTTAAGGCTGTTTCATCTATCCTCTAATAGATGGCGTAGGTGTAAATAGAACATTTACGCAATTCTAGAAACACCTTACACGTTTCCAGAAATATCGTGAGTCGTCTCGAAAAGCCTAGTGATGTATCCGGCCAGTATAAATAGAGCGGGAGCGAACGGACCGGACAGTAACAATTGAATACGGAAAGCGATCAACATCAAGCGAAGGAAGTAATTCGGAAGTGTTTAGTGGTGTTTTATTAGTGTTGTTCTAGTGGTGTGAATAGTGTGTTTTACTAGTGAAGTGAAAATTAAGTGTGTGTATCTAGTGTTATACTTAGTGTTTGTGGTAGTAAATAAAGTTCAGTTTTCTGGCATAGTGAGTTATAATTTATCGTCGAACCCCAGCTCGTAACAATATGTTCGAGTATTTAATATTGTGTGTGTACAACATTCCTTCAGGTATCTAATTATAAACAATCATCAGCTTAACTCATTGTTGGATTATTCGGAATATTCCGATTCGTGAATTTATCTGACGATTCATGAATATGTTGGAGCAATAATTAATATGTATTATATCTTAAGGCTAAGGGAGGCCCATCCTAAGGTTTTCCACAACGAAACAATACATCGTTCTTCCATAAACAAAATGATTCACTGAAATTGAATAATTATCTGGCAATTAAAGTTACAATTTCAAAAGTTTAGGTACGTACGTACGTACTCCTCGTTAATAATAATTAATTTAGCTGTAAAAGAACTTAAAGGTCATAAACATTTCATTTCAATGTTTTAAAAAAATATATTTTCTTCTTTCCTTTGAAGTATAAAGGCAACTTTATAGGCCACATGTCATAACACTCAAAACGTAGAAGCAAATCTCAAGAGACCAGCACACTTTCGTAAAGTTATGCCTCAATCTCGTTCCGATTACAAGTCATATCTCGACATTATCCCAAGTATTTATACAGTATCTTTAAATACAAGCGCGCGCTTGTAAAATACAAAGAGAATTGCGTAAAACGCGTAATTTGAGGCAGCGTAAACATGTAATTACGTCGACAGGTTCCTAGACTATAATTAATATACTTATAACTTACATATGTGTACACAAGTTAATAGAAAACAACATAATACTAGTTGTACCGGTTAGTAATAATCTGTTTGTATTAATATTCAAAGTGCACGGTTTGTTGCGATGTATGATTGATATTGTTACGAGCTGGGGTTCGTGATAAATTATATACACTATGCCAGAAAAACTGCACTTTATTTACTGACACAATACTAAGTATACACACACTTAATTTTCACTTCACTAATAAAACACACTATTCACAACACTAAACACTTCCGACTTATTTCCCTTCGCTTGATCTTGATCGCTTTCCGTATTCAATTGAACTGTGTTGCCTCGCGCGCTCTCGCTCTATTTATACTGGCCGGATAACATCACTAGGCTTTTCGAGACGACTCACGATATTTCTGGAAACGTGTAAGGTGTTTCTAGAATTGCGTAAATGTTCTATTTACACCTACGCCATCTATTAGAGGATAGCTGAATTACCTTCAAACCACCGATACATTCAATCTCATGTAGTTCTCCCATTCACTGATAGATGGCGTTATTTTCAATTCGTAACACGGCCTCCCTCTTAAACGTGTTCGTCTCGAACATCGTTGGACCCATAGTAACGAGCCAACCGGTCCACATGAACTATCTTCGGTGCACCTCGCGACCCCTTCTGGATTCGATAGGTAACGTCGTTCATCCTGGTAATTATGCGATATGGCCCGTCCCATCTGGCTTGTAACTTAGGCGATTTTCCTTTGCTTCGTACTGGGTTATGAAGCCACACCAATGATCCCTCATCGAAGCCTTTGTTATTTGCCTTCCGGTCGTAGCGAGTCTTCATCTTCTCAGACATCTGTTGTCCAGATTCCCTGATGTGCTCGTATACGTCGTTCATCCTGTTGCGTAGCTCGGTTGCGTAATCCGTTATATTGCGTGGAGGTTCTGGTGGAATACCGGTGATAAGGTCTGCGGGTAAACGGAGTTCTCTACCGAAATTGGCAAAAGCTGGTGTTACTCCTGTAGTTTCGTGGACCGCACTGCGATATGACAGGAGAAATGGTTGGATGTGCTTGTCCCAATCTCTTTGTTTGTTCTCCACCACCTTCGCCAGGTACCTTTCCAGTGATTGGTTAAACCGTTCAACCATGCCATCTGATTGTGGATGATAAGCCGTGGTCCTGGTTTTATGTGCACCCATTACGCGACACGTCTCCTTGAACACCTCAGATTCGAAGTTCCGGCCTTGATCGCTGTGGATTTCCAAGGGCACCCCGAACCGACAAAAGACTTCATGCACCAGCTTATCCGCCACTGTGGTAGCTTCTTGATTTGGGATCGCAAACACTTCAGGCCACTTCGTGAAGTAATCCATCACAACCAAGAAGTATTTGTTTCCGTCCTGGCTCTCAGGAAACGGCCCAGCGACATCCAACGCTATGCGCTCCCATGGAGCTCCTACATTGTACACCTTTAATGCACCTCTGCTACGAGTGTGTGGCCCCTTCACAGCCGCACAACTTGTGCATTTGCGGCACCAATCCTCGACGTCATCCCGACAGTGGAGCCAATAAAACCGCTCTCGGATCTTAGTAAGCGTCTTCTTAACTCCCATGTGACCTCCCGAAGCACCATTGTGATAGAGCTGCAAGACTTCCGGCACCTTAGTTTTAGGCACTACCATTTGCAAATGGCACTGGTTACCGCGAGCGTTTTCCCATTTGCGGCACAGAACTCCATCCTGGACGACCAAGCTTTCCCACTGTGCCCAATAACTCTTGGTGATAGGGCTCATTGCTGCGATATCACTCCATTTGGGCCTAGGAGCGTCTGATTTCTTCCATTCGAGAATCGGCTGTATGTCCTTGTCGTCTTGTTGAGCACTCTGCAAAGCTTCTTTCCATTCGTCGCTCAGATCTGTCTTCAACATCCTCACTAATGCTGCCTGCTTTGCTTCCTGCCGGCTACAGTGCTTGCACTGGTCGGGACACGGCCTACGCGATAGGGCATCTGCGTTACCATGGGACTTGCCGCTGCGATGTTGTATTACAAAATCAAACTCTTGCAGTAGTTCAAACCATCTAGCTACTTGTCCTTCTGGGTCCTTAAATTGAAGTAGCCATTTCAGCGCTGCATGGTCGGTTCGCAGGTGGAATTTACGGCCCAACAAGTATTTGTTGAAATGCTGCAATGTCTTTACTACAGCCAAGAGTTCCCGCCTGGTGACGCAGTAGTTTCTTTCGGGTTTGGATAAGGCCCTGCTGAAGTATGCTATAACAACTTCTTGATCACCCTTCTTCTGTGACAGCACGCCGCCAATTCCGGTGTTACTGGCATCTGTGTCAACTATGAATCCATGCTCATTGTCAGGGTAGCCTAGAATAGGTGCAGTACACAGATGTTCCTTAAGCTTCTGGAATGCAACGTCACAGCTCTCATTCCAACAGAACTGCACTCTGTCTTCGGTGAGCTTATGAAGAGGTCGAGCAATGTCAGCAAAGTTCTTCACAAACCGTCGATAGTAGGAGCATAATCCGAGGAATGCTCTGACCTGCGTTTTGTTCTCTGGAACTGGCCATTCCTTCACGGCAATGATCTTATCCGGGTCAGTTTGAATACCGTTCTCCGAGACCACATGTCCTAGAAAGTTCACTTGCCGTCTGAATAACGCGCATTTCTTCGGACTCAGCTTCAAATTAGCTCCTCGTATCTTTGACAGCACTTGCTCTAAGTTTCGAAGGTGATCCTGGAAGGTGCGCCCCACGATGATGATGTCATCCAAGTAGACCAGGCAGGCGTCTCCAATCAGTCCCATAAGCACTCGCTCCATCAGTCTCTCAAAAGTAGCCGGAGCGTTGCACAATCCAAAGGGCATGACGTTAAATTGCCACAATCCTTTGCCTGTGGAGAATGCCGTCTTCTCTTTGTCTCGAGGATCTATTTCCACCTGCCAGTAGCCACTTTTTAGATCTAATGTAGAAAACCACTTCATCCCCGTCAGCGTATCCAGAGTGTCATCGATCCTTGGCAGTGGGTAGCTGTCCTTCTTTGTGATGTCGTTTAATCGGCGGTAGTCTACACAGAAGCGCATGCTGCCATCTTTCTTCTTAACTAGCACCACCGGAGAACACCACGGGCTGGACGAAGGCTCGATTACGCCTTCCTTCACCATACCGTCGATCATAGCTTCCACTTCACGTTCCCGTGCCACTGGCACACGTCTTGGTCGCTGGCGAATTGGTGCTTCACTTCCCGTGTTTATTTTGTGCTGGACTAGTGCTGTCTTCCCTATGTCGGCATCACTGGTCGAGAAAATATCCGCGAACCGGTTCAACATCTTCTGAGCCTCGGTCTTCTCTTCCTCCGACAGGGTACTTTCGCAGTCCTCTAAAAGAGTAGACACCTCGAATCGTGCACCCTGAACCTTGGCGCTGGTAGGTTGCTCTTGACATCTACGCATCCAAGCCGCTCCTTCATAGGTGCCCAATTCCGTCCCTTTCTTGAGCGACACTTCCTTGTCACTTGCATTCAGTGCGCGTACTGATGAAACTTTTGTACCCCTTACCAAGGTTCGTGCAATCTTCCAGGAGGCCTCTTTCTCTAGACCTTCGATTAGTACGCAGCGGTTCCCTCGACCAGAATTTCCTGATAAACAAACTGGTACAACAGTTTCCGACCGCGGGTGAAGAATGACATTCTTCAGGCAGTACACTTTTCCTGAAGTTGCACCTTCCATGAAGACTTCTTCCGAGCCACACTTCAACACTCCCTGGCTAACATCGATCTCGCAGCGATACTTCCGCATGAAGTCCAGGCCCAAGATGCAGTCGTCCACTATATCGGCCACGATGACTTTGTGACGGTAAATTTTGTTGCCTAGCTTCAGATCCACCTCCATTTCACCTCGGACGGTTATGTGCTGACCGGTAGCTGTTCTCAGATTCACATATTCATTGTTCCTGAAGCAGCCCCGAAGAACCCGTCTTGCCAGATGGAAACCGACGACTGTCCGAGAAGCACCCGTGTCCAATGTCAGCTTGCATGGTGTTCTGTTAATTTCGCCTTCGATGATCAGGCTGTTCCCGTCGCATGATTGCGAGATCGAGATACTTGGGGCTCTTCCATTACCAGCCAGCACCCGCCCCGCAGTCCTGGCTTCTACTCGTTTCCCTGCTCTCGCTGCCTGGCAGGCACATCAGGCGACCCCTTTGGTGGAGACAGGTTGTCACCAGGCTGCCTACGCTTTGGGCAGCTCAAACGGATATGGCCTCTTTCTCCGCAGTTGTAGCACCGAGGTGATGACAAGACTTCCCTGATGCGGTGACCTCGGTCGTCGCGTCGCACTGCTTCCACCTCCAGAGCGTGGGCTAAGGCGTCCTTGAGGTCCTTGAAGTGCCCAAGCCTCACTGCTGCTCTTACCTCCAGGTCCCGGATCCCATCCGTAAACGCCTGTACGAGGTTCCCGTCAATAAGCGCAGGAGACGACTGGTATGCCTTCCTGACCAGCTTTTCCACCTCTAGAGCCCACTGCTGCAGAGTTTCTCCGTTGCGTTGTGTCCTGTCCTTCAGCTGAGCACGATAAACGTGTTCAAGGTGCGCGTCACCGTATCTCGCCTCCAGCGCCTCCAGGAGCTTTTCGTAGGTGACGTCTTGCCCGAGTGCCTCCAACACTGTCAAGGCCCGGTCGCGAAGGCCCAAGGTTAGGGCGGTTAAGGCTTGTTCTTTGGTCCACCCATTCGATCGCATCACAGCCTCGAACTGGATCTTGTATGCAGACCATGATGACGAGCCATCAAATGGTGGAACCTTAAATCCACGAGGTGAGGGCGCTACAGCCGCTGATGTCACTTCGAGCCCACGCAACTTCTTCTCCACTTCAGCAACACAGGTCTCGTGGTGGTCGTGTACACGCTTCTCTATGTCGCTGATACGGGCCTCATGCTGCTGAAGTTCCTCCTTGACCGCCTTCAAGTCCTTCCCTACAGCGGCGCTGAGGTCCTTCATAAGCACCACCTGCTCTTCTAGGCGGCGCGCGTGCTCCTCCTTGTCACGCTGGAGCTGTTGTTCTAGGCGGCGCGCGTGCTCCTCTTGACGGCGAGCCTGCTCCTCCTTGTCGCGCTGAAGCTGTTCCTCCAGGCGGCGCGCATGCTCCTCCTGACGGCGCGCGTGCTCCTCCTGACGGCGCGCGTGCTCCTCTTGACGGCGAGCCTGCTCCTCCTTGTCGCGCTGAAGCTGTTCTTCCATGCGGCGCGCCTGCTCCTGCATGAACGCCATCAGAGCCGCGATGTCGGGCACCGCCATGGAGTGTGCGCTTGCAGGCTCCACTGCAACCGCGGAGTCGCCTGATCCACCAGACGATGGAGAAGGAACGTCTCCGAAGCGTCTCTGGTCCAGGTCTTGCTGGCGCTGGTTCCTGGTGCGCACTCCTTCAGTTTCTTCTTTCGGCATAACCGGCATAATTTATCCCTTTCTTCTGACACCAATTTGTTACGAGCTGGGGTTCGTGATAAATTATATACACTATGCCAGAAAAACTGCACTTTATTTACTGACACAATACTAAGTATACACACACTTAATTTTCACTTCACTAATAAAACACACTATTCACAACACTAAACACTTCCGACTTATTTCCCTTCGCTTGATCTTGATCGCTTTCCGTATTCAATTGAACTGTGTTGCCTCGCGCGCTCTCGCTCTATTTATACTGGCCGGATAACATCACTAGGCTTTTCGAGACGACTCACGATATTTCTGGAAACGTGTAAGGTGTTTCTAGAATTGCGTAAATGTTCTATTTACACCTACGCCATCTATTAGAGGATAGCTGAATTACCTTCAAACCACCGATACATTCAATCTCATGTAGTTCTCCCATTCACTGATAGATGGCGTTATTTTCAATTCGTAACAATATCATCCTCAGCGCGATGGCGACGCGGCACCAATTGTAAATAGCGCTGCGCCCTCAGACAACTGTACGCTCTGTTTTATTAATTAGCTCTTTGTTGGCCAACGTACTAATACTTAGAATACCTAGAAAATTTATAACATTGGATGAACACTGATATTTATACCATAGCCAGGTTCGGTGAGAACAGATAACTATCTAGAGGGTCTCTATTAAATATTACATAGGGAATGCAAATCTCGCGAGATTTGGGCTCAAGCGAGATCTCGCGAGATTATGAAGCCAATCTCGCGAGATCTCGCCAATTTCGAGATCTCGCGAGATTGGCACTATGGATCTTTTTTTTATGTAAATAATCGCAATATTTGATTAATTAGGACAAAAATAATAACCATTTTAAGTATTATAGGAAACATTATTTATCACGAATTTTTCAATAGACTTTTATGCTTCAAACATTGTTTGACGTAGGTAGGACCTATCTGTCTATACTTTTTTTAATAAAGTTTTATGAAGTAAACTTTTACGGACGGATCTGTCAAATAAGAAAGGAAAGAAACAACCAGTCTTCGCTTCTAATTTCAAACACAAATATTTTACTAATAAAACATTTATTTTATAACAAACAAAACAACGAGAGGTCAAAAAATCTATGTTACTAAACTGAGGTATTATTATCAATTAGGTAAATAAAATTATATCTACTCCGTAGACCTTTTAGATATTACAGATTAATTAACAAAATATACCAATTAGACAGACTTTTAGAAATTACTAATTACAGATCCTAATTAACAAAATATACCTACCAATCAAAGGAAAGATTGGTTCAGTTCAAATCACAAGCCATTATTACGAATTATTTTCAAAGTAGCTCCTTCAGAAGCACAATGTCCAAAGAATCGTCTGCTAAACGGCTTCCTTTTCTGTTGGCCAGATAACCAGCCGCTGAGAAGGCCCTTTCGGATTCAACGCTAAATGAAATTCTCGCAGTTCTCAGGCAGACATCCACGAACTGCAAAAGTTTGCCTTTTAACCCCCCGGACTCGTATAAATTCATTTCATTTTTTTATTAATGCCAATACCGACAGATTGCAACTCCGTCCGAGTCAGTTCGCGCTTCTAATAAGACGTTTTTATGCTCGAGTGCAATCTCGTAAATCTCGCGAGATCTCGCCCATTTTTCGACCGAGATTAATCTCGCTAAAAAAGGCCGAGATCTCGCGAGATCTCGATCTCGCGAGATCGAGATTGCATTCCCTAATATTACACTTACTAAACGACGAAGGAAAACATTGGAAACAATTTAATACGGACATAACTTCGAAATGTCAATGGTTCGTGCCGTTAGTTCAACTCTGCATGTTAGTCTCCACTAAGATATCGTTACCTTGCTGATATTAATAATAAGACTTTCCTCTAACATAACATATGTATTCAACCGTAAGGAACTATTCAATTACATCAAATCAATAACAGATACTCGCGTCAAAGAAACGAAAACACAACATAGTAGGCACGGGATACATCGTAAATCTCTCGGGTCCTTCCTTGTTTGCTGGCTCTCCTATGATAGCAGAAATTTCAATTTGTGCAATCCCATTTTTTATAACAAAAGCCAGATATTACCTCACTTGGGCCGCTCGTAAAAAATATATAAAAACCTCCGCGTTCCTTTTAGACGTTTTAAGGTTTCGTTACATAACATTTAGGGTATGATTTCTCATAAAACTTTGAGTAACGGTGACCATAACTGGAATAGTACTGCAGACCTTACTTATGCTTACTTGTGCTGCAGTTATTTTTTATTGAAATGGAATGTTATGTTTATTTCTCAGTTGATGTTGTACACATTTAGCGTTGGTTTCGCGGCATAAATGTGCGCGTGGGATTGGGAGGTCTCGGGTTCGATTCCCAGGTCGAGCAAAAGTGTTATTGTGTTTTTCCGTTAGGAAATTCTCAGTAGCAGCACGGAGTCGAGTAATGCGCCCGGTACGGCAATAGGCTCACCCTCTATTACGTGGGACCTAAAAATTCATGGCGAAATGTGGGTGTAATATTACACATCTGCCTACCCCTTCGGGGATACAAGCGTGAGTCTATAAGTAAATAAAAATAAAATAAAAAAAAACATTTAGCGTGGAATCAGACTATGCTTTGCAAAATGCGGTCGTATAAAAGAAAAACTTTTTAACTGACAAGTGGAGTCTATACCTATTATTGGGTATTATTTGTGTCCATTGCTTGTATGATTGTAAAATTGCTCGTTATACAAGTTGTATTTCTAGTGCAAAAGCTCTCATTTAAAAATAAAATAAGATGCATCGATGACCACGGCCACGTTGCATCAATTATAATTGAGTGAGATCTTCTTTAGATAATTTTTTAGTCTTCGTCAGTATGAGTCAGTTTCAGTTAACTATGAAAACTCACTAGTATCTGCCAATATAAACGCAAAACCATGCCAAGATGGCAACAAGGCCAGTCAATAATAATATACTATCAGATATTTCGTTCCAACTAAAACGCGTAAATTTTATCTAAAAGTAGCTGACCCGGCAAACGTTGTTTTGCAAAAATTTTTTTTTTTTGAAAAATAGATGTTGGCCTATTCTCATAGATACCGGATAAGCACAAAAAATTTCATCAAAATCGGTCAAGCCGTTGCGGAGGAGTATGAGAACGAAAACTGTGACACGAGAATTTTATATATTAGATAAATATGGAGGTATACGTTAAAATAACGGAACGGTTGAACAATATTGTTCCCATATTGATAGAGAGCAGTAAGGTTAATTGAATGTTAACAAAAGTGTTCATCTGGTGGGCTAACTAATTGGCAATCAGCGTAGCATCGGCTGCTGCCCAAGAGTCGACACCTCTAGATGAGCAACCGATATCATATTGTGCACCGATGTAATCGTACTAAAAGTGACATTTTATGATGGACAGGATATTGCAATACTTCGGCCACATAGCGCGCCGAGGCACAGATAACCTCGAAAAGCTCATCATAACTGGCAAAGTGGATGGCAGGCGACAGAGAGGACGAAGCCCGTAAAGATGGTCTGACCAGGTGTCCGAAGAACTTCAAATGCCGGTGTCTCAGGCTCTCCATGAAGCACAAGATCGTAGCAAATGGCGAAGCCTGCTGCAGCGTTTCTGCCGGAGCCACGATCCTCAGCAGTGAGGGACCGACTTGAGGAGGAGTATTATCGACTAGATCACGCCCGCAGCTACGCCCATTTTTTCAAAATTTAATAATTTCTACCTGAACCCGTGAGACTTTCGAGAAATACCTTCACAGTGCACCACTACGGTCCCCAAGGAAAACACATGCCAAATTTTAGCTTCTTGCGCCCAACAGTTTTGGCTATGGCTTGCCTGTCAGAGCTACACCCGGCTATAATTAGAGCTACTTCCTACTGCTCCGCAACCGTGGTCCGTACCGTGATGTTATATAGCCCATAGCCTTCCTTGATAAATGCGTTATTCAATACAAAGGAATTATTCAAATAGCACCAGTAGTTACCGAGATTTGCGCGTTCAACAACAAACTCTTTAGCTTTATAATGTTAATATAGATAAGAAATCTCGCTAGTGTTCCTTCTGCTTACAATCATGTAAGTATAGTAAATTTCAACCACGGCGACCATTCCCTATAAAATACTCAAATTTTAATATTCGGGTAAGTCCGGGCACCACAAACAATTCAATTAAAAATATACGTTAAAACACTAATTAAAATTAATATTTTCTTATTATACTTACACAAATATTATTATCACCAATATTATTTAAAATGATTTTTAATAAATTACTTTCATTAAAATAATCACGTTATGATAAATTCATATCGAAGGTCATATTTTTTAATTTTGATATGTGGTAATAATATTTTTCCATAATGAGATAAAATATTATTAATAATCAGTATTTCGTCCTATATTTTATTTCACTAATTGTACATAGATTCTAACCGATAACGTAAATAGCGCTAGTATATAATAATATTAACTAGTACATAGAGTGCGCGTTGTAGACCAAAAAATATCAGAACACGGATCAAGAGATCACTCACAGAACAAGTACACTTTTTTGCAATTATATAATTCGCTAGAGGATCATCATCATCTTCTTAGCGTTATCCCAGTCTCAAACTGAGGTCCGCTTACTAGTCTAAGCGGATTTGGCTGAATATTAGCTTTTCTACAGAGCGACTGCCTGTCTGACCTCTGCAACACAAAGGGATAGCAATATTACATGATTTAGTAGACTAGTGTCAGTTTATTTAGAAGGTAGGTACTGACGCCCTATAACGACTGTCAAAGATCTTCATGACAACCGGGACCGACGGCTTAACATGCTCTTCGAGGCACTGGACAAGCGATAATTAAGAATTCAATACGCACATAACTCCGAAAAGTCATTGGTGCGCGCCGTGTATCCGAACCCGATACCCTCTGCGTGGCAGTCTGTTGGTATCTCCACTAAGTTATCGCTTCTTTTTTATTATTCGCAGATGATGCCCGCAATTTTTAACTTAAACCGTTTCATTGCGATCGCGTGGCAATTTAGAGCAATCCCTTCTTTGTGCACCCCTACGTCCCCAAGGAACAATCATTCCAAATTTCAGCCTTTTGTGCCCAGTAGGTAGTTTCAGCTGTACATTGTCTGTCATTCAGCCATTAATGCAAGGATGTTATTTAATATACGTTTCCTATCGCTATGATGAAACGAAACCTTTTTACTAACCCTGAAGGAACAGCCACCGTTGTTGATAATTTATAGAGTTGATAACACTTAACTGGCAGCAACTTCAAATGCTGCGTTACTTTTTGGACACCTGCTACAAGAGTCGTTAATCCACAAAAATGCTCTAAAAGTCTGGTAGACAGCAACTGAAACTTGCGCCATAGAATCTACAAGGCAATGTACCGACGTAAATAATTACTTTAAGCATAAATAAATAATATAATTAGCATCTTTATCACAGTTGACATCTTCCAGCTTATACTGCTTGAATAAGAATGCCTGCAATTATAATAAAAAAGTCGTTTCCAGTGCGCTTACGTCTCGGTATAGGTTATTGATGTTCTAGATTTGCGTGCGCGCATGAACGAACGCCTATAAGGGCTGGTCTATGAGAGCGATGGTGACTGCGATGCGATACGATACGACAATTTGCGTAATAATCGTCTTGTACATACACAATCGCTTTATGATCGCAATATCTTAGGATTATGGGTGCTTTTCCAAATTAATTGTGATATGCTACGAGTGTGTGAAAGCTAAGCTACGCATCTACGTAATTGTTACCACTAAAGCTAAGCTATGTAGCGGGCTAGTAAGATATGATAATGTGCCGCTGCGAGGTAGCTGTGCGAGGAAGACACTTAGCCCGAGTTGCTGGTGAAAAACGTGCAAATAGTAGAGATATTCTGCTCTGTACAAATCATACAAAAGACATAAGACAGTTCTGTGTGAACCGATGAATAAGATTGGTGAACATCAAACGCATCATCAGCACATCTTTGGTGGAAACGGCTAAAGCCTAGTCAATGATAGCTACACTCACTACGATGAGATATGAATGTGGATTGAAATCGCCTCGTATATATACATATAATTGCTTCGTTTTGTCGTATCTTAGGATTATCGCAATCGCTTTCATGTGTACGAGGGCTTATGTTAGTGCAATCGACGTACGCAACGACCTTAGCACAGATACTGTCCGTCTGTTTGTCCTATACATCAATGTACCATTTGTCAAATGAAACTGTGTACGATAAATACATTATATACTCGTGACTGCGTTTAACTGATCTAAACCATTTGGGGTTTCATGTATGCTGTAGATATTAAGGATAACCGTAGTTTATTGAGAACTGTATTCTATTAGTGGAAACTAAATGGCCTTCTTTTATGTATTCTTCTTATTGTATCTTTTAGCTGTAAGTTTGCCTAATAATCTAACTATGGTATACGGTATCTATGTATAGTATACGTTGCATCACATATGGTGTTATACTTTACAGGTAACCGCGCTGCTTGTCACTGAGGCAAGTTTTGTGGGTTCGACTCCCACACGAGACACTTTGTACCTGTGGGTTAAGGTTATGTTTAAAAAGGTTATTCTTGGTCTTTCAAATTATACTGTGTGAATCCATTAACACATACAACTATGTTCAATTTTTTATTTTTAATTAAACACAAACAACATTTTGTTTCTTTGTTGACACAAACTCTTTTATTATATAATTAACGAATCCGATGTAAATTTTCACAAACAAACGCTCGAAGCTCGTAGCTAGCTTTAATTAAAACAAATAACTACTATAAGATACACGGTTTATAATCTTTCACATTAACATATTTTAATAAGCATTATGTTTCAAATATTTGCAGAAGCATTTTAAGCGACCAACAAATATTGTGACAGACGGACTATACATTTTTAATTATACGATTTGACTCTAGGACATCGTTAGGTTTTAGTTTGTTAGTGTTAAGGTCCCTTTCGGTCCGGGGTCAATTCCATTTGAAACAGATGTTTTTAGTGTTAGTTTTTTGCTTTAATTTTTTTTATAGGAATCCAAGCCATTGCCATTATTAATAATAATTTTATTTAATTTTAATTAATTGTTTTTCGGGATATGTATAGTAAATTCGCGTATTTTGCGTAAGAATTCTTGAATATTGCACCACTACCCAGGAGTACATACTAGTAATTGAGTATTTTAGTTAACTTCTCAAATCTTAAAGGTTTCATTGATATCTCGTGAAGTGTTTACAAAATATGTAAAACTTAAGATCTGCCGACAAGAAAGTAAGAGGAGTTACTTTTTCCTTGAATAATTATAAACATCGATGTCGATATTTTGTTTCACTATATTTCCCTTCCCTATAAAACTATCGAAACAACAAACCTTGCCCTACCGCCGTGATGCGGTACAAGACGAATCCGTATAGTAATTTAAATTTCATATAATTACTAAACTAAAGTTTGCATTCTGTGGCGACGGCAAATGTATCTAATTGAATATGTCAACTTGCTATTGCAATCATAAAATTATACATTTTTATAAAAATCAAAGATTTATTAGCCAAAACTTATTCATTTATATACAAACCATTATCGTCTTGTATCGCACCAGAAAAAGAACGGTACAAGTCAAAATTGGTATGTATAGCACTGTACGTAATTTGTAGATTTAAAGTCCCGCATTCAACGTGTTAAGGATATAAACATACATCAGTGAAATGTTTTGGTACAGGTCTAACTGAGCATGTCAAATATAATTATTTTGAATATTTTACGAGTAATTTATTTTGAATATATAATGATCACGTTTTAAGTAGTGAATGATTATTTATGAATCATCATTCATACCGTTATAGAAGCTTTAGACACACACCTCTTTGAATATCATTAGAGGATGTCACAAGGGGCTTGGCTCTCTGATATGCACTCGATGACAGGAGTGGCTCAACAAATGATAAATAATAATCCATCGCAATAAAAATGTCCCCGCGGGAATTACTTTTTTATTTATTTAGACTTAGCAGGTATTCGATATTCCGGCACTTATGCATTCACCGTGTACCAATTTTCAATTCCTACAGAGTTACTTGCCTGATAAACCAAGCAACTACTATCAGTTTTTGTGACTTGACATAAGTACTCATAGCCAATATAAATTATTATTAAGTCTAAGAGCTCCATATTGATATAAATTAAACATTTTCATTAGCTGTACGAAAATATAAACAGTAATTTATTCTCCAAGATAGAAATCGGTATATTTTATTTGGCGAGTAAGTTAAGCTCAAGTTGTCATCACATTTATTTAAGAACATAATTAATGACTTCTTGTTAAACTTTACATGACGCACTTTAAGAGTCAAGGGTGACCAGTTCGTACTTGAGACCTCTGACTCGACAGAGCAAAGATCTTCAAACCTAATGTTTATTAGAGTAAATGATATACATTAAGAGGTCATTACGAATGTCATTTAAGAAGATGGATGGTTGGACTAGAACATCATCCTCTTACTTAGCGTTATCCCAGTTTCAATCTGGGGTCCGCTTACTAGTCTAACCGGATTTGGCTGAATATTAGCTTTTCCACGGAGCGACTGCCTGTCAGACCTCCGCAACCCGAAGGGATAGCGATATTCCATGGTTTAGACTAGTGTCAGTTTATTTTAGAAGGTACTGACGCCCTGTAACGATTGTCAAAGATCTTCATGACAACCGGGACCGACGGCTTAACGTGCTCTCCGAGGCACGGGACAAGCGATAATTAACAATTCAATACGCACATAACTCCGAGAAGTCATTGGTGCGCGCCGTGGATTCGAACCCGATACCCTCTGCATAGTAGTCTGTTGGTATCTCCACTAGGCTATCGCTGCCTTTGCCTGCCCGATGGTTGGACTAGAACGATTGTAGCTTATTAATATCGGGGCAAAAGGTAGTTTATGTGTGTACAAATGCATGCTGTTTGTTATATAGAGTTTGACGTCATCGTCTTCAACTCAGCTCTATCCCGGCTGCAAAAGAAGACCCTCGCAATGGATCCAGGAATCCGCTTTGTTATTAAAAATATATACTTGTTAAAAGTACCTAAACCAATGAATCACAGAATCGGTATCCATAGATAAATCAAGCATTATTCTCAATGACAAACCTATGTCAAATTTCCGAACGATATCTAGTTCAGAAATCCACAGAATACAAGTTTATCTATAAGTCAACATCCATTCCGTGCCCGGTCCCCAATACCCACCGCCATGATAAATTATCTCGCACGTGTCATTAATTACTATTGTTTTCAGAGCTAAATCGTTAAGGATTAAGCCTACACCCAATAAATTATATTAGAGAAAATCCGAAATGGATTTTATGCCGTTATATTTGGTGTAAATTATGGACAAAATTTATCGTATAATTTGTTTTGTTTACATAGATTTTGATAGGATTAGTAGAATGTGCTGTGTGTTTATTTTAAAGAATTTATAGAATATATGTTTTGTTTTTGAATACTGTCTTTTGTTGTCTATCGAGCAAGTAATCTTTTACTCTTACGATAGCAGAACATTAACTTGTTATTTATAGTAGAATTCGGCATCAGAAACATTTTGCTAATAGTAAGACTACTTCTTAAGATTGCTGTTGGTAAATATTTTCCACAAGTCCAGGCATGTTTCCCTCTTCGTACAGAAACAAATTAGCGCAATTAACCGGCATTTATCATAATTATGATTAAAAGTAAAACATTTTCCTTGTACACCACACTCGCTACGTATCCCGTCCGTTTGATGACATATGACAAATCAACGGCGCGTGAATCCAGACCACATTGTGAGGCGACCGACATGTCCATTAACACATAAATTACACAGCGCATATAAAAAACAAAGTGAATACCGTGAAATGGGCTAATAATGCCGCTAAAACATAAATGCCCATGTGTGGGTGGCAGTGTCACTGTGACCACGATTATAATATGATACTTCATATGATTTTGTTCATGTAGCATACAAATAAATAAAAAATATTATCTAGACTGAATGGCACGCCATTTTTATTTACCAGATGTTCGCAGAAAATGCAAGAAATATTAATGTAGGTAAATACGAATAAATGGGCGTTTTTGCAAAACACACTTTTATAAGTTTTGCACCTTTAACTCTAAACTATCAATTCAAATCACGGTGCACTTGACCTCCTCTGAACACTGCATTATTTATCATATGACAACTTGCGATATAAGAATTATAATAAATTAACATTAAGACAACTTTCGCGTCCCAAATATTCCTTAAATCCGGGTGCTTTTTTTCAACACGAAGTAACGAACACCCAGATCACAATCATTCATAGCCTTCGCGACAATTACAGGTACAAGCGTAAACCATATAAACATGGTGCCACAGCTCCACGTATGTGTGTGTCAGTAACTCAGTATCGCAGTCCCATTACATCAATGAAATAATTAGTGGTTCCACGAACCGGTGCGATCCACATCTCGATGTAATCGTTCAGCCTTTCCTGTCACGCTCCCTGTAATCACTCGCCATTTACCTACATCTAGTCAGAGATACATTCTTTTAGCACATTTGTTTATACTTATTTACTAAGGCTGTATCGTTCGCATATTTGTAAATTTGACAGATTTTGAGAAACTGAGTTCCATATGCGATTTGACGGTAAACATACATACATAGACTCATGCCTGTTTCCCGGAGAGGTAGGCAGAGACTACGAAACGCCATTTGCAACGATCTTGACATACCTCTCTTGCTTCATTCACTCCCATCAAGATTCTCATGCATGCTCTTCTGTTAAGGGGACTTCTGACCTGTCCTTATTTGACGGTAAAATGGCATTATAATAATAATTGGATACGAAATGTAATTTTTCCTACCATCTGTTCAAGATGTCTATTACTACTACTATAGTCTGTTAAATCCGCTTGCGGCTTGGCTTCGCGGAGGGACGCGCGCGGCACCTTTGAAGTTCAAAAGGTGCCGCGCATCCAGAGCAGCGACCTCAATAAACGATAATACTACAGCAAATTGTGGATTCGTCTACAAGGATGAAGTCTGATCTTACCTATCTTTGACAGAGAGAGGAAGAAGTCTCTCTCAATACCTGCCGAAACAAGCTAACTATATAATTTACGTTTTGCATTGAAGAGCAATTTTTTTAATAACCTGAACCATTACGTTTGTTGTATAGCGTTATTGTTTCTTTTTCTGACTAAACAATTTAGTGGGATTGCTATAATCGTTGCCGATTGTAATCTCGGGCCGATTTTAGTTAAACTTAATGACGACGGTTATACGAATTCACATAATTTGTGACGAATTTTCTCGAAAACGAAAAACGGTCACGAATGGCGCATTTCCATTTAAATTCAAATCATTTTGTCTGCAGTAATATTAGTAATGGCCCTGGAAGGAACATAAGTCTGTTTGTTAGATTTATAAACGATTAGGCTTCTTAATTAGTTTTGAACAAATTAAATGGAAATAAACCTAAAGAACGAAATAGTTTAAGGAATCTTGATTTATTGTACAGCTGGCACTAAGTTTGATATAAATTTAGATACGGGCAAGTATTTCATTAATTTCAAATTGGCTTTTAGGATATGTATTATCAGTACCTTTATTTTGAATAGGTAGGTTTTGCAAATAACATCATCGTGGATGTGTGTCTCATTTAATCAATCAATCAGCCTATCGCAGTCCACTGCTGGACATAGGCCTCTCCCAACACGAGCCACAGTACACGGTCCTTGGCCTTCCGGATCCAGTCTGTCCCAGCCACCTTTTCAGGTCGTCGGTCCACCTAGCCGGGGGCCGCCCTACATTACGCTTGCCGAGGCTGTCTCCACTCTAGGACACGCTTCTCATTAACTGTTATCATATAATTATGTCTCACTGATTTCGTGGCTACTATGTTATATTTCAGGCCGATCGTGAAATTTCGATAACTAGTTGGATCTTTTTCCAATAAGACCTCCATTATCAATTTGAAGCCCGGAATTTTAACACGCTTTTATTAGGTCGACATGTATGTAACTTACTATGTAATGGAATCTAAAGTAACTAATTTAACCATCTTCCAAGGGTCGTAGCGTAATGAGCGCCCCACGCTTTTACAATCAAATACTATAATTAAAAGCACATAGTTTACACTTCAGCCTAGAAATAGAGACAACTTGAACGATCCATCATTTATTTTTTGTTTTTATGTGCATTTATAAAAGCTTGTTTTTCTAGTGTTTTTTTAAACTACTAATTTATTTATCATCAAATTAAAGCCACCGCTTGTTCACTAAAGACATCAAAATACTTCTGCATCTTTCCGCAATATGATTGCCGTATAAGAGTAAGATAGGTACATAATATAGGCAATAATAAATATCAAACCTACAGATTTGTCTTACCACAAACAAAAAAAGACAAATATTTTATTAAACTTCGAATGATAATAAACAATATAGAATGAATGCAGGCATAAATCATGTGCAACACTTAATTAAACCGTTGACCGCGGCGCCTGCGCCGAAAGTCGACCACATCACGTTCATTAGTCGCATTCACACGGTGGCCTGCAGGTATGCAAAATGTAATCAAATAAAACATACAAGTGCATGCTGAGCTTGGGTTCTGTACAGATGCAAAAATTATAAAGTAATATGCAAAATCCATGCAGAGAGCCCTAGCGTGAACGGTAAACAGATTTTCGACAGACACAATGATCAAGAATTCGCCATGACAGTTCGTTTACTGGTTTTGGAGTAAGGACTATATTTTCATAGTTGCTGCTTGTAAAGCAATATATGTATGAGACGCCTGAACCGGATTCCAAGTGACATATCCTAGTTAGCAAAGTGCGATAAAGGACGATACATCCGTTCAGAGTCTACTTCTCCGTTCAATCCTTTACAACTCAACTCGTTAAAGAAGTTCCAAGAGATCCAATCAAGAGAGAAATACTGAGAATTACAACACGATCTTCGAGGGACCATAGCTGTTTAAAGGAAAGGGTATTATAGGCAGAGCTCAAAATATACTTTTTTAATTTAATAAGTCTTCTGAATCATAGGAAGTATAATTCAGAATTAGCCTCAATATTATAAGTTTTGTGCTTATTTATACAACTTCGCAATACTCTCATGCCTATGAGGGTACAGTTTCGACTGCTCTCAGAGGAATGGGGATACAGCTAAAGAGTGCACTTTTAAAGCATATTCGGTCGCTCAGACAAATAGTCTGTGCGATGACTCACAGCCACAGACAACTGCTCAAAGAACCCTAAACGCGGTCAAAATAAAATAAAAACGTGGTCGATTTAAATAAAATTCCTTGGTTGGAGTTATTTATAGTTATCACACACACACACACACACACACACACACACACACACACACACACACACATACATACATATACGCACACGCACACGCACACACACACACACCCACACACACTCAAAATGCAAGGTAATTTAAATGTGCTAAAGGCAAATATTATGCTTAAATTAGTTTATTACTTTTTATTTGTTAAATTTAATTCTTTACTATTGTTGTATATTGTAGTGTCTCAGTAATTATGTAAGTTGTTTAACCGTGTCATCGGAAGGATGCTGGTATTTAAGGCTCAGGTTTTCCTATTTTAAGTACCAGCCGCACATAAATAGTAGCAACTTCATATGTTAATAATATAAATGTGTCTCTTAATTGTAGTAACTTGTGAAACAATAAATAAATTTATTATTATTATTATTATTATTATTATTATTATTATTATTATCTTAATGCGCGGTCGGTCGGTCCGGTCTGTGAGACCGGGAGGTGTCAGATTCCGTGTCGAGAAGTATGCGGCGGCTGACAAGGGTTGTTTCATTTAATTCAAAGGATAAGCCGCCTCGTATATTCGCTTGCAGATAATGACGGACGATGTGATGACTTATTTAGATTCGGAGGCTAATTATCTAGCTAATTAAGGAGGTTTGGTGAGATGTTTTGATTTACGGGTTGAGAGACTCATGGGGTTATGTAAAAATGTGGATAGCTACAGCTATTATTTCGACATTGGCTTCACCAGTCGCAATGGTCGCAGGATATCTGCAACATCAAAGCTAGTGTAAACTACGCTGAAACGTTTGGACAAATAGAAGGTATGTTCTACACCAGATTACGCATATTATCAACAATTTTATATATGTTTTATAATAATTTTATCTAAGTGTTTGTATGTGTAAAAAACGCGATAGATTTTTAAATCTGAATAAATTAGTACAGTACACTGAGTCGATAGAAACTTAATTCAATAGGTACATGAAGTTGCGGCATTTGACTACGTAATAGAACACTGTTAATTTAAAATTAAATAATTCTGTAGCAATTATAACAGGCAAAAATACACCTCAATCAAAATAATTCAAAGGTGCAACATGATATGTAAAAATAATATAGATTGATTACAGAATTATACAAGTAAAATTGCTGATCTCTGCGCTGACAGAAATTAATGAACGTTTAAAGCAGGCGTAGTCTTGCAATCTGAACGTTGCGAAAACTCAACCTATTGCACTATTGACAAGAAGCCACTCCCATCAAACGCTGTTTTATTTACCTACTTATTCATTCATCATGTTATTAGTTGCCATATAATAAAGTCTATTGTCTGTTTCCGTTTCATATATTTCCATACTCTTTTAAAGCAAATAAGTACCTATATCCTTGCCGGCAATGCCCATTTATAATTATATTGCTTAGGCTTATTTACATTTGGAATTTTTTAACACTACAATTTGCAAGTTGAATGAAAACGTTCGAACTGAAAACTCCTTAATAATATGGCATTTTTAAACATGTCTTTATTGACGTGTAGTGCCATCAGTATTCGAATTTCAAATTCAATTAGACGTTTTATAATGAAACTCTTAATTGCCATGTCATATCACTTCTAGTGCTTAACTAAAGCGAGTTCAAAATTTGAATATTTGAATATAGAATAGAATTAGAATTTATTACTCTGTGCTTTCAACGCTCCATAGTTAACGAATACGTCAAAGGCTTAAAATAAAGAGGCTTACTCAATTAAATTTGAATAGAAATAATATTATGAAATGTAATTATGTCACATGTCGTAAAATAGCGAGCAAACGATATATTTTGTGAGGTGTAACAACAAACATATTAATTTACTTGAGGACTATGTGAGACATTGAATTAACAAGAATGTCCTAAATATATTAATGTGTAATGTGAAGATAATGTACAGAGAACATTACAACAAACGAACCTATTCAAAAAATCTAGCGATAGTTGCAGCAACTGAAAATGTATCTTATAAAGTTACTAATAAGGAGGTATCATTAATACATGATACTATGTTTTAAAAATACAGCTAAGGACATATCAATGATGGCAAGAGTTAATGCTTACAACTACCTACTGGTTCGTTTGTTGTAAAATGCTGACTAACGCACGCAGAAATCAAACCCATTTAGCACGTAGATGAAATGACTACTAAGCCGTAGAGCACCATGAAGGGTTAACATAGCTCGAAAGCAAGAAAAACACAGATTATTGGGTAAAGACGAATCGTCCCGGGGTCAATAGCCAGTCGTCCTACGAGTGAGTCCTTCAGTCGACCTAAACAAACCCTACTTACATATTGATGCCGGCTACAAACTCCGATAAATACTGCTAAGTATACACTCTGCTTTGTCATTTGTTGCTCAGTAAACTACTAACTGTTCGGCGATAAGATTAATATTTATCCAGTATTTATGTCTACGTCACAGACTTGTAATTCTTGCGACATAGGTATTATTTTCTTTTTCCGTTTAATACGAATGTTCATGTCATGTAAGCTTAGTGTGGCAATTATAACATCATCGGCCCTGTATATAATTTGTCCCACTGCTGGGCACGGGCCTCTTTTCACTATGAGAAGGATAAGGTCATAAGTCCACCACGCTGGCCAAGTTCGGGTTGGCAGACTTCACATGTCGTTCGAGAACATAATGGAGAACTCTCAGACATGCAGGTTTCCTCAAGATGTTTTCCTTCACCGTTTAGCATGCGATAATTAACAATTTAATACGCACATAACTTCGAAAAGTCATTGGTACGCGCCGTGGATTCGAACCCGAGACCCTCTGCGTAGCAGTCCGTCGGTCTCTCTATTAGGTGGCAATTATACCTACTGGAAATTGGTCGTCCAAAAAGCTTCGTTACATAAATATTAATTGTCATAAATTATTTTGTGCATATTTACAGCCTGCTTAATTCAATTTAAATATTATTATATTAAAACAACAACTATGCGCAATCATATTATACACATTTGGCATTACGGATTCTCAGTAAAATTATCTTTTTGTCGATGGCACATAAAACCTTACACGGCAACACTAATCGTACGTTTACGCCTCGAGCGCCGCCGCGCACCTCATAATTACTCCTAAAAACTGTATATAACACACGACGTTTCATTTACAAATAAATTAATGACTATAGCGTTTTCCTTAGCCACCCACCGTTTTCCCATACGGAGATTACAGGTCAAAAGTTAAGTAGTCATAGAATTTACTTTAAAATCTTATTTGGAGTCAAAGTCATTGAACCAATATTGCCCGCTCAAATAAATATGTTATCAAGTCGAAATCTCCTAAAGAAGATCCTAAATGAAGCGATTAGCATAAAGAGATTGCCAGAACGACTCAAGAGTTTAATTAATAACGCAGTGGGTGAGATGATTAAGGCAAATTACTGGCGGACGCATCAGTGTGGGCAGGCCCTAAGTGCCAATGAATGCATCCAATGTGTAATCAGAACGTCATAACGCCGATGTGTTTTATTATAATGTTTCTCTCGTTGGTTCAGTCCAGTGTGTTAGCATTAGAAAAATATGTGATTGGGTGTTGGATTGTCTGTACCTGTAGGTACATTAAACGTCAACGATACCTTATAGTGTGGGTATGTAAAATCACTTGTCTGTACTAACATACCTACTCAATTGTCACCACAGAGCCTTAAACTAATGAATCTAGAAACATTCTATTTGATGGGCATCTTTTATACCAAGGAAGTACTTTACCAGGGATAAAACAGGGGTTGAAATGTTACGGCGGGTGAATAATGGCCACGCGGGTATTTTTATACTGCCCTCATAAGCCAAAAAGCGGTATCTCAAAAAAATACAAATGTTTGATTTTTGTTGCATCTGATAGCTTAACAAATTCCCTACAGGTTAAATGAAGTTACATGGCGCTATCTCAACCAGAAACCACCTAAAACCTACTAAGAAAATGTATAGAAATTTAGCAAAAATGTATAGAAAAACATTTGTATAAAAATTCCGATGAACACACTATAACTAAAAGCGGTAACTCATATTAATAAACATATTATTCGAAGCTCAATAGCGGTATCTCAAAAATGAGGTAAAAACAGCATATTTTTCCTTTTTTTTAAAACATATATTAGAAATATGGGTATGAGTATCTAATATTATGAATTCATAATTTTAAAACTACTTTACCAAGTAGACGCGAAATAAAAAAAACTAAAACATGATTTTTCCTTAGTCTCACTTTTTTGAGATGACGCTTTATGCTCTGGCTTATGAAGGCAGTAAAGAAAACTGCTGTTTTAATAAGTTCACAACAATTCTTGAACCTTATTCTTATTATTTGAATCGCATTCGAAAATTACGAATTTTCGAATGCGATTCAAATCGATGTCAGAACAGCGTGTCTATGACGCGCAATATACGTAAAATAAAATAAAATGGCTGCCTATTTAAGGTGATTGCTTCGGGTGCCGCCGCTAAATGCGCTGCTGTTTATTTTATTTACACTAAATGTACAGCATTTAAGTAAACAGTTTATTATTCAGACGACAAAATATTCCAGTACACAGTCAGGGCTTAGAATGTTTAAAATTTAAATACTATGTTGAATATGCATTAGGTCTCTAGAGGACGCACTTTAAATTAAGATTTTAGTAAGCACTTTAAGGGTTTAGTGTAAATTGAAACACTTAATACAGCTCGAAGGTAACAAAAACAGCGTTGAAGTTTATCCAAAATGTCTTTGTAATTCGACAATGTCTGCGACCTCTGCCTTATTAAGTGATACGCGATATATTTAATTTTTTGCAAAAAATTGCCATATTTTACAATCCAACGTTTTATCACTCTCGCAAATGCAGACTCCTATCGTAAAGGAGAGATAGGTTATTAACTTCTTTTTTATTAATCGCATTTAACAATTAGTTTCGAATAGCTAAGGCGACTGCCACTGACCGGAGCTCGGGACACGACTATGACATCGAATAATTAATTAACAAGAGTAACTCTAGTTTTATCACAAAGCAAATGATTTTCAGGCTTTTCTCTGCATCACCAGCCTTTAACAGTCCACTGCTGGACTAGGCCTCTCCTTTGAAAGGAGGAATTGGCCTATTATACTACGCTGGCTAAAAGGGTTGGTATAGGGTTTGTATCAAGTTTTCCTTCTCTTACAGTGCTGTTCTCTGCATACTATGCTCCCTCTGTCAGCTCTTACGACACCCATGGGATGATATGGTGACATTCCGTATTCTTAATCCGTCACCACACGGACATAATATATATAGGCTTTTCTCTACACTATAAAATTTAATTGCAGTATATCAGGATCGCAACTACAGTTTTAAGTGCTTATGGTAACAGTTCGTTCGATACAGACTTCTATCCCTCCATGATCACGATTTTAGACATAAAGGACTGACCGGAGAGAGATACCAGGCATACAGACTGTCAGATATTCAAATAACATCAAGAGAAAGAGTCAACGACCGAACCATAGTCATAAGAGTCAAACAAACGTCATGAACATTGCCATCGTATTCATAATTAATAATAAAAAAATACACACCGGTAGGTACGTAATATTAGCATAAAGTCAATTAGCGAGTCCTTGCGATGCACCCTTCACAGTGGCGCCCTCTGACACCGCTGTACCCGTTACGTTTTATCTCCTACCTATCCACAGATATATTATGACATCGCGTAACAAGCTCCCGCCCTTTATTGCTCCCATTCGTAAAGTAATACAATCAACAATTTATGCCCTCCGATGTTGTAGTGAAATTAATAAAATCTTTGTTTTACTATCCATGCTAAATGATAATGAGATTCCAGGCCCGCTCACCGTACCTCCTCGTCTCGCGGAGGCTCTAAAGTAGCCAAGTTTAATACGACTCTGAAAAGCAATTTATTTAAACTTTAGAAGAAAGCTAGGAGTTCGAAAATAGACTGAAAAGTAACTAAATAATCATGAAACTCGTCGTAAAGAAAGCTACCGATTTCGATTTTTCTAAGCTTATACGAAAATACATCGGTCAATAAACGAAGCCACATCAATTACACCACAAACTTTTAACGAGAACCAAACCAACCAATATGCATATTAAATTATGCAGCCTTCATCCCTTAATCCTGAAATACTGCGGCCATTAATGACACACATTAATAAAATCACACACTAGATTACCGATAAATAAGACTTATCAAAAGCCAAGCCTTATTTAAAACGTGTTGAAAAATTTGCATAAAATCCGTTCATATATGTCATTTGTATCAAATTTATCGTGTTATTAACTCTACAATATTGGTCCAACAACTTGAAATTATTAGCAATATATTATACCTGTGCTCTTCACTCATTCTGTTTAGATTCGCCACTCCTTGGAGCATTGAAAGTGGTCAGACACAATACTTGTGTCGCAATGATTTCGTCGAAGGTGGGCCGCCCATAAAGCTAACGGAGATACTATAGGCGATTTGAAAAATAAATATACGATTTTATTATCATACTAGCTGTGCCCGCGACTTCGTTCGCGTAAATGTTGGAATTTAATTAGCATGACATTAATGCTAAGAGTATATAATATTTATAACTTTTATATGTACATATATTATATACCTAATATATATATATTTAGAGAATTTCTTTATACACAACATTAACTGTTTTACCATCTTCACATAGAACATACATACATACATACATAGACTCACGCCTGTTTCCCGGAGGGGTAGGCAGAGACCATGGAACGCCATTTGCAACGATCCTGACATATCTCTCTTGCTTCATTCACTCCCATCAAGTTTCTCATGCATGCTCTTCTGTTTAGGGTACTTATGACCTGTCCTTCTTTTAGGATGTTTCCAATCTGATCAGAGAACGACCGCCTAGGTCTTCCCCTTCGTCCTGTCCCATTCATACTTGCCTTATATATCTTCTTTCTCAGTCTTTCGTAATCCATCCTCCCATGTGTGCAAACCATCTTAACATGCCTTTCCCGGTGCTTGTCACTACATCTTCTTTTACCGCACACCACTCTCGTATCACACAATTCTTTACTGGGTCGGTCATAGACACACCACACATACTTCTCAGTGCTCTCATTTCTACAGCATTTATTCTACTTTCATGACTCTTCTGCCATAACCAACTTTCACTACCATACATAGAACATGCAAATTATTTTTACCAATCATGTGAAAAGCAACATGTTCGGATGTCGATTCCAGCTGTTTCAAGTGTCTGTCATTGCGATTTATTTAGATAATACACACAGGACTACGACTATCCAGCCCTGCCGAAAGTAAGATATCCCCGTTGAGTAATTCAAGAGGTATCTGAATTCAGGGCTCAGTGTCCCGCTCAGAGATTCCCACGTACGTGACGTGAGGAGTGGGAAATTGGGAATAATGAGACACCTGTATAAGAACATAACACGAACGAACGAAAGAAATCAAAGGAACACGATAACATTCAACAATCATAAACTCATAAGTAACGTCAAATAACCAATCCAAGTATTCCAAAGACGACGAAAGCAAATTATCCGAGGACCTGATCAATCCTCGGAGAATCCACGTTCACAGTGCATGTACCACATGTGGGCCACTATGAAGACATCATCACACGTGCGTGCACCACAAATGGGCTACGAGTCTATATCAATGGAATGCTTTTTTTGAGTTTGCACGTACCAACTGCGCCAGTTTTTATGATATACACGTATGAACAATGAACCGTATAATAAAATGTCCAAAAAACCGACCGAAATTTCGTCAGTGTTGCCAGGCAATCTAGGTTGGAAATGAAACCAATTTTTATAGAAAAAAAATTAATTAAAAATGACTCCTCCAATTCTTCTACAACATTCTTTTCACCATCGTTATCCTCCATAAATCCTCTTCGGTCAAAGGCAATGAATATATCGGCCTCGAACGTTTCATAAAGTACCAAGATGAAAACCAAAATAAAAGAAATCGACAACACTTGCTATGACCGGAGCGTCACGAATTCGTAAAAACTTACTTAGTTTTGAAAACTTTTACTCATACGCGCGTTATCGTCTAATGGGTTTAAATAAATGTTAAATTCTACCCACATTTTTATGAATGAGAACAAAGTACACGTGAGTGGCACATATATGGGGCACGAAATCTATAGCGTGCACGTGAGTGCACCACATGTGGCCCACCTAAAAAATAAAAAAATAAATTATAAGGGGCATTCTATTTTCTTTTTGTATGTTATATGTCATTACCTATGCTTATCTTATCAAATTTCCGCAAAAAATACTTGCACGTGAGGGGTATTTGAATAAATTTATATCTGCACTGTTAACGTGTTAACACCGCCATTCAGAAAATCATTTGTGAACGCCCTCTATGTTTACATATAGAAACCGACCGAGATAGAAAATAATAATTATGGACTAATAGACAATTTATTGAATAAAGGATTCATATTCATTGTATTTATTATTTTAAAATAACGAATAATGAAATGATTATATAACTATTATACAAACATAATAATTTGAAATACATGAGATTGACCGTTTATATTAAGTGGACATTGTAATAAATTTTGACACAGAGACTGTTTATGAAAGTGCCGAATATTATACTCTATTATTTTTTAATAACATAAAGATACCAGACACATAATTATTGTCTTTTTTGCATGAAACATTTATCTTGCTAGAAAATAATTTGAAAATAGTGACATCTATCGGTCGGTAGGTAGCCATAAAACACTTTGAATTTTTTTTCACTTGAAATTTAGACTAACTATACTTTTACTAACAAACTTATAGGTAATGATCATAGATGGCACCATATATGTATATAACCAGTTTAAAACGATCCCTGTTTTGTTTGGGACTACGTACAAAGGAGAAGTCAAGCTGTACACCGAAAACCACTCAACCGATTGTGATGTAACATATACTATTTTATAGGTTTGAGTATCCTTTGTTCATGAGTGTAAGTTTTATTGAAATCAATTTCGCCATTTTAGAGATCTTTAGCAACATAGGGAAAGACAGACAGACAGACAGACAGACAGACATAAATTCTAAAAAACATCAAGTATTGCTTTTTAGCATTTTCCTAGATTTATTAGCTAATTTTCGTCAAAATATCTTTAATGTACAGACTTTTTCACCTCTACAGTTTTATTATAGTATAGATTATCTCGAATATAACAAAGGTTTCAATAGTATAACAATATATTATGACGTGTAAGTTCGTTGGTTGTGGTTATAATTCGATAGGTCACCGATAAGGTAGAGATCGTGAACTGGTGGGTGTCGGGTCATAAACTATGTTTTATGCGGTTCTTTCTGTAATTCACACTCATCCGCGAGCGCAGTATGGGTGTGACTACAATAACAGTGCGAGTTTCAATCATTACTATGTTGTGCAAGAATAATAAGCTATATACGTACAATAAGTACCATTGACCCACGGTTTCTTTCTTGTGATAAAAACACATTTCACTAGTTGTTTATAGATTTTTCATATTATTTTTTACGATGCCGCTTAAATAAACAGAAACAGATTCCAGGAAGAGCATTATCATGGTGGGGGACTAAGATATATTTCCATTTGCCGGCCAACATAGCTGTCATATAGTTATAGGTAGAGTTACCCAAAAGCCTCTGTGCCAAAGCTGCTCAGGTGAAACATTCGGTAGTAGCGATGAGTGACGGGGAGTGCCGGCGAGTTCGTGACTGACGGCTGGTGGCCTTAGTCATCGCAGTGACCTCAAAGCCGCGGACTCCTTGCTCGGCGATATCTCGCTCGAAGCAACCGATCATCGGACCGTCGACCCCGACTTACTCGCGATTCGTTACGTATGAGACATGTCGACGACAACACGAAGTAACTATAAACGTAGTATTGTTACTCTGAGCTTATTCTAGACTGTTTACTTGTTTAAATGACTTCGACAAAATGTTTGTTTTTGAGTTATTTGACTTAAACAGCTTAATCCATTTTGATGACATTTTAATTAAGCACATTTTTATAATCATATATAACGTAGTCGAATATACCTTTTATTTCTGAAAATCAGTTTAAATCACGTTTTTCTTTAAATTAATCTCGTAAGTCAAATAGAACAAATAATCCTACGTATCACATAGAAAATTTTCGTAGGTGAGATTCAAACCCACTAATTCCAAGTAGCAGTTAAGCTTGGAAAGTCTGGACAAGCGAAAGCACTATTCAAAATTGGTCATGTTTAACATTTTGTCACGGCGTAAATGGTAGAAGTTGGAGTTTATAAACAGTTTTGGCAAACTGCAGTGGAGTTGCATATCTCGTTCCTCGCTGTCAAGTAGTCTATTCAATGCTTTAGTAAACTTTAGTTCATATACTGTGCGAGCTGTTTATGTCGGCATTTTCATAGTTCTAGCTTTAAATTCACAGAAGATTTTCAAACAAAAAATCCCTTTGAAAGGCTCTTTAAACGTGGAATACTAAAAAGGCCTTCCTTAGTTGGTGCCAACTTCATAAAAGTAACTCTCTGTCCGAATTTCAAATTTAGCTTAGTATTTTGCGCTCTGTGATGATATGTCATTCAAGACAAATTATATTATTGTGATGATGATAAAGGTTAGAAGTTCAAATAAGACGCTGATATCTGTGAAAGTATTGGATCTTAGCTGATTTATCATCTCAAGAGTTAAGACAGTGTTTGGACACGCAAGAAGACGCAAAACCACTGTCTGGCTAAAACCTTATTTGCGAAAAATGTATCTACTATTTTGATCTAAAATAAAATAAGTCATAATATAACATACGTTCACTTTATGTACAACCTCTTTTATGATTATGTCGCTGGCCACTTATAAAAATGGGTCGTGAAATCGATGGCCCAATTTGAATTTCATAAACGTTCTATTTTTTAAACGGAGCGCAATTTGAGCGTGCGTGATGTGTGCTGCAAGGGTCATCTTAAATCGTTCTATTAACGTTAAGTCGTAGCGGCAATATTATGGCAATGGGCTAAAATGACAATGGCAATTCTGAATACTGTAGCGACAAGCTAGCTAGTGGGAGGACCGTTGGCTTTCCACGCATAGTCTTCCATTGTCAAGTTAAATTCCTCGGCAGTAGCTTTTACTTCATAGATTGTGTACTTCATAGATTCTGATATAATTATCACTATAAGTAATAAAAGTAACTAAGTAGGTAATAATACCTACATAGTTACTTTTAATAGCTATAAATTACCTAATATCCTATAAAGGCGAAAGTGTATAATATTATTGGTTCTATGTTTTAAAATCGAATCAAAATCAAAATCGATCATTATAAATCTATAAAAGTTAAGGAAAGTTTGACTGGTTGCTCCTTATTGTGGCACTGAAAACAGATCAGAGCGCTACCGTTCTGTCCTGCAAGAAACTTTAGACCATACTGGAAATCTACTGCCCTAAAAATTCAATACCAGAGAAAATAACAATCACACCAAAAGAAAATACAAATAAACAACATTAGCACCAATTCCCTTCTTCAGACATCAAGCAATAAAGTATTGCATTATTCAAGACGAGATTCTTCGCTACGAACTGTGACGAAAGACTGCAGTGAACAGTATAAATTAACCAATTAGCGCGACCCACGGACATTTTATAAGGTCATCGTTAACCAATCAGCTCTCGTGATTAGACAAACGTGAGCTTGTGATTATCCTATTCCTAATTTGAAATCGTATTTGTGACGTCATAATCTTGTAATGCTGTTTCGTCTGTCCCTATATGGAATCACTAGCTGTCCCGGCGAACTCCGTATCCCCTTTTTTAAAATTTTTGACAACTTTTTTTAATTTCGTATTAATTTTTAACTCTTTTCCAACTTATTCAGAACAAAGTTACCAAGAACATCAGTGTTTAATCTCTTAATTGCTAGGCAAAGTTGTTTTGCCATATAAATTATTTCTAGGGTAGAAAAACTAACTTATTGTAAGGAGATGAGAACGTGGTATATGAGTGATATGGTTAGATCACTGATCTAGTGATATGATAAAATTACTAATACTATTAAATACTATGGCTATTAAATAATTAAATAATTAAGAGGTATCCACTGAACATAGCCATTATCTGCATCGAACATCAAATACCACTACAACTTTTTCACCAGCAATAATAACTTTTTTATATCATTATATTTCCCATCCGCCATCTTTGATCACGAAATAGATGTTGTATTTGGATTCGCCATCCCTTAAAACATCGGAAAAGATACCCATATCGACTTTACAAAAAAATCCCGTCCGCCATCTTTGATTTCCTATCCGCCATCTTTGATCACGAAATAGATGTTGTATTTGGATTCGCCATCCCTTAAAACATCGGAGAAGATACCCATATCGACTTTACAAAAAAATCCCGTCCGCCATCTTTGATTTCCTATCCGCCATCTTTGATCACGAAATAGATGTTTTATTTGGATTCACCATCCCTTAAATCATCAGAGACGATACCAATATTGATTTTTTAAATTTCTCCCATCCACCATCTTGAATCACTAAATAGATGTTGTATTTGGATTCCCCATCCCTTTAAACATCGGAGACGATACCCATATTGATTTGAAAAAAAACCCATCCGCCATCTTTGGTCACGAAATAGATGTTGTATTTGGATTCTCCACCCCTTAAAATATCGGAGACGATAGCCATATAGATTTTTTTATTTTTTCCCATCCACCATCTTGAATCACGAAACAGATGTTGTATTTGCATTCCCCTACCCTTTTAACATCGCAGACGATACCAATATTGATTTTTTTAAACTTTCCCATCCGCCATCTTTGATTTCCCATACGCCATCTTTGATCACGAAATAGATGTTGGATTTGGATTCCCCATCCCTTTATATATTGGAGACGATACTCATATCGACTTTAAAAAAAAAACCCGTCCGCCATCTTTGATTTCCTATCCGCCATCTTTGATCACGAAATAGATGTTGTATTTGGATTCACCATACCTTAAATCATCAGAGACGATACCTATATTGATTTTTTAAATTTTTCCCATCAGCCATCTTTGATTTCCCATCCGCCATCTTGAATCACGAAATAGATGCTGTATTTGGAGTCCCAATCCCTTTAAACATCGGAGACGATACCCATATTGATTTAAAAAAAAATCCCATCCGCCATCTTTGATCACGAAATAGATGTTGTATTTGGATTCTCCATCCCTTAAATCATCGGAGACGATACCCACATTGATTTTTAAAATTTTTCCCATCCGCCATTTTTGATTTCCCATCCACCATCTTGAAACACGAAACAGATGTTGTATTTGGATTCCCCATCCCTTTTAACATCGCAGACGATACCAATATTGATTTTTTTTTAATTTTTCCATCCGCCATCTTTGATTTCCCATCCGCCATCTTTGATCACGAAATAGATGTTATATTTCGATTCCCCACCCCTTAAAATATCGAAGGCGATACCCATATTGATTTTTAAAATTTTCCCATCCGCCATCTTTGACTGCCCGTCCGCCATCTTGGATCACTAAATAAATTTCATATTATTAATCAGTGTCCCGAAAATGCCGAAAACGATACCCATATAGATTGTATCCTATTCATTTAGCCTTTTTTTGCCTTTGATCCAACCCTCCCCCTTCTCGTCTGACCATCTTATTATTTTTGTCTGGCCCCTAAAAGTTGTGGCGTAATTTTATATAGCCTATAGCCTTTCGGAATAATTGGGCTATCATAGGCAATAACAATTTTTGAAATCCGACTGCTAGTTCCTGAGATTAGCCGACATTATCTTTTAGCCTTTTTAGCCTTTTGCCCGGCCCCAAAGGGTCGAAGCGTTATGTTATATAGCCTATAGCCTTCCGGAATAACTGGGCTATCGTATACAAAAAGAATTTTTCAGATCCGACCGGTAGTTCCTGAGATTAGCGCGTTCAAACAAACAAACAAACAAACAAATAAACAAACAAACAAACAAACTCTTCCGCTTTATTATATTAGTATAGATTGAGTGTAAAAGGAATAGATATAGAGTATGTAATAAATGTAGGTATCAAACTATCAACCTTAATGAGATTTCTACTTAATATTTTCTTTAAGATTATTAACAATTATTTAATTATAAAGCCTTCAAACCAACTTTGCTTTTGATTACTATCAAACTATCATAAACATAATATATTATACTCACGCATTTTTCCGTCCCGTCGTCGGGGTAGGCAGAGACAATAGAACGCCATTATACTATATACGTAGACTTCGTTCAACAATTACTGAGATTAGAATGGACATGACATGACATATTATCCACAGTAAAAAATTTACACATAAGTTTGATAGTCGTCATTCACAATGTGAACATGAGTAAATATTTTACTTAAAATAATTGTATTTTATTGTATTATTGACTTATTTCTATCAAATTACACAAAAAGCAGCATTTTATCATCACTTAACTACATGATTTACATTCAGGTAAACCAAGTAGCAATACACACCAGGTGCACATTTTAAATAGGTACAATCATTATGCCACCAACACTCATAAACACATAAATAATGCATTAAAAACGCGGCGTATTTGCCTGATGGAACAGAACGGAACACATAAATAAAAACAAGGTTGGAACACAGGGTTGCCATAATTACATCATTTACCACATTTCAGGGAGTTTTCTGACACATCAGCTTTTAAAATTCTTCTGGAAATGCATGGGATGCTACAGTTTGCCCGATAATTGTGTTTAAGATAAACATTAATAGTCAGACTGCAAGCTTCTATGGTATTTTATGAAATCTGGCGAAACAAAATTTTACTAATATTCAAGGTGAAACTCCTGGACATAAATTTGAACTAAGGTAGAATGATACCCTAGTCATACAAGTTAAGTTGCCATGCCTTACTTAGGTCATAGAAATGTAGTACCTATACTAATTTGAATTAACACTCAACTTTTACAAGGCGAATGCCTCAATAATAAAACTACCAATAAAATGTACGTATCTATTCGAGGTTTTTCCACTTTTATTACAAAAAGCCTCTCAAAAAATGCCGCGTAATTTCCTCCGAACTACTAAAATATAACACAAAGTTGTCAGGCCATATTGTCCCTACTCCCTAGGCTACTAAACAGCAACAACCGTCAGCCCTAATAAGGATCGCGTGCTAACCGCGTCACTAACCTATATCGCAAGAAATGACCGGATTTGTCACTAACTAGGCGCTTCCTGTGTCGTTGCCCGTCGCTGACGCCGTGACCTTACTCATGGCGGTTATATAATGTATGAGAATGGGTACGATGGCTATCTTGTTGTATTGTTTCGTGTTTGAATGGCCAGCCGGATGAAGATTGCAGATGATTGTGAGGTTTAGTTTGATTCTATAGAAGGTTAGATATGGTTGATGTTTGTTGAAGAATTCTTAGTTACGTCAAGTCTGGTTAGGCTGTAGGCTCGCCGACTATGTGTGACGTTTAACATTGCTGACGTCACAAGCGTTTGTGAGACGACAGCCTAGATTTTAGGGATATTAATAGCGCAAAAGTAATTGTATATACCAGTGAATTTTGACGTCTATATTAATGAGAAGATAATTCAGTAGTTTAACACACGAAATTTAGTAAAATTTTCTAGCACGGGTTTATCTAGCACAAATCTTTCTTAATTGAAAATTTCAATGGAATAACATACCTATAGTAAAAAGATGAGAAATAGAACATTATGATATAGAATAAATTGCATAGGGTTCCCACCAAGAACTTAGGGTCCCAAGCCAACCTCACCTGCAAGTGGTGCACCTGCCGATCAACGGACGAGGCTCTGGCAAACAAAATGTCCCAATAAGCGGCAATAGACTCGCCACCTATTACGTGGGATCAAAACACTGGCGAAAAGTGGGCGTTTAATATGCCTCTACCTACCCCTTCGAGGAAACAGGCGTGAGTCTATGAAGGTATGTATGTTATAGAATAAATTCTAATAGAGGTGTATGGTGTCAAGTAAAAGTCAAAAGGGTTTGTCTGTTTTGACTTTTGCTATCATTGCGACAGCGACAAATATTCATTCACAAAATTTCCTTACAATAAAACATAACTAGCTAGCCATCCGTTATTGTAGTGGCGCGGTAAAAACGTGGAATGATTGCGAGTTATGAGACGCTCCGGTAATCCGCAGTCCTCGCACAAAGAGCGGCTTTGTAGACCACTCGCTACATCGGGCGGATAAGTGCTTTTTAATATTATGGTAAACATCCAAGGAAAAATACAATAAATACTTATACTGAAAAGAGAAATGTTTTTAAAAATAAGTTTTGTCTGAAACGTAGTTGAAGATGTTCTTTATTGTAATGGCAATTTCAATAACGACTGATCATATTTTGCAAATGCAATACGCCAACATCTTATTCATATTCAAGTGTGTTTACTGTCGAGAAGGAAAGTAGGTTAGTGTAAAAGAAAATAAACCGTAAACTGTAGGTACTTTAATTTTCATGTGTTTTTTTACAAACCTAAACTTATTTTTAGAAATAGATCTATCTTCTTTAAAATATCGACTACTGCCATATTTCCAGAATAGAAATGAAAGGATAGGCAATATTCTATTTATGATCCGGAAAACATAACGCTATATCCTTGTCCAAAAAATAAGAGCTAACTAAGACGAACAAAACAGTGCGATATCAATTTTGCTACACTCCGATATATTTCTGCTGACACTGGCTTACGTCAAGCAATCGCCTATAATGCCACTTCCATCTTGTTGGTTTATCTATTCCGTTGTCTCGGCCCTTAGGCCGTATACCCACCAAAGCTGAGCTTAGCTTTAATGAAGAAATCTACCATCAACATCTTGATTTAATCTTCCTAGCTTCGTCCTTGATGGACCTTTTCGTACAAATCTCAGCAGTATCGTACATCATTAATCGGTTCATCATGTCAGACTACAGACGTCCACTGCTCGACATAGCCCCCCCCTCCACCCCCCCCCCCCCCAAAGTTCTCCACATAGAACGATCTTGAGCCGGTTAGTTAGTAGTCAGTTAGTCTTAGACTAATATCAATATCATCACTTTATCTGCCAAGTCTTATCCGCACATTGGTGGACATTGCCGTACACAGCTCAGCTTCCTCTCACATCTTTAGAGAGCGCGCAGTATAAAGAATTTTCCAAGAGGCGAGGCTCTGAAATTGCGTTATTATACGTTTATCTTACGAGGAAGCCCCACCACGTGGTCATCGGGCTCTATTATTATATTACAACGAAATCACCTCACAGGAAAGTCGACCGCCTATTTCCTTATAGAGGAATTTTATGACGATATTTCTTTGCCGGATAAAAGTTGTAAGAGTTGTGTTCTTAGTAATTTTCTTTCCGGAACCTTTTCTGTTGCTTTGTAATTATCTCGTAGTTTAGAGTCAGTAAAATAGCTCTACATTATAAAATAAAGCTACAGGACTTAAAATTCACTTTATTGCTGTTTACTTTACTTCAAAAGCCGCACAATTCCACAATAACATAAACAACGGCCATTACAAATTCAGACAGTATCCAAGAAATCGCTTGCCATTTCGAATGCAAGAAATGTCATCAAACTGTAGGCATTACTTCGCAGTTACAAAACACATTTGTTAGAGGACAGTCGAGTCGTGTCGCTGACATCAATTGTAAACGCAGCATAAAGGTCATACAAGTATATACAGTACAAGACCCGAGCCCGACTGCATTCACTCCGCACTCACGTACACCCGACCATTAAAGTTTTATCTCCGGACTCACGGAACGCTGAATTGAACAATGCTAATACCAACTTATTTACTGACAAACTTTATCTACCGGTTGTATCTTATCGGGACAGTTTGTTAGAATTAAGTATCTACTAATACTAGGACAGTCGTTACTTGCTCGGTAGATATTGTGGTAAAGAAATTATGATGCCGTGGGTGTAACAAGAAGATACGGTCGTATTAATATGTCGTTATGTATGTCATAAAATTATATTATAGTCTTGGCAATCTTAAGATGCTTGGTTTATCAAGATGTACTAGAAATGTTAGAATAGAGGTTTAGGATTCAGTAGATATGTTATAGCTAACTAGAGGTTTATATTCGTAAAAAATATTTTGTCTGATTACGGTACACTAGAGATCCGGCGCGGCGTCTAAGGCTATATGCCGGAAATCTTAATATATAAAATCCTTGCGTTATTGACTGACTGACAGACACGCTACAGCCGAAACTATTGAGCGCAGGAAGCTGAAATTTGGCATGTATGTTCCTTGGGGACCGTAGGGGTGCACTAAGAAAGGATTTCCCGAAATTCACACGAGATTGGCCAAAACGGGTAAATTTAAAAAAATGCGGGCGTAGCTGCTAGCGTCGTCTAGTTAGTAATAAAATAGAAATACTTCAACTTCAACAAATATTCTTCAACAAACCACAACAGTAAATAAATATTAATAAAGCATCGACAAGCCAAAAACATTTACACGACTTTACCCCGACTGAATTACCTACACAGTTGACTTTGAAACCCGTCTGTGATGACTTTCATTATTAATAACATCATTGTAAATTGTAATAACGCTACAAGTCAGACACACACTGTGCGAAGTGCTACGTCGTTGTTTTAACCCGAGAACACTCAATGTAATGTCACAAACAATAAGGATTAGAAACAGCCAGTATTCAATATCAAAGGAAGGAGTTTATGTCACTGTGTAGATCGAATTACGCGTTCAATAAGATTAGCTTGAACATTCTAAGTGTTGCGAAACGTTGCTAACTGATATTTTCTTAAGAGACATTCGTGAATTCTACAGATTCTACTACTATTACTAAAGCGAAAAATAAAGTATAGATTCTGCTACATTTATAAACGCTTAAGTTCTAATATTGATTATTTTTTCAAGTCAAAAACATTTCAGAAATACTACAGTCAGTTAAGAATATGTAGAACTAATGTTACGGTTTTCTTTGACTTGACCATTATTGAACGTAACTGGTCCAAATGAGGCTATCATTTGAATGAACTGGCGCACTGGCAGCAACAACATACTATATTGATGCATTTTGATCACATCATCAACATCTACGGCGTGAAAAGAATTACTCGCTCAATAAGATTAGTTTCGACCCAGAACCGTGCATCGCGCGTCGTAATGGATTGGACAGAGTATATCCCCATTGTCGCTTTAATGTCCGTATTTGACTAATTGGATTTTGTCTGTCCCGTTTATGTAACTTAATTAAGAGTGAGAAGTGTTAATTACCGCTCGCTTAATAATGTGCCCGGTAGATGGCAATAGGCTCGCCCCCTATTACATTGGGACCTGAACATAACTGGCGAAATGTGGGTGTGTAATACACCTCTGCCTGCCTCTTCGGGGATAAAGGCGTGAAGTTATGTTCTGTTAATTAAGAGTAAAACGAAAGTTCATGATGGTCATATATAGGCAAATGGTCATGATGTAAATCATCTACTCAATATCGGTGTATGTATGTGGAGACAATGTCTCCGGGAACTCTCATGTTCAGGAGAGGACGCCCATTGGCTGATATGATGATGAGGATTGCGCCTATAGGCTGTCCAGTCTCGGTAATTTGTTTTAAGAATAATTTAATAAAATCTGTGTTATGTTTAAAAATATTTTCTATGGTGGGGTCTTCAGACCTGAAATTATAATTTCTCATTTCCATTTATTATTTATTTATTGATTTGTTTCCTATTGGTATCTTTAACTCTAATCATTTATCTATCTCTATCAACTTCATGTGTAAATATATCGTCACAAGATCCAAATGGGTTTTTATCATCATGTCCCATTACAGGACAAGGGCGTTCAATCGGAATAAATGGCACGTTCGCCCTACGGTAACCGAGCGTCGGCCCGGCACAGCACTTCAAGACTTTTTTCTGTCACATGTTGATACAGATCATTACAGATTTTACTTAAACGATTGCCACATGTCTTCTGTCTGCATAAAGTTATTCCCAAGTTATTCCTATCCTGACTGACTGACAGACAATGCGTTGTCTGTCATTCAGTCAGTATAATAGGACACAAACATCTTTTTACATTTAAAATTGATAATATTTTCAAACCATAAATTCCTGTAACACGTTTTTCACGACTTAAAATCCAATGAACCAATAGTGCAACCGAAATATTCTTACAAAGTACAATAATGAAAATTCTGAAGATTTTTAATGGTACTCACTCTAACAAACATTTTTCAAGACCGAAATCTAGTTTTTTGTTTGTTTGTTTTTCGTGTGAGTGTGTGGCCAACTCTGGTGTCGGAGTTTACAGACCGCCCAAAGGCCTCCGACATGGCCTAACGACCCTTATCCATAGACAAGAGCCGGGACCGACAGCTTTACGTGCCCTCCGAAGCACAGTAGCGCTCAGATGTAAATGCCACACACGGTCACCCATCCAACTGGTAACCTGTGCAAGCGTTGCTTAACTTTGCCGATCTGTTACGAACGGCAAGCCAAGTCTCGCTATGAGCGCTACACCGAAATCTAGTGCCCTAGTGACAAAATAAACAGTATTTTCCATTTCGTCCAAACATCTGTGTTAAAATATTTTCTCGATATGTTCTAAGAGTGATCCTCTACATTAATTTAGTTTTTCTTTCGGCTGTATCGCGACCAGTCACGTATGAAGGACAAGAGTCACTTCACACTCGTTTCAACCAGCGCCAACTTGTCTCCACACCCGATGACGCCGCGTTTTCTCTCGAGATCTACTTAATGTCAATACGAGTATTAAAGTCCGCGCCATTCTTATCCCCTTCTTTCATATTTTCTATAAAGAAAATCTGTCGGGTATTTCTTTTCAGAGACTTAGTAAGGATATTATATTCAGGCACTTCGAGTTATCTAATAATAAATAGGCGTCTTTGATGGCTGTAAGTCGGTGGATGAATAAATGAGTATTCCATTATCACATTTTACGAACTATGTTATCTTCTTAATATATAACATCCTTGCGTTACTGACTGACTGACAGACACGCTACAGCCGAAACTATTGGGCGCAGGAAGCTGAAATTTGGCATGTATGTTCCTTGGGGACCGTAGGGGTGCACTAAGAAGGGATTTCCTGAAATTCCCACGGGATCGGCCGAAACGGGTAAATTTAAAAAGTTGCAGGCGTAGCTGCTGGCAGTGTTGCCAACGTAGGCGATATTTCGCCATTTAGGCTACTCAGAACGAGAATCGGCGTTGAAAAAATCTAAAAGGCGACTGGTCGCCAATTAGGCTACTCTAGGGACATTTTTTTATATTATGGAATCGCATGCAACTACCCATGCTGATCGCCATTTTTAGAATTCGTACCCTTATGAATGTAAAAAGTATGTGTTGTAACAACTTTCAACCAAGCAATCACATGGTGAGTTAGCACGCTGGGAGAGAAATGTATGTTTCCGGTGGATCTTGCGCCACCTAGCACATCAGCTTCTACTGAAGACGGCGAAAGTCTTGGTGATGCCTTATTATTGCTAGCAGAGGACGAATCAGAATAGGTACCTTACCCTATTTTTTATTTGTTTGAGTAGATTTTAAAATGTTAACTTTAAATTCATTAACGTGTTTTCAAAATGGCTTAAGTCTGTTTACCAGTGCGTTATAAACCTCTTATAAATAGTTGATAAAAACTACATTTTATTTATTCATATTGATATTTTGAGGTTTGGGCTACTACAACTGAAATTCGGCGATATTAGGCTACTTCACGCATGAGAAACGGCGACATTAGGGCCAGCGCTGTTGGCAACACTGGCTGCTGGCGTCCTCTAGTGAATAGACAAAAGGCAATCATCACAACAAATATATTCTACGGAATTTATTACGTTAACTTTTTACTATTTATCAAGTAGCAGTTGTGCACCTCGGCTTCACCCGCCGATCCTACGCATAGAGTTATTTTTCTTTGAACTCGACTCCTAGAGATGTTGCATAGCCTAAATGCTTCCTTAATAATTAAGCTGTCAACCGCAAAAAGAAGCCTCAAATGTTATCAGTAGTTTTTAATAATTGGGCTGTCAATGGCAAAAAGAATTTATCATCCGATTGGTAGTTACTGAGATTGGTGCGCCGAAATAAACAATTTATCTGCGATCTTATATTAGTATAGAATTATGGCACAAAATTTGGCAAAAGGTTTATATTCAAATTATCTACAAGGCATATATCCAAATCAAATATTAATACGTTGTCTAAACAATAAATATATATTACAAACGATTTCCTGTTCGACTTCAAAAGCATAATTCAGTGGTTGGAGACGGCGCGGTATTGGCGCAGTTCCATCACTAGCCGACCTATTCTCGCAAAAGGTCATGCGTCTAAAGACACCCGAGCTCTATGGATCGGCTTTTTGGTATTAGGAGCAAAGCTTATGTGACGGCTAAATATAGGAGGCCCGAAATACTTTTTCCTTTCTAAAAGATCGCGGCGCAGGCAGGCGAAAAATTGCCTGTGATGATAAGTATAGCGGCGAAATTGAATTACGCCAGGTTTTAAGCTCAGAAGGCTTGTAATGTACGCGCTGCCTACATAGCTGATACAATCTTATTGTCTTGTCTAACAGGCTGTATTACAAGCGGCTTATTTGTACGTATCCTTGTTCAGCCATTTCGCGTTTATTTTTTACGATATTAAGGTCTAAGTGTTGACTCTTGTGCCTGGTACAAAGTTATCGGATTTTCTGTAAGGAATTTTCTTTAAGAGGACGGGGCTTTAAAACTTTGGTTTTAGTACGAAGTTTCGACTCTGCCGTTTATTGTAGGTATAATCTTATAGCGGTGTAAATTTAATACATTCATGATAATATTTACAACCACATACCGTTCCGTTGACTGCCTCCGAGGTCCAGTGGATAGCGTATACGACTGCTGATCGGAGGTCCCGCGTTCGATTCCCGGGTCGGGCAAAAGTGTTACTAGGTTTTTCCGAATACTCAGTAGCAGCCTGGAGTCTGGTGATGTGCCCGGTAACGCCAATAGGCTCGCCCCCAATTACGTGGGACCTAAAAATTCATGGCGAAATGTGGGTGTAAATATACACCTATGCCTACCCCTTCGGGGATACAGGCGTGAGACTATAAATAAATAGCGTTCCAGATTCGTCACCTAACGTACCTACAATAATAAATATTCTACCTATTTCAATAGCAACATTGCAATCCATCAAATATCGCTCGCCGACCTCGTTCCACCTCACATCCTACTGAGTGAAATATCACATCAACAATTTTATTAATCTGCCTTAATGCTCGTAAGGATATAAGCGTAAATAATATTATAAATGTGAATGTAAGTTTGTTGAATAGGTACGTTTTCTCGATGAAACTACTTACTCAAGCGACCACCGTTCAATTTTGAAAATACGATGTCATGCGTACCTGTAAACCAGAAAAAAGTTGTGTTTAAATGTTTGTAAAAGAAAAAGTTTAATAGTAGACAATGTTTCGTATAGTACCTACAAATTACTATTTGGACGAGTCAATTACAATTGATCATCATCATTCTCTTAGCGTTATCCGAGTTTCAACCTGGGACCCGCTTCCTAGTCTAACCGGATTTGCTTGAATATTGGCTTTTCCACAGAGCAACTGCCTGTCTGACCTCCTCAACCCGAAGGGATAGCAATATTCCATGGTTTAGACTAGTGTCAGTTTATTTAGAAGGTTCTGACGCCCTGTAACGACTATCAAAGATCATGATGACACCCGGGACCAACGGCTTAACGTGCTCTCCGAGGCACAGGACAAGCGATAAATTAACGATTCAATATCGCGCATAACTCCGAAAAGTCATTGGTGCACGCCGTGGATTCAAACCCGATACCCTCTGCATTGCCATGCACTGTTGGTATCTCCACTAGGCTATCGCTGCCTATTAGTCATATAGTCAATTACAATTGATACCAGCAATCAATTACAAACACCAAAGACGGATTAAAAACTGTACTATGTATGTAATTTGAATTTGCTGCACAACATTGCGCTATCGAAAGCAACTGCCATAGAAACATTTCCTAAACTTTATACCTCATAAGTTATTCGAATTGTGACATTGTACTGTATTATTTACCAATATTAATCACGCCTCCATAACAAACAACAACATTAAAAAACATTAACGAAAACCGAACACTCTTACCAATAATTATAAGTCTTCTGACCAAATTATAACCACGAAACGTCCCACACCGATCACATCGATTATCACATTTGTAACAGAATGCTAAACAAAGTATTAAGAGTGAATAGATTCGTAAGCAGTCTGTCAGCATACCAGCTCATTAATTACCTTAGTCGCTAGTTGAACGGGGGCCAAACACATGAAGAATGCGTAACCCTTTAACGTTCGCCATGACACCCATACTAATAATATAAATATGAATGTACGAGTACTTTCTTACGTGTCTTGTGTTTTCACGACGGAACGTCTACCAGCAATATAGAAATTATGTCTAAAGATGCTTGAACCGTCCCTTGAGGTCTTTTAGATTACGAAATAAACAGAATATTATAATATGTAGTTTCTAAGAGTCTGTCTATTTTCACCTAGTGCATCAGTATGTAACTTTATTAATTCTGTTTGAAATGTTAGATCCTTAAAGCCTGGGCTGTAAAATACGTGACCATAAAAAGCAGGTGCAATAGTCTCTGAAATGCCTTCGATTTTCTGAAAATGTTGCTTGATTATAGCTGCTATAAATACAGTTGTGTTTCTCGATGCCTTTTAATCAAAGTGAGTCATCACAAGCATGCGAGTAAAGAGTACCCAGATCCGCTATACCTAAGCGACTTTAAACCCACATTATTGAGATTATTCGAGACAATTAACAGGGTGACCATTTATAGCGCTTATACTGATACTTATAATCGAGATTTTGTCAAAAAACGTGCAATGGTTTCATAAAAAAGGCGAACCAAATCGCGTGCAACAGAAGCAGTTCATAAGCATTTTATACGTTCGAATTGTGGGTGGCGGTCATCGCCGCGTTATCAAGGCACTCGCCCACTTTCTTACATATAAACTTTTTAACGCTTGCCGACTTGACCTCACTAAACTGACACCATACTAAGTAATCTGACCGTATAAGGCGAGCGTAGGCAGTGCACGTGGGAGAACTGTTGCCTCTTAATCTCGACATCATGGCTACTTGACGGGTATCACGTAACCACAGAAAAAACTTTCGCGGTTTTGAAGTGCTTACCGGCGCCATAGAGCCGGCCGACAAAGCTTAGCATAGGTAGCTACTATCGACGAATATAAATAAGACTCCAAAAAAAAAACCACGTCGTCATACAAAAAACTAATGAGCAAGCATAGGTTATAGAATATGTAGCATATCGCAAACCTTTGAAAGAGTCCTCCTCGTCAATATGAACAACTTTTGTTCTAAATTTCCAAAATCACAATTAATAAATTCATACTTGAACGATCTGAAATCTTCTGAGGGAATCAAACCAAACACTCAGCGCTATGCTAAGCGGAGAGGCTATCGCTAAGTTTTAGCCAATTTCCTGCCACAAAAGAGTGCAATGAACATAATAAAAAATAATAATAATATTCTACCACATTCACACAACACCACCTAGTCCCAAACTAAGCAGAAATTGTACTATGTGTACTAGACAATGGATAAACATACATATATAGTTTTTTTATAAATACATACATATTATACTTACATAGAAACACCCAGACCAAGACAAACATCCATGTTCAATTGTTCATGCACACAAATGTTTGACTTGATATAATGTCCATCCGAAAAAATGTACTCAAGTGGTCACCCTACACCAAAATAATACATACAGCCTATTACATAACAGCCCTATTATGAACAAAGAAATACAGACTGGCAAAAGAAATTCAATTTAACTGTCTAGTAGTTTTGGCACCAAACCAAAAAGGGAAATGAAAAACTGTTCATAGTCTACACTTATATTTGGCAACCACATAGCCAAGACTTTAGACTTAAACGTAGATTATGCTGTAGGTAGAGAAAACATGTTCAATCGGGCAGACGGTGGAAACCCAGGGTAGAAAAACATGACTCCTGTCTTAGACCTGAGTCAGACATAATTTGTGTTACCTATAAAAATATATACATACATACATACATATACTCACGCCTTTTTCCCGTCGGGGTAGGCAGAGACAACGGAAAACCACTTGCTTCTATCCTTACAAACCTCACGCGCTTCTTCTACATTCATTACTCAAAATATATATAGACAATGTAAATATGAACTAGCTGAGCTCGCGATTAGACCCGCGTTATTTAGGGTAGCCCTAAATAACTAGCTACTGCTCGCACCCGTGGCTCATAGCGTGATGTTATATAGCCTATAGCCTTCCTCGATAAATGGACTATCCAACACTAAAATAATTATTCAAATTGTACCAGTAGTTCATGAGATTAGCGCGCACAAGCAAATAAACAAACTGCAGCTATAATATAATATAAGTATAGATATTAAGTACGTACGTAGACCGTGTGGTGACAGATTAAGAATACGGAATGTCACCATCCCATGTCATCATGGGTGTCGTAAGAGCCGACAGAGGGAGCATATTATGCAGAGAATAGCACTGTAAGAGAAACCCAATACCAACCCGTTTGGCCAGCGTAGTATAGTAGACCAATTCCTCCTATCAAAGGAGAGGCCTAGTCCAGCAGTGGACTGTTAAATGCTGATGATGATGATTAAGTACGTTTACTTTACCCGCTATAGTTAACCGTTACAATAACGTCATAACAATTATCGATAATTATTACAATCAACGAAAACAATACATAAATTCGCGACCTCATTCGCCTACCGACACTATAATTTCAATCGTCGGGATTCCATTACATTTTATTTATTTTGCTCTTTGCTTGCCCCGAAGACAGTCAGGCACCGATGCGTGACCTTTATCCATTTGTTGAGGTGCATTTTATAGGTATGACCTAGTTTACCTTTCAGCTGTATATAACTAAAGTAGAACAACGGCATAAAGAAAGATTTGCGATGTTATTGTTTGAAGATAAACATGGCAAACCGATATCATACTTAAAGACACGACGTGATGCGACTATTGAAGTACAAATTCGCGTAATTATATGTACCTTTAAGTGACAAACGCCCAGCGTCCCTTAGTGGGTAGGTACTAATTTACGTACTAAGTGGCAATATGTAATACTTGTGCGAACATGAATGTACAGAACTACATAATAACTTTAATTTTTCTTTTTTTATAGACTCACGCCTGTATCCCGGAAGGTGTAGGCACAGGTGTAATATTACACCCATATTTCGCCATGAATTTTTAGGTCCCACGTAATAGGGAGCGAGCCTATTGCCGCTATCGGGCACATCACCAGACTCCGTGCTGCTACTGAGAATTCGGAAAACCCAGTAATACTTTTGCCCGACCCGGGAATCGAACCCGGGACCTCCGATCAGCAGTCGCATACGCTATCCACTGGACCACGGAGGCCGTACATAATAACATTTTAACAAAAAAATAAAATGTCTTCACATTTAATTTCTCAAACTTGGATAGGACAATACGGGAAGTTTATTTATTCTATCCAACCAAAAAAGAATTGCTGAAATCATTTCATAAATGACGGAGTTCTGAGATAAAAATCATAAAAATACAACCGAATTGTGAAGCTTATTCTTTTTATAAGTTAATTAAAAAAGCATTATTGGCTCTTTGTCGCACTCGCAAATTAATTTATTATTCACTTTGCTTGCAATGTCTACGCCGCGCGTGGCACTATCTCGCTAGTCGCTATCATAGTGCTTAGCACTTATTATCAAAAGCATCAAAACTGTAATGAATTCAGTCGCTAATTGAGTGTCCTGACTGAGTGGGCGGGGTCTAAATAGCTAAGTCAACAGTGTCAGATAAACTACTGATTAGGCCACGAACATTATATCTGATCGACGGAACCACGCTCAAGTTATATCGATCTTAATTTAGCTTTAGATTTATGCGGACAACATTGGATATATTTCCATTTAAATGTTTAATCAATTTACATCAATGTTTGTGCCAGATGCAGTTGGGATAGTCATGTTTTGTTTGCCTGGCTGTTATAAAGTGAAATTAGATTAATTTGTTGTAATTTTGATAAAACTTATTATGCTGTATAAATGAGTACAATATATTGTATTTTAACACACGTTAAAGCTTCTGAATGCATGTTGTACCAAATATTAAACTCAAGCCAATATCTACGTCATCACTGCATCGCACTCATCTCAGGAACTACTGGTCCGATTTGAAAAATTTTTTCAGTGTTAAACAGCCCATTTATCGAGGAAGGCTATAGAATATATATCATCACGCTATAAGCCACGGGAGCGGAGCAGTAGTCTTAAATAACGCGGGTGTAACCGCGGGCTCATCTAGTTCTCAAATAAATTTCATCCCATTCAGAACTCAAAGATTTGGCAAATTGAAAGATATCGATGATACCTTTATTAACCAATGAGGCTAAATTAAATTTATATTCGACGTATTTCAAGCACAGACTTGAAGTTTAATTACAGAATTTGAAATAATAAGGTTGTTTTAGAGTCGACTGTCACTGACGATTGGAGAGGAATCATTAATATTATCTGTGTCTCTGTGTCTCTTGAGGATCTCTCCACTCCTACATAGGGAAGGCTGGCATAGTTAGATAAAAAAAAAATTGGGCAAGTGCGAGTCGGACTCGCGCACGAAGGGTTCCGTACCATCATCTATAAAAGAAAATCACGTTTGTTGTATATATACTTAAATATTTTTTAAGTTTCTACTTGTTTATTAAGAAAGAGTAACAAATTGCTTAAAAATTACGTTTGTTGTATGGGAGCCCCCCTTTATTATTTACTTTTTTTAATTTAATTATTTATTAATTAAGGTAATATACAACTTCATATTCCGTGAAAATTTTAAGCGTCTACTTGTTACCGTTAGTAATTTTGAGCAAAAATACGAAAAAAAAACACGTTTATTGTATGGGACCCCCCCTTAATATTTTCATTTTTTTTATTTTTAGTATTTGTTGTTATAGCGGCAACCGAAATACATAATTTGTGAAAATTTCAGCTTTCTAGCTATCACGGTTTATGAGATACAGCCTGGTGACAGACAGACAGACAGACAGACAGACAGACAGACAGACAGACAGACAGCGGAGGCTTAGTAATAGGGTTCCGATTTTTACCTTTTAGGTACGGAACCCTAAAAATGAAATAAAGCAATCAAATAAAAAAATATATTATACTAGATAGTATAATATATTTTTTTATTTGATTGCTTTATTTCAATTTTTTGACAGATGTCAAGTAATTCATAACTTAACATAACTTCACGCCTTTTATCCCCGAAGGGGTAGGCAGAGGTGCATTACACACCGCCTTTTCGCAAGTAATTCAATCGACTTTTAAAACATAGTGGTGAAACTGATCCTTAAAATATCATATTCATATTATTTACAGCGAAAATCAGAGGTTAGTTTATTCATAGAAAATCAAAAATTCTGTCAAGCAATGGGCCCCAGGTTCCAAAACAAGTCCCTGACCACAACCCTTACAATGTTAAGTTGGTAATGTAAAATCCTCTTTTATTTCACCTTCAGCCCGTGTTATTTGTGACTGCTGCTGAGCACCCGTGGCTTACAGCGTGAAGATATATAGTCTATAACCCTCCTCGATAAATGGACTGTCTATCACGAAAAGATGTTTTCAGAACGGTCCAGTAGTTCCTGAGATTAGCTTCTTCAACAATAAAAACTCTTCAGCTTCATAATATTAGCATAGATTATTTCGCCAAAGCTCACATTTAATAAAACTTACGAGGCAAGGGAAAAAGGCAAGTTATCTACCGTTTAATATTGATTTCCATTTCATATTGACAGTGGTGACAGATATATTGCACCAGCCATGTTCTCACGTTACACCCGCTTATAAGAACTGACTGCTAGCACTCGTATAAATTGCTATTTATCTATTGATATTGCTACAATCTAGTTCTGTATAGCAGTTAGCAATTGGACTTTCGATCAATCAATCTGAAAGCTATTTCGTAACTGGTTTAAACGATTGGACATTCTAACTTTAAGGCGATTTGAGTCTTTATAAATGGTTAATGTGGTTATATTATAGATAAAACATTACCGAAAGCTACACGCTCGTCTAGTTATCATCTTATTGACTGTTAATGTATTTGAAGTTTTGACTATCTCTATTATTTTTTTTTGTATTTATAGACTCACGCCTGTATCCCCGAAGGGGTAGGCAGAGGTGTAATATTACGCCCACATTTCGCCATGAATTTTTTGGTCCCACGTAATAGGGGGCGAGCCTATTGCCGTACCGGGCACATTACCAGACTCCGTGCTGCTACTGAGAATTTCCTAACGGAAAAACCCAATAACACTTTGCCCGACCCGGGAATCGAACCCGAGACCTCCCAATCCCACGCGCACATTTATGCCGCGAGACCAACGAGGCAGTCTCAGGCAGGCAATCTCTATTAGAAGCTCTTTTTAGGGTTCCTCATACCGTAGTAAGTTTACTACGGTATGTGATACCCTAAAAGAGCTTATAATGTGGAAAGTACGTTAGTGTCATCGTGACTACTCACCCGCACGCCCGTTCGCTGTACAATTTTGGAACTACTCGCACTAAGGATTTGAAACTTGTCACGGAGATGTTTCAAATAAGTTGTTTAGTTTATTTAATAATATTGTCATACGATCTTCTATTAGAGATACTTTCCTTCAAACTGAATGTGACTGTTTCTTTGCAAAATGTAAGATCTGCTGAAACATATATATATTATGTTTGTATCCTTACGTTTGATAGCAAACCAATATATACAAGTAGAATTCAACCCAGCAAGTTTTGATATAAAATTCAGAAAAGATTAGTTATTACGGAACTTGACAATGTGCGTGAACCGACTCACACTTGACCGGTTTTAGAAAGATATAGTAAAGCAATCGGTTAGTGAAGAAGTCAACGGCGCTGCACCAAATTAGAGGTTATCGATTAAATATTTGAATCTTTATGCTATTCCATTAATTCGACTACACTAATAAGTATTAATTAATGATCACTAATATGTTAACGAATGTAAGATGAGTTCGAAAGATTTGCTTATCGACATTCGAACGGAGAACACGTATTTTTAAACCATTCGATATTTTCTCTTGATAATATCGCTTTAGCACCATGACAGAACGAATAAGTCCCACTTTACTCTATCTCGCTCTCTTTCCAAGAAACAAAAAGGGACAGACAGCCTTTAAACCATATAAGTTACATTGTAAACGTCTCATGTTTAAGCAATACTGTAATGGCACTATTCCATTAATACAATACTCACATAAATGAACCAGTTCTATGGACTGAATAAGAATGCTCTTTGAAGTATCGTATTACATTGTATTCCAGTAATCGCTGCACATTTATTGAAAGTTCGGAATTTTCATTATTATTATGTTATTTCTCAGATATAATAATAAACAAATAATGTTGATGCTCAAATTAGATTAACAAAATGATAAAAAAGTTTGAAAATATCTTTCTTAATAAAAGAAGAAATATTTCAAATAAAAGATACAAGTCCTCATTACAAAACAAGGACTAGGAATATAAATACCAGACTTACTAGAGACTAGATTAACAATATCTAAAATACTTTTTGTGGCAAGTATTTATTTAAATGACTGCCTCTGAGGTCCAGTGGATAGTGTATGCGACTGCTGATCGGAGGTCCCGGGTTCGATTCCCGGGTCGGGCAAAAGTTTATCTGGGTTTTTCCGAATACTCAGTACCAGCCCGGAGTCTGGTGATGTTCCTGGTAACGGATTGCCGGAGAGCCTATTGAGGCTCGCCCCCTATTACGTGGGACCTAAAAATTCATGGCGAAATGTGGGTGTAATATTTACACCTCTGCCTGCCCCTTCAGGGATACAGGCGTTAGACTATAAATAAATAAATGTATTTAATTTGATTCGACATACACCTGATCCTATGAACTGTAAAGAAACTTGATGCAAAAAAATTTATGTTCAGTCTGACAAATTTCTACAGTTAAAGCTATCTATTTAAGTCCGTATTTTTTTATAAGACGGTATTACAAGCTTCAAAAACTCATCTTGCGAGTAAAAGTAAAATCGTTGAATTTATAAGTCGGCGCTACCGATTAAAGGAACTTTTCATTCGACCTCCAAACTGGGCCGGTCTCTCTATGAATAATTCAACGTTTTTTAAGTTTTCATGCCTACGTAATTTTCAAGCTTTGCACAGCCGTCACTTCATGAATAACTTCAGAACCGAAATCAGTCATCTTAAGGAACAAAATAGGTTGGATATCCTAATTCCTACTAGTGTTATAAACGCGAAAGTTTGTGACGATGGATGGATGTTTGGACTTGTCATGCATAAACTACTGTACAGATTTTGATGAAACTGTGCTGTAATATAGCCCATATATCAAAATAGTACATAGGCTACCTTTTGTCTCAGTACTTGACACCTATGAGGGTGGACCATCGCGTAGAAACTAGTATTTGATATTTAGAATTTGTTGTAATGTTATGATTGAGGCGGCCGTATTGAGCGAACCTTTACTAATGGCCACAGTTAAGACAAAAAGAAGTATCAATTTCCGATATTCACACTTCGGTTTTTACCGTGTTATTCCTCGTGTCGTTTTTTGAGCAAAGGTTTGATTCAGATAATAAAAGACATGTAAGACTATAGAAAAATTGAGCTACCATTTTTCCTTTAACCACTTGAAGATTCTTAAAAAATCTTTCATACAAAAACCTCTGAAGGAATAACTTAAATTCAACCATTATTTCTTATTCATACAAGTTACAACCTATTATTACTCTTAAAATATTTTCCAACAACCTTATAAAAGCAAAGTATGGAAGAAGTTTAAACTAGCAACTAAAGCTGAAGCGTACCGAATAGTCAATAACTTAATGGCACAAAAACCCGCAGTAACCTGTAATTAATAAAGAACACTTGATTGTAAATCCAAGTTTATCAGAGTAAATACCAGCTAAACTTTTTAATGGGCAAGTTCCCGCCAAAGTTAGGTTGTTAATGCCGAACAATCGACGGACTAAAACACTGGTATACATAAAAACGCCTCTGAATCATACCTAACTCAACTACTCATCAATATTTATGAACTTGTTTTTGTAATGGAATGCTTTAGTGTTCTAATCTTCGATCAAGGAAGATATGGGTATGTAGCGAAATATGATGTGCTCTTTAAAGGCTTTCTGGCTGTGTATTGCTAACTGATCGAAACTGAAGGCATTAAAAAGATAGATCATTTTTATTTTTTTTTATGTTAATAGGCGGCAAACGAGCAGACGGATTGCCTGATGGTAAGCAACTACCGCCGCCCATGGACACAAGCAATATCACAGGAGTCACAATTGCGTTGCCGCCCCTTGGAGTTGGGAATGGGGATAGGATGAGGAGTGGGATGAGGGAGAAGGAATGGGGGATAGGGCCTCCGGCACTCTCTCTCACCGAACGAAACGCAACAGTTTAGGTACCGTTACTTTACGTCGATTTTCTGTGAGAGGGTAGTACTTCCCCGGTCGAGCCGGCCCATTCATGCTGAAATCAGCAAGGCTCTACTACCTATGCAAATTGCTTTGTTGTGGAAATGGTGGTACAAATTCAGTGTAAATAACTTAAATGTAGATAGGTACATATCAAATGCACAAGGGCGGCCTTATCGCAGAAAAAAAAAGTTATGTTTCAAATTTTCGCGATTTGCAGATTACTTATATTTACGTAGCGGGTCTGAATCTTTACTCGAAATTAAAGATAGAATACCTTGTTAGCCAGACGTTTTGGCGTAAGTTAGGTACACCAGGCGTGATCACGGGATAATTCTGTTGTTACCTTTATTTTCGAAGACCCGATACACAAATTAACTACTACTATAATAATCTAGTCTTTATTCGATTCGAAATTGTTGTCAAAAACATAGTATCTCTAAGATAAATACCTCATTCGTTCAATCTAATATCGCAATGAAATATATAACGATCCGATTTAATAGATGGCCAATTTGTCAGAAATTGTGTAAGTATAAAACGAAGTCTAGTCTCTGTTATTTAATGAAGCTTATAAAGTAACTATAGTTAGTTTATGCTTTGTTATCAGATTGTCATATCGCTAGGCATAGCTCGCCGGTTCAAGGACGTTTGCTATCAGAAACAGTAAGCACTTAGTATTATGACTTCATTCACTAGTAGCAAACAAGCACTCCTAACTACATAAGTACAACATTGTAATTTATTTTGTGGACATAATTTTCCCACTGCCTCGTTGGTCTCGCGGCATAAATGTGCGCGTGGCATTGGGAGGTCTCGGGTTCGATCCCCGGGTCGGGCAAAGTGTTATTGGTTTTTTCCGTTAGCAAATTCTCAGTAGCAGCTCGGAGTCTGGTAATGTGCCCGGTACGGCAATAGGCTCGCCCCCTATTACGTGGGACTAAAATAAATCTGACGAAATGTGGGTGTAGCAATATACCTCTGTCTACCTCTTCGGGGATATAGGCGTGAGACTATGTATGTATGTACATAATTTTCCAGGTGAAAGTGTTTTATTGATGACCTAATAAATTCTAATAGTTCAATCATCAAACTTTTTATTACCTCTTTGCAAATGTAGAACCGTAAATTTACGGTCGTGGATCGTTAGATAACTTAAGGATATATCCAATAGCTATTTAAAATTGATAGTCAGTCCATGTGCACTGTATGGGAAAATGATATTTTATGAGTTATTAAAGCTATGTGACTCGCGTCTTCAATATTTCATATCGGGCCGTGTTCCCTCATACAAACGGCGGATTACCTACGTTATACAACTGTTTAGACATGGTTATATTTTCAGTATCAAGATTACGTACCTTACATGCGAGAGAGAAAGATATATTATGTAAAAAAACATTATAAATGTTTCAAGTCGGCGCTCTGTGGCAAAAAAATCATCATACGGATTCATATCTTGTGAACTTGTGATATATAGAATAATATATTATTCGCAAATGGTTGAATCCTCTGATATTAATGTCAAATGAAAAAAAATTGTACGGCGAACAGATGGACGGCTGATATTGTTTTTGTATGGCATGGAGTTGTGATCTCATCTCCATCACAAGTTTAATAGTGACATATGAGTGGAGTGGTATTATTATCATATTTCAAACGGAGCGCTCTAGTAAGTACATGCGGCACAAACTGTAGGTATAGGTACAGTCGGCAGGAGAATCTTGCGTGTGTTCCGTTAAGAAAGTTTTAAAGTCGAAGTTCAAATAAGTATTCACATCATCATCAGCCTTTAACAGTCCACTGCTGGACTAGGCCTCTCCTTTGAAAGGAGGAATTGGCCTACTATACCACGCTGGCCAAACGGGTTGGTATTGGGTTCGTATCAAGTTTTCCTTCTCTTACAGTGCTGTTCTCTGCATAATATGCTCCCTCTGTCGGCTGTTACGACACCCATGGGATAATATGGGGTGGTGACATTCCGTATTCTTAATCCGTCACCACACGGACAAGAATTCACATACTCATTTGTAATCATTGTAATGTTTCTGTCTGTATGCGCACGGGTCTAAAGTTCACGTTTCACGGTTCTAGAGGAAGTCCAGGAGACGCAGAAGAGAGACTGAGGAAACCGTCATGAAACTGGCTTCTAAAATAATTAAAGACGATTAAAAATGCATAACCCTGGACTATTCACTTACAGTTTTTATTATCTTACTAGAGGACGCCAGCAGCTACGCCTGCATTTTTTTTTAATTTACCCGTTTTGTCCGATCCCGTGAAATTTCGGGAAATCCTTCCTTAGTGCACCCCTACGGTCCCCAAGGAACATACATGCCAAATTTCAGCTTCCTGCGCCCAATAGTTTCGGCTGTAGCGTGTCTGTCAGTCAGTAAGTAAGTAACGCAAGCATTTTATATATTAAGATGAATATGACGTTCTTGCAAACAACTAAGGAATAGGTATTACATATTGTATCAAATTATCTTTACTACTAGAGGTATTAATAACATAATATCTACAGCAATACAACTTAATCTAAACATTCGGATTTCCCACTCCAATCTATACTCAATTACTCATAAAAACAGGAAAATATTTTAGTATTTAAGTTGTATGCAGCAAGAGGTTATCTCTTTAAATATTGATGTGATAATAAAAAAGTCTGACGTCAGATAGTTCATCTATTGAGAAAAATTAAAAGCACTCTCTATGTCTCACTGTCTCGTTGGTCTCGCGGCATAAATGTGCGCGTGGGATTGGGAGGTCTCGGGTTCGATTCCCGGGTCGGGCAAAGTGTTATTGGGTTTTTCCGTTAGGAAATTCCCAGTAGCAGCAAGGAGGCTGTCTGGTAATGTTCCCGGTACGGCAATAGGCTCGCCCCCTATTACGTGGAACCTAAACATTCATGGCGAAATGTGGTTGTAATATTACACCTCTGCCTACCCCTTCGGGGATACAGGCGTGAGTCTATTTAAAAAAAAATGTCTCTGCAACGCAATATAGAAGTTTAGACACACTTTTTGATGACTATAGTTATTCTATGTATAATATGTATGTATTTACAAAAAAAAGTATGTTTATCCATTATCTAGTACCTACCCATAGTACAAGCTTCTGCTTAGTTTGGGACTAGATGGTGTTGTGTGAATGTGGTAGAATATTATTATTATTATTCCCAATGTTTAGTTTGGCATGGCAACTGCTCAAATATTGCTAGGTATTATTTAATTAGTCTATAATATAAATAGGTTCTTTTATTTACTACAGAACACACCGATTGGCTTATTACCGAAGACCTTGGCTCGTTAGCTAGCAACATAGGATTATGTAACATGATCCATTTTTATCATTAATCAACTTTAATTAACTTATCCGTGCCAATTCGGCGAAACGTGTGTGTAACTATTTTTAGGTTTACTATACTTTTATTTTAATGTCTATCTGATATAGGAATAAAAAAAAAATATAATAAAACCAACTATTATAGGTACCTACTTGAACAATGACAGCATGACAATTGTTTTTGAAATGTTGTACTTTATTATTCTTCTTTTGGCAAACGGTTTATTATATTAAGAAATAACTAACAAATTAAGTAATAATTAAAAACAATTATAGGTACCTACTTGAACAATGACAGCATGACAATTGTTTTTGAAATTTTGTACTTTATATATTCTTCTTTTGGCAAACGGTTTATTATATTAAGAAATAATCAACAAATTAAGTAATAATTAAAAATAACTAGTATCCATTCTTTAATACTTATTTGTTGACCGAAACTACATAACCATACACAACAAGCTGTGATCGAAATGGGCCATAGTTAAATAAATACTTAATTTATACATTCATACATGTCCGTATGTATATTCAATACGAACAACAATCAGTCACTATTACAATATGTAATACAAAATACTTTCAAACAGTAAAGACTTGTACCTACAGTTACTTGTACTCCTGTAGAGGCCTCGTCTCAAGTTCACCATAATCATTACCGAACATATACTATGTAATACGATAATATCTTAAACAGCACATATTCATAATAATTCTATCTAGTTTTTACACAAGAGATTTGTCAATCAATCACACAGACAGAACAGATACGTAGCCGGCGAGCCATTGATATTTCATACTAACAAAAAACATTATAAATGTATTTGTTTGGACCAAGTAAAATGTCACGTACGCCGTTCATATATACATACATAGTCTCACGCCTGTTTCGCGGAGGGATAGGCAGAGACTACGAAACAATATATGCAACGATCCTGACATATCTCTCTTGCTTCATTCACTCCCACCAAATTTCTCATGCATGCTCTTCAGTTAAGGGTACTTCTAACCTGTCCTTTTTTTTAGGATGTCTCCAATCTTGTCAGAGAACGTCCGTCTAGGTCTTCCCCTTCCTTCTGTCCCATTCACACTTGACTTATATAACTTATATAACGTACGCCGTTCAATTTAATATAAAATGACACACCATTTCTCGTACGGTGATACCTAATATCAAGGTAGTTATCTCTCGGTGCATGTAGAGACTTACCGGGGCAGATATTACGGAGGATCTAGTCGGTGCACGTGCCCCTGTGTCTAAATCTTATGCATTTTAGTTCACCGGCTATGGAGCTACGCTTTGGCTTCATACGGATATTACTCATATATACTGCGCTCGCACACGTCGCCTGAAGGAGGCTGGGATTGGCTTTTCATCCACGTAACTGATTGCAACCTTTTCTTTCCCTTATTGACAGCCAGTGACACAGTGCAAAAATTTAAAAAAAGAAATACTTTTTCGTCCAATCTCTCAGGAACACACCATTTATAATTGGATCATACAATCATCGGACATGCGACACTTAACAATTAGTACGTGCAAGGTGACCTCCATAACCCTGGCGCCATCCGTTTAGTTACAAGTTACAACGTAGCAAAGATTTACTTTGCAAGATCTTATTACAACGTGGCAACAAGACCTGGATTAAATCGCAAACTACGTAATAACACGACAGACATCTGCAGTATCGTAATCTAATGCATTTTAGTTCACGCGTTAGATCTGCACTCAGCTTGATAAAATAAATATATCCGGTGTTTCAGTGAAGTGTTAAATTTAGTGCGTACAGGTGGGCGCAATATTCGGGATGTTCCCAATATATGGAACATTTGCGTGGACATAAAAGCTGGAAGAGTGTGATAACAGGGTACAAGGCGCCGTAATAACTTGAAGCGTGTCATGAATGCCGTATGGAGGAATGTCGCAACGAGCGCTCCCTCGCGACTCTTACTTAGCGGGTCCGCCCACGCTCTCACATACATCGATACCTCTTAAAAATACTCCAAATTGCCCTTATAACTATTACACCCGATGCGGTTAATGGTGACAAATTTGTTAGATAAAACGAATGTAACTTGAATATTAATACCATTAATGAAAATTCCTACCATTACTACGCAAGAGGTAATAGGTTTGAATCGATAGCGATTTAGTGACTGTTGTATAATGGTAATGTTGAGACGATCATTATAATTGGAGATGACTGTTTCATCTATATTTCCGGGGAACTCGGTTACTTTCGTTTGATATAATTAATTAGAAATGCCTGAAATTTCATTTCGATCTCGTGAAACGAACAAAAATCTATTTACTATGAAACGTTTTCTAGATTTAATTAATCGTGCTTATTCAATTGATAAAATTCATCAAATACATTTACAAATCGACCCTTCACCCTGTGTCTAATAAATTATTTCTTCACTACTGTCACTGGCAATCACATAAACTTGTAAATGTTTCATAATGTTTAAAATATAAAGAAACTATAACATCCTGGGCCATTTTCAATAATCGAACCATACATGGATTTTGAGATTCGAGATTCGTGTTTGACATATTTTGTATGGAGATTATGTCAAAAACGAATCTAAAATCTACAGATCTATCTCTAGATCGAATATTGAATTCCGTAGTAAGTGCTGCGATAAAAGCTTACCAAAGGGTTAGCCATCGTTCGTATGTGGGCCTCAATTTACCTAAATAAAATCATTAGTCTTCAATTATAACCATAAGCGTAACATAGTGTGAAAATCTCCTTACATTATAACGGAGCCAGCAGACTCGGAACCTTACGGCTAACAGTAAACATAATCGCGAGCTGCACAACACGGCGGACAGGCAGCGATCGCAACTGGCGATAGTGATACTTGTATGTAGTCAAACATTAGTTCCAATACAGTACGTACGCAGACCAACACGGACCAAATACGTCAAATATCAACGCGTGTCAATTTTATAAATGAGCCTGTCGCGCGTTTGATGTGCCGCGCCCGACCGTGGGACCGAGTCGTCCCACATACGGTGCCCACCTAACACTCAGTTTTCGGGACTATGTATTACTCGTTCAAGTGGGAAACGCTAGAAATGTTCGCACCGTGGGCGTGGGCACTTACTCGTATGTAATTGAGATCTTTAACTGTATTTGAGTTAAACTTTATGTTGGTGGAACTGATGTTTTTTTAGAGAAATCTTATTCATACTTAGTACACTCGAGCAATGGCGTAACCAGGTTCTTTTATAACTTATCCAATACCTTGCTTTGCTTGAGTGGTTTACAAGAATTCAAACAATGGTCAAAAAAATACGGACGCCCAAACTTAATACTTATAGAGTGAATCGTTGTAATATTTTTGAACGGAATGGAATTATACTCCATCTTCCCACTTTCGAAACAAAACATGGTGTATACTGGTAAACAGGTACTGAGTTTAAAATGATTGTCTTTCTTAATAAACATTCCACCCAAGTCAAATTTGTTAGCATGGGTGAATTCACGTCTGTAGCAAAATTGAGAACTTTAATCCTCTAGCTTACGATCATAAATCATTAGACTACTCTATATAGTACGTATCAAGAAAACCAAGAGCATGGAACACCAATCAACTAAAACAGCTCCACTATTCGCAAGTTTTATTCCCCACTCGAGCATCCTATCCAAACAAATTGAAGTGCACAAGGCGAATGACAAATGTAACAGATCGGGACATCTGACACTGGTCTGGTAACACCAGCCGCCGACCTTCCGCCACCGGCCGACACTGATTGATATTGATAGAGGAAACCGGCGACACCTCCGAACGCCGCACCCAAGATTGATACGATGACCCTACGTTTTCTTGGGCTTTCGCTAAATATACATTGCGCTATTGAATTACTAAATGACTTTGACGTACTGTCTCTGGGTTTGCAGATGTTTTACTTTACTGGTATGTACAGTTATGTAATGGGTTGTATTCGATAAAATATCGACGTGATCGGCGTTCAGATTGATTAATTCGTTTCAAGTTCTACAAAGATCTAGGCCGTCTAAAGAATCGAATAGGTTGTCAAGACAGTGACCAAAATAGAAGATTAGTAAACATTCACCTAGGTTTTCTATAATGTCGCGCTCATATTTGTTTTATTTCGTGAATCAGATACCTACACTAAGCCTTCAAAACTAATAATAAGAATGAGTTCAGATTCATAGCCAGTCTCTACCATCCTTCCGAAAAGCTGACCTAAGTCTACGTATGTATGTGTAAACATTAGAACACTACAGCTTTACACAAGGCGCGTGTATGTGTGTGTTCGTGGTGATTTATGGTGAATTTAGAGTAAAGTTCAATCAATCTCATTTAAACCGGAGCTCAACAGTACATCTATAATGGATGTCGTGTCGTACGAACTTGTAGCTTGCGTAACTCACACTATCTTGCCGACTAGGCGACTACTCGTTATTTGTATAGACTACAGTATATAAATCTGTTTATTCACGTTTAACTGGCATGGTTTAATGCTAAGGTTCCTAACCTAGGGATAATCATCCCTGTGGGAATAAAAATGGGCTATTTTTGGGGGAGTAAACACGAGCCTAATTATTAATACCAAATCGAATATCAATAAAATATGTGAAAAAGTGGCAGATCGCCGCGCGTCGTATATTCTAGGCAAGTGATGATGATGGTTGGGGTAAAGTCAGTTTTTTTTATGTGCCACTGGTTTTGACAAGTGGTATTGAATGCTAAATAGATAGATTGTAACCTAATGGCGCTGATACACCTGAGCATTCACTTGTAACAGAACAGCGAGCATTCGCCGTTTTCTGTTTTGTCGAACCGAACATTTTCACGATCATTCTACTTACTTACTTCAGTTTCACTTATGAATTATTTCCAGAGTTAGATACATAAATAAATGACGTTTCTAAATAATAAAATGCAGATTTTAATTTGAACAGGTTTAATAAATCACACAAGTGTCTGTTCCTCCATTCAAATTTATTTATCGATATCGAGACCTTATCAATATTCTATTGAAATTAATTCTGAGTAAACCAAATCTAAAGATCTATTGTAAACATTATCGATATTTTATCGATATTTATTATGAGTAAGCCCATCACTAGTCAAGTTAAAATTAGTGACAAACTGCGAAGATTCTTCCATAGATTATAATCATAAGTCAAAGTGAAGTAAATATATTGGGTTTAACCGCCATCGTAGCGCGAATTTTATGTATTATTTATATTCTAAGGGTTGCCCGAATATTCGTTAGAATGCTCGCTAAAACACACTCATTTGTTTTGTAACATTCGCGAGAATGCTCATTACCTGTGAATGCTCAAGTGTATCAGCGCCATAAGACAAACCTTACTGTGATGGAAACGATTATTTTGTTCTGCCTAGATGTAATTTTCCTTTTATATTCCTATTTTAGTAATAGAGTATTTGATTACTTTATTACAGGTTCTGCCTAATTTGATAAAAGAGACGGCACACAATTTGTGTGTTGACCTAGGATATTATTCAAGTCGTTTGTTTTTTATATGCGTTAATAAAACACACACGAGTATTTCTTAATAAATCGCTCCATTTTACATACTCACGCCTATTTCCTGTAGGGGTAGACAAAGAATACGAAACGAAATTTGCAACGATCCTGCATTCTGTCCCATCAAACTTCTGATGCATGCTCTTCTGTTTAGGGTACTCCTGTCGTCTCTGTTTAGCAGCATTGCTGTACATTAAAAAATTTCGTTGACAAAATTAGCATGTTTTAATTCTTGAGTAGGTCTCAAGTATAAAAAACATACTGATTTTTTCAACGCAATTTTTGAATAAGTATATCATCTGACCATTTATATCTGACCTCCTTTGTGACTGAGGACTGTGTATGTCCCTAAGTATCCTTAGTATCCTAAGTAGAGATGCGTGTTACACTCGCATTTCGCATGTTTATTCACGATCGTTTTACGAATATTATTATGCACAGTAAATATATACAAGAGATATAGAAGGTGTAACAGTTGCAGCACCTTACAAAATGTAAATTATGTGTATTATGCAAAACCTGGCGATGAAAACGAGTGACTATGTAAGTATGTACAGTAAATATATACAAGTGATATAGAAGGTGTAACAGTTGCAGCACCTTAGAAAATCTAAATTATGTGTATTATGCAAAACCTGGCGATGAAAAAGAGTGAGTTTTATTGCCCGTTCTTTCTCATGGTTTGCGAACGTGGCAGTAAATGTAAATATAGTCTTTAAGTAATTATTTTATAAATTTATTATTTTGACATCCATAAGCGTCACATTATGACCCAAATGAATAAAGGATTTTGACTTTGAATACCTACTTAATTATGATATAAGGATCTGGTTACGAATCTGTTAGATTATATTTTGTATAACATATTACGTCAAATAATGAATTCCTCAAAATATCGATTAATGTCAAAAAATATGTTATCTACAAACCATATAAAATTATAGCTTTGGTTATTTTAACGTCTTGGGTGTTTTTATCATCTATATACAAAAGCTCACAAGTGAATTAATTTCGAATTCTGAATTGAGTAAAACATTTCAAAGAAATTCCCTCTAAACATAAACATAATATGCAAATTATATTCCCTGAGCATGCGGTCTGTGAAATATTTTCACACATAAAGCATATCGTAGGAGAGATATATAAATAGTATATCTGTCGTGGAGTCACGTTCGTTGCTTCCCGCGTCGCTCGTGGCGACATCTGTCAGCGAGCAGACGACTCATTAGCATTGTTACTCGAGCTTGCGACACCAGCCAACTATCCACAACCTATACTATACCACTGCATACTACTCGCTACCTAGCTAATTATGATATAAAATTCCATGTAATAACCATACGTAATTATGAACACGATTGAGATAATATCTGCATTCGTATGCAGATTTAATATTGATATTTACCGCATGTTTTATGAGACAACTTGTTTGGAGTAATGAGCGTCTAGATAAACACGCACATACAGGGTGTAAAAAGACCCTTAACGAAAACTGAAATCCCATGTTGTACCAATCACTACGAACATTTTTTTACTTCGGCACCATACCTAGGAAATTACTGGTTCAGCAGATATTGAGCCTCAAAATTAGAATGGATTTTTTCTAATTAGGTACAAAATCGATGCATTTACCCCGCCAATATGTTCTTTAGATGACCCCATGGATAAGTAGGTATTTCGAGCATTGCACGCACGCGCTTTTAATTGCGGTTTAAAAAATGTGAAAACTCAAAAGACAATTCGTTTCCCAGGTATTATTTTTGGTTAGTATGACTTGGCATGATGTCCACAACGAGTAGACTTCGGCTTGGTGATGGGTCTTGTGACACCCTGTATAGTATTCGTTAACGCTCAATATATCAAAGACTGCAATCGAAAAAAAGGAAAATTTGTCGGCGGCGGGTGTGTTTTCGTCTTTATACCGAAGTCGTTATGGTCTCTGCGGTGAAGCGAAACTTTTATAGAGAAACGAATAAAAGCAAAAACTAGCGAACGCCGCCGCCTCGGCTTACCGAAAAATGACATGTCGATAGAAAACTCGAACGAATACTTTTTTAAACGAAACACTTTAACTTAACGTCGAACACGGCAAAAAAGAAAACTTGGCGCTCATTACTTTAGCTGAATACGAGACTGTCCTTTAAATGTGTATTTACGGTTAATTATTTACCGGCTCTATTGAAATCGACGCAAGCGAATTTAAATTATTCGATTTGTTAGCTGTTTAAATCGAATTCATGCTACTATGCAATGCTCATTCATTGATTTGATAAATGCGGTACTACAGCTAAATACTGAGTATTTAGCGCTAGTAAATGTTAAAACTGTGAATAAAGGTAGCGGAATTTAGAATTCACTGTTAGGAAAACTAACATTTGCAAGGCAGTTAAAGTGGAGCATTCTGAGAATATATTAGAGTGGTACTGTTGGACGTTGGAACTTGCCCTTTTGCCAAATATTTGTTAGACTCGGTAAGGTCAAGGTGACACTCGGCGAAGAAATAGGGCAGACGGTGCCGTCAACACACCGACTACATAAATCCAGGTCACGACACTATTGTCACATCACTCGTTAAAGCTTTGATGTATTCAGAACTCCTTACAATCTTAAATATTTAGTGTTGAGAACTCTTCCGCGCGTATCGATTACCATATGTCAGAGAATTATGCAGCAAGTCGTAAGTGCAAATCGAATGTTTCCGAATAGGGCATTGGTGGTGGTGAACTGGTGATGCAAATAGCGCGCATTCAGGCCGCACGTCGACGCGCGCGCCACTGCACCGACACGTAGACATATTGCTCAATATGCACCACTGTTCTCAGATATTTATACAACTAGGTACATAATTATTAAGGGATTCTTCAAATCTTAACACCGATTCACATCATTCTCAAAAAAAAATAAAGAATATCTACGTGCTCGATTTGATTTCCCGCGAGGCTCCACCTTTTTTTCATTACGTCCTTTTTATTAAATATGTAAACGTAGAAATTGCAATTGTAGAATGAAAAACGGCTTTATTACTGGCATAAAAGTGGAAAATATTTTCAATGGCGAGACCAGAAATTGAAATAGTTTTGTAAGAATTTACACTGGCGCTATGTAGTGAATCGCTGACTCAGCGATTTACTCCATCTAAAAATCAGACAAAAGAGGGCATGAATCGATATCGTTTGGCATCGGGAAGTGAATCGGAACGGAGTATTGGAGTTATAGCAATATTATATCGAGTGACAATTCGCTCGGCGAAGTGGCTTGTCACGCACTGATTTACAAGGTATGTGACCTGTCGTGCTCCATTATATATGCACATGCAAATGTGTGTGTTGACATCTGCATAACAAAGTAGACGAACAAGGCGTTTACTATCTCGGCGGAAAATTCTGTGCCTTTCAGCTTATGAGTTACCGAATATTTCGTAAGAAGCTTATTAATTCATGTGTTGGGTACAAAGGAGTCCTCAATATGGAAGACAGTGTAATTTGTGCGAACATGTGGTTTTCCAGCGAGGTGACGTGACCGGATCTGCTAAATATATTTTATGAGCGCGGGCAGCGGACGCGAGCGCGGCTCGACCGGCCCGCGCTGGCCCGGCGGCCGGGACACCACGCAAAACAAACATACAAGCGCATATACTTTCTAATATCATACAGGCATTCAAGGACAACCACTTTCTGTAAGGGAGAGCTACTTAATTATTGATTAGTTACTGTCTAACTCCTTTCATAGATCCCTATGATAGAGACTTCTCAACCAACACGACTGATACTTTTATACTAAATACTTGCATGTAAAAACTAGTTAAGAAACCAATAATTTATAAGTAAGTAAGATAACAAAATACGCTGATCCACATCCGTCGTTTCGAGATAGCCAGTTATCGAGCTATCCCACGGATACCATAATGCCGTAATGAATTGAAAGCGGTTTCGTGCTTGTTTTCCAAAGAAAACCAACCTGGTGTGTGCTTAATTTATTTAGAAGCTAACAGTAAGGTGTGGAGGCACTTAATCACCGTCGCGTATACTTGTTAATTAGCCTCGTCAGCTTGTATAATATTTGTATACTGAACTAGCTGGCAAAGTGGAGGCATAGCCCGCCGAGTAATGTAGCCACTATGTTCAGTTTAGGCTGGTGAAGGTTCATGGTGTATATGATTGGTCATTTTTATTTTGGGAATATCTAATAATAGCCCATACATAGTATTGCCATGGTTTATTATATTACTAAGAAAGGAATAAAACAGAACTTAAAATTTCTATAGGAATTATTAAGACTGAATAGTATTTTCATCCATAAGATTAAAGAGGTAAAATTTGTATTTTTGCTTGTTTGTTTGTTTATAATGGATAAACTCAAAAACTACTGGACCGATTAAAAAATGTCTTTTACCATTAGAAAGCTACATTATCTGCGAGTAACATAGGCTATATTTTATTTTAGAAAAAAAAGGGGTACGTAAGATATTTGGGTTTTTCGGGGACGCGAAGTAGTTCCCTCAGGACGCGGGTGAAACAGCGGGAAACGGCTAATTTTCAATAAGATGACTATATTACGATTCCTCTTACGCAAAGAAAAGATACTACAGAAAATGTTTTACCTAAATTATAACATCAAGTAGTAGCAAGTAGCCCATTCCACTCAGAATATATAGAATACGGTATTTACTCCAGAGACCTGAACACTCATATTATTTATTATACCTACATCATACATGTAGCTAAGAATTAGTTAAGCGCATAGTACCGTAACTCACTCAGAGTTTGCATACAAATTACTGAGTTACGCCACATTACTCCACACATAACACGCGAAAACGTTTTATAAAACCTTTTTATTAGTAACCTAACTTTTCACGAGCATGAAAAATGTTTTATATTTCATTTGAAACATGACTTTCCATGTTATATTTTTTACTGTCTTTGTCTGGGCTAACGAAACTTACTAATTATTTTGATATAGGTAATTAGATACTTTGTTATATTTTCGTTGTCAAAGTTTCAGTAGGTTTCTCCTAAAAATGTTTAATTTAATGAGTACTCTTCCTCCGTGATTACCTTCAAAGGGCAAGTATTTTCTAAGTATCAAATTTAATAGTGTGTGACGTTTTTTTATTTAAGTCACATAATCAGAATAGGAATAAGTATCATATCCGTGTGGTGACGGATTAAGAATACGGAATGTCACTACCATCCCTATCATCCCGTGGGTGTCGTAAGAGCCGACAGAAGGACCATACTATGCAGAGAACAGCACTGTAAGAGAAGGAAAACTTGAAACAAACCCTATACCAACTAGTGTTGCCCAAATTCAGTCTTGGTCTTGCAGTCTTGGTCTTGTTCTTGCGTTTTTGCAAGACCAAGACCAAGAACAAGACCGCGTATTTTTAGCAAGACCAAGACCAAGACTGATCGTGCAAGACTTGAGCAAGAACAAGACTAAGCCTGCAAGACTCTTGCGTCTTGCAGCTAGGACTTAGCGCTATTTCACGGAGTAGTTAGGTGTAACAGTTCGGTGTATAGGTACGCTTAGGAATTCTATGAGACGCAAAAAACTGTATCAAAGAATATGAAAAACTGGACCTATGCGCATTACGACTAATAGGTACCATAAACATACCTACATAGCGAATAAAAAAATATCCATTAAAATCAAACTGAGTGCATGCATAGTTATGTTTTAACCATCGGCACTTTGATAATGCGGCATCAAAGGTTTTGTACTTACTTCTCAAAGAAATTTGCCACTTTTCGGAAGTACATGGTTATGATACACGCGCCGGCGGCTTCTTTTGAAATCATATACAACAATCGTTGCCGCCGCGCCGAAATCACAACATTTGACACTATTTGATTGCCGCCACAGGGCGTAGGTAGACTCATGCAAAATAATTTCGAATTTTAAGAGTACCTACAGGTGTTCCAAAGAATAAATAAGTTTCAGAGTGCTTAGAATGAAAATGAATACATTATACTGATCACGCAAGCAGTATTATGATTAGGATAAAATGGTAAGGATAGGTAGTAGATGTCATAATAATTTATTCTAGTAAGTATACAGGGTGTCCGAGTTAGGCCCAATAGTAATAGACTGATAGGTAATTGCAAGACTTGCAAGACTCTTGCTGCAAGACCAAGACCAAGACCAAGACTGGGAGCGCAATACCAAGACCAAGACCAAGACCAGGTGTATTGGCGCAAGACCAAGACCAAGACTGGCTAAGTCTCGTCTTGTTCTTGCATTTGGGCAACACTAATACCAACCCGTTTGGCCAGCGTGGTATAGTAGGCCAATTCCTCCTTTCAAAGGAGAGGCCTAGTCCAGCAGTGGACTGTAAGGGCTGAAGATGATGATCATCATTTCTTTGTTTGAACATGGTATACATATATTGAATGTAGGATGTCAAAAAAGTATAGTTTAGTAAGCGAATCGTAATCGTAAGCATAGCGGTAGTAAACTCAAGAATAATTAAAAACCTTACAATAATGAGTTTGCTATATCAGAGTTACCGTGATAAAAAACGAACTGACAAACGTCTATGCACAAAAAACAAAAAGTAACCTCATCCAAGGTCGAGGCATTCAGTTCACACGACCGTATCCACGTGGTGGCTAGAAGCAATCAGCCATAAGCCTCGGCGTACCTGCACCGAGATATAACTCGACTGCTCCCCGACTGTTCCCCGACTGCCAAGAGCCAATTTATCGCCTGATTAGATTAATTCAATTTATCCATGACACTGAAATGGCCCTCTTCCTGCAGCATCGGAACTTGCCATCATACCTCGTTAACGATAAGAATTCGACTGAAAACGTCGGAACCTACTTGAATAGACGGTTTGAATGAGCCCAGGGATTTGCAGCCGTGAGAAATTTTATTCATATTCTCGTGGCTCGAGATAACGCGTTTCTGAGAATCGTGTGAACCGAAACATGCCGAATTTATCCGCACATGAAAAAATCTCTTTTGTACTAAAAATCCATAGAATCTTGGATCCGAGATACGACAACATTATTAGAAACGTTGGTGTCAATTAAGACATTTTACGTCAAATCTCCGAGAGGCGAACTGACAAAATTATTATTCATGAAGCGTTCTGAAATGATGGATTTTAAGCAATGAAGTTAAAAACTCACAGTGTTATCTCTGTTGCTATTGTGTTAAAAATAATTATAAGTAGAAGAACTTTTGTCACGTATTTTTAAGTGCGAAATTAGTCATAACTCATAAACCACAGGTAAAGCGATTATTTTAACAGGTAGTGCGTTAAAGCTGCAGGAGAGCTGCAGATAAATAATAAATAAGGTTTGCTGACAAAAATAATATTAAGCGCCAGTCGCACAACCATCCAAAATATTCATTTTATTTTACATATTTTTCTTTTTGTGTGGTTTGTTACTAATCCATCGCCACAGTTAAGGAGATGCGTATTATCTTACGTATATTACAGGAATGTAAACTTTCATGCTCATTGCCGTAGGTATGCTTTTAATTTTTTTTTCGGATTATTTACGTACCTTTATTTTTATTATCCGCCACCATGGCGCTCGCAACAGTGCAATACCTAATATTTGTAATTCGAAACAGACGTACGTGCTTACTTGCATTGTTTTAGTGCTACCAAAAGAAGAGTGCCCAAATGAACTGTCAATAATATGACCAAATCAAAAATCAGATCAGGCGTGGACAACGTGTCACCAAGCTAACGGGGTATTCTTGACAATTGAGGAAAATACGTGATTAGTGGATCCAGTTTTTACAAGCCTTTGGTGATCGGAATCAGTTTGTAAACTAACGTTCAAACTGATTCAGTTTACAAACTCATCAGATTCAAATCAGTCTGTAAGACGGGCATTAAGAAATCTATTTGAGCTTGCCGCTGTGGAAAATTGACTTGTTTGTTACTATTGAATCGAACTTACTTATGAAACAAATTTTGGTTCCATGAAGTTATAGGTGTATGCTTAATAACGGTCAGTTATTGCAGATAACAAAAAGTAAAACCAAATTAAAGTATAATCAATAGCTTTTACAATATCAAGAAATAAAAATTTCATAGTATTCATTGATAAGTGACCGCAAATTATAAAAGCTGATCTTCTGCGAGATCTTTCGAGTGTCTGTTTTAAATATATCCTTTTCGGCAACCAGCCGATACATTTTCATTCTATAGCTGAAATACATAAATTGATACATTGCTTCAACGAATAAAGTATTCCAAGCTCTATATCATTATCATTCGGCCATCTAAACTTAGAGGGTACTATAATATGTCACAGCAATAATTAGCTGGACGCAAGGGGCAGGTGGTAAGCCACAATGCGTGGTGACCCGGACACTATCAGTTTCCCATCAGCCCTTTGCCCCGAGGCTTCCCTTCTCCGGTTACTTCACCACAATGACTCACGGACCAAGGGTTAAACTTGCCCGATCGATGGTCACTTCCCGATAACATTTCAACTTGTTATCTTTGAAGGGCGGTGTGAAGTTTTTATTGATAAAATACGATATCGGCTTAAAGTCAGGTCCTTAGTTAATCAACAAAAAAAAATTGCTCATCTTAACATATAAATAAAATTGGAGTGTCTGTTTGTAATATTAAAATAACCGCTCTTTACTAAATGCATATTGATGTATACACGGTACATATACCTACTGAAATGTGTTTTTTTTTTAATATTTGTCTGTCTGTCTGTCTGTTTGTTCTCGCTAATCTCTGGAACGGCTGGACCGATTTTAACGAGACGTTCACTAGCGGATAGCTGATGTACCAAGGAGTAACTTAGGCTATAAATTAACCGAGAACGCGAAGTAGTTCCCTCAGGACGCGGGTGAAACTGCGGGAAACAGCTAGTAATAAATATAATTCAAGTGTGTAATTAATTTGTACTTACCTACAAGTACGCTTGAAAGTCGTTTTTGTTACTACTAAATACTGAATTGATACTCTCTGACCTATGATCATTCTTAACTGGGTAAACTTAAATATGCATGTTCTTATATTACAAGCGATAGCACTAACTAAAGAAAGTTCACATATTTCCCCTATCATCGATTAAAATAAACAAGGAGCCGAGGCTAACCCGTGACACATGCCACGAGCAGACATGACACACGAGTAAGTTATGTATAAACAAGAACAAATTAACCTTTATTTAATCTAACATCGATACAACGTGTAGTGTATTTGTGCAGTGCACTATGTTCGCGGTCAACGCGCAGATAACCCCGCTCGACCGAGCGCCACAGATACTACACTTCCAGAAGGGACAAGGCATAATTAGCAGGACACTCTTATCGCTACTTAATTAATTCCATCGGGACTATTCGATCAGACCCCGCTCTAACCAAATCAAATTTTAATCCTGAGCAGTTCCGGCTCCAACCGAATTTACATAATCTGCATCTCAACTTGACATTTTATGGCGCTATTCTAAATTATGGAAATATATCTTCCTCCGCGTACATACACCAACGTACTCCACTTCCTACTCCATTCAGAATGTCGTCTAATAAAAACGCTGTTAAAGCTTTAATTGCTCGTAATCACGCCATTAAATGAGCAAGTTCTTTTAAATTACAGCTGTAAATATTAAAGCACATTAATGCAACACCACCCAAATATATAATGTGTTTGGTGAATAACAATAACACTTCCCTGCTCCCTCGCAGGAAGCGCTTAGTATAAATGACTATTAGACGCAACTTCCGTTATTCCACCTTCTTTCACATGTCCAATTCATTTCGCCGGGAGGCTATTATGGCATGAGAGATACGTTTAGTTTCAGGAGCGAGTTCTCAGAAAACAAAAAGGAACAAGTGTTACATAGATAATGTGGACAATGGCCGGGTGCCACCCTTGTTGATAATAACACTTTTTAAGTCACAAAAGTTTGTCAAAACGTATAAACAAAAGTGTGTCTGCGCTGAAGCGGCGGAGGTACCTGCGCGCAGGTAACAGCGGCGATCACAATGGCATTCCGAGCATCCGAAATGAATCAAAATTCGGCGCAGCACCGCACGCCGATGACTAACGCCTCGGACCCTTCTGATAAATTACAATAATAATGGCCACCTCTATTGTTGTTATTGGGGATGATTTCATTAGGATATGCGCGGGCGCAGGTGCACCCCTACACGCTGGGAGCGCGGCGGCTAAACGTTCCGTTAACTGTCAAACACATGATTAGTGTGACTCGTTAATTGGATAACAGACACAGAGCGTACGAGCCGTGACTTAAATGGCCGGTTCATTAAAACTTGCGCGGTCGCGGCCGAGCCGAGTGCCCAGCGACCAGCGACCGAAATTAACAAGTGTATCCCTAAATGTCATTTATGGACAGGTCGAACGTGTTTATTGGAGTGAGCCAACAAGTCGTCCCCACTAAAACGACTAGTTCCATTATTTGTCCGCGGCGCGGCGACCTCCCGCGCCGAAGGGAACAATGAAAGTGAGAGAGGGCAGGAATGCGCGCGGGGGGGTGTGGGGGCAGGTGCGCGGCGCGGGGCAGCAGCGCCCGTTCCCGGTTCCCAGGCGAGGAATGCCAGCACGAGCAACAAAGCCTACCCGCCGCCATTCACCCCGCGCCTCGGCCTCGCCGCCGCCCGCCGCGTCCCGCTAGCGCTCCTGACACGTCATTTTTCGTGACTTTCCCCTAAGTAGCTTTTACGGCGCAGCGGATCGGTCTCGATACGTTCGATATTCAAAATCGTCGCGTGCTCCCATTCGTAAGCCCTCTAAAGGTAAATTCGCTCCATTTTACGTGATCGGCTAATAACTGACGCATGAAGTCGCGATCTATGGGCGCTCACTACCAATCCAATACAAATCGGCGTCGCGTCACTAAGTCATGTACTTATGTAATAATTATAGCGCTAAAGTAATAATGTACTTACATACTGTGTGATTATAATAAGTGTTATTGTTCCATTCATACGCCGGTCGAGGTTCAGGGTCGAGTGTCGTATCACAAACAGCTGACTCGTAAATGATTGCTCTTTGAATATGTAACACTACATAATTTTTCCTATGTACGTTAGGTATTATACTTAAAACGCACGTTTCGAACAATGAGTATCAATTTACATATTCTGAGTATTACACGTACACGCAAATTGCTTTTTAAATTCCTCACATAAACATGATACTTACGGCTCTACATATTACAATTATTGAGCAAAATTACAAAACTATATGTTAAAGAAGGTAATAAAGAGATTGGCCCTTGATTTGCTTAGAGTGAAATTACAGGGCAAGGTTAGCAATAGCTTTTTTGTGCGTGTGACTCTTTCAAATCAAGCAATCATCTAATAGAATAATAAACTTATTAATAACAACATATTTTTATTGGTAACCACAAGTTATTGCATACTTATTGGTCATTCAATCGTCGTTTATTTGGTCAAACACCAAAACATTTAGTTTTCTAATACAGTCAATGGTCAATTGGATTTAATAAATGCTTAGCGGCCAGTGTTCTAATAAATGTCACCGTAATTTTTTTAAATATTATCCATCAAACTTTTTACAAATAAACACGGTGATAAATAGTTTATTAGATTCCATTTTTATACCTCACAAACAACCTTTTGTTTATAAATTATATCCTTAGTTTCCAGATGATCTTATCATTTAGATTAAATGCGAGACTTCACCAAAATTTATTTAGTGTAAAATACTGCCTTTTTAAACATTTCGAAGCATCCGTTTCTTTTTTCTTTTCGTATTATCTTCGTAGTTGAAACGGCCAGTAATAAAAAGAGTAATTGGGGTAACTAGTGAGGGGATACACAACGGTGGCTTTTATCGAGGTCACGGTCGATATATGACAGGTGGATGAGACAAATACGTTCAGTTCATACTTAATTTAGATATCAGTGAACGGGCTCACTGTCTATAGAATGATTCACGTCTCTCATTTATCAACGCAGGAATGTTTATTATATCAAGTGTTACCGTTATCAAAAGTTATGTAAATATAATAAGTGGAGTGAGTTGCTATGGTTAAATAACAATGATATTTATTTATCACGTATTACATGTATTGAGTATTCGATCAGCTTGTTATTGGTTTATTGTATTTTATTCGACCTAGAAGAGATTTTCTTTATCGATCATTATTCTTATAAGTAGAACTCAAGTAAAGACATCACTTATTGATCTGTATATGCCTAATCTTTCTGTAAAATTACTTATTCATTTGCATACGCGTTGTCATTCTTTTGTATAATATATTATACTTTGTCTAATATATAATATATTAGACAAAGGTCAAGCATCATAATAAGTATGTGGACAATGGTACTGGTAACTCTAGAATGTCATCAACATCAACCCTGTTTCTGAACTGGCTTAGAACTGAGCGTAGGTTTTCTTCTCACGGTGAGAAAGATACAAGTCACAGTCTACCACGATGGCCTAGTTATCAGGTGGCAACATTACCTACTACCAACATAACATCCTTTAAATTAAGAACTATCTGGCCCTCATAGCAGCCAACATAATCGCGCAATAAATTAGAATGCGCCAACAATGTTAATATGTGATCTGTGGTTCGAACGAGAGGGTGTCGAGTGGCCGCACGCGCCGTTCATCTCCGATGTCGGACAGCTGCGCAGCGGATACAGATTATATGCATCATCCGTAATCATATTCAATGTGCGAAAGTAGCTCTGTTACACTTTCGCGATACAATTGAATTAGAAGTAATTTTATCCAAAAGTGGCATTTTTGGTCAAATTGTATAAAAACAAAGTAATGTTTTTTGAAGCTTTAAATAACTATAATGATTTGTTTAAGAAGACTATTGGAATCGTAATGTATGTGTCCAAAAAATCCACTCATATTATGTATTAATTCGAAAGCAATATGGAGAAACGCGAATGTTGGAGCAGGCTTTAAAAGGCTGCTGTGCTATCAGACAAATATAATCTTCATAATCTTATCATCATAACAAATCTTATTCAATGAGGTTTATATATAACGCATGTCGCTGATTTTGCAAATGGCAAAATGGACTATCGTAATACAACCAGTAGCACCTTATACTCATTTGCCACGTTCGTGGTTAAAAAAAACACATAAATTATGTCGCCGGCAACAAACGCCACTATATATAGATATACATTATGACTATGTAGATCCAGAGGTAATAAATTCACACAAGCATAACAGCCGCCATTTATTATTAAGATCGCTCACTGTACCACACACTCGAAATTAAGACACTTTGTTAAATTGGTTGCACCTCTGGCTATACCTTCAAGGAGAAGGACGAGAGGTCGTAGACATTTGACATATTATCTTTGTACGTTCATACATAGTCTCACGTCTATATCCCCGAAGAGCTAAGCAGAGGTACCTATATTGCTACACCCACTTTTCGCCAGATTTATTTAAGTCCCACGTAATAGGGGGTGAGCCTATTACCCTTATTTATTTATGATCCCGTGGAAATTTCGGGAAATCCCTTCTTACGGTCCCCAAGGAACATACAGGCCAATTTCAGCTTCCTGCGCCCAATAATTTTGGCTGTAGCGTGTCTGTCAGTCAGTCAGTAACGCAAGGACTTTATATATTAAGATTTTCGTGATCCATGATGTATTGTTTCTAGCCTAGATGTTATTGTCCGTTAAATTAATGTTGTATGTTTCGAATAGGTATAGATGTTGTTTGAGTCCGTTGATTAGATATTTTGTAAGTCCACCGCGACACGGGATTTACTTATCTGTGAGAATTATCTATTAAAATAGGAAAGACCATCATATATATTTATGGTCTATATGGACTATATAATTTTATAGTCTACCTTATTTTCATTTGTTGCCTTAAAACGTTAGCGAAACATGTTAGAAACAATTATGTTATCGTCTGATGTTCTCAGTCGAGAACAAATACGAAAGCATTAAGGTGCTTCAATCAAGAAACTGATGCTTCAAAATGTTTAAAAAGGCAGTATTTTAAATTCCTAAATTAATTTTGGTGAAGTCTCACATTTAATCTAAATGATAAGATCATCTGGAAACTAAGGATAATTTATAAACAAAAGGTTGTTTGTGAGATATAAAAATGGAATCTAATATAATTAACTATTCATCACCGTGTTCATTTGTAAAAAGTTTGATGGATAATATTTTAAAAAATCTTTACGGTGACATTTGATAGAACACTAATGAATCATTATCTCCAGATTGCGGTAAATGGAAATCAATACAAGCCTTAAACAATGGACACAATGATCATCCATCCAACATCTGTGTATGACAATATCATGTCTTACTCTCAATGAGAGGGTGGCACTACCTCTAGCCTTTATCTACAGGTAACAAGACAATGATATCTCGTGATAAGCGTGCCCTTTCTCCGAGTTAAGGTCAGTTCCCTTCAGTCGTATCTGGGACTGATAAGCCAGCATGTCTAGCGGTGCGGACCGATACTTATCGTCTTTGCGACTACACTGAAGGTACGTATATGGAGCTGAATACCTCTTAAGGAGTCTACATGTCTCGGACTTAAATTATTATAGTAAAGTTTTAATCGTACATGTTTGATAGGGATTAGTCTATTAATGAGGTCTATTAAATAAGACTGCACGGTTGGCGTAGTAGTTTAAGCGGCCGCCTCACCGCTTGACACTGTGCCGAGTGTTGTGGGTTCGATCCCCACACGAGGCAACACTTTGTGAAATTCACAAATTGTTGTTTCGAGTCTGGGTGTTCATTGTGTCCGTTAGTTGCATGTTTGTAAAGTACCCCGCGACACAGGATTTAGTCCTAATGCGGCAGTTGCCTTTAAAAAAAAAAGTTATAATAAATTGTTATTGAACGCTAATAAGTTGTCTATCATTATCGGGTAAAATGATGAATTTGTTGCATATTAATCACGAAAAACAATAATGTTTAAAAAGATAAAAAGTGACTAAAAGACTACTTGATATCGCAAGATTTGTCGGTTTTATTGAAAAGGTGACTCACAACATTCCCTGATATTAATGTTCACTAAGTTAGTTGCAAGATTCTTTGCCATAACTGAGTGGGTATCACTTTAACTGTTCGCTCAAAGGATTTAACATAGGACCTTTTGACCGACATTATAGCTGATATTACTAACAGACTGATCTGACTAAGTGATAATGATGGCTGAATCAGAGAAACGTCAAAAGCTGAGGCGATCAATAAATCGCTCCATGATCGCTATCACAACACACATTGATGTATGTCTTCAGATAACAATGAACTTTAGAATAATGTGGGTGTTCATACACCTCTGCCTACCCCTTCGGGGATAAAAGGCGTGAAGTTATATTATATTAGAATAATGTTTAGAACGTGTCATCGATTCGTGGATGTTTTCCTTATACCGCTGTTACGACAAAATGTAGAGTCACTTCGAACATTGTGGAAAATGCTAAAATGCTTAGAGAGCTGACACGTACTAGTACATATAATATACCTTCGTACTTAGATTATATAACTACTATATCGAAAAATACAATCACTAAGGATCATCCCAAATAATTTTTATCGATCATTGGTGACGCATTATACCTATCTACCTACCTAATGGCATGTCATTATATTATATCATACAAATACGGATTAGGTTAGTCCTAGTCATAATCTATAAATCATTATCATCAGCCTTTAACTGTCCACTGCTGGACTAGGCCTCTCCTTAGAAAGGAGGAATTGGTCTACTATACCACGCTGGCCAAACGGGTTGGTATACGGTTTGTATCAAGTTTTCCTTCTCTTACAGTGCTGTTCTCTGGATAATATGTTCCCTCTGTCGGCTCTTACGACACCCATGGGATGATATGGGATGGTGACAATCCGTATTCCTAATCCGTCACCACACGATATAAACAATCTATAAACAATTGTTAGTATTCATAGAGCCTGCATACATACATAGGTAACATAATCAAATAATCACACTACATATTACACCTATGTATTTATCCTTCACTGGGTGGGTGAGAAATGTATAAGATCTATTTTACACAATTACAACTTATAAGTACGAGTACCTAAGAGGATGGAGATACAATTTGGCTTTTCATTGACAGACAATTGTCTAACAGAAAATTTTAATAGCACTTAGCTTAATTCGGAGAAAATCAAAAACCTCGGGCGAACATAAGGTCTACCACTGAAGATGCAATAAACCATTTTAATGAATGTACAATTTACTAATACAACTAATAATTATAACAAGAAGTCGCTGAATATCTGACTTTCTGTATTATACGGCATTTAACTAATTTATATCATTATAAAATAGACTAATATGCTTCTTTCGGAAGTCTATTTTGAAAACACATCATAACTACTCGCCAACGTAGAATTTGAAAATTTAATATTTCTTTTTATTTTTTATTTACACTACTATGAAAATCTAAGCTCTACTACCTATAAAACTCATACATACGTAAGCTATAGACCTTTATTACACTGTATCTACTATAACTTTTCATACATATCTAGATATGTCATTGACAAATACCGTAACTGTTAAACAGTTATCATTTTGTAATTACAAATAGAGTAACCGCTCTACCCGAACATCAAACAAGAGTGACCCCACAAATATTTACACCAGTGGCAAATCCAGGGCTTTTCACCTTGAAATACTGTACAATTTTAATTGTTTCTAAGTAAACTGTTAAAGATGTATCTTCTATACAGAGTCCCATGAAAAATCAATTTTACTGATATTTATATTTACCCTAAATAATGAGAAATAATGTGCTCGGTAGATGGCAATAGGCTCGCCCCCTATTACATTGAGACCTAAACATAACTGGCGAAATGTGTGTGTGTATACACCTCTGCCTTCCCCTTCGGGGATAAAAGGCAAGAAGTTATGTTATGTATGTGTTATATTTACCCTCGATAAACCTAACCCTCGCCAAATATTACCCCTCAAAAATCGAAACTTACCACTGGTTTAAACTACCGTTACTCTAAGTATCAATAAAATGTAGAGGCTTTGAAACATCTCTATCTAACGTCTATATTAAGTACAGAGATTAGTTATCGCTTTCAAATAATATGAAATAGCTATCGGTAGAGACCCGAGATCTCTGATAATGTTGTAATTAACTCGGAAAGATCTTCTCTATTTCAATATATAGGTAGATATAAAGAGAAAGCTTTAGTTTGTTTGTTTGTAACCAAGCAAATCTAAGAGTATTAAATCGATTTTTAATAAAATCGATTTAATACTCTTAGATTTGCCTTTAAAGTTGTGTTCCTAACACTGAAAGAACAATTTCTTTCAGTGTTAGGAACACAACTTTAGTCAATATTACCGAATATAATATATCTACCTACCTACCAGGGAAACCGCAAATTCAGCTATTATATAAATACATAATATTTATTAAATACTCTTTTATAAATAAATGGTTTAACGGATTTTGATAAATGATGAGTCAATCATTAAGTTAACCCAACAAAGAGCGTGGTGTATTTCGAGAACCCAGGCGAAGCCGCAGGTACTAGCAACAATATAGTTTCGCGTTCATTCATTAAATTGTTTTGAAATACAAATGAAGTAAAATTGCCACGCCAGTCGCCACGTTTAATTTTACATGACATGCAGACGAGCCTACTTGTAGTATCCAGTTAGTTCTCTAATCTGTGGTATTAAGTCTCTACATTATACATAAGTGAAGCGTGACAGCCTATGTTTAACTTAATCACTTGAAACTACCTATCACCTTATTAAGTAGACTTTCCTTCAACAACTTGTTACTCTAAAACCAGTACAAGGATAAAATATGTCATTCTTAAAATATGTAGAGAAAGTCATCCTTCTCTACCATGTCGGCATTTTCTTTTCAAAAAAGCCTAACGATACCATTGGGATTAAACGAGAAAGAATTTTGCATAATAATACCTTCCACGCAATATACCTACAACAGGTCTAGCATGAACTCCCATGGGTATTAAACTTCTCAAATAATATATTTTGAACTTTAATAGGCCTCGCGTGTGCTATTACACGGCAGTCTAGTTTAAAGATAATACCTACGATGTTATGCAGAAAAGCCTTACCTACCATGCGTGTTAGAAGCCTAAAATAATATCTCATGTGTACTAAACTTACAGAGGATTTAAGTACATATTACAATTTATTACCACCGCTGTAGCCTTTAGTATGAGTGTATTATCAACATTTCCATTAAAAGCTTTCTCACAACGTCTATCCAAGAACTAATAAATGAACTCTTATGTGCGCTTGAATAATCCATACAATACGATCTACAGGAGAACTTACGAGCTCTAGTAATAAACCTGCCATACTATATGTATTTAGGTGTCTATACATCTATACAACAAAGGTTGCCGAACGAATTTCAACTGGCAGTCAATCTCGAAAGTTACTTAGCTGGTTCTCAAAGTTTTACTTTTCACCATTAATTTTGTAAAAAGAAAACTTTGCTAAGTGCGAAAGCTTTCCCAAGGAATCTCCTGGCGAGCTCGGGGTCCGAGCAGGCTTTCAGTCAGGTTGTTGTGTCCGCACCTGGTTGGTCGGTGTCATCAGCTGATGCGTTATGGCGCACGAAGAACTCGTCAGGCAGGGCGCACGAGACGCCGGCCGCCCCCGCCGCCACCCTCGCACATGCCACCACGCTCAGAATCACCACTAAACACCTCATGTTCACAACGTACAACACTATTTAATACAAAGTTTTCAGATATGACACACAGTTATTGTGTGGTACACTCGCGAGCGCGCGTTCGTCAGTGAGTTCGGCGAGCGAGACACGTGCTCCCTCATCGGAGCGCCTTCCCGGACTGACGCGCGCGGCGCGGTGCCGGCGAGCCGCGCGCCACCCGCCACACACCACAACTTTTAAATTAAGAACTGAAATAAAATTATTCGACGAGCTTTCCGAAACTGGAATTAATTTAGCGAATCGAACGATTATCGGGTGACGTGAGTCCGTGGAAAATTTGTAAAAACTCGCTAATCCGAGAGCCTCAGGTCGGAGCGTCGCGAATCTCGTGGGGTTTATAGCTCGGTGCGAATCAGACACATCCGTGATTGTCGGCGTTTTTTATGTAGCTATAAAACATTGCAAAAAGGGTACAAAAAAGCTGGTGATGTTTTTGTGTGACGGGTGTTTGTTGGGTAGTGGGTACTGTGAAGGTGCAGGAGGTCGGTTGTGCTCGAGTGTCGCGCGAGTGACAACGGGCTGCGGGCCTGCGCGCGCAGCTATCGAGCGCGCCGCCATACGCGCTGTCACTCGCGACCCGCCAGCCTACAGCCTGCCGATGATATAACACCACACTAAATAACAACTAAACTAACATTAATATTTAGTAATATTTAGACAACATGTTTTGAATAACATTCCTAAAATAAGGGACATGGTAGAGTCCATGCCGTGGTACACGATAATTAATTAAGTGATATATGGCAAGAGTACCTCATAGATCTAGATAAGTTTAAATAATACACATGTTACACAAGCTCTGTACATACATATATCCCACGGTGTTTTCAGCAAGCCTTGCAACATTGCATATTTACCATTGTTAGGCAGAAAAGCCAATAACAATTTTGTTCAATTTAGAGCCTGAAATCTATTAACTACAAATAAGTGTTTTTACCCCATACCCAAGAATGGATGCCGGGTTCTAATTCTGGTTTATGAAAAAGGTCCGTCAAGGCATTCCCGAGTTACATATTCAGATTTTAAAGTCTGTAACATCATTGCTCAGAACATAGCCATAGAGCTTTGCAGGTTGTATCAATGGGGTAGATAAATCGTATCCTGTCACAGAATGTTGACGCTATCTTAGAGTATTTATAGTGTGTTTCTTAGCCTATTAATAAGCGCCAGAGCTCAGCTGAGCTCAAACCGATATTTTCCTCTGCTTTAAATAGTATCCTAGCCTTTCTACTTTTCTGCAACAGCTCTACCAGAGAAAATACATAATTAGAGCGCTGAACATACCTCTAATGCTTTCTCCTGTCATAGCTCAAGTTAAAAGCGAGCATTACGGATAAGTTGCTGCTCAACATCATGTGGACGATCGCTTTGTTAACCACGAACAGAAAATATTCTCCCATATCTGGTAAGACTAGTACGACCAGTCGAACCCAGAGCACCGAGGCATTTTTGCCTCCGAGCACTGGGTTCTACTTGCACCCAAAAATTTTCTCTTGGATGCAACCGGAACACACCTTGAACGATGATGATGGTGTTTTCCGTGAACGGCAAACTCAAAAACTTTTACCTAGAACTGGTTTGTGGCTAGAACATACTCATACAATAATTGGAGTCGAGCTCCAAGACGAAGGGTCATGGGTCGCGACTGTTGTAGAAAAGACAAATTAATAAAGAGGCCGTAAGCTTCTTGTCATGTCGTTAACGTTTTAAAAGGGAGCGCTAACTGCAAAACATTAGATAACAGATCACTCTGCCTTTATCTCTGCCATTCTTCCTCGCTTTTAATTTTGAGCTGTCGCCTTTATAGATAAGCACAACCTTCGTAATTTCACACACTAACACAATAGATATTGATAACAGAAATATCTCCAGTACAATTATAATTATTTTTCGGTTCGAAGGTTTTGTGGTATTTATTTTTTATTGTCGTTGCGGGCAGATAAGTGAGCGGACGGTTTGATGGTAAATATGTTATAAATTTAATTTTGTGTTTCTTAACTACGGACACCGTGCTAAGAAATCTGCTGACTTCCGCGAGGATCAAGCAAATAAAGCATGAAAGAGACTGGAGGGACAGAGATACACGGATGATACTAACCGCTAATCTCCAAACAAAAATCAACAGTACTTCAAATTTTGTTACTTTCTCAGTCAATCAATTCGTTCATACTGAAAAAAGCACTCTTCTATTCAAGGACTAAGATATTAGGTCACTCCAGAAAAGAAAAGGAATACTATGTTATTAGTCCGACTATGAAAGAAGCCTAGTACGGATTTCACAAAGGAAATAATGTCCGTACATTTTAACAAATCTTAAAAACCTAACAATCAAAAACAATATAAAAGCTCTCGCACTAAGGCGGTCACAACTTTTAACATAGTTTTTATCTTGCATCTGCATTCCTGGGGCACCTAACGTTTTGGAATATGACGACTATAATGAGGCGGACGTGGCTGGCATACCGATGCACGCCGAATATTAAAGGCGTTTAGACACTGGCAGTCATTAGTTAGGTATCAAAAGTCATTTAAAGCGTAACATAACAACATTATGCTAGTGATCAGCAAGCTTAAGATGTACTGACATCATGATAACCTACAATAGACCACTGCTCGACATAGGGCCCTAATGGTGTCATGCTGTACCAGATATACTCCTAATTTTCGACTTACTATACTAAACTATACTGGCCGGACGTGTCGGTAGAGATTTGATGTCGAGTTTGCCGTCTCTTCTGTATTTTTCAGTCACCTCATACGGCACCTACAAAATGAAATGAGATAGTGACACTTTGTATTCTTAATTAATCTGTCACTTCACGGTGTTTATTTTTTATTTTTTTTATTATAGTCTCACGCCTGTATCCCCGAATGGGTAGGCAGAGGTGTAAATATTACACCCACATTTCGCCTTGAATTTTTAGGTCCCACGTAATAGGGGGCGAGCCTATTGCCGTTACCGGGCACATCACCAGACTCCGGGCTGCTACTGAGTATTCGGCAAACCCAGTAACACTTTTGCCCGACCTGGGAATCGAACCCGGGACCTCCGATCAGCAGTCGCATACGCTAACCACTGGACCACGGAGGCACTTCACGGTATATATCATATTAAATATATGTATAAGACGAACTTGGATAGTATACTTGCTCGGGCTAACTGGCGTACCTTAATCATCCTACACCTGCCAACCAGTTCGCATTTTCTATTGATTCCCATGGTTATTGTCGTTACCCGTTGGTGAGCGATACGCCGCAGTCAGAATCGGGCACATAGTTCATACATTTGTGGCCAATGTTGAACTCACGGCTTTATAGCCAGGTGACGGGGAGTTTGTTCTATTAACACGTTGGCTGCGGTAAGTAAAATCATAAACCTTCATCTGGTGCGGCCGCAGGTCGAAATGTGCCCCCAACGATTTTTCCGCCAGTGCGTGGCAGGTCTTTTTCGACCTACCAGCACTAGGGTAGCTTAAAATGCTATAACTTCGCGAAAACATGGTGTATACAATTTTTTTTTATTCTGTCAGAATAACCTTGAACCCAGCTTCCTTAGGTTTGATTCGCCCCGGAATCTACCAAATAGGAAATTAGATATAAACCAGGAAAAGTGGCAGGCCGATATCGACCTGAACCGCACTAGAAGGTATTTTTAGCAGTGATGGGACATACCAAAATAAAGGAATATCGAAAATAAAACAGAACTATCGTACATACCAGAAATGAAGATTTTTATTTAATTGTGGCTGTTTTTAAAACATGACACGCAAGATTCATGTTGCATTGCCTGCAATATTTTTTAATTCTATTTTACTTTTTTTTTTTCTTTGTCGCTACTGAAGCTTTGCCGCAATCTCTCAAAGCACCCTGCACAATTTCATAAGATTGAAAAGAAACAAAATTATTAAAAAACGGGACTTTATATTTAATTGATATGTTTTTATTACATAGTAAATTCCATAAAAATGTTATAAAATTCATCAGCATCGTGAACATTTGAAATGGGTACGTCACACTGCTAGCGCGGTCGTGAAGCGTCTGAGAGTAGGTAAGCTGTGCTAAAAATTGTAATTAAGCACAGTTTGATTGGCGCCGTTTTTCGAGCCGCGATCGTGCATCTATTATATATTTAATCGAAGCTTTAAAATCACGTTTCAAGGAAAAAAACCTAGATCGAAATCGTTTTAGCACCGCTTTGTTTGCGTCAAGGGTTAAAAAGCGAATATCACTGCACTTTCGCAGGTAACCGTATATTTCCAAATATTATAAGTATTACTATAAATATACGTGTAGGTAGTAAGTAAAACTTACCGCTTTTACTTGTTTTTGCATGATGTTTTGTTCCTAAATACTTTTTATTTTTCTTAATGGGAAATATTTTATCACTACTGTCACTATCAGTTATAATTGCAGGGCGAATAAAAATCTTCCAAAATTTGTATTATTCTTTTATTGTTTGCCAACGTCAATTTTATCGACAGAACACAACACTAACTGGCGGCGCGTGCGCTCTCTGCGGTATCAGGTCGCCGGCGGCCTGTTGAGTTGGCAGGCCGAAAAAGACCCACTGCCGCACTGAGCGGATATATTTCACCGCTAGTGCGTGGTAGGTCGAAAAAGGCCTGCCGTGATGTTTTTATGGGGAATACCTACAATTTTGACTACAAGCCGAAATATATATTTGTCTCTGTCAAAAACTTAAAAACACCTAAAATAATCGTTCCGCACCAGCGAGAGGGCCTTAGTTTTCTTAGTCCGCACCAGCTGTACGTACAGCGGCAGGCCGAAATCGGCCTGTTCCGCAGTGAACATGCTAATGTAGAGTCTTGAAATATTTTTTGTCGGACTATGCCACCTTTATGTGGAACTACAAAACATAGCATACCTACGTATAGCGGTGATTCAGCCACGTGAGAACAGGTATTTACCTCTAACGTGAATCACCTAAGGTTGGTGCTGAGAAGACTAAAGCATTATGCGACATGTTGTATCACGTTAAAATTGGATACAAGACTACAAGCAGTATCAATGTCAAAGCCCATAGAACACAGGTTGCATACAAAGCGTGCACGTTTTTACTGGCTAGACAAAAGCGGCGGTTCGGAATGACCCATTGGGATGATGAATGCCGTTCAAATGCCATATTTTTAATTTATCACCGATAGATAATCCAGGTAGGGCGTTCATTGAGCGCTTTGGTGGACTCGCCGCCCGACGCCCGACGCCCGCCGAGAGCTTTTGTTCGGCTCTGGGGTACGCGACGTGCAACTTACAAACTTACAGCGGACTGCACTTTATCATTAGGTAACTGTTGTTTAGAGAAAGATGAATAGATCTCTTGGAAATTGGAAATATGTAAGATGTGTGTGTTTACTGTGTAGTTAGATTGATAGCGTGTTCGTTTAGTTTGTCGCTTAAAATTGATATGCGATGCCTAGTGCTTTTGTTTAAAATTGTTATACAAAATGTATGTCTGTTTATAACTATTCAAACTCTCGATTACCTGAAGATTTTCAAACGTGAATGAAAAATAACGGATACTGTGGGACATCCAGACCTAGAATAATAATTTGTAGATCTGAAAGTTTGCTACCGTTGCGAATCGAACTAAGAACACTTCGCGCAAGCTTAGCGTTGAGGCATTCATTTAAACCAGTGCGCCATAAGAGCAGCCAAAATTTATGTCAATATTTGTAAATTCTTCCTTGATAAAATAATAATTATTGCGCGCATTTTACGGAAATGAGATTTAAAAGTATTTACTACACACATTTCTCAATTCATGTAAGAGTAAAAATCTGATGGACAAGTCCATATACCATATAAACATTATTTGCTTGAATAAGTGAATATTGCCGGTAACTTTTACTATAAGATCTATTAGTTGGTCTTCTGGTAAAAGGTTGTGAGATTATGAGAATTTTCAATGTAAAAATCTGGACGGTAGACAAAAGTTCGCTCGCTAAAACGAAAAATCTACAAACTAGCAATATTTAAATGTTAACATGCACAGGTATGTTTACAAAGCGGTCAATCATTGAAAAATATTCTAATGGTCAATGGTGAGATATCAGGTATATTATATCTCACCATTGACTATTGGAAAATATTCCAATGGTCAATGGTGAGATATAATAGACCTGATTTGATAATATTTATGACAACTTTTTGTGTAGTTTTTCTTCAAAATCATTTTTTACGTAAAATGAAATATCTTGTAAAGGAATAGTAATAATGTGCTGTTAAGCATAACTCAAACGTTTGGCTCCTCCCATCTAACAAAATGAAACCATAGACGCAGTCAGATGACATAAATTAGAGTGAGACCACTCGCCTCTTACGTTTGTACCTGATCCTAATTTATTTATGTGGTCCCAACACTACTACACGCCGGCATGAATGTTGCCAGTAATAAAAGGGACGTCTCATTTATTATTGACAAATATTTCGCGCTGAAAAAATATATTATAAAAAAGGTTTTTGTTAGCAACGGAAGGCGCCAGTTTCTAAATTTTATTGTATTTATCGTTTACAATATAAGAGGCACTTTGGCGGAGGTTTTTATGTTATAAATAATAAAGGACAGGAAATTATATCAATTCTTGAGTGTAGTTTATGGGAGCGGGTGCAGAGGGCTTGTGTGTGCGTTTATGTCTTTTGTACGCGAGTGCGCCCGCGCATTCTTACATGGAGAGTCATCCTTTGTGAAGTGACTGACTTACTTCGCTAGCGTCATTAATGCGAGCGCTTTTAGCAACTGTGTAACGTGAGCTCACGATTCTGATTCCCACACCGAAATGTCAGAGTATTAGGCACTGTTTTTTATACGGCTTTTCATTGTCAAGGTGGCGATATTTTCTCTTCTAAGTCTCCGCTTTGTTTTTTATCCTAGTAAGAAAAAACTGATATCACTGTCAGACAAAACACAGTAGCTTATCACTCTAGTCACCTTACTTCTTCAGTCATAAGTGGTCGGCCATAGAAATATAAATCAAAAAGTCAATCAAGAAATCTGCTAAATTAATTTTTGTCCATTAGGTGTTATAGTTATACAGTCTGTTCCTGCCAAAGCAAGCCACAAATTTAATTATCTTTTTGGCAAAACAACTGCAGGATTTACTGTAAAAATTCAATACAACGTTTTGTTGGGTTTTTATATAGGTAGGTACTTCAGTTTTAGTGGAAAGCCAGGTTTACGTGAGTTCACCAATATACATTACGAATCTTTAATAACTTTGGCAACAAAAAACCACGACGTACTGCATTGTTCTATAAATAATACCTACCGTCTACTACCTACCTACTCTGTGTTATCCATATTCACGCATATTTCAATGTTTTAATTAGCCATAACTTTTACATGTTTCATGCCGTTTATTATTCTTACGTAAGTACCATATAGATTAATACTCATATTTAAACACACATCAGTTTTCATTACCGCAGTGTTCGGCTGTTATTATAATCAGCAAAAATATTTGTATAATTGTAAAGGCTTTGATGGAGTTGGGTATTTTTGTTAAATATAAGCTCGGTGATGGCGGCTGTAAAAAAATATGAAACAGGTATATGTAGTTATTTGTATACCGTGAATTTCATGGTCCGTAACTTTATTTATATCTATACAAATAAATAAAATTTAGGTGTTAGTTTGTAACGTTAGAATAGTAGCCATTTTCTAAATTCCTATTTAGTTATTGGTACGGTGGCAACAGGCTCTATATACGAATATATAGCTTTAATTTGGGATAATATTTAAAATGGAATGATTGATTTTGATAGGAATATATGCAGACGAATGGCTGACTTTAAGATCTGAGTTAAAAGAGTTAGGAACTTAAGACACTGGAAAGTAATATTTTGGATAGCGCGGCAGTAAGGCATGAATAGCCGTTCGTTTTAGGTACTGCCCGATGAGTTTTCGTTAAATTACTTGGTAATTATCATCGTGAGAATAACATTCTAACGTTACATAACATAACTTCACGCCTTTAATCCCGCAGGGGAAGGCAGAGGTGTATTACACCCACACTTCGCCAGTTATGTTTCGGTCCCAATGTAATAGGGGACGAGCCTATTGCCATCTACCGGGCACATTATTAAGCGAGCGATATTCAGAGTCAGAGGTGTCTGCTCGATGCCCGTGGGATCGAACCCGAGACCATCGTCTCGGCAGACGGTTACGTACACCACTAGTCTATCGCCGCTTATTAATTTATTTTATTAAAAATAACATTCTAATTTCGAATTTATCTAGACGATAATAGCAGAGGTGGTGACACTGGACCAAAAATAATTACTTAGGTAATTAAAATAGTAAACCTAGATGAACCAGAATTCACATAAACGGAGCTATTATACTTTTTTGCATGCCGAATACGAAACGAAAAATAATAACCATTACAAAAAAATAATATTTCACAATCCTTCACGCATTATGCAAATAAATTACAATTCTAATTATAATAACTAAGTAAGTAGTAATCCGATTAAACACTACAAAGAATAAATTTATTTAAATCCAACCATCGCGTGAGGCGTGTCTCAACCTGTCTTCACAAGTCGAAACGATTAGCACAGGCCACGCAGTATACAGCCAAACAGCCTCACGACCGCGCCACATAAAAACTTCAACAATAAAAAAAACAACAAAAAAGTACCGTGCACAATGGCGCGGTGATAGCGTGAAAAATCTCCACAGATAAAAAATGAAACAATGTTTAGATCACCCCGGTAGACGCGTTACACGGTCCTCAACACGTGTAAAAGGGGCTCCGTGTTTGTCTATAGAAAAGGTTTGGGAATTCAATCATTCATACTGATTATACTCACTCTTTGCATAACTACTTCGGTTGTGCTACCTAAGGTGAAAATACATAGTACCTACTTATAAATAAACATTAGCTACAGCTACAATAGCGGAAGAACTCTGATGACAGCAAAAATAATCTGGTGATCTTTGCATTTAGTCACCTAGTAACTAATTTCACGGCCGAAATTGACAAAGTCCAACGTCCAACGTCATGGTCACTTGTACAGATTGACGGGACAAGTTTACTCACTGCGAACACGTTAAAACTTGTAGGCAGGTCGGTTAAATACATTATACAATACAGGCAGACGGCACACAGTTTTAAGCGGATCAGAAGTGAACAATAAGCAAAAATGTGCATGACTGTATAATATTGTTCTATTTGCCATTTAAAACGACTGAACCGAATTGGATGACAGAAATACATTATATCTTGAAAACGATGATAGACTTTAAAATTTGAGGGGACACAGGGGATGAAAGTTCCTACGGGTAAAGTGAAAACGATTATATTCAAGAAATTCAGTTCGTAAGGTCTTTTTAATATTTTTCGTTCGTTGATATACATGCAACAGCGTGTGATGAATCGAGCGATACGGAAGAATATCTTCAAACAAAGCCTTAGGTATGGCAAAGATAGCAAACCAAGGGTAAAAGAGCCTTTACATTATACATGCTAAAGTAAGATTTCGCACAGTACTAAACAGTGTTCGAAAGATAATTAATTGTTTGCATAGAAGTGAGTTTTTATACTGGGAAGTGATACAAATGGTCCATGTCTCACAGTCACGTACAAAGCAATTAAAATAAAAACCACATTGGTTGGCACTTGTTGCACGACCACTTCAAAACTCTCAGTATTAGCACAGTCAAATATTAGTATTTATTTCTCTATATAACGCTAGATTCACGCTTACAACAACGATACTGTTGTGGAGGCATGTGGGTTCTAATACTACTTTATGCATTTCTTACATGAACTCAGTATTAAATATCAATTACCTACTAGTTTTCAGCTTCCGAACGCGCTTCCTTTGTTCTTTGGCGTGATGGATCTGCACCCTAACTACTGCAAGGTAACTTTTTATCAGTGATTCAGTATACTGAGGCTCTTGGCGGTCGAATTTACTGTAAAATTATTTCAAATTTACTACTTTATTAATTAGGAATTTATCGATTTTTCTTTGTATTTTTGTCATATAAAGTAATGAAATAGTAACTATTGTCGACCTGCACTTTTTTATAAACTACAAAGAATCAAACATGTAGGTATTGTACATGCAGACGCGTTTAAACCCTGACGAGACATCAGTTGCGGCGCGCGGCCTCGGTGGAGTAAGCGCACCATGTACACCATGTACATCGCTGTCGCTGCTGCCCGCAGCTTAGGTATGGCCGTAACAGCTGATAGTGCGAGTTTGCGTGTTCTTATCTACATTTGTGATTTTTGGGAAAATGTATTAATTCTTTGATTTTTCCGGTAAATTCCGATAGGATACTGAGGTATCATGTACTGAATCACTGGTCTCAGTTTTCGGTACGCCATTCTTTACACCCAGTATATATGTGTAAATTGATATATGTAATGTATAAGTGTGTGTGCACAAAGTTTATACAATCTATTCACTTGATCACGTATTGCTTGAATCTCGCCGAGTCATCGCTTACATCCCCACCTGCGCGCGGCCCAATTCAGAACCGCACGATAAACGAGATTGTGATAGATTCTGTTAAATATCATATGATATTACGCATTTTTACTATGTGTGAAATTTCAGACAAGTTTTCTACCAAAGAATGAGATAAATGTATAACAAGAATAGGATAGAGTGACTCCTAAACCATGTGGTATCGTTATCCCTATGGAATGCGGAGGTCAAACGGCAGTCGATCTGGAGAAAAGTTAGTATTCTGCCAAACGTAGTTAGACAAATGCGCGGGCTCCAGTCTTTAAGGAAAAAGTCATGGATACAATTTGAATAACGCAGAGACGATGAAGAGAATGAGACATGGTTGACCGGCTGACCGAAGGGCTGGCCGACCGATGCCATATGATAATTAGCAAACAACACACTGATAATTTGCTTATTACCTATCAGCTTTACATAATTCTTTTACGAAAATCTGACGCATATATACGACGAACCTCACACACCTAAATCTAAAACTCCTGAATCGGCACTGATCACTGGATCACGTATACATGTAACAAGCCTAGTCATCGTTTACCTCCCAGGCTCCGCGCTCACATTCATCTCCTAATGCTAATGAGAGGCGCAGTTACCTGCGGCCTGCCATTGATTCCGTACCGCACTTCGCTTACTCGACGATATTCACACAATTAATCACACCCACAACTCCTGACAACTAAAAGAATTTAAATCGAATTCAATAAATGTAAACGATCCCCGAAAATCTTATTCATCTATAGTTTAAATGAATGGGAATGTTGCTTTAGCCTCGGGGTGTAACTAAATTGTTAGATGTGCAAATCTATGTTAAAATTTAATAAAGCTAAAGAGTTTATTTTGTGTTTGTTTAAACGAGCTTATCTCTGGAACTGCCAGTTGGATTTGAAAATTATTTTGTAATATGATAACAACCTACATGGAAAAGCCACGCAAGGACGATAACGCTATGATCCTTAGGAGTTGAAGCAAAAGTGCACTGATGTAAAAGCACAGGCGAGCGATGTAACATGCCGAATCGACAACTGAAACCGTGGGGCACAGTTAGTTTAATTATAATACCTATACGGAATGGAGGTGATTGCACTCTTCAAAACGTGAAACTTTATTTTTATATTTTACAATTTCTCGGTTATTTACATTTGCAATTATTTCAGTTTCGTGATTGCAATATTAATATGCTATAATTTAGTGGATGACTAACCCATTAGGTGAATCATGAAATTGCAGCAAAACACCGCAAAACTGTATTTGAATCAGTATCTAGGCTGTGTTTTGTGGTATAAGCCGGGCCATTACTATGGCGGCCTTTCTAATTCCACCTGAATATTAAGTTCATAAAAGGAATTTAAGCTGAGAATTCGCTTATTCCATTCATTTTTCACAAACTTTCAGACTTTTGTCTACGATAAAGTTTCATTGATTCAGAGGGCGGCGCACACCTCTGACTTTTCGGAGTTATGTGCATATTTCGTTAATCATATTTATGTGTCTCATTATGAAACTGTACATAGCAAAACATAAAGAAACAATTAGTGAGCTCAACAAAATTTACTCATTTAATGGCAATTTTGACGTTCTTAAAACATGTTTCATGTCCGGCTGTAGCACGTCTATAGTCTGGTCTGTAGATATGTGCCTATTTTTAATGTATTTTCACCAATATATGGTCTCTATTCACAGAAATGGCAAGAAGGCTGATCGATGCTTCTCGTGACTAGAAAGCAGGCTTATATTTCGCATTGACATACAACGTGGCAGTAAAAATTAATTATAATAATTACGGGAAAAGAAATGAACATAGTTTCCACAGAAATCCTAATCTTAAAAAGCTGTAGAGTCAAAATTCTTCAGCATCGGCACCAAGAATTATATCTGCAATCGGAGATAGATCTTATGAATTCCGGTTCGCCTACGTATCAATTAGCAATATAATCTGACGTCGAACAAATACCGATTGACTTTAATCTATTAAGAAGACAATACGGTAGTAAATCCGTATAGAAAACATAACTGTGCCGGATACCAGCACAAAACAGATGAAGTAGTGACGACGTCGATAAGAGCCTATGTATTCCAACAATGGCCGCATGGGAGCGGTCCAGTTAACGGATATAAATGCTTCTCCCATTGTCAGGTGAGGTCCACCATTAATTTCGCAACAAACTTTCGTATAGAAGAAATTCGAGCTCTAATTTATGAAGACGTTTCCATTAGTCGATGCGATCTGCAAGAGGGATGCTGTCTGTGATGCTTTTATATACATATGTCATAGGGTCTTTGTTATTATACTCAAGTGGTATACCGTATATCTGCTGAAGTTTCGTCCACGAAAATTATCCAGTATTCAATTACTGCTCACATGCGAAATATGCGTTGTATGGAGCTTTTTAATCGATACTTTTTTGGTGATACCAAAGTGTATTTCATGAATGTTTGTTGTATCATTGATATATGCAGGATGTCAGGTCTGTAAGTGTTCGTTAGATCCCTCGCCACATAGATAAAGCCCACACTGGGCATAAGGCCGCAAACAAGCCTGGAACATGGCTGAAAAATAAAATACTCAAAGCAAAGGTACAAGTTTATCTCCCGAAAACTCATATTAATGAAAGCTGAAATTCCTATAAATCACGTACTAGGTAAATAAATCTATCCCGCAGTTGCGCCCACGTGAGTGTCTGCTTTCGCGGCAAAAGGTACCCAGTGTCAATCTGGTATATTACCCATCAGCAGCCCTAGTACGTATACTGTCCCACTGCTGGGCACCGGCTTCTCCTCACTATATGAAGGGAAAGGCTATAGTCCTCTTTTAGGCTGGAGGACTTCACATCTTTAGAGAACATTACGAAGGACTTTCAGACATGCAGCATTGCTCACGCTGTTTTCTACACCGTCAAGCTAGTGATAATGAACAGTTTAATATGCACTTATGACAGTTATGACTTTGAAAAGTCTATAGTGCGTGCCGTGGATTATAACCCGAGACTCTCTGTGTAGCAGACTGTCAGGGTTTCCACAAGGCTATAGCTTCCACAAGCCTGCTTATACCCATATTACTGCAAAATCGCATCGAAATTCCTTCAGTACTTTTTGCGTGAACGAGTAACAAATATTCGTCCACCGCCATAAATTTTCGTGTTCATATTAGTAGGATACAACCTTTTCTGATCGATAAAGGCCATTTGCTCCGATTGCGTGAAAGGTGTTGTTGTTTTAGTAAAATTACAGGTTAAATATGATTGAACCCTGCGTTGATTGAGCGTTGTTTGTAGGGGATCGAATAAAGCTAATCGCTCGTGTTTTCGGGCCCCTACATTTCATATAGGTAGCTAATATTGTATAATGTGTAGGAAATAATATGTTTTGTTTAAGACTTGTGAATATTCTAAATAACGATTTCGAGTAAGTTGATGATTCTTTCCTGCTTGAGACTGATTTGTTTCGGCGACAAAATATAAAGCAAATAAGTCAGCATGCGGTGTAGTGTAGGATTCAGAATACAAAGTGACACTAACCCATTTCTAGATTTAGACTTAGACTGCCTCCGTGGTCCAGCGGATAGCGTATGCGTCAGCTGATCGGAGGTCCCGGGTTCGATTCCCAGGTCTGGAAAAAGTGTTACTGAGTTTTTCTGAATTCTCAGTAGCAGCACGGAGTCTGGTGATGTGGTAACGGCTATAGGCTCGCCCTCTATTACGTGGGACCTAAAAATTTGTGGCGAAATGTGGGTGCAATATTACACCTCTGCCTACCCCTTCGGGCATAAAGGCATGTGTCTATAAAAAAAAACTACCCCATTTCAGTCCGTGAGTGTCGTAAGAGGCGACTGAAGAAAATCATCATCCTCCTCCTAGCGTTATCCCAGTTTCAATCTGGGGCCGCTTACTAGTCTAACCGGATTTGGCTGAATATTAGCTTTTCCACAGAGCGACTGCCTGTCTGACCTCCGCAACCCGAAGGGATAGCAATATTCCACGGATACTACACTAGTGTCAGTTTATTTAGAAGGTACTGACGCTCTATAACGACTGTCAAAGATCTTCATGACAACCGGGACCGACGACTTAACGTGTGCTCTCCGAGGCACGGGACAAACGATAATTGACAATTGAATACCCACATAACTCCGAAATGTCATTTGTGCGTGCCGTCGATTCGAACCCGATACCCTCTGCATGGCAGTTTGTTGATATCTCTACGGCGACTGAAGAAAATACACATGCCAAATAGAAAATTTGGAAAAAGACAGGAACCTCGACACCAAACCCTATGCTACTGTCTGCCCAGCGTGGTATAGGAGACCAAATCCTACTATCACAATGCTTTTGTCTTTTGTGACACTAAGGGCCTGTTTCACTACTTCTTAATAAGTCTTACCTCCGTGGTAAATTCCAAATTAGAACGAAATTTGTGTGAATTTATATGCCAAGTAATTTAATCGGAACTTACCGGACAGTGATGAAACAGGCCCTAAATAGGAGAGTAAGCCCTACAGTGTAATCTGCAACAATGTATGTCTTTGTGTACTGTAATTACTCCTTGCACTTAATTCATCATCACCAGCCTTTAACAGTCCACTGCTGGACTAGGCCTCTTTTTTGAAAGGAGGAATTGGCCTACTATACCACGCTAGCCAAACGGGTTGGTATAGGGTTTGTATCAAGTTTTCCGTCTCTCACAGTGCTGTTCAATGCATAATATGCTCCCTCTGTCGGCTCTCACGACACCCATGGGATGATATGGGGTGGTGACATTCCGCACTTAATTATAGCATGATAAATAAGCATATACCGGATGCAACAGGAACAATGCTAGGGTAGCTCTAGGCCAATTTCTATAATAATTGATGACGATCGAAATAGGCGTGTGCATATTTTTCCAGTGTGTCAATATTTGGATGATGCAAATTGGACTGACGTAAGTTATGAGTATAATAAAAATAAAATAGACGTTTTCAAAATAATACATTACACAAATTATGTTTGAGGCATTTAAGTGCTGTTACCGCTGACAGACAGCCTCAAGCGCTTAAATTTAAATATATGTAGGTAGGTGTTTCATTATATTTTGACAACGTCTTTATTAATTATACCTACTCATGTTTCTCCAATTTGCACGATCAAAATATTGACACACTGAATAAAAAATAGACAAATAAATAAAAGTAGATCAATGAATAAAAATTGAGAGGATGGATGACGAAAGACTGACCAAGAAGTTATATAAGTCATGTGTGAATGGGACAGGAGGAAGGGGAAGACCTAGACGGACGTTCTCTGACAAGATTGAAGACATCCTAAAAAAAGGACAGGTTAGAAGTAGGTACCCAACCGAAGAGCATGCATGGAAATTTGATGGGAGTGAATGAAGCAAGAGAGATAATTATGTCAGGATCGTTGCAAATGGCGTTCCATAGTCTCTGCCTACCCCTCCGGGAAACAGGCGTGAGTCTATGTATGTATGTATGAATAAAAACATACCTTAAATATGAAAATAGGAGGTCCCATTTCTCAAGCCCGATTAGATCGATGCTGCATATGATTATACTAGTCTACGGCCGAGGCTCCGCCCGTGTTATAGCAGTAAAAAGCACACTACATCGTAGCTACCGCTAAACACCAAACTTATACCATAATCTAGCTCCGTTGCGACGTGAACGGAGTAAAAGTAAATAAACACACTTTCGCATTTATAATATTAAGTTTATATTTATTTTTATTTATAGTCTCACGCCTGTATCCCCGAAGGGGTAGGCAGAGGTATAAATATTACACCCACATTTCGCCATGAATTTTTAGATCCCACGTAATAGGGAGCGAGCCTATTGCCATTATCGGGCACATCACCAGACTACTACTGAACATACATACATACGAAATTTTAGTACCCAGTAGTTTCGGCTGTGCGTTGTCTGTCAGTCAGCCATTAACGCAATCTTAATATATAAAATCCTTGCGTTACTGACTGACTGACAGACACGCTACAGCCGAAACTACTGGGCGCAGGAAGCTGAAATTTGGCATGTATGTTCCTTGGGGACCGTAGGGGTGCACTAAGAAGCGATTTCCCGTAATTCCCACGGGATCGGCAAAACGGGTAAATTTAAAAAAAATGCAGGCGTAGCTGCTGGCGTCCTCTAGTAATTTTATATACATTGAAAGATGGTATGCTTTGCTTTTTTTGCTTTTAAAAAGACAACTCCCACACTACGATGAAATTCCTGTGTCGCGGGGGACTTTACAAACATTCAATCAACGGACACAAAGAACACTCATACTCAAGACAACAATTTGTGGATCACACAAAGTGTTGTGTAGTGTGGGAATGGAACCCACGACACGCGGCGCAGTACCAAGCGGCGGCGAGGCGACCGCTTAAACCATTACGCCAACCGAGCAGTCAATGTATTTGTTAATGGATTTCCATTTCTTCAATAAGCATATTATTATCAGCATAATTGAAATGCTTAAAAGCTACAAAATCATACGAATAAGGATGCATGGTCGGTGCGGTGATTATCACTCTATCATCCGTGGTCGATTGATGGCGGTAATTTATCAATGCGTCGGTACGTCGGCGCGCTCGCCTCGCATACATCATAATAACACGGTGTACGGATATACTTAATACCTTGACTAAACATGGCCTGAACAACACTAGGAACTATGCAGTTTTGATGCTAGAATAGACTTGTAATATGGTGTAATAATTTATTAGCTTTGATGTTTAATTTTGTATCTCTTAGCTTTTAGCTTATGTTGCTCTCAACGCTTACCATGGTTATGTAGGAGCAGTTTTAAGGTATGGCATACTTCTATGGGTTAACTCTACACATATAAGTAGAGCCTTTATAGTACAAAAAAATGTTTAAGAGCAATTACTGGTGTATCTGCACTAACAAGCTGCAGACCTATATTCAAGAAGTTAAAGGTTTTGACATTGGTATCCTTGTATATTATGGAAATTGCTATGTTTTTAAGAATGACATACGTTTTTTCACCAAAGAAAATGAGGATAGTAGATTTGTAAAAGGGATGCTACTAAACTTAAACATGAATTCTGTAAAAGCACTCTTCGATATAAAAATAGGTATAATCTTAATATATAAAATCCTTGCGTTACTGACTGACTGACAGACGCGCTACAGGCGAAACTATTGGGCGCAGGAAGCTGAAATTTGGCATGTATGTTCCTTGGGGACCGTAGGGGTGCACTAAGAAGGGATTTCCCGAAATTCCCACGGGATCGGCCAAAACGGGTAAATTTAAAAAAATGCAGGCGTAGCTGCTGGCATCCTCTAGTATGTCAATAAAACTTTACAACTATATCCCTCGTGATTTAAGAGAACTACCCTTACGGCAATTCAAATACAGACTAAAACGTTGGTTGATCGAAAAGTGTTTTTATAATGTAACAGAATTTTTAAACTGTAAGGAATAATATTTATTGTATAATTCTATGATAATATAGTTTTTAAGTACCTATCAACATTCGCATGCCCGATAAGGGTGAATATGTCGGAGACTACATATAATGATGTAACACCTCGATGGACCATGTTCTGCCGAATAAATATATTTATCTTTAATCTTTATCTTGTACACACAGACTTTATGAGATCTTGGAAGGTTACAATTTATATAAGTAATGGAGAAATTTAATTTTGTAGCAATACTTCATTATCGCACTAATCTATATGCGCTTCTAAGCGACCTGACTACCATAGGGATTTTGATCTTAATGAGTTTTTTAAACCTAGTCTTATTCGGTAGTCACTCCGTGTGGGAGTTACATATACTACTACCTATACAACCAACCCTAAACCATAGTAAAAACAGAATAGTAAGATAACTTCATACAAATGCCGATTTGTATGAAGTTATCTTCCGCGCCGCGCTGCCGCGCTGGATTGAATGTACGCGTGAGTCGCCGGCGCCGTGTACGCAGACGCACGCACTTTTCACGCACACAATCTCACGAGCGCGGCAAGCTCGACGCGGATTCAGTACGGGATGCGCCGCGCGTCTGATCGAGCGCATTCATGTAGGTACTTCACTGCTCGCCCGCTTGAATTGTTTATATACATTCAGTTTTGTAATAAACATTATTAATTATATACAATGTGTTAAACGACAGTAAATTTAACTTGTTACTTTTTCTCATTAAAAAAGGCATTTAGATAGTTATATAACGCTTAGGTAGTCAGTAGGTATTTGAGAAAAAATAAATTCAAGCTTAAATTGTGAAGTATTCAGCGCGATCACTTAAAAAGCGGCGAAAAAGCGCGAGCGCCGACAAAGCCGGCGCCGCGGTGTAAACAAGTGACAACCCGTGCGTCAACGCAAGAGTAGGCAATTAACTCGCCGAGCGGCCTTAGCTAACCTACTATTCTGTTTTTACTATGCCTAAACGGACTCAGACTCGTAACATTTGTATTCGTAAATAACACGAAATGAGCCGTACAGGAATCAAATCCATAACACACAACGCAGTGTTAACCAAATAGACATATCCATAGAACTCACCATATGCGCAGACATAATTAAAAACTTAAACAATTATCTACTGTTACTGTTAATAATACGAGGGTCAAACTGAAAGTTCTTAGAACTGGCCACTTATGAACAATATAATAAAAAAAATATTCTAAAATGTGAAAATAGAACTCTTTGCCAATATTACTGAGTATATATTTCATTCATTTGTCATTTGTTTTACGATTTGGCGGCAAATTGAAAATTGTCTGTGTCACGTCAACATGAATTTAACACGAGAAAATTTTCGTGCAATGATTTTTTATGACTTTCGATGTCATTTAAGTCAACAAGAAAGTTATGATAGACTACGATTGGCCTTTCACGATGAAGCCCCATCTCGTGCGACTGTTTACAACTGGTTTAATGAGTTTAAACGTGGTTGCACTAATCTCACTGATGATATAAGTGAGGGACGGCCTTCTACGGCGACGACTGAAAATAACATCTGTGTTGTGCGGCGTATGATAGAGACTGACAAAAGAGTGACCTATCAGCAGATTTGGACAAGCTTAGGCATCGGTATGAGTCAAGTGCACAAAATCCTCCACGAACATTTAGCGGTCAGGAAGCTTTGCGCCCGGTGGATACCTCATAATTTGACTAAGGCTCAAAAACTCCATCGTGTGGATTGGTGCCGTAAAATGATTGAAACATTTAACGGAGGTGACTCAAATGCTGTGTTCGACATACTAACAGGTGACGAAAGCTGGATTTACTGTTATGATCCTGAAACCAAAAGACAATCTGCTCAGTGGGTGTTTCCTTTCGAGGAGTTGCCAACTAAAGTGAAGAGAGATCGAAGTGCGGGAAAAAAATGGTGGCCTCGTTCTTTGGAAGGATAGGTCATTTCGCAACAATTGTGTTAGAGGATCAAAAAACAGTTTCTGCAGAATGGTACACTATCAATTGTTTGCCACTTGTCTTGGAAAAAGTTCGAGAGAAACGACCTCGCAGTAGGATCCTCCTTCCCCACGACAACGCCTCGTCGCACACCGCCAAGCGAACGATCGACTATTTGGCGACATCAAACGTTGAATTACTGGGTCACCCGCCGTATAGCCCCGACCTCGCGCCTTGTGATTTTTATTTATTTCCAAAAATTTAAGAAAAACTTAAAGGAAAGCGGTTTATGAATGCTGAAGAAGCGGTGGCTGTGTATCGCGATGCCATTGAAGAGACCCCTAAGGACGAGTGGGCAAAGTGCTTTTCCCAGTGGTTCCATCGCATGCAGCGGTGTATTGACGTCAATGGACAATATTTTGAAAAGATATAATAAAACTAATAACTGGCTAATGTAATCAGTTTTTGATTTTCTAAGAACTTTCAGTTTGACCCTCGTACACTATATCATTTCATCAACAAGTGGAATTAAGTTATCAGTGCAAACGAAAAATATATTTTTTAAACTTGCGTTAGTACGTTAGTACCTACTATCTATTCTGTGGTTAGGTGAACATTTCGACGTAAAACTTAATTTGAATGCTGATATGCAAGGGATAATTTGAAATATAGCGAATTAGCGGCGCTTCGTTGCAGGCAGACACTGATAATGTCAATCAGAAACAAAATCTAAATATTGATTCCGATCGTACCATCAGTTCGCCTTGCCATCCGCCTCCGCATGCTGCAAAGAAAGGGAGGCAGATCGGTAGTACTAGCACAGTACAAAGACATAGTAGACATAGTAGTACTACTCACTTTTATAGCAAGCTACTAACAGTTTCCAGCTTGACAAATTGTGGGGCAAATCTAACCACTTAGTGTCATTTTTGGATTTAAACATATTACAATATATCAGAATATCACATGGGTTTTTGTCCTCATAACCTAACCCTACGCGTTTGATGGGGTGTTTCGTCGTTTCGCACCACGAGTGGTTCGGACCGCGGTGTGAAACACAGAAGAGCTCTTAAGAATGGGCTGTTTCGCACCACGGCGGTCCTTGGAGCGCCGAGCGGTGTGAATCGACCAATAGCTCTTAGGAATGGGGCGATTCGAACCACTATGTTTAGGTACCAGCTAATTTCAACGTTTGTATGTACATGTCGGCGGTCAAACCATAAATATTCCATCAACTACAATGTTTTAGTACCTACCTACTACACTCTCTCACTCATATACCTAACATTTTATGGTAAATTATCTAAACTGTAGATATGTACTACGTTCTGCCCTATAAATAAAAGTTAGATGGCCACCTGGTAATAAAATAAGATTAATAAGAAACCGATATAATAGTAGCGGTTATAGCGAGACTTGGCTTGCCTTTCGTAACAGATATGCAAAGTTAAGCAACGCTTGCTCAGGTCACCACTTGGATGGGTGACTGTGTGTAGCATTTACATCTGAGCGCTACCGTGCTTCGGAGGGCACGTAAAGCTGTCGGTCCCGGTTCTTGTCTCAGGACAAGGATCGTTAGGCCATGTCGGAGGCCTACGAGCGGTCTGAAAACGCCGACACCAGAGTTGGGCGCTCACTCACACGAAAAACAAACAAAACGATATAATACATATATACAAAAAATATACCTTGCCTTCAACTTAAATCGGTAAGAAAGCTGCATAACAACATTTCATGGAAAACCAAAATTAAAGTTGCCTAAGAGTAAATTGAACAGGCACGGCGAAAAGCCTTAATTAATGAAATGTTGATTGATTTTGCGGTTAAAGCAACAAAAGAAGTTTCCCGGGTTTAGGGGCGTTCGCGTCCATAGCACCGACGATCGTCCCGCGGCCCGGGCAAATACAAACTTGGAATGTTGTTCAGAATTCATCAACTTTTACAAACTAATTAGGTACACGGAGAGAACACCTGGCCGGGAATTTACGCAAACACACCGCAGAATATACAATTACTTATTAACAACATTAGCGAGCTATTCCAGAAATTATACACTGCCTTCTAGTAGGTCATAAATTGTGGGTCTAGAAAACAAATATTTTCAGAATGTTCTACATTTTGTATAATTTTCACTTCATTATGTATTTAAATTCTATTTAGAAAGGCTGTGGTTTAATATAAGATTCCAGTTTAACTCGCAAATTCTCATTGCAATACACGATAACAAAATTACTGTTCACGTGAATTCCAAGAATTTGAAACGCTAGAAAACAGGTTTCAGCTTTCCAGGGTGATATTACTGTCATATAAATTCAATATTCCTAGCTAGGTAAGCCCGTTTTATTGGTTTGTATGAGAATTATTATTTAACTACGTTAGATCTTGTTCGGCGCGCAGTTATATCCTTTATGACTTTGTTAGAGCCGCTAATGGCTATTTAACCTATAGATTTAATATTTTATTACTTAGTTAATTTATCGCGAGTAATATTTGTTGGCGAGAAAATGGTATTCGTTTTAATTTACATAATTAGATTACAGAAAATGTAATAATTATGTTAATATTATATTGGGCTAAAAGAAGATGTAGTGACAACCATTGAGAAAGGTATGCTAATCTTAGTATACATGACATACCATCTGGTTTGGGCACATGGAGAGGATGGATGACGAAAGACTGACCAAGAAGTTATATAAGTCAAGTGTGAATGGGACAGGAGGAAGGGGAAGACCTAGACGGACGTGCTCTGACCAGATTGGAGACATCCTAAAAAAAGGACAGATTAGAAGTACCGCATGCTTGAGAAATTTGATGAGAGTGAATGAAGCAAGAGGGATATGTCAGGACCGTTGCAAATGGCGATCCGTAGTCTCTGCCTACCCCTCCGGGAAATAGGCGTGAGTCTATGTATGTATGTATGTAAGTATGTATTATAGTATTGATATGATGGATAAAAGTACTGAAATGTATTATTCGTTCTCTGCGAAGAAAGTATGTACGATTCCTTACCATAATTACCTACAGCGTAAAGTTCGCAAGTTTCGTGAGGTTATTTTCTTCTTATACTCTCTCCCTTTCAAGGAAGCACTTCACTCTCTTCCCTCCATCTCTAAAGCGATCCATCTTTAGAGATGAAGGGATTTGTTTCGGAAAAGGGTAAAGATAATAGTGAGACGGTGTGCTCTCTAGATTACCCTTTTTACTTAAAATAAAATAATTAAAATCATTCTAAAAAAGGCTGACTGAAGACTTCAAGACTGCCTCGTTGGTCTCTCGGCATAAATGTGCGCGTGGGATCGGGAGGTCGGGCAGTGTTATTGGGTTTTTCTGTCACGAAATTCTCAGTAGCAGCACGGAGTCTGGAAATGTGCCCGGTACGACAATAGGCTCGCCCCTTATTACGTGGGACTAAAGTATATCTGGCGAAGGGTGGGTGTAGAAATACACCTCTGCCTACCTCTTCGGAGTTATAGGCGTGAGACTATGTATGTATGTATGTAAAAAAGGATTGTATATAGCCCTTAAGCAAATTTGCATTATACGATGCACGTTTAAGCTAACACTTTGTCCTTTATATTAAAATGTAAACTTTTACATGTAACTGCGGAAAAGCTTGAAATAATAAAGCCATTTTTATATTTTCAATCATCGTGGAATCGTAAGAACTTGGTATACTGATAAATTAATATTAATGACGTCGTGGGTAAGTTGGACTGGGTAAAAATACAAATACTTACGTTATGCATGACGGTCAGCCCACCGACCATTACCATCCTAAATCACAACATTAAAACGTACATTTAACAATAAAAATATGAATCTCTACATAATATCTCAACGAACTACGTAGAATCAAAGCGAGATATCAAAAATATGACAATAAAAGTGGTACAATACGAGATAATGGTACGCTGTTGAATGGTGTTCACGGAAGGGCGCCACAAATCACGGCCGTCATCCGTGGGTAATTATCCTCCGCTCTCAGATAAAATCTCTATCTCGTACTAATCCAACGGTTGTGTGAGTCAGCCGGCAGGAATGTCCCTGAGGAGCCTGCGCCCGCGCACCCTCGCCGCGTCCACAGGGTTACCAGCTTAGGAATTTTCCCGATAAGTTTGGAGGGAACCAGGCTGTTGGAAATTTAAGAGGCACATTTTTTTTAATATTTTGAGAAGATATTTTATTTTAGAACTAGCTTCTGGTGGTGTCTTCGCCTAGCGCATGGTTCGTCGAATCGCGATTAATTAAACACCTTAAAAACCTTCCTGTCACGCTGCCCAAAAGTGAAAACTGCAGGAAAATTCGTTCAGCAGCGTTAAGACAAACAGGCAGACGCGGTGGGAGACTCTGTTTTATAATGATTATGTTTTATAATGGTCACAAAATATTTCTTATTTAATTCAGGAATGCAAAATATTTATTTTTTAAATGTTTATTAACCCCTTGTATGCCGGAACGCAGATCTCAACGAGACACAATAGCTTTTTAATTGTGTCTGGTATTCCGGCATGCAAGAGGTTAATTCAGGAAGGTGTCTTGTTAAACGTGCACTTTCTAATATTTAAAAACATAAGTAGTATTTCGTATTGGTTATGCGTAAAAGGTATCATGTAGGTTATTTTAGAGGTTTGTTATATAGGGACAATAATTTCAGGCGCTGGCAACACAGCGCGCCGCGCATTCCACCGCACTCGCGATCCAACTGCCAGCAGCGAAGGACGTGCTTCTTTTATTTTTAATGACTATAAATAGACTTGTTTGAACGAGCCGTATCACTGCATTTTTGTAGTTATGGAAATTAAAAGGAGAGTACCTAGGCGCTTATATTACTCCAAAAATCTTAACTAAGTATGTCCTTGAAGGCGGCTTATTAAATTTAACATCAGGATATGTAGTAGTATATTATTATTATATTGTATACTGTGTTTAAATCAGTCATTGTAACACCTAAATTGGATATTACTCCGTGGATATTAAGTCCATGCTCGTCAGGCTTACACCCTATAGACTTATATAAATTTCCAGATAAACCATCTTCCTGTACCTTTCGCTGATTGGAGTTAAAAAAATCCAAAAAAAAAATTAAGCCTAACGAAACTCAAGCCTTGGAATCTACATCCTTTTCGAACATATTACCAACCTTCCTGTTTTACGGAATTGACCTGACAATCCTTTAATGTTACGTGTTTCTGATTTACCTCAATCTGCAATAATCCTCACCGTTTCCTAGCCACCTGTCTAGTTCTAAATGTTTTGCCTAATTCTTTCGGTCGTTTGCTTTGCCTAACTCATAACAACCTCCACAAAAACCATCAGCCAATGAAAAGAAATACATTTGCATCATTACATGATATAGAGGCTCAAAAACAAAATCCAATCCCTAGACACAAAACAGCTCAAACAACTAGGCACACTTAAAAACTTAATGAAAGTTAAATTAACGAGTAGACAACTGCAACTTTCAAAAAAAGACACATCATGTCAAATGGAGCCGGTAAATATCGCGTACAGCCACAAAGAGTTGCCGACCGACAAACTGCAGACACAATAAAACGCACACACACACGACACACACCCACACACATGTGGACGTACGAATTACACGTAAAATATGATTGAGAACGAACAATAGGGGCATACCTCGGAGTCAGACGTGTATCTTTCAAACAATCGCATGACCTGCACAATGGTATGGGGTAATTGCAAGTGCAGTAGCCTAAAATATGGCGCGTGAAAATATTTTATATCCAAAGCGAATGTATGCCACGTTCCTACAATCCCGTGGTATGCAGTTGCTATGCGTAGACTTACGCCAGATTATAGTGTCTTTACCCAAGTGCCTACTCCATGCAATGAATTATTGGATTCTCCTATTAAAAAACCAGTAGAACTTCGCCTGGAGACGGTTCAGTACACAGCAATACAGCAATAATTATGACCATAGACCGTATCTACTAAGTTCCGATTTGCGTGCATTTTTTAGTTTTGCGCAACTGACGCTATATTTGTATAATAAACGTGTTTCTAAAATTCAGTAACTTACTTTAACAGCATCTTGCAGTATAATTACGAGACACTTAATTATGCCTGATAAACTGCAATTGGTTGTGCGAGGCCGTTGACACTTGATGAATGAACTTACATCACCCACTGCAAGAATTGAAACCATTTCATCAAAGAGGCCGTCTATCTCGTGTCTGTGTTGACAATCCGGCAAATTAAAAGCCAGGATATTATTTTCTGGTCTTACCCTTCTCATAGTGAGAAGAGGCCCGTGCCCAGCAGTGGGACAGTATAAAGGGCTGATGATGATATTATTTTCTCAACACATTGTTGGTCCTATTGTTCCGTATCCTAGCGTTATCCCAGTTCCGTTACACAAGACTTTTCGCATTGGAACCCAGGGTCCGCTCCCTAGTCAAACCAGTAATAGTAACAGAATATTAGCTTGTATCTGCGGTATATAAAACTTCACTCACTACTTACCATCCGATAACACAATCTACATGCCAAAATAAATTTACGTAAGTATAAAGGAAAATATAAGGAGGCGAGCAAAGAGCCACTCTTAACAAATTCATGCGAACGATTCTGCATAATTAAATTGGCAACACCTTCCCCTAATTGCAGGTAGAAAAGGGCTCGGGCAACACGTCACGTATACGATGTACTCCAATTTGTTGAAGCACCTACCGAACGTGTTACCTGGGTACAAGGCCGAGATTGACTCGGGAAAAGTCTCATGTAATGCTAAAATAAATACCTCCGTTTTTAGTCTTGCTGGTTTCAGTTTGTAAATGTGAACGAGTAGTACTTAAACACTGCTGTGTCAATCTCCTTAACACGTAATCGCAGCTGTACTCAATGATAAGCTCATCGTCAAGACAGCCTTCCGCTCATTGGGTCATTTGAGAAACAGCAACGAGTGCTGAATGAGCTGAACACTTATCGGATTTGTTTTCTGAGCCAAGGCTGCGATTAAGGATGTTTTAGCATAATAACATTCTAGTGAGTTACAATCAATGAGAGAGAGCTCAGGAGAGTCGATTATCTATCTCACTTCCATTTATATCTTGTTGTCACTTCTTTCACCTTATTTCCTCCTATTAGCTGTTCTTTCGAATCTTCATACGCAGGTACTTCATCCAAAGTATCAAACTCATTAGAGTGTAATTTAAACAATTCCAAAATATACCTATAGCGTGTGATGTAATTCAAACATTGTTTGTATCTAAAAGTAAAATAAAACAGGTCCGATTAAACACGACAGAAAATTACGTAGCTAAAAAGAACAACATGAATTCAAAATGAATCAAAATAGGCCTAATCCGTCGAACAAACAAATTGAAACAACACCGAAGCTTTGCCTTTTTAATTATATTACTCTGCCCATACTCTGCCTACGTAATCACGCAGAATACACAAAAAGAAAGATCGTTCAAAAACTTAATTTCTTTCAAAAGGGAGAGTGCGACGAAAAATGTGAACATAACATTTACCTAAAGGGTAAATAATAGCTGTGTCTTCGTGCTGCTACTGAGAATTCACTAACACTTAGAATTCACTAAAATCTCAGTAACACTTTTGCCCGACCTGAGAATCCAACCCCGATCAGCAGACTCATACGCAATCCACAGAACCGCTGAGGCAGCCTTGTACACACAAATATTTATACGGCTCCCCATTGAGTTACAAGTAGACTCTGTTACATTATAAAAACAAACCCATATCTTGTGACCAGTGTCATCTCTTAGCTGTCATCAACGGCAATCAAAGTGAACTTGAAACCCCAAAAGGACGTTCATTACGCGACGAACTTGGCGATACCCTTACCAAGAGGCTGGTAACTCAACGTCCAATGAAATGAATTACGTTATACTAATATTATACCGTTGAGAACTTGATTACTCTGTGTAGAGAAAGTATCAAAGCATTTGAAGACTTGCTAAGGCAATATATTAAAAAAAATATTAAAATACAGGGTGCAAGGGACGGTGTACCGAAAACCGATACCAGTGATTCGGTACATGATACTGAGGCCATTGGCGGTCGAATTTTTCTGAAAATTTTCATGAATTTTCCGGTTATTCGTTTGCATTTATGCCATATAATGTAATGAAATAGAAACTATAGTCGACCCGTATTAATATTTTGTAAAATTCTGAGAATTAAACTTGTAGGTAAGTATATGGCGCATTTACTGCGATGTGACATCGGTCGCGACGCGCGGCCGCAGCACAGTAAGCGCACCATCGTAATCACTGCCGCTACCACCCGCCGCTGCAGGGCCGTAACAGCTGATAGTGCGAATTCGCGTGTTCCTATTTACATCGCAATTTTTTGAAAAATTGTCGAGTTCCTAGATTTTTTCCGGAAAATTCGACCGCCAAGGGTCTCAGTATAATATATCTCAGTCACTGGTATCAGTTTTCGGTACACCGTCCTGAACACCCGGTATATAGATAATGGATAATGCAGTTTGTATTAGATTGTATAATCTTTTACATAAATATGTATTCTCAATCCTTTAACGAGTTGTGCATACACTATTTGACTATTATGTAACGGCTCCTATAACATAAAACTTCTTCATATTGTTTTCTTTATAAGATAAACATAACTTTGTTACAGTTACTTCAATAGCCATAAGTTTGCTTTTCATGCTACTACTGTGGCTCATAAGCATGTATTCTACAAGTTCGTAACATGTACTTATCATAATAACACGGGAATAGTAATAGCAAAAGAAATAGCAGAAAGGTGGTTTGCTCTTTGATTACTTTAACCTTTGGCATACAACGTGGGGTATTTTTAACCCCAGCTTGGGATAAATACGTCGATTTATGAGTAATAATCGAGCAATAACATTGTAATTCCTAGTAGCTGGCTGTTAAACGTTGCCGCATCGACTCTTGTCTTTGGATCAGTGCATTTGTGCACTTGTGTAAAGCTAGTCCTGGGTGTTTTTAACCCCACGTTGTATGGGACGGTGCTGAAAAGGTATGTACCTATGGATTATTATGATTTTTTTCTTTCCAATATAATTTTGATTATATTTATGTAGTTTTTTTCTATTACAGATATCGTTTAATTAAGATGGTAAATAGGATACGAGATGATGATATTGCGGCGGTTTTACTTGAAAAATATAAAGATAGGAAGGAATTGAACCGCTGTTTCAAATGCAAAATTGTACTGATTTAGATAACGAATGAATTTACTATATAGTTTTTTTATAATGTTCATATGTCTAGTTTTATATTATAATATTATTGGCTCAGACTAAGAGTTATTAGAAATATAAAAGGCCACACGTTATATTTTTTAGGCTTAAGAAAAATTGTTGAATTTTAGAAGTAGGTACTTTTGCATTTTGTGTTTGATATGAGTAAAGTTTATTTTTATAAATTATGTTGAGTTTTAATTTTAACTTTAGTAAGCCAGAAACCTTATGTAAGTCGTTGTATTTAAATAATACCCTTAATAGATAGATATTTACAAAGGGGTTATTTTAACCCCACGTTATACCGGAATAGTTATTTGTGCAACAAGAGAGCAAAGTTGTTTTTTGTTTCGAGTGCTGATTTTGAGTCCCGAGGAAGCGAAGGATTCTATGATTGATTCACGAGCGTAGCGAGTGAATCAAAGTTAGAATCCTGAGCGTAGTGAGGGACTCAACAGCACGAGATACGAAAAACTTTGCTCTCGTGTAGCACACATAATTTTTCACCACAGCAGTAACAACACATATTACTTAGGAGACAGAAATGAAGAGGAATAGATTGAATTCTGCATTAATCACTTGTTGATTTAACTCTACTGGTGTTAAAGTACAGTCATCATCGCTAGTTTCACTCATCTTTTTAGATTATTTTATATATTAATATAATTTAACACGTTACGCTATACTGTATCAGCATCACCGAAATTTTTATTCCCGCTACTTTTTTAAATTGCGTTCTAATACCGCGTCCCTGATGTTTATTTTTCAAATGTATCATTGTTGTAATTCGAAATAAAAATGTATTGGTTAAATACCAATTTTATACTATTAATTAGACATATTTTATTTAAAATCCAATAATAAATTAAACATGTAAACAATAACATATAAAAAAAGTAATTTCTTTATTACAAATATCTTTTTTTATTTGCGTTTCCGAAGGTGTTTTCTTTGAGGTCGAATTCCAAAATCGAATTTCGAATTCGAAGAGGTTTGTTTTTTCACTCACTTTTTATGTGCATGTGAAAGAGACAGAGCACAGTAAAATTCGAATGTTTCAAATTTATGGCTGAACAATGTCAGTTCGTGACACTGAAGATTGAAAAATTAAAAAGCTACTTTTACTCACGCTCGAATCAAAATCGCGTTTTGTTCACTGTTGTCTCGCAGCAAAAGTGGCATGTTTGAGCTGCTGTAGTGAAAAGGATTTTTTTTCACCTTGGTGGTCGAAGGTTAAGAAAACCTATTATTTTACATCTCTATATTGGTAAGAAAAAAAAGTTATCCGGTCGCGCCAGACCATTTAGCCACCAGTAAGGCTCAACTCAAAAAAGCAACATAGCACATAACAATACAACAAAAAACATTAAATATGAAACAGGATATCATGGTACGGGGAGCAAGCCCAGCTGAGCGCAACAACAAGCGAGCACCGAGCCAACACTCCACGGACATAAAACTTTTTAAATTGCTTTCTTTTTACATTTAAATAAATGGTGGTTGTAAATAATTCGCAAATTCCTTTATTTTCCTTTGCCGTAGCACCGTTTCATTTCTTATAAACATTTTTTCCAAGTTTATGAAATAGTTTTCTGGTTTTCTGCGAAATAGTTGCTTCGCAGCAACATTTATCGTTGCGTGAAGTGATAAATAGTAGACTTCTATGTTGTACGGAGGCTATATGTCCCTGAAGGCGTGAATATTTCTGTTATACGAGAATACGTTAGAGATTACTTTAAACTTACGTTACGAGAGCGAGCATTATTCAAATTAATTCTATTACGTTACTGACTTTTTTGTACATTAGAACTGTTCACTTTTTTAGTAACACTGTTATTGATATGTTTATGTACCTAAAGTTGTTAAAATCTTCGATTGAATTTGCATTGTATGGTAAGTCGGCGATCTGAAGAGGTCCAAGTCGGTCAAAAAATTACCGGTTCCTCACAGAAGGCGTGACTCTCTATTGCGTAAAGAGTTTTCTGCCTCCACGCCTGTGCAAGCTTTAATTTTCAACTTAACCTATACCACTCAAAGATTAGTTTAGACCCTGGTGAATTATTGAACTATTAGTAATAAATTTAACAAAGCCTTTAACTGAGTAGGTATGACAGGTAGACACATGGTTTCGTAGCGGCAAGCCTTCTTTCCAAATCGCTGCTCTAGGATCTGGAGGCTGGGTTTTAGGCGTCGCTAGATTCGCGTAACCTACTAAGGGAAGTTATGGATACTGCGGTGATTATTAGTGCATAGGTCAAACAACTTTCGAGAATGGTACATACTCCCTTCGTCAGGCTCAAAACTCAGCTAAGTGGTGGAGACTGGAGAGAGATCCGCTTCTAGGACTTTCCACCGCGACACCAAAAATAAGGATGCAACCGGACATAAATAGAATAAGTAGTAATAATGATAAATCACAATACTGACTGTTCCTTCGGCTACTGGCTTGAAGTGTGAAATCGTTTACTAACGAGTACCTAATAATTAAAATATTATCGTATGCGCTCTCCATTTACTCCGACGCGGAATGCTATAATTTGTACTTAAAAGCAACAGGACGCTCTTTTCTCATACGTTAATTTTTCCTCTTAGGCGAATTTTGCTTACAAATACGTATAATGGAAATTAAAAATCCTTTAGGAATATTGCTCTCATTATTATTTGACACAGTTTGTGTTATGTTACTTACACGTTTATTATTCCAAGTCTTGTGCTTTGGACTTGATAGATGTCGAATTTCAACACAACATTATTTTGCGTCAGCACCCGCCCCGTTTCGGCGCCGGTTTATGACTCTTCACCATTGAACTATCGCAATTTCTCTGAAGAGCTACTATTCGCTAAAACTTTGGAGACGGACACTAAAGGTGAATCAATATTTAATGTCCTGAGTGATTTTTAAGGATAAATCGATTCCATTCACAAACGATATTTCGGCGGCAACAGATGGAGCTCCTGCTATGGTCGGGCAATATCGTGGATTTATAAGCCATCTTAAAAGAATTATACCAGTGGTAACTGCAATTAACTGTGTCATTCATCGACAACACACCTAGTAGCGAAAAATTTGAGTGATAGATTGCACCAATCGCTTCAATTTGTGATTAATTCAGTTAACAAAATAAGAAGTGATGCATTGAATACTCGTTTATTTGTGTGCACAATTGTGCGATGATAATGATGAAGACTTCCAACGATTGCTCTTACATACTGAAGTACGCTGGTTGTCGAAAGGTGCATGTTTCACAAGATTTTAATCACTTTTTGAATCAGTGTTAAGAGTTTCTGGAAAGTAAAGATCCAGACTGCACGGTTGGCGTAGTGGTTTAAGCGGCCGCCTCACCGCTTGACACTGCGCCGAAGTGTTGTGGGTTCGATCCCCACACGAGGCAACACTTTGTGTGATTCATAAATTGTTCGAATCTGGGTGTTCATTGTGTCCGTTAGTTGTATATTTGTAAAATCCCCCGCGACACAGCAGGATTTAGTCCTAGACTATGGTTGAATCCAACCAAAGCCTAACCCTATGGTTGAATAACACCAAAACTGGCATCTGCTAATAGGCAAGGTAAGAGATTTCAACACACTAGTACACAGTCTTGTTCCAAGAATGGCTACACATTTTCAGTTATGCGTCGGAAAGGGCATACGGTGCATGTGTGTACGTGCGATCCACAAATAGGGATGGATTGGTGACTGTGCATCTTTTAACCTCAAAAATCGAGTAGCACCTATAAAGCCATGTACCATTCCAAAACTTGAATTATGTACTATTTTTAATTATGTACTAATGTACGTAACTAATTATGTAATAAGTGGAGTTACGTGCCGTCGAAGGACAATCCGGCAGATCTCGTTTCTCGTGGGCTGAAGGCTGACTTAATCAGCGAAAGTTCTTTGTGGTGGACCGGTCCTGAATTTTTGTCTAAAGCTGAAATTGACTAGCCGGAGTTTCCAAATGAAAGCATGAAACAAGATCTACCTGAAATTGTATCCTCTCATTTATCATTAAGTAGTTTAGTTTTACATAATCAATCATTCATCAATTCATTATTTACAACATTTTCTGATATTAATAAATTACAAAGACTACTTGCCTATTGGAGTAGATAAAATATCATATTACAAAAAAAATTTTCAGTCATTATCATTTTAAGTTGTTACACGCAGGCCCTCAATTATTGTTGGCGACTATTCGACAAACGTACTGGCCACTCGGTGGCAGAAATTTATCGAAGGTCACAGTCAAACAATGCAATGTTTCAGATTAAAAAGTTATACCTGTGCATTTGTCTGCATGGCTGTGAAAGCCGTGCATATTGAGCTCGTTACAGATTTGACTAGGGAGGGCTACTTGTCTGCTCTCAATCGTTTTGTGGCTCGTCGTGGCAAGCCTAAGAGTATCTTGTCAGACAATGGTAATAACTTTCTTGGTGCCTGTAATGAATTGGGGCGATTTTTATAGGATGCTGAGATTGACTTCGAAGTCAGACAGCAAGGCATAGATTTTTCCTTTGTTCCACCTTACACCCCCCATTTCAACGGCATCGCTGAAAGTGCAGTTAAGTCCACCAAGCATCACCTAAGGCGGTTACTAGGTTTAACTCACTTCACTTATGAGGAAATGTCCACGTGTCTAACTCAGATTGAGGCAATTTTAAATTCTCGTCCTCTCACCCCTTTATCCTCTGATCCACTAGATTTAACCGTTCTCACTCCTTCCCATTTTTTAATTGGCAGGCCACTCACATCTGTTCCGCATCCACAGGTTTCTGATGTCGCCATCGGGAGACTAGAGCGCTACCACCAAATGGAGCATATTAGACAGCATTTTTGGAACCGCTTTCATTTAGAGTACATTTCTTTACTGCAGACCAAAACCAAATGGACCGCTTCCACAGGCCGGTTATCCGTGGGGACACTCGTTCTAATCAAGGAGTGAGGACAACCGCCACTGGTGTGGCCACTGGGGCGAGTTAGTTGAAGACGAACAAGGTGACAATACTGCGGGCGTTCAATAACGTCTGTCCGCTTCCCATTTCTTGAACACTTCAACCCCGGGCAGGATGCTCGGGCCGTTTCGGCCCTCTTCGGCTGCCCGCACCTGCGGGGCGCGTGGAGCTGCGGGGCGGACAACTCACCGGCCGCATCCGCGCTCCCCACTTGGCAATTGAACTCCTTGCACGACGCGCGCGCACTAATTGTTCACATAGTACTATAACTACCAATCATAATATTGTTAGTCCATTGGATTTTATTTACAGACCTTGGTTAGGTCCGCAACAGCGGGAGTTGTCTTCTAAAAAAAAAATTAAAAAAAAACCTGATCAATTCGAAACAAAGAAATATAACCTAAGGCATAGAAGTAACACTAAATAACAACAGCGGTTGCTATGATTGATATCTTCTTTCTAATGGCACATGCAGTATGATAGAAAGAGCTGTCGATAGGTTTAGCAGCACGCTCTTATAGCAGAATCGTGGTAGGCAAACAGTAGACAAAACATAGAGTTAGGAAACCGAGTGTTGTTCGTAACAGTGATGATTTATCGATAAATATTTTTGGTCAAATGTCTAACTTTAGTATGTGTCGATATATTTAAGCCGTATAAATAAACAACTAAAATATTGAAATTGTAGTTTTTGCTGTTGACGCCGGACAGTGCTTTGCAAAGACTTGCCAGACAGACAGTACTAAAAAAATCACGTGTTTAAAGGCCCGCACAAACTATCTGTCGTGACTTACTGTCGCGACAGTAAGTCGCGACAGAAGTGTAAGGCCTTGCCACACGATACAATTTTACCACTGATCAAATTTTCAATCGAATTGGCTTTGCCCGTCTACACGACACAATCAAATCACTGATTTGCATTCCGCCCACCCGATTGGTTAAAATCTGGTGGTACCGCCCACCCGATGAACTTGAGTTGGACGACTGGCGTCTACACGTCACGATTTCATCAAGTGATTTAGTCAAGTTGGACGTAAAATTGTGCCGTGTGGCAAGGCCTGTATCTGGACAAGGAAAATCCATTCAAGTGTGCACAATATCGGACGTCTGTCGCGGACGTGATCTTGACGTTCAGACTTCCGATAGCAATCTGGAAAAATGACAGTAAGCGTCTGCGGACGTTTACTGTCATCCGTATATTGTCCATGGTACGGCCTTAATATTGATTTTATACCGAATATAGTCAAAAATTTTAAATTCACTTTCAATTCAACAGTTCTGCATTACTTCAAGGTATACCAATAATATAATTTAATAGTGCTAACTGCTAGTGCCCTGAATTAAGAAAAATATGCTCCTACCTAGCCTTAGTGTATTGCATAGACAGCATGGCGTGTCTATGGTTGTATCGGACGCGGACGCGACAGAAAGCCGCGTCCGAAAGGGTGTGCACACTATGTGTCGCGACTTACTGTCGCGACAGTAAGTCGCGTCCGAACAGTTTGCGTGCGCCTTCATTGTTCGTTTTAGCCATAAAATCTATTGACAAAAAGTATTAATAAACTAATGAGCGATGCGTTGCGATGCGATGCTAAGAAACTGTCACTTAGATTATGTATTGTACGAATTATACCAGATTGGCTAATGCGGCACGGCAGGCTTTGGCAATTTGTTTGCGTCGCATCATATCACGTTGATTTTTTTCGAGTTGTAGGTAATCCGACTGCCACGCCGAAGCTTGCGGGTTTGATTCCCGCTCAAGTCAAACATTTGCGTGTATGAATATGGATGTTTGTCTTGGTCTGGATGGTACTATGTGTAATATTTAATATATTTACAGAAAAGTATATATGCATGTTTATCGATTGTCTAGTACCCGTAGTACAAGATATGCTTAGTTTGGGACCAGATAATGGTGTGTGAATGTGAAAGAATATTATATTTTATGGTAGAATATTATGTAGCGGACTACAAAGCGAGACTTCTTTGATCAGTCAGGATAGCACTAATATGATAAATAATATAGAAGTAGGTAGATTAATCAAAATCGTTGTAATTATTATATTTTATTAATATGTTCAAACTAAAATTACACACTTTTTGTTTAGCTTTGGATAAATAATTCTACCGGGTGTGCAATGTCCGGGCTTAAATGTAATGTAAGCACAGCTTTCGGTTTTAAACGACGCCAGGTGCTTTCTGTCTTTAAAAAACAGTCTTTATCAAAATGCCGTGAACAAATATGATGGTACTTCTGCTAAATCAAACTAGGCCGTCCAACGGCATTTATCCAAAGTTTTCTTGTGACGTCATTAATAGGCAACCTGTAATAAAAAACACCTTCTTACTAATGAAAAAATGCTACTCGCATCCCTAATCCATCTACTATTTTATAGATGCAGAAATGTAAGCCTACACACACGCGCTTACACTGGAACACTTGGCTTTAGGTTAATAGACGCTACTTTTAAGGTAGGTATCTAAGTAAATTATGTACATTAAACTGCGCTTACTATCAAACGCGCGATAGAAAATTAGACCGCTGGATGTCTTTGTTTATTGTCAACTTAGCAACCGCGGCTACCCGCTGTCGCTTCCAGCTACAGTTTTACATTCATGTCCGATAGTTAGTTTCCGTATTTATCCCTCATTCAAAAAACATCGATATCTCCTTTCACTGTCAAATCCCATCACTAAGGCTATTGAATCAATAAATGTACAAAATAACAATTTGTGAGTCAAATTCATAACACATACGTATGCAAGCTGTTCCTTTGATTTGCAATACAATGATATTGTGTAAACTTAACACTCATTATAGCATTAATACGAGAAAAGTAAATACATTTGTAGGAAAATTCCGACTCACTGCTAGAAGATAAAGTTTCTCCTGTTATTTCCGTTCCGAGAATAGCGGAATCCACATCCCGATATCACATACACGATGTGTATTAATTAATGAGTACACTATTTAATTATTATAAGCTTACTTACTATTTAAATGCAAAAAAGTTATTAAAAATGTAAACACAAACATCCAACAAATTTTACACTGTTGACAGATCACAGCACGGCTATTTAGAGAATGTAGTCAAAGATATGAGTATGTAAAGAGTATATGCCTCTTTAAATGAGACGCGTAATTTGACGTTATGATTAACCAACTAAGACCAACTGACATTACATGTTGCACGTTCGGTATAAGGAAATTTATAGGGCATGTTCTCTCTAGTCTAAACGTCCAACCTCTTTGAATTCGAAAGCAGACATTACGACTTTGACAGATTAAAAAAAATAATTAATTAAGTATATTAACATTTAATAAAAAGAAAGGGTGTAATTTTAGCTTTTCTTGGAAAATTGAAATTCATGAAGCAAAATATTAGTCGGCGCGAATTTTCCCACTTTTCAAACTTGTCACAGGAAAAATGCCATGATGAGGATATTCACACATACGTTCAACATTTAATTGCCCTGCATGATGACTTCAAAATCACATTTGAAGATATCCTGACAATGGAATTATCACCATGGATTATAAATCCATTTGATGAAACGGAGAATGTGATATTACCAGAGGACCTACTCAAACTTAACACTAATGAGGAGCTGAAGGTGAAATTTAAAAGAGGATATCAAACATTTTGGTTGCAGGCAGAAATACCCGAAAAATATCCTGGACTGTGGAGAATTGCGAGTAAGCTTTTGATAGCGTTTCCGTCGTCATATCTTGTCGAAACAAACCTTTTAATAAAAAAAGAGCAAATTGAATTTCACAGAACAGGGAGATTTGCGGTTATTCTTAACAAAACTGAAGCCAAATAAATTATGACTATTTTGTGATTGTCATTGTAGAAATTATTAATGTTTAATTTTCGACTGAGTAATTATGTATTAATAATAACATTATTTAAAAAAATAACACAAGAAAATATATTATATTTCATTTTATTTTTATTACACCGAATGGGGAGTTTTCTAAATACAATAAGTGAGAATTGATTGGTTTCTTGTGCTGTGAGTAGATGTCAAAAACGTAAAGTTGAATTTAATTAACGGATTAACCAATCAATTCTCACTTTTTTTCGAAAACTGTTAATTCGTGGATGGAACGCAGCCGCAACGCAAATTTCCATAGTTAGATCTAATCTTCACATTTTTTGACAAGTTTTGGGAATATTGTAGAGATGTAGCTGCAGCTGTAATCTTATACATCAACATTTTCACGATTTGTTTATATATTCAGAATATCTCTTATACAAAAAAATACGCGATGTAGATCCGTAGCATAAATCTTCAACATATTGTTTTCTTTATAAGATAAACATAACTTTGTCCCAGTCACTTCAATAGCCATAAGTTTGCTTTTCATACTACTATTGTGGCTCATAAGCATATAGTCTACGAGTTCGTAACATGTATCATAATACCACGGGAATAGTAATAGCAAAAGAAATAGTAGAAAGGTGGTTCTCTCTTTGATTAATTTAACCTTTGGCATACAACGTGGGGTATTTTAACCCCAGCTCAAGAAAAATACGTCGATTTACCTATGAGTAATAATCGAGCAATAACATTGAAATTCCCAGAAGCTGGACGTTAAACGTTGCCGCATCGACTCTTGTCTTTGGATCAGTGCTGCGCGGACCGTGTTCGTTTGTGCACTTATGTAAAGCTTGTCCTGGGTGTTTTTAACCCCACGTTGTATGGGACGGTGGTGAAAAGGTGTGAATGGATTATTATAATTGTTTGTTATTTCCAATATAATTTTGATTATATTTATGTAGTTTATTTTCTACTACAGATATCGTTTAATTAAGATGATAAATAGGAGACCAGATGATTATATTGCAGAGGTTTTACATGAAGAAAATAAAGATAGGACGGAATTGAACCGCTGTTTCAGATACTAAATTGTACTGATTTAGATAACGAATGAATTCACTATATTTTTTTTATAATGTTCAATATGTCTAGTTTTATATTATAATATTATTGGCTTAGACTAAAAGTTCCTGGAAATATAAAAGGCCACGTTATATTTTTAGGTTTAAGAAACATTTTTTAATTCTAGAAGTACTTTTGCATTTTCTGGTTGATTTTTAGGAGTAAAGTTTATTTTCTAAATTATGTTGAGATTTAATTATAACTTTATAACTAAGTAAGCCAGAAACCTTATGTAAGTCATTGTATTTAAATAATACCCTTAATACATAGATATTTACTAAGGGGTTATTTTAACCCCACGTTGTACGGGTACGGATTTTTTTTCACCTTGTATGTCGAAGGTTAAGAAATACTATTATTTTACATCGCTATTTTGCTAAGAAAAATCTTATCCGGTCGCGCTAGACCATTTAGCCACCAGTAAGGCTCAACTCAAAATTGCAACATAGCACATAACAATACAACATAAAACATTAAATGTGATGAGGTATGCATTGTATGATAAGTCGGCGATCTCAAGAGGTCCAAGTCGGTAAAAATTGCCGGTTCCTCATAGAGAGCAATGACTCTCTATTGCGTAAAGAGTTTTCTGCCTCCATGTTTGTGCAAGCTTTAATTTTCAACTTAACCTACACCACTCATAGTTTAGTTTGACCCTGGCTGAACTATTGAACTATTAGTAATAATTTGAACAGTCTTTAACCACAGTCAAATAATCCATACAGTCGTTCGACGAACGCGTCTAGACGCGAGAAGAGCAGTACCTAGTTACGTATATCGCCTTAGTTCGTAACTAGGTACATGTTTTTGGGGGCTGGCACGTGCTTGTTTTTTGTTCGTTACTTATTTATTTGCTTATGAAGATAAATTAAGATGGTGCATACGACTTGTGCTGTGAGACATTGAAATTCTTCATGCTGTTTAAAGATTTAAATAAATAAGGATTTTAAAATCTGCGATTTCATAAATTTACTTATACCAAATAAGAAAATTTCATTAATTATAATTATTTTGAAATGTATGTACCTATAACTACTTAAAATAATGTGATCATTCCTACTAATCAACTAACTTTTTACAATATCTCATGTCTGGCCAAATCACAGAATAAAGTAGCAATTATTGTACGTAAACAACATGGCAGACGATTCTGGTGTGATTTTAATTTCATTCAATAAGTGTATTCTAGTACCTTCGCAATCTTCGCATTAGGTAAGTACCTATAACATATTATTATGTATCTTGGTAACGGCGCATCCTAGCTCGAAAATAACCATATTTTTGGCCCCCTTTAATAAACCTCACACATGTTCTCCGTAATCTCATAGCCCGGTCACCCATCCATTCAATGACCTTGATGTCTATTGCTTTACCTTAACGTAGTTTGCACGAAAAAAAGCTGCATAATACTTCATATCGATAGCATAGGCTCTGCAAGCTGATCCCAAGGTTAGCCATCCATTAAACCACCGCTATGTCAATCGCTTTATTTTAACTTGGTTTGTACGAAAAATGCTTTATATTCTTAACCGCCTCCCACGACACCTGCGGGATGAAATAGGTGCTGACTGACACTTTGTATGCAAATCTGTCACCGCACGAAAAATGCAACGTGTTTTATAATAATTATTTATTGTTAATTATTGTACTATAATAAACTAGCTGTTTCCCACGGTTTCACCCGCGTCCTGGGGCAACTTCTTCGCGTACCCGGTTAATTTTTAGCCTAGTTACACCAGTGAGGGTCCCGTCAAAATAGGTCCAGTCGTTCCGGAGAATAGCGAGAACAAATAGATAGACAGACAAAAATTGTAAAAAATGTCATTTGTATGTACCGTGTATACATTCATATGCATTTAGTAAAAAGCGGTTATTTAAATATTACAAACAGACACTCCAATTTTATTTATATGTATAGATAAGTGATTTACACTATATTATTCATGTAGCGTAGCAAATGTAATATTTTTCTTAAATAAATAGACGGTGTTTGAATACGTAGGTATTGTTTACATGTGGCAGCCCTAGCCAACTTACCCTTGTCTAGACGTTGTCGGCTTTTTCTACAAGATCAAAGGCGTCAAACTACTGTATGTCTTTATACTGTGCTTTAACTGAGTAGGTCTGACAGGTAGACACATGGCTTGGTAGCGGCAAACCTTCTTTCCAGATCGCTGCTCTAGGATCTGGAGGCTGCGGGTTTTAGGCGTCACTAGATTCGAGTAACCTACTAAGGGAAGTTATGGATACCGCGGTGATTATTAGTGCATAAGTCAAACAACTTTCGAGAGTGGTACATTATACTCCCTTGGTCAGGCTCAAAACTCAGCACCAAGTGGTGGAGAGAGATCCGCTTCTAGGACTCTCCACCTAGGACGCGACACCAAAAATAAGGATGCCACCGGACAGAAATAGAATAAATAGTAATAATGAAAAATCACAATACTGACTGTTCCTTCGGCTACTGGCTTGAAGTGTGAAATCGTTTACTAACGAGTACCTAATTATTAAAATATTATCGTATGCGCTCTACATTTACTTAATTTGTACTTAAAAGCAACAGGACGCTCTTTTCTCATACGTTTATTTTTCCTCTTAGGCGAATGTTGCTTATAAATACGTGTAGGTATAATGGAAATTAAAAATCTTTTAGGAATATTGCTCTCATTATTCTTTGACACAGTTTGTGTTATGTTACTTACACGTTTATTATTCCAAGTCTTGTGCTTTGGACTTGAGAGCTGTTGAATTTCAACACAATATTATTTGTATGTAGGTACTAGTCCATGCGTCGTCGGCCCGGCCCCAGCCCGGCGCCGGTTTCAGGTGGCTCGTCGCCGCGAAACTCTTCACCATTGAACTTTCGCAATTTCTCTCTCGCCGCAGGTTTTCTTTTCTCCCAAACTTTACTCGAACCACGCGAGTGTGTAATCCGTTCGGGAAGCGTGACCTGATTTCGTTTCATTCGTCTGAATACATGTATAAATATATATAACACGTTGGCAACACTAAAGTCACGGCAGTTATGTTTTGTGTCCGGATATAAAAGTAGATAGCATCTAGTAAGGCTCTTATGTTAGACGTTACACGTAGGTACGCGTTCGGTTTTATAACATAAGTTACTCGATCTACGACGCCATGTAGAAAAATCTTTTCGATTATATATATATATACTAGCTGCCCCGGCGAACCCTGTATCGCCTTTTAAAGGTCTTTTTGCTTATTCCTTTTTTTTTTCAAACCACTTTTCCAGGAAATTCTGAACAAAGTTACCAAAGCCACCAATGCTTAATCTAAAAATTCAGTGTTTACAAAGGTATACAAACAAAGAGAGATTGAATTTGATACACCTATATGTATAGATAGATGACCCAGCAATTCGATTTCCCATTTGCTATCTTTGATCACGAAATAGATGTTGTATCTTGCATTCCTCATAGCTTAAAACATCGGAGAGGATACTCATATTGATTTTTTTAAACTTTCCCATCCGTCATCTTTGATTTCCCATCCACCATCTTTGATTTCCCATCCCTTTAAATATTGGAGACGATACCCATATCGATTTAAAAATAAATCACATCCACCATCTTGAATCACGAAACAGATGTTGTATTTGGATTCCCCATCCCTTTTAACATCGCAGACGATAACAATAATGTTTCTTTTTAATTTTCTCATCCGCCATCTTTGATTTCCCGTCCACCATCTTGGATCACTTAATAAATTTCATATTATTAATCAGCGTCCCGAAAATCTCGAAAACGATACCCATATAGATTGTATCCTATTCGTTTAGCCTTTTTTTGCCTTTGACCCAACCCTCCCTCTTCTCGTTTGACCATTTTATTATTTTTGTCTGGCCCTTAAAAGTTGTAGCGTAATTTTATATAGCCTATAGCCTTTCGGAATAATTGGGCTATCACAGGCAATAACAATTTTTTAAATCCGACTCCTAATTCCTGAGATTAGCCGACATTATCTTTTAGCCTTTTTAGCCTTTTGCCCGGCCCAAAGGGTCGAAACGTTATGTTATATAGCCTATAGCGTTCCGGAATAACTGGGCTATCGTATACAAAAAGAATTTTTCAGATCTGACCGGTAGTTCCTGAGATTAGCGCGTTCAAACAAACTCTTCCGCTTTCCTATATTAGTATAGAATAGATAGTAGAGCATCGTAGACTTACTATTCGAGTGTTACTTTTTGAGTGCAAAGATTCAAATTAATTAATAATTATGTAATCCGGCCAGATAGTATTTATTAAAAGAAAGAGCTAAGAGTTTAGGTGGCAGGTACAGGTTACTACTTTTCTAATACAGTAAGTAAGAAACTTAAATATGAGTATGAGTTTCATTAACCGAACATTATGTTATTTTACATTATCAAGGCCACAGAAAGGGATATTTAAGGGATACCGATTTCCACGCGGGCGAAGCCGCGGGCACAGCTTGTACCTAATATTAGTAGGGATTAGCCAAGGCTGTGACAATAATAATTATTAGTTTAATTAGGTAAGCGAACCTTAAAAGCAAACGAAGTAATGACAGTGCATCATAATTATGTCAATGTATAATGTGACAGTACTGACAGATATAGCACATGCTCAGCAACTCAATTATTATACAGCGCATGCGTTATTACTGTCAATAGGTAGGAGGTTTGTCCCTACAAACTTCGACCCTTTCTAAAATCCCTCCCAGATTATTTTTGCATTTTATTGTATCCTATGTGTTTTTCCTGGTTCTGAGCTACCTCTCCACCAATTTTCAGCCAAATCGGTTCGGCCGTTCTTGAGTTATAAATAGTGTAACTAACACGACTTTCTTTTATATATATACACACATCAACAAAGTCTAGGGATATTTTATATTTCATCAAATATCTAAAAATCTATGAAGAATTTTCTGATACAGTAAATAGAAGAATCATAGATTATTTTAAGGTCTTTAATAAAAATAAAAAACATTTCGTGTTTTTTTTTGTTTTAAATAAAAAAAATATTTTTTTTAATCATCATGGAAAATTAGTATGATAACAACAAACATTTCTTCTTAAAAAACTATTAATTTTAATAAAAATGGAAAAAAACTTGTAAAATCTAATCATTAATAATCAGTGTTGCCACCTCTTACATTGATTACACATCGACATCGATTGTTAATACTTAAAATTAAATTGTCAATGTCTTGCTGCGGTATGAGGTCCCATGTCCTTTGCAAGTGTTCGTAAAGTTGTTGTTCAGTCGTCAAATTTGGTGGAAAATCTCTCAAAGCTTTTCGTTGTAACATGTCCCAGGCATGCTCGATAGGATTTAAGTCGGGCGACTGTGCAGGCCAATCCAAAACTTGAATATCGTGCTCTCGGAGAGCGGTCGATACCAGCCGCGCCGTATGGCAAGGAGCATTATCGTGCATGAGTAGAAATTCATGGCCTATTTGAGTTCTGTGTGGGACAATAACGGGCTCTACTACCTCCTCATGGTATTTTTGTGCAGTCATGCTGCCTTGGATCCAAACGAGTTGGGTTCGTCCGCCAAGACGAATTCCTGCCCACACCATGATTGTCCCGCCTTGGTATGGGTGGACCTCCTGAGGGTGCCGTAGACGGCTAACTCTCCCTGGAGCTCTCCAAACGCGTGTTTTTCGTGAATCCGGGTGAAACCCAAACCGGGACTCATCGGTGAACAGCACCAAAGACCATTGTTCGTCACTCCATGGTAAATGCTCCCGAGCCCACGAAAGCCGCCGACCGCGATTGCCACGTCGCAATGCTGGAACACGCAATGGTCTTCGAGCATGAAGATCAACTTCATGTAACCTTCTTCGCACGGTTTGGTCGCTTACCAGCAGCTGGTGGTCCTCCTGGAGCCTTTGCACTAGTTGCAGCGCTGTGATATTGGGTTGTCTTCTGGCGGTCATTTGGAGAAATCGATCCTATCTCTGCGTAGTAACACGATATCTACCTGTGTGCTGTTCGGCCACATCTCCAGTACTGCGATAACGTGACCACAACCTTGATATCACATTTTGACTGGTATGTAGGGCCTCAGCAACGACGCGTTGAATTGCACCATTTTCTAACATGCCCACGGCTCGTAACATTTCATCTCGACTCAAATGACGACGTGACATGACTTTTAAAGTTCGTACGTCACGTTAAATTAAAAAAGAAAAACAATTAAAAACCCTTTTCATTAATAATTATAATAAAACAGTTTTAACTTTCTTTAATGTAACGAATTACTAGCAAATTTGCCGCCATATTTTGTTTATTATTTTGTTTTTTTTCTTTCCATGTTCAAATTTTGAAAATAGAATAAAAGAGGTTTTAATCTGTATATAAACTTTTTGTGGAAACTAACAAGGTTCTAAACTATAAACTCGTAAATAATTTAGGATTAAGATATCCCTAGACTTTGTTGATGTGTGTATACTAGCTGACCCAGCGAACTCCGTATCGCCTTTTTAAGAATTTTTATTTAATTCCCTTTTTTCCAAGCCCCTTTTCCAAAGTAACCATTGACTTAGCGCAGTAGCGTAGCGTGGGGGGGGCCGGGGGGGCCATGGCCCCGGGCGGCACATTTAAGGGGGCGGCAAAAGCCGCTGCGAAAAATAAAATAAAAAACAAACAAATTTTAAAATACTTCGCGCGTGCACTGACACGATCCCAGAAGGACCGCGCGGCGGTGCGGGCACAGTAGAAAGAACAACAATCGAAAACAGATCATCCTTATTGTCATTACGTGATGACCTGATGACTTACTTGTGTCCGTAGTCCGGGTTTTTTAGTTCTCAAATAAGATGCAATATTCCGGTGATCTGCGAGCCTGTTATGAGTAATTTATTAATCCATATACCAGGGCCGAGCCGCCCTTGTGTGTGATGTGTGCCGCCCCTATTGCCATGGCGCATATTGGCGCCAGGGCAATAGGGGCACCGCCTGTCAGATGAAATGCCAGCGTTAATTATTGAAATTATTTTTGATTTGCTTCAAAATACAACATAATCTTTATAGTTGAATAGGGAAGAAAACAGGTAAAGGTCTCCTAAGACAATAGTCACACCTGCGGTTTACCTCAAAGTTAGGTCAAAGTTCAATTATCGTATACCTAATTAAACTTTGACCCCAATATTTATTCTATTTTTGTTCTATTTTTGTTCATTATTTTATTTTATTTTTTACTAACTTTATTTATAAGCCTATGTTACTAACAAAAATTAGAATTCATGGAACTTGTTTTCCGAGTAATAAAGGAATTTGAATTTGAATTTATGATATTTGCGTTAAAATCAAAGCCGATTATTTCATATACTACAAACGTCTTCTGCCAATTTTGGGCGCCACCCTGTGGGTCGAGACGCGGGATTTGTCCACAAACTTACAGATTTCGCCTCTCAACTCCTTATTTTTGCGAGAACAAGGAGTCGGTAAATGCCGTATACCGGTGACGGGCAGCAACGTCACCGGTGCGAGAAGCTACGCCCTTCATAACGCACACGAACTGCTGCTTTTCTCTCTGACTACGGACTGCTATTGTATATCCCTCCAAAATTAATTGCCATAAAATAACGCCTTCAGTTCCCGGCAGCTACGTTATTCCTGGCAAAGAACGTGGTGGCGATGCATGGGGTCTGTAACATCACCGGGCTACGACAGGCTACCAAAATCAATTAGGTATACCTCGCGACCTACAACGAACGCAGTCTACGACTAAATGAACAGAAGCCTCGCCGAGCCCGAGGTAGAATTAAGTCTCAAACTGGTGTTATCAGAAGATCGAGACAAGAGGTGATCATGGTAACTCTAGAGGCAGGTGACTTGTTCTACCTTCAGGAAGGCGACCTACACTCTTGGGTGGTGTCGGGTTCCTGGTCAGGAGGAAACTTGTTAGCAACGTTGTGGAAGTCGGTATATAGTGCGTCGACCCAGGTAGCGTAACTACCACGTACTTAACTCAGCAATAAGCGTTGCCTAAAGGTGATACAGGTACGAGTATATGCGCCGACCTCAACTCACCCTGACGAGATATCGGAGGCCATGTACGAGTACATTACTAAGGCAATACACAGTACGACCAAAGCTCAGTACAATTTGTCATGAGGGACTTCAATGCCAAAGTGGAAGAAGGACGCAGTGAAACGAAAATCGGATCATACTTACGGTATGGGGGTATAAACTGGGATCCAACGAAAATAAATTCACAAGAACCGTAAGAGTCAAATGCTAGTTATTGTTCGTGAAGCAAGCGCTCTTTTTAATTAAATCCTTTTTCAAGAAGAAGGCCTCACAGACAGAGGACCGAAAACACATCTAGACATTTCGGTGATCAATAGGTTAAACATCGGATGTGTTCACCAACTACTGCGAGGCTCTCTAAATATCAAAATTATAACTGAAAGAGCCCAGTTAATGAAGTCTACACTGCAGTTTCAACTAGAACTGCAGAATCCTTTTAATCAGTTAGAAACCACCGACACCATTAATCAGAAGACAGACACAGTGGTCACGGTACTAGGAGATCAGTCACAAAATGTCCTCCCTCTTCAAAAAAACAAGGAGCGTAAATTTTCAGCCGAGACTCTCGGACTGATGAGGAAAGGACGCGAGTCGCCATCCTGTCAGCTGTCTACGCCTGATGGGAGGGCCGTGAACTAACAAACACGGAAGCTAATGCGACGTGACTTTCAACACTAACACCCGCACCATGGAGGCTGGGTTCGAGGAAACCCAGGGATCATAAGTCTTCGCTCTGCGGCTGAGGCGGCACGATCTAACGAAACTAAGAACTGCGGATGGCCGCACCCTCAACTCAAAGTTCGAGATTATCGAGGAGGTTGAAAGTTTTTATCCACAATTGTATACCTCGCGCGAAAACAGACCAATTGGGCCTAGCCCTCACGGCAGTCACGACCACAGACATACAGAGCCTCACTGATGCGCCACTACACCGAAGACATCCCGGATGTCCACCAGAGCGAGGCCAGGCGGGACCATATTACTTAAAACATTCTTGGTCATTACGATAGTTTTTACATTTCCCTTTCAGGTGTATTATTTTACCACGAACCTTTATTTTGGGTAACCGATATTTCGGCACTGCTACAAGCTGTTCACGGATGTAGGTAGGTACTCTACAAACTCTACAAGGGTACATGGTATATTATATCCCGTAGAAGAATGTAAAAGTAACACAAAGCATTAGGTGATGATGGATCTATTTTTTTAATTGATTAAAACCCATACAAATTTTATTTACGAAAATCCTACAAGCCGTCAAAACCTAGACTAAGCTATACATATATTGCAGCCGAGAAACGGCCGCGACCCTGCGCGACATATAAATACTGCTCAGAACCGCCGGATTTTCCCCTTAAAAATATTATACTCAATACTTTATGATAATATTATAATTGAGATGAATAAAGTGATAATTTGTTTAAATCCAGCAAGCTGTTTGGGGCATAAAGCCAAACTAATGAACATACAAACATACCTACACCCGAAAAACGTTACACTTCTGGCAGATGTAGTGGGTAAGTGGGGTACCTAAAAGAAGAGGGGGCGGCAAATTTCCGATCGGCCCCGGGCGGCTAAAACCCACGCTACGCCACTGACTTAGCGCTTAATCTCTTATCATTCCAGGGTCTATAAATGATGCAAAAACAAACATAGATTTTTATATAATATTGAATTCCCCATTCCTTAAAATATCGGAGACGATACCCATATCGACTTAAAAAAAAATCCCGTCCACCATCTTTGATTTCCTATCCGCCATCTTTGATCACAAAATAGATGTCGTATTTGGATTCACCATCCCTTAAATCATCAGAGACGATACCCATATTGATTTTTTAAATTTTTCCCATCCGCCATCTTTGATTTCCCATCCGCCATCTTGAATCACGAAGTAGATGTTGTATTTGGATTCCCCATCCCTTCAAACATCGGAGACGATACCCATATTGATTTTTAAAAAAATATCCCATCCGCCATCTTTGATCACGAAATAGATGGTGTTTTTGCATTCCCCATTCCTTAAAATATCGGAGACGATACCCATATCGACTTTAAAAAAATCCCGTCCGCCATCTTTGATTTCATATCCGCCATCTTTGATCATGAAATAGATGTTCTATTTAGGTTCGCCATCCCTTAAAACATCGGAGACGATAACCATATTGATTTTTTTAAACTTTCTCATCCGCCATCTTTGATTTCTCATCCGCCATCTTTGATCACGAAATAGATGTCGGATTTGGATTCCCCATCCCTTTAAATATCGGCGACGATACCCATATCGACTTTAAAAAAAAATCTCATCCGCCATCTTTGATTTCCTATCCGCCATCTTTGATCACGAAATAGATGTTGTATTTGGATTCACCATCCCTTAAATCATCAGAGACGATACCCATATTGATTTTTAAATTTTTTCCCATCCGTCATTTTTTATTTCCCATCCGCCATCTTGAATCACGAAATAGATGTTGTATTTTGATTCCCCATCCCTTTAAACATCGGAGACGATACCAATACTTATTTTTTTAAATTTTCCCATCCGCCATCTTTGATTGCCCATCCGCCATCTTTGATCACGAAATAGATGTTGTATTTCGATTCTCCACCCCTTAAAATATCGAAGGCGATACCCATATTGATATTTAAAATTTTCTCATCCGCCATCTTTGATTTCCCGTCCGCCATCTTTTTTCATATTATAAATTTCATAAAAACGATACCCATATAGATTGTATCCTATTCGTTTAGCCTTTTTAGGGTTCCGTACCTCGAAAGGAAAAAACGGAACCCTTATAGGATCACTTTGTTGTCCGTCCGTCTGTCAAGACCCTTTTTCTCAGGAATGCGTGGAGGTATCAAACTGAAATTTATACTAAATACTCGAATCTACGGTTCCATAGAGCTGTAAAAAAATCAAACTTCTAATCCAACGCAATCAAAAGATACAGCCGTATATGCTGCAAATTGCAGCATATTTTCAAACTCGCATTGAAATCAAAACCTACAGGGTACTTCCCGTGAACTCAGAATCTTGAAATTTGGTACGAAGTAACGTCTTATATCACATATGAAGGAAAAATTGCGAAAACCGTAAATTTTTAGTTACAGCGTATAAAAAAATGTTTTTAATAAATTTAAAGTTACTACCCTTTTCTCTTGAACGCGTGGAGGTAATAAATTGAAATTTATATCAAATACTCAAGTATATAACACCGTTAGGCTGCAACAAAATCAAGCTTCTATGTCAACGCAATCAAAAGAAAGAGCAATATAAGCATATTTTCAAACTCGCGCCTACTCGCAAGTGAATCAAAACCTACAGGGTACTTTCCGTCAGTTCCGAATCTTGAAATTTGGTACGAAGCAACGCCTTATATCACTTATAAAGGAAAAATTGCGAAAACCGTAAATTTTTAGTTACAGCATATAAAAAAATATATTTAATAAATTTAAAGTTACTACCCCTTTCTCTTGAACGCGTGGAGGTATTAAATTGAAATTCATATCAAATACTCAGGTATATAACACCGTAAGGCTGCAACAAAATCAAGCTTCTATGTCAACGCTATCAAAAGAAAGAGCAATATAAGCATATTTTCAAACTCGCGCCTTCTCGCAAGTGAATCAAAACCTACAGAGTACTTCCCGTGAACGCAGAATCTTGAAATTTGGTACGAAGTAACGTCTTATATTACATATGAAGGAAAAATTGCGAAAACCGTAAATTTTTAGTTACAGCGTATAAAAAAATATTTTTAATAAATTTAAGGTTACTACCCTTTTCTCCTGAACGCGTGGAGGTATTAAATTGAAATTTATATCAAATACTCAGGTATATAACACCGTTAGGTTGCAACAAAATCAAGCTTCTATGTCAACGCAGTCAAAAGAAAGAGTGATATAAGCATATTTTCAAACTCGCGCCTACTCGCAAGTGAATCAAAACCTACAGGGTACTTTCCGTGAGCTCAGAATCTTGAAATTTGGTACGAAGCAACGCCTTATAGCACATATAAAGGAAAAATTGCGAAAACCGTAAATTTTTTGTTACATCAAATAAAAAAAATATTTTTAATAAATTTAAAGTTACAACCCCTTACTCTTGAACGCGTAGAGGTGTATATAATACCGTTAGGCTGTAACAAAATCAAACTTCTATGTCTACGCAATCAAAAGAAAGAGCAATATAATCATATTTTTAAACTCGCGACTACTCGCAGGGGAATCAAAACCTACAGGGTACTTCCCGTGAACTCAAAATCTTGAAATTTGGTACGAAGCAACGTCTTATAGCCCAGATAAAGGATGCGGAAGGCTGAGGACCGTGTGCTGTGGTGCATGTTGGGAGAGGCCTAGGTCCAGCAGTGGACTGCGATAGGCTGATTGAGATTGAGATTACGAATAATTACATAGTCTTCAAACCTTTTTGCTAATTATTCTGTACTTTATAAGTATTTTTGAAACAGATTTCTAATAGTCACTAAAAGCTTTGTAGATCAATAACTTTGATAAAAAATCTTACCATCGTTCATCAGCAGACTTTTGCAAGGCTGCTGCAAGGCTGGTATAGGTATTTAAGTTATATTATAAAATAAGCGATATATGTTAATATAAAATAAAGGATGACTGATTACAGACGACAAAGACCCCTTTTTCTTTAATTTATGCTCCTCCAGCTTTCCATACTGTAATGTTATGGATTTCATTTGGCAATAAAAATACCATAACTATGACTGGTGAACTTTTACTTATATACCTACAGGTTTGTACGGAACCCTCGGTGCGCGAGTCCGACTCGCACTTGACCGGTTTATTTTGCCTTTGACCCAACCCTCCCCCTTCTCGTTTGACCATTTTATTATTTTTGTCCGGCCCCTAAAAGTTGTGGCGTAATTTTATATAGCCTATAGCCTTTCGGAATAATTGGACTATCATAGGCAATAACAATTTTTAAAATCCGACTGCTAGTTCCTGAGATAAGCCGACATTATGTTTTAGCCTTTTTAGCCTTTTGCCCGGCCCCAAAGGGTCGAAGCGTTATGTTATATAGCCTATAGCCTGCCGGAATAACTGGGCTATCGTATACAAAAATAATTTTTCAGATCCGACCGGTAGTTCCTGAGATCAGCGCGTTCAAACAAACAAACAAACAAACAAACTCTTCCGCTTTATTATATTAGTATAGATATACGAAATAGTTTTCGTTTATCTAGGTATGTACTTACATAATTATATCTGAAAAGTTATTTCTCAGGATAAACATTTTAAACCGATATTGTACCTAATGACTTTCAATCTTGAGAAACTGAAACTTTTTAACGTAGGTACTTACTTTATGAGCACTAAGGACAAATAAAGAGATGTTTTATTGAATTCGAGACCAATAAATACTCAAAGTAATTACTGTCTATTATATGTGATAATTACCCTTATCCAAATATTAAAGCCGTTATACATCACAAGTATTTATTTATACTGACTCGAAATAGTTATTTGTGCAACAAGAGAGCAAAGTTGTTTTTTGTTTCGAGTGCTGATTTTGAGTCCCGAGCAAGCGAAGGATTCTATGATTGATTCACGAGCGTAGCGAGTGAATCAAAGTTAGAATCCTGAGCGTGGTGAGGGACTCAACACCACGAGATACAAAAAGCTTTGCTCTCGTGTAGCACACATAATTTTTCACCTCAGCAGTGAGAACACATATTACTTAGGAGACATAAAATTACCAGGAATAGATTGAATTCTGCATAATCACTTGTTGATTTAACTCTTCGGGTGTTAAAGTACAGTCATCATCGCTAGTTTCACGCATCTTTTTAGATTATTTTATATATTAATATAATTTAACACGTTACGCTATACCTACTGTATCAGCATCAGCGAATTTTTTATTCCCGCTACTTTTTTAAATCGCGTTTTAATACCGCGTCCCTGATGTTTATTTTTCAAATGTATTATTGTAGTAATTCTAAATAAAAATGAATTGGTTAAATACTAATTTTATACTATTATTTAGACTTATTTTTATTAAAATCCAATAATAAATTAAACATGTAAACAATAACATATATAAAAAAGTAATTTCCTTATTACAAATATCTTTTTTTTGCGTTGCCGTAGGTGTTTTCTTTGAGGTCGAATTCCAAAATCGAATTTCGAATTCGAAGGGGTTTGTTTTTTCACTCACTTTTTATATGCATGTGAAAGAGACAGAGCACAGTAAAATTCGAATGTTTTCAAATTTATGGCTGAACAATGTCAATTCGTGGCACTGAAGATTGAAAAATTAAAAAGCTACTTTTACTCACGCTCGAATCAAAATCGCGTTTTGTTCACTGTTGACTCGCAGCAAAAGTGGCATGTTTGAGCTGCTGAGGTGAAAAAAATGTTCTTAACATCATAAGATTTCGATGAATATCTTAGGAGATATTTTTCAGCGATAGCCTAGTGGCGATACCAATAGACTGCCATGCAGAGGGTATCAGGTTCGAATCCACGGCACGCACCACTGACTTTCGGAGTTATGTGCGTATTGAATCGTTATTTATCGCTGGTCCCGTGCCTCGGAGAGCACGTTAAGCCGTCGCTACCGGCTGTCATGAAGATCTTTGACTGTCGTAATAGGGCGTCAGTACCTCTAAAATAAAACTGACACTAGACTAAACCATGGACTATCACTATCCCTTCGGGTTGCGGAGGTCAGACAGGGAGTCGCTCCGTGGAAAAGCTAATATTCAGCCAAATCCGGTTAGAATAGTTATCGGACCCCAGGTTGAGACTGGGATAACGCTAGGAGAATGATGATGATCTTAGGAGATATATTGACTATAAAATATATTCGGCACAAAATAAAAATCTGTTAGTTTGCCGCTGGTTGTTTTGTAGGATTTTCCTCAATTAAGAAGAGTGCAACTATGGGCACAGCTAGTGAGGTTACACAGTTAGCTGGTGAATTCAGAAGTAAGTATCCGCTGTTTCATTAGTGCTATTTAGGTATTTACCCATTTCTTACCTTTATAGGCAATGCAGATATTTTTTGCATTTCTGCTATTATTACGCTGCTGTTTTGCGACGTTGTACAAGTTGTAGGTACCTAACGATTAAACAGATTGTCTTACAAGTTATCTATTTATTTTTAACTTAACTTTCACTTTTCTCGAATACTCCACAAAATTCAACCAAAAGCCACCCATACACGAACCCACAGCACACGGTGCACTGTCAAACGGCGAGGCGATCCTTTAACCACTTCACCATCTGTGCAGCCATTCTGTAGTAGGGGAGCCCATGAAGGGATTTCGGGATTTACTCGAGCGCGTCAGATGTTGATAGCATCCGTGTCCTACGTATTTATAATAAAGTAGGAATGTTAATCTGATCCTTTGCATAGTGGTGGTGATCGTACGAAATATTTTAAAATGAAAAAAATAAACCGGTCAAGTGCGAGTCGGACTCGCGCACCGAGGGTTCCGTACAAACCTGTAGGTATATAAGTAAAAGTTCACCAGTCATAGTTATGGTATTTTTATTGCCAAATGAAATCCATAACATTACAGTATGGAAAGCTGGAGGAGCATAAATTAAAGAAAAAGGGGTCTTTGTCGTCTGTAATCAGTCATCCTTTATTTTATATTAACATATATCGCTTATTTTATAATATAACTTAAATACCTATACCAGCCTTGCAGCAGCCTTGCAAAAGTCTGCTGATGAACGATGGTAAGATTTTTTATCAAAGTTATTGATCTACAAAGCTTTTAGTGACTATTAGAAATCTGTTTCAAAAATACTTATAAAGTACAGAATAATTAGCAAAAAGGTTTGAAGACTATGTAATTATTCGTAATCTCAATCTCAATCAGCCTATCGCAGTCCACTGCTGGACCTAGGCCTCTCCCAACATGCACCACAGCACACGGTCCTCAGCCTTCCGCATCCTTTATCTGGGCTATAAGACGTTGCTTCGTACCAAATTTCAAGATTTTGAGTTCACGGGAAGTACCCTGTAGGTTTTGATTCCCCTGCGAGTAGTCGCGAGTTTAAAAATATGATTATATTGCTCTTTCTTTTGATTGCGTAGACATAGAAGTTTGATTTTGTTACAGCCTAACGGTATTATATACACCTCTACGCGTTCAAGAGTAAGGGGTTGTAACTTTAAATTTATTAAAAATATTTTTTTTATTTGATGTAACAAAAAATTTACGGTTTTCGCAATTTTTCCTTTATATGTGCTATAAGGCGTTGCTTCGTACCAAATTTCAAGATTCTGAGCTCACGGAAAGTACCCTGTAGGTTTTGATTCACTTGCGAGTAGGCGCGAGTTTGAAAATATGCTTATATCACTCTTTCTTTTGACTGCGTTGACATAGAAGCTTGATTTTGTTGCAACCTAACGGTGTTATATACCTGAGTATTTGATATAAATTTCAATTTAATACCTCCACGCGTTCAGGAGAAAAGGGTAGTAACCTTAAATTTATTAAAAATATTTTTTTATACGCTGTAACTAAAAATTTACGGTTTTCGCAATTTTTCCTTCATATGTAATATAAGACGTTACTTCGTACCAAATTTCAAGATTCTGCGTTCACGGGAAGTACTCTGTAGGTTTTGATTCACTTGCGAGAAGGCGCGAGTTTGAAAATATGCTTATATTGCTCTTTCTTTTGATAGCGTTGACATAGAAGCTTGATTTTGTTGCAGCCTTACGGTGTTATATACCTGAGTATTTGATATGAATTTCAATTTAATACCTCCACGCGTTCAAGAGAAAGGGGTAGTAACTTTAAATTTATTAAATATATTTTTTTATATGCTGTAACTAAAAATTTACGGTTTTCGCAATTTTTCCTTTATAAGTGATATAAGGCGTTGCTTCGTACCAAATTTCAAGATTCGGAACTGACGGAAAGTACCCTGTAGGTTTTGATTCACTTGCGAGTAGGCGCGAGTTTGAAAATATGCTTATATTGCTCTTTCTTTTGATTGCGTTGACATAGAAGCTTGATTTTGTTGCAGCCTAACGGTGTTATATACTTGAGTATTTGATATAAATTTCAATTTATTACCTACACGCGTTCAAGAGAAAAGGGTAGTAACTTTAAATTTATTAAAAACATTTTTTTATACGCTGTAACTAAAAATTTACGGTTTTCGCAATTTTTCCTTCATATGTGATATAAGACGTTACTTCGTACCAAATTTCAAGATTCTGAGTTCACGGGAAGTACCCTGTAGGTTTTGATTTCAATGCGAGTTTGAAAATATGCTGCAATTTGCAGCATATACGGCTGTATCTTTTCATTGCGTTGGATTAGAAGTTTGATTTTTTTACAGCTCTATGGAACCGTAGATTCGAGTATTTAGTATAAATTTCAGTTTGATACCTCCACGCATTCCTGAGAAAAAGGGTCTTGACAGACGGACGGACAACAAAGTGATCCTATAAGGGTTCCGTTTTTTCCTTTCGAGGTACGGAACCCTAAAAAAAGAAAATAAATCGTGCGTGTCAGATTTTCTAAGAGGATGATGAGGTAAGTGGACCTAATAAAAGGCTCTCATTGTACAAACTGACGATTTGGGTGTGACGCAAACCCGTGGTCACTTTTAGAACGTGCAGAAAGAATTCGCGATTTTAAAGATACTCAAGCGCGTCAGATTAAGAAGTATATGCTTCATCCTAACGTCCTAGACGTGCTTTCTCTTAATCTATTATCTGGAGGGATTAAGGCAATAGCTATTTTTGTAAGTTTTGAAAATCAATAGGTGTTACGAAGTAAGAAGGACAAAGACAGCGCAATTAGCACGGTTCATTCAGTATTTGACAACTAGTAAGACGCGCCTCGTGTGTGTGACTCGTGTGGCAAGGTTTATCGACATACGCATAGAAATTAAAGTTTCCATATGGACGCTGTAATAACAACTTAAGAGGCGAATTACATAAAAGCCTTCAAATATAACTAAGAACATATCTAATTACCCGATACTTAAATGGTTTAATTCACCTATAATATTATAAACGAAGAAGGAACATCATATATTAGGTATCATGGTAACAATACTACTAACCAGTCATTGAGCCCAAAAGCATCCCTCCAGATGTGCACTATGGCAACCAGACCACTGATTATCATAGATGTTGTATATAAATTACAGCAGACACATAACAAATTTAACAGTCGTACTCTGTATAATCTATGGTCGTACTCTTTAACACAAAGACTTGTTCTTGACGAGAATCGAACTTACAACCGTATAACGTATTGTTGATGGAAATAAAAGTATTATAAAAAAAAGTATTAACGTAATACTCTACGTATTGCGTTATAGTATCTCGCAGGCGCTTAACGCCAGCTTGGTTCAAAGAGCGCTTCGTAGGAATTGTTACCTTATATGGTCATGTACACAGCCACAGGCAGTCTTTGACTCATTGGTCCATGACTATATAAGATGGGTGCGCGATCTAAATCGGTCACTTTCCCTACACGACGCAATGCTGCCTGCATTTTTTAGTTTTGCGCAACTGACGCAATATTTTTATTGCAAACGTGTCCCTAAACTTCGGTAACTTACTTTAACAGCATCTTGCAGTAGAATTACGAGACACTTAATTATGCCTGATAAATTGCAATTATTGGTTGTGCAAGGCCGTTGACACACGATGAATAAACTCACATCACCCACTGCAAGAAAACAATCGTCTGTGTGGACAATCCGGAAAATTAAAAGCCAGCATATTATTTTCTCAACACATTTAATAGGTCATCGGCCTAGCGTTATCCCAGTTCCGCTACACAAGACTTTTCGCCTTGGAACCCAGGGTCCGCTCCCTAGTCCAACCAGTAATAGTAACAGAATATTAGCTTGTATCTGCGGCATATAAAACTTCACTCACCACTTACCATCCCATAACACAATCTACAGGCCAAAATAAATTTACGTAAGTATAAAGGAAAATATAAGGAGGCGAGCAAAGAGCCACTCTTAACAAATTCATGCGAACGATTCTCCATAATTAAATTGGCAACACCTTCCCCTAATTGCAGGTAGAAAAGGGCTCGGGCAACACGTCACGTATACGATGTACTCCAATTTATTGAAGCACCTACCGAACGTGTTACCTGGGCACAAGGCCGAGATTGACTCGGGAAAAGTCTCATGTAGGGGAGACCGGGGGCAAAAGTAACAATTTTTACTTTATGGCCGATTGTGCTAAAATTGTTAACATCTAACAAAATCTGGTTACTTTCCAAGAAAGTTAGTTTAATGACCTACGAATATATGCAACCAAAGATCGCGTACTAATTGTAGTTATATAGCAATCACGGTTTTAAAAGGAAATGTCGCATGTTACAAATTACCCATAGTACGGGGTCATTTGTAACATGGTTTTGATGGACAATAAAATGACAATCTAAATCACAATCGCCACATTTTAAATATAAATATAATCACAGTCTCAAATATAATCAGTCTTATAATTCCTAACTTATACAAATTGTATCGCTTCTTCAAACCACTTCGAAACAAAAAATACATATTTCCTTTTGTATGGGATCAAAAGCTAACATATTACTTTCTAAAATCATAATATTAGAAAAGTTATAAGTGTTACAATATGAATAAGTTAGGAATCGAACACTTCTTTGATATATTTAACAATAGTCATCAACAATAATTTCTATGAAAAACGAGTGTGTTAGTTGTGTTACTAACAACCCCCTGTACCAACATATTTTTGAACAAAAATATTCGAAATCTCAAGTAGCATTTGGTCACATTTTAGTATTTAAATATTTTACGTTGAAAGTAAAACAAATTGTTATTATAATTTTCACCACCAACAGATGGTAGTGATGATCATTTTAACCTTTGTATAATGATCCTGATTCCTTAATTGAGGGTCAATTGTACCATGGGCTGAATTGTAGCGTTACTACTGACCCCGACAAAAATGGTACAATTGTTCCCGAGGATCTTTTAATGAAAAACAATAAAAAATCCTAAACGTTGAGTACTATTTTACATACTTAATTAAATTTATATAGCGTGATAGATATAGAATCCAGTAGTCCTTGTTAATTTACTTATAGTTTGTCCATTAAAAAGTAATAACAAATTTGTCAAACTACAAAAACATACTTTGGGTATGTCAAAATGGCGCGTGTCGATGTACGCGTCCACGCCGCTCGGAGCACACATCCGATTGGCTATACTACCGGGGCACGACAGGGCCTATGCCCCCTCGCCCGCACATTCCTTAACATTGCTTGGCAAACGAAATATTGTCAATGTTACTTTTGCCCCTTGTTACTTTTGCCCCCGGTCTCCCCTAATGCTAAAATAAGTACCTCATTTTTTTAGTCTTGCTTGTTTCAGTTTGCAACCTAAATTTGAACGAGCAGTACTTAAACACTGCTGTGTGAATCTTCGTTACACGTAATCGTAGCTGTACTCAATAATAAATAAGCTCATCGTCAAAACAGCCTTTTGCTCATTGGGTCATTTGAGAAACAGCAGCGAGTGCTGAATGAGCTGAACACTTATCGGATTTGTTTCCTGAGCCAAGGCTGCGATTAAGGATTTTTTAGCATAATAACATTCTAGTGAGTTACAATCAATGAGAGAGAGCCCAGGAGAGTCGACTATCTATCTCACTTCCATTTATCTTGTTGTCACTTCTTTCACCTTATTTCCTCCTAATAGTTGTTCTTTCGAATCATCATACGCAGGTACTTCATCCAAAGAATCAAACTCATTAGAGTGTAATTTAAACAATTCCAAAATATACCTATAGCGTGTGCTATAATTCAAACATTGTTTGTATCTAAAAGTAAAAAAAAACAGGTCCGATTAAACACGGCAGAATATAACGTAGCTGAGAAGAACAACATGAATTCAAAATGAATCGAAATAGGCCTAATCCGTCGAACAAACAAATTGAAACAACACTGAAGCTTTGCCTTTTTAATTATATTACTCTGCCTACGTAATCACGCAGAATACACAAAAAGAACGATCGTTCAAAAACTTAATTTCTTTCAAAAGGGAGAGTGCGACGAAAAATGTGAACATAACATTTCCCTAAAGGGTAAATAATAGCTGTGGGTACTTTTAGCGGCCGCGGTGTTCCTGTAAAATGTTGCCAGGTGTATCCTTACCATGTGCTGCGTAAAACTTTTTCCTGAAACCATTAATCATTGCCAAAGCTCCGCACCAACACTCGTTCAAGAAAATGACTGTTCCTTCTTATAACAGTTATTTATACTTTTAATTTTGCACCCTTGTTTGTTTGAGTTTATGAAAGTTTTGCGCATAGATGTTGAATTTACTGACTTGAGTAAAATTAGGACTAGGAAGCATCTCTAAAACCTAATATTAGAAAGATGTATAACCACCCACTGGCGCAATACACTTCAGACAATAGCAAACAAACAACAGTGTGTTTTGTGTTGAATTATAATTTTAGGTAACCTCGTCGACTATATCAAGAACACGTCACGATACGATGCGACGCAATTTGATACACTGTAAAAAAATAATATTAAATAGGAACTATTCCTACTCTTGACCCACGTTTTCAGATAATTCAGTAGGAATGTTTCCTTACGTGCGTCGCTTCAGCACTTTTAGCACACGTAGAGCACGTCTGTCTATTACATCTTACTACAATATTATATGTTAAGGGTATACTGCTGTATCCCCGAAGGGGTAGGCAGAGGTGTATTAAATTATTGCACACACATTTCGCCACGCTATGATTTTTAGGTCTCACGTAATAGGGGGAGAGCCTATTGCCGTTAACAGGCACATTGCCGAACTTCGTGCTGCTACTTAGAATTCACAAACACTTAAAATTCTTAAAAATCTCAGTAACGCTTTTGCCCCACTCGAGAATCCAACCCGATACTGCAGACGCATACCTTCTCCACTGAACCACAGGGACAGACTTGTATACAAAAATATTTATAGCCCTTGAGCTACAAGTAGACTCTTTATAAAAACAAACCCATATAATAATTTCTTGGGTGTAAACCCAAGAAATTATTATATGGGTTTGCAAATTATACAACGCGATAAAATCCATAAACTGTATAGTCGTATTTTTAATTAGACGAAGCCAATTGACAGTAGCTAATGTCACTTTGTAAAATAATGTTGCCATATTTAAAGTAATAGTGATGCGTTTAGTTCTCGTTCAATCAGATGAACGAACAATGAGTGTGAATAGTTATTCATTTCAAACTATAAAAGAATATTATTTCCATCTAATATATAAAATTCTCGTGTCACAGTTTTCGTTCCCATACTCCTCCGAAACGGCTTGACTGATTATGATGAAATTTTTTGTGCTTATCCGGCATCTATGAGAATCGGCCAACATCTATTTTTCAAAAAAAAAAAAAAATTTGCAAAACAACGTTTGTCGGGTCAGCTAGTTTTACAATAAAATTGTATAAAAGTGCTTCTTAATAACTTTATAATACTTCATATTTACGCCACTTCGTAATAGAATTATGTTTCCTAATGGTAGGTTCACTTATACTCATAGCGCCATCTGCCAAATGTGTGTTTAGAACTATGTGTTGAAAAGAGTTTGATGTTCAAACTCTGAAACTCTTTGGACACGAAATTCAAATATATTTTCATAAAGAAATTTTTTTAAATGTTTTGTCACATCTTTCTATTGTCAAAAAAGAAACATCAAAAGACAGCTTGGACAATATTTTATAAGGAATGTTACGTCTATCGTTAGAATATATGTCAATGGCTTCTAGCCTCTGGTCTGATAGCACGAATATTTTTCTGCACTCACGCTGTTTAATGTTTAGTTATTGATTTTGTTAAGTTTTTCGTTACGTTGTGTTTGTGGTAATTGTTGTGTTCATTTGTTGCTATATTGTTTCGTTTTCACTAGACAATCGAGGCAATTTCATTCAATTAAGAGTTTTTTCAATCATTCACTTTGTCACAACACTATTTTTATTTCATCATAAACTGACAACACAGTAAACGTCAGTTGACTTCGTCTAATAAAAAATACGACTATAGTTTATTTTCAACAAACCCATATCTTGTGACATGTGTCGTCTCTTAGCTGTCATCAATGGCAGTCGAAGTGAACTTTAATCCCAAAAGAATCGTGACGAATTCGGTGATACTCATAGAGATAGATAATATAGAGATGATATTTCGAACAAAATTACTGTTACTCATGTCACTCAGACTGATTGACTACGCATGCGCCAGCAGGTCATTTCGTCAAAGATTATGAATGTATATAGGCAAATGTGACAAACTGTTTATTTTACCTACTTGATGATTCGTGGACACAGAAAAATACAATCAGATAGATACCTATAGATTGTAATAGATAATTAAATTTTTATAAATTACTAGGTATGTTACTGCAAAGTTGCAAACGCCTGGCTTGAAGGATGGTATATTCTTAGTTTTATAACTCGGCGTGGTTAAAGTACTTAATTCAGCCTGATCTAGACGCCCGGAACAGAGTTCCGTCGACACAGCCACATCTAGCAATATTGATTATAAAGGGGTTGTTATTTTAGCGGTTTCCTGGTTTTACTTGTGTACATAAATTTGCCATTCACCTGTGTATATGGAATGCATTTCCACGGATATTTCTGTATTTATGATCACAAGCAACCGAACATAGATATTATATTAGTAGATGTTTTTATTAATATTCTACCTGAGATCACGAAATTTTCCTTGCTATAGGAATATTTTTTCGTTCGCGACAACAGCAACCGCTTGTGGACCGTATATAATATAATAAGCCCTATGTAGGTAACTTCAAAAATACAAGAAAAGTCGTCAACATCGGTAAAGAAGAAGAAGACAAACGAACATTTATTTTTTGTTCTCTGGCATGTACTTATAATAAACATCAGTAAAATAGCTCACTTGTGGTAAGTAACTCCTGAAGCTTTATTTGTATTTTTGGACGTTTTTTTACAAAAACGTAGAACACACGACGGCATCGCTGAGTATGAACGTAGAATACACCAATCTATGAATTTAAAACTATATTATTTATAATATACTAACAATAATAATAATTACATACCAACCTTTGACAAATATTGTAGAGCAAAAAAATATGAAGTCGGTACTCGAGATTCTCAAAGGAATTTGTCCAGTCTGAAATTTTATTCTATGACGCGAACTGCCGACAACTCGGCGTATGTGTGTCTCTTTTTTGCAAACTTAATATCGTGCATATGTGAAAGTGACAGATAGTACAATGGACTCGCCCTCATTTATTAATCATGGACTTGCCCACAGTGGACTTGCCCACAATGGACTTGTCCGGTGCATGAAACTTGATAATGTTACGAGCTGGGGTTCGTGATAAATTATAACTCACTATGCCAGAAAAACTGCACTTTATTCACTAACTCAATAACACTAGATACACACACTTAATTTTCACTTCACTAATAAAACACACTATTCACACCACTAGAACAACACTAACACTTCCGACTTATTTCCTTCGCTTGATGTTGATCGCTTTCCGTATTCAATTGAACTGTCCGGTCCGTTCGCTCGCACTCTATTTATACTGGCCGGATAACATCACTAGACTTTTCGAGACGACTCACGAAATTTCTGGAAACGTGTAACGTGTTTCTAGATGTCGCGTAAATGTTCTATTTACACCAACGCCATCTATTAGAGGATAGATGAAACAGCCTTAAACAACCGATACATCTAATCTCATGTAGTTCTCCCATTCACCGATAGATGGCGTTATTTTCAATTCGTAACACGGCCTCCCTCTTAAACGTGTTCGTCCCGAACATCGTTGGACCCATAGTAACGAGCCAACCGGTCCACATGAACTATCTTCGGTGCACCTCGCGACCCCTTCTGGATTCGATAGGTAACGTCGTTCATCCTGGTAATTATGCGATATGGCCCGTCCCATCTGGCTTGTAACTTAGGCGATTTTCCTTTGCTTCGTACTGGGCCATGAAGCCACACCAATGACCCCTCATCGAAGCCCTTGTTGTTCGCCCTCCGGTCGCAGCGAGTCCTCATCCTCCCAGACATCCGCCGTCCCGACCCCCATGGAGCTTCTACATTGCACACCTTGAATGCACCTCTGCTACGAGTATGTGGCCCCTTCACAGCCGCACAACTTGTGCACTTGCGGCACCAATCCTCGACGGCATCCCGACAGTGGAGCCAATAAAACCGCTCTCGGATCTTAGTAAGCGTCTTCTTAACTCTCATGTGACCTCCCGAAGCACCATTGTGATAGAGCCGTAGTACTTCCGGCACCTTAGTCTTGGGCACTACCATTTGCAGATGGCATTGGTTACCTCGAGCGTTTTCCCATTTGCGGCACAGAACTCCATCCTGGACAACCAAGCTTTCCCACTGTGCCCAATAACCTTTGGTGACAGGGCTCATTGCTGCGATATCACTCCACTTGGGCCTAGGAGCGCCTGATTTCTTCCATTTGAGAATCGGCTGTACGTCCTTGTCTTCTTGCTGAGCACGCTGCAAAGCTTCTTTCCATCCGTCGCTCAGATCCGTCTTCAACATTCTCACTAGCGCTGCCGGCTTCGCTTCCTGTCTTGCACAGTGTTTGCGTTGGTCGGGGTAAGCCCTACCTGTCAGAGCATCTACGCTACGTTGCTCTTGCCGCCAGACAGGTACGTCAGGTGACCCCTTTGGTGGAGACAGGGTACCAACGTGCCGCTTACGCTTTGGGCAGCTCAAGCGGATATGGCCTCTTTCCCCGCAGTTGTAGCACCGTGGTGAAGAAACAACTTCCCTGATACGGTAAGGTCGATCCTCGTGACGCGCTGCTTCCACCTTCAGAGCGTAGGCCAAGGCTGCCTTCAGGGACTTGAAGTGCCCAAGTCTTACCGCTGCTCTAACTTCCAGGTCCCGGATCCCATCCGCAAATGTTTGTACGAGGTTCTCGTCAATCAGTGCAGGCGACGACTGGTATGCCTTCCTGACCAGTCTTTCCACCTCTAGAGCCCACTGCTGCAGAGTTTCTCCGGTGCATTGTGTCCTGTCCTTCAGCTGAGCACGATACACATGTTCTAGGTGCGCGTCTCCGTACCTCGCCTCCAACGCCTCCAGAAGCTTCTCGTAGGTGACGTCTTGCCCGATTGCCTCCAACACCGTCAAGGCCTGATCACGAAGGCCCAAGGTTAGGGCGGTGAAGGCCTGTTCTTTGTCCCACCCATTCGCTCGCATAACGGCCTCAAACTGAACCTTGTATGCAAACCACGATGACGAGCCATCAAATGGTGGAACCTTAAACCAACGAGGCGAGGGCGCCACAGCTGCAGGTGTAACGTCGTAGGACCCGAGCCTACACAATTTCTTCTCCAATTCGGCAATACGGGCCTCGAGTTGATCATGTACACACTTCTCAACGTCGCTGATACGGGCCTCGTGCTGCTGGAGTTCCTCCTTGACCGCCTTCAGGTCCTTCCCTACAGCGGCGCTGAGGTCTTTCATCACCACCAGCTGTTCCTCCAAACGGCGGGCCTGCTCCTCCTTGTCGCGCTGTAGTTGTTCCTCCAGGCGGCGCGCGTGCTCCTCTTGACGGCGAGCCTGCTCCTCCTTGTTGCGCTGTAGCTGTTCCTCCAGGCGGCGCGCGTGCTCCTCTTGACGGCGGGCCTGCTCCTCCTGACAGCGGGCCTGCTCCTGCATGAACGCCATCAGAGCCGCGATGTCGGGCACCGTCACGGAGTGTGTGGCGCTTGCAGGCTCCACTGCAGCCACGGAGTCGCCTGGTCCACCAGACGATGGAGTAGGAACGTCTCCGAAGCGTCTCTGGTCCAGGTCTTGCTGGCGCTGGTTCCTGGTGCGCACTCCTTCAGTTTCTTCTTTCGGCATAACCGGCATAATTTATCCCACTTCTGACACCAATTTGTTACGAGCTGGGGTTCGACGATAAATTATAACTCACTATGCCAGAAAAACTGCACTTTATTCACTAACTCAATAACACTAGATACACACACTTAATTTTCACTTCACTAATAAAACACACTATTCACACCACTAGAACAACACTAACACTTCCGACTTATTTCCTTCGCTTGATGTTGATCGCTTTCCGTATTCAATTGAACTGTCCGGTCCGTTCGCTCGCACTCTATTTATACTGGCCGGATAACATCACTAGACTTTTCGAGACGACTCACGAAATTTCTGGAAACGTGTAACGTGTTTCTAGATGTCGCGTAAATGTTCTATTTACACCAACGCCATCTATTAGAGGATAGATGAAACAGCCTTAAACAACCGATACATCTAATCTCATGTAGTTCTCCCATTCACCGATAGATGGCGTTATTTTCAATTCGTAACAATAATATTGCCTAGTAATTTCGTTGCTAAGATGTTTTAAGTCAAAAACTAGATTACTTAACAAGCAATAAAACAGATTTGCACAGAAAAAATCACTGAAAACGTCTTTTTCCAATTAAATAAATAATTACATATGCCAGATTGACAGACCGCGGTTTCATGCGCTCACTAGAGAGTTGTCAAACGAACTAAGAGCTGTATAGTTCCCGAGCCATAAGTCAGTGGAACATTTTCGTTGTACAGAAGGGCGAATCTAGTGCGTTAGTACATATAAATCTATGGTGATACTCTTACTAAGACGCTGCGACTCAACGTCCAATATAATTAATTACGTTATAGGTACTAATATTATAAAGTGGAGTTTAGAACTCTCTGTTCTAGACACAGGTATCAATTCATTTGAGGAGGCAAGCTTGCACTTGCTAAGGTAAGATAAAAACTATAGATGCGTTGCCCGCACACTGAAATGGCAAACTGAAATTAAGGCAATTGCCACCATTCCATTTAGTTACGCGCGATTCGCGAACCTGTGTTGTGATAGTACGCTCAGTAACAATAATTTGAGTGTAAGAATTTAAAAAACAACTAAAATTATCTCCATCTAACAACAGGTGTTAGTATTTATTTACTTTCTCTTTCTTTATTCATACTAGATATAATTTGGTATTTGTAGCCGTTTTTCAGAGCCGTTTTGTGCGAGTATGGCGCGTCTATATTATAATACGTCATTAGGCTAAGGCTATTTTAAATATTCCTTATCGCATAGTCACTATGTCACCGCAGCCGCCACCGTCAAACTCAGGCGAGCATCTCTTTTTGGAAGTAGAACTTCACCGCATAAAAGTACTTTTAGGTGTATATTATTCTCCGTCTAGTCGTGTTAACTTTTTTAATTCCTTTGAGCAAATATTGGAAAACCTAATTCCTTCATATGATCACACACTCATAATGGGAGACTTCAACACCTGCCTCCTTAAACAGGATTCTCGTACTGCTGCTTTCCGACGTGCTGCAGAGTCCTGCAATCTGTCAATTTTAAACTTAAATGCAACACATCACTTCCCTAATACTTCTCCTTCTTTTCTTGACCTTATTCTGGTTTCTTCCCTTCATTTCGTTCATAGGCATGGTCAATGCACAGCGGATGCATTTTCTTACCATGACCTCATTTTTGTGTCATACAAGATTCGTCCTCCCAAAGCAAAGCCGACGATAGTCTTGCAGCGCAATTTCAGTGGCATGGATCATGACAAACTGCGGGAAGATGCCGCCAATATTGACTGGGATCCACTTTATTCTTCAGACTGTGTCGACATGAAAGTCCATTTTTTAACAAGTAACCTCGTTAAATTATATGATGTGCACGCTCCAATCCGTGCTATTAAACTAAAACATTTACCAGCACCTTGGCTAAATGAGGACATCAAAAAAATCATGGCAAAAAAATCTGCAGCCAAGGCAAAATTTAAGCTTAGGCCTACACCACTAAACCAAGAAAAATACGTTGAGATCAGAAATCACTGCAACAAGGTGTGTAGAAAAGCGCAACGCCAACATATTCATAAATCCGTTGAAAATGGTGATCCAGCTAAAGTCTGGCAATTTCTAAGAACTCTGGGAGTTGGTAAGACACGACATCAACCCATTCCGAATAACGTCAACCTTGATTCACTCAACATACATTTCACTACTTCGTCCAATTTCGATGACAATATGAAAAGATATACTTTACAACATCTTTCTTCCTTACCAACCCCAAATTATTCTCCTTTTGTCTTCCCGCAATTTGCCGCCTGTGATGTTAAGAAGAGTATACTGGCAGCTACATCCAATGCAGTCGGTAATGACTGTATTAGCCGCAAAATGATCCTTCCTATCCTAGATGAAATTCTTCCAGTCCTATGTCATCTCCTTAACCATTCCGTTGTCCGTGGCATATTTCCATCTGCGTGGAAAGAGGCACTCATTATCCCCTTGCCTAAGAAATCTAAGCCTTGTTCCTTTGCAGATTATCGTCCCATATCCATACTACCCTTCCTGTCAAAGGTCCTTGAACGTCTAATCCACACCCAACTCAGTTCTTTCCTTCGTAAAAATTCGCTCTTGAATCCCTATCAATCTGGTTTTCGCCCCGGCCACAGTACCGTTACTGCATTGGTTCATGTAACTGATGACATTAGGCGAGGTATGGATTATGGGAATCTTACGGTCTTGTCCTTACTCGATTTTAGCAATGCTTTTAACACCGTAGATTTCCATATCCTACTTGGCATCTTGCGCTCTCTTAACATATCTCCAGCGGCAATTGACTGGTTTCATAGTTACCTGTTTGGTCGCCGGCAGCGTATACGCATCGAAGACTCGTATTCCTCATGGTCTAACACGAATGCTGGTGTGCCACAGGGTGGCGTGCTATCTCCGTTACTCTTCGCAATATTCATTAATTCTATCTCAAACCAATTACTTTCTTCCTACCACCTTTACGCAGATGATTTGCAGATCTACACGCAGGCTCCCTTAAATAAGTTAGCAGAAGCTTGTACAACTATTAACACCGACTTGGCGCGGATCTGAGAATGGACCAAGAATTATGGACTCTTAGTAAATCCCGATAAATCCCAACTGATCATTATAAATAGGTAGCTCCAGAATGGTCTCAAAAATTAGTTGGCCCGATCTTCCGCGAATAACTTTTGATGGAAAAGATCTATCTTTCAGCAAATCAGTAAAAAATCTCGGGATCTATTTTGACGAAACCTTGTCTTGGGGACCACAGTTGCAGGAAACTAGTCGCAAACTATTTGCATCTGCAGGTTCATTGCGTAGGTTACGCAACTTCCTTCCGACTGCCACTAAAATTGCGCTTGCGGAATCTCTGCTTCTGCCTATACTTGACTACGCTGATGTCAGCTATCTTGACCCCAACGAAGAGCAGCTAGACAAACTTGAGCGTCTCCAAAATTTTTGCATACGATTTATATTTGGACTTCGCAAATATGATCACGTTTCAGAATTTCGCCTCAGGCTCAAGTGGCTGCCAATTCGTCTTCGCAGGAATACTCACATTCTCACATTATTATACAATGTCCTGTTTAATCCTAGTACCCCCTCTTACCTCAAAGAACGTTTTAAGTTCATGAATGACACACATGTAAGGTCCTTGAGGTCGTCCAGGGATTTGACGCTGGAAATGCCAATGCATTCTACAAATTACTTTGACAAATCCTTTTCTGTTCACGCTGTGCGCCTGTGGAATGCATTGCCAGTAGAGATTCGAAGCGCAAAATCTCTAAACATATTTAAGGGAATGTTAAAAAAGCATTACCTCTCCATCTAACATCAAAAATGCAAACAAAATAATGACCATACTGAATGTAATGTCTCGCTATATAACATCTAGTCTTTGTATCATATGGTATTTTTATGTTTTTATTTTTATTGGTACAAATATACTTAGTATGTCCTATATATTATAAGTATTTGTATATATATATATATATATATATATATATTATGTATAATAATAATAATTTGTGTATATATGTATTATATATAAGTAGGTATATAATATATATGGTTGATAAATGTATATATTTTTATTTAATATTATGTTTTGTTTTTTCTTTATTTCATTATTTAACTACACCACCACCACATAATGACTGCTTACATTATTTCTGTCCATCCTAAGGTTGCCTGGCAGAGATCGCATCTAGCGATAAGGCCGCCGATTGTACATAGATATTAGTTAATTTACCAATGTACCTACTGTACGATTTTATTTTGGTGTACAATAAAGTGTATTATCTATCTATCTATCTATCTATTTTGATGAATGTTTGGCAAATAAACAAAATAAAAGGCACTCCACAAGTGGTAATTAGCAAGACTCTTTTACAATAGTGTTCAGGAATTCTGTCGCGGGATGCTCATAAAGATGACCTCAGACATTAAATCAAATTCAGACTTAATTAAACATTAACATCATCATCAGCCCTGTACAAACATAAATTGCCCCAATGCTGAGCATGGGCCTGTTCTCACTGTAGGAAAGATAAGGCCAGAGATCATCATGCCAAGTGCAGGTTGGCAGACTTGCCATGTAGGTATTTGGGCCACATAAGCATTGTATTTTATTGTGTAATCTTTACATCAATATTTTCACGATTTGTTTATAAATATATTCAGAATATCTCTTATACAAAAAATACGCGATGTAGATCCGTAGCATAAATCTTCAACATTGTTTTCTTTATAACAGAAAAATAACTGTTACAGTTACTTCAATAGCCATAAGTTTGCTTTTCATACTACTACTGTGGCTCTTAGCATAATAATAGTCTACGAGCTCGTAACATGTATGATAATACCACGGCAATAGTAATAGCAAAAGAAAAAGTATTCAAGGAGGGTTGCTCTGTGATGCTCTCATTAACGAAGATAATCACAATCTAAGCACGGAAACTAATCATCACCTCGGAAAAGTCGGAAACTAATCTCATCTTCCTAGCGTTATCCCAGTTTCATTCTGGGGTCCACTTACTAGTATAATTAGTAATTAATATAATTATATGTATATTTGGCTGAATTCAAAGGTACGAAAACTATAACAGTACATTATTTACATTGATATTCTGCTAGAAAGAAATACAAATCCGGCCGCGCCAGGCCATTTAGCCACCAGTAAGGCTCCACCCAAAATAGCAACATAGCACATAACTATACAACATAAAACATTAAATATGAAACAGGATATCATGGTAGGGGGAGCAAGCCCAGCTGAACGCAACAGCAAGCGAGCGCCGAGCCAACACTCCACGGACATTAAACTTTTTAAATTGCTTTCTTTTTACATTTAAATAAATGGTGGTTGTAAATAATTCGCAAATTGCTTTATTTTCCTTCGCTGTAGCACCGTTTCATTTCTTATGAACTTTTTTTCCAAGTTTATGAAATAGTTTTCTGCGAAACAGTTGCTTCGCAGCTACATTTATCGTTGCGTGAAGTGATAAATAGTAGACTTGTATTGTTGTACGGAGGCTGTATGTCCCTGAAGGCGTGAATATTTCTGTTATACGAGAATACGTTAGAGATTACTTTAAACTTACGTTACGAGAGCGAGCATTAATCAAATTAATTCTATTGCGTTGACATTTTAATCAATTAAAATTGTTCACTACTTTTAGTAACAGTATTATTGAGGCAGCGATAGTACAGTGGAGATACAAACAGACTGCATGCACCAATTTTATAAGTACTGCTTGTGCCGTGCCTCGGAGAGCACGTTAACCGTCGGTCCCAGCTGTCATGACGATCTTTGACAGTCGTTGGTGCCTATGAATAAACCACAGGAATAAACTGGCTCTAGTCTAAGCCATGGCATATAGCCGTTACCAAGGCTTCTACAGTAACATGACCTTTGGATGGCGGAGGTGAGACAGGCAGTCGCTCTGTGCAAAAACCAATAATGCCTCAAATGCGGTTAGACTAAAAAGCGGACCCCGGGTTCTACCTAGGATAACGCTAGGAGGATGATGACTGCTATTGATACGTGAAAAGTTGTAAAAATCTTTAATTCATTATATTGATGTATTGCACGCTAAGTCGAAATCTTAAGAGGATCCAATCTATCAGAAAATTCCCAGTAGGTACCTCTCGCTATCTATTGCCTAATGGATTTTCAGGCCTCTAAGAAGTCTACAATGCTCGTCGAAAGCTATTATTGGCTATAATGATATGTCTGACGGTTTCCTGAAGCGATGGAAACTCTGTGCAAGCGGTGAAGGGAGATCAGCTACCAAGGCTTTCCACAGCAACACTAAAAATAAAGCTGCAAGAGGACAGAGGTATCATGATGGTATCAATCACCATACTGCCGTCCCTGCGGCTACCGGCTTGAATTTTAACATCGTTTACTGATGTGTAGTAATTAAAATATTATCATATTATGCGCTCTCCATTTACTCCGACGCGGCCTGCTATAACTCACACTTAAAAGCAACAGAACGCTCTTTTCTCTTTTCCTCCTTTAGGCGAATGTTGCTTGCAAATACGTGTATAATGAAAATTCAAAATCTTTTATGAATCTTGCTCTAATTATTCTTTGACACAGTATATACTAAGTAGATACTATATTATTTAGACAATACTACAGCAAGTAATAGAAGGATAACCTAACTTTATTAGGTCAGGTAATCCTTCTAGTACCTGCTAGTATAAAAATATCATTATAATATCAAAGCTTGCCTGGAAGAAATTGCTTTTAGCGATGAGTCCGCCCATTGTGCATTTAAATTGTAAATTATATCTATCTCTCTTGTATCTGTAATATTACTGTGCATAGTGTACAATAAAGCATTATCTATCTATCATGCATACATAAGTTTTTAGCAGCACATCTGGACGTGCCACCACACGACATGGTGACGTGAGATTAGGCTTAATTAAAGTTTATAAAGATTACCTAGACGGTGTTATAAAACTGGTGGCATTTTGAACACTGGACCGTAACTAATTTGAAAGCTAAATGCAGATGACACAAGGTCAGCTAAGCTATGAGAAGATTATACAAAAAAACAACAGGGGTGAGCAGATAACAGAAAAATCATTAGATCTTCAAATAATAACTGCGACATCTCAAGTAAAAGTCCGGCAAAAAGAAGTTTCAGCGTAGAAGTTTTATCTCGCTTGGCCTGTAGGTACCCTTGATCTTGATCTTCGCCGATCTTCAGTTTTATATTTACTTACACGCTTATTATTCCAAGTCTTGTGCTTTGGACTTGAGAGCTGTTGAATTTCAACACAACATTATTTGTATGTATTACTTAGTCCATGCGTCGGCCCGGCCCTGTTTTGGCACTTTTGGCGCCGGTTTCAGGTGGCTCTTTGCCGCCAAACTCTTCACCATTGAACTTTCGCAATTTCTCTCTCGCCGCAGGGGCCTTACTCTCCAAAATAATGCCAATCTCAATTTAAAAGCAATACAATTCCAATGTCAATTTCATGGTCACGTGGTTTCGTACTCTTGAAATCAATGTTGTCGACATTGGATTGAAATTGGGATCGCCCTGCGATTGGGAGGACTAGTGTTGTTCAAAATGTTACTATAAACCAACATTATGACTTTGAATGTCTGTATTTTATAAATTACAAGGTAAATAAATAAATAGGATGTGGCTAATGGTTTAACTCAATAATTTTATCGTTTATAAGTCAAATGAGCCCGAAAAAACTGCTAATATCATAAATATGCCATTTTTGGCTGTATGTGGGAGTGTCGTTGCCGCCACAAAAAAGTTAACCAAGCTGCCAAACAAAACATAAACAAACTTATCTAAGTTCTTCAATTTAAAATTACGCTCGAATAAAGTGAAAAAAGTTTTATTTTAAGTTTTCCAGTAAGAATACGACTATAATAATTGATAATTTTAGTTCCGTTGTACATATTTATTGTTACGTTGCGAAGTTTATAGAAGCGGTAAGTAAAAACTACCAAGATTACATTATAAACCATTATCTCGATCAATGTTTCCTAAACTGCGTGATGTAGTAGGTATATAGGTACTAAAAAACTTATGCATTTTCAGTTATAATGGCTTATCGTCCTAGCTATGCCCAGTTAGAAGCTTTGGTGGAGTTTCTTGAAGAAAATCCAGGCATAGCCAAGTATTTGCTTCGCACCACCCAAGCCTAGCAAGAAACTAAGAGGAAATGGGTGAATTTGGCTACCTCTTTAAATGCTCTTGGAGGAGCTAATAAGGATGGTCAAGGAATTCAAGGATGGGCCAAGGTAAGATTTTTCACAATAAGTAGATACCTATTAATAATTATGTAATTTATTCTGTATGTATAGTTATGTCTTTTATTAAAATAAATTTGTTTTTAGTACTGGGCAGAGAAGAAATGTGGTATAGTAATAGTAAAAAACTTAATAGGTACTTAATCACTTTATTTTTATAGTCTGCACCAGCTGTCTCACCTGCAGTAGATTCTGTGCCAGTATTAGCAGAGCTGGATGGACACATTCTCCATTCCTAGCACCTCACATTATCAAACGACTCCTATAGGTAAGTGTTCATTCAAATTGTTTACCACTGATTTTAACGGTTGTTAAAATTAGTTTAGGAAAAAAAATCTCATCACAAATCTTAGTATTTTTATCAAAGGCTATATTTGGTAAGAACACAAATTATATGAATATTATAAGCAGCATTGCAGCCCTAACCCTATGCTAAAGCTATGGGACTTGTGACCGAGAATTTGTGGATTAAAATCCTACCTATTACATTACTGACCTAAATTATTATTAATCTTGAGAGCACAGGCAATAAACTGAGTTAATAGAAAAGAATGAAGGCCTTTAAAAGAAATAATAATTTAAGACTGAAATCCCTGGCATTTTTTTCCTCATAGGGCCCTGAATCTTATCCTTGTATATCTCATTTCAGTGCCACCATCAGCCCCTCTGTCTTCAGTGCCACTGCAAACTACACCATCTTCAGAGCCACTACCAGTCACGCGGTTGTCTGTGCAACCACCAGCTGCGGCATCATATCAGGATATTACACCCAGACGGCGGCGACGTCGTTCTTCAATCATTCAGAGACCAATTAATCCAGAAATGGAGCGGTTTGCAATGATAGACAAATGACATGTAGAAGCAGAGAGAACTACAGCCCAAGCATTGGCTCAATTCTCAAACATATTGAGTTTGCTTGTGGCAATTAAAGAGTGCAGGGTTCAAGCACAAGAGGCAACAGCTCAAGGCATTGCTGAAATAGCTAGAAATTCTTTATTCTTATGCTATTATTTAAGTTCATTTTAGTTTTATATTTGGATCTCATTCTAAATTATTGTGATATATTATGACCTCAATGTTGATTCTACTGCTATATTGTTGATTCTGTTATATTTTATCTCATTGTTGATTCTTATATTTTGATAAATAAAAGTATTTATAAGTTTAAAAAGACTTTACTATCATCCATTACATAAAAATAAAACCATTCTGGTAATATAATTGTCTACCTTCTAGTCAACCATAATTGCTGTACTAAAGCAGCTCTTTTTTGAATGCCTCGACATAATTTAGCAGCTGCTGTTGTTCTGGCTGTCTCACTTGTTTCTTGTGGAATGGGATCAGGGTTATAGTTAGTAATGGCAATAACGGTTGTTTTGCAATAATGAATTATCCTGTTGCGTTATTATGTAATAACTGTTATTGTAAACTGTTGTGTTTATCCCTGTTATTGTTTCACAAACACTGTGAAGAAAGCATTGGTCCTATATATACATTAAATATGTATACTAGCTGTTGTCGGCGGTTTCGCTCGCACACTTATATACACATACTTACAACATATATGCTATAGACGATTGCATATATTATGTTGTTAGTATGAATATAAGTAGTACGGTAATGATTTATACAAGTATTATGAAAAGGTGGTAAAGTTTATAAGTTTGTTACAAACTTATAAACTTTACCACTTCTATACAAAGTCCTTTATTTACAATAACTTGTGTCCACTCAAACACACAATCACACAATATTGTCTATAATTTGCTTTCGCTCGCGTAACAAAAAAAAATCGATGCGAATTTACGCGATTACTCAAAGTATCTGTTACTGACAACGACAACGTCGACAACAGACAACAGTGACAACTGACAACTTGACAAGCCATAACAATAACAGGATAACTAAAATAATAAGATTCCCAAAAATAACTTAAGCAAGTATGACCTTTATTACGTTTCATGAAAGATTATAATGCCGTAAGGTTGGCGCTGGGATAGTCGCGAGGCTCGGGAGCGGCGACTCACGAAACTAAAGCGCACGTGCGCCTATCGTCATCTCTCTCACACACTCGTGGTGTGCATATTGCATGCCTACTCTTACCTATCCTGTTGTCATTTTAGCACGATAACAGCACGTGCGCCTATCGTCATCTCTCTCACACACTCGTGGTGTGCATATTGCATGCTTACTCTTACCTATCCTGTTGTCATTTTAGCACGATAACAGTTTATAATGATAACAGGATAACTCAGTATGCAATAACTCATTATTCATTACGCTCAAATAATGCATTACCATAACTGTTATTGTAATAACGACCATTACTAGTTATAGTGGCATCATATTCTATTACCTCTTCAAGGTCGAGTTCAGGTAAATTAATGCACATGTTGTGCAAGATACAATATGTATTAATTATTTTGGATGCTACGGTGGGATGGTAATGTAGCACCCTGTGCGTCAGTAGGCACATCCATCTATTTTGAGGACAGCTATAGTACGCTCCACTACATTGCATGCTGAGCAGTGCACTTTGGTTTAATACTACTCTGGAGAAGCTGCAGCAGCATTAATTAAAGGTGCCATCTGGTACTCTCTTTGAGCATATCCTGAATCACCTACAAATAAAAAAATATAATTAATTATTTAAAACATTTTACAGAATTACATACATAAACTCACGCCTGTTTCCCCGAAGGGGTCGGCAGAGGCATATAAAACGCCCACTTTAAGCCATTGTTTTGATCCCCACGTAATAGGTGGTAAGCCTACTGCCGTAACCCTATGCACCCATACCAACATACAGAACCCACAGTTACAGAATTCTTATTTTGAATATGTACAAAATATTACTTGCCGAATAAGTATACAAGGTACTTACCTAGGTACCTAAGTGGCAAATTCAACATAGGCTATTTAACATAAGGCTTTATATTTGCATATATTTCCTTAAACAAATCCTTAATGACCCAGTAATTTGCCTTAAATTGGGTTTCATGCATAGAAAACGCTTTTTCCATGTAGCGCATCATACGACGTTCGTCTCATCTTCTATTAAACTCTTTTCACTTAGATTTACTTAAGATATCATGCATTAACACTATCCTTGCCATAATAGAAACTTACTCCAATACTTTGAAAACTATACAATGGATAAAAACTTATAAAATAGGAAAACAATTTACAAAAAGTTGCTCTTTCGTTATTGGATTTAACTCAATAAACAAACCAATCTTGACGCAATACGCAACTGTCAAAATATGCTCGGGAGTAGCTTTTCAATGCCGATCCCGATCCTATTTAGTTCCTCAAGAAAACGCCCAATTTAAATGCAATTTGGCGCTAGTGTCGTGTTCAAGAGTAGGAATTGTGACAATTACTGACAATCCCAATGTCGATAGATCGGAATTAAATTCAAGAGTAAGGCCCCAGGTTTTCTTTTCTCCCAAGCTTTACTCGAACCACGCGAGTGTGTAATCCGTTCGGGAAGCGTGACCTGATTTCGTTTCATTCGTCTGAATACATGTATAAATATATATGACACGTTGGCAACACTAAAGTCACGGCAGTTATGTTTTGTGTCCGGATATAAAAAGCAGATATCATCTAGTAAGGCTCTTATGTTAGACGCTACACGTAGGTACGTGTTCGGTTTTATAACATAAGTTACTCGATCTACGACGCCATGTAGAAAAATCTTTTCGATTATATATATATACGAAATAGTTTTCGTTTATCTAGGTATGTACTTACATACGTAGATAAACGAAATACTTATATCTAAAAAGTTCTTTCTCAGGATAAAATTTATAAAAGACATAAAGACATATTTATTTCTGCATTTTGGTTGTTAACAACACTTATACATGTCAAAACCCTACTCTAGATGATGCCGGCTTTTCCTAGCTAAATGACTTCTTGAGAAGAAAAGCCGAAACAAACTCAGAGTCATTGTTTTTTTTGTCACTTCAATTTCTTTAGTCTTTTCTTGATCTTTTAAAGTCCAGACAAAAAAAGGGTTTAGTATGCAAGTACAATGCAGGAAATCATCTGACGCTTTCGACTGACTCGGCCCACTGATGGCCCGCATTCAACAGCAATCGTACGGCTCAACCTTGATTGAGGGAGCCAGCACGATCTGTATCACTATGCCTCCACGCCATCAGAAGGTGTATGCATAAGCATGTCAGCCTAAGCCATCAGACAGGTTGCCACAACTATTTGTTTATATGTTTAATAATGCCCACATCGTACTCACAACTTTACATGCTAATAGGTACACAGTAAAATACATGTTGTAAACAATATGTAAAATTATAAAAATTTAAACAATAAAATGTCATATATTTAAATGTCAGAAAATATTATTGAATGTCAATTTAAGAATGTCTAAAAAATAAAATAATAATATATTACTTAAGTAATTTTAAATGTCAAAAGAAAATAACAATGTCAAATCAAACAATGTCAAAACAAAATAAATAAAATTACAAATGTCAAATCAAAAATGTCAGAATGTAAAGATATAAGTCAAAGAAATATAACCTAAGATATAAGTACTACAAATGTAAATAAAAATATAATGTCACTAATTTCAAAATGTCAAAATTCATAATGTCAATTCATAATTTAATGTCAATTCATAATTTTTAAACTCAATTCCAGGCGTTTTTGTCTGCTAAATAATCTTTAACTGTGTAATAAGCTTTTGAACACAAGCTCTGTTTAATAAATACTTTGAATTTATGAATACTTAGTTCCTGAATATTGCCTGGAATTTTGTTATAAAAACGTATGCTTTGACACTTGTATGAGTTACTTATTTTTTGTAGTCTAGTTGAAGGTAGAACAAGTTTGTTTTTGTTTCGTGTATTTAATTTATGAATGTCGCTTTTCCTGACATATAACAAGTTCTCATAAATGTATTGAGATGCGACAGTCATTATCTTAATTTCTTTAAATTTTTCCCTCAGTGAATGCCTTCCAATTTTTCCCTTATAAACCGATATAGTACCGAGAGCCTTTTATTAGGTTCACTTACCTTATCCTCCTGTTAGAAAATCTGACACGCACGATTAATTTACTTTTTTTTTGCATTTTAAAACCTTTCGTACGACCACCACCACTATGTAAAGGATGTAGCCATATGGCTACACCACAGAAGAATAACTAAAGCATGAAAGGAACGATATTTTTAAGAACAAATACTACTATAGCTACACTCTTCACTTATATGACAAATTAGACTTGCCAGAAGAAGATGGCACTATGTTTGTCAGTTAGGGCTAAAGACCATTTGAACACAAATTTCGTAACTTTTAAATTTTTTAGTGATTGAGCAAATCCGCTATCGATATCGATCAGTTTCAATATAGATTAAATCAAACAGACTTGTAAAGTATAGTAGGTAAGTATGTAGGGTAAGGTTGCTACTATTGGACCACTTAACTTTGGACGGTCATAAAATCAAAACTATAGCAGTAGGCACTACAGAAATTGTTTAAATGAATTGTACTTTTATTGAAGTATGCGCAGTATTCGTATTTTATTTTTTAAATTAAGCGTTTAGTGCCAAAAGAGCAATAAATAAATAAAATATGGCCGCCTTGTTTGGACCACTGTATCTTTTATTGGACCACTCAGATGCTATCATTGGACTTAGAGAATATTAGCCTACTGGTCCATTCAAAGGGCCTAAGAAAAATGTGTTATTTTTAGAAAACAAAAAAGACAACGTTTTTAATCATATTTTTACTCAATACTTGAAAGACAAGTAAGAGTTAAATCTTAAATTTATACTTCTCCTTTTCCTGCCCTGTTCCCATATTACTTGGGGTCGGCGCAGAATGTCATTCTCTTCCATTCTCTGCTATCAGCCGTCATCGGATTATTCACTCCCTTCTCATTCATGTCAGCCTTCACACAATCCATCCATCTTTTCTTTCCTCTTGCCTTATATCCCCCAACTTTCATATTCATCACTTACTTCTAGACATATTACTTTTTGCCCTTTTTTACAAGCACACTCCTCGTGCACCGAACATTTACACGACAGTTGGTGTTACACCATATATAAACATCGTTCCAATTCTAAAATGTGTTCAACTAGTTTTCTCCAACTCTGGAGTCAGATTTCCCGTTGAACCAACAATTTGCTTGCAACCTTTGGCCTTCGTATTTTTCAGTGGCGCTTTAGGCACGCCGTAAATCCTGCTTGCCTCATTTAAGCCCACCTTACCTTTACGTGCGTTACAAGCGATTAACGCTAAATCCATAGTTATCTCATTCCATGAATAATACTCTTTTCGCCATTCAAAAAGAAAAAAATAAATAATGAAATCGACAATTCGAGAAGTTGGCATGATTGGACCGGTTCAGTCAAAGAGCCAGGCACTGGTTCATTGATGGCAACACACTACCACCTCATTTAAAAAATTATAAAAAAAAAAAAAATTTAATAGTTGTCAACAACTTATTTTGGTAATTAGCCACACTAATAAATGCCCAATGTTATCAAATATATTATACGTTATAGTACTTAATAGAACTGTATTTACATGGAGACATATATTGCGACAATTTTGTATCAAAAGCGCGTGCAATGAAACGACACGCGTCTCTCCTCAACCAAGCCTCCGACGACTCAGGCGGTACACGATCTGAGCCTATGGTCATAAAGCTAGCGTTTCGCTGTTACAAACGATTTTTAAACCAAATCGTTCGTGAGTTATTGAAGTGGTCTCATCAAAGCGCTGGTCCAATGATCGCAACCTTACCCTACATGTTATACATTGCGTAATTTTGTGTCCACAGCAGTCAGAACGCTAGTTAATGGATAGTATTTAAATAATTATTACACAAATTTGCATTTTTAAACTGAATCTATATTTTTTTGTTTCAAATGGGTACTCAGTAGCGCATAATAATGAAGCGTCACAGCATTTTTTTTTAACTTCAAGCTAATCTCACGTGTTTTGTCACCAGCCGCGCGTGAAAGGTATTTTTCAATAACACTGTTATTTTTCAAGTGATCTAAAATTATCAAATCCTCCTTCACGATATTTTCGTTTTGAAAACTATCAAGTAAACGTGAATTCATAGCAATATTATTTATTATCAGACGTTTAGACCGTTGTCTTAAATAATTTATTTTGAACAAACGTCTTTTAGCAAGCTGCTCAAGGTGAAAAACTTCTTTTTGTAGTTTTTCTATTGTACGTAAGTGTTTAGCGTACACGATTTTCATCGCTTCTGTACCTACTGGCGGAGAAATTGTAGCTAACGTAGGCGCTTTAGTGCTGGTCGTCGGAGAAACAGAAGATGTCTCATTTATGGAAGGCGCACGCGTACACTAAAGAAAGAAAAAAGCCACGTTTTATTGCAAAGCAGTATATTAAAAGAAATAAGCATACTCTTTGTGTTTGCCACCCTAGCAATCCCTGATGATACCTGAAGCTTGATTTATAGGCCAAAGCCGATTGATAAAAAGTACCTTACACCTTTTTCTGTACTCCCATTACTCCCAGCAACGTGCATTGAACTTTTTATGATCGATTGAGTAGTCAAAATGTGAAAGCTTAACAAATAAATAAATTCACTTACATTTATAATAAGGTATTAGTAAGGATATAGTAAAACGATGAAATGAGTGGATGTCGCCTAACAGCCTGGCCACAAGAGCGACAAGCAATTTCTATGTTCATGCCGCTCTCTATTCTGCCGCCGGCGCTGTCACCTCAGTGCAGAACGCGCAATAAACATAGAAATCGCTTGTCGCTTAGCGTGTCGTGGCTTTTCGTGGCACTGCAGGTAACTGCACTGCAGGTAGCTGGCTGAATACTGTTTATAACATACATACATAGGCTCACGCCTGTTTCCCTGAAGGGGTAGACAGAGGCATATAAAACACCCACTTTTTGCCAGACTTTTGATCCCACGTAATAGGTGGCGAGCCTAATGCCGCTAATCGGGATGTTTTGTTTGCCAGAGCCTCGTCCGTTGATAAGCAGGTGCAACACTTGCAGGTGAGGTTGGCTTAGGACCCTACGTTCTTGGTGGGAACCCTATGCACTGTTAATAAAATTGAACAAAAGAATAAAATAAAATTATTCCTTTGGTTGAGACATCGAATGGAGCCCAAGATACGACTCCTGTTTGGCGCTGCTACCCTAATAAAAGTAAAAGCAAGTAGTTATTTAAACACTCACACTGTTACGTTTAAAATGGAGGAGTAATGTTGGCACAGAATTTTCTTTTAGTCTGCGCCATCTGTCAATACTAAAAAAAACATTCCGCATTAAAAAGCTTGGAACAAATTCTATGGTGCTTTCTAGGCACCCAATTTTCGCCACGACATACTGCAGCAATCCACTTATTTTATAAATCTTTATCACGTGGAAATCTAAAAAATAACGAGATAAAAATATACTGTGGATAGACATATCGATAAGATTTTTTACAACACTTGACAATGTCGATATAAATATTATACGGCTAAATTCAAAATCATGACAGAACTGTCATAAAAGAAACATCACTAAGGTTATTTAATTTGATGGCATAATATTGGCATATATTGGCTAAATTGTATCTTACACGTCAGTTGACTGTGTTCAATTTGTAAGTACTAGGACTACTTCTATGTATACTATATCCAATTTCTTTGGGCTACACATAATGTTATGACAGATAAAGAATTTCAACAAATAATTTCATTGACAGATGTAGGTAAAGCGAGATAAGCGAGGTTAATATCGTTTACTGACGTGTAATATCGCCTTAAGAACTTTCTCCCTTCAAAAACTAAAGCAATGCTTGTGCAATCTTTTATCTTCCCCATAATTGACTATGGTGACGTTTGTTATCTCGACCTGAATGCAGACCTGCTCAATAAACTTGACCAACTTTCCAATTATTGCATTCGATTCGTTTTCAATCTTCATAAGTTCGACCACGTCTCGAGATTCCGCACTGAATTAAAATGGTTGCCAATTCGTCAGCGACGGAATTTGCGTACGCTGACCTTATACTCACTTCTCCATTCCCCTAATTCCCCTTCTTATCTAATGCCTAGTTTCCAATATCTCTGCTCCAACCATGTTAAGAACTTGCGATCATCTAATAACCTTCTTCTTCTTTGTCCATCTCACACTTCTAATCTAGTTCATTCTTCTTTTCATATCCAATCTATCCTACTCTGGAATGCTCTCCCTTCTGAAATTAGGATGGCCACTACTCGAGACACATTCAAGTTCAAGGTTCGTCAGTTATATCGTGGATTGTTGGAAGCTTGTCAGTAGCAGGGGTCCATATTGGCTCACCTAAAGTTGTTTACCCGAAATTGTTCTTCCTAACGATTTGTAATCCGAATGATCACTCTTCCTAAAATTTTTCATCCTAAAGTTTTCATTCATACTATTTGTAGTGCAACCGGTGATGTTCATAACACTCATGTTTCCGCAAATTATAATTAATAATGTTACGCCATCTATCGGTGAAACCTATCGAATCCAGAAGGGGTCGCGAGGTGCACCGAAGATAGTTCATGTGGACCGGCTGGCTCGTTACCATGGGTCCAACGATGTTCGAGACGAACACGTTTAAGAGGGGGGCAGTGTTACGCCATCTATCGGTGAATGGGGGTACTAGAAGAGATTGAATGTATCTGTGGTTTAAAGGTAATTCGGCTACTCTGTACTAGATGGCGTTGCTGTATCGAGTAATCGACTGTTCGAGATTATTTCGACAGTTTTGTAGAAGCATCTAGAATGCGCTAGTGATGTTATCCGCCCAGTATAAATAGAGCACGAGCGAACGGAACGGACACAGTTACAATTGAATAACGGAGCGAAATACAAGAAGCGAAGGAAGTAAGTCGGAAGTGTTTAGTGTTGTTCTAGTGGTGTGAATAGTGTGTTTTATTAGTGGAGTGAAAATTAAGTGTGTGTATCTAGTGTTATTGTGTTAGTGAATAAAGTGCAGTTTTTCTGGTATAGTGTATATAATTTATCACGAACCCCAGCTCGTAACAAATTGGTGTCAGAAGAAAGGGATAAATTATGCCGGTTATGCCGAAGGAAGAAACTGAAGGTGTGCGTACCAGGAACCAGCGCCAGCAAGACCTGGACCAGAGACGCTTCGGAGACGTTCCTTCTCCATCGCCAGGCGACTCCGCGGCTGCAGTGGAGCCTGCAAGCGCCACACACTCCGTGACGGTGCCCGACATCGCGGCTCTGATGGCGTTCATGCAGGAGCAGGCCCGCCGTCAGGAGGAACAGCTACAGCGCGGCAAGGAGGAGCAGGCTCGCCGTCAAGAGGAGCATGCGCGCCGCTTGGAGGAACAGCTTCAGCGCGACAAGGAGGAGCAGGCTCGCCGTCAAGAGGAGCACGCGCGCCGCCTAGAAGAACAGCCCCAGCGCGACAAGGAGGAGCACGCGCGCCGCCTAGAGGAGCAGGTGGTGCTTATGAAGGACCTCAGCGCCGCTGTAGGGAAAGACTTGAAGGTGGTCAAGGAGGAACTTCAGCAGCACGAGGCCCGTATCAGCGACGTAGAGATGCTCGTACACGACAAGCTTGAGACTCGCGTCGCCTTTATAGAGAAGCGTGTACACGACCACCACGAGACCTGTGTTGCTGAAGTGGAGAAGAAGTTGCGTGGGCTCGAAGTGACACCAGCGGCTGTAGCGCCCTCACCTCGTGGATTTAAGGTTCCACCATTTGATGGCTCGTCATCATGGTCGGCATACAAGATCCAGTTCGAGGCTGTGATGCGATCAAATGGGTGGAATAGAACAAGAAAGAAAGAAAAGAACAGGCCTTAACCGCCCTAACCTTGGGCCTTCGCGACCGGGCCTTGACAGTGTTGGAGGCACTTGGACAAGACGTCACCTACGAGAAGCTTCTGGAGGCGCTGGAGGCGAGGTACGGAGACGCGCACCTCGAACATGTGTATCGTGCTCAGCTGAAGGACAGGACGCAACGCAACGGAAAAATTCTGCAGCAGTGGGCTCTAGAGGTGGAAAAGCTGGTCAGGAAGGCATACCAGTCGTCTCCTGCGCTTATTGACGGGAACCTCGTACAGGCGTTTACGGATGGGATCCGGGACCTGGAGGTAAGAGCAGCAGTGAGGCTTGGGCACTTCAAGGACCTCAAGGACGCCTTAGCCCACGCTCTGGAGGTGGAAGCAGTGCGACGCGACGACCGAGGTCACCGCATCAGGGAAGTCTTGTCGTCACCTCGGTGCTACAACTGCGGAGAAAGAGGCCATATCCGCTTGAGCTGCCCAAAGCGTAGGCAGCCTGGTGACACCCTGTCTCCACCAAAGGGGTCGCCTGATGTGCCTGCCAGGCAGCGAGAGCAGGGAAACGAGTAGAAGCCAGGACTGCGGGGCGGGTGCTGGCTGGTGATGGAAGAGCCCCAAGTATCTCGATCTCGCAATCATGCGACGGGAACAGCCTGATCATCGAAGGCGAAATTAACAGAACACCATGCAAGCTGACATTGGACACGGGTGCTTCTCGGACAGTCGTCGGTTTCCATCTGGCAAGACGGGTTCTTCGGGGCTGCTTCAGGAACAATGAATGTGTGAATCTGAGAACAGCTACCGGTCAGCACATAACCGCCCGAGGTGAAATGGAGGTGGATCTGAAGCTAGGCAACAAAATTTACCGTCACAAAGTCATCGTGGCCGATATAGTGGACGACTGCATCTTGGGCCTAGACTTCATGCGGAAGTATCGCTGCGAGATCGATGTTAACCAGGGAGTCTTGAAGTGTGGCTCGGAAGAAGTCTTCATGGAAGGTGCAACTTCAGGAAAATTGTACTGCCTGAAGAATGTCATTCTTCATTCTTCACCCGCGGTCGGAAACGGTTGTACCAGTTTGTCTACCAGGGAATTCTGGTCGAGGGAACCGCTGCGTACTAATCGAAGGCCTAGAGGAAGAGGCCTCGTGGAAGATTGCACGAACCTTGGTAAGGTACCAAAGTTTCATCAGTACGCGCACTGAATGCAAGTGACAAGGAAGTGTCGCTCAAGAAAGGGACGGAATTGGGCACCTATGCAGGAGCGGCTTGGATGCGTAGATGTCAAGAGCATCCTACCAGCGCTAAGGTTCAGGGTGCACGATTCGACGTGTCTTCACTTTTGAAGGACTGCCAAAGTACCCTGTCAGAAGAAGAGAAGACCAAGGCTAAGAAGATGTTAAACCGGTTCGCCGATATTTTCTCGACCAGTGATGCCGACATAGGGAAGACAGCACTAGTCCAGCACAAAATAAACACGGGAAGTGAAGCACCGATTCGCCAGCGACCAAGACGTGTGCCAGTGGCACGGGAACGTGAAGTGGAAGCTATGATCGACAGTATGGTGAAAGAAGGCGTAATCGAGCCTTCGTCCAGCCCGTGGTGTTCTCCGGTGGTGTTAGTTAAGAAGAAGGATGGCAGCATGCGCTTCTGTGTAGACTACCGCCGATTAAATGACATCACGAAGAAGGACAGCTACCCACTGCCAAGGATCGATGACACGCTGGATACGCTGACGGGGATGAAGTGGTTTTCTACATTAGATCTAAAAAGTGGCTCCTGGCAGGTGGAAATAGATCCTCGAGACAAAGAGAAGACGGCATTCTCCACAGGCAAAGGATTGTGGCAATTTAACGTCATGCCCTTTGGATTGTGCAACGCTCCGGCTACTTTTGAGAGACTGATGGAGCGAGTGCTTATGGGACTGATTGGAGACGCCTGCCTGGTCTACTTGGATGACATCATCATCGTGGGGCGCACCTTCCAGGATCACCTTCGAAACTTGGAGCAAGTGCTGTCAAAGATACGAGGAGCTAATTTGAAGTTAAGTCCGAAGAAATGCGCGTTATTCAGACGGCAAGTGAACTTTCTAGGACATGTGGTCTCGGAGAACGGTATTCAAACTGACCCGGATAAGATCATTGCCGTGAAGGAATGGCCAGTTCCAGAGAACAAAACGCAGGTCAGAGCATTCCTCGGATTATGCTCCTACTATCGACGGTTTGTAAAGAACTTTGCTGACATTGCTCGACCTCTTCATAAGCTCACCGAAGACAGAGTGCAGTTCTGTTGGAATGAGAGCTGTGACGTTGCATTCCAGAAGCTTAAGGAACATCTGTGTACTGCACCTATTCTAGGCTACCCTGACAATGAGCATGAATTCATAGTTGACACAGATGCCAGTAACACCGGAATTGGTGGCGTGCTGTCACAGAAGAAGGGTGATCAAGAAGTTGTTATAGCATACTTCAGCAAGACCGTATCCAAACCCGAAAGAAACTACTGCGTCACCAGGCGGAAACTCTTGGCTGTAGTAAAGACGTTGCAGCATTTCAACAAATACTTGTTGGGCCGTAAATTCCACCTGCGAACCGACCATGCAGCGCTGAAATGGCTACTTCAATTTAAGGACCCAGAAGGACAAGTAGCTAGATGGATTGAACTACTGCAAGAGTTTGATTTTGTAATACAACATCGCAGCGGCAAGTCCCATGGTAACGCAGATGCCCTATCGCGTAGGCCGTGTCCCGACCAGTGCAAGCACTGTAGCCGACAGGAAGCAAAGCAGGCAGCGCTAGTGAGGATGTTAAAGACGGATCTAAGCGACGAATGGAGAGAAGCTTTGCAGAGTGCTCAGCAAGATGACAAGGATGTACAGCCGATTCTTGAATGGAAGAAATCAGGCGCTCCTAGGCCCAAATGGAGTGATATCGCAGCAATGAGCCCTATCACCAAGAGTTATTGGGCACAGTGGGAAAGCTTGGTCGTCCAGGATGGAGTTCTGTGCCGCAAATGGGAAAACGCTCGCGGTAACCAGTGCCATTTGCAAATGGTAGTGCCCAAAACTAAGGTGCCGGAAGTCTTGCAGCTCTATCACAATGGTGCTTCGGGAGGTCACATGGGAGTTAAGAAGACCCTTACTAAGATCCGGGAGCGGTTTTATTGGCTCCACTGTCGGGATGACGTCGAGGATTGGTGCCGCAAATGCACAAGTTGTGCGGCTATCAAGGGGCCACATACTCGAAGCAGAGGTGCATTAAAGGTGTACAATGTGGGAGCCCCATGGGAGCGCATAGCCCTGGATGTCGCTGGGCCGTTTTCCGAGAGCCAGGATGGAAACAAATACTTCTTGGTTGTGATGGATTACTTCACGAAGTGGCCTGAAGTGTTTGCAATCCCAAATCAAGAAGCTACCACAGTGGCCGACAAGCTGGTGCATGAAGTCTTTTGTCGATTCGGGGTACCCGAATCGAATCCGAGGTGTTCAAGGAGACTTGTCGCGTGATGGGTGCACATAAAACCATGACCACGGCTTATCACCCGCAATCAGATGGCATGGTTGAACGATTTAACCAATCACTGGAAAGGTACCTGGCGAAGGTCGTGGAGAGCAAACAAAGAGATTGGGACAAGCACATCCAACACTTCCTTCTGTCATATCGCAGTGCGGTCCACGAAACCACAGGAGTAACACCAGCTTTTGCCAATTTCGGCAGAGAATTACGTTTACCAGCAGACTTAATCACCGGTATTCCGCCAGAATCTCCACGCAATATAACGGATTACGCGACCGAGCTACGCAACAAGATGAACGACGTATACGAGCACATCAGGGAGTCAGGACAACAGATGTCTGAAAAGATGAAGACTCGCTACGACCGGAAGGCAAACAACAAAGGCTTCGATGAGGGATCATTGGTGTGGCTTCATAACCCAGTATAGTACCAGTCATAAGCAAAGGCAAATCGCCTAAGTTACAAGCCAGATGGGACGGGCCATATCGCATAATTACCAGGATGAACGACGTCACCTATCGAATCCAGAAGGGGTCGCGAGGTGCACCGAAGATAGTTCATGTGGACCGGTTGGCTCGTTACCATGGGTCCAACGATGTTCGAGACGAACACGTTTAAGAGGGGGGCAGTGTTACGCCATCTATCGGTGAATGGGGGTACTAGAAGAGATTGAATGTATCTGTGGTTTAAAGGTAATTCGGCTACTCTGTACTAGATGGCGTTGCTGTATCGAGTAATCGACTGTTCGAGATTATTTCGACAGTTTTGTAAAAGCATCTAGAATGCGCTAGTGATGTTATCCGGCCAGTATAAATAGAGCACGAGCGAACGGAACGGACACAGTTACAATTGAATAACGGAGCGAAATACAAAAAGCGAAGGAAGTAAGTCGGAAGTGTTTAGTGTTGTTCTAGTGGTGTGAATAGTGTGTTTTATTAGTGGAGTGAAAATTAAGTGTGTGTAACTAATGTTATTGTGTTAGTGAATAAAGTGCAGTTTTTCTGGCATAGTGTATATAATTTATCACGAACCCCAGCTCGTAACAATAATATCATTAATCTAAATATATTTAAACTCCTACTGTTTTTTATAACGCTTTTATCCCTAAACATAATTATCATAATATTTTCACTCACTCCGTGGTCCAGTGGATAGCGTATGCGACTGCTGATCGGAGGTCCTGGGTTCGATTCCCGGGTCGGGCAAGTGTTACTGGGTTTTTCCGAATACTCAGTAACAGCCCGGAGTCTGGTGATGTGCCCGGTAACGGCAATAGGCTCGCCCCCTATTACGTGGGATCTAAAAATTCATGGCGAAATGTGGGTGTAATATTTACACCTCTGCCTACCCCTTCGGGGATACAGGCGTGAGACTATAAAAATAAATATATAAATTTTCACTCATACTCAGAAATAAACATTTACCAAGTGGGTTAGACTGTCGTCTTGGGGGCACTATGAAAAAAAAAAGCTAGAAAACTTTCGCGACCAATTTCGAGGTAGCGCTCGCCGGCCGCTGCCGCGGCACCGCTCGTTTCGCTCGCTTGGCTCGCGCGTTGTTGGTCACAGTTCTAACCTAACCTAAACCAATAATTATGAATAGGACCGATTTGTTTCTAGAAAGCAAAATACACCAATAAAAGTGATTATTTGAAAGCTATAGCCGCTAATATTAAACTATTTTAATTGAAATGTGTACCTATATATAAACATTTATTTAACTGCTTGTACCTACCATGGTACTATAATATTCTTATACATACATGTAATGTTATACAAATACAAATATGTTATACATGTAATGTGAAAATAAAGTTGTGCAAAATTAATGTATATAATTATGAATAAAAAGAAATCTAAACAAATAAGATATGACTTTGAATAATAGTGTAAAAGATGGTTATGTTGAAAAAATATAGGAACACAAATAAAAGTTTAATAGATGTTTATTGCTACTGACATTATGAAGTTGAATGCTTCGGAATTATGAACATTAGAGACAGAGTACGTAGAGTAGTGAGTAGGAATTGTGATAGGAAGAAAAATGTTAGGAAGAACATTTTCGGATTTCCAATTATCGGAGTTGAAAATTTAGGTGAACTTTGGCGCACCGCAGTAGCAGCGCTCACTTATTACCTAGCTGTTTCAATTTATGAAATATTTATGTTTATGTAGAAATTATAGTTATAATATATATATTTATTTATATATAACTAGAGGACGCCAGCAGCTACGCCTGCATTTTTGTTAAATTTACCCGTTTTGGCCGATCCCGTGGGAATTTCGGGAAATCCCTTCTTAGTGCACCTACGGTCCCCAAGGAACATACATGCCAAATTTCGGCTTCCTGCGCTCAATAGTTTCGGCTGTAGCGTGTCTGTCAGTCAGTCAGTAATAACGCAAGGATTTTATATATAAGATTATTATATTTCAACGTGTATATTTATTCGTATGTATGTATGTTGTATGTATATATAGGGCTTTTATATTCGTATATATGTATTACCTTGTATAATATTCTATTGTTGTCCGTGTGTTCACCGTGAAATATCGGGTCCGACTGACGATCAATCAGAGTGACCGTGTAATGTCGATTAAATTCCATCAATCACGGTCAATCATTCGTATGTTATTTAATTTTGTTAAATTTTCATTATAAGGTACATTGCAGATGATTAATTATAACTATATACATGACTATCTTAAATAATCATACTGTCTAAGAATATATATGTACATAAAACTAAAAATAAAGAGTAAAAATAGATACATATGTACAGGTGTGTTTAGGCGTCGTAGAATGCCTCCGCATCAATATCATCGGGTAACGTGCCCAGAAGGCTGGCAGCATTGTCACGCTGGATGGCAATGCTGATTCTCTGAGCAAAGAATAAACCAGCCTTCTGGTCACGTGAGACGTCGACTAACCGTTTAGATATTTCTCGGTATAGAGAACGAGCGCTCGGACCCCATGAGCCTAGCGTTTCCACCCCAAACGGCTCAAATACGTAATTAGCTACTAGATTACTGTATTTGCGCCGTTTGAGGGTTTCCGCAGATGCAGCAGCAGCGCCAGCATGACCGAGCTTGGAACATGGGATGGCGCGAGGGTGTCTACGCAGGTTGCGTCCCACACCAAAGGCCTACCCATTTTCCATGGCAACAGTGACATACCGTCAGGTCTCTTCCCGTCGTCGCGTACCAAACCATTTGGTTCAAGTACAGCTGGTACACCAGACGCGACAAGAGCACGACGGATTATGTCATTTAGGTGAGCATGACGAGGAATCCTACCAGCGCTTCTGCTGCAGGATAGCCCATGGTGTCCGAGGCTATCGACGTCTTCTCCACAATGACATCGATGCGGAGAAACACACGGAGCACCTAAACGGAGACAAGTGGCGATACGGAACGTCTCATCGTCCAACATGGTTCCTGTGTTAGACGATGGTAGTGCCTGAAGCCATAGACCGGATTCCCATTCGCCCACAGCCAGCAAACGAGCACGCTCTGTAACATTAAAAGATGTATCCAAAAGAGTTTTCCTCACAATGTTACAAAGCGGCGCGTCCCACTGTCTTTGGGAGAATAGGTTGGTGGGCAAATCAGTGTTTGGACAAGCCATTTTCCAGGCGTTTATAGCTTCGGTTTTGCACAGCACTTCTGAGTTAACTAGTGTAGGTGATAATATTTTCCTAGTTAACTCTTCCGTGCTGTGAACCGAAGACAGGAACGCCGGTAAACTGACACTGGAAATTTTGCGAACGCCGAGCCCACCCAAACGTATGGGTAAAGATGCTTGTAGCCAGGCTCGGTCGTCCAAGTCCACATTTAATATTTTTTTTAAAGTAACTTGTATAATTTGGTCGATTTGTCCTAATAGTGTTATTTTTTTCCAAAGTTGCGATGATCTTAAGGCATGAGTAAATTTTGGGACGAAAAGGCAATATCGAATAATAGTATAAGCCGAATGTATATTAATTTTGAATAAACGATCTGAAATTTCACAAAAATTTTGTATCTATTGTTATATTAAGTTTTCTGGTTTTAGTCTCTAAAACACACCTGCAACTATCATCTCTGCATCACCCTAAGGTTTACTGGTAGAAAATGCCTTTGGCATTAAGTCCGCCTTGTGCAAAATGAGGAAGTTTAATAAATAAATAATAATTAAAATATTATCATATGCGCTCTCCATTTACTCCGACGCGGCCTGCTATAATTCACACTTAAAAGCAACAGAACGCTCTTTGCTCTAATGTTAATGTTTCCTTTTTTAGGCGAATGTTGCTTGCAAATAGGTACGTGTATAATGAAATTATGATTTTTTTAAATGAATCTTGCTCTAATTATTCTTTGACACAGTGTTTAGGTACCTACTAAGTAGATACGAAATTATTTACACAATACTACAGCAGGTAATAGAAGGATTACCTAACTTTATTAAGAGGAAACACTACGGGCGAGAGAATTGAAAAATAGGTATTTGTAAAATCTATTGCTGTCGCGCAGCCTCAAGCCTCCCCCCGCAGAGCGCGATAGAGACAACGCTACTGCTGGACCAAAAATACCTATTAAATGTACACAAAATCAACGTTTCGTATTCCCCTGATTCCTTCTCCAAAACTTCATCGATTGAACTAGTTTTTTATATTTAACCCTTAATCGGATACGAGCTACTCGCGGCGATATGTCGGGATATTTGGTTAATTCTAGTTAATTATACTGTAATTAAGATATGTAAAACAAAAAATAAAAAAAACTAATAACGAGATCAGTATTTTTTTAGGTGGCTAATATATGACCGTTGTCTGATAACGATTCTCAAATGTGGCAGCTATATGACCATTGTCTGATGAGGAAAATAAAACCATTTCATTAGTGTATAAAATGAGATGTATGTAATCTATATATTCTTGTATGTAATCCTCTGAATTTCGAGTTGAACAAAACTTGCAGCGCTTATAAGTCTCTTGAGCTTCTGGAAAGTGAATTCCGACGCTCTGAAGCCTAATTTCATCGGGAACGCCGAATTTTCCGCCGTTTTTATTTTTGAATAGGTTTCTGCTTCTTGCACGAGAAATCGCTAATCAGTGCTCTTGCTAAACACAAACGAAATTCCCGGAGGGCCAATTTTCCAAAATACCACGTAGTTTACCATCAGATAGTGGCTTATTGAATGACATCTTGACCTATAAAAATAAAAAAATTGTCAATAACAACAACGAAAATTACTTAGGTATATATATATTGACAAAATTTCCTACAACGATACTTTCGTTACAAACATAGCATATATAATACACCTCTGCTTACCTCTTCGGGGTTATAGGCGTGAGCCTATAACCCCGAAGAGGTAAGCAGAGGTGTATTTCTACACCCACTTTTCGCCAGATATATTTTAGACCCACGCAATAGAGTTTCCAGACTCAGGTGCTGCTACTGAGAATTTCCTACCAGAAAAACTCAATAACACTGGCCGACCCGGGAATCGAACCCGGGACCTCGCTATCCCACGCATAGGGTTTGATGTCGAGTTTTCCGTCTCTACGCAAAGATGGTATTTGCATCGTGTTATCCCTTAGTCGCCTCTTACGACACCCACGGGAAGATAGGGGGTGGCGACACTTGTATTCTATGCCGTCAACCACACGGCAATACTTTAGTTATATGAAACATTTACTTCTGCTAACGTACAATGGTCATATATTAGCCACATACTTTATGAACATATTTTAGATATAATTATTACTCAAAGCAACCAATTTTATACACTCAACACCTAACAAAATCATACACTTTACAAATAAATAACTCTTATGTACTTACCGGATTTTTTCCAAGCACAAATCAAATATTGATAAATAAATCACAATTTCAGTGCAAAATTTATCAATTTTCGCGCAAGTTTTGATTTTGACAGTCACTGACAAACGATAGCTTTTTTTTCTTTTACCGCCACCACCAAGATTCAAAAGTTTGTTAATCGTTCTAATAGATAAGCAAAAATAATTATAGGTTGCATTCAAATTTTACTTTTTTTTCTTAAAACATATCGATCGATCGAATGTGGCATATATTCTACCATTGTTTGATTAAGGGTTAATTAAAGAAAGGCTTTGGCCGTGTTCCTATGTTTTCCTTTTTTTAAATAATCTAGCCAAATTTGTTTTTTGGATGTTTGAACACAGCGAAAAATCTGGCCAATTTTTGAGATATTTGAAGGTTCATATCTTTTTTAATATTTAATTTATGAGAAAAAGGAAAACATAGGGGCATGCCAATAGGGGCCATACATCTTTTGGAAAAGAATTGCTCTACTAGCATTATCCAGGGAGAAAACAGGAGACTACGTTTGTATGGAAAAACGGCCGTGGTGTTTCCTCTTAAGTCAGGTAATCCTTCTAGTACCTGCTGGTATAAAAATATAATTAAAAAATATCAAAAGTTGCCTGGAAGAAATTGCTTTTAGCGATGAGGCCGCCCATTGTGCATTTAAATTGTATATTATATCTACCTCTCTTGTATCTCTAATATTACTGTGCATAGTATACAATAAAGCATTATCATCTATCATACCTAAATAAGTTTTTCACCTCAGCAGCTCAAACATGCTGCTTGGCTGCTTTTGCTGCGAGACAACAGTGAACAAAACGCGATTTTGATTCGAGCGTGAGTAAAAGTAGCTTTTTAATTTTTCAATCTTCAGTGTCACGATTGTCATTGTTCAGCCATAAATTTGAAACATTCGAATTTTACTGTGCTCTGTCTCTTTCACATACATATAAAAAGTGAGTGAGAAAACAAACCCCTTCGAATTCGAAATTCGATTTTGGAATTCGACTTCAAAGAAAACACTTACGGCAACGCAAAAAAAAAGATATTTGTAATAAAGAAATTAGTACTTTTTTTATATGTTATTGTTTACATGTTTGATTTATTATTGGATTTTAATAAAAATAAGTCTAAGTAATAGTATAAAATTAGTATTTAACCAATACATTTTTATTTAGAATTACAACAATGATACATTTGAAAAATAAACATCAGGGACGCGGTATTAAAACGCGATTTAAAAAAGTAGCGGGAATAAAAATTTCGCTGATGCTGATACAGTAGGTATAGCGTAACATGTTAAATTATATTAATATATAAAATAATCTAAAAAGATGAATGAAACTAGCGATGGTGACTGTACTTTAACACCAGAAGAGTTAAATCAACAAGTGATTATGCAGAATTCAATCTATTCCTGTTCATTTCTATGTCTCCCAAGTAATATGTGTTCTCACTGCTGTGGTGAAAAGTTATGTGTGCTACACGAGAGCAAAGTTTTTTGTATCTCGTGCTGTTGAGTCCCTCACCACGCTCAGGATTCTAACTTTGATTCACTCGCTACGCTCGTGAATCAATCATAGAATCTTTCGCTTGCTCTGGACTCAAAATCAGCACTCGAAACAAAAAACAACTTTGCTATCTTGTTGCACAAATAACTATTTAGCAGCACATGCAGACGACATGGTGACGTGCGATTAGGCTTAGTGAAGTTAAAGTTTATATAGATTACCTAGACGGTGTTTTAAAACTAATATGAAAGCTAAGTGCAGATGTCACAAGGTCATGGTCACATGGTCAATGAGAAATTTATATATAAAAACAACAGGGGTGCGTAGACAACAGTAATTAGATCTTCAAATAATAACTGCGACATCTCAAGTAAAAGTCCGGCAAAAAGAAGTTTCAGCGTAGAAGTTTTATCTCGCTTGGCCTGTAGGTACCCTTGATCTTGATCTTCGCCGATCTTCAGTTTTATATTTACTTACACGCTTATTATTCCAAGTCTTGTGCTTTGGACTTGAGAGCTGTTGAATTTCAACACAACATTATTTGTATGTACTAGTCCATGCGCCGGTTTCAGGTGGCTCCTCGCTGCGAAACTCTTCACCATTGAACTTTCGCAATTTCTCTCTGCCGCAGGTTTTCCTTTCTCCCAAACTTTACTCGAACCACGCGAGTGTGTAATCCGTTCGGGAAGCGTGACCTGATTTCGTTTCATTCGTCTGAATACATGTATAAATATATATGACACATTGGCAACACTAAAGTCACGGCAGTTATGTTTTGTGTCCGGATATAAAAAGCAGATATCATCTAGTAAGGCTCTTATGTTAGACGCTACACGTAGGTACGTGTTCGGTTTTATAACAAAAGTTACTCGATCTACGACGCCATGTAGAAAAATCTTTTCGATTATATATATATACGAAATAGTTTTCGTTCATCTAGGTATGTTTTTACATACTTATATCTAAAAAGTTCTTTCTCAGGATAAAATTTTCAATCTTGAGAAACTGAAACTTTTTAACGTAGGTACTTACTTACTTTGTGAGAACTAAGGACATTTAAAGAGATGTTTTATTGAATTCGAGACCAATAAATGCTCAAAGTAATTACTGTCTATTATATGTGATAATTACCCTTATCCAAATATTAAAGCCGTTATACATCACAAGTATTTATTTATACTGACTCGAAAAAAATGTTCTTAACATCATAAGATTTCGATGAATATCTTAGGAGATATTTTTCAGCGATAGCCTAGTGGCGATACCAATAGACTGCCATGCAGAGGGTATCGGGTTCGAATCTAACGTTAAGCCGTCGATCCCGGCTGTCATGTAGATCTTTGACAGTCGTTATAGGGCCTCAGTACCTCTAAAATAAAACTGACACTAGCCTAAACTATGGAATATCGCTATCGCTTCGGGTTGCGGCGGTCAGACGGGCAGTCGCTCCGTGGAAAACCTAATATTCAGCCAAACCCTGTTAGAGTAGTAAGCGGACCCCAGGTTGAAACTGGGATAACGCTAGGAGGATGATGATGATCTTAGGAGATATTTTGGCTTTAAAATATATTCGGCACATATTTGTAGGATTTTCCTCAATTAAGAAGGATGCAACTATGGGCACAGCTAGATTACACAGTTAGCTGATGAATTCAGAAGTAAGTATCTGCTGTTTCATTAGTGCTATTCACTTTTAACATATAAAAAGTACCCACTGCCTACCTTTATAGTCAATGTAGATATTTTTTGCATTTCTGTTATTATTACGCTACTGTATTGCGACGTTGTACAAGTTGTAGGTACCTAACGATTAAACAGATTGTCTAACAAATTACCTACTTATTTTTAAATTAACTTTCACTTTCTTCGAATATTTCACAAAATTCAACCAAAAGTCACCCAGACACGAACCCACAGCATACGGTGCACTGTCGAGCGGCGAGGCGATCCTTCAACCACTTCACCATCTGTGCAGCCATCCTGTAGTAGGGGAGCCCATGAAGGGATTTCGAGATAGAGCGCGTCAGATATTGATAACATCCGTGTCCTACGTATTTTTAATAAAGTAGGAATGTTAATCTGATGGTTTGCATAGTGGAGGTGGTCGTACGCACAGATTTAACAAACAAGAACCAGATAGAGCGCATTCGTCCACCTAAGTGAGGCACGTTGACAGCTATGTGTGCGTGACATTTGGCGACTGGCACTGTACGGACACGCACGTCTATGTGTGTGTAAAGTTGCCAGATTATGAATAATCTCCCACTACTTTACATATAGTTTTTGCAAACGAATATAAAAATATTACATAGGTAATATTTTATATTCGTTTGCGGTTTTGAAGAATTTACCATGGATTTAATTAATGCTTTTAATATGCAATGCTGTTGTGAAAATTATTCAAATAAAATATACCATTAAAGTATGCTTTTATAAATACATTTCTTAAATGTAGGTACCGAGTTAAGTTTTAACTAATTTTATTCGTAAATTGAGAAATAAATAGATTATGTTTTGTGATTCATAGCCTCGATCCAGAAGAAATACTTATATAATACCAAATACATATATTTACGAATACCAATTATGAAGTTCAGATCTTAGATCGGCGAATTTGTTGTTTATTTTTTGTTTAGAAATTCTCAGTATAGTATCTGGAAATGTTTGGTTAATTGCAATAGGGTTGTGTCCTAAATATTAATTAGCTAAAAACATTTTGTCATGCACACAACAAATTATGAAAATTATGATTCATAAATCATAACCAAAAAAAAATGCAACTAAAAATAAATAATGGCTGCAATCAATAATTTCTGTTTCTGTACGTAATGTACACACGGCGCCAAGTCAAGCTAACAGTTGCAGTACGATTATGATACTTATTCCCTACGCCATAAGAACGGTACAAAGATTTATTCTGTGACAAAGGTCAAAGTGTATAGTATATGGGGATCGAACTCAAAACATACTAATGGAAATTCTATTACTATATTTATAAGAAAAAAGATAATCTACAATATACTTTTACAAAACGTTAATGTATTTTTCATTAACATGACAATAATTATTACCTACATAATCAATTGACAAGTGCATTTTCCCTAATTCAGGGAAAACGGTGTCGACGTAAACTGGCAACACTTACATATTTTCTGCAGAAATACGAATTTTATCGAAATAATATTATAAAACAGTCAAATAATCCATAGTTATCTGTAAAAATATATTCCATCTTCCCGTTTTTGCTTTTGGAAACAACTTTTACAATGTTTAAAAACGCAAGACGGCATTTTATGAATTTAAAAGCTGGATTGATCGTGGCGTGTGAACTGTGCGATGCCTCGCAGCGCACTGAGCCGAGTTTGTATTCGCTTTTTAATTTTGTATTTGCTTTAGTGGCCTCACGCAAGTGTTCCGCGCGCACCGTCTGCCTTTTGTTCTGTAGTCTTAGGTCGTACGAAAGATTTTAAATGCAAAAAATAAGAAAATTAATCGTGCGTGCCAGATTTTCTAAGAGGATGATAAGGTAAGTGGACCTAATAAAAGGCCCTCATTGTACAATCTGTTGACGATTTGGGTGTGACGCAAGCTCGTGGTCACTATTAGAACATGCTGAAAGAATTCGCGATTTTAAGATACTCAAGCGCGTCAGATTAAGAAGTATAGGTATGCTTGGTCCTAGATGTGCTTTCTCCTAATCTGACGATTATCTGGAGGGATTAGAGCAGCAGCTGTTTTTGTAAGTTTTGAAAATCAATAACCGCTTATCCCACCGATGAAAAGGTATACTTTACCTATTTACATTTTTATCATTTTATCATCTTAGCTTTGCAACTCAATAGGTATCAATGACGCTCGAGTAAAACCTAATTTAGCATCGTGGGCTCCCCTACTACTAGCCTTAAAGTAAAAAAAATCGCTTCATGTACATTTATGTACGTCAATAGGCACCTATGCACGTAATGTACGTATATCTAAATAACTAGGTCTATATCATTGATACCTAAGTAAGTAGGTATATGTATATTTGCGGCGGTTTCATTCTGGCTCTAAGATGTTTCATTCAAGGGCGGATCCAGGGGGAGGATCATGGGGGTCATGACCCCCCCCTGGGCTGGTTCCAGAACTTAGGTGGACCACTAATTAAACATAAAGATTTTATTTAAGTATATATTTTGTCACCATACACATATAATGTAACTACATACCTTCAATATTTAATTACTTTAAAATATAATAACTTTGTATGATGGCAAAGGTTTTAGACCAGGGTAGATAATTTTTGAAACGATAGAAAATTATAGTAGGATGAAACCCATTGGAAAAGAAAGAGAATATAGCAAAAATTTAAGGAAAAATAAATTACGGGCGATATCTGAGGTTGGAAAGAGGATGGGGTTTCGATTTTAAGGGTAAAAATGGGGTTTATCTCGATTGCTAGCAAAACTTCAAGTCCTACGGGAAAAACGTCAATGGCAAAGTTGTAGGTAATAAAAAGATCTACAACTTTTGTATTTACACTTTATTCACGCAACGTGTTAATTTATATGAAAAATTCAAATAACCAAGATTTTGGTTTTTTATTTTTAACTTTTACAATAGTTTTTCCTTTTACACGAAAATTGGTGAAAACTTGCCTTATTATGTTCCAAACACACTGTTAATGATTTTAATTTAAAATATTTATTTTTACACCTTATTTTGACTTAATATCGAAATAAAACCATAATTTTCAATTGAAAATTCTCAAGTCAATATATCAGCTTTCTTTTTTAAATTGTTCGGCGTTTTGTTCGTTGAAATCTCTACTTTCTGATGGTGTGAATAAAATATACATTACTAAGGTAAACGTTCTCAGAAAATGCAAAGAAATTAAACAACCTCGAGACCGATTTTTTAAAATTATAATGTACAATTTTGAGCGATTTATTACAAATTAACACTTAAGTTACTCGAAAAATTTAAGATTCCTTGCTTCATTGATAGAAAAGAACTTGCAAATCGAAATATATATACTAATAAAATTAACAACCAAATAAGTCTATATAATGAGACATCTACAATATTTTGAGAAAGTTATAGAATCTTCTCTAAATTACAGCGTAGACCGCCCAGATCCACCTAGCCCTTCCCCTTTTCTCTATAAAATAATTAATGATGGGCTAAAATTTTCTGTGGGTCACTCAGGTACCTACATACATTATCTTAAGGGCGATTTCAGATTAGCGTTTTATACGCGCGGATAAGCTTGTTTTTAGAAGCGCATGTAGGCGCGTACAGGCGCGCCTTATGGCACACGCGCAACACGTACGAGCGTTGACGCGCTTCTAAGCTCGTATAAGTGCCTGCCGTCAGAATCCACGTTGACACTGACACGATGTCACTACCGTTTCGAGCGAACACGCCGAGATATGCCCGTTTACGCGAGTCCGGTTTTTTGAAGCGCGTAATATAGCGCGCGTGTAAGCGCGTATGCTGAAACGACCGTATACGCGCGGGAAAATACGCTAATTTGAAACCTAAAAGAAAAAAACTATTGTAAAAGTTAAGGGTGCTTGTACACGGCGCATGTAGCTTGAGCATGTTGAGGCACTTGCGCGGGTTACATGCACCGTAAACATATCGTTTAAAACAATGTGCGGGTCCAGCGACTCGAGCATGTACCAAAGCGAGCCACCCGCGCAAGTAACTCGCGTGCTCTGCGGCGCGCGCGGGTCACGCGCGCATGTTACTTGTTAAAATTACATTTTTAACATATGATTTTAAAGAATTTTCGTTCATCGAGATATTTTGACGCGATTCAAGTCATAAAGCTACCGCGCGAATAGCATGCACATATACCTAGCTCTTGACCACGAACAAATAACTTGTAGACACAGCTTGCGCAAGTAGCCCGCGTCTTTACTTGCTCCAGTTATTTGCACCATGTACAAGTACAAGCGAGTAACTTGAACAAGTAGCTTGCGCATATTACTCACGCGTGTAACCAGCACCTTTACTTGCTCCAGCTACATGCACCGTGTAGAAGCACCCTAAAAATAAAAAAACAAAAACTTGGTATTTTGAACGTTTTACATAAATTATGACGTTGTGTGAATAAAATGTAAATACGAAAGTTGTAGATCTTTTTATTACCTACAACTTTGCCATTGACGTTTTTTCCGTAGGACTTGTAGTTTTGCTGGCAATCGAGATAGGTAAACCCTTTTTTACCCTTAAAATCGCAACCCCATCCACTTCCCGACCTCAGATCGCCCGTAATTTATTTTTCCTTTAATGATCGCTATATTCTCTTCCTTCTCCAATGGGTCTCAACCTACTGTAATTTTATTTAACTTTTTACCGTTTTGTAACGTATCTGCACTTTTATTTGGTATGTTATTTACATTTTTAAATAGGAAACTCAACCTTAAAATTAAACTACTCTTCTACCTGCGTAATTATATACATTCTTATAACATGTATTACAAAAAAATAAACTACTTAAAAAACCTTAACTATCCTAAACTAATGAAAAACAAAAGAGGCAATACAAACTATGAAGCGTCAAAAAATTCCTCCGCCACGCTGTCGACTGGTAGCGTGCCCAGAAGGCTGGCAGCATTTCCACGTTGTATGGCAATGCTTATTCTCTCTGCGAAATGCTTATTCTCACGGCTCAAAAACGTAATTACCCGCTAGGTTTCCATATTTACGCCGTTTGAGGGCCTCCGCCGATGCAGCAGCAGCGCCCGCTGATCCAGCTGTACTTGAAAGATGTGATGGCGCAAGGGTATCGACGCATGTCGCGTCCCACACCAAAGGCCTACCCATCTTCCAAGGTAATAAGGTCATACCGTCTGGTCTCTTCCCATAGTTGCGTACCAAGCCATTAGGTTCAAGATGAGTTGGTACTCCGGCGGTGACAAGAGCTCGACGGAGTATGTCATTAATATGGGCATGTCGGGAAATACGCCCAGCACTCCTGCTGCACGATAGGCTATGGTGGCCAAGACTGTCGACGGCTTCACTGCAGTGACAGCGATGCGGAAAAAAGCAAACAGCTCCCAAGCGCAAGCAAGAAGCGATGCGGAATCTACACTGGTCTATTACGTACATTAATTAAATACCAACTTTTTACTTGTATCTATTGTTATCAAAATTAAATTATAAGTTCTTGACTTGACCACGACTATGTGACCCCCTCCTGGCGCCAAAGCTGGATCCGCCCTTGGTTTCATTCAGCGCGACTTACTTTTTTCAATCCAGCCGTCGCTAAACTCGCTATACATAGTATACATCTGTCAAAGAAATTCTTTATTTGTTATTAAGGCTACAGATAATGTTATGACAGCATAAGCCTCGCCTCTGGAACATTTAGCCATCATGAAAATCATGCATTTATAGCTTTGTAGTTCACTGTACATACCTACTACGTATAAGGTATTATGTTCAAAAGTACGTAGGTAATCAAAATTCAGTTCGTAGTGAGATTAGCAAAGCAGATGCGTCACGTCTCGATCGCGACGCGAACTCGACGATCATTTGAGGCAAACACTCGAGCACTTAGGTACGTACGCCTACGCACTACGTACTACGAAGTACGAAGGACAAAGACAGTGCAATTAGCACGGTTCATTCAGTATTTGACAACTAGTAAGACGCGCCTCGTGTGTGTGACTCGTGTGGCAAGGTTTATCGACATACGCATAGAAATTAAAGTTTCCATATGGACGCTGTAATTAACAACTTAAGAGGCGAATTGCATAAAAGCCTTCAATATAATTAAAAAACATATCTAATTACCCGATAATTAAATGGTTTAATTCACCTATAATATTATAAAGGAAGAAGGAACATCATATACTTATTAGGTATCATGGTAACAATACTACTACCCAGTCATTGAGCCCAAAGCATCCCATAGATATATCCCTCCAGATGTGCACTATGTCAACCAGACCACTGATTATCTTAGATGTTGTATATAAATTACAGCAGACATAGAACAAATTTAACAGTCGTACTCAGTATAATCTATGGTCGTACTCTTTAACACAAAGATTTGTTCTGGACGAGAATCGAACTTACAACCGTCTTAGCAGTACGGGTCACTAACCTTTTTCTTTTCTTCGCTGTTGAAATGCATTTACGCACGTATGTGGGACTCGACGGCTGGAGTGCAAAGCCGTAATACCCACTAAAACCACATCGCATACTTCAACGCCATTTTGGAGGCGACAGGGGGTCGCGTTAGCATTCTACCCTGACACCCCGGCGGATAGCCCGAAGGCCACAACCTCCTTGGCGGCGGATGAAGGTGTTGGGCTCCGCCGCCAAAACACCCAGCGGCCGCAGAGGATAGGGAGGACGGCAACCTGACAACACAGCATCGCCTCTTCCTCTGCGGCCCCACCGCGACGCAACAATGGTGCGCCACCATTTGGTCGCGGGAGATAGGGCGCGCGGCAACGCAACACTGACACGCCTCTCCTCCCGCGACCGCGCCCGACTGCGAGGGACAGACAGAACTGTCCCCCGCACCCTCACCTTTGGACGCATCCTGCGCATGCCCCCTCTAAGCCCACGCGGAGCGTCCGCTCCCGGGATCTCTCTTAGCTTCATCACGGGTGTCCAAGCCACGGTTACTAAGCCCCCCCACCACAAGGTGGAGATTCCACGGGGATTGGAATCTCCACGGGGGGGACGGGTCACTAACCTGGACCAACAGGGCAGTCAATCTGCGAGTCATTTTTTTTTTGCTTTGTAATTAACATACATACTTAATTAAGTATTATATTTTGTTTGATTAACTTACTAATGCGCTGAACTAATCAGCGTTATAAACACATCGATACCTATGTAATTAATTACAAAACGTTAGCATGTAGGTACTATACCTATACTAACAATGTTACTGTATTTTAAATAGACACCACTACAGTCTGCACATCAGTAATTAACACAGACAACATAAAAAATAATAAAAGATTCAAAGTAGGCAAGACGAAATCCGATCCAGTGTTTTATAAAGGAGACTTTGATAACCGTCTGAAGGGCGTGCAATGTCGGGCGGCGGGCCGACGCCGACGAGCTCTCTTTGTGAATACAGACTTGTGATAAACGCACGTACAGTACTCGCCAATCTTTATGGCCGCTCTGAATGTAGCCATCGCGCATCGGTACGAACTTGCGCATGGTACAGTTGGGTGGACATGTCATAACCAAAAAAATATATTTGTAATTATTGAAAATTTAAATCTTCAGTTACGTTGTTAGATTTGCTATATTATATTGTTTAATTACATATTCAATCAAATTCGAGTAATGTAAATTCATCATACAATATTATTTAACGGTTGTGGTCGCGGAGGGACTGGATGGATGGAGAATAACAGAGGTATTTATGCCTTGAAATAAATAAATTATAGCGATTAAGACCCGCTAAATAATATTGTATGATGTATACAAATCGCGAAAGTTTAAAATTGATTAATGTAAATTCAGTTAGGTGAAGGGACTTTAAGCCTAGACTTCTTTCCTTCTTCATAAACGTTAATACGTCATACACTATTTTCCGTGTTTGGCGACGTAAAACATTAAAACGACCGCAAGGTATGATCAATGACAATGGTAACTATATCAGTACAAATAACAACAAGAAACAACGATAGCAACGAGAAACAATAAATAAATAACACTACGAAACTATTTTAAACGCGACGATACTGTCAGAGCTCAGCGATTATGTGAGTCGTGTACGAACGTAGCACACTCACAGTCACACTAACGCGCGGGAGGCGAGGACGCTAGCGGGTGGAAGACAGCGCGCGCGGGCGTGCCCTGCCTCCACGCCCCGCGTACGTCCCGCTGATACCTGATTTAGTGTTCTGCGCAGCAGCGCAATGCGGCTAGGTTCGGAGCGGCCATAAAGTTTGGCGAGTACTATACAATCCTTTACATTAAAACGAAATGAAATGCAATAGTACTGTAAAGAAAACGAGATTATTGGATCAGCCCGTCCGCGCACAAAGGCTGCATATTCGAACAGCTGAGAGCTGTCTGTGTGTAAAGAAAATATTTTACTTTTTAGTTTAAATATTATTGTTTCGGTACACGCATAGAGTATTCGCAGTGTACGCACTACGCAATTAATGCACACAAGATTTCACTAATGTGTCGCTACGTTTATCAACTACAGAATTATTTTAAGCCCAATTCATCTGTCGCAAAGCTAATTGATTAACAATGTTGTGCGTTTTCTATAAGAAATAGGTACCAATATCTACCATCAGTAATTGTCGTTCGTGACTAATGCGAGGCGATGATTGTCATAATTATTATGATCTATTTACTCGTAGCTGCTGCATAATATGTCCTGTCTTTAGAATAGATCCATAAGAAAATGAAAACTGGATGCACTACGCAATTCTCTACAACTTACACCAAAAGATAAGTAATTTTCCAGTGCCATAACTAGAGGTGTGCCAGGCGTGCCAGCTGTGTCTACGAATAGGCATGGCCTGAAGAGGCGCAAAGGTGGCCTGATTGTCAATTATTAACTTTTTCAAGGGCGCCGTAAGCGCAGTTTTTGAAGCTCGCACAGGAAGCAGAATCCCAGTGACGGCACTGGTAATATTATACTCTGCAGCTCTAAGGAATATTAACTCGTGTGTAGAAAATAAAACAACAAATATATGGTAAAAGATTATTTAGAGGACATTAATCTCGTTATGTTCAATGAAGAAATACCTCTTTCTAACTGTATAATATAATATAGCACGCATATTGTCGACACAATGCCGCCACAAACAGCGCTTACATCTGCTCCTAAGTTATGACTTTCATAAGCAAACAAACTTGCCACTGGCTGCGTACTAATGTGAATGGTGTCTACATAAATAGTAGTTATAGGGTGGTCACCGACAACTATGAGGAAAAACTATTTCCATTTGTGAACGAAGTGGGTTGCCGTTACGTAAGTGCACTTATTTGTTTGACGAGTGGGTCTTGTGAAAATATTGTCATATTTTTACAGCATTTCAGAAATTATTTAGAAATACTAGAAGTACATATATCATAAATGAAGTACCAACATGAATCTAGTGATACACCGGATTCCTATTGCAAGATACGATTTTCAGACAACCCTAGAGGCGTAGATGGGTATTAGGTAAAGTGAAATACTCGTCGGGAGCGTACGAGCGAGTGGCCGGGCGGACTACGGTAACAAAATAAGATGCGATCTAAACGAACCTTTAGCGAACTGAACTAAAGAGCGCTGAAGGGACCGAATATGTCAATTGTAGTCGCTAACATTGCTTAGCTCTGTAATTCGCGGTGTGAATATATGAAAAGAGTATAAACGATATTCGCCTGCCCCCCAGTCTAGAAGTCTAAACTGCGTTTGACTTACTTGTATAACATAAAATCGCCACTCGGTAGCGTTTTATCCTCCCGCTCGTCCGCTCCCCGTGTGGCCTGCGCCTCAAGGGATGGAATCGCTGTAAGTATATTAACAAAATTTAGTTGCAACAGTTAATACAGAATATCATCAGCACGCCCAGCAGGACTCACGTCCAGATCGACTCAACTCAATTAACCCAGGCATTCTATATTCGATCTATCTGTCGCAGGCATTTTGTATGATTCCTCCGTTTACATACGGCGTCGTCAGTTTACAAACGCTCGCGGTTATGTAATATGCCGAAGGCAAAATGACAACTCGTACGATTGTTATGCGCGACTGTAATAAGTAACTAAATACTTAGGTTATGTTAGGTTCTCTTTTGACCCTTAATCCGAAAATAGGAGCCCTGCGAAGCAGGGCTCCGTCAACCTTAGTTTATTAAACTAGTGAAATAAGTGAAATTATTAGTGTGAAGAATGTGGAAGTTGGCAGTGCCATACACACCGATGTTCAACCAACGTCGAAATTATAACAATAGTACGAGTCGTCATTTTGTATTCGGCATATTACATAACCGCGAGCGTTTGTAAACTGACGACGCCGTATGTAAACGGCGGAATCATACAAAATGCCTGCGACGTATCCATTTTTTTGAGATTTTAGATTCGTTTTTGACATCAGCTCCATACAAAATATGTCAAACACGAATCTCGAATCTCAAAATTCAAGGATAGATCAAATATTGAAACCGGCCGTAAGTTTACGCTCTGGTTATAGCATAGATATTTATTTATAGAGATGTTTTTCTTATTTGTGCTTTTAAGACAAACTTTCTGCGACCCAAATTGCCGCTTGGCGGCGTAACAGTCACGTGAGTGTCAGTGCAACAGCTGTCTATTTCTTACGCCAAAGCAATGCAAGACCATAGAGAAGACAGATGGCGAAAGACCCTAGCGCCGCCAACAGCGCCAACTACGACCTACACTAATGACAACCGTCAATACGCCAACTTTAATCGGCACATGACATCCTTAAGAAATAAGCTTCTTTAATGTAAATCATCTGTATTCATTGGTTATAGTATAGGTCGGTTCATGAAAGATGACCACAAATGGCGGCCGTCGAGTTTGTCACCTCGTCACGGCAGTGCCAAATTAATTAATTAAAGATAAGTTAAATACGAAGAAAATACTACGATTAAAAAAATTATTGACTGCCTTGTTGGTCTTGCGGCATAAATGTGCGCGTGAGATTGGGAGGTCTCGGGTTCAATTCCCGGGTCGGGCAAAGTGTTATTGGGTTTTTCCGTTAAGAAATTCTCAGTAGCAGCACAGTCTGGTAATGTGCCCGGTACGGCAATAGGCTCGCCCCCTATTACGTGGATCTAAAAATTCATGGCGAAACGTGGGTGTAATATTACACCTCTGCCTACCGCTTCGGGGATACAGGCGTGAGACTATAAAAAAAAATACTACGGCATTTTGAACTGCCTTTTTAGGGTTCCGTACCTAAAAGGTAAAAAACGGGACCCTATTACTAAGCCTCCGCTGTCTGTCTGTCTGCCCGTCTGTCTGTCACCAGGCTGTATCTCATAAACCGTGATAGCTAGAAAGCTGAAATTTTCACAAATTATGTATTTCGGTTGCCGCTATAGGTAACAACAAATCCTAAAAATGAAAAAGAAATAAAATATTAAGGGGAGCCTCCCCATACAAGAAACATGTTTTTTTTTTATTTTTCGCTCAAAATTACTAACTGTAACAGGTAGACGCTTTAAATTTTCACAGAATATATAGTTGTATATTATTACCTTTCAAAATAAATAATTAAATAAAAAAAAGTTAATAATAAAGGGGGGCTCCCCTACAAGAAACGTAATTTTTAAGCAATTTGTTACTCGATCTTAATAAACAGGTAGAAACTTAAAAAGTATTTAAGTATACATACAACGAACGTGATTTTCTTTTATAGATGATAGTATGGAACCCTTCTTGCGCGAGTCCGAGTCGCACTTGCCCAATTTTTATAGATAATTTTGTCTCTTAGTCCTGAAAATAAAATGGAAAGAGAATCCCATTCATTGTCATAGGCGGCTAATTCCCTCTTGTGACCTTGTTCGCCTAAGTGATCTGTGACCGAGAACTATAATATTAAATGAAGCTTGAGATAGTGAAAACACAACACATATTCTTAGAAAATAACTTTATTAAACATAATTCGCAGTCATGAATAAGCTTACAGTTACAAACTTCAGGCACACTGGGGTTCACTTATACTTAGGAGATACAACAACCGGTGGGTTACATGAAGGTAATCTTCGTCCGCACTTGGTTCACCTGCCATACGTTCAAGTTCTCGTACTCTTCGATGCAGGCATCCACCTGAAAAGGTAGTTGAGTGTAAGTAAAACACATCACAAGAAAAGTCTTTGAAACAGCGGATACAATGAATGGATAGCCTAGTATTACAGATTTGAGTATGTACGCATATAGCAAACTCAAATCTGCATTTCTTCGGCATAACACAATTTGTGTCAAAGACGTGAAGTAAGTTATTCTTTCTTTCTTCTTGTCTGTGTAAGAGTGTGACTAACTCTGGTGCCGGAGTTTTTAGATCGCCCGTAGGCCTCCAACATGACCTAATGAGTTTTTTCCTAAAGCAAGAACTGAAAACGACAGCTTTACGTGCCTTCCGAAGCAAATGAGCGCTCTGACGTAAATACCTGTGCAACAGTTGCTTAACTTTGCCACTGGCGCTACAAATTTATGCTAATAATACATAATATGGTTACCTGGTCGGGTTTGAAGCCCTTGTCTACGCAGCGCTCGATAACATCGGCAATCTTGACAGTCTGGTTAGAGCCCGCCAGGTCGCGCACTATTGCGAAGATTCGATCCGTTGAACTTATACCCCTGCAAGCAAACAAAATAAACATAAGCACCAATCGTAGGGTAGAAATGACTTGAAAATTTTGAACTCAGTTGTCATTACACTTCTATCTTCTTTAGATATTTGAAACTGGAATTAAAGCTATTGTGGGTTACGAAATTAGAGCATTGAACATTACCTTTGAACATTTTCATCGACCGGCGCAAGAGATTGCTTTGACATTTCGACGAGACGAATCGCTTCTGATACATCCTCCTTTTCAACTACGTCGGATAATCTGTCAACAAATATTATTATCTACAGTCATGCGTAATTGCACAGCACAAATGCATAATTAAACTCATAATTAGAATAACTGTCTGATTGTATAAAATACTATACTAGAGGGCGCCAGCAGCTACGCCTGCATTTTTTTAAATTTACCCGTTTTGGCCGATCCCGTGGGAATTTCGGGAAATCCCTTCTTAATGCACCCTTACGGTCCCCAAGGAACATACATGCCAAATTTCAGCTTCCTGCGCCTTATAGTTTCGGCTGTAGCGTGTCTGTCAGTCAGTCAGTAACGCAAGGATTTTATATATTAAGATAGGCACGCTTTGACATAAGTATTCATAACCTAGATATTAGTATTTAACTTTAATATTTGGTATTCTTAAGTTTCCTAATAAGTGTTAGGCTCACTTGCCAAGGTTCGTGGTTTTGCGGACGGACGCGCACCAAGAAAGTTCTACCCACTCACAGAATATAAAGCAACAGTTGTGTATCGTTCGGTGATTGAGAGTGCCGGAGGACCCATTCCCTTTTTCTTCTCTTTCACCCTGCGTGTCCTCCTATTCCTTTTCTCATTTAGGTCGGCAACGCCTTTGTGACTCCTCTGGGGTAGCGAGAGTCCATGGGCGACCGTAACGGCTTACCATCAGGCGATCCGTCTGTTCGTTTACCTATAGGAATATATTTGAGCGAGTATGGTGCAGCAGTGTGCGTTACCTGAGTCGTGCGAGTGCGGTGGACAGTCGCAGTATGGCGAGCAGGTTCCGCGCTGATGTGAACGTCACGTCACGAGCGTTACGCGCCTCGCGTCGCAGCTCCACGTATGACGCTGGTGAATATATATACACAATAAGTATTACTTCTGTATTGTATACTGTTTTTGATATAGGTCCCAACACTAAAGTCAAAATCTTAAGTAAAGTTCAAATTTATATGCACAGCGTGACCAAATGCTGAGTGACTGACTAGCAATAATCATTGTCATAGACCTTTCATGATCAGTACAAACCTTCAAAATGTTTGAAATTGGGGCAACATTGTCAAAGACATCAAGATTTTGTGAGAGATAAGGCGATAGCACACGCATTGGGTATGTGTGAAATAAATTGAAGGATTTGATTCTCCATCCTTTGACTATGGCCTTACATTTTACGGCGCCTGGTGAAAATTAGGTGCCTTTGAATAAATGGACTATACGTAGCAGTACTAACACACGATGTAGTCGGCGAGGTGCGTGGGCACGGCGGGTTGCTTGCGTTTGGTGAGCGCCACGTAGCGCCGCACCAGACGCATGGGCAGGGCGCGGACAGACGTGGGAGGCTGGGTCGAGTGCTGGTGCACGTACGCGATGTGCTTCGCCAGCTCCAAATCCTTCTCACTATAAACAACATATAGTCAGTTATCGTCGTAGTTGATTAAAAATTGAATAAATATGTCACACTTTATATATTTGGGTGTCTGACAATCGTGAATACAGCGCGCGGACTGCTGTTATTTTTGTGTGCATCTGTCGCTGTGGCAGCACGTGGAGAGAGTGGCGCGCGACCTGCGCATTAGTTAAATCTGGACACACTGTTACGGCCGCCGCGCGCCGCACAATATAGCGAGGCCCAACGCAGAGCATGCAAGCGGTGCATGCAGATGCAAGAGTAGTCGGTTCGATCCGCTCGGGAATTTTATCGTTGCAATAATTGCTTTTGCACATTATGTAAATGAGGAGGGAAGTTTTAGTTTTGAAGTTATTCTACAGTCCCGACAACCGCAAGCATTGCGCGGGGACACAACATTACACATAGTCCACATTACCGGTTAGGCTTGTCCTGTATGAGCCAGAGCAGGTCGAAGCGCGAGAGCAGGGCGGCGGGCAGCTGTATGTTCTGCTCGATGGTGCGCTTGGGGTTGTAGCGCCCGTACGCGGGGTTCGCCGCCGCCAGGATCGACACGCGCGCGTTCAGGCACGTCATTATACCCGCCTGCAACATGCAACATATGAGCCTCATTAGATGGGCTAATTTGGAAAATATTTTACAAAAAATAAAACATGCTCTGAATAACTATTTCAATCAATCCCACCGCCTCCCTTCCTCTTCAGAACAACATAGTCCAGGCTAAGGTGCCACTCTTACACGGTTGAACAGATACAGTCTCCGAAACAGTTCGGTGCCTCTGATCTTTGCCGAAACATAATGACGTAAAGCTCATTTCCTGCCCTCGTGTTCCCTTCTACTTATGATCCAAGGTCCTTTTAGCGGGACGTGAAAAAGCTATTCTCTAGACCATCAAAATAAGGGCCATCATGCCATTATTATTTGTATGTTATTGCCATAATGACTTTTACTATGGAACTTCATGACTGCTTAAGATCAGGCGGCATAGGGTCATTTCAATGGGCGACAACAAAAAAGTAGGTAAGTAAGTATGTAATAAAATTTAGACCGCATTTGGTCACTTTTTAGCTTACGCTGGAACTTAAGGCATTAACGATTATGTAATAGTGGCGTTACCTTCATAAATGGTACGTCAAACTTCATTATTAGTCTCAAGTAGCAAAGATAGTATTCTTGATCAAAATTTATAAATATTCATAAACAGCTGTTTACTGTACAGGAATTTAAACTTATAAATAAATAATAAATACCATATTTTGTACTTGTTGAACAATTTTCAATATGCCTCTTTTCACGAATATTCAGTCAGAGGTTATGATACAAGTATAATTAACCTTGGCGATACTGATGGTCTGCTGCTCCATGACCTCGTGTATGGCGGTGCGGTCGTTCTCGGCCATCTTGTCGAACTCGTCGATGCAGCACACGCCCTGGTCCGCCAGCACCAACGCGCCGCCTTCTAACATCATCTCACCCGTGAATGGGTCCTGGACAACGAGAAATTCAATTAGTAAATATTCAACACTTTTTTAAGACAACTAGGAATAGTTCCAGTGTCGGGTCTTTACAATATTCAATGAACGGACACAAAGTACACCCAGACTTGAAACAAAGATATGTGGATACACAGAATACTGTCTCTCGCAGACAGTGACAAACCTTGCAGTGTCATGTGGAGTGGTGACTTTAATAAAAACTCCAGATTCTATGTGACTACTTGCATGGCATTTATATTGGAGCGATGCCGTGGTAAAACACGTAAAACAGTGCCAATTTTTGTCTCAAAACAAGAATCGTTAGGCCATATCAGAGATCTTCAGTCTATAAACCATGTCCAGATTTGACCGCACACTCACACGGCACAAACACAAAAAGTAACGTGTTAACTTGTGATAAGTTACCTTCATAACAGCAGCGGTGAGTCCAACGCCGGAGGAGCCGCGTCCGGTGGTGTACTGGCTGCGCGGCGCCAGGCGGTCGATGTAGTGCAATAGTTGGGACTTGTGATAAGTTACCTTCATAACAGCAGCGGTGAGTCCAACGCCGGAGGAGCCGCGTCCGGTGGTGTACTGGCTGCGCGGCGCCAGGCGGTCGATGTAGTGCAATAGTTGGGACTTGTGATAAGTTACCTTCATAACAGCAGCGGTGAGTCCAACGCCGGAGGAGCCGCGTCCGGTGGTGTACTGGCTGCGCGGCGCCAGGCGGTCGATGTAGTGCAATAGTTGGGACTTGTGATAAGTTACCTTCATAACAGCAGCGGTGAGTCCAACGCCGGAGGAGCCGCGTCCGGTGGTGTACTGGCTGCGCGGCGCCAGGCGGTCATGTAGTGCAATAGTTGGGACTTGTGATAAGTTACCTTCATAACAGCAGCGGTGAGTCCAACGCCGGAGGAGCCGCGTCCGGTGGTGTACTGGCTGCGCGGCGCCAGGCGGTCATGTAGTGCAATAGTTGGGACTTGTGATAAGTTACCTTCATAACAGCAGCGGTGAGTCCAACGCCGGAGGAGCCGCGTCCGGTGGTGTACTGGCTGCGCGGCGCCAGGCGGTCGATGTAGTGCAATAGTTGGGACTTGTGATAAGTTACCTTCATAACAGCAGCGGTGAGTCCAACGCCGGAGGAGCCGCGTCCGGTGGTGTACTGGCTGCGCGGCGCCAGGCGGTCGATGTAGTGCAATAGTTGGGACTTGTGATAAGTTACCTTCATAACAGCAGCGGTGAGTCCAACGCCGGAGGAGCCGCGTCCGGTGGTGTACTGGCTGCGCGGCGCCAGGCGGTCGATGTAGTGCAATAGTTGGGACTTGTGATAAGTTACCTTCATAACAGCAGCGGTGAGTCCAACGCCGGAGGAGCCGCGTCCGGTGGTGTACTGGCTGCGCGGCGCCAGGCGGTCATGTAGTGCAATAGTTGGGACTTGTGATAAGTTACCTTCATAACAGCAGCGGTGAGTCCAACGCCGGAGGAGCCGCGTCCGGTGGTGTACTGGCTGCGCGGCGCCAGGCGGTCATGTAGTGCAATAGTTGGGACTTGTGATAAGTTACCTTCATAACAGCAGCGGTGAGTCCAACGCCGGAGGAGCCGCGTCCGGTGGTGTACTGGCTGCGCGGCGCCAGGCGGTCGATGTAGTGCAATAGTTGGGACTTGTGATAAGTTACCTTCATAACAGCAGCGGTGAGTCCAACGCCGGAGGAGCCGCGTCCGGTGGTGTACTGGCTGCGCGGCGCCAGGCGGTCATGTAGTGCAATAGTTGGGACTTGTGATAAGTTACCTTCATAACAGCAGCGGTGAGTCCAACGCCGGAGGAGCCGCGTCCGGTGGTGTACTGGCTGCGCGGCGCCAGGCGGTCATGTAGTGCAATAGTTGGGACTTGTGATAAGTTACCTTCATAACAGCAGCGGTGAGTCCAACGCCGGAGGAGCCGCGTCCGGTGGTGTACTGGCTGCGCGGCGCCAGGCGGTCATGTAGTGCAATAGTTGGGACTTGTGATAAGTTACCTTCATAACAGCAGCGGTGAGTCCAACGCCGGAGGAGCCGCGTCCGGTGGTGTACTGGCTGCGCGGCGCCAGGCGGTCGATGTAGTGCAATAGTTGGGACTTGTGATAAGTTACCTTCATAACAGCAGCGGTGAGTCCAACGCCGGAGGAGCCGCGTCCGGTGGTGTACTGGCTGCGCGGCGCCAGGCGGTCATGTAGTGCAATAGTTGGGACTTGTGATAAGTTACCTTCATAACAGCAGCGGTGAGTCCAACGCCGGAGGAGCCGCGTCCGGTGGTGTACTGGCTGCGCGGCGCCAGGCGGTCGATGTAGTGCAATAGTTGGGACTTGTGATAAGTTACCTTCATAACAGCAGCGGTGAGTCCAACGCCGGAGGAGCCGCGTCCGGTGGTGTACTGGCTGCGCGGCGCCAGGCGGTCGATGTAGTGCAATAGTTGGGACTTGTGATAAGTTACCTTCATAACAGCAGCGGTGAGTCCAACGCCGGAGGAGCCGCGTCCGGTGGTGTACTGGCTGCGCGGCGCCAGGCGGTCATGTAGTGCAATAGTTGGGACTTGTGATAAGTTACCTTCATAACAGCAGCGGTGAGTCCAACGCCGGAGGAGCCGCGTCCGGTGGTGTACTGGCTGCGCGGCGCCAGGCGGTCATGTAGTGCAATAGTTGGGACTTGTGATAAGTTACCTTCATAACAGCAGCGGTGAGTCCAACGCCGGAGGAGCCGCGTCCGGTGGTGTACTGGCTGCGCGGCGCCAGGCGGTCGATGTAGTGCAATAGTTGGGACTTGTGATAAGTTACCTTCATAACAGCAGCGGTGAGTCCAACGCCGGAGGAGCCGCGTCCGGTGGTGTACTGGCTGCGCGGCGCCAGGCGGTCGATGTAGTGCAATAGTTGGGACTTGTGATAAGTTACCTTCATAACAGCAGCGGTGAGTCCAACGCCGGAGGAGCCGCGTCCGGTGGTGTACTGGCTGCGCGGCGCCAGGCGGTCGATGTAGTGCAATAGTTGGGACTTGTGATAAGTTACCTTCATAACAGCAGCGGTGAGTCCAACGCCGGAGGAGCCGCGTCCGGTGGTGTACTGGCTGCGCGGCGCCAGGCGGTCATGTAGTGCAATAGTTGGGACTTGTGATAAGTTACCTTCATAACAGCAGCGGTGAGTCCAACGCCGGAGGAGCCGCGTCCGGTGGTGTACTGGCTGCGCGGCGCCAGGCGGTCTATGTAGTGCAATAGTTGGGACTTGTGATAAGTTACCTTCATAACAGCAGCGGTGAGTCCAACGCCGGAGGAGCCGCGTCCGGTGGTGTACTGGCTGCGCGGCGCCAGGCGGTCATGTAGTGCAATAGTTGGGACTTGTGATAAGTTACCTTCATAACAGCAGCGGTGAGTCCAACGCCGGAGGAGCCGCGTCCGGTGGTGTACTGGCTGCGCGGCGCCAGGCGGTCATGTAGTGCAATAGTTGGGACTTGTGATAAGTTACCTTCATAACAGCAGCGGTGAGTCCAACGCCGGAGGAGCCGCGTCCGGTGGTGTACTGGCTGCGCGGCGCCAGGCGGTCGATGTAGTGCAATAGTTGGGACTTGTGATAAGTTACCTTCATAACAGCAGCGGTGAGTCCAACGCCGGAGGAGCCGCGTCCGGTGGTGTACTGGCTGCGCGGCGCCAGGCGGTCGATGTAGTGCAATAGTTGGGACTTGTGATAAGTTACCTTCATAACAGCAGCGGTGAGTCCAACGCCGGAGGAGCCGCGTCCGGTGGTGTACTGGCTGCGCGGCGCCAGGCGGTCGATGTAGTGCAATAGTTGGGACTTGTGATAAGTTACCTTCATAACAGCAGCGGTGAGTCCAACGCCGGAGGAGCCGCGTCCGGTGGTGTACTGGCTGCGCGGCGCCAGGCGGTCGATGTAGTGCAATAGTTGGGACTTGTGATAAGTTACCTTCATAACAGCAGCGGTGAGTCCAACGCCGGAGGAGCCGCGTCCGGTGGTGTACTGGCTGCGCGGCGCCAGGCGGTCGATGTAGTGCAGCAGTTGGGACTTGGCCACGCCCGGGTCACCCATCAGGCAGATGTTTATGTTGCCACGGATCTTCATGCCGTTCGGACGTCTGAAAAACGACGTTCAATCATATAGTTGAGTTTAGTCACTGATATTGCGTAACTGTGTGAGTGATGTCGTCGATTCGCTCAGTGTTGTGGTTGTGGATAGGTAAAGGATAAGGTAGAAGAAAAATGGGAATGAAAGCATAGCCTACTTGTCAACGCCTCCAACTAGCAGCAGCAGCAGCGCCTTCTTGACGTCCTCGTGTCCGTAGATCTCGGGCGCCAGGCTGCGGGCCATGCGGGAGTACAGGTCCTCGTCCGCCAACTCTGCCAGCTCCTCCTCTGTTAGTGCCTCCGCCATCTCGCTCTCGTCGCTCTGGTTTAGACATGTCACCGACTAGAAGGACAAATTATATCATTTATTGCGTGATTTTCAGTAAAAGAGCTCTTGTTAAACTAAAAAAGAAACTTCAAAATCTTAAGTATTTTTATGTGTTGCAGCGAACAGCGACAATACACCGACAGTGTTACTGCTACAATAGAGCATCAAGTGACGCGTCAGACTCACGTGTGCCTCTAGATAGGTGTCGGAGAGCAGGCCCTGTATGATCTGTCGGAAGCCGGCGGAGAGCAGCGGCAGGAACACGCCGGTGACGGCCACGTGGTCGCCGGGCTGTGCGCGCCGCGTCACCTCGCCGCGGCAGTACACCGACAGCTGACGAGGGATGTGGCCCACCGGCACCTGGTCTGACTAAAGCACAAACACACATGATTAGTGTGTAGTAAGAATAAGTACCAGCTAAGAATCAAACAAAAATTATTGTCCTAGCATTATCCTGGTTGCATCCTATTTTTGGAATATGTTTGGCTTACTGGTACAACCAGATTCGAGATAATATTAGGCTTACTACAACATGATCTTGTGAGTAGCCCCAAAACACCTACAGGTGAGTCTCACATTCCTTTGTCGACCCTGACTTGGTCCTTTGACACACATCCTGCAAATCGTAAAGTAGCACAGCAAGACAGCTGGCAAACTATTTCCACTACTTCACCATGAAACAAAAGTGATATTATCTCACATGCTCCTGTATCTTGAGCTCCTGGAACTTCTGGAAGCGCGAGCCTCGTGTCTGCAGGTGCAGTTGCCCCGCCGTCTTGTTGAGGCGGCAGTCGTCGGCCGAGCACGCGGCGGGCGGCGTGAACTGCAGCGCGCGGACCGGCTGGTATGTCTCCGCGCCGCACGCCGAGCACGAATATGTGGCCACTACTAGTAGGGGCTTCACGTCTGTGCAGCGGGTCACGATGCCTGCCAAGTACACACCCAATGATGATAATTCCTTGTTGAACAATCAACTATGTAACAACACCAATAAATTACATATATGGGTATAATATGGGTGCATAGGGTTCCCACCAAGAACTTAGGGTCCCAAGCCAACCTCACCTGCAAGTGGTGCACCTGCCGATCAACGGACGAGGCTCTGGCAAACAAAATGTCCCAATAAGCGGCAATAGGCTCGCCACCTATTACGTGGGATCAAAACACTGGCGAAAACTGGGCGTTTAATATGCCTCTGCCAACCCCTTCGGGGAAACAGGCGTGAGTCTATGTAGGTATGTATGTATGTATGCAATAAATTACAAGTGTTTCAAAAACTCTAGCAATAATAAATATCACCCCCCTTTGACAGATGGTATCATGAATCATCATCTTCTTGCAGAGGCCCTAATTTAATTAGAGTTGATGCAGTGTGTCCTTCACTTTCTTCTCTGTCCCCTGATATCTGATAATTTTTCTCCTTCATATCCACCCTCACATAATCCATAAATTTTTCCTGCCTGCCTTCTCATCCTTCTACCTTCATATTCATCATGTTTACCTACATACATGAGCAACTGAAAGTCTATTACTATCAGCACTCTACAAAGCTTTAGCCCCTTGTATACTAAAGAGCAGAAGATAACAAACTGCATAAGATAATTTATTTTGAATGTCTAGTATTCTAGCATAAACTCTACTCTTTTACTTGAAATATCTGACTCACCTCTTAGTGTGACCAGTTTCCCAATGTGTTCAGCCTTTACTTCTCTGATTGGAAGAGACTTGGATGTAGACAGATCCTTGAAGTACACCTCACTACAAATTAAAACATGAATATTACGCATTCTCAAACAGTACTACTTTTTTAAAAGCTAAAGAGTTTTTTATCTATCTAGAACTATGTCAGATTTGAACATTGATTGTTGTATGTGATGGCCACATACACAAGGAAGGCTTTATGCTATGTGAGATCAACTGCACAATAAGGCAATGAGCATGAGCAAAATATTATATACTGGGCAAGTGATACAATACATCAATTCATTTGATGAGGTACGCGAAGCAACAGTGCACAGCTAGCTATCTACATTATTGGCACAAATTCATAGACATATGTAGTGAGAAGTAGCCTGTGCCCAGCAGTGGGACAGTTCATATACAGAGCTGGTGATGATGATGATATGTATGCATTACTTACAATCGTCTGATAAGTTCTGGTGGGTATCTGTTGCGAGGATCCCTCTGTTCTCCAGGAATCCTGTGGTTCCTTGCTTCCAACATGATCCTGTGCTCAATGTACACATCCAGAGAATCTTTTGCAACTACCTACAATGCAAATGGAACAAGTGAATTATTTTAACAAATTACAATAAATCTACACTGATTGCAATCTATACAATACAGAGACATGTGCATTCAATAAAAAAAAACTCTAGGGTGTTATTTGAAATGTTTGTGAAATGATTAAACCCTAGAGTGTAGTCATAAAAAAAAGATAAAGCAAAAAAGGATAAACATTATCCTTAACATAAAAATTATGATCACAATAAGTAATACCTCTTTGTGTTTGTAATCGGGCAGCATTTCATAGACAACATCAGACACCATGTTAGTGTAACGCCTGGTGTTCTGTCTCACAGCCTCCGTAAGATCCTCATTTGACTCATTCAAGTCATCCAGCTCCACAATAAATGCAGTCTGCAAAAATAATCATATAGACAATATTTGGTAAATAATGGACAATACTTGATGGACTATTTATCCTGAGTTTTTACAACAGATATAAATTGGTTGTAAAGTGGTGTCTGCAAAGAATACTTGTAAATAATGATTTACAACCATTGTCAATTACAAATTGTAGAATGTGGCTTGAAATTGAATTAATAATGTATCCGGTAGCGATAAACAGAGAAGGCCTCTTGACTCCCAGAGCGTCAAAAGAGTTACAAATGTGAGATTCTTAATCATAAACAATGAAAATCAACAATTGCAGCTTCTGGTAAACTTATTGTAGGTACATATTAGGAAATAATTTAATCAAAGCACACAAGAAACTTCTTTATCATCATCAGCCCATAACAGTCTGCTGCTGGACAAGGCCGCTCCTTTGAATGGAGGAATTGGCCTACTATACCACACTGGCCAAACGGGTTGGTATAGAGTTTGTATCAAGTTTTCCTTCTCTTACAGTGCTGTTCTATGCATAATATGCTCTCTCTGCCGGCTCTTACGACACCCATGATATGGGTTGGTGACAATCCGTATTCTTTATCCGTCACCACACCGACATTACTTCTTAGATAACCTAAAATTCATACCTGTTCTCTATGTGCAACCCTTGTGAGTTGCTCAGAATATTTGAAATTCTTATTTCCTTCATCGTCAGTTTGGCAGAAATCCACGAAGAAATTTTTGAATGCCTCTGAAACATCGATAAGAGATAAAGTTTAGACGCAACACAAACAAAATGTAAAACTCTCAGGTTGCTACGCTATACATACCTTTATCAGCTGCATAATCACGCATAGCCATTTTTATAACGTTAATCGGTTGAGTGTAACTAGAAAGAAAGATAAATTTAACAGATTTCGTATGTAGTGAAAGAATTGAAAATTGTTGAATAATAACCGCTTGCCCGCGGTTCCAAATACATTTGACAGACGACAGTTCAGCTAAATTGGCGCCAAAACAATGTTTACAGGGAAGTATTGCCAGTTGCATAAAAATATTACGTTTTACCATAGACAACGATGTTAAGTAGAGCCATTATTTCATTCGACTAATAATCCATCGGCACGAAGGCTATCTGTGCTCTTGTTACGGAGTGGCTGTTTTCCACCAAGGCTGCAAGGGTCAAAAAGAGCACTTCTGTGTAAATTTAGCATGAATTTGTTCGGAAACTATTCATCTGACTAATATCCGTAACGAAGCTAGGGATAGGCAGCTAATCCGCTTATGTGTAGATAGATAGACCTTAACGGTTTAATTTCGTTTACACACATGTGAGCTGAGACATCACTAAAAAGAATAACACTGAATAACACATTCACATCCCTTCCGTTTTGTTTTGCCGCCAACATACGTCAATCAAAAGTATTTTTACGACTTTCGCTGTTCGCAGAATTTTTGTAGTTGTAGTAAATAGAAACTGTAAATGTGTTTATAGGTAAATAAAATCAAAACGGGACTATGGCGGATTCTTTAGGTAGGAGAATCTTTATGTTTATCGCAATAGATGTTTGTTCTGGACTGCAGTTAGTATATTATCTACATTTGTATCTGAAATGTAACCTTTGTTTTTAGCGGCTCAACGAGCTAAACGGCAAAAAGTCGACAAACATGGGCGTATGTCGGCCTTTGAAAGACTGAAACAACTGAAAGGCAAAGGTGTCAAGAACAAATACGATGTGGATGACTTGGAGAACGTGTACGATACCGTCGATGAGAAGGAATACACTGAACGTGTCCTGCAACGACAAGAGGACGATTGGATCGACGATGATGGTAAGCTATACAGCAATAATTGCACTTGTGATATTTAAAAGGATCAGAGAGAGAGAGAGATAACAGAGTCAAGTCTTCACCATGCAACAAGTGCCTTGATAATCTAATTATTAGTAGCAGCCCGCCCTGGCTTCGCACAGGTCGACATTTGTTTTTTAAATATCCAATATTATCGATCGCATCAGGATAGTCTCGTCCCGACAGAATATTGGTGTGCGAGCGGTGAAGTCATTATCTGAGGCAGTATTTTAATTTTGCTACATCTTTTAAATCATCTGTAAAAGACAATTTCTATGAGCATTAAATACACAACATATCTAGCGTATTTAATTGGTTAAGAAGTAATACTGCATTGCTAAAAATAGCTTCATAATATGTAGCTGCATAAAAATGGTTTCCTAAGGAGATAGACCTATGCTATTGCAGACGTTTTTGTAGCTAATAATGAGTACTTAAATAATGTAGTACATTATTTAGTCTTAGCAGCGCACACCATGAAAGACATTTTCTGGAAAATTTTCTTACACCTTGGGTTACATTATTGAGGTTATTGTAGGGATCCCTATTACTCTCTAGAAATAAATATAGCCTATGTTCCTCAGGGATAATGTTGCATTATAACGGTGAAAGAAGTTTTTAAATCTGTCCAGTACTTTTTTAGTTTATTCGTAAAAAATACTAATCTTTCCTCTTTATAATATTAGTAAAGACAACAAATTTTAGGTGCATTCTTATAAACTTTCTTGGCTCTGTTTCATACATCTGCCTTTTTTATTATTTTTTATAACTTGTATTAGCATTAGAACATTTACTAATGAATCACTCTATAACACATACCTATTGCAGATGGGACTGGCTATGTTGAAGATGGCAGAGAAATATTTGATGATGATGAGATTGATGACTCATATGTGGCATCTAATAGTAAGGAGTCAGGCCGGGGACAGAAGAGAAAAGCTAGAGTGGCACCCCAGGCTTCTGCTAAAGGAAACATTAGAAACTTGTTGGGCTCTATGCCTACCAAGAAGAAAGAGGTAATTCTACTTTATTATAATTATATTAAATCCATTGATCCATGTGCATGTCACATAGCTCCTAAACATCTGACTGAATTTGAATAAATCATTATTAACAATCCAAGTAGATCCTGTATGGGGTGCTGTCACCAAACTTGATTTGCAGGTCAGCCAGGATGTTGGTACTAGGTCTACTAGTTATTAATTATTGTTGATACACACATACAGTACTTTTAATTGATATAGTAAGAAATTGGTATACTAGAATAAGCTCTAAGTATTCCCATCACATTTAAAACAGTATCAAATATGGTTGTGATAAATGTGTTATTATTATTCTTATTTTTAATTCCACCTGCTGTGCATTGGTACTAATTGCTCTTATGCACTTTACATTAAAGGATGTAAAAATATCAGAAGACAACATTCTGTCAGACATCATGTCAGACTTGGATGGCAATGCATCAGCGGCTGCAGTGAAACCTAAGCCAGTGGTGACTAAGGCTAACATAGTGGAGTCCAGCAAGAGAGATGCACAGAACTACTTCAAGAGTCTGTCTTCTGCTGTCAAGAAGCCTACCACCACTTTACTCACTAAGGAACAACCAGTTGTCAAACGAGAAAATGTAAGTTATTAGTGTTCAGAGTTCAATAAAAATATAAGAATTCATCATACAATTTTTTGAACATATCATAATAAGTTAAAAAAAATCTTTAGTGTTATAAGAGTTGTCTATTTGTATCTGTGATATATCTTTAGAAAATAGCCTAGGTTGAAACCATGAAAACAAGTAGAATTTTAGAGAAGTTTAGACTTACTACTGTGATCTATCTTTTGGCAAATATTAAATACTAACATTTTCTACACTAATACAACTTTCATGCCATTTTTTAAGCTTGCATTACTATTTGGTGGCATATCTTACTTTTGTTCATCTTTATGCAAAATGTATGTAAAGCATCTGCTAGTAAATTGTGGCAACCAGTCTCTTCTGCCCAGTCCTCTCTCCAGAATCAAATTTAAATTAATAAAAACCCTTCATAGATGGTTCAAAATAGTGTAATTGCCTGTGGTCTTATAAAGTCTGTTAATTTGTAGAAAGAGAATCTTGTCACAATCAAAGAGCCAGCCCAAAAGGTGGCAGAGAATGGTGAAACATCAAAGCCTGTTGAGAAACCAGTTCTCAAGAAACCTGAATGGAAAATAGACAAGGAGATAAAACAAGAAATTGAAGACTCAGCCACACAAGACATTGAGGAATTTCAGACACAAGGCATTGATTTTGATGATGACTTCAGTAATGATGCTGTTGCTACACCAAAGCCTGCTGAGGTTAAAAAAGAGGATATACCAAGTACAGCTGAAACTATTACAGATGTAGCAGAAGAGTTCTTGAATGAGGACTTTGAGATTTTCTCAGGAAAGAAAGAAAGCCCTAAAGAACTGAAACCTCTTACAAGTACTTGGCCAGACCAAATGTGTGACAACCAAGTAGTTACCAATGTCCAAGTGGATGGTCAGTTGCCATTGCTGACTAATGAGAATGGAGAAAAGGTTATGAAGTTCTATTGGCTAGATGCTTGGGAGGACAGATTTGTCAAGCCAGGGGTTGTGTATATGTTTGGCAAGGTGTATGTGAACCCGTCTAATAAAAAGGAAGGAGCTGTGTCCTGTTGTCTGGTTGTTAAGAATGTGAACAGACAGATATTTCTCTTGCCTAGAGAATATGTAAGTATTGAATGCACCTGGTTAATGCTGTATTTATTTATCTATTACTTCATAAAAATAATCATTGATTGACAGATAGACACACTGACTGTACTTGTTTTACCCACATAAGATTCCCATTCTACTTAATTTAATTGCTTAGATACTTTGCCAATGGATTGTGAATATACTGTTGCCTTTGTAAAACTTAAAATCTATCTGTGGAGAGAACCTTAGAGGAGCCTGTCCCCAGACATCTTTCAGTAAATTAAATATTGGACTGTTTATTTTTACAAAGCATACAATAAAGTACCCGAAGAATATTGTTATGAAATAACATATTGTCATATGGTTTTTCTAGAAACTGGATCCAGTAACATTAGAGCCAACAGATGACGAGGTGACAATGATGGATATGTACCAGGAGTTTAACAGCTTGGTGGCGAGCGAGCTCGGCCTCAAGGAGTTCAAGTCGCGCAAGGTCACTAAGAACTACTGCTTCAACCTACCCGACATACCCGCACAGTCTGACTACCTGGAAGTTAGATACTCTGTGAGTATACTAGATGTTATGTACTAGAAGTAACATATTTGCTTTCTGCAAATAATTCATCCCAACTAATTCATTGTTAGTGTGCTAACTTGGTAGGACATTATCTGAACTGCATACTTCAATTGTATAATCTTCACCATTCTACCAACAGGCATCATTCCCACCGCCTCCAAAGGACAAGAAATATCTGACATTCTCCCACCAGTTTGGGACCAACACATCATCCTTGGAGACCTTTCTCCTGGAGAGGAAGATCAAGGGTCCTTGCTGGCTGGAGGTGAAGTGCCCTGAACAGGTGCAGGCTAAGACGTCGTGGTGCAAGCTCGAGGCCGCCTGCGAGAAGACGGACCACATCAGCGTCATCAGAAACGATACTGATCTGGAGCCACCGCCGATTGTCGTTGCTACAGTAAGTTGCTTGGTTTTAGTTTAGTTTAATTTTAGTGTAAGGCTTCTCATCTTTTGGCCTGCGACCAAAGAAGTCGCGCTTGTGCCAACTTTTGTTGATGATAAACAAATATCTTTTATTGTATTCAGCTTGAACGAGGTACATAGTTCAAGAACACTTGCTTTTATTTATTTGTTTCTATCAATGTAATATCCATTATGTCAAAACGCAGATAAATAAGGACTGGGCTAAATTTCGAACTATATTTAGGCCATGTTTTATATATAATGAATCTGCAAGGTCTGAGTTTTAATCAAGGAGTGAAATTGTATAGATGTTATGAATATACCAACACTTTCATAAGTCTTATGTATTCCAGATAAATATGAGAACTACAATGGATCCTAAGACAAGAAAGACGAAAATTCTAATGCTTAGCTGTCTGTCTCACACAAACTTTCCGATACACAAGCCACCGCCGAATCCGCCGTTCCAGCAACATTTTTGCGGTAAGTTGTGATAATACTAGAGGTAATAGTTTCGAGTTTTAACTTAGCCATTCTGGTAGTTTTTCTAGGAAGAGTTATCCCTTTATAATAATTTAATATGTCGTAGACATTTATGGCAATATTATTATTTTTCAGTGATGACAAAATGCAATGAAATCTGGCCATTGGATTTGAAACAGGCTCTGTCACAATACAAAGCAACAAAATTAACTAAATGTGACACAGAAAGAGAGCTACTCAATTACTTCATGGTACAATTCTGGAAAATGGATCCTGATTTGGTGGTAGGCCATGACTTGCAAGGGTTCCAACAAGACCTACTAATAGGAAACATTCTAGATCTACACATACCAAACTGGTCACGTTTGGGACGACTAAAACGATCTGTCCCGCCACAAAGAAAGTTTGCAGCAAAAGATGCCTTTCTGGGTCGCTTAGTGTGTGACATCAAAATATCAGCGATGGAACTCATCAAGGCGAGAAGCTTCGACCTCGATACCCTTTGCGTAAATGTCTTGAAGATGAAGGAAGGCGAACGTACCGAAGTAGCAATAGAAGATTTATCGCGCTACTATGAAAACAGCCGAGATCTGTTCCAACTAGTCTCACTGAGCATGCAAGACGCCTCCTACATACTGAAAATAATGTGCGAGCTGAATGTCATACCACTTGCATTACAAATAACGCAGATTGCTGGCAACATTATGTCTCGAACATTGCTAGGCGGTAGATCTGAGAGAAACGAATTTTTGTTACTGCATGCTTTCACAGAGAAGAATTATATAGTGCCAGACAAAGTGTATGGCAAAAAGGCGTCCGCCGACGATGATAATGAAGAAGACGGTAACGATGGCAATAGCAACGTTAACAAAAAGCAAGGCAAGAAGAAAGCCGCGTATTCAGGTGGTCTCGTCTTAGACCCTAAGAAAGGCTTCTATGATAAACTAATTCTACTTATGGATTTCAATTCTTTGTACCCCAGTATTATTCAGGAATATAACATATGCTTCACAACTATCAAAAGAAAGTCCGCTTCCAGTTCTGATGACGATGTAGCTAATCTGGTGTTGCCAGCTCCAAATACAGACCTCGGTGTTCTACCCACACAAATTCGTAAGCTGGTCGAGAGCAGACGAGAAGTAAAGAAGTTGATGAAAGCGCCCGACTTGTCACCTGAGCAATACATGCAGTACAATATAAGACAAATGGGTTTAAAACTCACTGCCAATTCTATGTACGGATGTTTAGGCTTTACGCACTCCAGATTTTACGCAAAGCCCCTGGCGGCACTCGTCACAATGAAGGGCAGAGAAATTCTCATGGACACCAAAGAAATAGTACAAAAATCCAACTACGATGTAGTTTATGGAGACACCGACAGTTTGATGATCAACACAAACTGTTTAGATTACGATAATGTATTCAAAATAGGTGTCGATTTGAAGAAGGAGATCAATAAGAAGTACAAACAGATTGAGCTTGACATAGACGGAGTTTTCAGATACTTGTTGCTTCTGAAGAAAAAGAAATACGCTGCTGTGTTGGTGACCAAAAATAAAAACGGTGAATTTGTGTTCACGCAGGAACATAAAGGTCTGGATATCGTGCGTCGTGATTGGTCACAACTGGCCGCCGAGGCGGGCAAATTCATTCTCAGTCAAATACTTTCCGAGCAACTACCAGATGAACGACTCGAGAGCATTCAGACACATCTGAATAAACTGAAGGAGGATTTGATGAGTGGGAAAATGCCCCTGTCCATGTTAACTATAACTAAGCAGTTAACCAAAAATCCTAACGAATACGCGGATAAAAATACGCAGCCTCATGTACAAGTCGCTTTGAGACTAAATAGTAAAAACAGTAGAAGGTTCAAGAAGGGAGATGTAGTGCCGTATATTATATGTGACGATGGCACCGCCAACTCTGCAACACAACGAGCATATCACATAGAAGAGTTAAAGAACTCGGAAAATCTTAAAGTCGACTATAAATACTACTTGGCGCATCAACTGCACCCTGTGATATCGAGGATATGCGAGCCGATAGAAGGTATGGACCCGGCGCGAGTCGCCGACTGCCTCGGCCTCGATCCATCAGGATACAAACAGATTATTAGAAGGGAAGCCTCCAACACTGAAACGTATGAAGTAGAAAACGAACAAGAGAAATATAGGCAGTGTAAGGACTTCGTGTTTGTGTGCGTGGGGGAGAATTGTAAAACGGAAAACAGAATAAGGGAGACTATAGTGAAGTTGGATAAGGAGAGTGTGACGTTTTTGGACAAGTGTCAGAACGACAAGTGTAAGTTGCGGCCGGTGGAGTACTTGGCGAGCGTGCAGAACCAGTTGTCGCTGCAGGTGCGCGGGTACCACGCGCTGTACTACGCGGGCTGGCTGTCCTGCGAGGACCCCGCGTGCGCGCATCGCTCGGCACGCCTGCCGCAGACCTTCGCCGGCCCGTACCCGCTCTGTCGCCTCTGCGAGAAAGGCGTCATGTTCCGAGAGTACACTGAGAAGGACCTCTATCTACAGATCAACTTTTTCATGTTCCTGTTTGATCTCGGCAAACATAGCAATTCAAGTGAGTAATATGAACCTCTTCAAGTATTACTGTTTATTATATTTCATTGATTTTTGTTTTGGTAGAACTATAACAGTTTATGACTATCGACCAGTAGGCTAGTTCGTTACAGCGTTCATTGACAGTTCCGTTATATACATACATAGTTACTTTGCTATCACTAACATCTGAGTTACTTATTTATTACTTATTTTCAAGCGCTATTTTTCTGAATGAACGGCGGGGTCTTAAATATTCGCTCAGCTACGAGAATTATATTATCGTTAATGAAACTGATACCACTGAACCATAAGACCATGTTTTAAGGTGATTTATGAAATTAAGTATGTTGAAAATACTGTATATTAAATATGGTACTTGTAAACAAGTGGCTACCCAGATAACAACAAACTTGCAACAAGTTTAAATCAAACTTCCTAGTTTCACTGTGACAAACTTGCATCAAACTTGCATGAAGTTTGTGTTTGAAAGGATTTGGATGACGACGAGCACAGTGGTCCGACCACAGAACAGATACAAAGAGGAGGTGTTGTAATATAATTTCCCTAGGAAAAAACGCGTGACAATTTGCGGGGTGAGGGCGTGTTAGATCCCGCCCATTTCTTTATTTTCCATCTACCGTTCAATAGCAAAACTACTCGCTAACTCTGTTGATTTTACTTTGTAGTTACGCAACTATCTCACACTAGGTGTCACTAAAAGTGCAGGATTCAACAGGGTCGTACTCAGGATTTTAGTAGGCCATCTTGATACGTATTTTTTATTGAAATGAAAACAAAAAAAAACAAGTTTGAATAAAATGGTTTTTGATGAATGACGAAATAGTTCCCTTCTTTAATTTTCTAAGGCCCTTTTTTGTCACTATGAAGTCTTCATCATTAAAATGGCAAGAACTTTTTGTATATTTAGTCGGAGACCAATCGTTTCTGTTAATTTTTGAAATCTGCTCACTGCTGTCTTAGATCATCTTCGGATGGAAATCTAGAACATAGGTACATCATTTGAAATTTAACTAAATAAACTAGGTGGGCATTAAGTGCTTTACGAGTAAGGCCCAACAAACGTTATTTTGTGAGTTGTGAGTCGCGTAAAATGAGTCGGCGGAATTTACACTGCATTCGGCGTAACCTACTCCGTATCATCTAACTATTAGAATTCATTCTTAGTTCGGGTTCGGGAATAACGTAAGTCCTTAGGTGATATGATATATAAACTTCAGGGTGTTTGTACTACACGGCGACGCAAAGTGAGTTGGACTTAAGTTGCAGCCGAATTCCGCCGACTCATTTTACGCGACTCCCAAAATGACGTTCATTTAGCCTCACCCGTAGTTAATTAAATAACAACTACCATACCAGTTGTCTCACGGAGGGAAAGTACTTTATTTAAATAAATTATTGTTGATAAAATATTTAGTTTATAGGAGACTAGCTGTTACCCGCGACTTCGTGGTATTTTCATTAGTTTTTTTTTGTGAGATCCTATCTTTTTCCTAAATTTAAAGCCTAAGTTACTCCCTGTTACATCAGTTCCGTTTCAGAGTATTAGTCCAGCCGTTTCAGAGATTAGTCGGAACAAACAGACAGACAGACAGAAATGGTAAAAAAGTTGTTTTGGTATATGTACCGTATAATATACAACCATAACCACTTAGTAAATATCGGTTACTTATTGTAATATTACAAACAGACACTCCAATTTTATTTATTCGTATAGATGTATAGATTTGTATAGATTGTATTTTTATGTCTAGCGTATTTAATGTTTTAAGTACTTTCCATGTGTGATACAGCCGCGGGACAATCGGATTGGATTCTAATTCCGGCCCTGTCTTTTTGACATTTCATGTTTAATGTTCATAATTGACGAAAGATGGCGGCCTGTTTAAAAAATGATATAAAAACTAAAAAAAATATTTTGGCAATTAAAGAATCTTTAGGAATTAAAGTTTAACAAATTTCAGTACATATGATTATTAAAATACATTAATGATGAGCTCTACATACCTAAATATTCTAAGTTCACGTAGCAGAAAGTGTCGCCATCTAATGTCGGGTAGAATTATACTTGAAAACGCCGAAGCTAAGAGATTTTTCTAGAACTATTTCAATAAATTACGCATAAAATTACTTATGAATGAAATGTGATGCCATCCATAGCACCAGAACGTCTATCCGAGTAGTTTTTACATGACAAAACACAACACTTCATCTTTTTTTTCTTTTAGCGCGAATGTAATGCTGTTTAAAGGGAACGTTTACGATGTGCACAGGGCGAACGCCAACAACAAACTGACTTAGGCCACGCCCACGTGATGACGTCAGGACCTAGTTGAAAATCACAGTGCACAGTTGTTTAGGCCATCTCCTCTTTGTATCTGCTCCGTGGGTCCGACAACAGCTGATCGTCGAGCACCTCCTGCTGTATCTAGGAGGTCGACCGACCACCAACCTGTGCTCGTCGTCATCCAAATCCTTTGAAAAACCAACTTCATGCAAGTTTGTCACAGTGAAAATAGCAAGTTTGATTTAAACTTGCTGCAAGTTTACATTGATATCTGGGTATGTTTATGTTGTAACATTATAGTCATAACTTTTTTTTCAGAAACTCGTATATCGCCACAGATCGCTAACGCCTTCCAACAGCTGAAGGAGATGGCGGAGGACTGGCTGGCACAGTCGGCGTACTCCATCATAAATTTGTCTAAACTATTCAGATTCTTCTCGCTCGACAGTAGGGCGGGCAACAAAGTGAAGTCTGAACCCATCGAGATCGACATTGTACCGGAGACTGAACAAATTGATGCATTGCTAGAGATGGGCACTTATTAACAGTTAGTATTTTATCCTTTGATCTTATTGGAATCGTGTAAAATGTATAGATAAGTTGTATATACTTTATTTAATGCTAATAAAAATATTTCTAAAAATATGATGTTTTGCTGTTGTTTGCGTCTGCCGGGAAATCCTCGCGCTTTCTCGAGAATTCACCTCCCATTGTACATACAATAGACAATTGATGAACAATTTCGTTGCAGAAGCTTCCATTCGTTTCCGTAGTGGTGTAAATTCAGCCTCAGGCTGTTGTATCACCTGTACGGGCAAATCCATAATTTTATTAAGTATTACTATTATAAAAGTGTGAACGTGGCAAAAACAAAAAATACCTATCGGCGACAAATTTTCCGTCAGCGTTGTATGAAATTTATAGCAAAGAGAATAGGTATATAACCAAGATTACAATTATGTTTAATATTGAGAAGATCGCCGCGCCATAGATTAAATAGATGGACCGGCTTAGATTATAATATAACATAGGTAATCGACGGCCAAATAAAAGCAGCAGTCGGTAAACCTCGCGCATTTTAAATTGGCGTGTCTGAAGTTATTAGTCTTTATGATAATTACGCGCATATGTGCAGAGTTACAGTATAATAATCCCTGAAGCCCAACTCCGCTCCGCTCCGCTTACCAATATGTTCCTAAAATGTGCATGGCGCAGCTGCTCCTGGCCAACTGAATAGGCTTTTGTCCACTAAGAATAAATCGATTCGATTGGTTCAAGACTGTTGGTTCTATTAAATACTTCCATTAATGGGTCCAATAGGATTCTCAAGTTCATGTCGCCATTGATGCTATAACTGCTTCTGCACTCGGCTTTACCGCCCTCTGACTCTCGACCTGGAGCGGCTGTTCAGTTCACCATATGGACGGACCGGCCTAGTTTTTCAGTATATATATAGGCTGCATCATCCACAGCTTTAAAGCCGAATTTGTTGAATATCTTCAGAGGTTTCTCATTTCCTTCCACAACATACGCATATACATCATGTCCATCCTTTAACAAGTCTTGCACTGCGCAGTACATGACATATTCACCATATCCTCGCCTTCTATGCTTCTCCTCGCAATACAAGTGGCAAAGAAAGTTGTACTCGTTTATAAACACCCAGGCTAATAATTCATCAGTATCAGATGAATACAGGCCATAAGACAAGCCATTTGAAGCGAGAGTTGTGAAATACACATATGAATATGAATATTTGTATGGCCATGTATCGTCAACTCGTTGAATGTGGTCAGGTTTCACCGAAGATAGATATGTTTTAGCTGGTAAACTGAAAAAATAAAAAAAATCTAAATAATAATAATACCTACTTACACATCTTTCAATACAAATTTCATCTTCAGATAATATTTACTGCGGTACTTAAATTAAGTAGATACGTACTTATGAACAGATAATATAAGAAATATTTTATGTAGATAAGAAGATTAAGTAAGTACGTAGGTACTTACCTCAAATTAAAGAATGATTTTACAGATCCTTCCAATAAATACATTTTGGCTGTTCCCACTTTATATTTCTCGAATTGCATCACAGCTTTCACTCGTTCCAAGGATTGTAAAGTTAAAGAAGTCACCAGGTCAAAAAGAACTACATTCTCCCATTCTAACAATTTAGTCTCCATTATTGCCTTTTCAAGTTTTGTCGTATCCTCTGTGATAGAAAATAAAATAACATCTTGGTGGCCCTAAAATATTTAAAAAATACATTTAGACAGTTTAAAATCACAAACAATATCATCATAATTAAATCTAGTACTTATAGATAAACCTAATTAAATTTATAACTTTATATGTCACTAGGGACTTACATTAATAGAAGACTTACCTTTACATTAATAGCAACTAATCCGTTGTCCATATCACCGTAAGGACAAAACACTTTAAACTTAAAAGCTTCTCGCATTTGCGGATACTTCAAATTAACGTGCAAAGAATAATATCCGGGCAAATTTAAGGGCCATAACGCTCTTAGTTTCTCTTGTAAAATTGGCCATTGTTCTACTGGTAACTCTTGTAAGATATCCATTGAATCAATCAAAACAATAATATGTAAGTATGAGCAATAACACCGAGACGTACGTTCTAAATATAGGCAACAAATGACGTGTCACAAATGCAACTAAATAGCATCATTCTAGATACGACAGGTATAGCTGCATACCTACCCTGCGTGCCGAGTATTATCCAAAGTGCAATAAAGATTACATCATCTTTTATGACAGATTAAAATCGTCCTTAATATCAACATATGAACGTTCATTTTGATATGTTCTCGTAAAGCTGATAAACGTTCACTTCCAACTAGAAATCAAAGCCGCGTGGCGTATGTGCACAGAATAAATATTATAGAGATGCATGCAGAAAGCAGGTGACTTTAAGAAAATAAGTATGATTTATGATAACTAGGATTTAAATAAAACAAGTACCTACCTACGTAATTTAACTTGTACCTACTTGGTTTACCTTAGGCCCTACCTGTCCGTCACCCTTCGGGGGGTAGCGAGGAATGCTTCGGCGATACCCGACCCTCCGACACACGGGTACCTACTTGAGGAACACGGGTTGGTTTTCAGTCAGTAAGAGTCTGACAGTCCCCTTCGCCCTGCCCCCAGGGCGGAGCGACTCCATGATGATTCCGGTCAGACGGCAGTCGCTCTGAAGAAAACCTGATATTCTGTTATAGTTTTGTGAGTAGTTAGCGGATCTCGGGCTCAAGGAGTAGGTCTTCGATGCAACCGGTAGAAGAGCCTTGCTGATTTCAGCATGAATGGGCCGGCTCGACCAGGGAAGTACTACCCTCGTTGTTATACAGATCAATGACCTCTAGCACAGAAAATCAACGTAAAGTAACAGTACTCAAACTGATGCGTTTCGTTCGGTGAGTGAGAGTACCGGAGGCCCCATCCCCTATTCCTTCTCCCTCATCCCACTTCTCCTATCCCTTTTCCCAACCCCAAGGGGCGGCAACGCAATTGTGACTCCTATGGTGTTGCTTGTGTCCAAGGGCGGTGGTAATTGCTTACCATCAGGCGATCCGTCTGCTCGTTTGCTGCCTATTACGATAAAAAAAAGAACCGTGTTAGCGCTAGGACGATAATGACCTTAGGTACCTGTGCATCATAAATAGTCATTATTACCTACGTGTCTTGCCAACTAACTTATTAAATGTAGTCAATATAATGCTACATACCATCATGAGAATACTATACCTAAACCTAGCATTATGACTGTATAGTAATAGTACCTATCACGAAAGGACATTGGGCGTATTCCGACCCGGTCACGGACATTGACGAACTTGGTATAAAATGAAAGAGCATGTATGCTCTTACCAGTAAATACGAGAATTTTTCTTTTAATCCATGGGAGAACAAAGTTTGAGCTAGAAATATATTTATAAAAAAAGCAAAAATCTCATACTCTATTTAAGTAATATAAATTGTAGTACTGTTAAAAATAGCTACAAATCGGGTCTGTCGAGTGCATGCATGTGCCTACCGAGTGATCATTCATGCCATTAGATGGAAACAAACCAGAGATTTCCCACAGTTGCCATACGAAGAACTGATAATTTTATTATCATCAAAGATTGGACAAGTCCTACTGTCATGGGCATAATATGAGACTAAGATTTTATAAACAATAAAATATTGATCATCATCATCACCCTAGCGTTATCCTAGTTGCATTCAAGACTTACACGTCTTGGAGCCCGAGGGCCGCTTACTGGTCTAACAAGCTATGACAGAATATCAACTTTTCCACCGAGCGACTGTCGTCTGACCTCCGCAACCCAAAGGCATAGCGATATTCCATGGTTTGGACCAGTATCTGTTATTTTTAGAGTACTGATTCCCCGTAACGACTGTCAAAGATCTTCATGACAGCCAGGACCGACGGTTTAACGTGGGGTAAGCTATTATTAACAATATACATACACACTTAACTTCGAAAGTCATTGGTGTGCGCCGTGGATTCGAAACCCACAGCATGGCAGTCCGTTGGTATCTCCACTAGGCTATCGCTGCCTTAAACAACCAATAAAATATTCTAATTCTAATAATATTCTACCACATACACACATCACCATATAGTCCCAAACTAATCAAAGCTTGTACTATGGGTACTAGATAATGGATAAACGTACATATATACTTTGTTTTTGTAGATACATACACATTATACATAGAAACACCCAGACCATGACAAACATCCATGTTCATGCACACAAATGTTTGACTTGAGCGGGAATCAAACCCGCGACCATCAGCGTGGCAGTCGCGTACACTCCCGCGTGTGCGTTCGCGCAGCGGAATGTTGTTGAATTTAAAGATTTTAATTATGCAGATATTTAGTGTATGATGTCGTATAATTGTGTATGGTAAAAAAAAAATTGTGCACGCAGCCATTGTGGAGAAATTCACCAAAAACTGATTCCGCTGGGCGAACGTTGTCCTGGCGGAACTTTTTTTAATCCATTGACTTTAGAAGAAAAGAGATGTGTCCAAAAATTAGTGTGTATTTGTGTGTAATTGTGTATGTATGAATAAAATTAGTGCATGCATAAAATTCGGAGAAATTCAAGTTTCCGCTACGCGAACGTTTGGCCATTAGCTAGTTTTCATATAAAGCGCTTACATAGAGAGCTGTAGATTTTTACATACGTTGTTTTGAATTTGTTTATATTTGTTTAAAAAACAGATTTAGAAAAAATCGAAGGGCTTAAAAGATAAAAATATAAACGTAAAATACGCTTATTAGGTCTTAGTTCTTAAAGTATGCACTTTGGGGTCTAGATTTTCACGTTTATACAAACCTTGTAAGTGTCTGCAACATGTTGCCAAGTATCAATGATGTTCCGTTAGTAATTAAAGAGTTATAGGACAATTTACCATGAATAGATCACTGTTTACAAAGCAGTCAAATATCACGACGTTCTAAAGGAATTGCATGGTAAAATGTATGCCAATAATTAGTGTATTCATTCAACTATTCACATGCAAAATTTCATGTCATTAAATTCAGTACTTAAAGAAAAACAATTATAATACTGACGAAGCATCGAAAACCTACATAACCCGACAAAGTTCGGATAGCTACAAAAAAGCGGCCGTGCAATATATTTAGGTAACATCCCAAAATTTATAGTATAATACCGGTATTGAATTGGTATAGGTGATAACACAATTGTTGTTTCGATATAATTTATAGGTCATTTACTTTTGTACACCTACTTTTTTAAATGTATTTGACTATGACAGAAAGTAGGTAGGTACTATTTACGTAAATAGGTACTTTATTGCATGCGCTTGAGACTTGAGATATATTATTTAAGACAAATAAAATTCATACAGCTAATTTCTATTGAAGATATCACGGATCAGGATTCTAACTATAGACCCCTTAAGGAAATTAAATAATTACCACATGTAAGTACTACTGTTTAGGTAAATATTTATCATATTGTAGCTTATTACACTATTTAACCAATGGACTAGGCATGCACGAGCGTTCCCCTTTGCAACTTTAGTGGATCAAACAATCTAATAACTTAAAAAAAAAACTATTTCTTGAATCGAGATCTTAATTGATGTATACCGTTGTACTGATAGTGACTTGTGTATGTGAGCGTGTTCCCCCGCACCCCACCAAAATATGCAGAATTATTTTGTTCGAAGCGGTACGCTAGTCCTTTGGTTAAATAGTCCAAGTATTGTAGTTATGAATTGATCAAAAATATTCTAGTATGAAAAAATAGACAACGCGCAACGAGCGATAGGCGGCTTCCCGCTTGAAACGGTACTTCCATCCTTGAAGAAAAGAGAGGGCAATATGTTTATTAAACCTATTTTAGTTAAAACACATTGCTGTCCATTGCTGTCGTTGCAAGCGTTTGTTAACGTTATTATAATTACTTACATAATTAAGTATTATATAAGTATTAAACGGATATTTAAATAGAGAAGTACTTGTTAATTGAAGATTTATTTTATCGTAGATAGTGGCGTTATTATTAAAAAAATATTTTTCATTCAAGTAATGCAATTGTTTTATTTTATCCTAACGCTTGTATACGCAACTGTACCATATTAATAAATACTATATTGGAAGGTTAAGAACGTTTCTTAGATATATGGCACGGCCGCTTTTTTGTAGCCATCCGAACTTGGTCGGGTTATGTAGGTTTTCGATGCTTCGTCAGTATTATAATTGTTTTTCTTTAATTACTTAATTTAATGACATGAAATTTTGCATGTGAATAGTTGAATGAATACACTAATTATTGGCATACATTTTACCATGCAATTCCTTTAGAATGTCGTGATATTTGACTGCTTTGTAAACAGTGATCTATTATTCATGGTAAATTGTCCTATAACTCTTTAATTACTAACGGAACATCATTGATACTTGGCAACATGTTGCAGACACTTACAAGGTTTGTATAAACGTGAAAATCTAGACCCCAAAGTGCATACTTTAAGAACTAAGACCTAATAAGCGTATTTTACGTTTATATTTTTATCTTTTAAGCCCTACGACTTTTTCTAAATCTGTTTTTTAAACAAATATAAACAAATTCAAAACAACGTATGTAAAAATCTACAGCTCTCTATGTAAGCGCTTTATATGAAAACTAGCTAATGGCCAAACGTTCGCGTAGCGGAAACTTGAATTTCTCCGAAGTTTATGCATGCACTAATTTTATTCATACATACACAATTACACACAAATACACACAAATTTTTGGACACATCTCTTTTCTTCTAAAGTCAATGGATTAAAAAAGTTCCGCCAGGACAACGTTCGCCCAGCGGAATCAGTTTTTGGTGAATTTCTCCACAATGGCTGCGTGCACAAATTTTTTTTTACCATACACAGTTATACGATGTCATACACTAAATATCTGCATAATTAAAATCTTTAAATTCAACAACATTCCGCTGCGCGAACGCACACCACTCTCGCTGCGCCAGCCGGACGTTATGTCAGAGCGCGAGAATACTACGTACGAAGATATTTTGATAAACCAGGCGAGACAATGAAGACAAACAGTTGAAGATTATTACTGCTCGTGTATACATGGCCTCCGTACCATATGCAGTTGCGCGCATAGTGCAAGTATCATTTATTTTTTATCCTCGGCTAGACACCAACAAGAAATCAAAATCAAAATTTTTGCGGTATTTTTAGATAAAATCACAATAGACATTGATTACGCCGAATAAATAATGTTAAAAATATGTTTTTTTTTTTAATTCCCACAACTCACAAGAAAGCGACCCTTACCATGCTTAACTAGAGATATTTACTGATATATACTCACAATTTCATGTCTGTCCGCCGTGGGTTTTTCTCCCATACTATTTGCCCAATGACCTTTGCAAAGAGTAAAAGTGTAGGTTATGGGACAGAAAGATAAAACTACATCACAGACTATGGCTCGCTCGGATGCGGTCTATAACGTGGATCTTGTGAGCTCACCGGCGAACTAGAAGGTTAACAGCAGTCGCACTAGACTGAGTGGCTTGAGCACTATCGGTGTTGGATCAAGGAGAGAAGTAGGCTACTTCTCTCCTTGATCCAACACCGATAGCTACTTCAAGTAGCAGCCCAGCAACCACAAAGGGCCCTTTAGCCGTTGCATCATCCCAGAAATGGGGCATCTCCAGAGTTTACACGTTTACTGGAGGCCATTTATCATTCAGTTACCGGAGCGGACGCTTTTCAGCCAAACGTTCACTAGATCACATGTAAAAATATCAATGGTTCGTTCGACTTCGACCGTCTCTTTAGTAAATTTTTCAGTCGCTCAACTAAACTATAATCAACAGTTTTATCGGTGTGTTCAACGGAAATGGATTTGCGCTTCCAGTGTTACACTTGGGTAAGTGACTTCAAGTTTCTTTAATAATGCTTAGTACTAGATAGTCATACCTAGAAAATTAGGAAGTAAAGAAGTGCACACCTGAAAGAGACCACTAAACAAAGGTGCATCTGCCGAGATTCGGTCCGGACGGATTAGGACCGCAAATTTAATAAGGCAATGGTAGGTGAGGTACACACAATGCCGATTACCACGACTTTTCGTATAATCTATGGTCTTATCCTGATTTCAGAGCTTTTACTTGAATTTGAAAAAGAAACATCGACAAGATTAGCCCTAGGTACAGATAATAGGATAGGATGGATGGGAAATCTTACGTAGGTACATACGATAGAGCTTTTCGTGATAAAATTCGTGGTAACGTTAAAACACACCACAAAGTAAGCTTAAAATGATTATTATTCTTTATTGACAGATTTGGATGCAAGTACAAAAGCAGTCTTGTCGACAAATTTAAAACCAAATTTGTTGAAAATCTTGAGGGGTTCGTTATTCCCTTCCACAACATAAGCGTACACACCATGTTCATCCGTTATCAAATCGTTCACAGCGCAATACATAACGTACTCGCCATATCCTCGTCGCCTGTGCTTCTCCTCACAATACAAGTGAGTCAGATAGTTATACTCGTTTATGAACACCCAAGCTAGCAGTTCTTTAGTATCAGATGAATATAAACCATAAGACAAGCCGATGGATGCGAGTGTCATAAAGTAATGATGAGCATATGACCTTGTATAGGGCCATGACTCGCTTACACGTGGGATATCTTCAGGTTTTATTGATGACATGTATGTGCCGGGTGGAAGCCTGAAAATATAACATTCTAACAATAACAATGATGTGCAGCTATCCTACCCGCCTAATAACGTCATAACGAAGTATTTAATGACCTCAATTCCATAGATAATTTAGCAGTACCGTTCAAATAAAACATGTTAGCCGGCCACACTTGAAATTCATCGAATTGTATCACTGCTTTCATGCGTTCTAATGTTTGAAGAGTTATCGATGGTACCATTGCAAAAATCACATCTTTACTCCAATCTATTAATTTAGTTTTTAACAGAGCGTCTTCTAGTTTGCTCGTGTCTTCTGTTATTGAAAATATTATAACATCTTGACGATCCTGTTAAAGAATAATTTGGTTATTATTCTCAAAAGAAGTACATTTTTACCTACCTATTCTAATAAATATTTTTAAATATGGAAATTGAATTAATAGGTACCTATTTATTTCTGATTTTATCAACAGTTAGATACCGTATCCATAGCTCTTGTAAACAGAAATGCAATTTTGGATAATAAAGATTCAGGGTGTCATCGGACAGATTTCAGGATTGTAAAACATATATAGGATAAACCTATCAAGCCTTAATTTTTGAAAATACGAGGGTCAAACTGAAAGTTCTTAGAAAATCAAAAACTGATTACATTAGCCAGTTATTAGTTTTATTATATCTTTTCAAAATATTGTCCATTGACGTCAATACACCGCTGCATGCGATGGAACCACTGGGAAAAGCACTTTGCCCACTCGTCCTTAGGGGTCTCTTCAATGGCATCGCGATACGCAGCCACCGCTTCTTCAGCATTCATAAACCGCTTTCCTTTAAGTTTTTCTTTAATTTTTGGAAATAAATAAAAATCACAAGGCGCGAGGTCGGGGCTATACGGCGGATGACCCAGTAATTCAACGTTTGATGTCGCCAAATAGTCGATCGTTCGCTTGGCGGTGTGCGACGAGGCGTTGTCGTGGTGAAGGAGGATCCTACTGCGAGGTCGTTTCTCTCGAACTTTTTCCAAGACAAGTGGCAAACAATTGGTAGTGTACCATTCTGCAGAAACTGTTTTTTGGTCCTCTAACACAATTGTTGCGAAATGACCTATCCTTCCAAAGAACGAGGCCACCATTTTTTTTCCCGCACTTCGATCTCTCTTCACTTTAGTTGGCAACTCCTCGAAAGGAAACACCCACTGAGCAGATTGTCTTTTGGTTTCAGGATCATAACAGTAAATCCAGCTTTCGTCACCTGTTAGTATGTCGAACACAGCATTTGAGTCACCTCCGTTAAATCTTTCAATCATTTTACGGCACCAATCCACACGATGGAGTTTTTGAGCCTTAGTCAAATTATAAGGTATCCACCGGGCGCAAAGCTTCCTGACCGCTAAATGTTCGTGGAGGATTTTGTGCACTTGACTCATACCGATGCCTAAGCTTGTCCGAATCTGCTGATAGGTCACTCTTTTGTCAGTCTCTATCATACGCCGCACAACACAGATGTTATTTTCAGTCGTCGCCGTAGAAGGCCGTCCCTCACGTACATCATCAGTGAGATTAGTGCGACCACGTTTAAACTCATTAAACCAGTTGTAAACAGTCGCACGAGATGGGGCTTCATCGTGAAAGGCCAATCGTAGTCTATCATAACTTTCTTGTTGACTTAAATGACATCGAAAGTCATAAAAAATCATTGCACGAAAATTTTCTCGTGTTAAATTCATGTTGACGTGACACAGACAATTTTCAATTTGCCGCCAAATCGTAAAACAAATGACAAATGAATGAAATATATACTCAGTAATATTGGCAAAGAGTTCTATTTTCAAATTTTAGAATATTTTTTTTATTATATTGTTTATAAGTGGCCAGTTCTAAGAACTTTCAGTTTGACCCTCGTAAAGGAACTTTTAACATACTATGTAGGGCGCACAAGAAACAGTTTACCGAATGTATTGTCGAAAACTAAAAACCCCAACAAACTCCGCCTATTGCCTTTGTATTGCTAGATGCTAGTGATCATGGGTTACCTACGTTACTTATAGTAGTACTACGTACCCTTTTATAATTAATTATAAATAGGTAAATAGGGTTCCCACCAAGAACTTAGGGTCCCAAGCCATAGATAAATATAATACTTTACAGTACCCAAGCCAACCTCACCTGCAAGTGGTGCACCTGCCGATCAACGGACGAGGCTCTGGCAAACAAAATATCCCGATAAGCGGCAATAGGCTCGCACCTATTACGTGGGATCAAAACACTGGCGAAAAGTGGACGTCTAATATGCCTCTGCCTACCCCTTCGGGGAAACAGGCGTGAGTCTATGTATGTATGTATGTATGTAAATAGGTACCTACTTTTATTTTTGTATATGATATGTTTACTACTCGTATGTGTAATCAGGGACTGTCGTTATTCTAAATGCGTCCAATGACCAATAATATTACAACCTGTATAATTAAAAAAACTATTGTATGAATCAAAATAAGTCGTGCAGATTAGTTTAATTTATTAAATAATACCTTATTGTCGCGAGCGCGAGCGCCCTTCACCGATCTGACCATGATCTGACAATTGGATGAAAACTAGGTATTGTATATACGCCGGATGTCCGCCCTGGGACTTACAGGCCGGGCTGCTTGCGTCGCTTTATAAGTGGCGCCGCGAGGCCCGGTCAGTAGGCGGAGAACCCGCGCCTCGCGAGATTGAGGCGCGAAAGGCGGAACTCCGACAAGTCCTAGTGGCGGAATGGCGACAGCGACTCACGCACCCCAGCGCGGGGCTTCGCTGCATTGAGGCAGTGAGGCCCGTACTCGACGAGTGGCTGAAGAGACGACACGGCGACCTCACCTTCCGGTTGACACAGGTGATAACCGGCCATGGTTGTTTCGGCCGGTTCCTGCACCGCATTGGCCGGGAGGAGACGCCCGGGTGTCACCACTGCGGAGATCGCCGTGACCCAGTAGAGGACACGGCGCTGCACACCTTGGCGGAATGCCCTGCTTGGGCATCGCAGCGCCGAGACCTAGTCGCGGCGATAGGAGTGGTCGAACTCGCGCTTCGGACCTTGATTCGTTCCATGGTTCGAAGCGAGATGTGTTGGGACGCCGCCGCCTCCTTTTGTGAGACGGTGATGTCGATCAAGGAGGTGGCGGAGCGGGATAGGGAGCCCATGCGACCTGTCTCCACCCGCAGAACCGGGCGTCGTCGCCGGAGGGCGTTCAACGATCTCCGGCCACCGTGAGTACACGCCTGCGGACGGCGGGCCTGTTATACCGCCCCCCGTCCGCGAGGTCCGAGAGGCGGCGCACGTGTTCCGCGTGCGCCTCTCGTAGCGTTAGTAGACTACGTCGTTTTTTTTCCGCTTGTAGTATGAAAGAGGATATATGAGGACAAGCATGATGGATGCAGATAGATGCATGAGAGGGACGGGGCCCGCTCGCGCGGGCCAGCTCAGGTGGGGTCGCGGCAGTAATGCTAACGTAGATCCCGCGACCCCGCCATTCAATGGGATCGGATAGAGGAACACCATGGTGGTTTTAGTGGGTAGTCCCGGCGCTTCTCGTCGGGGAGTCTCCACACTCTCCCTAGACTGAGTCCCTTTAGGGGCCCAGCCTGGGGGGGTAAGCCCGTAAATTGTTTGGTTTCCACCATGAGTCAAAAAAAAAAAAAAAAAAAAAAGGTATTGTATATAAAAATTGGTATGTAAAAAATATATCGTGAATGGGTTGGTAAAAAAAATCCGGTCCAGACTAGGAAAAGTAGAAAAAAATTATTCGGCTTTTTATTTAACATTGCATTTACGCGTTTAATGAAATAATTTTGTAGGTAATAACCGAATGTCCCCCCCGTGGGATCTCCACCTTGTCGTGGTGGGGAGGCTTAGTAACCGTGGATTTGATTTTCTCCCACGGTGAAGCTAAGCGGGATCCCGGGAGTAGACACGTGGGCTTGCGTGAGGCCTGCGTAGGATGCGTCCATAGGTGCGGGTGCGGGGGCAGTTCTGTCTGTCCCTCGCAGTCGAGTGCGGTCGCGGGAGGAGAGGCGTGTCGGTGTTGCGTTGCCGCGCGCCCTATCTCCCGCGACCAAATGGGGGCACACCATCGTTGCGTCGCGGTGGGGTCGCAGAGGAAGAGGAGATGCGGTGTTGTGTTGCCGTCCTCCCTATCCTCTGCGGCCGCTGGGTGTTTTGGCGGCGGAGCCCAACACCCTTCATCCGCCGCCAAGGGGGTTTCGTTCGGGGCCCGCCTGACCATCTGGCGGGCCAATACCCGTCGGGGGGTAGCGAGGAATGCTTAGGTGAAACCCTCCTCCGACACATGGGTACATGAGGAGCACGGGTTGGTTTTTAGTCAGTAAGAGTCTGACAGTCCCCTTCGTCCTTCCCCCCCAGGGCGAAGGGACTCCATGAGGATTTTCCAACCCGACACCAAAAAAAAAAAAAAGTAATAACCGAATGTATGAATCCTAAAGGTACATAAACATTGGGTTGTAAATTTTTCTTGGTGTAGGTATTTGTAGGGTTGCCAGGTATAAAGACTTCGACTGTAAAGTTGATACCAGTTATATTTATCAACTTTTTTAACAGACAAATCTTATATTATAATTACCGCTACTTCACTGCGAACACGATGATATTCGGTTGCCTACGATAAACCTGTCAGAAAAAGCGGTTAATTTATTTTTAGCCTGGACCGGATTTTTTTTTAACAACCCATTCGTGATATATTTTTAACATGCAAAATTTGGTATACATTTTTATCATCTTATTATCATATCGGTGAAGGTCGCTCTTCTACGGATCTTAGACTATAAAAATAAAGAACGCAACCAACTTTCTTCATGCTGCACGCACAACTGTGTCAATCACACTGAATGAGTATGTATATAGTTATCTTTATCATACACCAACAGAGTGAATGACCTGTATCTGTGCTTGCGCATAATATAATAGGTATATTATATAAAGAAATATTGTCTATCTGATCAGCGTTACCAAACACTCACTTACCTTTTCGGTGAGAGCAACAAACCCGTTATCCATGTTGCCATGCGGACAGTACACCTTGAATTTAAAAGCATCCCGCACTGCAGGATACTTCGCATTCACGTGCAGCGCATAATACCCGGGCGAGTTTATAGGCCATAAGGCTTTTAATTTCTCTTGTAAGCGTGGCCATTGTTCCATTGGTAACTCTTCTAGAATATCCATTAGAAGCAGATACTTACTACTAAATTAGCTACTTCCAAACTTTGATCAAAAGCTCGTTAATATCTTAGCTAATCTCAACAGTCAAATGCAGGTCTGTAACAATCGGACCCATCCATGGAGCTATACTGAACTACTTGTGAAGTGATATCATGATATGACATTTATGAATGATACGATAGCTAAATGGATACCTCCGAGCGAGTTCTGACAATAGTGACAATCAAACACGATTACGATAATACATTCGTTCTTTATGAATGACAACTAAAAGGCGACTTGACGCTAGCGCACAGTGCGGCGGCGCAGGATATTTAGCGATAAAAAGAAAACATCAGAATGATTTTAGTATAAATCTACCTATCTATAAAACTATGTCAATGACAGTAGTAAGTAATGATATAATTTGATATCTTGACAAAATGCTTCGAAATACCTCGGCATCAAAATAGCTGTATGATCTGTCATCAAAAAATTGAATATTTAGTCAGCAACAAAAGTTGCTGCACACTTTTTCCTGATTCTTTTCCGAATAAACTCTCGGACAGGTATTCTTAATCGTACCTACTAATTATGATTCAGATAAGTTTTTCAATTTATCTAATTATTTGGGACACCCAAACCATTGAAAGACACACAATAAACGGTTCCTTAAAATTCTAATTAGGAATTTAATTTTTAATTTAATGAAATTATATTTGTGTCACATTGTGTAAACCAACTAGTACACTCGGTTCTCTATTCAGTGATAAAATAAGTCGTTACAACATTAAAATACACAACATTAACTTAACATTTATTAAAATATTTTGATGTTACTACAAAGGCAGCATCGTCGACAAATTTAAAACCAGATTTATTGAAAATGTTGAGCGATTTGTCATTCCCCTCCGCGATATATGCGTAGACATCATGACCATCCTTTAACAAATCATTGACGGCGCAGTACATAATGTACTCGCCATATCCTCGTCGCCTGTGCTTCTCCTCACAATACAAATGAGTCAGATTGTTATACTCGTTTATGAACAGCCAGGCCAGCAGTTCTTCAGTATCAGATGAATATAGACCATAGGACAAGCCGATAGTTGCGAGAGTCATAAAGTAATGATGAGCATATGAACTTGTATAAGCCCATGTCTCGCTTACACGGGGGATATCTTCAGGTTTTACAGCTGACATATATGTACCGGGAGGAAGGCTGTAAAACAGAAGTTTGAAATAATTAAGTACAATGATGTGCATCTATCATACCCCCCTAATATCGTTATAAAAAAGTATTTATAATGACCTCAATTCCATAGATAATTTAGCAGTTCTGTTCAAATAATACATTAAAGCTGGCCATGCCTGATATTTGTCGAACTGCATCACGGCTTTCACGCGTTCTAATGTTTGAAGAATTGTCGAAGGGACCATTGCAAAAAGCACATCTTTGCTCCAATCTATTAATTTCGTTTTCAACAAAGCCTCTTCTAGTTTGCTCGTGTCTTCTGTTATTGAAAATATGATAACGTCTTGTTGATCCTGATAAAGACTAGTAAGGTTAATGCTCTCAATCAAATTATATACCTACCTACATTACTTACGATCTACATTTAAAATTCAGTCCACCTAGCTATTTTGATCAGAAATAGTCAATTGAGAATGTAATTAACTTCACATCTTTGTTGCAATTAATTAATTGTATTTCCAATTTAGATAGCTTCTACTTTGCTAATGCCTTCTATTAGGTACTTAGGTCTATTGAAAAAAATACTTACGAAATCATGATAATCTCGATAAACATTCGAAAAGTACCAATATACTTATTGGAAATAAAAGAAGGAAAAGGTAAGTACCTAGACACAGACTTAAGTCGACAATAAACCTAATCGTGTCTAGTCACACCTACATAGCCAAAATTAAATGTTAAAATTAAGCTAGTACCTAATGTTTACGGATTTTAGGAAAAGAAACCATGCCTAATATAACAATTCCTAAATAAAATCCACGTAAAACGAAACATCTGACGACAATGAATTGAATGAATACATAATTCAAGGTCAAATTAATAAGTGAGTAAGTAGAAAGTTGTCCATCCACGAGAAGAAGTCATGATGTTGACGATTTTCTCAATGGCTCTGACATTTACACCGTAGATATGCGTAATGTATATTTTATAATTCTGACATGTCTTTAATGATAATACATATTTGATTACAGCAAAATTTATTGTTAATATAATTTTAAAATTCTGATTTTAGTTAAATAATTATAATTTAATGTGAATTTATATAATATAATTATTTTAATTGTTATCATAGTTTCGATCTAATGTTTAATCCTATCAAGTTAATGTTTTGAGTAATAATTATCTGCCATATAGGTACGTAGGATTAATATGTTTCTCATATTTTGTTAACATCATCATAATGTTCTTAGTTTAAAAAAGAAATGTAAGTATTTGTAATTTGTATGTCTAATTGAACGGACTAAACATATTGAAACTATAATAATTTTAATGTAACAATAACAAATGTACATATGTTTTACAATTAAACGGATCTTTATAAATATTATTAAGTATATCAACGTGATTGACCTAATAAATAAACGAATCTGATTAATTAAAGTTCGACCATAGCAATAAAATGATCTCAGCGTTACCAAACACTCACTTACCTTTTCGGTGAGAGCAACAAACCCGTTATCCATGTTGCCATGCGGACAGTACACCTTGAATTTAAAAGCATCCCGCACTGCAGGATACTTCGCATTCACGTGCAGCGCATAATACCCGGGCGAGTTTATAGGCCATAAGGATTTTAATTTCTCTTGTAAATGTGGCCATTGTTCCATAGGTAACTCTTCTAGAATATCCATTAGAAGCAGACACTACTAGCTGCAAATAAAAAACGAAATTGATTTCAACTCAAGTGAAAATATTACACCAAAAATACTACTGCTAAAATACAAACAGGTTTCAAGTATTATTGACAATCAAACACGTTAGTTTAGTACATTCGTTCAATACGTAATCTAATTGAATGACAACTTAAAAGTTGACCTGACGCACAGTGGCGGCGCGGCGCTGGACAAAAAAATAATAGTAAAGTCATTGAGTAAAGTTGTTTGTCGTAAATTTGACATAATAGGTATCTCGTTCAAAATGCTTCGGGATGCCTCACCATCAAATAGGTATAATTATGTACTCGTACTGATCGCCAAACTTCTAGTTCTTTCTGACTGAAGTTGCGCCACTGCGCGCTGCGGTGTTTGCGCAGGTACAGTTAAGAAGAAAATCTTTATTATAGGACGCTACTTAAATTCAATTTTGTTGATAATAAACTTGATAATAAACTTTAGTAAAAACATAACTACCTATATAATTAGAGAGCACAGACCTCATGGGGCTCATGGCCTGTTAAGTATTAAATGATGATTTGCTTTTTTTATTTTATGTTTTGAATGCGACCGAACGTAACCGAATGCGTTCGTACATTCCCGAATGTGACCGAAGAGCCAAATCCCGCCCCGAATCGAATATACCTCTCCCACTACCCGCCCCTGTCCCGCTGACACCTTATACTCGATTACTGCGCAGCTATACGCAATAACTTTAGAGGGAACTAGAAATTTAGCGATACCTGTATCAAATCTGAGTAGTTTAAATTTTGTAACGGCTGGTTTATGTACCTATTACGAGATATGATAAAAGACAACCAATCGACTTCGACCCCAGAAGACAAAATTACCTAGAATAAAATAATATCGATGTATATTTTTATATTTACTTACCGTGGATATGGAATTTTTATTAAAATGCTAAATTTAGCTGAAACAGAATTTGAACAATTTCGTGTAATAGGTACTGAGTGGACCTAACCACTCAATGTTACACGAAATTGTTAATTTTTAGGATAGGGTTGCCTGATTGCCGGGATTGTTCCCAAATTCTGCCGAAGTTCTGCCCTTGTCCCGTGTCCAGTTAGTAGACCTTACTGTCCCGAATTCCAAACACCTAGATCTAATAGACCGGGTCATACTCTAGCTACCAACTGACACGGCCGGCACTCGATCTAGTGGAAAGTTATTTTATCTAGAGAATAAAAATGCAACTTACTTTATGGAAGAAGAAGTTGCAAGTTAATTTTTATTTACTAGACAATGACTGGAAATGTCTCTGAATTGATACGCCTGGATCTGGTAACCCTAGGGTAGATAGAGGCAACATGCCCCAAAGTCATTTCTGTGAAGATAATTTATAAACCAAAGGAAGTAAATTTTCTTCGACATAGATTAGTAACAACCCCTAGTAATATGTACCCATAATGAAGTCATATTTATTGCTTTACTAGTCGACCCGGCGAAGTTGATACCGCCTAACAGTCGATTCATAAATATTTTTTTTATTAATTTTTCCTCTCCGTTAGAACCCCAACCTCGTACTTCAAGGAATTTCGGTTCAGCTGCTCTAGAGATTTGCGCTTAGGGACACATTCAGTGATTCATTTTTATATTATGGCTTAAATTATAGGTAATACTAGAAATTCCCCCGAGACTCCTCTCGCGTATATATCGATTAAAACAAATATATGTTACTCAGGGATGGCAGTCTTATGGTATAAGAATACCTATGTATTATTTCTACAGTAGTTTTCGAGTTTCTTATTATAGCGAATACTGTTTGGTGCCGGGGTCTTTCAATATGGAAAGCTGTGTGTGTATGCACTGGAGGCAAGCTCGGATCGAGCGGCTGTATGGTTCCGCGACAGTGCACGAGGTGACGCTGCCTCAACCCGAGGCGCGCCGAGCCGTGAGGGTGAGGCAGCGTCACGTGTGGGTGTGTGCACGATTACTGCTCATTGGACTAAACATTCGCGAATTGGACTGACCATTCGCGGCGCGGTGGCTGAAAACTGTGATTTGGTAAAACTTTCATGATGTAATGAGAATTCGGATCGGTAGAAGCATTAGGTCAAAAATAAAAAAGCATGAATAATTAAATGCACTATTTTTATTATTGACATATTCTTAATGTATATCAGAAATACATTGACGATTGTACAGTAATACGCTACTAGGTACTAAAACACGTAAAATAGTATCTAATTTCATTACAATGGAAATCTTTAAATATAATTGTAACTATGGTCAATAATATCCTCGACCACGACCTCTCATAGGTCCTCCGAAATGTCCCCGGGCGCCTCTACCGCGGAACTGCTGGTTCATATGTTGACGGTTATCATAACTATCTTGCGGTCGTGGATTCATAAAAGGTCTTGGACCCTGATTAAACTGGCCGCCAGGGCCAAAGTTATCGGGTGTACCCAGTAATGATCTAATAGGTGGAGGGCCTCTGTTATCTAACGAGATATTATTCTGCCTCGCATTCCACTGATTCCCTTGATTGAACTGATCGTTGGGTGGCTGATTACCTTGACCGTAATGATCGCTCGTCGTTTGGTTTCCTTGGTTGAAACGGTCATGCATCTGATTCCCCTGATTGAAACGATCGTTAGGTGGTTGGTTTCCTTGGTTAAAACGATCATTTGACGGCGCGTTGCCTAGATTGAAACGATCGTTAGGCGGCTGGTTTCCTTGGTTGAAACGATCATTAGGTGGTTGGCTCCCTTGATTAAAACGGTCAGAAGGTGGTTGGTTTCCTTGGTTGAAACGATCGTTAGGTGGCTGGTTACCTGGATTAAAACGGTCAGTAGGTTGTTGGTTGCCTTGATTGAAACGATCGTTAGCTGGTGGATTCCCTTGATTGAAACGGTCAGTAGGTTGTTGGTTCCCTTGGTTAAAATGATCCATAGGAGAATTATTGAATCGATCACTGGGCGGCTGATTTCCTGGATTGAAGCGTTCGTTGGGCGGCTGATTTCCTTGATTGAAACGCTCGTTAGATGGCTGGTTATTCCCTTGGTTAAAACGATCAACCGTAGAATTATTGAATCGATCATTGGGTGGCTGGTTACCTTGGTTGAATTGTTCATTAGGTGGTTGATTTCCTTGGTTGAAACGATCAATTAGAGGTTGATTCCCTTGGTTGAAACGTTCGTGAGGAGCTTGGTTGCCCTGGTTGAAACGATCATTTGATGGAGAATTTCCTTGATTGCCATGGTGGAAACCAGGAGATGGTTGTTTATTTCTGTTATCCATTACGTTCTGAATTGGATTTCTTAACAATGGTGCTGGTTGATTGTTAAGTATAGGTAAAGTAGGTATCAATGGTACCTTTGGTGTTACTTGCGGCGCCATTGACGTTTCAGGAAGATCGCCGAAAGACCGAGGTTGTGTACTACTGGCTACTACTTCTGGAATTTGCGTCATCGGTGCAACTGTGGGAGCTGCGGTAGATTTGATGGAGGCTTGCACTAACGCGAACAGATCACTAGCCGAGGATAAGTTTCGCGTAATATCTACGATAGAGCTAATATTTGTAGCTGTCACGGCCGCTGCCGCCGCGGTTGGTTCCGCTGAAAGACTCGGAGACGCCGGCTTGGCTTCCTCCAAAGATTTCTTCACAATTTCCATTTCTTGACGCATTTGATCTTCTTTTACCTTAAGCGTAGCCGATTGGAAGACCTGTTGACAAAGTAAATATTTATTTAATACCATTTCTTTAATCTTACTACCATTATAAATGCGTTTGTGAACATGGATTGATGTTTGGATGTTTGTTACTATTTCAGCACGTCTTGTTCAGAAATCTGATTAAGTACTAAGCATTGTCTTAATTATTGATGTCATTTTATACTTGGCTATCTTTTGTACTTGCTTGACGGTGAAAGAAAATATCGGAAGCCTGCATGTCAGAGTTCTCCATAAAGTTTTCAAAAAACATGCTAACCTGCTCTTGGCCAGCGTGGTGGTGCCTTACCCATATTATAGTGTGAGCGGATCCATGCCTAGCCGCGGGACAGTGCTGCTAGTAGCAGGACTGTCCCGCGGCTAGGCACCTGCACCACACGCGGCAAGACCCTGTAGCAGCCTGCTACAGCTACAGGGCTAATGATGATGTGCATGGCTCTAGTATAAGGACGCGTATCGGCTTTGCGCGCCAAAATACGCGCCAATGACGGCGTGTTTGGCTGCGCGAAATGTATTAGTTCTTGGAGCGCTATAGAAGCCCCGAACTCTTGAATAGATATCGTTTTTGGCTTTTCAATTGGCTCTGCATTCGTTTATTATTATGAGATATAACCCGTGTTCGTTTCTATCCGAAAAACAAAGACTATCATGCAAGAGGCCGATCATAGCTATGATTAAGTGGCACGAAACTGGCGTGTAATAATAATTTTTCGTCATTTAAAATGTAATTTCTTTCATTGAATAAAAAAACTAGCTTTCGATTAGCTACGAGGGGAGTTCAATGTATTCTCGGTATCGAGGTGATATACTAATGATAAGGGTAATTTAATTATCTCATTAGTTAATGACACTCTTTGAGGGTATACATACAAAATTTCATTTAATTGCCACCATTAGTATTCAAGATATCATTGCGAAAAGACAACTATGATGACTGATTCGACAATGATGAAAAACATCGAGCATCGTGCAGTGATAAAATTCCTCACAAAACAAGGAAAAACTCAAAAAATTATCCATGAAGAAATGGTGGCTGTTTACCAAGATTCTGCGCCTTCATTATCTACAATTCAGAAGTGGTCAAGTGAATTCAAACGGGGTAGAGGAGCATTGAAGACGACCCCCGCGCTGGTGGGCCAATTTGTGCCGCTACTGAGGAAAACGTCAAATTAGTCGAAAAACTTGTACTTGAAGATGCCCGTGTAAGAGTGAAAACATTAGCAGAAATGACTAAGCTATCCGTGGGTACCATTCACACAATTCATGAGCGCCTGAATTTGTCAAAGGTCAGTGCAAGATGGGTGCCGCGAATGCTCACCGCGCTACAGAAACAAGTGCGAGTTGACTGTTGTAAGGAGTTTTTGGACCTCTGTGGTGAAAATCCGCAAAGTATTTTCGATCGGATTGTTACTGGTGATGAAACGTGGGTTCATCACTATGACGCTGAGAGCAAGCAAGAGTCTATGCAGTGGCACAAAAAAGGATCAGACCCGCCGAAGAAGTTCAAAGTCACTCCGTCCGCAGGAAAGTTCATGGCCACGGTGTTTTGGGATTCTAAGGGAATCTTGCTAATCGAGTACACAAAAAAAGGTCAAAGTATTACTGCTGCATCATACGCAACCACCCTGCGTAATTTAAAGGAGGCAATTAAAGAAAAAAGACGTGGAAAATTAACCGCAGGTGTGTTGCTGCTTCACGACAACGCGCCGGTTCACAAGGCGCGCCTTGCCCAGGCTGCTGTGCGGGAGTACGGATTTGAAGAAATCAATCATCCACCCTACAGTCCGGACCTGGCCCCTAGTGATTATTATCTATTCCCTAATCTTAAAAAAGACCTTCGTGGAAAGCATTTTTCGGACGATGAAGAGTTGAAGGGAGCAATAAACGAACATTTTTCGGGCCATGAAGAAAAATATTTTTCAGAGGGAATTGAAAAGTTACTTTCACGAACAAATAAATGTATGTATGTAAATGCATACATTTGCAATGTATGCTGAGATGTTAGGGGAGTATATTGAAAAATAAAATTTATTCAGAATTTGCCGCCTTTTCCTTCATACCTATACCGAGAATACATTGAACTCCCCTCGTATATATTCTATGAGGCGCTGTCATATTATTGAGATCGCTCACACGAAAATACGTGCGTCCAAAGACAATGATCGTGCGACCATGCCTTCAATCATACTGATAACTATTGAATGGCCTATTGAAGATTGCACGATCATGCGATGCGACCAAATTGCCTAGTTGTCGTCGCACGACCATTGACGCATCGCATCAATCGGAAGATCGTCCGATCAAACATACTGATGAATATTAAATGTGCTATTTGCGCTCGCGCGACCAAGTATAGGGACCACGGTTTACATGAAACATAATACACAGTTTACATTAAAATACTGATTGTGAAATTCATGGCACTGTTTTCTATTTTTATAAAGTGTACTAGAGGACGCCAGCAGCTACGCCTGCATTTTTTTTTAATTTACCCGTTTTGGCCGTTTAATTTCGGGAAATCCTTTCTTAGTGCACCCCTAAGGTCCCCAAGGAACATACATGCCAAATTTCAGCTTCCTGCGCCAAATAGTTTCGGCTGTAGCGTGTCTGTCAGTCAGTCAGTAACGCAAGGATTTTATATATTAAGATTATGTGGTCCACGTTTCCTTTTTTAAGGTAATTTAAGATAAAATAAATATTGCCCGAGGGCAACAACTGTGCATCTCTGATATGAGCCATTTCGAGTGTGATTGCATCGCTTAAAAGCGGCTTCATCACACACATCAATCACATAGCATTATCGCGCGAGCGATGACAATAGGACACATAATTTCTTATCGTGCGAGCGAGCGGTTTAATCGCACGATGAAATCGCATCGCTTCATCGTTCGAGCGATCTCAATAGGATAGCGCCTGAGACATAAATATGTCGAGGTATCTGAGCTGAGCACTGATTTTGAATTACGCAGTGAATCAGAGAAAGCAAATAAAAATCATCAGCCTTTAACAGTCCACTGCTGAACAAGGCCTTTTCTTTGAAAGGAGGCTAATGTGTCATAGCACTGATTAAATAGTGTGAAAATTTCAAGCAATAAAGAAGTGCTCAAAAATGTTTGCGCGCTCTTTCCCTTTAGCGCTTTTGTACACAATGCCGCCGCTGCCCCGCCATCGGGCAGTTACCACGTTGCTCTCGCAAATGTGAATCAATATCGATATCGATAGAATCGTACAGAGGTGTAATAAAATCAAGCGGCGGCGGCGGCGGCGCGGCGGCAGCTCGTGTGCTGGAGCGCTTAAAGTAGCACTCAATATTGATTATTGATGGCGCGTGACAGTAGTATGCGGGTGTGCGCTCACCTCCTCGACCGTGTAGTCGTCGTCGTCGCTGTCGATGAGCATGGCGGCGGCGGCGGCGGGCTCAGAGCGGCGCGGGCTGGAGGGCGGCGGCGGCGCGGAGGCGGGCGCGGACGCGGGGGCGGATGCGGGGGCGGACGCGTGTGCGGCGTCGCTGACGTATTGCCTCAGGCGCTCGACCCGCGCCGGTTCCCGCGCCTCCAGCTTCTTCAAGTACGCGATGAGGCTGTGCTGCTCCTCTGCCGATAATTCGTTAAAATTCTTGAGCAACGTTTCCAAATCCGAGTCCGAGAGCCCGTCCATTGCGTCGGGTGCGTCCTCTTTTTCAATTCTGTTGGACAAAATTTGTTGGTGTGAGATTTTTGGGTATAATATTTTCAAGTTATCATAGATTTTTTTATTGAAAAGTTTTTTATTGAAATCGCAAATTTATGCAGAAATTGATTTGTTTTATATTAATAAATAGATTATCATTTCAATATCTTTTTATTTATAGACTCACGCTTGTATCCCCTAAGGGGTAGACAGAGGTTACACCCACATTTTGCCATGAATTTTTAGGTCCCACGTAATAGGGGGCGAGCCTATTGCCGTTACCCGGCACATCACCAGACTCCGTGCTGCTACTGAGAATTCGGAAAAACCCAGTAACACTTTTGCCTGACCCGGAAATCGAACCCGGGATCTCCGATCAGCAGTCGCATACGCTGTCCACTGGACCACGGAGACGGTCATTTCAATATTATAAATATATTACTAAGAACAAAATTATAATGTAATCACCTTTTATCGTTCTCGTCGTAGGCAGACTGTAGCATCTGCAGAGCTGAGGCAGTCCCGCTGGGTTTGAGCGCAGCGGTGGGCGGCGCCTGCTTCGGCGCGGGCTTGACCTCGGGCTGGCGCTTCTCTGCCTCGCGCTTCTTGGCCTCGGCCATACCGACCACCGCGTCCACGAGCTGTGCCAACTCTTCCGATGACACGTCGGTTTTGCCTTGAGCGATGAGCGCCTCGGCCATCTGCTGAGCGATTTGAGCGCGGTCCACCTCGCCTATACCAGCGACAGGCACGGCGGATTTACTTGCTCCAGCTGAACCCTGTTGAACACAATGATTCACTTAAAGCAAGTTAAATCTCTTTAGATCTTGACAAAATTTATGGCGCGAGTGGCTGCGCGAGGCGGCGGGCTCGCTTGTCTGCCTCGTGCAGGGTGGCGGCGGTGTATGTACTGTATGTAGTGAGTGAGAGAAGCGCGTACCTGCGCGGCTGGCTTCGCGAGGCGGCGGGTTCGCTTGTCTGCCTCGTGCAAGGTGGCGGCGGTGTATGTACTGTATGTAGTGAGTGAGAGAAGCGCGTACCTGCGCGGCTGGCTTCGCGAGGCGGCGGGTTCGCTTGTCTGCCTCGTGCAGGGTGGCGGCGGTGTATGTACTGTATGTAGTGAGTGAGAGAAGCGCGTACCTGCGCGGCTGGCTTCGCGAGGCGGCGGGTTCGCTTGTCTGCCTCGTGCAGGGTGGCGGCGGTGTATGTACTGTATGTAGTGAGTGAGAGAAGCGCGTACCTGCGCGGCTGGCTTCGCGAGGCGGCGGGTTCGCTTGTCTGCCTCGTGCAGGGTGGCGGCGGTGTATGTACTGTATGTAGTGAGTGAGAGAAGCGCGTACCTGCGCGGCTGGCTTCGCGAGGCGGCGGGTTCGCTTGTCTGCCTCGTGCAGGGTGGCGGCGGTGTATGTACTGTATGTAGTGAGTGAGAGAAGCGCGTACCTGCGCGGCTGGCTTCGCGAGGCGGCGGGTTCGCTTGTCTGCCTCGTGCAGGGTGGCGGCGGTGTATGTACTGTATGTAGTGAGTGAGAGAAGCGCGTACCTGCGCGGCTGGCTTCGCGAGGCGGCGGGTTCGCTTGTCTGCCTCGTGCAGGGTGGCGGCGGTGTATGTACTGTATGTAGTGAGTGAGAGAAGCGCGTACCTGCGCGGCTGGCTTCGCGAGGCGGCGGGTTCGCTTGTCTGCCTCGTGCAGGGTGGCGGCGGTGTATGTACTGTATGTAGTGAGTGAGAGAAGCGCGTACCTGCGCGGCTGGCTTCGCGAGGCGGCGGGTTCGCTTGTCTGCCTCGTGCAGGGTGGCGGCGGTGTATGTACTGTATGTAGTGAGTGAGAGAAGCGCGTACCTGCGCGGCTGGCTTCGCGAGGCGGCGGGTTCGCTTGTCTGCCTCGTGCAGGGTGGCGGCGGTGTATGTACTGTATGTAGTGAGTGAGAGTAGCGCGTACCTGCGCGGCTGGCTTCGCGAGGCGGCGGGTTCGCTTGTCTGCCTCGTGCAGGGTGGCGGCGGTGTATGTACTGTATGTAGTGAGTGAGAGTAGCGCGTACCTGCGCGGCTGGCTTCGCGAGGCGGCGGGTTCGCTTGTCTGCCTCGTGCAGGGTGGCGGCGGTGTATGTACTGTATGTAGTGAGTGAGAGTAGCGCGTACCTGCGCGGCTGGCTTCGCGAGGCGGCGGGTTCGCTTGTCTGCCTCGTGCAGGGTGGCGGCGGTGTATGTACTGTATGTAGTGAGTGAGAGAAGCGCGTACCTGCGCGGCTGGCTTCGCGAGGCGGCGGTGTATGTACTGTATGTAGTGAGTGAGAGAAGCGCGTACCTGCGCGGCTGGCTTCGCGAGGCGGCGGGTTCGCTTGTCTGCCTCGTGCAGGGTGGCGGCGGTGTATGTACTGTATGTAGTGAGTGAGAGAAGCGCGTACCTGCGCGGCTGGCTTCGCGAGGCGGCGGGTTCGCTTGTCTGCCTCGTGCAGGGTGGCGGCGGTGTATGTACTGTATGTAGTGAGTGAGAGAAGCGCGTACCTGCGCGGCTGGCTTCGCGAGGCGGCGGGTTCGCTTGTCTGCCTCGTGCAGGGTGGCGGCGGTGTATGTACTGTATGTAGTGAGTGAGAGAAGCGCGTACCTGCGCGGCTGGCTTCGCGAGGCGGCGGGTTCGCTTGTCTGCCTCGTGCAGGGTGGCGGCGGTGTATGTACTGTATGTAGTGAGTGAGAGAAGCGCGTACCTGCGCGGCTGGCTTCGCGAGGCGGCGGGTTCGCTTGTCTGCCTCGTGCAGGGTGGCGGCGGTGTATGTACTGTATGTAGTGAGTGAGAGAAGCGCGTACCTGCGCGGCTGGCTTCGCGAGGCGGCGGGTTCGCTTGTCTGCCTCGTGCAGGGTGGCGGCGGTGTATGTACTGTATGTAGTGAGTGAGAGAAGCGCGTACCTGCGCGGCTGGCTTCGCGAGGCGGCGGGTTCGCTTGTCTGCCTCGTGCAGGGTGGCGGCGGTGTATGTACTGTATGTAGTGAGTGAGAGAAGCGCGTACCTGCGCGGCTGGCTTCGCGAGGCGGCGGGTTCGCTTGTCTGCCTCGTGCAGGGTGGCGGCGGTGTATGTACTGTATGTAGTGAGTGAGAGAAGCGCGTACCTGCGCGGCTGGCTTCGCGAGGCGGCGGGTTCGCTTGTCTGCCTCGTGCAGGGTGGCGGCGGTGTATGTACTGTATGTAGTGAGTGAGAGAAGCGCGTACCTGCGCGGCTGGCTTCGCGAGGCGGCGGGTTCGCTTGTCTGCCTCGTGCAGGGTGGCGGCGGTGTATGTACTGTATGTAGTGAGTGAGAGAAGCGCGTACCTGCGCGGCTGGCTTCGCGAGGCGGCGGGTTCGCTTGTCTGCCTCGTGCAGGGTGGCGGCGGTGTATGTACTGTATGTAGTGAGTGAGAGAAGCGCGTACCTGCGCGGCTGGCTTCGCGAGGCGGCGGGTTCGCTTGTCTGCCTCGTGCAGGGTGGCGGCGGTGTATGTACTGTATGTAGTGAGTGAGAGAAGCGCGTACCTGCGCGGCTGGCTTCGCGAGGCGGCGGGTTCGCTTGTCTGCCTCGTGCAGGGTGGCGGCGGTGTATGTACTGTATGTAGTGAGTGAGAGAAGCGCGTACCTGCGCGGCTGGCTTCGCGAGGCGGCGGGTTCGCTTGTCTGCCTCGTGCAGGGTGGCGGCGGTGTATGTACTGTATGTAGTGAGTGAGAGAAGCGCGTACCTGCGCGGCTGGCTTCGCGAGGCGGCGGGTTCGCTTGTCTGCCTCGTGCAGGGTGGCGGCGGTGTATGTACTGTATGTAGTGAGTGAGAGAAGCGCGTACCTGCGCGGCTGGCTTCGCGAGGCGGCGGGTTCGCTTGTCTGCCTCGTGCAGGGTGGCGGCGGTGTATGTACTGTATGTAGTGAGTGAGAGAAGCGCGTACCTGCGCGGCTGGCTTCGCGAGGCGGCGGGTTCGCTTGTCTGCCTCGTGCAGGGTGGCGGCGGCGCGTACGACTGCCGCGCGCGCGGCGTTGGCGGCGCTGCCGGTCACGAGTCCCGCCTGCGCCGCGCCCTTTAGCTTTTCTTTCGCCGTCTCCATCAGCACCACGGCGCTCTCCCGCAACAAAAGCTCCTCGGACGAATTGGCTTTCTCCTGTTAGATGGTGTTAACGAAAAATCAAATATAAATGTTTTATATTTTATAATGGTACATAATTATTAACTAGTGTGTATATTTCAATACGTGAGTACCTTCTCCATCTTGAGCGCCTCGGCGAGCAGGTCGACGAGCTTGGGCCCGAGGCTGCCGAGGTAGTCCTCAAGCGCGACGAGCAGGCGCAGCGTGGCCACCACGTCGTCGGGCGCCGTGCTGCCGCCGCCGCCCGCGCGCCGCCGCGAGTCCAGCGTGCGCACTGACGTCACCGACCCCAACTCGTTGTCTGAGTTCCACGGAGACAGGTCGTCGTCGCTGCAAATTAATATTACCGATGATTGTAATTACTGAATTAAGTAGGTAGTTCGCGTCGTGGTTGTGAGGCGCGTTGCTCGGGGCTGCGGTTGTGTGTATGTGTGTGTGTGTGTGGTGTGTGCTTACGGTTTGAGCTCGTCGTCAGAGATGAGCACGGTCTGCATGGAGGGCGGCGGGGCGCGTTGCTCGGGGCTGCGGTTGTGTGTATGTGTGTGTGTGTGGTGTGTGCTTACGGTTTGAGCTCGTCGTCAGAGATGAGCACGGTCTGCATGGAGGGCGGCGGGGCGCGTTGCTCGGGGCTGCGGTTGTGTGTATGTGTGTGTGTGTGGTGTGTGCTTACGGTTTGAGCTCGTCGTCAGAGATGAGCACGGTCTGCATGGAGGGCGGCGGGGCGCGTTGCTCGGGGCTGCGGTTGTGTGTATGTGTGTGTGTGTGGTGTGTGCTTACGGTTTGAGCTCGTCGTCAGAGATGAGCACGGTCTGCATGGAGGGCGGCGGGGCGCGTTGCTCGGGGCTGCGGTTGTGTGTATGTGTGTGTGTGTGTGGTGTGTGCTTACGGTTTGAGCTCGTCGTCAGAGATGAGCACGGTCTGCATGGAGGGCGGCGGGGCGCGTTGCTCGGGGCTGCGGTTGTGTGTATGTGTGTGTGTGTGGTGTGTGCTTACGGTTTGAGCTCGTCGTCAGAGATGAGCACGGTCTGCATGGAGGGCGGCGGGGCGCGTTGCTCGGGGCTGCGGTTGTGTGTATGTGTGTGTGTGTGGTGTGTGCTTACGGTTTGAGCTCGTCGTCAGAGATGAGCACGGTCTGCATGGAGGGCGGCGGGGCGCGTTGCTCGGGGCTGCGGTTGTGTGTATGTGTGTGTGTGTGGTGTGTGCTTACGGTTTGAGCTCGTCGTCAGAGATGAGCACGGTCTGCATGGAGGGCGGCGGGGCGCGTTGCTCGGGGCTGCGGTTGTGTGTATGTGTGTGTGTGTGGTGTGTGCTTACGGTTTGAGCTCGTCGTCAGAGATGAGCACGGTCTGCATGGAGGGCGGCGGGGCGCGTTGCTCGGGGCTGCGGTTGTGTGTATGTGTGTGTGTGTGGTGTGTGCTTACGGTTTGAGCTCGTCGTCAGAGATGAGCACGGTCTGCATGGAGGGCGGCGGGGCGCGTTGCTCGGGGCTGCGGTTGTGTGTATGTGTGTGTGTGTGGTGTGTGCTTACGGTTTGAGCTCGTCGTCAGAGATGAGCACGGTCTGCATGGAGGGCGGCGGGGCGCGTTGCTCGGGGCTGCGGTTGTGTGTATGTGTGTGTGTGTGGTGTGTGCTTACGGTTTGAGCTCGTCGTCAGAGATGAGCACGGTCTGCATGGAGGGCGGCGGGGCGCGTTGCTCGGGGCTGCGGTTGCGTGGCTGCATCTCGCGCTGCGACAGTGGGCTGCGGCTGCGACGCACTGACTCCAGCGTGATGCGAGTGCGCGCCGGACTGGGTCTAAAACACAATACAACATACACACTTACGATTCATGTTCCTTTAATAGGATTTTCACCTCATTTTTGTCATCGTTAAGGTACACCTTTGTGTTATGCCAATATTATTATTAGGCATGGTTTTTATGTTTGTATTCTCTAGTACTAAAATTAGCAGCTGGGAATGGACCTCCCTCAAGGTGAACCGTCGATTTGGTTAAGATTGCGGGAAGCGGTTGGATGCGGGCAGCTCAAGATCAGTCTGCGTGGAAAACCTTGGAGGAGGTCCTTCTGTGGACGTCTCTAGGCTGACATGATGAGTACCAAAATGTAATGACATGAATCAAATTATTCTGTAACGTAATACTACGTATCGCGTTATAATATCGTGTACGTTACCCTAGCAGGAAAGTATCTCCTGGAGAGACATGAGTGGAACGTATAATTAGAGCGCAATCTGCTGATGATGTGCGCGAAATAAAAAATTTGTGCGGGTTATAGTTTTGGAAAAAAATTAAAAAAATCATTCCTGGTGGGGTAACGTTCTTCCAGCAGGAAGATTCTAAACGAATTATCGGAGAGAGAAACATTGTACATGGGCAGATAGCTTATATTAGTGGGACAATGTGCGCCGAAAATAAAATTAGTGCGGCTTCAGGTTTTCGAGATATTGGAATTCCTGCTAGGGTAACGTTTTGCAGAATCGTGTATCTCTAAAACGGTTGCATGTGCGGCTATAAAATAAACATACACGAGTTGCTCTTAATTTGTGCGAATTGGTGAAATAATAAAATTTAAGAAAATACATGTAATTTTCAAGTAATTGGCCTTCTTTGAAAACCCAAAAAAACATCGCAGCGTCAAAATAAGAAAAGGTATAGGCTCACTGAAAACTGTTTTCGGTTCTTCTTGACACATAGATTAACCATTAAAAGTTTCAAAACTATACATACATGCGTTAATGAGATATATTACTAAAAGTCATAACGACGAAGTCGTAACTTTGAGGACAACGCACAAGAAACCGGCTCAACCCAAGGTGTGTAGGAGTAAACTAGCAATTAGAGCGATAGTCCAGTAATATATAGTGAAATTATCCAGCTTGGAATGTCTCGCATGTAATAAATAATTAACCTTTTCACCGCCCAGCTATACTAAACGCGATGTGTCGCTGTACGCCAACGTATAAATGTATAACAATTATATAGTACGAAAGCAGGGATGGCGGTAACGTCATATCGATACTGAAAAAAACAAAGTGTAAAGGAAACGGTCCACAAATGTATGGAGGCTGGGCCTGGCTATTTGACCTAACATGAACTGCGATCTCACTTATACTGTGTAAAAGGTCATAAAAATCTTGAATTTTTGGTGGATTAATATTAATTTTTCAGTCGCGCATTTCGTTTTAATCTGAAACTGAAAAATAGTAAACTTGCAACACCAAACCATCGCTAGCCTATCGCTAGCTGATTAAAACGGATGGCAACACTGAACATTGTGAGTCATATAGTCATCTGTCATAATAAATAGAAAAAAGGAAAACTGTCAAACAGACGACTTCCCGCGTTGTTGGTGATTTCGTTGCTTTCGGAGTGTTTTTGTTGTTTTGTGCGTGTTCTCTCTTTTTTGACCCTTGCATTATCCCTACGGACTCTCAATCCTCTATTCTGATTGACCTTGGCACGTGTATTTATTGGACCGACCTTATTTTGTGATTTGGATTACCGTTTATTTAGATATCATGGCTGTGTGTTTACACTGTCACGTTATCCTGGAATCAATGCACCATAAATACCATGCTATGGATCTCAATCCAGACCTGGTGATGATTCTTGAAGAATGGTGTGGTTGTGAGGTTAGTTAAGTTTACATATCTTTCAATAATAATTCATGAGAATAAACTTAAAATATCTTTCATTATAAACCTGTGCATCTGAAATATTTTACAGTTGAACCATTATTTATTTACAGGTTACTGAAACAGATAATTTATGCGAAAGTTGCGTCAACCTGTTGGTACTCGAAGCAACCAATCGCAAGTTAATACCCAACATCAATGCATAGCTTGTGGGATCTCTCTCGATAGACGTTCAGGAAGACGTCGCCGTACATTGTTAGAAGGATCCAACGAGAGGATTTATATAGCAAATCTAATATTTCCCCGACAGGTACTTATTTAGCTATTAACTGTATAAAAACGCTAACCATTTTCAATTACTATTTAATTGTTGAATTAAGTTCTGTTTTTATTTAAGTATAAATTATTCTGAAGCTAACATAATCTAATTATAAACTTCTGATAGTTTCTTAAGGTTTACTTCATTTTAATAATCATCTCTATTGTAAGTGACTAAGTATGTAACTGTGAAGCATTTTACAATTTTGTACTTGGTGTGGATTATATAAGTTAAGTGGACATGTGATGATAATATTTATGTATCTATTTTTATTCACAGATTCCAAATATAGCCTACTCTTGCAACCCTTGTTGGATGAGGGCTTACCATAATGCACCCCGATTGGAAAACATAGAGCAAAATCTTAATATGGAACAGAATCAACAAAATATAGAACAGCATGTTGAAGCAGTTCCAGAAGTGGTAAATGAACCACCGAACTCTGTTCCTGCATCAAGTTCAATTACAGTTCCCAGTTCATTTAAATACAGGTGAAAGCGATTGGTGTCAACGGATATCAGAATATTATTGCAGTTGCATAATAGGCAAACATACTGTAGAGAGCTGTGCACATGTTATGACGATTGTGTGGTATTTGGGCTGGGCAAGGCATCAGGAAAATATATCTCCACCTGCTAGCTTCTTAGATAATATTTTAGTTAGAGAAGACATAGAAATTGAAGAAGAAGAATAAAAAGTAATCATTATACTCTGCCTTTTATTTTATGCCTAGATATTTTAACATCTGAATAAATATTATTAGCATTCCCAATATCAATTTGTAATCCTTATAAGTATAATTCATATTCAGTATCTATTATTTTCACATCCAAAACACATTTACATGTGTATGCATACCCTCTGCACACATCACTGCTTTATCTTGGTAGGCACCTAATAAACCTGGAATATGTCTATCCCTCTTATACATAGTTGTGAAGGTCAGACTGCATTTTGTAACTATATAAGCACATATTCTGTGACATCTGGTCAGAACAGAATAACAGCCCCTTTATTCTTAATTAGAAATTCATGAAGAATATCATATAAAGGTCTATCTTTTGTACTAACATTAAGAATACAAAATGGATCTAGCACATTGAGCAGAGAATGTCATAAATATAAAAAATGCAGTAACTAACTAACTAAATCACTACAAGGAAAGGTGCATTTGAAGCAAAATCATAGTATACATAGTTTGGTTTCAAATAAAACACGCCTAGCCAGTGGTATAGTAGAATAACTGTAGTTCCACCTTCTTCCTAGGAGACCTGCCCTATTAGTAAGACGATTATTGTTGCAAATATGATCATTAAGATCATTTCATCATTAATGGTTCCCACTGACTGCTACACGGCATGGCATGGTAAAGGATTTTATTTCTGATCAAGTTCGTTTTATTGTTTTTCAATGAGTTTAGAATTCATATTAGTTTATTTCAATAAAATCAGACCGCGGCACTCCGTGACATGTGAGGCTGGGTGCGATACAAGGGAGGAAGCACGTGCGCTTTGTTGGTGTAGTTTCACTCACACAGCGTGGCAAGGGACGTGAGCCACGCTGCCATGCCGGAGTGTCTCAGGCTGAGAGCCCTTCAGGCAGCCGAAATATGACGTGCCGCGACGTAAGTCATCTGCCCCTAAGGATCCTGGAGTATGTTTCAATAGGCCATAATAATAATCAGATATTTGAGTTGGTTTTGCACTAGATTTATACCTAGACTTTTTTCAAGAATCCAAAATGTTTTATCTATTGTATACATTACATTTTTCTTTGAGGCTCATTCACTGTATCATTCAAAATAACCTTACTTATGAGGTATGTACGAGATATATGTACGAGCAAACCCGTACATAGCAATAGTTTAAGTTTTATGCTGACATCGACGCGCAGCGAAACGCATATCATTTCGGTAACATAAGTTTTACAGTAGTAGTTGCAAGACCGCGTCGGGCTTAGCAATCAAATTAGCATTTCGCCGCGTGTCGATCATTTTATTCATATTTTCGTGTTTAGTGTAATTTTGCGTTTTTATACAATATATCATTTTAACTTTATCTCATCATTCGTATCATTTCTATGTACCTTACCCGTACATAAGTGGTCCTTCGTCCTTTGAAGACGCCTTTCGCGTGTGTACCTAATATCAGTGCGCTGTTCTGATACTGGAAAGTGCTTACGTGTGAGGTGAACTGAACTAGCAGTGAAGGTGTGTACTGCCAGCAAGAGCGCAGTACGAGCAGCCATATCAACTATCAACAAAGGTAGTCCTTGAACAACAGTTCTCGTCGTGGGATTATCAAGTAAGATCTTTCCATTTATATCATTTCTATCACTATGTCGTCTTTGGAAGATATTTTAGCCCAACAGCAGCAACTACTCAACCAGATAGAGCAAATTTACACAAACTTTAAAAAAGATGGTTCCGATCGCAAAACCTCGGACTATATACGCCGTAGATTGGAGAAATTGGATGCATGCTGGCAAGAGTATCAGTCAAATCATATAAAATTGTGCAGCATTGAATATGCCAAATCTCATACATATTTCACATCAAAACAGTATGATGCAGTGAAAGAGAGATTTGAAAATATCAAAGGGGTGATAATCAACTGTCAGCCTGCAGACGGAAGACCATCAACGCCACTATTGAAACCGGCTACACCACTAGCCACCTCCAGCGGCTCGCAGCAGCCCTTAGAGCAATCGTATAAGTCTCAGGGATCCAACAGCAAAACAGATGAGATGATGAGAAAACAAATCAGCAATTTCAAGGCCTTTGAACACACCGTCTCAAACATCAACCTGGACGCCGTCACTGAGAAGTGGGAATATGATCATCTGTTAAGCTCAGTGAAAGCTCGGTGGTCAAAGATTGACACACAGCATTGGGAGCTGGATAGCGAGTTAGGAGACAGGAATCAAGAATATCATAATATGTATCTCAAATATGAGCGTACGTACAACGATGCTGTGAAAGCTATAAACAAGAAAATGTCATCCGTTTCGCATCGCGAGCATGTAACTCCAAAAATAGAGATTCCTGCGTTTAGCGGCAGTTACCACCAGTGGACGTCTTTTAAAGATCTTTTCACAGAAGCGATCCATAGCAACCCAGCCCTTTCTGGCGCACAGAAAATGCAGTTTCTGAAGTCCAAGGTAAAAGGTGAAGCTGAGCGTCTCATACAGCATCTACCGATAAGCTCAGATAACTATATTATCAGCTGGGATATTTTGAGCAATAGGTACGATAACAAAAGGATGATATTCACTTCTCACATTAACATCTTGCTGAACCTTCCTATATTGCAACAGCCATCAATCAATCATATCAAACGCATTCACGATACCGCCCATGAAACTCTGAACGCCATACAGAATCTCGGTGTAGACGTGAAATCTTGGGATCCGTTAGTAGTACATATTTTATGTCAGAAATTAGATGCAGAAACATATCGCGAATACAATGCAGCTATCAAACAGCCTCGCGAATTACTCAACTTGCAAGAATTTCTGACCTTCCTAGAGGGGAAATTTACGAGTTTGGAAGCAAGCAGAAGAAAACAGGAGGTCTACAATCAAAAACCCTTTCCTTCAAATATCAATAAATCAGCGGAAAAATCGTATCAGTCTAAGCAGGCATACTCAAGTAACAAGGCTATTTCGCAATCGTCTAGTGAGCGGAAATTGCAAAATATACATGCCCGGCAAACATGCCCCGTCTGCAATGACCCACATGCAATATTTTTTTGCAAGCAATTCGCAGAAATGACACCAGCAATGAAAAAGCAATTTGTTGCTAACTTAAATTATTGTCAAAACTGCTTATACGATCATAAGGGCAAAGAATGTTTATCCCAAAAACGTTGCCGCGAATGCAATCAATTTCATAACACCTTATTACATGATTCGTATAAGCAGACAAGCAACTCTTCTCAACTAAGCCACGTGCGCCCGAATCAAGATCGCACAAACAAAGGCAACACGCATGTCACACAGCAAAGTATGACTCAGGAAATTTTACTTTCAACCGCTCTGTTAAAGGTACAAAAGGCTGATGGCACATATCTGACATTGCGAGCTCTTATTGACCAGGGCTCGCAGGGCTCTCTTATCACGGAGAATGGTGCGCAACAGTTAGGTTTACAAAGATACAAATGCGATGGTATTATCACTGGTATAGGTCAAACAGAAAATAGTTGCAAAGGGATGGTCACCCTGCATTGTGTGTCAAGAACATGTCTGTACACATTTGAGATTGATGTATACATAATGAACAATCTTACAAAATATCTACCGTCGTACTCTTTCTCTAAAATATCATGCCCCTTTTTAGAAACAATTCCGTTGGCCGACCCTGACTACAACATCAGCCGTCCCATAGATATTTTGTTAGGTGCAGACGTCTACTCAAATATTCTTCTGGCAGGCATGTGTAGATTGAGTGAATCACTGCCCATCGTACAAGAAACCCGCCTGGGATGGATACTGTGTGGCACGCTCAAATCTAGTCTAACTTGCAACGTCGTGCAACTCGATTTAGACAAATTCCAGGAATTTTGGGAAATAGAAGACGTCACAGAAGGAAAATCATACTCTAACGAAGATGAAGAATGCTTGAAGTTATATAAAACAACAACAGAACGCTTAGAAGACGGAAAATATCAAGTGAGGTTACCACTCATACCGGGCTTTGAAGAAAAATTAGGAAAATCAAAAAATAAGGCCATTGCTCAGTTTATGCATTTAGAAACCAGATTACATAAAAACAATTCTATTTTTAGCGCATATAAATTATTCATTAACGAATACTTAGACTTAGGCCATATGAAACTTGCCGCCGGTAATCGTACACCGGAGTGTTACTTGCCGCACCATTGTGTAATGCGCGACGAAAGTGCAACTACGGCATTACGAGTTGTATACAATGCGTCGGCTAAAACATCTACAAATAAAAGTTTGAATGATTTAATGTATACGGGGCCCAACCTACAGCAAGACCTCCAGTCTCTGATCATAAAATGGAGACAGTATCAGTACGCATTTTCTGCTGACATTGAGAAAATGTTTAGGCAGATATGGGTCCACCCTGATGACCAGGCGCTACAAAAAATTGTATGGCGAGAGAGTCCCTCTCACAAACTTCGCGATTATCAATTGACAACAGTCACCTACGGCACTAAATCTGCCCCATTTCTTGCGATGATGACTTTGCGACAATTGGCATCAGACGAACGTAGCCAATACCCTGAAGCGGCCAAGGTCATCGAGGAGTCGTTCTACATGGATGACCTGGTCCATAGCACCGGGTGTATAGAATCAGCAAAACAGCTACAAACAGATTTGATAAATTTACTGAAATTAGGAGGTTTCAATTTGAGAAAATGGAAGTCCAATGATATTCGATTACTCCAACACAACAATCAAGACTACTTCAATCAGGAAATCAAATGTTTCAAGCAAGCAGATTTAACAAAAACCTTAGGCCTTTGCTGGAACCCTATGGAAGATAGTTTTACGTTTGTATCAAAAATAGAAAATGCCAAAAATAAAGTTACGAAGAGAATTATACTTTCAGATATGTCTAAGATTTTCGATCCGTTAGGTTGGATCGTACCTATAACAACAAAATTGAAAATATTGTTTCAAGAAATATGGGCGTCCAAACTTCAATGGGATGAGGAGGTTCCAGACAAAATTAGCACTGAATGGCTGAAAATCAAGAATGAATTGCAAGATATAAATAATTTTAAAATATCAAGATGGTATGGCATTGAATCAAATTGTAAAATAGAGCTTCACGGCTTTTGTGACGCCTCAGCAAAAGCGTACGCGTGCGTCATATACTGCAAAATCAATAAGCACAGTAAGCAATCGGTCGTATTAGTAGCGGCAAAATCAAAATTAGTCCCTATCAAAAAGCAAGTATCATTGCCTCGATTAGAGTTATGTGGAGCGCAACTGCTCGCCAAACTCATGGCCAAGGTCAAGCAATGTTTAACAGGTCATGACTTACAAATTTTTGGTTGGAGTGACTCAACTGCCGTACTGGGTTGGCTACAGGGTAATCCCAGTAGATGGAAAACGTTCGTGGCAAATAGGACCATGCAAACCATAACAGTGATTCCTCCTGAATGTTGGAGATATGTGAAATCAAGTGAAAATCCTGCTGACTGCGCAAGTCGAGGCATGTCAGTGTCGCAATTAGCTACATATTCTCTGTGGTGGCAAGGACCTGCGTGGTTACAGGCCTTTGATGCAAGCATACAAGATCACGTCATACACACAACGGAACAGGAAATGAAAAAGCAAGAGGATGTTTACGTTACTACTAAGGAAGAAACAAGCATTATTACAAACATGTTAAGCAAATATCAATCTATCATAAAGATCACTCGCATTTTAGCATTAGTTATGAAATTTAAGAGTTACAAGAGAATCAATCAGAAATATTACTTAACATTAACGGAAATTAGCAAAGCTAAGCAAAAAATTATCAAACACGTACAGCAAACAGAATTTGGAGCAGAGATCAATGATATCATGCAAAAAGGCAAGTTAAGCTCTAAAAGCAAATTGATAAAATTAAATCCCTTTCTCGATGAAAGTGGTATTTTGCGAGTAGGTGGGCGACTCAAGAAAGCTCACATCAGTCAATCAATGCAACATCCTATAATTCTGCCCCACAGAGGACGATTTACCGAACTCATTATAGATGATGCACATCGATCTATGCTACACGCTGGAGCTCGATTGACCTTGAGTTTTATCCGACAAAAGTACTGGATTTTAGGTGGAAACGTAGCTATAAAAAGATGGCTACGTCGTTGCGTGATTTGCAAAAAACATAACCCAGACTATCAACCTCAAATAATGGGAGATCTGCCAGCAGCCCGCAGTAACCCATCCCGGCCATTTACCCATACCGGGGTTGACTTTACTGGTCACATATACGTCAAGGCTAGCAAAGGACGAGGTATCAAGAGCACAAAGGGATATGTCGCCGTCTTTGTATGTATGGTCACGAAAGCTGTACACCTAGAGCTTGTCTGTGACTTGAGCACTTCATCATTCATAGCAGCACTGCGAAGAATGGCAGCTCGCCGTGGAACACCCGCTCACATGTACAGCGACAATGGTCGTAACTTTGTCGGTGCCAGCAAGGTACTACAGCAAGAATATCAAGAACTCATCAATATCATGGAAAGCAAAGAACTATTATCAGAACTGTTAAACATGGAGATCAAATGGAGTTTCAATGCGCCTTCATGGCCTTCCGCTGGAGGTCTATGGGAGGCGGCAGTCAAAAGTTTCAAATATCATTTCAAGAGAGTTATCGCTGATCAGATTCTAACATACGAAGAGCTCTATACCATACTAACCCAAATTGAAGCATGCCTCAACAGTAGACCGTTGTGTTCTATATCAGAAGATCCTGACGATATAGACTTTTTAACACCGGCTCACTTCCTAACCGGTGGCGCAAATGTCACCGTGCACGATACTGAAACTGATTTGAGAACTCGATGGCAGTTAACTCAAAAAATCGTGAAAGATCTTTGGAAAAGATGGAAAAGTGAATACCTAGTACAACTAACAGAAAGGAGCAAATGGCGACAGGCGAGTAAAGGTGTCAGTCTGAATGATATCGTCATGATCCACGATGATAATCTTCCGCCGGGGAAATGGTTGATGGGCAGGGTTATTGAACTTCACCCCGGTTCCGACGGACATGTTCGCGTTGTAACATTAAAAACAAAAAACGGAATATCAAAACGTCCAGTCACAAAGTTATCAAAGCTGCCAGTCCACGACCAACCCTCGCAGTTAGACAGCGAAGCAAAAAGCGTCTCAAATGCGGCCGCATCCCACACAACTATGTCGACTGAAACAATCAAGAAGAGGCCTAGTTGCAACATAGCATCAATTTTCGCTGCTATCATGTTGTTTTTTTGTATACTTACAACTTCTCAAGGCGCTCTAAACGTAACAAACTTCCGCAATAACCAACATCTCTACTTTGACAAGATATCAAACATGCGTATTATAAGAGATGATTGGAAATTAATCATATACTACGATATGAAACCCTATTGGGAAGGAATCACCGCACTCAATAAAAGTATTACGGCTATAGAACAATCCTGTACGTCTATACGATATCAAATGTATTGCGACATAATATTATTACAACTACGACACGGGTACAATGAACTGGACTATAACAATCAGCTGTTACTCAGTCAGCAGTTTGACACGCGACCAAGCAGGTGGCGACGCGGCCTTATCAACGGTGTCGGTTACCTTGCAAACGATCTGTTCGGCGTACTGGATACGAGATTCGCGGAACAGTATGAAAAGGATATCACACTCCTTCGTAGTAATCAAAAACATATTGTCTCACTTTGGAAAAATCAAACATCGGTCATAGAAGCGGAGTTTAGTCTTCTAAAGCGAACCGAAGATACCATTCACAAACAACACAAAATTATTCATCAACAGTTATCAAGCTTTCAAAACACACTAGAGACGTTAAAAAGCGAAACACAAAATATTTCTAGAACAAATGAGGTCTATATGGGCGCTCTTGTAGCGAGTAATCTATTACGAGATTTGAGAGATTTGCACATTGCTTTAGTGGATACTATTACCGACGTATATCACGGTAGATTTAATCCACATTTAATAACATCTAAGCAACTACAAGAACAGCTTGGCACCATAGCAAGCCATCTGTCGGGTGACGTCACCTTACCAATTGAAAACATACACAGTGATCTTGCACAAATTTTCCAGCTTTTACGAATCAAGGCAAGAGTCGTCACAAACTACGCAATATTCGAGGTACAAATCCCTTTGATTAGTAGAAACTCGTATGAAATATTCAAACTTATACCCATTCCTGCACAAAAACTAGAGAACATGGTAACAATTAAACCTGTGTCGGATTTCATAGCCATCAACTTGAGAAAGGATGCGTACATTCTTCTTACAGAAAGTACACTACAGTCTTGCTTAGTGACAAATATACATCTGTGTCATATCCACACACCTATTTACAAGCTAAGACAAGATGAAGATTTCTGTCAAACAAGGTCGACAGTGTGCGAAGTAAGCATCGAACCCTGTAAGAATCAGTGGTTAGAAAGTCACTTAATGAACAATTACGTTTACTTTTGCTGCGGTCAGTGTAATATGCGAACAGTGTGCGGTAATCAAGTTACAGCGCATCAGCTGACTACCGCCGGACTTGTAACTGTGGCATATGGCTGTACAATCAAATCTGAGAATTTTGAAATGACTGCACATCAAGAAAGATTGATACAGACAGTTTCTCTCCAACCTGACATATACCCTCCAGTTATAGCATCCATCAACAATATCGTAAATATCTCCATACCTCACTATAACTTGAATGAAACCAGTATTGAAACCGATCAAGCACAGCTGCAATATATAGAAGAAAAGATCAAGATAATGAAAGAAAATGGAGAGATCTCAGATAGCATATCATATCATGACGTCCACCACTATACTATGTTCTATGGTGTGCTGGGCGTGCTAGCAGCAGGATTCGGAGTTTACGCGTGGAAGCGCGCGCACAGGCGCCGCGCCGCCGCGCGAGCACCGGGCGCGCCCGCGTCCGCGCCACACGCGCCAGGCGCAAGCAGCGCTACCCAGACCCAAAGTGTTTGTGTTGGTGACAGTGTAGTGTATCAGTGCGAAACGCAACGTGCAAACGTGCCAAGTGCGCGAGTGTTAGATAAATCAGATAAAGGCACTTCGCCCATTTTAGGTTCATATGTTAGCATTAACAACTTGTGAATGACTTTACGAACGTTAGGGTCTTACCTTTATCGTTTCTCTATGCCCTTGTGATCCTTTCCTGGGGGAGCATGTACGAGCAAACCCGTACATAGCAATAGTTTAAGTTTTATGCTGACATCGACGCGCAGCGAAACGCATATCATTTCGGTAACATAAGTTTTACAGTAGTAGTTGCAAGACCGCGTCGGGCTTAGCAATCAAATTAGCATTTCGCCGCGTGTCGATCATTTTATTCATATTTTCGTGTTTAGTGTAATTTTGCGTTTTTATACAATATATCATTTTAACTTTATCTCATCATTCGTATCATTTCTATGTACCTTACCCGTACATGTATTACAAAAGCAAAACAAACAGCTGTCAAATACGCCAATCAAGTACAATCGATATTAACGTCAATGTGACATTTGGTATATAATATAGGCGTTTCGTTATTTCATTAATGTTATCGTCATGTTTGATTTTGAACCATGTAAAGCTGCAGCTAAAAAGATGATCAGAACTTAAAAGATGCCGTATATACTACAAACAAGGTTGCAGATACATTCTACATAATTCATGCCATAAGAAACTTGAGTTACAAAGAATGTCTGCGTTTAGTTACCTCAAAATAGTTTTTCATATTTTATTTCAAAATGCGCGACAAAAAAAATCTTATTTAATCATTATCTAGTAGCTAATTAAATTGCCTTTCTAATGAGGTATGTCACATGGCGGTTCAAATTCAAAGCCCAGTATGGACCGTCTCCTTTAAATTGTTACTCAAATTTACAATTAAAAATACACACTGTTAAATTATAATGGTAATTTGTTTTATTTTATGAGCATTTATAGTAAGAAAAATGGGTATCCGTTATCGGAGACAAAGATATATGCATAGATTTGCTAGAGATAATAATATAATAGGCACATCACTATTCATTTCAAAACGTAGTCCGTTTACTTCATATCAAGTCGTTGGCGTTCGTAGCACGATAAATTTCATAAGAAATAGGGTTGTCTATTGTTTTCTTTCTGTGTATAGATTTTTGTTAGTCTATACTAAAAACACTTGAATGTTTTTAGTTTATACCTATTTGAAATCTAACATGAACGGTCAGTCAGGAAACTCAGGAACATTGTTTGAAGTGGCAAAGTAAGTGTAGTTTCGGAAAGGGATAGTGACTTTTTAATACTGATGTGCTAAACCTTTTCAGCTTATTTTTTATTTAACATACATACATACATATCGTCACGCCTTTCATCCCCGAAGGGGTAGGCAGAGGTGTATTTCTACACCCACTTTTCGCCAGACATACTTTATTCCCACGTAATAAGGGGCGAGCCGATTGGCGTACCGGGCACATTTCCAGACTCCGTGCTGCTACTAAGAATTTCGTGACAGAAAAACCCAATAACACTGCCCGACCCAGGAATCGAACCCCAGGACCTCCCGATCCCACGCGCACATTTATGCCGCGAGATCAACGAGGCAATCGTATAGGGTTTGATGTCGAGTTTTCCGTCTCTACGCAAAGATGGTATTTGCATCGTGTTATCCCTTAGTCGCCTCTTAACCACACGGCACTTTTTATTTAATGCAAATGAAAAACTGGCTAGTTTGATTAAGGATATTCGAATACCTAAATTCATAAAAATTAATTAAACTTATCTATTCAAAATTATTATTATATGCTATTCTATATTATTGCCAGTATCAAATCAAAATCAAAAACATTACACTCCTTTTTTTGGGCAGTCGTGTCAAAAGATAAAGGTGTGCGCGTCGCCCGGCACTATGACACAATGACCTTGACACCTATGCGCTTACGACGTCACAGGTTTACTTCTATTGAAGTTGTCGGCGCTTGAGACACTGACATCTTGCCATTACGTAGAGATGGGTGTAGCAATATCGAAAACCCTCGGTACATTTAATTAATTTTAATGAAGTGATTTGATACGTACATCAATTTTAAAACGTATTATGTAATACGTTATTTACTGACCGGAATTACTTTTTAATCACAGAATCTAAGAACGATTGGAGGGAAAAAGACAAATAAATCTAAAAGATTCTAATGAATGCAACTTTCGCGTCACATCACTAGCCTACTTGATATGAAGTCGTTGGCGTGCGGGACATAAAAATATTTGGGGCTTTTTATGTTTTAATCCATTTTAACACAGTAAAAAGCCTGTTTTGCCTGAGAAAATAATAAATAGGGCTTCATTCGTGTCCATCTACACAATTACAAAAGAAACAAGTGTTTATGTATCGTAAATGTATTTTTTTTATAGTGAACTTCTATAGAAGTCGTGGCGTGGACGGCACGAAAATCCTGAACTTCTATAGAAGTTGTTGGCGGTGAAAAGGTTAACAAAAACTAAGATATCAAACAACGATTGGTTATCCGACCAAATTCGAATGACTACAAAAAAGCGACGGACTTATACATACCGACGTCCTACTTTTTGAATCGTATTATACCCATGCTGTTGTCCGTACAGTCGCGCAAAAAGCGTTTGTCGGCAACTATAATGTTTTTTTTTTACTATTTGAAATGTTGTGAAACAACTTGTTGACGTGTAAATTATTATTTTTATTCTCTTCATTTCGACTCTTAAAATATAATGGCATCAAAATCACAGATCAGTTTTTCATTACTAAAATACAAACAGTAAAATCGCATAATCACAGAGTAATTAAACCTAAGCCTGTAACTTTTTAGCAGTCTTAGAAAGGTTGTCTACACTAATATTATAAAGAGGAAATATTTGTATTTTTGTTTGTTCTTAATGAAAAACTCAAAAACTACTAGACCAATTAAAAATTCTTTCACCATTAAAAAGCTACATTATCTGCGAGTAACATAGGCTATATTTTATTTCAGAAAAAATAGTGATCCGTAAGATATTTGAGTTTTACGGGTACGCGAGGTAGTTCCCTCAGGACGCGGGTAACGGCTAGTCTACTAAGTATATGTATCCCACATAAAATATATGTGGTAGAGATTTTTTTTACAAACCTATTGCACAAAGAAACATAAATAGTCATCCAATGAGAATATAATATAGCGTGGCGTGCGACTCCTTTCATCCGCTCAATGAATATCTTAACTGGCACCGCACTCGCACCAGGATGTTTCTTCTTACTACTCCATAATATTTTTATTTTTTAATTATTCTTAGTTCATAAATACCTATTATTTGTATACAAATTATTATATGCATGAAGTTGGTTGCCGTTGTAAGACGACTAAAAAGTCACACGCAAAAATTTAATAATTTATGTATTATTTTAATACCTAAAATAAAATTTAAGGATTTTATTTGTTTAAAAATCATATCTCAATAATTCACGAAAATGGCTAGTAGAACAAGTTTATTTTGTTACTTTTCTACTTCAGTGTACTCGGACACAACACGTTTTAACCGATTAGAGGGTCAAGTTAAGATGGTCATTGATATGTATGAATCCGTCGCTTTTTTGTAGTCATTCGAATTTGGTCGGATAACCAATCGTTGTTTGATGTTTTAGTTTTTGTTAATTATTTATTACATGCGAGACATTCAAAGCTGGATAATTTCACTATATATTACTGGACTATCGCTCTAATTGGTAGTTTACTCCTACACACCTTGGGTTGTGCCGGTTTCTTGTGCGTTGTCCTCAAAGTTACGACTTCGTCGTTATGACTTTTAGTAATATATCTCATTAACGCATGTATGTATAGTTTTGAAACTTTTAATGGTTAATCTATGTGTCAAGAAGAACCGAAAACAGTTTTCAGTGAGCCTATACCCTTTCTTATTTTGACGCTGCGATGTTTTTTTGGGTTTTCAAAGAAGGCCAATTACTTGAAAATTACATGTATTTTCTTAAATTTTATTATTTCACCAATTCGCACAAATTAAGAGCAACTCGTGTATGTTTATTTTATAACCGCACATGCAACCGTTTTAGAGATACACGATTCTGCAAAACGTTACCCTAGCAGGAATTCCAATATCTCGAAAACCTGAAGCCGCACTAATTTTATTTTCGGCCCACATTGTCCCACTAATATAAGCTATCTGCCCATGTACAATGTTTCTCTCTCCGATAATTCGTTTAGAATCTTCCTGCTGGAGGAACGTTACCCCACCAGGAATGATTTTTTTCATTTTTTCCAAAACTATAACCCGCACAAATTTTTTATTTCGCGCACATCATCAGCAGATTGCGCTCTAATTATACGTTCCACTCATGTATCTCCAGGAGATACTTTCCTGCTAGGGTAACGTACACTATAATATCTCGCAGGTGCTTAACGCAGTGGGTGAAGCTAGTCTAGCCGAGCAGCGCTTATATGGTCAATTATTACCTTATATTGTCATGTACCGAGTCAGGCAGTCTGTGACTCATTGGTCTATGACTATATAAGATGGGTGCGCGATCTAAATCGGTCACTTTCTCTAGACGTCGTCTTGCTGATGGTTGTAGTGACAACCAAGTATTATTCTTCTACTTTCCTATCTACTGTCCCGCTGAGGGTAAGCATATTCTAGTTGTCTGTGTGTCTATATGTTCTGTCTGTAGTTTCTGTGTCTCCTAAGCATAACAGCCGATCTAGGGACCGCCTGTTCCTGACCGGTTGTTGTGTATTCTCTGTGCCGTTTCCAGTTCTCTCTACGGGCTGTCTTCTCCCTACGGGCTGCGAACTACGATCTGCTGGCGCCGTGCTGCTTGCGCCGCCGCCCACGCATCAGCTCCTGCCTGCTCACTTCCACAGCCAGGTGAGCCAGGCCACTGGCGCCTGAGCACATCGGCTGCACCGCCTGAGCCTCCCCTCCGCTCAGCCTGCACCGAGCACCAGCGAGCTGCCTACACAACGTGCACTTCGGCCAGCTCTCCGCCTCACCGCCTTACCGGCGACCCTACGAGCTGCTACCTTGCGAGCGTAAGAGAGCAGCAGGAGTCTACACTCCAGCCTTCAGGCCAGTGCTTACCTAGTTCGGTCATACTGTATGTAAGCGGTAGTGAGACATAAAAAACCTTTTCAGTCTAGCAGAGTTTTCATCGAACCCCGACAACCCTCCCTGAGACCACGTCTCAATTGCTTATTTATTATTATGTTCAAGTTCGTAAGTTACCTGCGCATGGGGCTTCGTGATCTAGTACGTGGCAGTGGCGAACGATGTCGGTCGGAGGAGCGGCGCCGGCCCGGCGAGCGGCGGACGTGCGGTGACCTGTTACTAACGACATTGTTTCATTACAATCATTTCTACATTCGGAAATTTATAATTGTTTGGGTTGACACGAATGCTACACACCGAAATTAAACTACTGTAAACGGAATGCATCGCGCTATATTTGTTTTACTGAGACAGCAAAAGCCGGTTTATTACTCATTTACACAATCGTTTACATTGCTTAATACAGATGCATGCTAATGCGGTCATGTAAAATACAAATTATTATAGGGCTGCACCATAACATAATTGGTTTAAGGACGCGTTTACAAAATTAGTAGGTACAAAATCGCGTCACTACAGCGACACGGCGGCAACAGTACGTACTACGTACGGTAACTTGCGGAAATGTAGTTCAACTAAATAACTTTGAGACTTAGAATTTTTTGTGATATGTATCTATGTGTTATAGGCCTGGCTGTGCGAATTACGTACAAATAAGTTTCTTATTTTTATATACCTACCTAAATGGACATTATTACTTTATTTTTTCCATTATGTTGATTCAGGATATATTTCGGTATTTAGATATTGTTTTGTTTCTTGCATTGAAATCAGGTACCTAACATCATGTGGACTGATGGTATACCATCCCATTCAAGTGTTGCGACTGGAACTCATAAAAGAGTAGACCTAGTTATGCCATGTTGGGGCTCATTTTATTTGTTTTAGTGAGACCCTACCACTGGTACTAGTGAAGTAACCTTCCAAGGTTATTCGATGAGTCTTACTGGTACTCTTATGTGAGTAGAGCTAGGCATGCCGAATTTGTCATAATTTTGTTTGTACATAAGAGACCCTACCACTGGAACTTATGAAGTAACCTTCCGGGGTTATTAAATGACTCTTGCTGGTACTCATGTGTGAGTAGAGCTAGGCATGCCGAGTTTGGGCTCATTTTGTTTGTACATAAGATACCCTACCACTGGAACTTATGAAGTAACCTTCCAGGGTTATTCGATGACTCTTGCTGGTACTCATATGTGAGTAGAGCTAGGCATGCCGAGTTTGGGCTCATTTTGTTTATACATAAGAGACCCTACCACTGAAACTTATGAAGTAAACTTCCAGGGTTATTCGATGACACTTGCTGGTACTCATATGTGAGAAGAGCTAGGCATGCCGAGTTTGGGCTCATTTTGTTTGTACATAAGAGACCCAACCACTGCAACTTATGAAGTAACCTTCCAGGGTTAATCGATGACTATTGCTGGTTCTTATATGTGAGTAGAGCTAGGCATGCCGACTTTGGGCTCATTTTGTTTGTACATAAGAGACCTTACCATTGGAACTTATGAAGTAACCTTCCAGTGTTATTCGATCACTCTTGCTGGTACTCATATGTGAGTAGAGCTAGGCATACCGAGTTTGGGCTCATTTTGTATGAACATCAGAGACCCTACCACTGGAACATACCTAGCTCTACTCACATATGAGTACCACTAAGAGTCTTCGAATAAACCTGAAAAACCTGAAAGGTTACTTCATAAGTTCCAGTGGTAGGGTCACTTATGTACAAACAAAATGAGCCCAAACTCGACATGCCTATCTCTACTTACATATGAGAACCAGCAAGAGTCATTGAATAACCCTGAAAGGTTACTTCATAAGTTGCAGTGGTTGGGTCTCTTATGTACAAACAAAATGAGCCCAAACTCGGCATGCCTAGCTCTACTCACATATGAGTACCAGCAAGAGTCATCGAATAACCCTGGAAGGTTACTTCATAAGTTCCAGTGGTAGGGTCACTTATGGACAAACAAAATGAACCCAAACTCGGCATGCCTAGCTCTACTGACATATGAGTACCAGTAAGAGTCATTGAATAACCCTGGAAGGTTACTTCATAAAATGCAGTGGTAGGGTCAGGGTCTCTTATGTACAAACAAAATGAGCCCAAACTCGGCATGCTTAGCTCTACTCACACATGAGCACCAGCAAGAGTCATTGAATAACCATGGAAGGTTACTTCATAAGTTCCAGTGGTAGGGTCTCTTATGTACAAACAAAATGAGCCCAAACTCGGCATGCTTAGCTCTACTCACACATGAGTACCAGCAAGAGTCATTGAATAACCCTGGAAGGTTACTTCATAAGTTCCAGTGGTAGGGTCTCTTATGTACAAACAAAATGAGCCCAAACTCGGCATGCCTAGCTCTACTCACACATGAGTACCAGCAAGAGTCATTGAATAAGCCTGGAAGGTTACTTCATAAGTTCCAGTGGTAGGGTCTCTTATGTACAAACAAAATGAGCCCAAACTCGGCATGCCTAGCTCTACTCACACATGAGTACCAGCAAGAGTCATTGAATAACCCTGGAAGGTTACTTCATAAGTTCCAGTGGTAGGGTCTCTTATGTACAAACAAAATGAGCCCAAACTCGGCATGCCTAGCTCTACTCACATATGAGAACCAGTAAGAGTCATTGAATAACCCTGGAAGGTTACTTCATAAGTTCCAGTGGTAGGGTCTCTTATGTACTTACAAACAAAATGAGCCCAAACTCGGCATGCGTAGCTTTACTCACATATGAGTACCAGCAAGACTCATCGAATAACCTTGGAAGGTTACTTCACTAGTACCAGTGGTAGGGTCTCACTAAAACAAATAAAATGAGCCCCAACCTGGCATAACTAGGTCTACTCTTTTATGAGTTCCAGTCGCAACACTTGAACGGGATGGTATACCATCAGTCCAGATAATCTTACCAGATTTCAACGCAAGAAACAAAATAATATCTAAATACCGAAATATATCCTGACTCAACATAACGGAGAAAATGAAGTAATAATGTCCATATAAACAAAAGAAATTTAACACATTGACTGCTGGAAACGTATATGGTGTGTCCCAAGTGTTGGATCCTGCGATGCGGCTAGCCCACAATAGTCGTGTTTAGGGAAAAAATATACAAGCGTGCTGCCGAAACACGCGACGCGTGAATCATACCCATACCACACATGTGCTGACGACCACTCATGTGTGTTTTTTTTGTATAGCAACTCGTACGTCGCGTGTCGCGTCAGCACAGACACACGCTCGACCTGCACGTGCGTTGCGTGTCGTTAAGCACGAGAGGCTGGGCACGCTCTGCGGGTGCGGATACACGCAGGATATGCGTACTGGCCGCATAGCAAAAGGCCGTCTACGAATCTTAGGCCAGCAGTCAATGTGTTAAGGCCTTGCCACACGGCACAATTTTACCACCGATCAAATTTTCAATCGAATTGGCTTTGCCCGTCTACACGACACAATCAAATCACTGATTTTCATTCCGTCCACCCGATTCGTTAAAATCTGGTGGTACCGCCCACCCGATGAACTTGAGTTGGACGACTGGCGTCTACACGTCACAATTTCATCAAGTGATTTAGTCAAGTTGGACGTAAAATTGTGCCGTGTGGCAAGGCCCTTACTTGTACGTAATTCGCACAGAATACGAGAAGTATCAAATTGATTTTAGCGAATATTTTGTATTCGTATATTGCTTTTTTCGTCTTCGGGCTGCAGCGACAAGCGACATAGAGTCCACTCCCGACGGCGCTCAAGCGCAGACTGAGATCTCATTGCAGAATTTGGATATACAAATCAAGAAAGTGGCTAAATAAAACGAACCTTATTGCCACACATTAAGACACACGTATGCGTGCAAAATAGAAGAAAAATGTAAGATGATTTTTTGCTTTTTTTGAGTCAATTTACAATATTTTGAAAAAAAAAAATCTAATTGTTTTTGAGTTGACTATATTTACTACCCTATTCTATCTTTGAAAATCTAAATAAATGTAAAAATAGAGAGAAAATTGTACCCAAAAATAGCAGTATATGCCTATTTTTGATTTAAGAGGCCGTTTCGAATCGATTTTACATTAATATTAATTAAATCTTTTTTATTTATTTTCAAATTGATTTATAGATAAAAAAGTAATCAATTTATCGTAATCATTAGTTTTATTAGTTATTATCTAAAATTGTCGTAAAATGTACCGGAAATATGTGTTTTTTTGATACAAGCGTAAACGCGTCCTTAAATGTAATCTCAGTAAAACCAATATATCCCTATAAAATCCGTAAACAGTATTAATTTTTAAATTTCATATGGAATTTCAGATAAATGACAATGATCACTAGACAAAAATTACAATAGTATGTTACCTGCGGTCACGTCTGACGTCGGGCGAGCGTCGGCGCAGCGGCGAGCGCTGGCGAACATCGGGCGAGCGCTGGCGAACATCGGGCGAGCGGCGGCGAACGTCAGGCGAGCGACGGCGAACATCAGGCGAGCGACGGCGCGGCTCCGGCGAGCGACGGCGCGGCTCCTGGTCGCGGCGCCGGGGCGACGGCTCACGGCGCCGCTTGTCGAGCGGCTCGCGGCGCCGGTCGTCAGATCGCCGGGCGTCGTCGGACCGGCGCGTGTCGTCGGATCGCCGCGTGTCGTCGGACCGGCGCGTGTCGTCGGCTCGGCGCGACCTGTCTGCAGAGCGTCGCTCGTCGTCGCGCGTCATGTCGGGCGGCGACAGGCACATCTTGCGGTAGATCTCGTTGACGGTGACGCGCAGCTCCTCGTCGTGCAGCACCTTCATACGCGCCGTCCAGTACACGATCCACTCCGGCTTGAAGTCGTGCTTCGACGGGTCCTTGCCCTCTGCAACATTGCCGACCGTGCACAAATTAGGTCACACATATAGGAGAGAGTAGGGAGTCGATGGAGTCTGACATTGCATGAAGTGTGAGATCAACTGTGACAAGAATGGGGCCGGGGTAAATAAAATAATGAAAATCATGTCATGTAATTTCTGCATGGCCCCATAGCAAACAATACAGGAGGATATGAAAAAACATAACGCACAGCGAAATCATCGCTTAGCTCTGGGACTGCTACAGGTAGTAACAGTCAAACAAACTGAACGCGTTTACTACCCAGTGTCCAGACATTTCAGGTCCAAAAAGGTCAAAAAATACCTACTATAGGAAACCCTAAAGAATATTCCCATTTTCTGAATGACCCATGCTTTATTATTATTTGATGTGTGTGTGGGGTGGTGTGTATATTACCGGCTTGTATCTCCTTGTAGCGCCTGTTCCAGAACTTCTTCCACTCCTCGGGGTAGAGTGGGTGTTTCTCCGGATTCTTCTCGTGGTACGCGAGGGTTCTACGCGCGAACTCCTCGGCCGCCGCGCGCTTGTCGCTCACCAGCTTTAGCTTGTACTCGTAGTTAGGCGCACGAGTCTGCCAACAAGAATAACATTTTGATCTATAGTAATATTATAAATTAGCAAGAATTGGCTCAAAAAATTAACAGGCAGAAGTAGCAGTAGGCCCGTCACATTTGTCGAAGAACCGATAACCGTTGGAGTAGTCGTGTTCTAGAGTGGAGATCGCACCTTGGCAAACGTAGTGTAGGACGACCTTCGACTAGGTGGAGTGACAATATACGCAAAGTGGCTGGCAGCGGCTAGACACGAAGAGCCGAAAATCGGGCTCAATGGCGTGCCATTGGAGAGGCCTATGTTCAGCAGTGGACTATGGCAGGCTGATGACGATGATGATGAATATTATAAATTAAACGAGCTTAGGTTCCCGATGGTGGACTATTGTAGCAAACACATTTGGTGTCCAAAATATCTTCAGCATCAGGGTTGCGTTTTAGAGCCCAGGATAAACATGGCAATTAGCTCGAAAAACTCAGCCTAGATTTTGTATATATTATTGGAAGCATGTTATAATGACCAGAATAAGCTTCTGTATTATCAAATAAGTAATAAGTGAAGTTATTACCTTACTATCGTGCGTACTCTTCGAGTTCGTAGTATTGTTTCTGATAGCGAATCGCGAGCGGTACGGCGAGCCGGCGCGGCGATCACCTCTCTCTCTGTAAACGTAACACATCAATAAACATTACATTGTGTTCTTTTTCAATAACTTCAAATAATCCTTGGTATTCCATCGAGGGTGTCATTTAAACAACATCCTGTAAACTCCGGAGTCCGGTCGCCGGAGCAGTTGTATCTGCTATACAAGACTCAGGTTCGGCCTTGCGTTGAATACTGCTCTCGCCTCCGAAATGGACCCGCTCAGTACCTATTGGATGCCCTCGACAGGTTGCAGTGGTGTGTTGTCCGTATTATTTGGGATCCTGAGGCTACTAGGACCCTTGAGTCCCTGCAACCAGGCCTCCTTCACTCGGCCGTACCTACAGCGATAAGTGCCTACACTTACGCGCGGCTTCCAAGCCCGCGTCCGACGCGTCGCGCTAGGGTTGTCGACTTGCCGCTGCTACTATAATATTTATTCATCGTCTATCTACCTACTTGACCACGTACCTAATAATAAATAATTATCCTATAAGGGTTGAGCTACACCTATCAGCACCGCGTCGCACTTTCCTATGCTTCTATCCTTTTCTGTCACTTAGGACCGTCATTTACTAGAGCAAGAAAGAGAGTGGGAACGCATCAGCACGCCGCGGAATCGAAAAGTCGATCGTGTTCCGTCTTTCTTTCTCGCTCTAGTAAATGACGGTCCTAAGTGATAGAAAAGGATAGAAGCATAGAAAAGTGCGATGCGGTGCTGATAGGTGTAGCTCAACCCTAAGTATACAATCCCACTATTTGAGCTCGTAGAACAAACACCACAAAAATTCTGGTCGTTTACATTTTCACTATACTAATTCTTAGTTATTTCCTAAACGCGTGGACCGATTTACATGATTCAAACAGATAAAATGTTTTTTGAGCTAGATCTTTAATTTGACACCATTATCGTTGGGATATCTCAACAAACAAAAAATCTAATATTCAAGTTGCTCTCGTCAAATAAATAAATTCAAGTTGCTTTCGACGCGTCGTTACCTGAGTCTTGTATAGCAGGTGCGCAGGAGACCTGGTGTCTGGATATCGCTAGCACAAACCTAGTGACGGCATTGGTCGTGTGCAGTACATAGTGTGTGTACGTACCCGGCGCGGCGCTCCCCGTCGTGGTCGAGCTCGTCGCTGATGTCGGACAGCGACTCCGCCGAGCCCGCGCGCCGCTCCTGCCGCCCCGCCGGACGTGTGCAGTACATGCTAGTGTGTCGCTACGTACCCGGCGCGGCGCTCCCCGTCGTGGTCGAGCTCGTCGCTGATGTCGGACAGCGACTCCGCCGAGCCCGCGCGCCGCTCCTGCCGCCCCGCCGGACGTGTGCAGTACATGCTAGTGTGTCGCTACGTACCCGGCGCGGCGCTCCCCGTCGTGGTCGAGCTCGTCGCTGATGTCGGACAGCGACTCCGCCGAGCCCGCGCGTCGCTCCTGCCGCCCCGCCGGACGTGTGCAGTACATGCTAGTGTGTCGCTACGTACCCGGCGCGGCGCTCCCCGTCGTGGTCGAGCTCGTCGCTGATGTCGGACAGCGACTCCGCCGAGCCCGCGCGCCGCTCCTGCCGCCCCGCCGGACGTGTGCAGTACATGCTAGTGTGTCGCTACGTACCCGGCGCGGCGCTCCCCGTCGTGGTCGAGCTCGTCGCTGATGTCGGACAGCGACTCCGCCGAGCCCGCGCGCCGCTCCTGCCGCCCCGCCGGACGTGTGCAGTACATGGTAGTGTGTCGCTACGTACCCGGCGCGGCGCTCCCCGTCGTGGTCGAGCTCGTCGCTGATGTCGGACAGCGACTCCGCCGAGCCCGCGCGCCGCTCCTGCCGCCCCGCCGGACGTGTGCAGTACATGCTAGTGTGTCGCTACGTACCCGGCGCGGCGCTCCCCGTCGTGGTCGAGCTCGTCGCTGATGTCGGACAGCGACTCCGCCGAGCCCGCGCGCCGCTCCTGCCGCCCCGCCGGACGTGTGCAGTACATACTAGTGTGTCGCTACGTACCCGGCGCGGCGCTCCCCGTCGTGGTCGAGCTCGTCGCTGATGTCGGACAGCGACTCCGCCGAGCCCGCGCGCCGCTCCTGCCGCCCCGCCGGACGTGTGCAGTACATGCTAGTGTGTCGCTACGTACCCGGCGCGGCGCTCCCCGTCGTGGTCGAGCTCGTCGCTGATGTCGGACAGCGACTCCGCCGAGCCCGCGCGCCGCTCCTGCCGCCCCGCCGGACGTGTGCAGTACATGCTAGTGTGTCGCTACGTACCCGGCGCGGCGCTCCCCGTCGTGGTCGAGCTCGTCGCTGATGTCGGACAGCGACTCCGCCGAGCCCGCGCGCCGCTCCTGCCGCCCCGCCGGACGTGTGCAGTACATGCTAGTGTGTCGCTACGTACCCGGCGCGGCGCTCCCCGTCGTGGTCGAGCTCGTCGCTGATGTCGGACAGCGACTCCGCCGAGCCCGCGCGCCGCTCCTGCCGCCCCGCGGGACGTGTGCAGTACATGCTAGTGTGTCGCTACGTACCCGGCGCGGCGCTCCCCGTCGTGGTCGAGCTCGTCGCTGATGTCGGACAGCGACTCCGCCGAGCCCGCGCGCCGCTCCTGCCGCCCCGCCGGACGTGTGCAGTACATGCTAGTGTGTCGCTACGTACCCGGCGCGGCGCTCCCCGTCGTGGTCGAGCTCGTCGCTGATGTCGGACAGCGACTCCGCCGAGCCCGCGCGCCGCTCCTGCCGCCCCGCCGGACGTGTGCAGTACATGCTAGTGTGTCGCTACGTACCCGGCGCGGCGCTCCCCGTCGTGGTCGAGCTCGTCGCTGATGTCGGACAGCGACTCCGCCGAGCCCGCGCGTCGCTCCTGCCGCCCCGCCGGACGTGTGCAGTACATGCTAGTGTGTCGCTACGTACCCGGCGCGGCGCTCCCCGTCGTGGTCGAGCTCGTCGCTGATGTCGGACAGCGACTCCGCCGAGCCCGCGCGCCGCTCCTGCCGCCCCGCCGGACGTGTGCAGTACATGCTAGTGTGTCGCTACGTACCCGGCGCGGCGCTCCCCGTCGTGGTCGAGCTCGTCGCTGATGTCGGACAGCGACTCCGCCGAGCCCGCACGCCGCTCCTGCCGCCCCGCCGGACGTGTGCAGTACATGGTAGTGTGTCGCTACGTACCCGGCGCGGCGCTCCCCGTCGTGGTCGAGCTCGTCGCTGATGTCGGACAGCGACTCCGCCGAGCCCGCGCGCCGCTCCTGCCGCCCCGCCGGACGTGTGCAGTACATGCTAGTGTGTCGCTACGTACCCGGCGCGGCGCTCCCCGTCGTGGTCGAGCTCGTCGCTGATGTCGGACAGCGACTCCGCCGAGCCCGCGCGCCGCTCCTGCCGCCCCGCCGGACGTGTGCAGTACATACTAGTGTGTCGCTACGTACCCGGCGCGGCGCTCCCCGTCGTGGTCGAGCTCGTCGCTGATGTCGGACAGCGACTCCGCCGAGCCCGCGCGCCGCTCCTGCCGCCCCGCCGGACGTGTGCAGTACATGCTAGTGTGTCGCTACGTACCCGGCGCGGCGCTCCCCGTCGTGGTCGAGCTCGTCGCTGATGTCGGACAGCGACTCCGCCGAGCCCGCGCGCCGCTCCTGCCGCCCCGCCGGACGTGTGCAGTACATGCTAGTGTGTCGCTACGTACCCGGCGCGGCGCTCCCCGTCGTGGTCGAGCTCGTCGCTGATGTCGGACAGCGACTCCGCCGAGCCCGCGCGCCGCTCCTGCCGCCCCGCCGGACGTGTGCAGTACATGCTAGTGTGTCGCTACGTACCCGGCGCGGCGCTCCCCGTCGTGGTCGAGCTCGTCGCTGATGTCGGACAGCGACTCCGCCGAGCCCGCGCGCCGCTCCTGCCGCCCCGCGGGACGTGTGCAGTACATGCTAGTGTGTCGCTACGTACCCGGCGCGGCGCTCCCCGTCGTGGTCGAGCTCGTCGCTGATGTCGGACAGCGACTCCGCCGAGCCCGCGCGCCGCTCCTGCCGCCCCGCCGGACGTGTGCAGTACATGCTAGTGTGTCGCTACGTACCCGGCGCGGCGCTCCCCGTCGTGGTCGAGCTCGTCGCTGATGTCGGACAGCGACTCCGCCGAGCCCGCGCGCCGCTCCTGCCGCCCCGCCGGACGTGTGCAGTACATGCTAGTGTGTCGCTACGTACCCGGCGCGGCGCTCCCCGTCGTGGTCGAGCTCGTCGCTGATGTCGGACAGCGACTCCGCCGAGCCCGCGCGCCGCTCCTGCCGCCCCGCCGGACGTGTGCAGTACATGCTAGTGTGTCGCTACGTTCCCGGCGCGGCGCTCCCCGTCGTGGTCGAGCTCGTCGCTGATGTCGGACAGCGACTCCGCCGAGCCCTCGCGCCGCTCCTGCCGCCCCGCCGGACGTGTGCAGTACATGCTAGTGTGTCGCTACGTACCCGGCGCGGCGCTCCCCGTCGTGGTCGAGCTCGTCGCTGATGTCGGACAGCGACTCCGCCGAGCCCGCGCGCCGCTCCTGCCGCCCCGCCGGACGTGTGCAGTACATGCTAGAGTGTCGCTACGTAGCCGGCGCGGCGCTCCCCGTCGTGGTCGAGCTCGTCGCTGATGTCGGACAGCGACTCCGCCGAGCCCGCGCGCCGCTCCTGCCGCCCCGCCGGACGTGTGCAGTACATGCTAGTGTGTCGCTACGTACCCGGCGCGGCGCTCCCCGTCGTGGTCGAGCTCGTCGCTGATGTCGGACAGCGACTCCGCCGAGCCCGCGCGCCGCTCCTGCCGCCCCGCCGGACGTGTGCAGTACATGCTAGTGTGTCGCTACGTACCCGGCGCGGCGCTCCCCGTCGTGGTCGAGCTCGTCGCTGATGTCGGACAGCGACTCCGCCGAGCCCGCGCGCCGCTCCTGCCGCCCCGCCGGACGTGTGCAGTACATGCTAGTGTGTCGCTACGTACCCGGCGCGGCGCTCCCCGTCGTGGTCGAGCTCGTCGCTGATGTCGGACAGCGACTCCGCCGAGCCCGCGCGCCGCTCCTGCCGCCCCGCCGGACGTGTGCAGTACATGCTAGTGTGTCGCTACGTACCCGGCGCGGCGCTCCCCGTCGTGGTCGAGCTCGTCGCTGATGTCGGACTGCCACTCCGCCGAGCCCGCGCGCCGCTCCTGCCGCCCCGCCGGACGTGTGCAGTACATGCTAGTGTGTCGCTACGTACCCGGCGCGGCGCTCCCCGTCGTGGTCGAGCTCGTCGCTGATGTCGGACAGCGACTCCGCCGAGCCCGCGCGCCGCTCCTGCCGCCCCGCCGGACGTGTCCAGTACATGCTAGTGTGTCGCTACGTACCCGGCGCGGCGCTCCCCGTCGTGGTCGAGCTCGTCGCTGATGTCGGACAGCGACTCCGCCGAGCCCGCGCGCCGCTCCTGCCGCCCCGCCGGACGTGTGCAGTACATGCTAGTGTGTCGCTACGTACCCGGCGCGGCGCTCCCCGTCGTGGTCGAGCTCGTCGCTGATGTCGGACAGCACCTCCGCCGAGCCCGCGCGCCGCTCCTGCCACCCCGCCGGACGTGTGCAGTACATGCTAGTGTGTCGCTACGTACCCGGCGCGGCGCTCCCCGTCGTGGTCGAGCTCGTCGCTGATGTCGGACAGCGACTCCGCCGAGCCCGCGCGCCGCTCCTGCCGCCCCGCCGGACGTGTGCAGTACATGCTAGTGTCGCTACGTACCCGGCGCGGCGCTCCCCGTCGTGGTCGAGCTCGTCGCTGATGTCGGACAGCGACTCCGCCGAGCCCGCGCGCCGCTCCTGCCGCCCCGCCGGACGTGTGCAGTACATGCTAGTGTGTCGCTACGTACCCGGCGCGGCGCTCCCCGTCGTGGTCGAGCTCGTCGCTGATGTCGGACAGCGACTCCGCCGAGCCCGCGCGCCGCTCCTGCCGCCCCGCCGGACGTGTGCAGTACATGCTAGAGTGTCGCTACGTACCCGGCGCGGCGCTCCCCGTCGTGGTCGAGCTCGTCGCTGATGTCGGACAGCGACTCCGCCGAGCCCGCGCGCCGCTCCTGCCGCCCCGCCGGACGTGTGCAGTACATGCTAGTGTGTCGCTACGTACCCGGCGCGGCGCTCCCCTTCGTGGTCGAGCTCGTCGCTGATGTCGGCCAGCGACTCCGCCGAGCCCGCGCGCCGCTCCTGCCACCCCGCCGGACGTGTGCAGTACATGCTAGTGTGTCGCTACGTACCCGGCGCGGCGCTCCCCGTCGTGGTCGAGCTCGTCGCTGATGTCGGACAGCGACTCCGCCGAGCCCGCGCGCCGCTCCTGCCGCCCCGCCGGACGTGTGCAGTACATGCTAGTGTGTCGCTACGTACCCGGCGCGGCGCTCCCCGTCGTGGTCGAGCTCGTCGCTGATGTCGGACAGCACCTCCGCCGAGCCCGCGCGCCGCTCCTGCCGCCCCGCCGGACGTGTGCAGTACATGCTAGTGTGTCGCTACGTACCCGGCGCGGCGCTCCCCGTCGTGGTCGAGCTCGTCGCTGATGTCGGACAGCGACTCCGCCGAGCCCGCGCGCCGCTCCTGCCGCCCCGCCGGACGTGTGCAGTACATGCTAGTGTGTCGCTACGTACCCGGCGCGGCGCTCCCCGTCGTGGTCGAGCTCGTCGCTGATGTCGGACAGCGACTCCGCCGAGCCCGCGCGCCGCTCCTGCCGCCCCGCCGGACGTGTGCAGTACATGCTAGTGTGTCGCTACGTACCCGGCGCGGCGCTCCCCGTCGTGGTCGAGCTCGTCGCTGATGTCGGACAGCGACTCCGCCGAGCCCGCGCGCCGCTCCTGCCGCCCCGCCGGACGTGTGCAGTACAGTACATGCTAGTGTGTCGCTACGTACCCGGCGCGGCGCTCCCCTTCGTGGTCGAGCTCGTCGCTGATGTCGGACAGCGACTCCGCCGAGCCCGCGCGCCGCTCCTGCCGCCCCGCCGGACGTGTGCAGTACATGCTAGTGTGTCGCTACGTACCCGGCGCGGCGCTCCCCGTCGTGGTCGAGCTCGTCGCTGATGTCGGACAGCGACTCCGCCGAGCCCGCGCGCCGCTCCTGCCGCCCCGCCGGACGTGTGCAGTACAGTACATGCTAGTGTGTCGCTACGTACCCGGCGCGGCGCTCCCCGTCGTGGTCGAGCTCGTCGCTGATGTCGGACAGCGACTCCGCCGAGCCCGCGCGCCGCTCCTGCCGCCCCGCCGGACGTGTGCAGTACATGCTAGTGTGTCGCTACGTACCCGGCGCGGCGCTCCCCGTCGTGGTCGAGCTCGTCGCTGATGTCGGACAGCGACTCCGCCGAGCCCGCGCGCCGCTCCTGCCGCCCCGCCGGACGTGTGCAGTACATGCTAGTGTGTCGCTACGTACCCGGCGCGGCGCTCCCCGTCGTGGTCGAGCTCGTCGCTGATGTCGGACAGCGAGTCCGCCGAGCCCGCGCGCCGCTCCTGCCGCCCCGCCGGACGTGTGCAGTACATGCTAGTGTGTCGCTACGTACCCGGCGCGGCGCTCCCCGTCGTGGTCGAGCTCGTCGCTGATGTCGGACAGCGACTCCGCCGAGCCCGCGCGCCGCTCCTGCCGCCCCGCCGGACGTGTGTAGTACATGCTAGTGTGTCGCTACGTTCCCGGCGCGGCGCTCCCCGTCGTGGTCGAGCTCGTCGCTGATGTCGGACAGCGACTCCGCCGAGCCCGCGCGCCGCTCCTGCCGCCCCGCCGGACGTGTGCAGTACATGCTAGTGTGTCGCTACGTACCCGGCGCGGCGCTCCCCGTCGTGGTCGAGCTCGTCGCTGATGTCGGACAGCGACTCCGCCGAGCCCGCGCGCCGCTCCTGCCGCCCCGCCGGACGTGTGCAGTACAGTACATGCTAGTGTGTCGCTACGTACCCGGCGCGGCGCTCCCCTTCGTGGTCGAGCTCGTCGCTGATGTCGGCCAGCGACTCCGCCGAGCCCGCGCGCCGCTCCTGCCACCCCGCCGGACGTGTGCAGTACATGCTAGTGTGTCGCTACGTACCCGGCGCGGCGCTCCCCGTCGTGGTCGAGCTCGTCGCTGATGTCGGACAGCGACTCCGCCGAGCCCGCGCGCCGCTCCTGCCGCCCCGCCGGACGTGTGCAGTACATGCTAGTGTGTCGCTACGTACCCGGCGCGGCGCTCCCCGTCGTGGTCGAGCTCGTCGCTGATGTCGGACAGCGACTCCGCCGAGCCCGCGCGCCGCTCCTGCCGCCCCGCCGGACGTGTGCAGTACATGCTAGTGTGTCGCTACGTACCCGGCGCGGCGCTCCCCTTCGTGGTCGAGCTCGTCGCTGATGTCGGACAGCGACTCCGCCGAGCCCGCGCGCCGCTCCTGCCGCCCCGCCGGACGTGTGCAGTACATGCTAGTGTGTCGCTACGTACCCGGCGCGGCGCTCCCCGTCGTGGTCGAGCTCGTCGCTGATGTCGGACAGCGACTCCGCCGAGCCCGCGCGCCGCTCCTGCCGCCCCGCCGGACGTGTGCAGTACAGTACATGCTAGTGTGTCGCTACGTACCCGGCGCGGCGCTCCCCGTCGTGGTCGAGCTCGTCGCTGATGTCGGACAGCGACTCCGCCGAGCCCGCGCGCCGCTCCTGCCGCCCCGCCGGACGTGTGCAGTACATGCTAGTGTGTCGCTACGTACCCGGCGCGGCGCTCCCCGTCGTGGTCGAGCTCGTCGCTGATGTCGGACAGCGACTCCGCCGAGCCCGCGCGCCGCTCCTGCCGCCCCGCCGGACGTGTGCAGTACATGCTAGTGTGTCGCTACGTACCCGGCGCGGCGCTCCCCGTCGTGGTCGAGCTCGTCGCTGATGTCGGACAGCGAGTCCGCCGAGCCCGCGCGCCGCTCCTGCCGCCCCGCCGGACGTGTGCAGTACATGCTAGTGTGTCGCTACGTACCCGGCGCGGCGCTCCCCGTCGTGGTCGAGCTCGTCGCTGATGTCGGACAGCGACTCCGCCGAGCCCGCGCGCCGCTCCTGCCGCCCCGCCGGACGTGTGTAGTACATGCTAGTGTGTCGCTACGTACCCGGCGCGGCGCTCCCCGTCGTGGTCGAGCTCGTCGCTGATGTCGGACAGCGACTCCGCCGAGCCCGCGCGCCGCTCCTGCCGCCCCGCCGGACGTGTGCAGTACATGCTAGTGTGTCGCTACGTACCCGGCGCGGCGCTCCCCGTCGTGGTCGAGCTCGTCGCTGATGTCGGCCAGCGACTCCGCCGAGCCCGCGCGCCGCTCCTGCCGCCCCGCCGGACGTGTGCAGTACATGCTAGTGTGTCGCTACGTACCCGGCGCGGCGCTCCCCGTCGTGGTCGAGCTCGTCGCTGATGTCGGACAGCGACTCCGCCGAGCCCGCGCGCCGCTCCTGCCGACCGGCCGGACGCTGCAACACACATCACACGTTATATGTTATGTTAGGCAAGCTACACATCCAGTACGTTGATAATAATGTATAGTCGCTGTGGTACATATCCACAGCCACTATACGACGTTATTAAAATCAAAATTGTTTGTTCATTTGGGTCACAATGTGACGCTTACGAACATCAATTTTAAAGTTAATTACTAAATGAATCTACATTTACTTTAATTCTTAGTGTAGTCCATACAGCTTTGACATCAAGCAGCTGATTCTAATGATATCAAAATACGTGAAACATGTGTTTTTAATCTTGCTAATGGCAATATCCCAGAACAAAATTTGCTCATAATAATGTACAAATACAATCCCTCTCTAAGAGGTTTGCACTTTACTTAGAATAACTTTGTATAAGAGGCAAAAACCGTCACGAGTAGTGTAATATACTTATTACGGACAGCTTCAGGCGTTTATTTTCACACGGAAGACAAAAGCAAGGATGCCGACCTATTGATATAAATCCAGCAAAAATAAGTTTCAATGTTATTTTGCTACTACATATTAATTTAACTTTTGAAACGTCCATGACTCCTACGGTGGTGTCAAGTAAAACGTATGCGTCGCGCGTCCATGACCCCTACCGTGGAGTCATGCAAACCTCTTTGTGATTGGTCGCGAAAAAAATACCAAAAAGTTCCATTACTGAACATCAAATCCTTTTAATATATTCATTCAATATATAATCTGTGTCTTTTTTGCGATTTTGAACGATATAAACTCATTTTGGTGTCTAAGAAAAAAAATATATTCGAGCGTTGCACTTCAGTATCAACTGACATTTTTTTCGCGCGTCTGTGAGTTTTTGTGTCGACGAAAAAATGAATAACAGGAGAGCTCGGTGAGTATTCTTGTGAAATGTTATCAAATAATTACTTACAAATAACTATAGTGTATGTGTAAGGTGTATTTCACGTGTAGTGTAAGAATTATGTTACAGAAATTCGTTTCAAACTTTTGAAGTAATGAATTCTAACAAACATCATCGATCATATAAGCTATATATTCAGTAAATATTGTTTATTTCTTGGATTTATATAGATAAGTTCTTAGAAAATATATTACAGAACAATATGTATAAATTAGTTTCATACATTTTGGTTTAGTTTCACCACAATTGTAATTCAAATCATACTAGGTATTGAAATTATTCCGTTGCCGCCATGTCAAAATGATTTACAAAGTAAGTAAGTACGTACAGTCGCCTACGTCGTCGTGTAGGGACGGGACGCTTGTCAATCGAATATCGATAAAATTTACGATAAATCTTTTGGTGAGTAAGGAAGTAAGGTGAAGGGAAGTTCGACAGGGATTTTGTTGTAATAATAATTCTCATAGATTTTTTTTATTTTGTATGTATAATGCATATTAGGTAATTATTTTTGTCACTACTAAATTGGCAATAAGTTAATGACGATATCGGCTCATTTAGTTTTATTTTCTACAAAAACGTGGCGGTGACTCCGCTTCACGGACCACATCCTTCAATAAGCATGGGCATATTATATAGGCATTACGTTATAGAAAAAAAAGTCTTGTAGTGACAAAAAGGGGACGTTCTTAGTTACATATGTAAAATATTTTTTAGCCTTGCCCGTCTTCGATCTACAAGCTCAATGAGTCGGTCGCGCTCCGTAACGCCATCGAGCACCGACACGTCCAGCAGCCAGCAGCTCGGAGGGCCATTTTGCTCGGCGCTCTTGCCGGGTCCGAGATGAGGGAGGCGGAATTGTCACCTACCCGGTAAATTCAATCATATGTTTTTTCTTTTATTTTTCAATGCACTTGATGATTTAGTAATTTTGTACTTTTTTGTAGGCAAGTCCGAGCAATCACGGTCGACCGCACACCAGGGGGCTCTCTCCATGCAGGGAGCAATATAATGTTGCATAAGAGCCCTGGTGGCAGTCTAAGAAAATCACCTGAGCTGATTCGGTAAGAGGTTTTTTTATTTTCCTAGCTGTTGATGCTGGTCCAAAAGCTGTTTGCAATTTATAATATTATAATTATGTTGTCTGTCTTGCCTGTCACGGTGGTCTAGTGTTTTAGCATGTGACTGTACATCATAATGAACAGTCTCGATACAGTGTATGTAAATATATAATTTGTTGGATAACTGCCTAGTGATCCTACAAATTCATAAGTTTGTAGGCAGTCCTACAAAGTTATGAATTTGTATAGAGCAAACATGTAATGTTTCTAATTACTGACAATTCTTCTGCAAAGAAATGTATGGAATTTGGAACTGAATGGCGCTGTGTATATGACTCGAAAGTTAGATTTTATTTCATACTATTTATATTTGTTCTAGTGATAACGTGGTGGAGCGCATTGAGGCACTGGACATCCCTGAGGGTGAGATTGAAGACGTGCTGCAGAGGGACCGGGGCCACATTACCCGCTGGGTACCTGAGATCACCGAGCCGGCTCTTCAGGGCCCGTCGACATCGGGAGCATTTCCGTCGCCCAACTGGCCGGATTATGAAAGCGATGGCAGTGGCTTCGATAGTGACTGGGACGACGAGTTCGAACACAGTCAACATTATGTGAATTTGGCTACATACACCCAATTGACAAACTGAACTCACTGAAGCTCGGCATGACGCTGGTGCGAAAAATATCCACTTAATTATGTTTAATTTTTGCATGAGAGTCTGTTATGCCAAAATTAAACATGGTTAGGTAAATTTTTCTCAATATTTATTCATAAACTTGACAAGCAACTTGACGGAACTCTGAATTTTAGCATAACATACCGTTATGCTAAACTTAAATATGGTTTAGTAAATGCATTTCAATAATTATTCATAAAGTTGACAAGCAAGTTGACGGAGCTCTGCTTCACAGTGCTCCTATCTTTAGGTGCAGCATTACAAGAAAACCTAACATAACCTAATGTTGAACATTGGTGTGACGCACAAGCGTGCATTCGAACTATGGTGAGTCGCAGTCCGATTTTCTCGCACAAGCATCATTCGCACTTCCATTTGTCGAGCTCATATGATACTCTGTCTCTTTTATATTTATGACTCGTGATTATTAGGCGAATAAATATTATGCTTTAAAAATATTACGAGGACATACATTAGACCAAATCATAGATATACTAAACTTTTCATTATGCCAAAACGGTATTATGCCGAAGTCTTAGTGTGCTTATAAAATTCAGGCGAGAACCTTATGCCAAATGAAATTATGCCTTAAAATATTATGCCAACAGGAGGATTGCCATTTTTTTTTTTTTTATTTTTTTTTTTATTGCTGCTAGTGGCAGACGAGCAAACGGCCCATCTGATGGTAAACGGTAACCGCTGCTCATGGACTTTGCTAATGTCAGGGTATACACAGCAAAGCCGCTGCCTACCGTGAAAGTAATGCTCTCTTTAAACCTCGTTTGAAGAAGGACAAGTCATAGTGCTCGGGAAACACCGCAGCAGGTAGTTCATTCCAGAGCCTACACGTACGTGGTAGAAAAGATCGCTGGAAGCGCACCGTACTAGATGAGAACGCTTCCAGGTAGTACGGGTGAACTCTACTGCGTCGGCGAGTGGTACGTTGGTAGAAGGGTGACCCTGGTACCAAATTAAACAATTCTTCGGAGCACTCCCCGTGAAAGAGTCGGTAAAATACGCAGAGAGAACCAAAGTCTCTCCGCTGCTCCAGCGACTCTAGTCTAGCCGTGAGATCGGGATCATCGACGATTCGAACAGCTCGTCTCTGTAGGGAGTCAAGTGGATCAAGCTGATATTTTGGCGCTCCAGCCCAGAGATGTGAGCAGTACTCCACATGTGGCCGGACTTGCGATTTATAAAGCATAAGCCGTTGGCTTGGTGTGAAGTACCACTTAGCCCGGTTCAGCACTCCCAGCTTCTTGCTTGCCAATTTGGTTTTATCCTCCAAATGACTCCCAAATTGGACTTTGTTCGATATTTCGACGCCGAGGATCCCAATATTCTCGGCAATATGCAGGGGTACTCCTTGAAACCGAGGCGCTATAACGAAAGGGTCCTTCTTCGCAGTGAACGCGCATACTTGTGTCTTAGTGGGGTTAAATTGAACAAGGTTCTTTTCACCCCATTTGGAGGCGCGCCCTAGAGAGTCCTCGACTTCAGACACAAGTTGCAATCGTCTTTCCTGTACCTGGCTCCGAGGGACATTCTGGTGGCTGGTGTACCGCGCATCACCCGTACTGTCATCTGCATAGCAATGCATGTTCTCAATTGACAACAAGTCATTGATATGCAAGATGAACAGCGTTGGGGAGAGCACCGAGCCTTGTGGGACGCCAGCGTTGATCGACTTCATTTCGGAGCAGCTGCCGTCTGCGACGACTTTAATGCTCCGATCAGCCAGAAAGCTGGCAATCCATTTGCAGAGTCCCTCGGGGATTCCATAAGATGGTAACTTCGATAGAAGTGCCCTGTGCCAGACCCGGTCAAACGCCTTGGCAATGTCAAGGCTAACGGCTAGAGCTTCGCCCCCACTCTCCAAGGCTTCTGCCCAGCGGTGTGTAAGGTACACTAGAAGGTCGCCAGCCGAACGACCATGCCGGAAACCGTACTGGCGGTCGCTGATCAGCTGGCGATCCTCTAGGTACTGGAGGAGTTTGTTGTTGATGACTCGCTCCATTACCTTGGAGAGTAAGGACGTTACCGCTATTGGCCTGTAGTTTGACGGGTCCGATCTGTCACCTGTTTATATAAAGTATGCTTTATAAATAAATTATTTAAAAAAGTAATTTAAAATAAACAAAAATATACATACATATGTTGTTTTATTACATTTTCGCCCAACTGTTTCATTTTCACTTGTGACTAGGTCAGCTTTCGAACACGTGCATAAATCATGCATCCAAATATATGAAGACTATCATAACTCAAAGAGCTATAATAAATAGTAGTCTAAGGGCCTGGTCACGAGATCGGTCTAAGCGGCGAGCGGCGCGGCAGGGGCGATGTACATGGCGGCGCATTCACTCTGAGGCGGCCGCGCGCCGGGCCACATCAAACGCGACATTTACATCGAAAACGCTCACCAGCACTCACCACCCGCCGCTGTAGGCCGTGACCGGGCCGTAAGGACTATCGCTAAACTATGACCCACTGATGTTTTGGAAGAAAATATTTACAGGTAGGTTTTATAGCGTGCATGTATAGATAATTGTATGGTTTAGCCATTAACTAATGGCTTTAAAAAGAACCAGATATACTATTTCTTAGTATTATTCTAAAATTATTCAGTCAGGTACTCAAGCCAAACTGCTATAAGCCCTCTAGAAGACCTTCAACTAGCTTAACAGGTAACACGATTAAATGATAACCCGAACCGTGGTCTTTATATTATTATATTTTCTTTATTTATTCTATTTTTGTATTTTATATACTCACGCATGTATCCCCGAAGGGGTAGGCAGAGGTGTAATATTACACCCATGGTCTTTACTTATTTGTTAATCAGCTAGAGACCAACGAGTCCAAAATATCAGTAGGCGACAACCCACCCAGGTCACGGCCTCAACGACGATAGCCCTGTCGGTTATCGCTGACAGGTATACCTGCCTATGGCGTATCATAGGGCATCTTCGTATACATGACGGTCAGTTTAACGTCGTATAACCATAGTTGCATACTAAGAGAAATTGAAATGATAAATATCATCGTATATAAAATATCAGCAAGAAATCGTAATAAGTGAAAGCACGTAGCCTTTGGGTCTACAAAGATATTGGTAAGCGAACAGTTAACCTCACCGAGCATTTACGAGCATGACCTACGCCACGAAAGCCAATAGCAATAAAATATACGTTCAGTGAAAATTTTAACTCTGTACCTATAACGACTGAAAAGCGATTTTTCTTTGTGTACTATAGAGATTATAATTACTTTTATTGGTATGTAAATACTCTAAATCAGAATATCAAGTATTGTAAACTCAAAATTTTACTAAACACATAATTCATAACGAAATATTTATTTACATTTGTTTATCGATACTATTTTGATTTTGTCAATCACTAGATTGTGACGTCAATCGCGCAGGTGTCCGGGTAGGTTAGTACCGCGAATTCACGCGAGCCGTCGGCAACGATGGCGCCATTGTTTATATGCAAATAAAGTGATAAGTGTCGAAAATCGCGTAATTAGTTACTTTTATGGTGTCTAGTGCAAATGAAAATATACTGATATGAATGATACGTTATCCTAGTGTATTGTAGTGATGTTTATTCAAGTGTTTGTGTTAACAGTGTGACTTTATTGATGTTTTATTTGATGGCGCGCTGTCAATTTTGGCGCCAAAAAACATCGACTGTGCAAATTATATCGTCGTTATTTGGAAATGTACGTATTTTTTAACTTTTTTGGATAAACGGTAGCAAGAGTATGATATTACCACTACAATGATGTACATTTCATAACATATAATTATTATTTACACATCTAAATTATGGTTCAAATAGGTGTATGACCGTGAACTCGCGAATCACGTAAATTGCATTGACATTAAAGTGCATGTGCAATAAATTCGCGCGGCCGTGGGACGGGTTAATATTTACAACTAGAGGACCCGTGCTGCTCCACAGCATATTTTAATATTATAAAAAAGCTCTTACATATAGGTATGATGAGTACATTGTAGCCTTATCTAATAAGTAAAAAGGTGATATTCTTACCAAAAATATATAAATCACAATACTTAGGTATCGTGAAATTTCCACCTTGGCATTACCTACTGAATGGTTTGCCGCGCAATAGGGATATATATAATGTGTATAACTGAAATAAAGCTTATATAAGAACCTCATACCTCATTTACTTTACCTAATTAATCACTACATGAAATGGTAGCTTTGGTAGCAATCGTAAGAATCATTGCTACCAAAACTACAACATATGTCAAAAATACCATTTCTACCAAAACTACTACTCCTACCGAAAATACTATTCCTATCAAAACTACTATTCCTATCAAAACTACTATTTGTACCAAAACTACTATTCGTACTAACACTATCATATCTAACATTTTTTCAAAACTCACATTTCTACCAAAACCGTCTGTGCTGTCAAAAGTACCTTTTCTCTCAAAACTACTATTCTTACCAAAGCTACAATTTCTACCATAACTACCACATATAATAACATAATTATATGACAATAGTACTATGAACCGCTGTAATATGTTCCACATAAAAAAAATTAAGATGCCCGAAGAAAGTCCGTAATTTAAAAACACAAAAAATTTCCTAACATAAAACGTAATTTACCAGTCTGTAGGGTTGATTTTCCTAACATTAGGCGGATTTCACTACATTTGGGGAAAAATCCTCGGGACGCGGGTATACTGACGTCGTTACGGCGACCCCGTCATGAGGGTCGATAGAGGAACACCGCGGTGTTTTAGTGGGTATGCCCCTCCGAACATCTAGGGGGAGAGCCAAGCCACACCTCCCCCCCCCTCCACCTGCCCCAAACTCGGTACGGCGGAGGGGTCCCTTTGAGGGACAGTCCGTAACTGGATTTCATCGCGATACAAAACAAAGGAGGAAAATTTCTCAACATCAGAGATCAGCTCACCCAACATTAAGGGTTAACTGGTAACATTCGGGGAATATTACCTGCCATCAGCGATAATTCACTATAGTGATAATGTTACCAACATTGGGTCAAGGTCACCTTAAGGAGGCATAACGTTTTTACCTGGCAGTTACCGCAAGGAACTTATTAGATGCCATAAAAATATTTTTGAATTTAGAACCGTCCATGTAGAGAGAAAGCAATGGAATCTTAAGAAATTTATAGGAACATATTGAAAAATAAGTTTAATGTCCACACCTATCTTCCTTCAAACTAACCCAATTTAAATGAGCATACCATCAAATGAAAGAGCTCTTTTCAGCGCGTGTTTTAGGCCTATAACGAAACGCCTACCTCAATGAGAACCAGATATAAAGAAGCAGAAAGTAATTGACTACGGCTACAAAAACGTAATAAATGTATGGGAGAAAACAGTTTTTGCATATAACTTAATGAATGTGCAAGTTAGGTAATTTCTAATGCTTGATGACAAATCTATGCAGCGAGAGCTTTCATTTAAAAAAAAAATCATGCGAATCGGTTGGGTAGAATGGGCTAGCCGACTCGTATTATAAAACATAAATTCTTTTAATATATAGATATCTATGAAATATAAAACAGGACATACCTTTAAAGCAGTTATAGGAAATATTATTGTAAATGATAATTGGAGATGTTGTTGATAAAATAATTTGAAATTGATGATAAAATAATAATAATTACATTCATACTAATGATTATGTAACGGGTCTGAATCGTGTTAACTAAAAACCAAGTGAGGGTAGGTTCCGAAACCCGCACTTCTCGGAGGCAGCGCCGACGGACATCAGTCATCCCGTGACCACGGCTGGTGTAACCCATGCCGAAACGTCGGGGCAAATAGAAAGGTATTTCATCTTTCTTTTCGTTTAGTTAAAACGATTCAGACCCGTTACATAATCATTAGTATGTGTACAAATCGTGGTAGTTTAAAAGTAGTTAATAATTACATTCAACTTACCGAAAAACGGTTGAAATGAGGTTTGGACGGAGCCGCAACTTTTGGGGGTGATGGCTCTTTCCTGTGAACAATAATGAGACAATTATAACTAACAAAGAAACAAACAATATTAAAGAGAAACAAACATAGCTTTAAGTGAAGTATTGAGTAAAACTAGGATAAATAACAATAGAGAAATAATCACCTTTTAACACCGCGATCCTTGACAGCCGTTTCTAGAATCATAAAAGAAAACACATTAGATATGAAATTATACAAATGAAAGTCCTCAGCTACGCCCGCACATTTACTTTATTTAACCGTTTCTGCCCGACCCCGTAGGAATTTCGGGTAGTCCCTTATTATTGCCTACCTTCTAGGGTGCCTAAGGAAGATGCAGGCCAAATTTCAGTTTCTTGTGCCCAATATTCTCGGTCTAGACGACCGGTTGGCGCAGCGGGAGTGTAAGCGACTGCTACGCCGAAGGTCGCGAGTTCGATTCCCGCTCAAGTCAAACATTTGTGTGCATGAACAGGATGTTTGTCTTGGTCTGGGCGTTTCTATGTATAATATGTATGTATTTACAAAAAAAAGTATATAAGTATGTTTATCCATTATCTAGTACCCATAGTACAAGCTTGGCTTAGTTTGGGACTAGATGGTGATGTGTGTATGTGATAGAATATTATTATTATAATAGTTCTGGCTGTGCGTTGTCTGGTAGTCAGTAACGCATGGATGTTCTATATATACAATGTATATAGTAAGTTGCGTAGCTCACCATTCTGCTGATGCAGTGTTTCGATGAGTCCGACGTCCACGACCTCCTCGAACGTGCAGCCCTCGTTCTCCGCGAAGTGCGGCCCTTTGAAGATCCACTGGTGGATCAGCTCCCTGGTAACAATCATTTGACAAATTAACTTTAATCAATGTTAAAAATCGTTCTCCCAGCTGCAACCCGGGGTCCACGTGCTGCCTAACTAATTTGACTGAATCCTAGCTATCCCTTTGGGCTGTATAAGTCAGACGACATCAGTCTGTGTAAAAGCTGACAATGATGAATTATAGAGCTATCCTATAAAATTTAAATAATTATAGAATATGAATATTTTTGGTGACATACAAAGGTAGTACAAGGAAGGTAGCGATAGCCTAGTGGAAAGAGCAACGGACTGCCATGCAAAAGGTATCGGGTTCGAATCCACTACGCGCACCAGTGACTTTTCGAAGTTATGTGGGTATTAAATTGTTAATTTTCACTAGGGCCGTGCCCCAGAGAGCACCTTAAACCGTCGGTCCCAGCTGCCATGAAAATCTTCGACAGTTGTTACTGGGAGTCAGTACCCTCAAATAGACTGATACTGGTCTAAAACGAATTTGATGAAAGTGGATGAAGCAAGAGAAATATGATATGTATATATGTGAGAATGAAGCAAGGATCGTTGCAAATGGCCTTCCTTAGTTTCTGCCTATCCCTCCGGGAAACAGGCGTGAGTCTATGTATGTATGGTCTAAACCATGGAATATCGCTATACCTTTGGATTGCAGAGGGCAGACGGCAGTCGCTCTGTGGAAAAGTTGATATTCTGTCATATCTGGTTAGACCAGTAAGGAGACCTCAGACTCCAAGGCGTAAAGTCTTGGAAGCAACCGGGATAACGCTAGGACGATGATGATGATACAAGAGTAGTAACATTGGTGACACTTTTTGTTTTGTGATAGCGGTGAATAGGTTAGAAAATGTTTCAAGCTAAAAATCCTATAGCCAGGCAAATAAAATAATAACTGTACTTATACAAAATACTGTCAAATAAATCCTTGATATTTTATATTCAAATATTTCTGTTGGTAAATGCATATTGCAGTAACGGACACAGTTGGTCACAACTCCTACGAAAGAAAAAAGAAAGGGGCGAGGCTCACTTGTCTTTCTCATATTCTTCGTTGTCGATGTTGACGGGTCGCTGGCGGCCGTACTTGTCCTCGATGCGCTGCGCGAGGCGGTTGATGACGATGCCCACGCCCTCGCGGTACTTGTTGTGCGAGCGGTACGGCGACAGCAGGCTGCACGCCTTCGGGAAATGACGCAGCTGCGAATATACACACATCATTACATTTTGCGTAATATTTAGTGGGATACACAATTACTTAGCGGGTCTAAATGGGGTAAAATTTCACGCGCTTAGGACTAGTAAAATAATTTCAAATAGACATGACAGATCCTCTTTTGTAGTATTAGCCATGTTTATAGACTACCCCTCGGGCATGTACAAAGTTTTAAGCCAGTTCACCCGTCTGCTAAATTAAGATTAGGTACAGTTTGCTCCATCATCATTTCACTGAAATCACGGTCTTTGAGAGGGTCATAACAATTTGACAGGAATCTTTAATGTTTATTATTTTTCATAGGCTGGTGGAACATTTTTTTTAGTACTATTTTTAACACAATAAGTTCTTGTTGAGTTTCTTCAAGATAAGTGGATTTGTGTTTGATGTAGACGAAAATCAGAGCAAAGTCAAATATATTACGGGTTGGACCCCACCCGTCTCAGCAAGTTAATATTAAAATTTGAAGTTTATTCATTTGCTGGATAATGAGACACGAAAGTAGCTGAGTGAAGTCCAACCATAGATTTTGTGGCTCTCGATTGACTGTTTGTAAAGTCGCCCGCGACAAAGAATTTACTCTTAGTGCGGGGTTGTCTTTGAAAGAAAAGAAAAGCAAGAAGTATGTGCCATAAGCAAGTAGGTATATACTAACAATATAGTTGTATCGATGCCAGTAACAAGTCATGTGGTTGACGATGGTGCGCGGGTGGCCTTGCTTGGAGCACAGCGTGCAGATGTACTTGGGCTCGTAGTGCTCCTGCTCCGGCGGGTGCTCCACGAGGTACTCTAGCCCTACCAGCGGAGCCCTGCCGGCGGAACACTGGTCAGTCACGTACGTAGTACATCAACTAATACTAACTAGGTAGTTGACCCGGTGCGCGGCGCAAGTTAAATGGTTGACGATGGTGCGCGGTTGGCCTTGCTTGAGACACATGGTGCAGGTGTAACACGGCGAGTAATGCGGCTGTTCGGGCGGGTGCTCCACCAAGTATTCCAGACCGACTAGCGGCGTCCTGATGATCACCATTAAATATCTTTAGCAATTATCTAGATATTATAGGCCATAGCTTTGCACGGTTGGCGTTGTGGTTTAAGCGGTCCCTCGCCGCTTGACACCGCGCCGAGTGTCGTGCATTCGATTTTCACACGAGACAACATTTTGTGTGATCCACATTTTTTTTGTTACAAACACTATGCTAGACTCGGATTCATGTAACAATGTTAAACGGTAACACGAGACCTTTAAGTGGTCATCATGCAACACAGTTTACAGGTTGCCACACATTTTTTTACTAACAATTTTTACAATCAGACGATCGGAAATCACCCAAATGTAAATCAACTTACAAAGCTGATTAAAAACGTCAATCAGCTCAATGAACCAATATAACATTTTAACAAGATCACATAACACTAGATAATAAGCATTTGACTCACTTAACAGCATCCAGCGTGTCTTGAATGTGACAAGTAACATCCTTGTACTTGCCAAACTTTGCGTCCAACTCGGACAAGTTCTGGTTGTGAATGTCCACTTCTTGAGCCATCTTCTGCAATACTTTCTCCGTTGCTACAAGAGATATACAACGTTATGAACACATTCATGTTTAACACGGACGAGATTTGCCTAAATACCCATGAGTGCTTTTTCAATTTGTATAGATTACTATAGATCAGCGGTCGGCAACACGAGGCCCGCGGGCCGCATGCGGCCCGCGAGGGTCTAAGTCACGATCGTCGGCTTCCACGTCAGACCCAAAATCACTCCATAAAAAGATCCGGAGGTTAGTAAGGCGTGACCTCCGTAGCTGGAACACTCGCCTCGTACAGAAAGCGATTGAGCAAAATCAAAGGTCAAAGTCTTCTCCAAAACACTAAGAAGGAATCATCTGACAAAGCTGACTACCTCGAAGGGTAATACCGTCAGATCAGTCCCAGAGATACTCGCTGTAGTTGAAGATTTCTATGGCAATCTGTATGCCTCGCATGCACCGAAGCCTGCACCAGACACGAGCGATCCTAGAGCCCCATTTACCCGGCACTTTACGGAAGACCTCCCTAACGTGAATATAGCCTAATAATGGTAATGCGCACGGGCAAGATGGAGTGGTCTCTGAACTTCTTAAGGCTGCAGGAAAACCTCTACTTGAAGAGCTTAGGAGGCTATTTAATTCCGTAATAACCAATGGGATAACGTCAAAGGCGTGTGATACGGCGTTGTTTTTCAGACAAGGAGACACAATCACAAATCGGACTAGAGTTTCTCAAAAACTATAGGCCGATCACACTACCGAGCTACGTTTATAAGCTATTTTCGAGAGTCGTCACAAATCGCTTGGCACCAAGATTTGACGCCTCCTAGCCACCGGAGCTAGAGGTTTCGTAAAAGTAAAACTTATAATATCGTGGACCACATCTATTCTGTTCAGCAGGTTACACAGAAGTCCAAGAAGTACAACCGGCCGCTGTGTCTGGCCTTTGTAGACTACGAAAAAGCTTTCGACCCCATCGAAACCTAGGCTGTTATGGAGTCTTTGCAGCGCTGCCAAGTCGATAGGTGGAGGTGGTTGAGTGGCTTCTACCAAATGGCAACGATGTCCATTCAAGTCCAGAACCACAAAACAAGACCCAACCAGTTGCTACGTCATGTAAGACAGGATGATTTTATATCCTCGAAACTCTACACCAACGCGCGAGGATGTCTTCAAAACACTGCAGTGGGTTGGAATGGCCATCAACTTCAATGGGTGGTATCTAACGCCTTCGCTTTGCTGAAGCCCTGGTAATTATGGCAGAATCGCTGCAAGACTTGCAGAAAATGCTGTCCAATCTCAATACTGTCTCAAGATGGGTTGGTTTCGGGATAAATCAGGACAAGCAAGCTCATGTTCAATGAACATATCGTCCCTGAACCAATTTATATCGAAGGTGTAGGCCTCGAAGTTGTCCAGAATTATGTATACCTGGGGCAAAAGTAGTACTCATCAGAGGAGGACTGGGCTGGGTAGCATTTGGGAGGTTGCTTCATATTTTCGAGTCATCTTTGAAACAATGCTTAAAGACCAAGGTGTTCAACCAATGCGTCCTGCCTATCATGACTCACAGAGCTGAGACGTGGAACACGATGGTCAGAGAGCTTATGGAACGGTCAATGCTGGGGATTTCACTGAGGGACAAATTCCGGAACAAGATTATTCGGCAGAAAACCAAAGTTACTGACATACTTCAGAGGTGTAGCGAACTGAAGTGGCAGTGGTCTGGCCACATATGTCGCAGAACTGATGGGCGGTGAAGTAGGCAGGTTCTCGAGTTCTCGAGTGGGGGGAAACGTGTCGGCAAACGTAGTGTTGGACGCTCCCCCGCCATATGGCCTAACAACTTGAGTTGGGTAGCTGTTAGTGGCTGGATGGCGAAAACGGGAGATTAGGTCTTGTGGCGTACCCTGCGGGTGGCCTTCGTACAGCTGTGGACTGCAAAAGGCTGATGTGATGTATGTGTCATGAGGCAAAGAAGGCATTTTATCTGGCTTTTATATATGCCGAAAAAGCCTTTGACTCCATCGAAATATAGGCTTTTCTGCAGTTGTTGCAGCGCTGCCATGTGGATTGAAAATATGCGGAGTTAAGAGAACCAAATTCAAGCCTTGAACAATTAAACAAGACCCATCCAATAGCTTCGAGAGGTGCAACTGGATGACACTATGTCTCCGAAACTTCACCAACGCCAGAGGAGATCTTCAATTCGCTGCAGTGGGATGGAATGGGCATGAATGTAATAATCGGCACGACACCCGTCTCCGCTTTGCTAATGATACAGGTCAGAATTGCTGCAAGACTTAAAAATCCTGTCCACTTATTGCCTAAAGTGCGGCTCGCCATTAGTTTATTTCGCCTCGTTGCGGCCCTTGCCTACCAAAAGGTTGCCGACCGCTGCTATAGTTAGTCTAGCACGCTGGTATTGAATTGCTATTATCTCATCATGTTAACGGTCGGCGACGGCTACCATGATGATCCTCGACAATCGGAAGTTAGTACCCTTAAATAAAATACTGACAGAGATCTGGCCAGGTAATACTGCTATACCTTTGGGTTACGGAAGTCAGACGGTATTCGTTCTGAAGAAAAGCTAATATCCTGTCAAGTCTGGTAAGACTGGTAAACGGAGCCAGGGCTCCATAGCACAAGTCTTTAATGCATCTAAGATAACGCCAAAGCAATAATGACGATTCTAGTACCTACGCAAAATTCTCGTGATCGAATCGACTAAGTGCTCAGGCAAGTCTGTTGGGATACTTACCACCATTCTTATGTTGATTGTAGGGATGATCTTCGAAGATGCTCAGAGGCCAGGAGTTTGTCATCGCCAGCTTCGTCTTGTGCTTCTTGCCCGATATATGAGTCTAAAACACAAGCATGTTTTATTTAATTATGGGTTGGTGTTGCACTGACGAAATTAAAACTAGGAATAGTGCACTATTTTCAGAAAATGCCAGTAATTTGCATCGTTGAGTATGGCTACACAGTCAACATTAATTTTTATGATACACAACGTATGACGAAGTTCTGTTCTGTTTAAGTACGACATTTCTCAATAAGTAATTTTTTTATGACTAGGTACCAAACTAAAAGAGCGCTTATTTGAAAGAGATAATGGTACAGGCGGTACTTGACAACTGGCTCAACGGCGATAAAAATGTATTATAAGTAACAGATGAAATGGTATATCCAGACTGACCTGCAGTATACTCTCGCCGCTGCACATAGCGGCGCAAGGGAAGCACAGGTATATCCACTTGCCCGACACGTCGCGCCCGCTGCGCTCGACCATGGGCCGCGTGGTGCCATCTTCGAGCCTGATCTTCAAACTATTCAGATGCTCTTGGAACTCTAGCTCCGCCTATCAAACGACAGTAAACAGCATTACACACAAGCAATATCATCCTTTAATCTATAAAGTCAGTCACAAGAACTGACTTCAATGTACGCCCGACAACGTCGAAAAAATAACAATCCCAGAATCCGCTAACCTAATAATATCTATTACTTCATGGGTTAAGTTATTAAAAACAAATAAAACAGTTCAGAATATAATTTTTATTCGTTTATTTACCGTAGATTATGTTTAAATGTTGACTCACTCTCGCATACTTACCGTGGCATCGCGACTCCATGAAATAAATTGCAACGTGAAATATCGTCACACGACATAGCATAGTGCATACCTGAGTTCATATCGTTAAAGACGCAAAACGCGCAAGAAAAATATTAGCTGGCGCCAATTTCGATAAATGTGACGAGAACACCGAAAAACATTTTAAAGTAAACAAATGTACCCAGCGTGGTGATTTTTGCATTTATAACGCATTAACCAATTTATAAATCCCCATGATGTAAGTAGTTTTAAACGTGGCCATTTCTGCACGGACAGATATAAGATAAAAGGATATAACACAGCTAAATTTCTCTTCCCGTCGGGGGGTAGCGACGAATTCTTAGGCGATACCCGCCCCTCCGACACACGGGTACATGAGGAACACGGGTTGGTTTTTAGTCAGTAAGAGTCTGACAGTCCCCTTCGCCCTTCCCCAAGGGCGGAGGGACTCCATGAGGATTTTCCAACCCGATACCAAAAAAAAAAAGAAAAAAGCTAAATTTCTCTTCGTGAACATAAAACTAAACGAGGCACCTAATGTTCAAGAACTGCCCCGCTGTTTTAGTTTATATTGTAAGTAAGATCGAAAACTCAGTCGATATAGCTAAAACGTAATGTTTAAATTGATTTTTCACACGTAAGAAGCCGAGATTAATTAATTAATAAACAGTTCTATAGTGGAGCACAAAAATATTTTCTCATTAAATGTATCACTACTATCTGGTTATAAATATAGCCAACATAACACCTAAGTAGAATTATTATTTTTACGTAGCCTCTTCAAGAATTACTGTGCTAACTTAGGTAAATAAAAAAGTACTGGCAGATAATAGATTTTGATTGAAGACACGAGAAGTCAGTATTGAGGTGAGGTGATCGTCATCCTTGGTCCCTAAGACTTACAAACGACTACTTCCCTTATTATAATTATAACGGATGTATTTATATTGATATTGAATCAGACTTCAAGAATAGAAACATACTAAATCCACCAATCTAAATTATGTCGAGCTAAAACATACCGCGTATGTTCTCCTACATTGTATGTAATGTGTGAAACTGTATGAGATACGGCACACTGCCTGTGTCACCTAAGCGTATGTAAAAGCCTATTTTTTGTCAATTGATTTCAGGGATATACTCATAGATAACGCACACCTGTAACGTATCGTAGCTCTCGTAAATAGCAAACGTGCAACCTCCACAGCGTGGAACGATGACGTCGCTTTGGCGTACCTACATTTGGCGTCATCACTGCGGAGGTATATTATGCAGTGATGATGATGTTATTGATTTCATTATGAACGATTCGCACTTAAGGCTACCTACTTCACATGTCTAAGCGGGATGCATTTGCGATTGTTGTAAAAAAATATGTGGAGTTTTAATTTAAACCAATTTAAAGACTATAAGACAACGCACAGCCAAAACTTTTGGGTGTAAGAAGCTGAAATTGGACATGTACTATAAAGCAAGCCGGCGCTGGACCAGTGTAAAAAAAAAATCCTTGCCTCGCTCATAGAGTCGTTGTCGAGGCACACTAGAAACTGGTTTTGTATACGAGTGTCAATGTGCGTGTAAAGTAGCACTGGAAGCGACGATGTGTTGCTGAGCGATTCTGGCCCTTATGGTGGTCTAGCGGGAAGTTGTTCGACTGTACATATGTTCCTTGGGGACCGCAGTGGTGCACTTAGAAGGGATTTCGCCAAATTTCCACGGACTCGGGCAGAACAACGGGTGTAGCTAGGTAGGACATTATCTAGTAGGTACGTTATAAAATATTTGCCCCACATTTGCACCGTGCACCTAAATAAAACAACATATTAAGTCAAATGGCAAAAGTGCGTGCGACTAGGTATCACCATGACTAGGTTGATTTGGTTGCTTACCGTAAGCAGCACACAATAGCTCAGGTAAACGTGTGAAAATGTATCGTAACTAGGACTGTACGCAAACAACAACGTAATAGTGACCATACACATCGGCGTGTTTTGCCTTACATAAATAAATCTCAAATAAATCAGATCTACTAACATGTAAACCAAACAGCTGAAAGTACGCTTAATAGATCTGCCGACAGTAGCACAACGATCCGACGAAATAAGTTTCGAGATACAAGGACGATACGAACGAAATTATAAAAACGACACCTATAGCATTGAAAACGTGCTTTTATGTGAAGCTTGTTATATTTGCACTACTCTGATAAATATGCAAAATATTTGGACAATTTGTAACAAAAAAATAGTAAACAACTGGTTCAAATCGTGGTTGGAATTTGGCAAATATGCAGGTATTATCCAGTGTCCTTATCATGAGCATCAGTTCACTTGACCTATTTCACGATTTTACTCACACACATAAATACATGCAATAATAGACATAAAATCTGTAATATGTACATCCATCTCCACAAATCCATATTTTTTCGGCAAAGCCTTTACACAGTTTGCAGTTTACTTTGCGTAATTTTGTGGCGAGACAAAGGGCCATTCATTAATTACGTCACAACTGTAGAGGGGGTAGCTAGTCGACGAAGTGTGACATTGGGTGACAAGGATAGGAAGGGTTATAGGGGTTACAAATATCGTGACGCCCCGTTTGGAAATCCAATAAAACCGATACAAAGAATTAGTGCATAATTATTATTTTAGCCTCAAGATTCAAGAGATCAAGATTATGTATTTCGATTATTATACCTTTTATTAAGATTAGGTATTTACATAATTACATAAATTGGTTACCGTTTATTGGACTGTTCATTTTGGTCTCAAATGTATAGTGCTTGGTTAGGAAATTAAAATGATTTACGTTCAGAATTTAAGGATTTTCTTGTTTTCGGGCCATTTATTCCTTCCTGACATCGTTCTGTCCGCAAAGTGGAAAATTGTTTTACCGTGGTACCAATGCTGCAGAAACAGCTCGGCGCAGGATTGACTTTGTGTATCCCATGTTTTCGTTTTTAACTTTCGCCAGAAAACCTAGTTGACAGTAAAGTATTAAAGGTATCATACATGGAAGCAGATCCCACCATCTCAGAGTTAGGAGCTGGTTTCGGCGTGAGTGAAAAAACAATTTTAATTAACTTGAAACAAATTGAAAAAGCAAAGAAGCTCGAGAAATGGGTACCACATAATTTGAGAGCATTTTGAATTGTTACTTGTAATGAAATATGGGCCCGTTTTGACAATCGTTTCACGTTAGCTCAGATAAAAGTACTGATGGGTCTTTGGTGGACCAGTGTTGATGTCATACACTACAACTTCCTAAGATCTCAATAGATCTAGACAGAAAATTACGTCAGATCTGGATTGCAATTGCAAACCATTATGAAAAAACTGGCCGTACAACAACCGACACTGATCAATCCAACTAGTCTACTGTTGACTTTTCGGTTTGGTAGTTTTTGAGTTTCATATAGACAGACAGGACGAAACGGGACTTCATTTAATAACATGTAGATATGTATATTTATTCCCCGATAATAATTTCAAGATATTATTATGTGGCGTCATATAAAATATGTAGTAGGAAAGGGGAGCTCTCTTAAATGTGACCAGTTGTGACAAGAACAGAGTAGACATAAAAAACCTATGAATATGGTGTGACGTAATTTATGGATAGCTCCCAAGAAGCAACATGTTATTGTAGTACAGTCCATAACATATATTTTTACTTTTTACGAAATCATATTTAAAAACGACGTCTTTAATGAGGGTCGCACTTTAATGAATAAGTTCACAAAAAAATACTGCTGGCTTAAGGCAATCCATGACACTGATCTACTGATCACAGGATTGCATGTAAAAAAATTATTTATTTTATTGACACAAATTCAATGCAATCAACTGATTGCGAAATGTGTGCAGTAAATGCGGTTTTCATGTGATAATGCAGTATGGTATGAACTTTATACAATCATGTCGTAATTATTTGTTGCAGAGCATGATTTTATCTTATATGAATATTAATTCACCTAGGAATAGCAGGGAGTTAGGATTCAAGTAAATTAATGGATGAATATTAAAGTTCCATTTTGATAATAGCAGATGATGATAATCTATCTTCAGCATCAAGGATAATAAACAATTTACAATGACAACTAATTTTATTTTTGATTATATGACTTAATTAACTTTATGTATGGAAATAAAACTTTATATTTACCTTAGTACAAGTAGGATCTTCAATCTTGCCGGGCACTTCAACGGTGACAGAGTCTTGATATCCTTCTGCCCCGGGGGGACAATCCGGGAGGTCCATCTTGAAGCACTACACTTGCTAGTCTATGACCAGAAAACGGTCATAAACTTTTGTCACAACTGATAACTATCTATCTTGATTCTTCTTAATCTTGATTCATGTACAACTGTAATGCAAATGCAATGTCCATCAAAATATTTGTTCAACCATTTTAACAATACTTAGATATTTTGATTATAAATAAACAGATACTTACACAATCCACACAGACTCATACTTACTTTTTAATGTAGGTGTTCCTAATCACAAAGTAATTTGCACAAGTTAATTGTGCAATTTTAGAGTACATTAACCCTTGCTGTTTAATGACAGTTTCAAGTGATGTTTGTGAGACATTACTGAATTGAAGCCTTAATGTTATGATCATTCCCAGTACATTATCAAATATATTAACTTACTAGCATTAAGCCTCTCAAGTAATGCAAAATATCTACTGAAACTGTAATATGTAACTTTAATATTAAAGTTACATATCAAAATTGCAGCTATAATGCATCACTTTACAAGCTTAGAAGAATGAATTCATTTCTAAAACCAATAGTGTTGAATGCCATAGATAAATTCTACTGCTTGTATGTATTTTATAAGAAAGCTGTTTGCTTTAAAACAAGAAAATGCAAAAATAATATTTATGTCCATTTCAGTGTCAAGTTTTTGAAAATTCAGTGTTTAAAAGAATTATGCTATAAGTTCTGATTGCATTGTATACACAAACTAGAAATTGAAAGTGTAAATGAATGTCTCACAAACTACTTCCATGATATTTGTGTTTCATAAATTAAAAAAAAGGTATCCCTCACATATTAATTAATATCAAATTTGTTCACAAATAGTGTAGTGCACCTAAATGTGTTCTTATCATGCCCTAGATTGGTAAATATCATCCTCATTGTGGCTATCGGGCAAACACAGGACAATGATTAAAATTTGAGGCTATCAGGCACACTGCAATATTTTTAATAAGTTACCTCAGGAAACACTATTGCAGTGCACCTGCCATAGATGCCTATACCAATACTTTGAATTTTCTTAAGCTTTACTTTAGCTACCTAAAATAAATCAACATGTTTCTCAAACTGCCTAAACATAGCACAAATACAATCTCATTTATTACAAACAGTTCTTAGTTAGTGGTTTTCATAGCTAACTGGACCACAATCATGTACAAAAACCTTTTATATTTGGAACTCATCTTTCTATCATGATCAAAACTTAGTTACAATGCAACCCATTACTGTTACTCCACACAAAGATATATTTTTATTAGCCATCGGAATGCTAGGGTAGATCCTGCTCTTGCTGATCTTGATCTAATAAAATGTTAGAATATGCCTACATTTTGCCTCTGTAACAGATTGAGTGTCAACCAATATATCAATTCTATTAGAATTTAGTCAATGTCTATGACCAATGTCGTGAAATTCCCACACTATACAAATGTTGGATATTGTTATTGTGTATTGGAACTAAATTCTTTACATTATTTATTGTGCAAGTATTTTAATAATATATTATTTACATGTTAGTCTTACACAACTGCAAAATGCCTTCATGAGTCCTATATGTCTCCACTTTAGCTTAGAATGCAAAAATCATATCCTAATAAGTATACAAAATTCCTGTTAATGTATCAGCAGTCATTTGTGAATGGGAAATGTGCATAGAAGCATATAAAATCCCTCTTACATTTGGACAAAATAAATAAGGTAGAATTACTAAAAAGATTTCCAAGTGAATAATTTGTGCTTTACGAATATAGTATAAATTGTTTGCTAACTAAATGAATACAAGTTAATGATATCTACTTACCAATTTCGTAGATGCTATAATTTAGGCAACTATTATTTTAAAGTTAGTTCTCCATATTGTTCAATAAAGGGTTCGGAGATCAAGCTCACGCCAAATTAATCTACACAAGTTGTAAATGTAATAGGTATACTTTTTAAATTGATGGCAATATCTTATTATACAAAACTGAACTGTAATCTAACTCTGTATAAGTAAAGACTATATGGCACGTCCCGTGTTAGAGGATTGCAGCAGAAGCACCAGTGAGATCTTATGTTTTAGACTAGGTTGTCGTTGGTTTTAGAACACAAGTTTATTTTCTTACTGACGAAGTATTGACTGCGTATTTTCCCTTGCAGCAATATTATTTAAAAAATCACCTATATCAGCACAAACTAGTAAATAAACCGTTTTATATCACAATTACAAAGAAATAAATAAAATACTAACCTTTAAAATGTGGACGAATCGATGCTGATTCCGACAACTATCACAAACCCTGGGGCGCTCTCACGAGACGTACATACCTAAGCTTAAATTTAAGCAGTTTAATATGCAAAAAGAAAAGTTATAAGTAATATCGCATTTTCAGCACTTTACGAATCTAAAATCAATGCAACACGTCGTAAGTTTAGTGAATTGGTGAAATATATATTGGACTTGATTGAACTCTCCATTTATAAATTTTAGTCTATGCCTCTATGGATTGGACAACAATTACTTCAAATTGCAGACGTCACACAGAAAGAGTAAGAATTAGTTAAATATTCAGGTAAAAAATGAGACAACATCATTCTACTTTTCGTAATCTGTCAAAACGTTAAACTACTCTTAAAAATGGTCGGATAATATGAACTGCGTGAACAATGAGCCAAGCGGCCATAGCCAAGGAAATGAAATAGCCAGAAATAGCACTTTAAAGTAGGGACGAACTAAAATTAGTATCGCATTCGGTTTTTCGAAACTCCGGTTTTTTACTGAAATTCTCTGCGTGCGATAAACATGCAATAACGATTATTATTGAACTTATATTATTTAAACTAAATTAAGACATAGTTACATTCAACGCTGTTTCGTTATTTCATGCATAAAAGTACTGCATAACTTCATGCTTAACTTTAATTAGTGCGAACGCGACTAGAGTAAATTAAGTGCAAAAGTGATTAGCTCAAATTTATAAGGCACTCGCACTAATCAGTAGATAGTGCATAGTGCTAATCACCGCGCACCTCCATATCGCCTATGAATTACTGTTATTATTTTGGAATAATGTACTACAGTACAGTACATACCTATTAGCACAGGTATTAATTAGCACAGAGTACATTTTAATATATAGATCATCATAGCTATAGCTATATCCAATTTCTTTGGCACCTCATACACAATGTCATATTGTGCATGGTGATTACATTGTTCGCATATAAACTAATAATTATAGGTATACTACGCTTAAACGGCTGAAACGATTTTCTCTACTAATATTATAAATGCGAAAGTGTTTATAGATATAATATTGGACATGTATTGGAACATGGCTTTGGAATTTGACTGTATGCAATGCTATGTTATTAATAATTTATTATGTACCTACTTACCTACCTTTCGGTAGATATAATGGTATAAAGTGTCATGAATACATACATACATACATACATACATAGACTCACGCCTGTTTCCCCGAAGGGGTAGGCAGAGGCATATTAAACGCCCACTTTTCACCAGTGTTTTGATCCCACGTAATAGGTGGCGAGCCTATTGTCGCTTATCGGGATATTTTGTTTGCCAGAGCCTCGTCCGTTGATCGGCAGGTGCACCACTTGCAGGTGAGGTTGGCTTGGGACCCTAAGTTCTTGGCGGGAACCCTATTAATATAAGTATAAGATAATAAGTATAACAGCCGTATTTTTGTTTTAAGAGAAAATCGAGTTAAAAAGTAGAACTCAATAAAGCAAACAAAAATTACGACTGTATACAGGGTGTACAAAGACCCTTAACGAAAACTGAAATCCCACATTGTACCAATCATTACGAACATTTTTTACTTCGGCGCCATACCTGGGAAATTACCGGAGATATTGAGGATCAAAATTAGTATGGATTTTTTCTAATTAAGTACAAAATCAATGCATTTACCCCGCCAATATGTTCTTTAGTATGACCCCATGGATAAGTAGGTATTCCTAGCATTGCACGTGCGCGCTTTTAATTGCGGTTTAAAAAATGTAAAAACTTAAAAAATATCGTATCCCAGGTATTATTTTTGCTTAGTATGACTTGGCATGATCTCCACAACGAGTAGACTTCGGCTTGGTGATGGGTCTTGTGACACCTGTATATAATAAGAAGAACGGGATACCTAATTGTTATGTAAGTATCTATAATAGTTTAATCCCCGTGTTTTACTAGATAAGGCGTAGCGTTGTAGCGCTCGTTGCGAGACTTGGCTTGCCATTCGTATAACAGATCGGCAAAGTTAAGCAACGCTTTCACAGGTCGCCACTTGGATGGGTGACCGCGTATGGCATTTACCTAAATCTAACGTGCTTCGGAGGGCACGTAGAGCTGTTGGTCCCGGTTCTCGTCTCAGGATAAAAGCGTTAGGCCATGTCGGAGGCCTTCGGGCGGTCTGAAAACTCCGACACTATAGTTGATGCCACGAGAAGATAGACTTTTTGTAAACACACATTCAGGGCTTCACAACCTTTTTCAAGCAGTTGTGTTTTAGATTTTATACTTTTTGAACAGTCTTTTTTTAATGCCTAATTATGCCTTTATGTTTTGTTAAACTTTACTGAAATTAAAATATTTGATTTTGTGTTTGAATGGTCGAATGCATACATACATACATACATGTATGCATTCGACCATTCAAATGGTCGTTCAAATTAAAATATTTGATTTTGTGTTTGAATGGTCGAAAAAATTAATTTTGTCCTCTGATAAATGCATGTTAAGCCCAAGAATGTAACATTTCAATGAATTAACTCCAAATGTTGACATTCTAGGCGCCAGTACATCCCCCCCCCCCCCGTGGGATCTCCACCTTGTCATGGTGGGGGGGCTCAGTAACCGCGGCTTTAAGCCCCGCGGTGAAGCTAAGAGGGATCCCTGGGGTGGACGCGTGGGCTTGGCAGTGGGCCTGCGCAGGATGCGTCCAAACGGTGCGGGTGCGGGGGACAGTTCTGTCTGTCCCTCGCAGTCGGGCGCGGTCGCGGGAGGAGAGGCGCGTCGGTGTTGCGTTACTGCGCGCCCCATCTCCCGCGACCAAATGGGGGCGCACCATTCGATGCGTCGCGGTGGGGCCGCAGAGGAAGAGGAGATGCGGTGCTGCGTTGTCGTCCTCCCTATACTCTGCGGCCGCTGGGTGTTTTGGCGGCGGAGCCCAACACCTTAATCCGCCGCCAAGGGGGTTTTGTTCGGGGCCCGCCTGACCATCTGGCGGGCCAATACCCGTCGGGGGGTTGCGACGTATGCTTGGGCGATACCCGACCCTCCGACACACGGGTACATGGGGCACACGGGTTGGTTTTTAGTCAGTAAGAGTCTGACAGTCCCCTTCGCCCATCCCCCAGGGCGGAGGGACTCCATGAGGATTTTCCAACCCGACACAAAAAAAAAGGCGCCAGTACCTCAAAACATTAAAAAAGATCCTGTTGACAGCGGATAATATCGATAAAAACCCGATCCATTGACATATTAGTTTACAAATGACACGTATCTATGTACCGTTGCGCTCATGAAGATAAGGCAATGACATTTTCCTTTGATAGTCGCATTTAGTTTTCCATCAAAAGATAGAGAATAGACCGTACAAGTAAGTTGTATAGTAAACAGTACAAGTAAGTTGTATAGTGGGGTGCATGAAAGGAGCCTCCACGAGCGACGTAAAAAGAGAACCAGAGTCCCCAACGTCCGGCGCAGCCTGGTCCCTAGCACTCGGTTACGCAGAGTCTAGGTGACCAATCCTTTCACCACGATGGTACAGAACATATCCATTCAAACGGCTCTTCTAAGAGCCAAAAACACACGCAGTAGCAACCGTCACCAGCCATTAAAACCTGCTTTGTCTGTTGTATCAATAAATATAGAGGGATTTTCCGGATTTTCCGACGACAAGGCCACCCTGCTTTCCAATTTATGTAAAATGTCAGAGTGTGATGTGCTGTATGTACAAGAGACCCACCGCGGCGTTGAAAATTTAAGACCACAAATATCTGGCATGATACTTACTGCTGAAACACCACATGCAAAATATGGAAGTGCAATTTTCACTAGACCGGGAACGAATGTCCTTTCCACCAATAGCCAAAATAGTAATTCAATAGAGATAATCACAATAGACACTGGCACTAGCACTATTACATCTGTTTACAAACCACCAAACCAACCTTTCGCTTTTCATAAAACGTCTAATTTTGAAGACAGAAATATCAAAATTGTCGTTGGCGATTTTAATAGTCATAGCACAACCTGGGGCTACCGCGAGACGAACGATGACGGCAATGCAGTGGAATCATGGGCAGAAAACCAAGACCTAACCCTTATACATGATGCCAAACAACCACCATCCTTTAGCAGCCAACGTTGGAAACGTGGGTACAACCCTGACCTTATTTTTGTAAGTGACCGCATCAGCCACCTCTCCAAAAAGTTCGTTAGACGACCCATACCAAACACACAACACAGGCCAGTCGAGTGTAAGATTCACGCTGCAATAACACCAACTCGAGTACCGTTTAGACGGCGATTTAACTTCTCAAGAGCTAATTGGGATGGGTTTACTAAGGTTGCTGACAAAAAATTGGGCAACCTAGAGCCTACACCAGCCAACTACGAAGCTTTTATAAGCATTGTGAAAACTGCCTCCCGCCAACATATACCCCGCGGCTGTAGTACATCGTACACTCCTGGACTCGATAAGGACTCTGCAAATGCTCTGCGATGCTATGCAGCATTATACGCAAAAGATCCTTTTTCAGAAACCACACTAACAGCTGGAGAAGAGCTAATGGCTATGGTTGGAGACAGTCGGCGACAAAAATGGATGAACACAATCACATCCATGGATATGACTCATAACAGCAAAAAAGCTTGGTCTACATTGCGAAAATTGACTGAAAATCCACCTAATGTCTCAAATCCAGGGCAAACAACAGCTAACCAGATCGCCCACCAACTTATATGCAACGGCAAACCCAGCCACAAGTTGCCCAGGATTAGAAAAAAGTCCATCGCCCCTGTTGATACTACCGATATCAGCAAAGCTTTTAATCTCTATGAGATTCTAACAGGCATTAAGTCGCTCAAAAACGGCAAGGCTAGTGGAGTGGATGATCTCACGGTGGAGCAAATTAAACACTTGAGCCCACTGGCGATATACTGGCTTTTAGCTATGTTCAACAACTGTCTCGCTACAAGCAAAATACCAAAACTTTGGCGCCGAGCAAAAGTTACGGCACGCTTGAAGCCTGGGAAACCTACCAACAATCCAGCTAGTTACCGACCAATTTCCCTATTATGTCACACTTACAAACTGTTCGAGAGGCTACTTCTTAACCGGCTGGTGACAATCATCGACCCAAAATTAATTCCGGAACAAGTTGGCTTTAGACCAGGCAAGTCTTGTGCGGGACAAGTACTTCGGCTAACCCAACAAATAGAAGACGGCTTCGAAGAAAACAAAAAGTACAGGCGTCGTGTTTGTAGACTTGACGGCAGCGTACGATACGGTGAACATCAAAATACTTCTTCGCAAGGTCGCGCATTTGGTTAAGGATAAAGGTTTCATCAGTATACTGGGTGAGCTCCTACACAATAGACGCTTCCAGGTTTCATTAGGCCAAAACAAGAGTAGATGGCGATGTCAAATAAATGGTCTCCCACAAGGTAGCGTTCTGGCACCAACACTTTTTAACATCCACACGGATGACCAGCCTTCAACTCCACAGACTTACCGCTTTCTATACGCCGATGACCTACTAGCACTAACAGCCCAAGGTACGAGCTTCGAGGAGGTAGAACAAAACCTGGCAAGTGCCTTAGAAACACTCGGTACGTACTATAAAAACAATGGACTTAAACCGAATCCAAGCAAAACTCAGGCATGCGCATTTCACCTTCGCAACAGTAAGGCCAGCAGAAAGCTCAACATCTCATGGCAGGGCACTAATATTCGACATAGACCAAACCCTAAGTATCTGGGAGTTACACTTGATAGGTCTCTCACTTATCGGCGCCATTGCGAAGCTACTAGACAGAAAGTTGGTACCCGAAATAACTTTCTCCGAAGATTGACTTCCACACACTGGGGAACATCGCCTGATGTACGACCGCCCGAACTACTGGCCTGGCTTCATGTTACTCCGCGGGTGAATTTGCGTGTTCAGTTTGGCATCGATCGGCGCACGCAAAACAAGCTGACTTGGCGCTGAAAGAAACGTGTCGAATAATTATAGGATACCTTAAGCCAACACCATTAAATAAAATTTACCCCCTGGCAGGCATTGCCCCACCCGCGGTTCGCCGAGAAGTGGCCTGCATTGTCGAGAAACGCCGCCAGGAGGAGGACCCCGACATCCATTGCACGACCATAAACTGCCCCGCAGCAGACTAAAAAGCCGCAAAAGCGTTTTGCGATCTACTGAGGCTAGCAAAGACCAACCAGCTAACCTAAGGAAAAAATTGTGGCATGAGACAGTCCCACCCCCCACCAGTTATGTTGATGCCAACGAACACCTACCCCCCGGTAGCGATCTGTAATGGCCCGTATGGAGATCCCTGAATCGATTACGAAGCCAGGTTGGCCGTTGCAGCCATAACCTAGCCAAATGGAGTATAATCGATCCGGCCAAAACGCAGTGCGACTGTGGCATCCCAGAACAAACCATGAGTCACCTGCTGGAGTGTCCCAAATGTCCGCACAGATGCTCGGAGGCCGATTTACACCAAGCCACCGACAATGCAGTTGCTGTGGCCACACACTGGGCTGGCGCCATTTGATCTCTATACCATCGACTCGAGAAGAAAAAGAAGAGTAGTTAGTAGTTGGTTGTATAGTAGAAGTGTCCAAGATTACCCAGTCACCTAAAAAATTGGCGAGGCTCAAGTACTCAACTCATTAGTGTGGCTTTTTTCTGCAGCCTGGCTTCCGCACATACCGTTCCACTTCCAAACTTACAAACCATACCTAACTGCGTATTTACCTAAAAAGGCATCAAAATGGAAAAGGTAGATTTATCTTCCCTTTGTAAATTTCAGAGAAGCGTTCGACAAGCTAAATTTGTGTAGGTACAAGCTGATCTTCGACCCTTTGATATTGGAGTACGAAAATCATTAACCTACTAAAAGCTTTCTATACTAATGTTTAGTATAGAGTAACTTACGATGGCTTCATCTCCAAAGAAATTGAGGTAGGTACATGGAGGCGTCCCCCAAGGCTGCTTGCTTATCCTCTTCATGGTTGCCTTCGACTGGATTGTGCATAGAGAATTTCAGGAAGCGTTGACGTGGGATCTTAAAATCAATCACTGGAAGACTAGAGATGTGATCTGCCGCTATGGATTATTGCACAGTTTATGGAAGAACCTACAGTCAGGGCCGGCCTTAACCATCCAGGCGCCCCGGGCGAGCCATTCGTTTGGCGCTCCCCTACTTAGGGTTCCGTGGCCAAAATGGCAAAAGACGGAACCCTCATGAATTCGCCATGTCTGTCTGTCCGTCCATATGTCTCAACCACTTTATTGACATTTGAAAATTAGTAGGTAGATGTATTCTGTGAAACGCTTCATGATCCAGCGTAACGGCAGGCCTCCTTCACTCGGCCTTACCAGGCCTCCGTCACTGGCTCAAATTCGCGCGATAAATACCTACTATTTCGTGTATCCATATGGTTACAAACGACAGAGGGCCGCCGCATGCCCGGCAGCGTGTACGCACAGCACGTTTCCCGCGCATTCTTAAAGAAGTGCCGAAACCACGAAGTTATTGTGCAGTGGATGGGTGAAGTTTTCATTTGTTTTGTGCGTTTAAGCACAAAACAAATGAAAACTTGTTGTTTTTTCATTGCCGAAGGATAAACAATGATTTATGTAAGTAGTAAGTTATGGTATAAGATTGAAATAAGTGGGTACTTATATAAAATTTCGCCTACAAATTGCCACCGTTTATTTTATTTAGAGCAAAGTTAAGAAAAGAAACACTAGGTATGTAAATATTCTTAAATTGATAAGTTTAGGTTATGTTATTACTAGAAATAAATATAAATGTTGTTTTATTAAGTAAAATCTACTTAATGTCAGAATATTATGTACGTACCTACTTACTGCATTGTCTGGCATAGTGCCCGATAAACGGAAATAGGCAATAGGCCCCTACTACGTACGATTATTATAGGTACATTTTATTTCTTTTTATATCATATTGCATACTTATTGTTAATTTTATTAAATATGTTAACAATATGTATTTACTAACGTGTATATGTAGGTATGTATTTAGCAAATAAAAATATGGTTATTATGCAACATTCGTTTTATTACCAAAATAAGAACAACCCTAGCGCCTGCGTTCGATGACGCGCTTGTACGTACTGTCACACAATCTGCAACTCTTTGCGTGAGTACTTAGGGTACATTTCTCTTCACTGCGAACAACGGCTATTATTATTAAGATTTTGTAGGTGATTATAGCGTAGGTATTTTCGATTTTGTATGGGAGTGATGTATCTGTTACGAAGTAACTATTTAGTAATCTGTGGCCGTACCTACAGCGATAAGTGCCTACACTTTCGCGCGGCTTCCAAGCCCGCTTCCGACGCGTCGCGCAAGGGTTGTCGACTTGAAAATTTGATTTTATGTATTTTACGAGAGCAACTTGAAAATTAGTTTTTTTGTTTGTTGAGATATCCCAACGACTATGGTGTCAAATTAAAGATCTAGTTCAAAAACTATTTTATCTGTTTGAATCATGTAAATCGGTCCACGCGTTTAGGAAATAACTAAGAATTAGTATAGTGAAAATGTAAACGACCAGATTTTTTGTGGTTTTTGTTCTACGAGCTCAAATAGTTGGATAGGATACTTATAGGATGATTATTTATTATTAGGTACGTAGTCAAGTAGGTAGATAGACGATTAATAAATATTATAGTAGCAGCGGCAAGTCGACAACCCGCGCCCCTAGCGCGACAGCTAGCGCGTCACTCCGCACTAGACAGCGACAGCGTTATATGTTAGAAAAGAGCGGGCACGGTTAGGTGAATATCGCATTAGGCACTGAGTGCTTGCTTATACGAGCTGAATTGCACTTTGTTGCTTAGTAGCAAGAGTCGCAATTTCAATGACTTGGTTTGAGAAGTGGTGCTTCTGTACGTAAGTACTGTTTATTCTGTGGTAACGGCAATAGGCTCGCCCCTTTTTACGTGGGACCTAAAATACATAACCTGGCGAAACGGGGGTTCAACACTGTAGTATTGAACCCCCATTTCGCCAGGTTCAGGCAGAGGTGTACCTCTGCCTAACCCCTCCGGTGTATACCGGAGGGGTTAGGCAGAGGTACACCTGTAAAGGCGTGAGGCTATACATATAAAAATAAAGTTTCGATGGAATCAAAGGCTTCTCGTAGTCCACAAGAGCCAAGCGGCTACACCGTCTTCCCCGGGAGCCTTTACTAAGCTGCCTGAGAGGCGCACTGATTTACTCGACATCTATGTCTGGGAAATCTTCAACTATTAAATAGCTAGTAGGTAAGTAAGGCTCCGGTGTTGGCTAGTGGTGGAGGCGTCGGTGCATGCACAGCATACAGATATTCGCAGAAGTATTAAACAGCAAGTATCTATGTACCTATCACTACTCGGGGTAGTCATCTTTGCCAGATGAGTCTTTCCCAGTACTTTCGCGAAGACTTTTGACCACGGATTTTGCACAATCGCCTTCTAAGAGTCCTCTCTCTCAGTTTCGCCGAGCTCCAGATCTCTACACGGTGAATAAGGGTTTAACAAGGCTGCCTCTGGTGTTTCCTGTCGCATTAGTTCCAGAAGATCATTTAAAAATTTAGATTTCCCAACAAATCATATTTTCCTAATGTGCCTTATTCCTAGTTGATGTACAGTACCGACTATGCGCTTAAGTCCTCATCTAGGTATCTATCCGTCTCATGGTTGAACGCGCTAATCTCAGGAGTAACTGCAATGGTGTGATTGGAATAATCACTTTTGTGTATATCATCATGTTATACGGCTTTATAACATCAGCGTGATGCTACTCATAGCCCTAAATAACGCGGGTGTAACCGCGGGTTCATCTAGTGTTACTCAAGGGTGTTACGTTCATACATAAATCTCCTTATTTGTGTCCCTGTCGGGGCGCTTTCAGATCTACATACGAAAACCCTAATTCAGTGCAAGGTACCTACTCTACCTGGGTCCAGATATCAGTCCCGTTATTGTCACAGACAGTTGTTTTTTGTCGAGATAACCACGTCACCATAGAGTCGTTAGCTTACTTGCCTGAAGTAAAATAGGCAGCCCGCCCGATAAAAGGGTTATCGTGACTTTCCACTCTTTTCCAGCCGTCAACTGAATTCCTTGTCTGTAGCTAGGTTCAATCGATATTGGCAGCTATCTATAGCCCGGGGATTCTTAGCATCTCTCTACACTACCATGACCAATCATTCTTAGCATCCCTCTACACTACCATGACCAATCATTCTTAGCATCCCTCTACACTACCATGACCAATCATTCTTAGCATCTCTCTACACTAACATGACCAATCATTCTTAGCATCCCTCTACACTACCATGACCAATCATTCTTAGCATCCCTCTACACTACCATGACCAATCATTCTTAGCATCTCTCTACACTACCATGACCAATCATTCTTAGCATCCCTCTACACTACCATGACCAATCATTCTTAGCATCCCTCTACACTACCATGACCAATCATTCTTAGCATCCCTCTACACTACCATGACCAATCATTCTTAGCATCTCTCTACACTAACATGACCAATCATTCTTAGCATCCCTCTACACTACCATGACCAATCATTCTTAGCATCCCTCTACACTACCATGACCAATCATTCTTAGCATCTCTCTACACTAACATGACCAATCATTCTTAGCATCTCTCTACACTACCATGACCAATCATTCTTAGCATCCCTCTACACTACCATGACCAATCATTCTTAGCATCTCTCTACACTACCATGACCAATCAATCATTCTTAGCATCTCTCTACACTACCACGACCAATCATTCTTAGCATCTCTCTACACTACCATGACCAATCATTCTTAGCATCTCTCTACACTACCATGACCAATCATTCTTAGCATCCCTCTACACTACCATGACCAATCATTCTTAGCATCTCTCTACACTACCACGACCAATCATTCTTAGCATCTCTCTACACTACCATGACCAATCATTCTTAGCATCTCTCTACACTACCATGAGCAGGCCGCTGCCTCACGGCAGCGGCCTGCTCACGCAGGCATAATGTGGCTATGGACTAAGCACCGCATTTTTTGGCTACTTTTCATGGTAGGCTTTGCCCATAATCACCACGTTAGATATTATGCAGGTTGGCAACCACAGTAAAATCGTTACCTGCACAAAGGAACGCTGCTGCACCTTTTCCGCTGACAATTCGTTAGTCGCCTCATACATTCACCAACGGAAGGGAATGTGGTGTTGTTATTCTAAGCCTTGCCGACCAATAGTATAACATAATCAGTTAAAACATTTTATACATACATACATACATACATACATAACGTCACGCCTTTTATCCCCGAAGGGGTAGGCAGAGGTGTATTTCTACACCCACTTTTCGCCAGATATACTTTAGTCCCACGTAATAAGGGGCGAGCTTATTGCCGTACCGGGCACATTTCCAGACTCCGTGCTGCTACTGAGAATTTCGTGACAGAAAAACCCAATAACACTGCCCGACCCAGGAATCGAACCCGGGACCTCCCGATCCCACGCGCACATTTATGCCGCGAGGTCAACGAGGCAGTCGTATAGGGTTTGATGTCGAGTTTTCCGTACTCTACGCAAAAATGGTTTTTGCATCGTGTTATCCCTTAGTCGCCTCTTACGACACCCACGGGAAGATAGGGGGTGGTGACACTTGTATTCTATGCCGTCAACCACACGGAAACATTTATTTTATCTACATGAAAATAACGTCTATAACTTTAGATTTAATTAGAAAGATACCTGTTTGTCAGGGAGATAAATTCTTTACTTAATTATTTTATTTCCGATGATCAACCCTAGCGCCCATTGCGATTCTTTCACTCACTTTACCATACCCCGCGATTCATAGTATATCTACTATTTCATAGCATTTTACTACAACCCTCTAGGCATCTTTAAAAATCTTATAAACGGACAAATTTAGTGTACCCTTTAACCCCACACTTGACTAGCCCCGGGCGCCTGCGGCGCCCCTGGATCCTGGCGCCCCGGGCGACCGCCCCCCGGTCGGCTCCCCCTGGCTACAGTAATTATCAAGCCAATCGTGTTCCGCTAGGCCGGGCGCACTTCGCATTTTAGGTACAAACTTACAAGTACCTCGGCCGACCACGTCGACGTGGTTGAATTTAGTGGGTTGCCGCGCGCCGCTCACATTAAACGTCACGCAACGCAACGAGTGCGACCGCTCCGTATTCTCACGCGCCGTGTTCATACACTGTTCAAATTATATACCTAAACGCCTTTAACAACAAAAATGTATCATCACAAGTCTAATGCAAAGTATTGCTCAATTAACTGTGTGTCGAAAGCGACTTGAAAATTTGATTTGATTTTATTTATATTAGGTACGAGAGCAACTTGAAAATTTGATTTTTTGTTTGTTGAGATATCTTAACGATTATGGTGTCAAATTAAAGATGTAGTTCAAAAACCATTTTATCTGTTTGAATCATTACAGGTCCACGCGTTTAGGAAATAACTAAGAATCAGTATAGTAAAAATGTAAACAACCAGAATTTATGTGGTATTTGTTCTACGAGCTCAAATAGTGGGATAGGATACTTACCTATATGATAATTATTTATTATTAGGTACGTGGTCAAGTAGGTAGATAGACGATGAATAAATATTATAGTTGCTTATTTAATGTACTCTGTGATAGTTGCAGCGGCAAGTCAACAACCCTAGCGCGCCACTCGGCGCCAGACAGTGACAGCGTTATGTGTAAGAAAAGAAAGGGAACGGTTAGGTTAATATCGCATTAGGCACTGAGTGCTTATGCGAGTTGAATTGCACTTTGTTGCTTAGTAGCAAGAGTCGCAAATTCAATAAATTGGTTTGACAAGTGAATTTTCTGTACGTTAGTACTATTCTTTATTCTGTGGTTCCGCTTAAATATAATTGTGAAACTATGTTGTGGTCTGTGGTCACATGTAAACAGTACAGTCCGTTCACAGTTATTTTACCTCTGACAGATGTCGGTGTTTATTTTCTTTATGTTGGAATTGTACTCTGTGATGACAGGAATGTAAAATAGGGTTACCCGTGCATAACATTTTACCCAATATTAGTGGAAATGCTTCAAAAATTCAAATGCTTGAAGCTCATGGCCGCAAAGTGGTTAGATTACCGCCATACCACTGCGAGCTAAACGCAATTGAACTTATGTGGAGTCTCATTAAAAGGCGAGTCACAAGCAAAAAATTAGGACAAGAGGCAACCAACATTGTGAATTTAGCTGAAGAAGCTTTTCAATCTATCACTGCAGAAGACTGACAAAAACAATGCAAACATGAGCGCCACATTGAAGACAAACTTCGTGAAACAGATGGGTCTACGGATGCTGAAATGGACAGGTTCATAATAGAATTAAATTCTGAGTCTGATACGGAATATGACAGCAGTTACGAATCATCATAACATTGGCAGTCCACATGGATCATTTTTTTAGACTCACGCCTGTTTCCATGCAGAGGTAGGCAGAGGTGTAATATTACACCCACATCATTCTTATTCAAAATAAATATGAAAATTAAATTTGCAGTTTTTGTATTTGATAATTAGAATCTCACGTTGGCGTAATAAAATTATGATACGTTTACCTTTATTTAAATAGACAACATTTTTATTATAACTACTTATCTTCATAGGAAATAAGTTATTTCGTAAGAAAATAAATGTACATGCATAAAGCCATGCCAATATCAAGAGGTTTTGTTACAAACATTACTTCCAAATATTTAATACGATCGCTTAGGCAATAAAAAAAAAGTACATTTTTAGCAATAATGTATGTTTAAAATGGGAGTATTATATACCAAATATAGCAACACAACGCCCAGGTTGGCCAATCTAACAGCTAGAGGTAAAATAACTGTGAACGGACAGTAGGTATTCCGTAATAATAAGAACATTATGTCATTAAATTTCATGTCTCTTTAATATGTAGGTATCTAATAAACTGTGTGAATGCACCATTTGTTTATTTTAACCTCCATAAACGGCTTATACGAATTAAAAAGGTAGGTACCTATAGCATAAATACAGGATATAAAATTACTTAGCATAAATCGTAAAAAACTTTCGTAGTCATTAAGTGGAGTAGGTAGGTACGTTTAATGTGGGTAATTGGAGCACTTTTACTTATTAAGTTTATATCTGATCATGTTGAAACCATGATTACAATAATTTGGTACGATAAATAAATCAAATTGACGATCTATAAGCGATTTATAATGGTACCTACAACTTATTGCTAACTGTACATATATTATTACCTATCTACCTAATATTTTCTTGGGTTTACGCGAATGTAACACATTGAAATTAAACTACTAGTCGACCAAGCCAACTAGACGAATGTCAACATGACAAAATTTAACATAATTCAATAATTATAATCCAGAAATTCCTAGTACCGATTGCAGGCGCATTGTACGTTCACACGCCGCGTTCGCACGTTGCGATAAATAATTTCTGGATTATAATTGTTGAATTATGTTGAATTTTGTCACGTTGACATTCGTCTAGTTGGCTTGGTCGACTAGTACAGTTTACGGATTTTATCGCGTTATATTGGTTTCACTTGTTATTACATTTAAACCGAATGATCTAGAAACTACATTTTTATTACTAGCCGACGTTTCGAATTCTTTACAGGATTCATGTTCACGGCAGCGGGCAGACTGAGGTGGTATTTGTCTTTGTCTTGAATTTAAAAGTTATCTCAAAGTACCCGAACATTTTTCAACTATTGGTGTTACCACAGATTTAAGACCAGATGGAGCGTATTCGTCCGACTAAGTGAGGCACGTAGACGGCTATGTGTGCGTGACATTTGGCGACTGGCACTGTACGGACACGCGCGCCTATGTGTGTGTAAAGTTGCCAGATTATGAATAATCTCCCACTACCTTGTATATAGTTTTTGCAAACGGATATAAAAATATTACATATTTTATATTCGTTTGCCGTTTTGAAGAATTTACCATGGATTTAATTAATGCTTTTAATATGTAATGCTGTTATGAAAATGATTCAAATAAAAGAAACCATTAATGTATGCTTTTATAAATACATTTCTTAAATGTAGGTACTGAGTAAAGTTTTAACTAATTTTATTCGTAAATTGAGAAATAAATAGATTATGTGTTGTGATTAATACCCTCGATCCAGAATAAATACTTATATAATACCAACTACATATAATTATTTACGAATACCAATCATGGGGTTCAGATCTTAGATCGGCGAATATGTTGTTTATTTTTTGTTTAGATATATATTATTATATTCTCAGTATAGTATCTGGAAATGTTTGGTTAATTGCAATAGGCTTGCGTCCTAAATATTAATTATCTATAAACATTTTGTCATGCACACAATAAATTATGAATATTATGATTCATAAATCAAAACTAAAAAAATTGCAATTAAAAATTAATAATGGCTGCAATCAATGATTTCTGTTTCTGCACTTAATGTACACACGGCGCCAAGTCAAGCTAAACAGTTGCAGTACGATTTTGATACTTATTCCCTACGCCATAAGAACGGTACAAAGGTCAAAGTGTATAAAGCTTGACGAGGAGCCATGTGTACACGAATATTTGGATCGTTTGGGGATCGAACTCAAAACAATGTATATACTAATGGAAATTCTATTACTATATTTTATAAGAAGAAAGATAATCTACAATATAATTTTACATTACGTTAATGTATTTTTCATTAACATGACCATCATTATTACATAATCAATAGACAAGTGCATTTTCCCTAATTCAGGGAGAACGGCGTCGACGTAAACTGGCATCACTTACATATTTTCTGCAGAAATACGAATTTTATCAAAATAATATTATAAAACAGTCAAATAATCCATAGTTATCTGTAAAAATATATTACCATCTTCCCGTTTTTGCTTTTGGAAACAACTTTTACAATGTTTAAAAACGCAAGACGGCATTTTATGAATTTAAAAGCTTGATTGATCGTGGCGTGTGAACTGTGCGATGCTTCGCAGCGCACTGAGCCGAGTTTGTATTCGCTTTTCAATTTTGTATTCGCTTTAGTGGCCTCACGCAAGTGTTCCGCGCGCTCTGTCTGCCTTTTGTTCTGTAGTCTTAGGGTGTTACTATCTACGCGTAGATAGTAAAATCCGTAAACTGTAGTTTAATTTCAACCTATCTACCTACTTATTAAGTACCAAACCTGTCGACGTCTTGACGTTATGAACGAAGACGTTCTGAATCGTGCAAGCAGAGTTCTCACACATGATCAATATAAATGTTTATATTTAAGATCTCGAGTATTTTCGTCAGATTATAGTCCAGATCCTGATCAGATGATCCGCCCACTAGTTGGAAGAATATCTAGGTACACCTTATTCCTCCACAGTTACACCATTTACATTTAGCCGCAAGTACTCCTTCTACTTGATCCTCGGGATGAATATGTAGCTCATTATCACTTGTCACTTCGTAGAACAAGCAAACACGTGCGTCATCATCATCATCAGCCTTGAACAGTCCACTGCTGGACTAGGCCTCTCCTTTGAAAGGAGGAATTAGCCTACTATACCACTCTGGCCAAACGGGTTGGTATAGGGTTTGTATCAAGTTTTCCTTCTCTTACAGTGTTGTTCTCTGCATAATATGCTCCCTCTGTCGGCTCTTACGACACCCATGGGATGATATGGGGTGGTGACATTTCGTATTCTTAATCCGTCACCACACAGACAACGTGCGTACTTCAACAAAAATAATTAATTAAGATATCAACTACTACCACAATCAAGGGTGGATCCAGGGGAAGAGCAAGGGGGCTCGAGCCCTCTCAAAAGAAAAACAAATTACTTACTCTTAGTGTTTCCCGAGATAAACTCATCCATTACCATGATCAAGCCCGTAACCTAACCGAAATATAGCCTCCTCCCCCAAACCAATATCCTCGATCAACCATTGATCGCAGTTACCTGGTCTATTTTTTGCGAATCCTATCGGTGAAGGAGTGCCTCGCGTTGGGGACCGAATTCCCCTTTCCCCAAAAACCGATTTGCGACGGTGGACAATGAGGACATGGCACTTGAATGAGTTGATATTGCACACATATTTTTTTCGTGTTATATCTTTTGTGATTTTTTTTTTTAAAGACAACTCCCGCATTAGGACTAAATCCTGTGTCGCGGGGGACTTTACAAACATACAACTAACGGACACAATGAACACCTAGACTCGAAATAACAATTAGTGAATTACACAAAGTGTTGCCTCGTGTGGGGATGGAACCCACAGCACTCGGTGCAGTGTCAAGCGGCGAGGCGACCGCTTAAACCACTACGCCAACCGTGCAGTCATATTGACTGAGCCTTGACAGAACACGGCCATGAACTAAGTTTATCCGCTAGGTACTCGGACATCTTGTGTCAGTGCGATCCGGGCACAGATTACTATAAGAATCCAGGTTCCCAGATATGTCACGTCTCCAGCACATTTTATAGTAATTATCCTATGAATATTTTGGCAAGAAACGACACGGCTTGCCATGGCCTCCACAACTTTTATGTTGTAGCCACGCTGTACCTAAGAAAATCATTTACCTACACATAATTTTAACTGGCAAGATTTAGACGTGTTATTAAAACTCAGGCATGTTTTTAAGTATTTAATTTTCATTAAAATGTTATTGCTATGTCATATAGGTAAGTATTTACCTGCCTACCTATCTAAGAAAAGTTCGTTAATTACCTAGACAGCTCCATCCATACTAACTTATAAAAATGACCATATTATGCAATTATACAAATATTTAGTTACGATGAATATAAGTATAACAAATGACATGGGGTCACATCTTGCTATTAAAAGATCATACCGGTAAAATAATGTTCATCAAGAAAACCGGTTACTCTTACTGTTAAATTATGCGAGTTCCGTATAAATTGAGTTAGGTACGCACTTAATGTGTCTATGGACCGCCCGGATACAGACCCAACTCAGCGGACCACCTCGAAGATAATAATAGGTTCTTAACTTTACTAGCCACCTGAGGCTTGGTTTAGAGCTTGCTTGCTTAAAAATGTAGACGAATCGCCTTCACTGTAATCCTGTGTAGCACTAATATTTACAGAATTTTACTTAACACTTCATTGCGTAGCTTGTAACTTCTTAGTGCACTAAGTATGTGTGTCTGTAGTTCAATAGCGCAGTTCGTAAATCCTGAGTTATAAGATATATATGTAGTATATGAATGTATATGTTTATAATATAAATATTAAAACTGGTACACCAACCACCACTTCTTTTCCTACCAATACCTCCATCCAAAGGTTGCCTGGTAGATATCGCTTTAAGCGACGAGGCCGCCCTTTGTACTTTACCTAATATATAAGATTTCTATTATTTTGATACTGGTGTACAATAAAGTTTAAATAAATAAATATGTATTTGTATAGAAAGCTCATTAAAAATAAAGGTGGTGATCGGTCAAGAATCTCATGAGACTTACGAACAACAATGCAACATATAAAACATTTCGCATACATTCACGGAGGGCATTCACCGAAATGTTCGGGGTCTTAATGCTAATTAGGCACGAAGATTAGCCAAAGCGGCTCGTCGGACCCGTGGTCAGTGAGGCGCATTCACAACCGTGAACACCATGCGTGGGGACAGACGCGTCCGAGCCTCTTATACCGCGACCGCACTCTCGCGCTTCGCATACTTTTGCGCGTGCATCACAGCCACCGCATCTTCCGAATACGGCATTCCCATAGAAATCAAATTATGGGACACTGGACGAACACCCCTAGCACATATGGTGGATGTTACTAACGAGTTTGGTTTAAAAGTGCTCGCGGAACATAACTTTTTAAACGACAACAATATAGCTTTTTCACCCTATGGACTGATGGGGATAATGGTTGCGTTGTACGAGGGTGTGGACGGCGAGTCCTCGTACCAGATCCAGCGAGGGATGCAGCTGCCCTGGAACAGGAATGTGATGAGGATAGGATTTAGAGACATACACCGCACGTTGAAAGTGAGTGCTATACTTAATTGAAATTAACTGTTACACATATCTGGCGATTCTTTCGCAATAACTTGATGTGACAATGATGCAGATGTTACTTAGCAGATAGGTACATAATAACCGCCGTATAAATTATTAAGTGTGCTTGAAGACCTAAAGACACTGAGTGAGTAAATTTACAGTTAAAACTAAGACGCATTAGGTAGTAGCTTCTTGTAGAATTCAACATTAACGTACCTATAGTTTAATTAATCCATACTTAATTGATGTTTTGTCAAATGGAGTTATAGTTACTTACCTACTAAAAAGTTGTCCTCTATTTTTGACGGCGCAATGAGCTTAAACCTATACTTGTTGGAAAAATAATCTTGTATGCTGTGCATGGTCAAATAACATCTAGATATAGGTAGTAGGTATCCAGGCATAAATTTCCCGAACGGAATCCGTATAAGTATAGACATAGACTCGTCTACAGGTACCCATTCCTTTTTCATAGGATCTCCCAAATTATGGCTTTTCTTTATACGTCTGTGATAAAGAGCCAATAGTTAGATGATTATTCCTATAAATAATTTGCCTTAATGGAATAAAAGAAACACCGATTTAAAAAAATAATGTTTGCATTTACCTTAATTGGTATAAGTAGCGAAGTAACTTGACACTTAATAAGTAAGAAGTAATATTTGCTAAATGTGTCTTATATTTCGAATATGTATATATCTGTCCACACCCGAGCAACATAATAAATTAATTATTAAAAATTAAATTCGTCCATGTGATTAATTTCAGACTTATTTCGTTCCGGAAGAAGGCTTTCTGGCGGGCTTAGCGTTAAACAATGAAAACGTCACATTCAATGAACAGTACAAAAAAATTCTGCGGTTCTATGGTTTCGATTTAGAAAACGATCAACTGCCAACACTTTCGCCCGAAACAAACAATACATCGAACGTAACAAACGCAGCTACGTCAACCATGAGCCCAGCCAGTGCTGACGACAGTACTACAACGGCCATGACAACAGATAACAAGCCAGCCAAAGATACAAGCACTACACCAAATAGGGAGGAGACTACTACCACGCTAAATCCAAATGCCGAGACCATCGCCCCTTTGGACGTAAGAGACGGTTCCTCAACTACAATCAGCCCTTCGTCAGCGCCAAACGCGGCGAGCACAACAGCTAAAAGCACTAATACTATGGCGGATACTACTATTAGTGAAAGTGTTACTGGAACGACACCGCAAACAGCGGTTGTAACCACGCAGAGCACATCGGTACCACCGGAAACTACGACCATAGCGCCAACCACAACGACAACACAAGCGGTCACGACCACAACACCGGTTACAACCATCACTACATCGGCCGCTACGACCACAACTCCAGCACAGACTACAACCATACAGCCTCCAACCACAGTAGTTACCACAGAAGCTGCCACGATGACGTCTCAAGTGACAAACGATTTAACAAATGAACCAACGACGAACAATGAAGTGGATACGTCTTCCGTTGCCATGAGTTCAGCGCAAACGACTGCACTGGACACATCACCGACAACCCAGTCAACAGCTGCTGAAGTTCCTCTTAGCACAACACAATCGACGACTACGGATAGTTCCACTGTGATGTCTACTATGACGACAGACGTGTCTACTATGACGACAGACGGCACTCCGACCGATACTGTAATGACTTCCACTTCAACAGACACACAGACGACTGAACAAATGAGCTCGACAACAGATACCAGTACCGCAGCAACTACTGAAACATCAATAAACGAGTCTACCATTGAGACTCTAACACGTAAAAAAAGGTCAATCGTAGATTTTATATTCACCAATCCTCCTTACGTCGAAGACTATTTATATTACAGATCGTTTGATATTGGTCCTGAAATAAATAAGCCTGGTTACGAAGAACAAATGTTTTTAGCAAATGGACTGAAAAGTGTTCAGGTAAGGCAATTTTCTTTTTGTATTTTATTTCAGTTGCCATACCTAAGATAAATAATTATCTACGTCGTCTTATTCAAGTAATAAGCAAAAGTCGTGTGTTACCTATACCACGTTAGGACTAAGTTAATAAGGTGAGGTACACCGTACATAAGTAGATGACTAGGTAGGTACGTAGCTAAGTGGGTACCAAGAAGGAAACTAGGTACCAAAGATTGGATATTATTTTTCAAACCTTTTTTACATTTGGCAATCCATCATCATTCCTTAATGAAATTGCAAAGTTAATAAACTTCAAGTTCATCCGTTTGCCTCTGCAGCCAAAGTCGCGCAACGGATCCCACGAACGCCCATTAAATATAATACGTATGAATAAAGTAAATGGGTATTAAATAGCTACATAACTTAAACAATCGATACAGGAGTTGGTTCCAGATTATAAGTTTCTTTTAAAGTAGTTATTCCAAATCATCGTAACGAAGCTATCAACGACTAATTTTGGATTATTTCTGATGGTAGAGGGCTTGAGCCACAGAATTGCATAGATATTATTATGCTGCTGCCGTTAAAAGCTACCAATTTAGAGTAGGTAGGTATTAGACAAAAGCACAATTTTAACTTTTATCAGAGCTATAACAATGTGAGCCTAGTAGGTATATTATCTAACGGCCATTTTCAATATTAGATCCATACATGGATTTTGAGATTCGTGTTTGACATATTTTGTATGGAGCTTATGTCAGAAACGAATCTAAAATCTACAGATCTATCTATAGTTCGAATATTGAATTCCGTAGTAAATCGGGCACTCGTGAGCCCCGCGCCCTCGGTACATAATGAATTCTCACTCGTTATAGTGGTTAGCGTAACCGCGCTACAATTTGTATTATGAATTCGCCACAGCCGTCACTTTATTTTGTTCATTACAAGCAAATTGATGATGGACCAATTTATATTCAACAGGTGACATACATGCACTATGACACTGTGTTGGAGTACGCCTACCTGCCTCATTTAGAGGCCTCAGGGTTACGTCTGCCGCTGGACAGCGATCGCTATTATCTGCTCGTCGTGTTACCAACGCGAGGAGGCACGCCAGAACTAGGACGGCTGCTGTCTCGAATGGCAAGGGAATCAGATTTGTCAGACATCTACTCAGTGCTGCGGCCGCGGCGAGTAAAAGGGATCGTGCCGAGTTTTACTGTGAAAGGTCACGTAACATTGACTACAGACTTGCAAAAGGTAGGTAATCACGAATACCTACGCGTTACTTTGTTAGATCAATTATTTATATTTAAGCTTTAAATTCAAATGGAACTAATCAATATCAAATAAATAATCAAATTTTTGCGTGCATTTAGAACAAGGACACGCAAAATTTGCGTATAAACATATACAAAAAATGTATGAACGTTTTAACTATCTGTGGCATCCTCCTAGCGTTATCCTCTGTGGTTATCCCAGTTTCAACCCGGATCCGTTTACTAGTGTAACCCACAGATAATCTGTGAGTCTAACTGGATTTGACTGAATATTAGTCTTTCCACAGAGCGACTGCCTGTCTGACCTCCGCAACCCTAAGGGCTTATATTGCAGGGGATATATATTCCAGGGCTACTTCAGAAAAAACTAACGCTAGTCTATAGCGTCAGTTTTACTGACTCTTTATAGCCATTGTCGAAGATCTTCATGACAACCGGGACCAACGACTTGACGTGCTCTCCGAAGCACGGGGCAAGCGATAACAATTTAATGCACATATAACTCCGAAAAATCAATGAGGCGCGCCGTGGATTCGAACCCGATACCGTCTGCATTGCAGTGTTTGTATCTCCACTAGGCTATCGCTGCATTGCCATAAGTTTCATCTATGTGTAAACATGTGTATATAGTTTTACATAAAATAATTAACTACTTCATGAAATTTTAAATTTATTAGATTAATTACTTACGTTCTTAGCGGGAAAGTTACTAAGGTACAAGCATACGTTTTAACCTACATAATTTTGGCCCAGTTTCGGTATTACAATATAAAAGCAGAGCTTATGGGGTCTATACTCTATTTGCATGATAATTAGTTTCGCGCTGTACCAACCTTTAATTAACACATTAGGTGACATTCACTTCCCACGTCCCACGTGTTGTAAAGATTCAATGTATACAAAAACACCTTCATGAAACAAATATTAGATATTTAAATTAAAGACATTATTACCCAGCTTTTGGCCTTTATGAGGTTAAACGAAGGTTTTTGTAGGCAATAGACTTTTAAAGGTTGAGGATGAGATGTGTATCTTAAGTTGTTATTAATTACAGCTGGGCATCCGAGACGTGTTCGAGCCGCGGCAGAGAGACTTCACTCCCATGACTAAACAGGCGGGAGTGTATGTGCGCAGCATAGAGCAAGCGGTGTCCGTGGCCATACGGAAGTACCGACCCGACGACCACAAGAAACATAGTAAGTACACGTACACTATGTGCACGTTAACGTTCAATTAGTGTGGATGCACACTAATTAAATGTTCGAATGTTTGATACTATACAACTATGTCATTTTCCTAAACACGTATATGCCACTGACCCAACCACGAGTTCTGTTCTTTGTCGAAGTATAGCCTTGCGCTGACTGGTACACTTCAAGATCAAACCGTTGTGGAACCCGAAGGGAGCCAATCAGGTGAATCAGGGCACTGTTTGCTAATTCAATCTGTCTGTAGCCTGTAGCAGCGCTGCACAAAAGACTGATCCTTAGCAGCAGGGACTTGAAAACGAAATTAATTTAGTTCCGTTACACATAACGTTATCACAGAACTTTATAAAATCTGTAACGTTACTGGAACTTTATTATATGTATAACGTTATGGTATTATAACGTTATAGACTAACATATTAGCAGAACAATATTTTCCACAACGTTATAGGTTCGGTAACGTTATTGGCCATATCGTTATGATACGTAACAGTTTCATTACGTTAATCTAGAAACTAGTAGAAACGTTTTGGATTTACGGTACGTTACGTACGGTTACGATGTAACGTTATAAATACACCCCTCCACACCGTGTGGCCGCTGCATTAGTATTATTCAATTCAATTCAAGGTTGATGGGTTTGCGTTGTAGTTTCAACTTTCAGGCGTACAATTAAATTCGTGTGAACTGTCACTAATAGGTATATTTTTGAGCATATAAATTTACCTATCTGTTGTCGGTGAAATATATTATTAATACAATGGGTGAGTATCATGTTTATATTATATATCTTATTATATCTAACCACTTTCTTGAATTTTCCGTTAAATTATGCATTTAGCTACTACTTAAATTGTTATTTTGATACTATAGGATTTTAATTAGACTTGAAACGAATATTCGGTATTCAGCCTATTCAGGTAGATTTTTACAATTCGCCGAATGCCTAATAGCTATGTGCTATTGGGCCAAATACCGAATATACAGATATTTTCTTCTAATAATTGGCCCAAAATAAAGGTAAATTTTATTATTCAATAACGTATTCTTACTGTAAAATAGTATTAATTATCAAAAACAAAAAACCCGACTGACTGCGTAAAAACTAAAAAGAAAACAAACAAGTCTAATAAAGAAAAGATGGATCAGCAGTCAGGACCCATTTTAAATTTTTGGGGCCTTCTGGTTCGTGACTGCTGATCCACCTTTTCTTTATTAGGCTTGTTTGTTTTCTTTTTAGTTCTTACGCAGTGGGATTTTTATCCTTAGGACACTAGATAAGAGCTACTACGGAATCCTATATTGTGCGTGGCTCGACATACACTTGGCCGGTTTTTATAAGTACATCGTCAACATCGCCAATATCGTACTATGACGATCGAACAGCCATTTGAATAGTAGAGATCTGCAGATTTTAGCGTGAATTAAGGAAGTAGGTGCTACTCTCTCTCAGAATATCATCGTTTTCCCTGATATTTGTGAGAGAGTGGTACTTCTTTACTACCAAAAACCAATAGAAACAAACCTGCTACTATTTTACTATCAGAATAAGAAGGAAATCCCTGATATTCTTTGCGAGAGTAGATATCTATAGGTGTACATTACACTACATTCATCATTTTGCAACGTGTGCTATTCCTTACAGATGACAGAGACGATGATTTAATATTCCAACACAATAGTCAATCAGACTTTATAGAATATCACAATGAATTTGAGAACAAAGAAAATAGTGACGATAGTGAAGGTACAAATTAAATATGTAAATAACCGCAGCGAGACCGATTATTTATCTAAGGTTATAAATATGTTAAAGATAACAGTGACACTTATCTTTTCAGGTACGAGAAGTAGAAAACATTCTTATGATGAAATAAATGACATGTCACAATCTTTACTTCTTCCACATAATTATTTATATAAACGAAGACGTTTACAAGAAATTAATGTCCAAGATATACAAGAGGACAGAAAGAAAAACAATAAAAATAGTGAAATGAAACAAGACAAGGACGAACAAAATAATCAAGATTTATTCAATAAACATAATAAAGATGATCATAAAATAAATAGTAACAACGAGATTCCAGTAACTCAAAAGTCTAACTCTGAAGTAAGATGTAGTCATTGCACTTTTGACAAAGAATTGGATAAACGTAATTATTATTTTGGCAATTTACTATATCGGAGAACTATAATATTTGCCTCCATGTATGAGATCTGAAGCTTACATCAATATTTTAAACTATGTTGAGAAACTCAAACATAAACATAAACAAGAGCCATTGGACTAATAAAATGGAACGTTGTTGTACTGTACTTAATTGAAGGAAAACTAATTATAAGAAGGAAAAAAAATCACTAAATCATGAAACCAAAGTGATGCCCGTAATTTTATAATCATTTCTTTTCATCAACTATTGTATTTTTTATCTAAATCACGCAACCCAAGTGAAAGCCGTAATTTTGTAATCATTTCTTTTCATCGATGATTATTATTTTTTATGTAAATGATTACTGCGAATAAACAAAATATCTTCTACTAGAGGACGCCCGCAGCTACGCTTGCATTTTTTTTATTTACCCGTTTTGGCCAATCCCGTGGGAATTTCGGGAAATCCCTTCTTAGTGCACCCCTACGGTCCCCAATGAACATACATGCCAAATTTCAGCTTCCTGCGCCCAATAGTTTCAGCTGTAGCGTGTCTGTCAATCAGTCAGTAACGCAAGGATTTTATATATTAAGATTATATCATCTTTTAAATTTAGTTTCAAATCAGACACAACAAACATCATTGATGAAAATAATCTTTCGACGCTTACTTCAGTAACTGGTGTGGCCAATACAATTTTAGCTACCTTGTACAGCGCTGGGTATTTTCCTTGTTTCTGTTCCCAGAACTTTAAAACATCTGAAGACGAATCCAGTAGAGGCTCTTCTAAAAACATACTCTGGCTCTCTTTGAACGTCTGCACACATTCATCAAAAATTCTATGTCTCGGTTGAAGTAATGTTGAAATATTGTCGTGTTTTTTCCATATTATAACTATTATTTAAAAAATCTTTTAGTTTATTCTCTACACTAGAACAATTTTCCTTATCAGGTTCTTCAAATAGGTCTGTTTCTGCTCTCGTATCCTTTTCTTTATTACTGTTATCAATATCATGAAGCTGCATTATACGAACATAAAGTGATGTTAGCAGATTTTTTGTACTTTGTTGTTGGTCTATAGTTAAGGTAGAATTAATTCGTGGATCCATTAACATAGCATTCATAAAAGCTTGGTTGTTAAAAAGGGCACTTTGTCTGTCTTCTATATTAGTCATCAGTTCCCTGGCAAAAGTAGTGTTTATACCTGATGTCTCAAGTTTACAGGTCAACCAAGATAAGTAACAGCCCCCTACCGTCAACTGTTCGGATTGCAATTTTAACATATTTTTTTCGCAGGTTTCAATGCAGCAACTATTTCTTCTAACATTTGCCAAATCGAATCAGCTAAAAAGAGATTTCTAGGGTCTGAGGAACATATGTCTTTCAGGCTCAAAAGACTTTCGATCATATCTACCGTAGAATTCCAACGAGTAGGACAGTCTAAAATAGGTTTATTCTTGTTTTGTGCCTTTAAAGCCATGCAATACGTTGGAGTGCGCAGCTTTGTAATGATTTTACTTGCTGCTATAAATAGGTGTTGTATGTTTTTGCAACTGTCATTTACTGCCAACTGCATCGTATGTGCAGCACATTTAACAATAAATATTTGTGGACTGAGTGTACCACTGGTATTTGGAGTATTTATTATTTCTGCTAATCCCACTGCTATTTCATCATGATTGATATTAAATTCATTGTCATTTCCTTCATCTGAATCATCTATATTTGAAGGACTGGTATTTGGAGTATTTATTATTTCTGCTAATCCCACTGCTATTTCATCATGATTGATATTAAATTCATTGTCATTTCCTTCATCTGAATCATCTATATTTGAAGGACCTGGAGAAGGTTCATCAACAACATTCATTAATCTACCCATTTTTAATACGTTGGCGATTGCTGTCAACATTATAGAAACAAGTTGACTATACTTTTTTACCCAAAACATCATTTCATGGATTTGACGTAAATCCCTTTGTTTCACAACAGTTTCAAATCAACACTGTTTATCTCATCAAAAATCCATTCCGACTTCCCCAACTCACCTTACTTATAACATCATACACCCAGACTCTGAACAATTACATATCTGTGAACTCAAGTGCTCAATTCAGAAATCTAAGGTACCTAGTCTGTTTGTGAACATGAACATGCACTAATTTAATTAGAAAATGCTTATGTTGGTATTTAGATACGTTTCTAGTTCAGTAGGTATTTGGAAGAATGAAAATACCGGGTTTGAGGAGTTGCTATTGAGACACCCGAAGATACTAAGTACAATATATTTTGGCTCTCTTTGAAGTCATAATAACGTTTATTACAAAATGGGGGGGATGAGCCTCGTTAGCCTTGGTTGGCAACCTGTCTAGGAGAAAGAAAAGTCCGAAATTAAACCAATTTTCAGGGAGCATACCCGACACAAAACCCCGATCTAAGGTGTGAACCAACCAGTGCCGAGGGATTCGTGGCCAGAGGGCAAGCTAGTCGTAAACGGATGGTGCCTGTGTTGGTGATCACAGGGCACAGCTGACATTCCACCTTACCCCCGTAAAGGTTGGTAAGTACCTGCCTACCTACGTATGCACCACCGTGCCCATGTACCTACTAGAAGTATGTTTTAACCTTTCAAGCAAATCAATAAGGTATGATTTTCAATAAAGTTAGATTGTATGTACTTACCATAAGAGTTTTATTACAGCCAGGAATATCACATAGGTATTGAAGTTTTTTTGTCGTCATTTAATGTAAAATATCTGTACACAAAATTACTCTTTTTACGTCCCATGATTTAACAGATACTTAGTTTATAAATATAAATTTTATTAAGTATATTATAGTTACACCTTACACTAATCGCACTCACAAATAAACTTCAAAACTTTAAATTCAAACAATAAACTATGACTCCCGACAAGATCGAACAAGACGTAAACAAAACACAAAGAAAATGCGAGGTTGCCATTCTTGTCATTCTGCACGTGGAACGCCGAACATGCGATAACGTTACAATAAAGCTGGCAACGTCGCATAACAAAATTAGTATTGTTACGTTTTGTGATATTATTAATAACGTTACTTTTTTATACTGTTACTAAACGGAATAGAAATTTCGTTCCGTTATGGCATAAAGTTAGAACAAAATTAAGAATTTCGTTAAGATACTAGTCAAACGTTACGAATTATCGTTACGAGAACAATACGTAACGTTATTTTCAGTAACGTTTCAAGTCCCTGCTTAGCAGAATAGCACTGTATAAAGGTATAGTAGTATACTTTCATGCAGGAGTATCTCACTATGTTTTGAGTAGGTAAATAAATGCATTCTGATAACCAATGAATAATTACTTAGTCTTAACACAGGTACCGGTGCGATACTTAGGTAGGTAGTTAGGTACCTAATGTAAATTCGGTACCTAAATAATAACATTGAATTAGAGACAAGCAAAGCCTCTGGACATGAATCATAAAGCCTCAGCTTTTAAACGGAATCCTTAAAGTTGAGGCCCTACCGACGCCGTTCCGGCTTGATCCGTTTAATTGCGTACATGGATGTATTCCGTTGGCGAGCGCGGGGTCGTGCTCGTGCGTGGTCACCCGCAAGACTGGGGTCACTCGTCGCCGACACGGATCGATGCCCATGATACACATCTGCCGCTGGAAAATCCTTGAGTGACATTGATCCGCTCCGAAGAGTTACAAAATTGATTTGCCACAATTAATTAAATTGGCAACCGTAAAGGCCACAATGAACATGTGTGAAAAAACCTAAACATACGATACGACGAGCGAGATCGGCACGGCCAATTGTGCAATTATGAAATCATTGCAGTATTATAATTCCCGCATCATATAAACATTCTTATGTTAAGTACGCTGTACGCACGAAGCCTATGTCGTGGCCTCGTTTTCCGGCGCAGGGGCTGAGATAATTATTACCAAAAGAGTGCAAAAGTAAGGTGTCAAGTAGCGAGAGCAAGCCCGCCGCATCCATTGTTTGCGGCCGGTGCGGTGGCGTAACGCGGCGACACGCGCGTTTGCGTCCATTGATGCGCCGCGCGCAGCCCTCTCTCGCACCAGTCGCACCTCGCACCTCGCAACTCACTCGGCCCTCGAACTGTCGAACACCATGGACTATTAGGGAAATCACCCGCTGCAACATTACAGTGACCTCAATGCTTAATCGCGAGATGAAAACTATGATTTGCAGATAGTCCCGTCATTTCAATTACATAAATGAGTTTAACTGAAAAAATTACTAGATGATTGTTTCCTGTCGTATAGTTGACTTATTCTGTTTCGATTGTTACGATCGGAACCCAACGTGTATTTGCATTACAAGGACGTTCATTATGTTACGAAATAAAAATAAAACGCAAATGACTTCATATAACCCATTACCTAATAAAATATACATATTTTATGCTCCGCCAATTTTACGGACTTATCAAGATCACTACATAGTATAAAACAAAGTCTATCTTCTGTCTGTCTGTCCCGACTCCCGATGTATGCTTTCAAATCTTAAAAACTACGCAACGGATTTTAATGCGTTTTTTTTAATAAGTAGATAGAATTATTCAAGAGGAAGGTTTATAAATGTATAATTGACGCGGGCGAAGCCGCTGGCGACGTCTAGTATCTATAATAATAGAAACTTGCCCTTAACTGCCTCCTCCAGTATTGGAATACTTGGTGTCGACAAATCGAGCGAAGTCCAGTTCCGCGGTCACTTATAGGGTAAGGCTAAGTTAGCCTCGAAGAAGCTTGGCGTGCTCAATAGATTGAGACGGTATTTCACTCCGGCCGCGGCCCACCGCTTGCTCCTTTATAAGGCGTAGGTTCGGCCGCATATGGAATACTGTTCTCATCTTTGGGACCCCAGTACCAGCTTCTCCTTCTGGACCGCATCCAACGAAGAGCCGCTCGAATTGTCGACTGCCAAGATATTTGCAATCGGTTGGACCCCTTGGCGCTGCGTAGAGATGTAGCCTCGCTATGCATCTTTTATCGCTACTACTATGGGGAGTGCTCCGAGGAATTGTTCAGATTAATCCCTGCCGCCTCTTTCCGCCATCGTTCTACGCGACAGTATTTCCATCTCCATCATTTAGATGGTTGGCAATCCACAACGGTGCGTTTCTCTAGAAATTTTCTGCCTCGCACCTCTAAACTGTGGAATGATCTGTCGCCTGCGGTTTTTCCGAACCAATACGACCTTCAAACCTTCAAGAAAAGAGCGTATTCCTTTTTAAAAGGCCGGCAACGCACTTGTGACTCCTCTGGTGTTGCGGGTGTCCATGGGCGGCGGTAATCGCTTAACATCAGGCGATCGGTCTGCTCGTTTGCCCCACATTTCATTAAAAGAAAACTTACGTAAAAACTGACGCTGGTCGCTTAAAGGGCAGCAACACTTCGGTTTTTTTTCCATCATGAAACACACGAATGGAGCATGTGTTTCATACTAATCAAATCGATCTTTCCTCGAAGGGTCTCATACATGACTACTCCACAAAACACCTTTACTAAATATTTGGTAATTTGGCCCTAATTTATCTATGTACATTAAAGTGATACCCAACTTTGATACTTTCTCTACTCTTAACTTTCTCAATTGCAATGATGTATCTACATAAATATAACGCGATGGCCATCTCAATCTAAGTGATGTCTTCTTCGAAGTCTTGTTGCAAAAACGGGTTCCAAAAACGAGACCGACTCATTAACCTAGAAAACAGGTAGGGTAGATCGAGGCGAATCGGATCACTTTTTATTTGAGGACATAAAAATCTAATAAGTGTAATTTATGTACCTAACTTTAATTGCCAAAACGGAAATCAGTAATTATTTGGCTACGCATGAAACATTTCGAAACTCAAATTACTCATAAATTATGCAAAATATTAATCAAAAGGTAAAAAGAGAGAAATATCCGAATCGCCCCAATCATCGGGGTGAATAGGATCATACATAAAATTAAGGTTTTCTCAACATTATAGGCTTTCGTATCAAAAGCAATATTAAAATAATTAATAATCAGAACAATATTAATTACTAAAGCATAAATCACATCGACACGGGCCATTTTTTCCACTCAGATCAGCACTTTTTTCATGGCACCATGCTTCACAATGATCGTAGATGAATGTTTTTTTTATCAGTACCTAAATATAAAGCAAATCTTTGTGCTTCGAACGTGAACCTTTGATGTTTATTCAAGGTGTTCTGTTATTGTTCTTCTTCTTCTTTGGTACTTATCAGACAGTTTCTTTTTTTTCACAGCTTTTTCGGCAGTTTTAAGTTTATTAAAAAAATAATCTTACACTGAGGTGGAATCAAATACAATATTGATTTTATCGTCTACCACGTGTAATGACATCACTGGAGAGAGAAACTATTAATTGTAAATTCGGGTATGGTATTTTTTTAATATCAGCAGCCCGACCTAAGATTAATTCTTAGGCCAGTACTTTGATTCCCAGATAGCAACAAACTTGCAGCAAGTTTAAATCAAACTTGCTAGTGTCACTGTGACAAACTTGCATGAAGTTTGCTTTTTCAAAGGTTGCACAGGCACAAGGCACAGGTTGGTGGTACGACAACAGCTGGTCGTCGAGCACCTCCTGATGTATCTAGGAGGTCGACCGACCACCAACCTGTGCTCGTCGTCATCCAAATCCTTTGAAATACCAACTTCATGCAAGTTTGTCACAGTGAAACTAGCAAGTTTGATTTAAACTTGCTGCAAGTTTGGCAAGTTTGCATTGTTATCTGGGTTGGGGCTATAATTTTTTTTTGGGGACCATTCTTCTGCTTGTTCTCTTTATTGTTTGTCTTTCAATCTATAATTGAATCAAAATGATTAATTATTCTCAAGTGTAAAATAAATTATTTTTAATAAGTGATCCTATTCGCCCCCGATGACGCGATCCGAATCACCCCATATTAAAGACTTTTGAAATTAATATTTCAAATTTTAACCTATAATAGGTACTGTACTTAAAAACTAAAATGTTTTCTAAAATATGCCTACCTATTTCCAAGCCGATATAATTCAAAGTTTTAACACGAATTCTTCAATTTACAACGTCTCACTGGCGAGCGGTGCTGACGCTGATGTACTAGTCGTATCGAAACGAAACCGATGGCAGGAGGTCCAGGGTAGAAGTGGCTCGTGAGCCGCGTGTAGCGTGCGTTCTGTGTCAACGCTTTATTAAAATTATTCAAAAATATCTTATTTTGATCCGATTCACCCACTGATCCGATTCGCCTCGGTCTACCTTAGGTATGTGCAAATAGCTTGATATATCGCCAGAAACCAAACGAAGCAGCTAATTTAACATAACATAACTTCACGCCTTTATCCCAGATCCCTGAAGGGGTATGCAGAGGTGTATTACACACCCACACTTCCTGGCGAAGTGTGGGTGTGTATTATGTTTCGACCGAAACATAACTCGGTAAGCTTAACGTGCTTTCCGAGGCACGGGGGTGTGACACCGCCAACTCCCTGACTCCGAACTTTTATTGGATAATTTTATTCCTAACAGAAAAACCCAATAATTATCACTTTTTGTTCGACCCGGGAATCGAACCCGAGACCTCATGATCCGCAGTCGCTTACACTACCGCAGGACCACAGAGGCAGTCACATTTTTAATATACACATACCTACCTTACAAAAGGTAGGTACCTTGGAATAGTCATTGGTGTGTGACCGGGGTACCTGGGGATCGAACTCGAGACCATCATCTCGGCTTGGCAGTCCGTCACGTAGGTACATCCTGGGCTATCGCCGCAATTTGAAGGGTTCAGTAATATCATCCTCCTAGCGTTATCCCAGTTTCAACCTGGGGTCCGCCGTCTTACCGGATTTAGCTTAATATAACCCGATACCCCCTGCATGGAAGTCCGTTGGTATTTCCGCTAGGCTATGCTGCCTTTAAAGGGTACTCTAACGACGTGGCTATAAAGCCATCAATCATAACATAATTTAATAATTTATAAATAAACTTTCACCTACGTCTACCGATAGCCAAGCGAGTAATAATTACCATGTACTTATCTCTTTTCAGGATACGTGACAAATCGAGACCCAGTGGTATTTTCAGCGACGTACCCATTCCTTTACTTCGTGATGGATGCAAACATCCACGTCGCACTGATGGCCGGCAAGATGGTAGATCCACTTAATTCGAGGATATTATAGTGATAAAACACACATTTCGCTTTTATTTTCGCTAAACCTATTTCGCAATCATTCTGATTTAACATCATCGTTTGCATTATCCCGGTTGCATCACAGACTTTCTCCTTGAAGTCCAGAGTCAGCTGACTAGTCTTAACAAAATTGGCAGTATTGGCGTTTCTACAGACCGACTGCCATCTAAACGCCGTAACCCAAAGACGACATTTTTGAGGGCTCAACTACTAGTAGGTATATCCAGGGCCTCAAGTCTGCTATTTTAAACACATTCGTCATTCCAACACGATCCCATTGTCATTTTGACAAAAGTTCGTAGTCTGGTAATTCATTATGATAGTTCAGTGATCGATCAGTGGAATCGTAATTGAATGGTGGCAGAATGGCATTGTTGTATTGCCATAGATAAAAAAACCATTAGAAGAAATGATTTTTGAGAAACTACCATGAAATTTGATTATTTTTCATGCCAGATTTCATTTATATATTATTTAAATATTCATTACTAGTGTTATAAGCACTCTAAAGTTGTATTAAAGTTCGTAAATAGCAAAAAAACAATGAATTTAACCATTCAACTCAATAATATTTGTTCTGTTTAGCTGTCAAAGTCAAATTATGTTTTGAAGTAAGAACTGTCAAAAGTTCAAAACTCATACCTTTTTGTAAACAAAGTCCTAGTTTGTTATATTTCTCAATAATCTCAATGCACTGCGTTGAATTGTTTAGTACCGAGTAGCTCGTATGTTTCTCTTAGAGCCAAAACGAAGATATCAATGGAAAATGCTCTATGGATAACAAATTCCAAAGGAAATGATACAGCAAGGTTATGCAGTTCACACCTCAAAGAAAAGTGATTATATCGACAGGAGTAAATACTATAATTAAAGATAGCGAGTTAACTACTAAAGGTGTTTATATTCGAAGAAGAATTGGCATAACCAAAACATAAAATATTGAAGATTGAGTTAGATCATAGATACATTCCTATTACAATTAAAATATTATTTGTGTTTCATGTGTTGTAACTGTATCAAGAAGGACAATAAAACTCATAATTATGTGTTATTATTAACAATGTTGTTTTATTAAAGATAAGTAATTTCTGTACATGAATTTATTAAGAATTATTGGTTCCAATTATAGACACAAAAATTGAACACTATTCTCATATACTAACTATCACAAATCTTCACTTTTGCATCTACTAGCAAAGCAACTGTCTTCATACTGGCTTTGCAGAATCCTCACATATATGTATGTATGTCTCAAACAGATGGATATGAGCGGTCACAAAACTCATAAAGAAGTTGCCCGTTTGCTTGAATTTTGTATCTGTAAGAGAGATAAATAAATATTTATAAACACACCACTCATTACATCATATTCTTTTATACTAGGATCTTCTATACTATGCAATTAATTTAAAAACACTTTTCATCATAATTCAGACATTATTTAATTGAATTATGTAGGTACCTAAATTCTTTACAGGACTCCATAAAATGTAGGTAGAATATATTGATAAATTAGGAACATTATATAAAGCATCATTAACATAACTGTTCCTGTCATTTAGATATGGCAATATTAAAAAGAGATCAGGAAGATCTTATTGTACTAATACTTCAAACTATCACATAGGTATGACATTATCATTTATTTAAGTACCAAACCACTGCTGGTCACTATCTATAGTCATATCGTTATTTACTACTAACACTTCCATTCCCAATGTGTAAAAACATTACTCTTTCTTTTTAGCTCCGTCACTCAGATGAACTAAGTTCATCTGAGCTCTGCCATAGTTGGGTTAAAAGCGCAGCTACAACGCTTGAAAATATTATTTAATTTCCTGTTTCTTATGTTTGGAATATGAGTATTTAGCTTTGATGTTCTTGTATATTTCGGAAGGCAGAATGTACATGTATAATTTGATGTTCAAGTAGACACTTGAACATCAAATTTGGAAAACCACAAACTGAACTAGGCGAACTATGATATTCCTTTCCATTTAATACATTGATGGTATATTTTATATAATGCCTCTGTAACTTCTTTAGTGGGCTGCGACACAGTAATTGGCGAAATGTCATGGAGGGCACCCTGTCCAATCAAGGTCTGGTAAGATCCTGATGCGTAAAATGAGTGCTACCAGAACCAGCAATAAAAATATAACATTAATTAATAAATTTCTTCTTTATAGGAATAGAATAATAAATCAATATTAACTTCAGTTTTCTCACCTTTATTTCTGCCGATACGCTATCGTTTTGACGCGGTCTGGCATTAAGGGGAATGAGTTTTTGAAATAACTCCCTTACTGAATCCTTTCCTCTCTAAGATGAAACGTTTTTACAAATTTCGCCTCGGGAATATCCGTAAAAGGGTTTGTAGTCATCCTCGATAAGCAACTGGCTTGTTAGTTAGCTCGAGAATATTAGTTCGCAGTTAATACATTATCTCTTTTTTGTAGTACATTAAACTTTTTGATTGTCTATCACTATGTTTCACAAGCAAACACTAGACAAAAGCAATGATTGCACGATGGCGTTACGATGGTAGGTCACTGATCAAAAGAACTGTCAAAATATTACCAGACTACCGCATACTTCAGTCATCGATTTGTCATTATGTACGAGACTACCAATCTATGCCATGTCTTTCAATGGAGTGTCAGTGGTTGACCATCGGAAAATCATAATGGCACCATTGTAACAGTAGACTACCAAACTTGTCAAAATCAACAATTATGAAGTCAGTGATTGACCATTTTGGCACTATTGTAATAACAGACTTGAGGCCCAGTAGCGGCTTTAGGGGGGGCGGGGCGCGACCCGGGCGGTCGCCCGGGGTGCCGAAGTCCAGGGGCGGATAACACAACAGGCGCGAGTTTGATCATGGGTAATAAAAGAATTACACAATTATCTCCTTGGCAAGCAGGTATATTTTAAATAAATTAAAAGTAGCTAATAGACATTTTTTGACAGTAGATAACAAATGTTTGGCAAGTGGCAAGGCTTAGAAATTTTAGAATAGCATCACCCTTTTTCCGCCCGTGGGTGAACCTATGAGGCGACTAATGGATTTCAGCTGTCTAGCTGCAGCCTCATACGTTCACTCACGCGCTGCTGCACATGTCTATGTGCAGCAGCATTCCCTTATGCAGGTACTGAGCACCATACTGCGGTTGCCAACCTGCATATCTAGCATGATGAATATAGGCAACATCAGCCTGGAAATTGGTTAAAGAGTGCGGTCCCTAGTTCAAAGCCGTCCTAATTATTCCCGCTCACAGCAGCGGCATTGCTCATGATATTGTAGGAGGTGCAGGTGCTAAGAATCCTCGGGCTATTGATAGCTGTTAAAATCATTTGACTACGTACAATGAATGCAGTTAACTATTGGACGAGAGGCTCAAAATTTAGTTCTTATAGTTGGGAATGATATGGTTGCGTGCTCCGGTGCTCTGGATATATCATAAGTTTTAAAGAGGGAGAGGACACAATAAACCTTGCATCAGGCTACCTATTCTACTTCAGGTAAGGAAGCCCACTTTCCCAGGGTCTCGTCAATTAACCCCGTTTTTTGGACTGCATAATTATGGGCGCCGAAAAAACCACAGGGGGGCAAATGCTGTGGAACTTAAAACAGTAGAAAATTTGCATAAAGGACAACTTTCTGCCAGAAAAATCCTCAAAGAAAGTTGACTCGAAAGCCCCCAACGGCAACAAGAATCAAGAGATGACAATCTCCTCAGTGTTGATTCGTGTTACCTTCCGGGCATCATCACACATCAGTGATGCTGCTTGTCATCACAAGCAGATATCTAAGAGTGTCTCAGTGACTGTATAATACCGGAAGTAATCCCTGACTTGTACGAGGCGCCCTAAATAAAAAATTGGAGCTTGAGTGAAGCCATATTAAATGTGGTCTGCTCTTCATCCTACTATGCCCGTAGCAGGATATGTTGCCTCCAACTGGAATTGGAATTTACTGGGAAAGAGTCACCTGACAAAGCAACCCGACTACCTCGAATAGCGTTAACATAACAGCGTCCTAGAGACACTTGCTGAAAATTAAAACTTCTGCAAATAACTGTATGCCTCGCATGCACCGACGCCTACACCAGTCAGATACCAGCGACCCTAGAGCCCGTTTCCTTGCCTATTAACATAAGATTTTCCGTACGTAAATGTCGACGAAATCAGTCTCTACCGCCTCGCAGGCAGGTAAGTAAAGGCTGACGGGGAAGACGGAGTAGCCGTCTTGTCTGGCGTATGTAAACTACGAGAACCCTTTGATTCCATGAAATCTGGGATCTTTTCGAGTCTCTGCAGCGCTGCCAAGTGGATGTGGAGGTGTTGAGCGGTTGCTACTAAGTGGCGACGATGACTGTTTAAAACCTTAACTCTATCAACCAAGTACTACCCGTTTGTTTCGCGGTGTAAGACGAGCTTGGGTGCTTATTATGATTTAATATAAGTATTATACCTAATGAATTGAGCACCTCCATTTTTTGCTACTTATAATATTATGCGTGTTTTAGTTTTATTTATAATGTCATCCCGATGTTTTAAAATTCGACTTTTAACGATTATGTTATGTACACATACCAATGTTATAAAATTATATCAAGTGTGAATCGGACTCGGCCATGAAGGGTTCAGTAGTAGGTAGGTATATACTTTGCCTCAATGCATTGTCTTATCTTAAAGTAACCAAATACCACTATCACTTTTTCGCCACCAAATAGTTATTTGTGCAACAAGAGAGCAAAGTTGTTTTTTTGTTTCGAGTGCTGATTTTGAGTCCCGAGCAAGCGAAGGATTCTATGATTAGAGATCAAAGTTAGACTCCTGAGCGTGGTGAGGGACTCAACAGCACGAGATACAAAAAAATTTGCTCTCGTGTAGCACACATAACTTTTCACCACAGCAGTGAGAACACATATTACTTAGGAGACATAGAAATGAACAGAAATAGATTGAATTCTGCATAATCACTTGTTGATTTAACTCTTCTGGTGATCATCGCTAGTTTCACTCATCTTTTTAGATTATTTTATATATTAATATAATTTAACACGTTGTTACGCTATAGCGTAACGTGTTAAATTATATTAATATGTATATTATATTAATTTCGCTGATGCTGATGCAGTAGTAGTAGGTATACCTACTACTACTGTATCAGCATCAGCGAAATTTTTATTCCCGCTACTTTTTTAAATCGCGTTTTAATACCGCGTCCCTGATGTTTATTTTTCAAATGTATCATTGTTGTAATCTTCTAATATATAAAATTCTCGTGTCACAGTTTTCGTTCCCATACTCATCCGAAACGGCTTGACCGATTTTGATGAAATTTTTTGTTCTTATCCGGTATCTATGAGAATAGGCCAACATCTATTTTTCAAAAAAAAAAAAAAACTTTTGCAAAACAACGTTTGCCGGGTCAGCTAGTTCTAAATAAAAATGTATTGGTTAAATACTAATTTTATACTATTAATTAGACTTATTTTCATTAAAATCCAATAATAAATTAAACATGTAAACAATAACATATAAAAAAAGTAATTTCTTTATTACAAAGCTACTTTGCCTCACGAAAAATTAAAAAGCTACTTTGCCTCACGCTCGAATCAAAATCGCGTTTTGTTCACTGTTGTCTCCACAGGTTGTCTCGCAGCAAAAGCGGGATGTTTGAGCTGCTGTGGTGAAAAATTACTTTGTTTACCATAGTGTTTTCTTGTTCTACATATGTGCGATATACATACTCGTATAAAAGACTACTTACTAGACTTACTACATCTCGTTCAAAACAAAAGTGAAGGTTGTTTAAAGGTTTCATTACGATCTACAGTATATATCATCATTTCTTAGTTTTTTCACTCTCGTACTCTTGAACAGGGAGGGGGGGGGAGTAATTGGGCAAGGGCGCCAAATAAGTAACTCGCCCGGGGCGCCTGGATTGCTAAGGCCGGCCCTGGGTATATCTGTATAATCTATGGGCTCAACTCAACAGGTCTTCAGTGTTAGTTAGTCATTCAAGGGCGCTGACAAAGATCTTCATGAATACTGGAAGTGTCGGCTGAACGTCCCTACCTACTCTCCGTGGCAAAAGGGCAAGCCGGTATAGTGATAGCTAATCACAACTATTGTCTAGGGGGGTCAAGTTCATATGGAAAATGAGAAAAGTATAATTTGTATGGTTTTTTAATCTCTAGGGGGGGCACCCGCCCCCCTCTGCCCCCCTTGGCGACGCCCATGGCTAATCATTTGTAATAAAATTGTCAAAGAGTAGTATCCAGAGCTAACGCCAATGATTGATGACCATCCAACTGAATACTGTTCCTGAAGCAGCTGTTGTTATTAGCTTATTACAAATTATGCATATAAGTTCGAAAGCCATGGTGCGCGCCATGTGATTTGAACTCGGTAGCCTCCCCATCTCGGAACAGAAAAAACAGCTCCCCATGGCAGGCTATTGACTGTGTAGGTATCTCCGCTAAGCTATCGCTGCCTCCATAATTTGATCATACTATACAGTTGCTTTTTTGTGCTTTACGTGATGAAGGTACCTTTCTGCCTATCTATTTACAACGCTTATGCTCGGAGTCGATTGGCAGCAATAGCCGAGTGGATATACCAACAGACTGCCATGCAGAGGGTATCGGGTTCGAATCCACGGCGCGCACCAATGACTTTTCGGAGTTATGTGCGTATTAAATTGTTAATTGTCGCTTGTCCCGTGCCTCGGAGAGCACGTTAAGCCGTCGGTCCCGGTTGTCATGAAGATCTTTGACAGTCGTTACAGGGCGTCAGTACCTTCTAGATAAACTGACACTAGTCTAAACCATGGAATATCGCTATCCCTTCGGGTTGCGGAGGTCAGACAGGTAGTCGCTCTGTGGAAAAGCTAATATTCAGCCAAATCCGGTTAGACTAGAAAGCGGACCCCAGATTGAAACTGGGATAACGCTAAGAGGATAATGATGCTCGGAGTCGATTAACTGCCGGGCCTAATATATTGTTACGAGCTGGGGTTCGGTGATAAATTAAATTCCTATGCCACTAAAACTGCACTTTATTTTACAAACAACAACATTTATACACACTTATAAAAACTCTAATAAAACACAATTTCACACTACTAGAAAACACTTCCGACTCTTCCTTGTCCTTCGCTGATCCTGATCGCTTCGATTATTCAAATGAACTGCGTCCGGTCCGCTCGTCCACGCGCTATTTATACTGGCCGGATAACATCACTAGGCCATACTAGCCTTCACGAGAATGTTCTCGTAACACTCGAAAACATAATAGATACTTCGAGTAAACAAACAGTAACGCCATCTAGTAGAGAGTAGAAGAAATACATTTAGACTACCGATATATCCATTCTCTTCTAGTTCTCTCACTCACCGATAGATGGAGTTATTTTCAAATATCGCCATTCGTAACACTGCCTCCCTCTTAGACGTGTTTGTCGGCGATACGCCAGGGCCAGGGTTATCGTGTCCAGGCTCCATTATAATAAAAACACTCACGTAATATTACTTGGTTTATTTTGAGACGATTTCTAGCACAGAATTGAAATAAAATGTGAGTCAGTCCTTTTTATACACTAACCGTCATTACTCTTAATGTTTAACAACTGTCACTTCCTTTACAATATATAATTGAAATTACTGTACAATTAATAAAAAATAATCAAAAATCGACATTAATATTGTAATGAATTTTGCACAACACCAAATGATTTATTTTACACGAATAACAAATTTATTTTATTAACCAAACGCTGCTTTACAACATTGTCAACAGATGGCGCTATCAACAGGATGCAAATATAAACGCATGTTATTTATTACCGTAAAAATAAGTGTCAGAATAATGTTATTTAATACGAGGGTCAAACTGAAAGTTCTTAGAACTGGCCACTTATAAACAATATAATAAAAAAAATATTCTAAAATTTGAAAATAGAACTCTTTGCCAATATTACTGAGTATATATTTCATTCATTTGTCATTTGTTTTACGATTTGGCGGCAAATTGAAAATTGTCTGTGTCACGTCAACATGAATTTAACACGAGAAAATTTTCGTGCAATGATTTTTTATGACTTTCGATGTCATTTAAGTCAACAAGAAAGTTATGATAGACTACGATTGGCCTTTCACGATGAAGCCCCATCTCGTGCGACTGTTTACAACTGGTTTAATGAGTTTAAACGTGGTCGCACTAATCTCACTGATGATGTACCTACGTGAGGGACGGCCTTCTACGGCGACGACTGAAAATAACATCTGTGTTGTGCGGCGTATGATAGAGACTGACAAAAGAGTGACCTATCAGCAGATTCGGACAAGCTTAGGCATCGGTATGAGTCAAGTGCACAAAATCCTCCACGAACATTTAGCGGTCAGGAAGCTTTGCGCCCGGTGGATACCTCATAATTTGACTAAGGCTCAAAAACTCCATCATCGTGTGGATTGGTGCCGTAAAATGATTGAAAGATTTAACGGAGGTGACTCAAATGCTGTGTTCGACATACTAACAGGTGACGAAAGCTGGATTTACTGTTATGATCCTGAAACCAAAAGACAATCTGCTCAGTGGGTGTTTCCTTTCGAGGAGTTGCCAACTAAAGTGAAGAGAGATCGAAGTGCGGGAAAAAAAATGGTGGCCTCGTTCTTTGGAAGGATAGGTCATTTCGCAACAATTGTGTTAGAGGATCAAAAAACAGTTTCTGCAGAATGGTACACTACCAATTGTTTGCCACTTGTCTTGGAAAAAGTTCGAGAGAAACGACCTCGCAGTAGGATCCTCCTTCACCACGACAACGCCTCGTCGCACACCGCCAAGCGAACGATCGACTATTTGGCGACATCAAACGTTGAATTACTGGGTCACCCGCCGTATAGCCCCGACCTCGCGCCTTGTGATTTTTATTTATTTCCAAAAATTAAAGAAAAACTTAAAGGAAAGCGGTTTATGAATGCTGAAGAATAGGTGGCTGCGTATCGCGATGCCATTGAAGAGACCCCTAAGGACGAATGGGCAAAGTGCTTTTCCCAATGGTTCCATCGCATGCAGCGGTGTATGGACGTCAATGGACAATATTTTGAAAAGATATAATAAAACTAATAACTGGCTAATGTAATCAGTTTTTGATTTTCTAAGAACTTTCAGTTTGACCCTCGTACTAATTGATTTTACTTTAAAAGTTTCTGGAGTTATCTTAATAACTAAGCGATAAATTAAATACACAATCTTTGTAAAACATTTAAGCAGCCAATACAGTGTCTAATATTGTAAAGTGAAGTTCTCAGTTCTGTGTTCACAAATAGTTATTTAAATATCAATCTTAAATATTATTAACATTTTCGTAACAATATAATCATTATATATTAATTTGCGCCCATACGGCCATTCTGATCCAGCGAGCTCCTCGCGCTGATTATTCAACGGTTACAGAATAAACAGCATAACAAACAAAAAGAATGAATATAAAAATTACATAAATAAGCGTTTATCATACAGAATGAACTACAAGTTATTTACAAGGCTTCACCTAGTCATAGGATCTTAGCCTGTGGCATGCGTCACCCATCACGGGATCTAACAAACAATGCTTCACCCATGGCTAAGCCAACTCGTGGCATCACCGATTACGGGATCTAGCAAATAATGCTTCACCCATGGCTAAGCCAACTCGTGGCATCACCGATTACGGGATCTAGCGCACACAGGCATCACCCACATAGGGATCTAGCCCACAAACGGCATCACCCACATAGGGATCTTGCCCACAAACGGCATCACCCACATAGGGTCGATTTAGCCCACGCGGCATCACCCATCACGGGATCTAGCCAACACACGGCATCACCCATCACGGGATCTAGCCAACACACGGCATCACCCATCACGGGATCTAGTCAACACACGGCATCACCCATCACGGGATCTAGCCAACAAGACCAGGATCAAGGATACGCATGGTGGCCAGCCAGCGTTTTGGGAAGGATGTTGGATAGGAAAAATAAAATTTTACTCAAACACATAAATGCAAAATTTGCCTCATAAACACATCAATGCTTATACATAAAATAATCATCATCGTTCGTCATGATCAGTTATATCAATACAATGTAATTACATATGTCCAACAACGACAGTGGAGGAGGTAGAGGACCCCCACGTAAATCGGTATCTGACGAATCCTCCGCCCATACGGTCAAGCTGCTCATACAGTTGTTGATGTTGATCAGCAACAAAGGTTAGCAAACGCTTGTCTCCAGCTCAGTACAGCACTCATGCGGCATGTGTGCGCATAGCCCACACACAAAACCCCTGACGTCGAAAGGGTGGGCCACCGTCATCCATACATACCAATCAGTAAAGACCGCTCGTCCATCCTCTCCTCACACCAAGGTCAGGTCATCTGCTAGGATGTCATCAACCTGCAACACTCAAAAGACAGGTGGTGGGCAACATTTCCCAACCAAATATTAGTTCCATAATGCTTCGTAACTGTAGATGAAATAAAATTCTCCTTTTACAAAGTGGTCCGGTCTATTAAGCTATATCTATATATCAAGCATGTTCAACCTGTGCATTGGTCTATAGTTATCTTAGCTACAACAGTGTTGGAGCCCATATTTAACGCATAAGGTAAAATACAAAAGACACTGAATTTTCTCAGGTTCTGTCTGACAGTGCCATTTTAGATAATCAAATATAAAGTTATCAGGATACCCATATTTTGCAGTTTCGATAAAATAGTTAAAATTTAATATATTCAAAATTAGTTTTATCCACATCAAACAGGAAAACAAAATGGCAAAGACAAAGAGAGGCCTATGTTTAGCCGTGAACAGTCGGACTGTTGGTGATAAATATGAAATAATTTCAAACCATGCTGATCCAAGGATTTCGAAAATACAAGTGCTATAATTATTACTCATGTAAGAACATGTTTAATCCAATATTGAATATTTTTAGGCATAGTGCAAGCTGTGAAATGGTTGAAATGTTTGCCAACTGAGCCATAAAAGAGAAATTCACAAGCTACCAATATTACAAAGCAAGAGTAGTGCAGTCTTATTTCTAAAAATTATTCCACTCAGTTTGTATAGTTAATATGGTGGTGAGTTTATATCAATAGTTTTATTTGACTTTATATTTAAGGGAATTTTCTAAATAATGTTAATATTGTTACGAATTGAAAATAACGCCATCTATCAGTGAATGGGAGAACTACATGAGATTAGATGTATCGGTTGTTTCAGGCTGTTTCATCTATCCTCTAATAGATGGCGTTGGTGTAAATAGAACATTTACGCGACATCTAGAAACACGTTACACGTTTCCAGAAATTTCGTGAGTCGTCTCGAAAAGTCTAGTGATGTTATCCGGCCAGTATAAATAGAGTGCGAGCGAACGGACCGGACAGTAACAAGTGAATAAGGAAGCGATCAACAAGAAGCGAAGGGAAGTAATTCGAAAGTGTTTAGTGTTGTTCTAGTGGTGTGAATAGTGGTGTTTTTATTAGTGAAGTGAAAATTAAGTGTGTTTTTACTAGTTGTGTAAATAAGTGTGTGTATCTAGCGTTATTGTGTTAGTGAATAAAGTGCAGTTTTTCTGGCATAGTGTATATAATTTATCACGAACCCCAGCTCGTAACAAATTGGTGTCAGAAGAAAGGGATAAATTATGCCGGTTATGCCGAAAGAAGAAACTGAAGGAGTGCGTACCAGGAACCAGCGCCAGCAAGACCTGGACCAGAGACGCTTCGGAGACGTTCCTACTCCATCGTCTGGTGGACCAGGCGACTCCGCGGCTGCAGTGGAGCCTGCAAGCGCCACACACTCCGTGACGGTGCCCGACATCGCGGCTCTGATGGCGTTCATGCAGGAGCAGGCCCGCCGTCAGGAGGAGCAGGCCCGCCGTCAGGAGGAGCACGCGCGCCGCATGGAAGAACAGCGACAACGCGACAAGGAGGAGCAGGCCCGCCGTCAAGAGGAGCAGGACCGTCGTCAACAGGAGCAGGCCCGCCGTCAAGAGGAGCAGGACCGTCGTCAACAGGAGCAGGCTCGCCGTCAAGAGGAGCACGCGCGCCGCCTAGAGGAACAGCTGCAGCGCGACAAGGAGGAGCAAGCCCGCCGTTTGGAGGAACAGCTGGTGGTGATGAAAGACCTCAGCGCCGCTGTAGGGAAGGACCTGAAGGTGGTAAAGGAGGAGCTCCAGCAGCACGAGGCTCGTATCAGCGACGTGGAGAAGCTCGTACACGACAAGCTTAAGACTCGCGTCGCCTCTATTGAGAAGCGTGTACATGATCACCTCGAGACCCGTATTGCCGAAGTGGAGAAGAAATTGTGTAGGCTCGGGTCCTACGACGTTACACCTGCAGCTGTGGCGCCCTCACCTCGTTGGTTTAAGGTTCCACCATTTGATGGCTCATCATCGTGGTATGCATACAAGGTCCAGTTTGAGGCCGTTATGCGAACGAATGGGTGGAACAAAGAACAGGCCTTCACCGCCCTAACCTTGGGCCTTCGTGATCAGGCCTTGACGGTGTTGGAGGTGCTTGGGCAAGACGTCTCCTATGAAAAGCTGATGGAGGCGCTGGAGGCGAGATACGGTGACGCACACCTAGAACATGTGTATCGTGCTCAGCTGAAGGACAGGACACAACGCACCGGAGAAACTCTGCAGCAGTGGGCTCTAGAGGTGGAAAGGCTGGTCAGGAAGGCATACCAGTCGTCGCCTGCGCTTATTGACGGGAACCTCGTACAAGCGTTTACGGATGGGATCCGGGACCTGGAAGTTAGAGCAGCGGTAAGACTTGGGCACTTCAAGTCCCTGAAGGAAGCCTTAGCCTACGCTCTGGAGGTGGAAGCAGCGCGTCACGAGGATCGAACTGACCGTATCAGGGAAGTTGTTTCTTCACCACGGTGCTACAACTGCGGGGAAAGAGGCCATATCCGCTTGAGCTGCCCAAAGCGTAAGCGGCACGTTGATACCCTCTCTCCACCGAAGGGGTCACCTGACGTACCTGTCTGGCGGCAAGAGCAACGTAGCGCAGATGCTCTGACGTGTAGGCCTTACCCCGACCAACGCAAACACTGTGCAAGACAGGAAGCGAAGCCGGCAGCGCTAGTGAGAATGTTGAAGACGGATCTGAGCGACGGATGGAAAGAAGCTTTGCAGCGTGCTCAGCAAGAAGACAAGGACGTACAGCCGATTCTCAAATGGAAGAAATCAGGCGCTCCTAGGCCCAAATGGAGTGATATCGCAGCAATGAGCCCTGTCACCAAAGGTTTTTGGGCACAGTGGGAAAGCTTGGTTGTCCAGGATGGAGTTCTGTGCCGCAAATGGGAAAACGCTCGAGGTAACCAATGCCATCTGCAAATGGTAGTGCCCAAGACTAAGGTGCCGGAAGTACTACGGCTCTATCACAATGGTGCTTCGGGAGGTCACATGGGTGTTAAGAAGACGCTTACTAAGGTCCGAGAGCGGTTTTATTGGCTCCACTGTCGGAATGACGTCGAGGATTGGTGCCGCAAATGCACAAGTTGTGCGGCTGTGAAGGGGCCACATACTCGTAGCAGAGGTGCATTCAAGGTGTGCAATGTAGAAGCTCCATGGGGGTCGGGACGGCGGATGTCTGGGAGGATGAGGACTCGCTGCGACCGGAGGGCGAACAACAAGGGCTTCGATGAGGGGTCATTGGTGTGGCTTCATGGCCCAGTACGAAGCAAAGGAAAATCGCCTAAGTTACAAGCCAGATGGGACGGGCCATATCGCATAATTACCAGGATGAACGACGTCACCTATCGAATCCAGAAGGGGTCGCGAGGTGCACCGAAGATAGTTCATGTGGACCGGTTGGCTCGTTACTATGGGTCTAACGATGTTCGAGACGAACACGTTTAAGAGGGAGGCCGTGTTACGAATTGAAAATAACGCCATCTATCAGTGAATGGGAGAACTACATGAGATTAGATGTATCGGTTGTTTCAGGCTGTTTCATCTATCCTCTAATAGATGGCGTTGGTGTAAATAGAACATTTACGCGACATCTAGAAACACGTTACACGTTTCCAGAAATTTCGTGAGTCGTCTCGAAAAGTCTAGTGATGTTATCCGGCCAGTATAAATAGAGTGCGAGCGAACGGACCGGACAGTAACAAGTGAATAAGGAAGCGATCAACAAGAAGCGAAGGGAAGTAATTCGAAAGTGTTTAGTGTTGTTCTAGTGGTGTGAATAGTGGTGTTTTTATTAGTGAAGTGAAAATTAAGTGTGTTTTTACTAGTTGTGTAAATAAGTGTGTGTATCTAGCGTTATTGTGTTAGTGAATAAAGTGCAGTTTTTCTGGCATAGTGTATATAATTTATCACGAACCCCAGCTCGTAACAATATTTATTTTAAACTGTTAACATGTGGTGCTAATGTAATTCTTATTTATTCATACACAATTAATAATTGTTTATCTGAATAAAGAAATTTAAACTGACTAATCACAACTGACTTTATGGATTTTCACATCATGTTCTTTAAACCCATTTACCATTATCCTAATAATCATATTCCTATCTGTCTTGTATCCCACAAGAGCTAAGCAATAAGGTTGGCAGTAAATTTTATTGGTTTATCACTGGTTGTCATCTTGAATATAGATGAAACTAACTTAGCAAATGAACTCACAACTAAAATAAATTGTATTTACCGAGTATAACACTAAGGCTTGGTATTTATACAAGATTAGCAGTCACCTGCCTTAAGACTTTCAAACTAAAATGCTTAGAGATGGACTATTATAGAACCTAAGTGAGTGCCTATGTCCATAAAGGAATCTACTGTCCAGATCTCATGTTTCTAGCTTCAGTAGTTCGGGTTAAGCAAGGACTTATCAAGGTCGGAATAAATCATTCTATACAGGTATAAAATTAAACGACAAATATTAAGATATGTCGAGTTCCCTTGTCTTATTATATAACCTTAACTTGAGCTGCAAGTTGACAGTAACAATTTCAACATAATGTTAAAATCAAGGTTAAAATGAAATCATGTAGGCACCTACAGAGTCCACAAATATATAATAAAACCTATTTCGTAACTTTACAAATATTAGCTTTAAAAATGTGTATCACAAATTTATTTTTATTATCTACCTTCTGAATATATATCTGTACTAATATAATAAAACTGAAGTTTGTTTAGTTGAATGCACTTATCTGTGAAACTACTGGTTTTATGCAAATAATTATTTTTATGGTGGATAGTCATCAATGAAGAGAGGCTTCATATAATCACGCCGTGAGCACTAGCCATAAGTAATGCAGTTAGTTAGCCTTATGTAATATGTAACCAAGGGCTATAAATAATGTTTTGATTCCTTTAATGTTTAACTATTGAGATAACCTATTGACTACCAATTGAATTCATATTCAGCACATCAATTAGCTTATTTAAACTGAAAGCAAATCAGGTAATTTATACAATGGATCTATATCAGAGCCTCAACTTGAAAAGGGCAGTTATACCGTTCTTTACTAATAATTACATTAGTAGAACCACATAACAACAAAGCTATTTTCTCTTTCTTGTGTAGATAAGTAAGTTTTACAGAAAGTTTCCGACATTGCCTAACGATTAATAAACAGACATGAGACAAGAGCCCCAGCCGACGGCATAACATGACTATAAGCACAGTAGCACTGCTATGTACCAAACGTGGATAAACAACAGTTACCTATAAGTTCTATTTGGGGTGTAACGTTCGTAATTTTGACTGTATAATGTTTATCTGGTAATCCTTACGGGGACAGTAGGTAACCGTGTTTAAGCACCATAATTTATAAAATTAGGATGTTTCTCAAAAACTCTAATCAAATCAGCTCTGGATAAATACCTCTGGTCAGTGCATCAACAACCCGCATCTGCAACCTCTGGTAGAACTCAAAGCAGAACAGCGTTCACGCCACAGCACACCCCGGTGCGTGCGCCCCGTCGTAGTAGCTGTCGCTCTCACTCGCACGTGGCCTCACGTGAGTGTAGACGTGCTCGCCATAACTCCGACACACCATGCGGTCTCCGATCAGGGTTGACCAGCGCCAAACACGGCTTCCAAGCGCTTGTCGCATCAGTCTTCTGGTCATCATTGGTAATGGCGGCCAAGCCAAGAGACCCATCACTCTCGCGCCAACCGTAGATCCCGAAGTCTCTTAGGGGGCGTTTATCCAACCGCTGCCGTCGGCGATACGCCAGGGCCAGGGTTATCGTGTCCAGACTCCATTATAATAAAAACACTCACGTAATATTACTTGGTTTATTTTGAGACGATTTCTAGCACAGAATTGAAATAAAATGTGAGTCAGTCCTTTTTATACACTAACCGTCATTACTCTTAATGTTTAACAACTGTCACTTCCTTTACAATATATAATTGAAATTACTGTACAATTAATAAAAATTAAGCAAAAATCGACATTGATATTGTAATGAATTTTGCACAACACCAAATGATTTATTTTACACGAATAACAAATTTATTTTATTAACCAAACGCTGCTTTACAACATTGTCAACAGATGGCGCTATCAACAGGATGCAAATATAAACGCATGTTATTTATTACCGTAAAAATAAGTGTCAGAATAATGTTATTTAATACTAATTGATTTTACTTTGAAAGTTTCTGGAGTTATCTTAATAACTAAGCGATAAATTAAATACCCAATCTTTGTAAAACAGTTAAGCAGCCAATACAGTGACTAATATTGTAAAGTGAAGTTCTCAGTTCTGTGTTCACAAATAGTTATTTAAATATCAATCTTAAATATTATTAACATTTTCGTAACAAAATAAACATTATATATTAATTTGCGCCCATATGTTCGTCTCGAACATCGTTGGACCCATAGTAACGAGCCAACCGGTCCACATGACCTATCTTCGGTGCACCTCGCGGCCCCTTCTGGGTTCGAAAGGTGACGTCGTTCATCTTAGTAATTATGCTATATGGCCCGTCCATTCTGGCTTGTAGCTTAGGCGATTTTCCTTTGCTTCGTATTGGGTTTTGAAGCCACACCAATGACCCCTCATCGAAGCCTTTATTGTTCGCCTTCCGGTCGTAGCGAGTCTTCATCTTTTCAGACATCTGTTGTCCAGATTCCCTGATGTGCTCGTATACGTCGTTCATCTTGTTGCGTAGCTCGGTCGCGTAATCCGTTATATTGCGTGGAGATTCTGGTGGAATACCGGTGATTAAGTCTGCAGGTTAACGTAATTCTCTTCCAAAATTGGCAAAAGCTGGTGTTATTCCTGTGGTTTCGTGGACCGCACTGCGATATGACAGGAGAAATGGTTGGATGTGCTTGTCCCAATCTCTTTGTCTGCTCTCCACGACCTTCGCCAGGTACCTTTCCAGGGATTGGTTTAATCGTTCAACCATATCATCTGATTGCGGATGATAAGCCGTGGTCCTGGTTTTATGTGCGCCCATCACGCGACAAGTCTCCTTTAACACCTCAGATTCGAAGTTCCGGCCTTGATCGCTGTGGATTTCCAAGGGCACCCCGAACCGACAAAAGACTTCATGCACCAGCTTATCGGCCACTGTGGTGGCTTCTTGATTTGGAATTGCAAACACTTCAGGCCACTTTGTGGAGTAATCCATCACAACCAAGAAGTATTTGTTTCCGTCCTGGCTCTCAGGAAACGGCCCAGCGACATCCAAGGCTATGCGCTCCCATAGGGCTCCCACATTGTACACCTTTAATGCACCTCTGCTACGAGTATGTGGCCCCTTCACAGCCGCACAACTTGTGCATTTGCGGCACCAATCCTCGACGTCATTCCGACAGTAGTGCCAATAAAACCGCTCTCGGATCTTAGTAAGGGTCTCTTAATACCCATGTGACCTCTCAAAGCACCATTGTGATAGAGCCGCAATACTTCCGGCACCTTAGTTTTGGGCACTACCATTTGCAGATGGCACTGGTTACCTCGAGCATTTTCCCATTTGCGGCATAGAACTCCATCCTGGACGACCAAGCTTTCCCACTGCCACTGTGCCCAATAACCTTTGGTGATAAGGCTCATTGCTGCGATATCACTACATTTGGGCCTAGGAGCGCCTGATTGAAGAAATCAGGCGCTCCTAGGCCCAAATGGATCATTCGAGAATCGGCTGTACATCCTTGTCATCTTGCTGAGCACTCTGCAAAGCTTTTTTTCATTCGTCGCTTATATCCTTAGACTTCAACATCCTCACTAATGCTGCATTCTTCGCTTCCTGTCTTGCACAGTGTTTGCGTTGGTCGGGGTAAGGCCTACACGTCAGAGCATCTGCGTTACCTTGCTCTCGCCGCCAGACAGGTACGTCAGGTGACCCCTTTGGTGGAGACAGGGTACTACCGTGCTGCTTACGCTTTAGGCAGCTCAAGCGGATATGGCCTCTTTTCCCGCAGTTGTAGCACCGAGGTGAAGACACAACTTCCCTGATGCGGTGAGTTCGGTCCTCACATCGCGCTGCTTCTACCTCCAGAGCGTAGGCTAAGGCATCCTTGAGGTTCTTGAGGTGCCCAAGCCTTACTGCTGCTCTTACCTCTAGGTTCCGGATCCCATCCGTAAACGCCTGTACGAGGTTCCCATCAATCAGCGCAGGCGACGACTGGTATGCTTTCCTGACCAGCCTTTCCACCTCTAGAGCCCACTGCTGTAGAGTTTCTCCGGTGCGTTGTGTCCTGTCCTTCAGCTGGGCACGATACACGTGTTCCAGGTGCGCGTCACCGTATCTCGCCTCCAGTGCCTCTATTAGTTTTTCATAGGAGACGTCTTGCCCGAGCGCCTCCAACACCGTCAAGGCCCGATCACGAAGTCCCAAGGTTATGGCGGTAAAGGCCTGTTCTTTGTTCCACCCATTCGCTTGCATAACGGCCTCAAACTGGACCTTGTATGCAGACCACGATGACGAGCCATCAAATGATGGAACCTTAAACCAACGAGGCGAGGGCGCCACAGCTGCAGGTGTAACGTCGTTGGTCTCAAGCCCACGCAATTTCTTCTCCAATCCGGCAATACGGGTCTCGAGCTGGTCGTGTACATGCTTCTCTATGTCGATGATACGGGTCTCGTGCTGCTGAAGTTCCTCTTTGACCGCCTTCAAGTCCTTCCCCGCAGCGGCGCTAAAGTCCTTCATGAGCACCAGCTGTTCCTCCAGAGGGCGGGCGTGCTCCTCCTTGTCGCGCTGCAGCTGTTCCTCTAGGCGGCACGCGTGCTCCTCTTGACGGCGAGCCTGCTCCTCTTGACGGCGAGCCTGCTCCTGTTGACGGCGGTCCTGCTCCTCTTGACGGCGAGCCTGCTCCTCTTGACGGCGAGCCTGCTCCTCCTCGTCGCTCTGTTCCTCCAGACGGCGCCCGTGCTCCTCTTGACGGCGGGTCTGCTCCTGCATGAACGCCATCAGAGCCGCGATGTCGGGCACCGTCATAGAGTGTGTTGCGGTTGCAGGCTCCACTGCAGCCGCGGAGTCGCCTGGTCCACCAGACGATGGAGAAGGAACGTCTCCGAAGCGTCTCTGGTCCAGGTCTTGCTGGCGCTGGTTCCTGGTACGCACTCCTTCAGTTTCTTCCTTCGGCATAACCGGCATAATTTATCCCTTTCTTCTGACACCAATTTGCTACGAGCTGGGGTTCGGTGATAAATTAAATTCCTATGCCACTAAAACTGCACTTTATTTTACAAACAACAACACTTATACACACTAATAAAAACTCTAATAAAACACTATTCCATACTACTAGAAAACACTTCCGACTCTTCCTTGTCCTTCGCTGATCTTGATCGCTTCGATTATTCAAATGAACTGCTTGCTCATTTGATTACCAATATATATATATCCGTCAGTATCCTTGACATTAACTACCATTACGAGGGCGGCACTGAAAATTTCGGGCATCAAGGTAGGGACACAACATTACTATTTAAAAATGTATTTATTGCTTTTCGAAGTATTCTCCGCGAAATTTGACACATTTTTCCATACGATGGAACCAATCATTGAAGCAACCATTCCATTCGGAAGTTGGGGTCTCCAAAATGGCCGGTTTGTAGGCGTCCACAGCTTCTTCAGGTGATAAAAATCTCTGTCCATGCAATTTATTCTTTATTTTAGGGAAAGTATAGAAATCATTAGGGCTTAGGTCGGGGCTGTACGGCAGGTGGTCTAATAATTCTATGTTTTCTTGCTCTAAAAACTGTTTTGTTCTGTGCGCGGTGTGAGAACTCGCATTGTCGTGATGGAGGATGATGCGACGGTTGCAGTTCTCTTTACGGAGTTCAGAAACGACCTGTGGCAAACAAATGCTAGCATGCCATTCTGCATTAACTGTTCTTTTCCCTCAAGAGGAATAGTCGTAACATGGCCGGTTTTGGAGACAAACGTAGCCACCATTTTTTTTGCAACACTCCGTGAACGAAAAATTTTTGTTGGCTTTAACTCATTTTCGAACACCCAAACTCGTGACTGGTTTTTTGTTCCGGGTTCGTAAGCGTATATCCAGGATTCATCACCTGATACGATTTTGTATAGGTACAGCATTTGAGGATCCTGCGTGGAATCTTTCGAGAGTTCTGACGCACCAAGTAACTCGAGCCGCTTTTTGCTCTTCACAGCGAATGCGGTATCCATCGAGAAAACAACTTTTTTACATCTAATTGTTCATGCAAGATTATTTAAAATTTGACTCATGCCAATGTCTAAAGTTGCCTGAATTTCGCGGTATGTCACATGTCGATCTTCCTCAATCAGTTTACGCACAGCATCAACGTTTTCTTGGGTGACTGCAGTTTTTGGACGACCTTGATGGGGATCATCACAGAGCTTGACACGTCCACATTGAAATTCAGCAAACCAGCGATAAATTGTGGTTTTGGATGGGGCTTCATCACCAAATGCAGAAATTATCCGGTCAACACACTGTTTTGTGTTAAACCACTTCGAAAGTCATAATAAATCATCGCTCTTGATTTTCTCGAGTCAATTCCATTTTCTCAACGACTAAACAAATTTGACAAAACCTTGTGACATGACCAAAGAGATTGGATATATATACATGACCGAGAATCTTTTTTTTAATAAATAAATGGTATTCGATTTTTAAAACCAAGGAGTTTTCAATTAAAAAGATTTTAATATGACAGGAACAGTGGAAATATTACATTCCCGATACTTTTAGTGCCGCCTATGTATCTACCGAAAGGTAGGTACATAATAACATCACCTTGCATACAGTCAAATATCACAGCCATGTTCCAATACATGTCCAATATACAGGGTGTCACAAGACCCATCACCAAGCCGAAGTCTACTCGTTTTGCACATCATGCCAAGTCATACTACGTGAAAATAATACCGGGGAAACAAAAAAAAATTTTAAGCTTAAAAAATTTACAACTTTCATTACCGGCAATGTATAGCGCGCGTTTGCAGACATCGTACCTACGCCGCGCCGGCCGTATCTACCTACACCGTGCGCCGCGGTGGCGGCAGTTTATGATCACGTGGTCGCGCGGCCGAGGGGAATGACCTCGCAGATGATTGATGGTACTGTTACGCCATCTATCGGTGAACTACGGTGTACTAGAAGAGATTGAATGTATCGGTGGTTTAAAGGTAATTCAGCTACTCTGTACTAGATGGCGTTGCTGTATCGAGTAATCGACTGTTCGAGATTATTTCGACAGTTTTTTTATAAGCATCTAGAATGCGCTAGTGACGGCCAGTATAAATAGAGCGCGAGCGAACGTAACGGACAGTTACTGTTGAATAATCACAGCGATCAAGTGCGACGATTAAGTGAGTCGGAAGTGTTTAGTGGTGTGAATAGTGTGTTTTAGTGTTGTGTTTAACATTAAGTGTGTGTATTGTGTGTAAATAAAGTGCATTTAATTTATCATCGAACCGCAGCTCGTAACAAATTGGTGTCAGAAGAAAGGGATAAATTATGCCGGTTATGCCGAAGGAAGAAACTGACGGAGTGCGTACCAGGAACCAGTGCCAGCAAGACCTAGACCAGATACGCTTCGGAGACGTTCCTTCTCCATTGTCTGGTGGACCAGGCGACTCCGCGGCTGCAGTGGAGTCTGAGAAGCGCACACTCCGTGGCGGTGCCCGACATCGCGGCTCTGATGGCGTTCATGCAGGAGCACGCGCGCCGCCTGGAGGAACAGCTACAGCGCGACAAGTAGGAGCAGGCTCGCCGTCAGGAGGAGCAAGCTCGCCGTCAAGAGGAGCACGCGCGCCGCCTGGAGGAACAGCTACAGCGCAACAAGGAGGAGCGGGCTCGCCGTCAAGAGGAGCACGCGCGCCGCCTGGAGGAACAGCTACAGCGCAACAAGGAGGAGTGGGCTCGCCGTCAAGAGGAGCAGGCCCGCCGTCAGGAGGAGCAGGCTCGCCGCCTGGAGGAACAGCTACAGCGCGACAAGGAGGAGCAGGACCGCCGTCAACAGGAGCAGGCTCGCCGTCAAGAGGAGCACGCGCGCCGCCTAGAGGAGCAGCTGCCGCGCGACAGGAAGGGGCACGCCCACCGCCTGGAGGAACAGCTAGTGCTCATGAAGGACCTCAGCGCCGCAGTGGGGAAGGACTTGAAGGCGGTCAAGGAGGAACTCCAGCAGCACGAGGCCCGTATCAGCGGCATTGAGAAGCGTGTACACGACCAGCTCGAGTACGACCTACGACCAGCTCGTATTGCCAGATTGGAGAAGAAATTGCGTAGGCTTGAGACCAACGACGTTACACCTGCAGCTGTGGCGCCCTCGCCTCGTTGGTTTAAGGTTCCACCCTTTGATGGCTCGTCATCGTGGGTTGCATACAAGGTTCAGTTTGAGGCCGTAATGCGAGCGAATGGGTGGGACAAAGAACAGGCCTTCACCGCCCTAACCTTGGGCCTTCGTGATCAGGCCTTGACGGTGTTAGAGGCACTCGGGCAAGACGTGACCTACGAGAAGCTTCTGGAGGCGTTGGAGGCGAGGTACGGAGACGCGCACCTCGAACATGTGTATTGTGCTCAGCTGAAGGACAGGATACAACGCACCGGAGAAACTCTGCAGCAGTGGGCTCTAGAGGTGGAAAGGCTGGTCAGGCAGGCATACCAGTCGTCGCCTGCGCTCATTGACGGGAACCTCGTACAAGCGTTTACGGATGGGATCCGGGACCTGGAAGTTAGAGCAGCGGTAAGACTTGGGCACTTCAAGTCCCTGAAGGCAGCCTTGGCCTACGCTCTGGAGGTGGAAGCAGCGCGTCACGACCTTACTGTATCAGGGAAGTTGTTTCTTCACCACGGTGCTGCAACTGCGGGGAAAGAGGCCATATCCGCTTGAGCTGCCTAAAGCGTAAGCGGCACGTTGGTACCCTGTCTCCGCCAAAGGGGTCTCCTGACGTACCTGTCTGGCGGCAAGAGCAACGTAGCGCAGATGCTCCGACAGGTAGGGCTTACCCCGACCAACGCAAACATTGTGCAAGACAGGAAGCGAAGCCGGCAGCGCTAGTGAGAATGTTGAAGACGGATCTGAGCGACGGATGGAAAGAAGCTTTGAAGAGTGCTCAGCAAGACGACAAGGACATACAGCCGATTCTCGAATGGAAGAAATCAGACGCTCCTAGGCCCAAATGGAGTGATATCGCAGCAATGAGCCCTATCACCAAAGGTTATTGGGCACAGTGGCAGTGGGCAAGCTTGGTTGTCCAGGATAGAATTCTGTGCCGCAAATGGGAAGACGCTCGAGGTAACCAAAGCCATCTGCAAATGGTAGTGCCCAAGACTAAGGTGCCGGAAGTACTGCAGCTCTATCACAATGGTGCTTCGGGAGGTCACATGGGAGTTAAGAAGACGCTTACTAAGATCCGAGAGCGGTTTTATTGACTCCACTGTCGGGATGACGTCGAGGACTGGTGCCGCAAATGCACAAGTTGTGCGGCTGTGAAGGGGCCACACACTCGTAGCAGAGGTGCATTAAAGGTGTACAATGTACGATCTCCAGGGGAATTTGGACAACAGATGTCTGAGCAGATGAAGACTCGCTACGACCGGAAGGCAAACAACAAAGGCTCCGATGAGGGATCATTGGTGTGGCTTCATAACCCAGTACGAAGCAACGGTAAATCGCCTAAGTTACAAGCCAGGTGGGACGGGCCATATCGCATAATTATCAGGATGAACGACGTCACCTATCGAATCTAGAAGGGGTCGCGAGGTGCACCGAAGATAGTTCATGTGGACCGGTTGGCTCGTTACCATGGGTCCAACGATGTTCGAGACGAACACGTTTAAGAGGGGGGCAGTGTTACGCCATCCATCGGTGAATGGGTAAAGGTAATTCAGCTACTCTGTACTAGATGGCGTTGCTGTATCGAGTAATCGACTGTTCGAGATTATTTCGATAGTTTTGTAGAAGCATCTAGAATGCGCTAGTAATGTTATCCGGCCAGTATAAATAGAACGCGAGCGAACGGAACGGACAGTTACTGTTGAATAATCACAGCGATCAAGTGCGAAGATTAAGTGAGTCGGAAGTGTTTAGTGGTGTGAATAGTGTGTTTTATTAGTGTTGTGTTTAACATTAAGTGTGTGTATTGTGTGTAAATAAAGTGCATTTAATTTATCATCGAACCCCAGCTCGTAACAGTACGCATACACTACGCGTCGGGAACTTTAAAGCCGTTTACTTTAGGGAAATATTGAAAATTTTGTGTGTGTTTATTTGGCAGAAAGTGTACATTTATCATTCTAAACAATATTTTGGAATAATTCGAAAAAAAATCGTGACTTTGAGCCTCAATATGTCCTGAACCAGTAATTTCCCAGGTATGGTGCCGAAGTAAAAAATGATCGTAATAATTGGTACTATATGGGGTTTCAGTTTTCGTTAAGGGTCTTTTTACATTCTGTATATCTATGAATACTTTCGCATTTATAATATTAGTAGAAAAAATGGTTTCAGCAGTTTAAGCGTAGTATATGTCGGCGATACGCCAGGGTTATGGTGTCCAGACTCCATAATAAAAACACTCACGTAAAATTACTTGGTTTATTTTTAGACGATTTCTAGCACAGAATTGAATTAAAATGCGAACTACAGTCCTTTTTATAAACTAACCGTCATTACACTTAATGTAACGTTTAACAACTCCTTTTCAACATATAATTGAAATTACTGCACGATTAATTATAAACTAATCAAAAATCGACATTAATATTGTAATGAATTTTGCACAACACCAAATTATTTATTTTATACGAATTACAAATTTATTTTAATAGCCAAACGCTGCTTTACAACATTCGGTCAACAGATGGCGCTATCAACAGGATGTAAATATAATAGCATGTTATTTATTACCGAACCATAATAATAAGTGTCAGAATCATGTTATTTAATACTAATTGATTTTACTTTGAAAGTTTCTGGAGTTATCTTAATAATTAAGCGATAAATTAAATACCCAATCTTTATAAACAGTTAAGCAGCCAATACAGTGTCTAATATTGTAAAGTAGTGAAGTTCTCAGTTCTGTGTTCACAAATAGTTATTTAAATATCAATCTTAAATATTATTAACATTTTCGTAACAATATAATCATTATATATTAATTTGCGCCCATACGGCCATTCTGATCCAGCGCGCTCCTCGCGCTGACTATTTAGGTAACGGTTACAGAAGAAACAGCATAACAAACAAAAAGAATGAATATAAAAATTACATAAATAAGCGTTTATCATACAGAATGAACTTAAAGCTATTTACAAGGCTTCACCTAGTCATAGGATCTTAGCCTGTGACATGCGTCACCCATCACGGGATCTAACAAACAATGCTTCACCCATGGCTAAGCCGATTACGGCATCACCGATTACGGGATCTAGCAAACAATGCTTCACCCATGGCTAAGCCAACTCGTGGCATCACCGATTACGGGATACAGCGCACACAGGCATCACCCACATAGGGATCTAGCCCACAAACGGCATCACCCACATAGGGTCGATCTAGCCCACGCGGCATCACCCATCACGGGATCTAGCCAACACACGGCATCACCCATCTCGGGATCTAGCCAACACACGGCATCACCCATCACGGGATCTAGCCAGCACACGGCATCACCCATCATGGGATCTAGCCAACACACGGCATCACCCATCACGGGATCTAGCCAACACCCGGCATCACCCATCACTGGATCTAGCCAACACACGGCATCACCCATCACGGGATCTAGCCAACAAGACCAGGATCAAGGATACGCATGGTGGCCAGCCAGCGTTTTGGGAAGGATGTTGGATAGGAAAAATAAAATTTTACTCAAACACATAAATGCAAAATTTGCCTCATAAACACATCAATGCATATACATAAAATAATGATCATCGTTCGTCATGATCAGTTATATCAATACAATGCAATTACATAGGTCCAACAGCGACAGTGGAGGAGGTAGAGGACCCCCCACGTAAATCGGTATCTGACGAATCCTCCGCCCATACGGTCAAGCTGCTCATACAGTTGTTGATGTTGATCAACAAAGGTTAGCAAACAATGCTTGACTCCAGCTTAGTACAGCACTCATGCGGCATGTGTGCGCGTAGCCCACACACAAAACCACCGACGTCAAAAGGGCGGGCCACCGTCATCCATACATACCAATCAGCAAAGGACCGCTCGTCCATCCTCTCTTCACACCAAGGTCAGGTCATCTGCTAGGATGTCATCACCAAACTGCAACACTCAAAAGACAGGTGGTGGGCAACATTTCCCACCCAAATATTAGTTAAATGAACCTTCGTAACTGTAGATGTAATAAAATTCTACTCTTACAAAGTGGTGCGGTCTATTAAGCTATATCTATATATCAGGCATGTTCAACCTGTGCATTGGTCTATAGTTATCTTTGCTACAACAGTGTTGGAGTCCATATTTTACGCATAAGATAATACAAAAGTAATACAAAAGACACTGAATTGTCTCAGATTCTGTCTGACAGTGCCTTTTTAGATAATCAAATATAAAGTTATCAGGATACCCATATTTTGCAGTTGTGATAAAATAGTTAAAACTTAATATATTCAAAATAAGTTTTATCCACATTGAACAGGAAAACAAAATGGCAAGGGCAAAGCGAGGCCTCTGTTCAGCCGTGAACAGTCGGACTGTTGGTGATAAATATGAAATGATTTCAAACCATGCAGATCCAAGGATTTCGAAAATACTTGTGCTATAATTATTATTCATGTAAGAACATCTTTAATCTAATATTGAATATTTTTAGGCATAGTGCAAGCTGTGAAATTGTTTAAATGTTTGCCAACTGAGCTATAAAAGAGAAATTTACAAGCTACCAATATTACAAAGCAAGATTAATGCCGTCTTATTTTAAAAAATGATTCCACTCAGTTAAGAAATTTACTACAATAAACCATAAAAGCCAATAAAGACACTCAGATATTGGTATTTTATAATTAATTCAAATAGACCTTTCTTTCTGAAATGAATGTTTCCATTTATCATTCGTCCCCTCCATTATGTAATTCAACTTTAATTTTATTTGACTTTATATTTAAGGGAATTTTCCAAATAATGTTAATATTTATCTTAAACTGTTAACATGTGGTGCCTATGTAATTCTTATCAATTCATACACGACTAATAATTGTTTATCCGAATAAATAAACTTAAACTGACCAATCACAACTGACTTAGAAATAAAGCATGAGCAGTCCACACAACTACTTTTATTTGCCAAGAATAAATACTGCTAAATGGGAAAAGAGATAATATGGATTTTCACATCACGTTCTTTAAATCATTATCCTAATAATCATATTTCTAACTGTCTTGCGTCCCAAAAGAGCTAAGCAATAAGGTTGGCACTAAATTTTATTGGTTTATCACTAGTTGTCATCTTGAATATAGATGCAACTAAGTTTGCAAATGAACTCACAAGTAAATTAAATTGTATTTACCGAGTATAACACTAAGGCTTGTTATTTTATAAAAGATTAGCAGTCACCTGCCTTAAGACTTTCAACCTAAAATGCTTAGAGATGAACTTTTATAAAACCTAAGTGAGTGCATATGTCCATAAAGAAATCTACTGTCCAGATCTCATGTTTCTAGCTTCAGTAGTTCGGGTTAAGCAAGGACTTATCATGGTCGGAACAAATCATTCTATACAGGTATAAAATTAAGCGACAAATATTAAGATATGTCGGGTTCCCTTGTCTTATTATATAACCTTAAATTGAGCTGCAAGTTGACAGTAACAATTTCAACATAATGTTAAAATGAAATCATGTAGGCACCTACAGAGTCCAAAAATTTATAATAAAACCTATTTTGTAACTTTACAAATATTAGCTTTAAAAATATGTATCACAAATTTATTTTTATATCTACCTTCTGAATATTTATCTGTACTAATATAATAAAACTGAAATTTGCTGTGCCGAATGCACTAATCTGTGAAACTACTGGTGCTATGCAAATAATTATTTTTTGTGGTGGATAGTCATTTATCAAGAGGCTTCGTATAATCCTATCCGTGAGCGCTAGCCATAAGTAATGCAGTTAGTTATGGCCTTATGTAATGTGTAACCACGGGCTATAAATAATGTTATGATTCCTTTAATGTTTTACTATTGGGATAACCTATTGACTACCAATTGAATTCATATTCAGCACATCGATTAGCTTATTTAAACTAAAAGCAAATCAGGAAATTTATACAATGGATCTATATCAGAGCTTCAACTTGAAAAGGGCAGTTATACCGTTCTTTACTAATAATTATATTAGTAGAACCACATAACAACAAAACTATTTTCTCTTTCTTGTGTAGATAAGCAAGTTTTACAGAAAGTTTCCGACATGGCCTAACGATTAATAAACAGACAAGAGCCCCAGCCAACGGCATAACATGACTATAAATAAGCACAGTAGCACTGCTATGTACAAAACGTGGATAAACATCAGTTACCTATAAGTTCTATTTGGGGTGTAACGTTCGTAATTTTGACTGTATAATGTTTATCTGGTAATCCTTACGGGGACAGTAGGTAATCGTGTAAGCACCATAATTTATAAAATTAGCATGTTTCGCTAAAACTCTAATCAAATCAGCTCTGGATAAATACCTCTGGTCAGTGCATCAACAACCCGCATCTGCAACCTCTGGTAGCACTCAGAGCAGAACAGCGTTCACGCCACAGCACACCCCGGTGCGTGCATCCCGTCGTAGTCGCTCTGTCGCTCTCGCTCGCACGTGGCCTCACGTGAAGTGTAGACGTGCTCGCCATAACTCCGACACACCGTGCGGTCTCCGATCAGGGTTGACTAGCGCCAAACACGGCTTCCAAGCGCTTGTCGCATCAGTCTTCAGGTTTCAGGTCATCATTGGTAATGGCGGCCAAGCCAAGAGACCCATCACTCTCGCGCCAACCGTAGATCCCGATGTCTCTTAGGGGGCGTTTATCCAACCGCTGCTGTCGGCGATACGCCAGGGTTATGGTGTCCAGACTCCATAATAAAAACACTCACGTAAAATTACTTGGTTTATTTTTAGACGATTTCTAGCACAGAATTGAATTAAAATGCGAACTACAGTCCTTTTTATAAACTAACCGTCATTACACTTAATGTAACGTTTAACAACTCCTTTTCAACATATAATTGAAATTACTGCACGATTAATTATAAACTAATCAAAAATCGACATTAATATTGTAATGAATTTTGCACAACACCAAATTATTTATTTTATACGAATTACAAATTTATTTTAATAGCCAAACGCTGCTTTACAACATTCGGTCAACAGATGGCGCTATCAACAGGATGTAAATATAATAGCATGTTATTTATTACCGAACCATAATAATAAGTGTCAGAATCATGTTATTTAATACTAATTGATTTTACTTTGAAAGTTTCTGGAGTTATCTTAATAATTAAGCGATAAATTAAATACCCAATCTTTATAAACAGTTAAGCAGCCAATACAGTGTCTAATATTGTAAAGTAGTGAAGTTCTCAGTTCTGTGTTCACAAATAGTTATTTAAATATCAATCTTAAATATTATTAACATTTTCGTAACAATATAATCATTATATATTAATTTGCGCCCATATATACCTATGATTATTAGTTTATTTATGCGGACAATGTAATCACCGTGCACAATATGACAATATGTATGTTGTGACAGTACTGAGCGGCACATGCGCAGACTCCATTATTACAGCGCATGCGTTCTTACTTCCAAGAGCAAAATTTGTGCCGTACTAACTTCTACCCTCCCTACAATCCCTCACAGTTTATTTTTTGCAACTTATGGTAGCCTATGTCCGTCTCTTTGGTCCAATATATCTCTATATTAAATTTCAATGACATCGGTTCAGCCGTTTTAGCGTGAAAACGGAACATACATACATACATACATAAACACTTTCGAATTTATAATATTAGTAGGGATATCGTCGTTGTGGAAAACTAAATAACTAACAAAAAAGAAACTGAGATAATCGCTTCTAAAATATTTTGAAGCTTAGAACTCAAATAAATAATAATTTTGCCTAATTTGACTGGACTATTAGCACTATTAGGATTAGAAAGATGATGTCTATGACCAAAATTTTAAATTATTTATTTAATTTTATTTACATATGATACATTCATATGTAAATAAAATTAAATAAATAATTTAAAATGTATAAATTTTACATCTGCTTTAGTAATTCAATTATATTTGAATTAATGATTTTTTGCATAAGTTAAAAACTACTTTTTTGGTAGGTATTTAGTTATTTATTCACGCAATTTAGTTACATATTTTTTTGCTGGCTGTTAGTGAATTAAAAGTCAAAACATGTTCCAACGAAAAGTAATTAAGTACGTTTAGTGACATTGCAAATAAGGGTGTTTCCGTTTTCAACCCATCTTTTCAACCCACGAATATTTTTTTCCGTTTTTAACCCAATTCTTATTCCGTTTTCTACCCGCAATAGAATTAATATATTTTGTTCCATTTTCTACCTAAAATTTATTCCGCTTTCAACCCACTACATTTTATCATTATTTTGTACAGGCAGAAAAAATATCGTTACTTGTATAATTTAGTGCAAAAGTACCTGTGGCGTCATTCGTTTGGCAATCTACTTGATTTTAGATTAAAAAGCACCTCAAAGCTTATTAATCGGTTAAAATATTGATTGTTGATTACGATTTGAGAAGACTTTGCTTTTTACTTACTATTATAAAACTGGCCTCTTTTTGTTCAAGCATCATGCAAATAACTAAGTAATAACTACTAAAGTGATTCTGAGCAATTTTGGCATACGGGTGGAATACACATTGTATAATGGAATATACTCGCGGGAAGGTGTTAGCTATGAAAAAGTACATTTAACTTATTTGTACTTTCTTCCAGGTCACGTAAAACATGCCTAAAAATTACTTAGGAAAACTAATAAAGTTGTTTATTCAAACGAAAAACTGCAAGATGCAATACGAGCAGTCCAAAGTGGAAGAATGTGTGCTTATACTGCGTCCAAGCATTATGATATCCCACGGTCAACCATCGTAAACCGTATTTTTAGTTAGTTTTAGTATAAATAATAAGTAATAAAATAATAGTAACTAATAAGTTCGCAAGTGATTAGCAAAGTGATTTCGGTAATACTTAAATTTAGACTGAATAAATGAATATTTTTTCATGTAAGTTTCATTGTTGATATAATTTATATTACAATTGTCACGTTATTCAATAGAGACACAGGTAAAAGTTGAATTTTTTGTTTACGACCCCTGACTCCCACGACTATTGTATGTTTCACTTACCCCAAATAAAGTTTTTTCAATTAATTTAAAAAATTGGATCTAATATCGAAGGACCAAGACTCATATTAGAGTGAAGCAATATGAGTTATCATTTGTGTATAGATCACTAATATTTTAATGATAATATGATATGTAACGACAGTATAAACAAACATACGATACGATCTTATACAAATGATTTGTATCGCTTCGCTATACAGCGCGAGACCAATCATTAGTCTATGGATACGATATTTACCTACTACAATGGGATAGGTAGGTATTGCGTAGTGAAATAATGACACCTCTGCTATAAATACATGCTATGCAGTCGAATGCTATAGACGTGCGTCCTTGTTCTGTGATGCGTCCTATGTATATGGAACTATTTACTGGCGATGAAACGGCTAAAGCAGGCGAAGGCTATAGCAATTGAGGCCATGAGAACCATAGTGGCCTAACTACATTTTTTACAATATTGAGTTTATGATCTTTTCCAGTTCAAATTGATCATTTTGATAGAACCAGAGTGGCCTAAAAGTGATACAACGAATATTCACTAGATGGCAACATAATCACTGTTACCGTTTTTAGTCCGCGATCTAAACTTGAAGTGCCATACTGGCCTAAATAAGATAGGCCACTATGGCTTAAGCCCTCTAAAACTTCACTGTCATGATGAAATTGGTTAGGCTACTTTTTGACAGTCTGTTCATGATAAACGTCATTATTCATACACTTCAGCTTGTTAATTCTTTGAGCTATTTCGATTTACTTGATTCTCTGTCGGATCACTTCATTACGAATTCAATCCTTCAGAGAAACTCCGAGCATAGCCCTCTCCATAGCTCGCTGACCGACCTTAAATTGGTGGACCAGTCGCACCGTTAGTGTCCACGTCTCGGCCCCGTAAGTCATAACGGGTAGGAGGCACTTGTTGAAGACCTTGGTCTTAAGGCTTTGCGGTAGGGGTGACGAAAAGACGTGACGGAGTTTCCTATATGGTGCCCAGCCCAGCCGTGTATCTTCTGCCAGCCTCCTTCTCGAAGTTGTTTCTACCCAAATGCACGGTTTGCCCCAGGTAGACGTACTCCTGAACAACTTCGAGAGGGACCCCATTTAGGATAATCGATGCCGGAGAGACATGTTCATTGAACATTATCTTGGTTTTGTCCAAGTTCATCCGAAGACCGATGCGACCAGAAGAATCAGCTAGGCTGCTCAGCATATACTGCAAGTCCTGCACGCTTACAGCCACGATGACGATATCGCCTGCAAATCTTAGGTGTGAGAGGTCCTTTCCAGTGCAGCGTCTTGAACATATTCTTCATTGTATTTATGTACAATTTGGGGGAAATAACATCCCCTTGTCTCACACCTCGATGCAGGTGGATAGGTTCAGACTGCCGATTCTATACTTGGACAGTCATAGTCGCGGCATCATACAGACCTCTCAGCACTTGGACATATCGCCAATCGACTTGGCACTGTTGCAAGGACTCCAGAACAGACCAGGTTTCAATGGAGTGAAAGGCCTTCTCATAGTACACAAACGTTAAACACAGGGACAGATTATACCCCTCTGTCTTCTGTGTCGTATCCTCCTAAAAAACCGGCCAGTTCGGGCGGCAGAAAGTCGTAAAGTCTACGCGCGAATCGGTTCGTAATGACCATTGAGAACAGCTTATAGTCGTGGCTCAAGAGCGAGATAGGTCAATAGTTCTACAAAGAAGTTTTGTCTCCCTTTTGGAAGAACAAAACGACAGTGCTCTTGCTATTCCCTTGGAGTTCTCTCCGAGAAGAGGACAAAATTAAATATGCGCTCCAACTAGGGTTGCCAGTTCGCCGGGATTTCCGGGATTGTCCCGGAATTAGGCGTGTTGTCCCGTGTCCAGTAATTTTACGTTGCTGTCCCGGAATTCGAAAATATTAGTTTTTTCACAAAGTTATGATACTCCGGTTGCAAAAGTCAAATCAATCATTTCCAAGTATTAAAAAAATCTCGAAAGTCCCGACCCGCATTATTATCTATGTATAAAAGATCTATTTCTAAGTTACTTTTTTAAACACTAGCCAAAGCAGGGGGGGGGGGTGTAATTGTCCCGGAAATGATACGGCCGTATCTGGAAACCCTAGCTCCAACGCATATTTGATTCTGTCCTCTGCAGCTCCAGCTGCACAAGTATATGTTTCCCACCTGCCTTTAGCAGCTCCGACGTAATTCCATCGTCCCCGGGGGCTTTCCCATTTTTGAGCTGCCTTAGGGCCACCACAATTACGTCCTAGCTGACATCTGGCAACTCTTCCGTGAAGTGGCGGGTTAAGGACGCGTTTACAAAATTAGTAGGTACAAAATCGCGTCACTACAGCGACACGGCGGCAACAGTACGTACTACGTACGGTAATTTGCGGAAATGTAGTTCAACTAAATAACTTTGAGACTTAGAATTTTTTGTGATATGTATCGGCCTGGCTGTGCAAATTACGTACAAATAAGTTTCTTATTTTTATATACCTAAATGGACATTATTACTTTATTTTCTCCATTATGTTGATTCAGGATATATTTCGGTATTTAGATATTATTTTGTTTCTTGCGTTGAAATCTGGTAAGATTATGTAGACTGATGGTATACCATCCCATTCAAGTGTTGCGACTGGAACTCATAAAAGAGTAGACCTAGTTATGTCAGGTTGGGGCTCATTTTATTTGTTTTAGTGAGACCCTACCACTGGTACTAGTGAAGTAACCTTCCAAGTTATTCGATGAGTCTTACTGGTACTCTTATGTGAGTAGAGCTAGGCATGCCGAGTTTGGGCTCATTTTAATTGTACATAAAAGACCCTACCACTGGAACTTATGAAGTAACCTTCCAGGGTTATTCGATGACTCTTGCTGGTTCTTATATGTGAGTAGAGCTAGGCATGCCGAGTTTGGGCTCATTTTGTTTGTACATAAGAGACTCAACCACTGCAACTTATGAAGTAACCTTCCAGGGTTATTCAATGACTCTTGCTGGTACTCATATGTGAGTAGAGCTAGGCATGCCGAGTTTGGGCTAATTTTGTTTATACATAAGAGACCCTACCACTGAAACTTATGAAGTAAACTTCCATGGTTATTAGATGACACTTGCTGGTACTCATATGTGAGTAGAGCTCGGCATGCCGAGTTTGGGCTCATTTTGTTTGTACATGAGATACCCTACCACTGAAACTTATGAAGTAACCTTCCAGGGTTATTCGATGACTTTTGCTGGTTCTTATATGTGAGTAGAGCTAGGCATGCCGAGTTTGGGCTCATTTTATTTGTACATAAGAGACCCAACCACTGAAACTTATGAAGTAACCTTCCAGGGTTATTCGATGACTATTGCTGGTTCTTATATGTGAGTAGAGCTCGGCATGCCGAGTTTGGGCTCATTTTGTTTGTACATAAGAGACCCAACCACTGAAACTTATGAAGTAACCTTCCAGGGTTATTCGATGACTCTTGCTGGTTTTCATATGTAAGTAGAGCTAGGCATGCCGAGTTTGGGCTCATTTTGTTTGTACATAAGTGACCCTACCACTGGAACTTATGAAGTAACCTTCCAGGGTTATTCGATGACTCTTGCTGGTACTCATATGGAAGTAAAGCTAGGCATGCCGAGTTTGGGCTCATTTTGTTTGTACATAAGAGACCCTACCACTGGAACTTATGAAGTAACCTTCCAGGGTTATTCGATCACTCTTGCTGGTACTCATATGTGAGTAGAGCTAGGCATACCGAGTTTGGGCTCATTTTGTATGAACATCAGAGACCCTACCACTGGAACATACCTAGCTCTACTCACATATGAGTACCACTAAGGTCTTCGAATAAACCTGACAAACCTGAAAGGTTACTTCATAAGTTCCAGGGGTAAGGTCTCTTATGTACAAACAAAATGAGCCCAAACTCGGCATGCCTAGCTCTACTCACATATGAGTACCAGCAAGAGTCATCGAATAACCCTGGAAGGTTACTTCATAAGTTCCAGTGGTAGGGTCACTTATGTACAAACAAAATGAACCCAAACTCGGCATGCCTAGCTCTACTGACATATGAGTACCAGTAAGAGTCATTGAATAACCCTGGAAGGTTACATCATAAAATGCAGTGGTAGGGTCTCTTATGTACAAACAAAATGAACCCAAACTCGGCATGCCTAGCTGTACTGACATATGAGTACCAGTAAGAGTCATTGAATAACCCTGGAAGGTTACTTCATAAAATGCAGTGGTAGGGTCTCTTATGTACAAACAAAATGAGCCCAAATTCGGCATGCCTAGCTCTACTCACACATGAGTACCAGCAAGAGTCATTGAATAACCCTGGAACGTTACTTCATAAGTTCCGGTGGTAGGGTCACTTATGTACAAACAAAATGAACCCAAACTCGGCATGCCTAGCTCTAATGACATATGAGTACCAGTAAGAGTCATTGAATAACCCTGGAAGGTTACATCATAAAATGCAGTGGTAGGGTTTCTTATGTACAAACAAAATGAGCCCAAACTCGGTATGCCTAGCTCTACTCACACATGAGTACCAGCAAGAGTCATTGAATGACCATGGAAGGTTACTTCATAAGTTCCAGTGGTAGGGTCTCTTATGTACAAACAAAATGAGCCCAAACTCGGCATGCCTAGCTCTACTCACACATGAGTACCAGCAAGAGTCATTGAATGACCATGGAAGGTTACTTCATAAGTTCCAGTGGTAGGGTCTCTTATGTACAAACAAAATGAGCCCAAACTCGGCATGCCTAGCTCTACTCACACATGAGTACCAGCAAGAGTCATTGAATAACCCTGGAAGGTTACCTCATAAGTTCCAGTGGTAGGGTCTCTTATGTACAAACAAAATGAGCCCAAACTCGGCATGCCTAGCTCTACTCACACATGAGTACCAGCAAGAGTCATTGAATATACCTGGAAGGTTACTTCATAAGTTCCAGTGGTAGGGTCTCTTATGTACAAACAAAATGAGCCCAAATTCGGCATGCCTAGCTCTACTCACACATGAGTACCAGCAAGAGTCATTGAATGACCATTGAAGTTTACTTCATAAGTTCCAGTGGTAGGGTCTCTTATGTACAAACAAAATGAGCCCAAACTCGGCATGCCTAGCTCTACTCACACATGAGTACCAGCAAGAGTCATTGAATATACCTGGAAGGTTACTTCATAAGTTCCAGTGGTAGGGTCTCTTATGTACAAACAAAATGAGCCCAAACTCGGCATGCCTAGCTCTACTCACACATGAGTACCAGCAAGAGTCATTGAATGACCATGGAAGGTTACTTCATAAGTTCCAGTGGTAGGGTCTCTTATGTACAAACAAAATGAGCCCAAACTCGGCATGCCTAGCTCTACTCACACATGAGTACCAGCAAGAGTCATTGAATAACCCTGGAAGGTTACCTCATAAGTTCCAGTGGTAGGGTCTCTTATGTACAAACAAAATGAGCCCAAACTCGGCATGCCTAGCTCTACTCACACATGAGTACCAGCAAGAGTCATTGAATAACCCTGGAAGGTTACTTCATAAGTTCCAGTGGTAGGGTCTCTTATGTACAAACAAAATGAGCCCAAACTCGGCATGCCTAACTCTACTCACATATGAGTACCAGCAAGAGTCATCGAATAACCCTGGAAGGTTACTTCATAAGTTCCAGTGGTAGGGTCACTTATGTACAAACAAAATGAACCCAAACTCGGCATGCCTAGCTGTACTGACATATGAGTACCAGTAAGAGTCATTGAATAACCCTGGAAGGTTACTTCATAAAATGCAGTGGTAGGGTCTCTTATGTACAAACAAAATGAGCCCAAACTCGGCATGCCTAGCTCTACTCACACATGAGTACCAGCAAGAGTCATTGAATAACCCTGGAAGGTTACTTCATAAGTTCCAGTGGTAGGGTCTCTTATGTACAAACAAAATAAGCCCAAACTCGGCATGCCTAGCTCTACTCACATATGAGTACCAGCACGACTCATAGAATAACCTTGGAAGGTTACTTCACTAGTACCAGTGATAGGGTCTCACCAAAACAAATAAAATGAGCCCCAACCTGGCATAACTAGGTCTACTCTTTTATGAGTTCCAGTCGCAACACTTGAACGGGATGGTATACCATCAGTCCAGATAATCTTACCAGATTTCAACGCAAGAAACAAAATAATATCTAAATACCGAAATATATCCTGACTCAACATAACGGAGAAAATAAAGTAATAATATTCTAGCTCGTCTCTGCTTGTACGTAATTCGCACAGAATACGAGAAGTATCAAATTGATTTTAGCGAATATTTTGTATTCGTATATTGCTTTTTTCGTCTTCGGGCTGCAGCGACAAGCGACATAGAATCCACTCCCGACGGCGCTCAAGCGCAGACTGAGATCTCATTGCAGAATTTGGATATATAAATCAAGAAAGTGGCTAAATAAAACGAACCTTATTGCCACATTTTAAGACACACGTATGCGAGCAAAATAGAAGAAAAATGTAAGATGATTTTTTGCTTTTTTTGAGTCAATTTACAATATTTTGAAAAAAAATAATCAAATTGTTTTTGAGTTGACTATATTTACTACCCTATTCTATCTTTGAAAATCTAAATAAATGTAAAAATAGAGAGAAAATTGTACCCAAAAATAGCAGTATATGCCTATTTTTGATTTAAGAGGCCGTTTCGAATCGATTTTACATTAATATTAATTAAATATTTTTTTTTTATTTTCAAATTGATTTATAGATAAAAAAGTAATCAATTTATCGTAATCATTAGTTTTATTAGTTATTACCTAAAATTGTCGTAAAATGTACCGGAAATATGTGGTTTTTTGATACAAGCGTAAACGCGTCCTGGGATACGCGGAAAAGGGACTTTACAGATTTGACTGGTATTAAGCTGGATCGTTAATACTCTGATGGAAAACCCATCAGCTGTGAGAAAAAAAGGACTTATTAAGATCTTTTGCCCTTTTTACCTCCAATGCATCACAGTAATATAGGTATGAAATGATCAAATAACATAGATGTTGAGGATGACAATGATAGTAGCTAAGAATACTTTTATTGTTAAGTGCACTTGCTGCTTATGTTGTTTTGTTTTATTGTTGAGCTGTTGTGTTTAATAAACAATTGGCCTAATAACCGCTTTATTCTTATCTATTTCTAAAAACCTACTGCCAAAGTGGCCTATCTGTGTATAAAATGTAGAAAATAGCAATAAAGCTATTTTGTCACTACTAAAATCATAAATTGGTACTTTAATAGGTCAAATAAAACAAAACAGTAATAAAAAGTATGTATTCTAAAGAGTGCTAGATGATTAAAAAAATACTGTTTTTATTTTCTATGGTACCGTAATATGGGGTGAATAGGGACAGATCGCGACTTCATGAATAGATTAAGACAGTTTTATACAGACATATTGCTGTACCGGCTTTGAAATGATTGAGTCTTCGTGGGATCTTTGTTATCGAATATAAAACTGTGCAATTAACATTGCGATTTATGCAAAAAGCATTAAAATATATGCCATCCCTATTCACCCGGAATTTGGGGTTAATAGGGATGAGAATAGGGTTAATAGAGAAATTCACTAGGGCTGGCACTAGTGTAATTAATCAATTTCTAAGTTTTGCCTACTTAACTCATGTGTAATGAAAAGGTAGCAAGAACCATAACGGTTAGTCGCAATAAGCATCTAACCATTAAATATATGTATATATTTTTATGGACTCACTCACGCCTGTATCCTCGAAAGGGTAGGCAGAGGTGTAACATTTAGTAACACTACATCCACATTTCGCCATAAATTTTTAGGTCCCACTCCCACGTAATAGAGGGCGAGCCTATTGCAGTTACCGGGCACATCACCCAGACTCAGTGCTGCTACTGAGAATTTGGAAAAACACAATAACACTTGCCCGATCCGGGAATCGAACTCGTGGCCTCCGAACAGCAGTCGCATACGCTATGCACTGGAGCCATGGTCGCGGCGGGACTGATGTCACTCACTTGATTGTCCTTGTGAAGCACGGGTACGCAAGCAATAAGCTACCATTACTAAGCTTGATTTTTATTGTTATCCTATACTACCTAAATATAATCTAGGTATTATACTTGCTTTGTGAAATAAAATTTTCTGAACAAAAACATCATAAAATAAACATAATTATTGCCTATTAAATCGTTTTAATTGTTCGTGACAGCCCTACAAGGCTGTTTCTATTCATACATAAGTCGTTCCTATTCAACTCATTCTCATCTCTTTTCACCGCTCCTTCGTTGTTATTGAAACCTGACACGTCCCCATTGACCCCAAAAAGAACAGATTTTTCATCACTTTCTAATTTATCAAAAAGTATTGAAATTAATCAACACAGCTGACTTAATTTTTTTGTAGATGATGGTGAAAACACTAAACAACTTATTTAAAACGTATTTGTCTGCTGAACCTTTGAAATAAATTTTAGAGCGCAAAGTTTCTGACACCGTAAATAATTGGCATCGCGGCAAGTTATTTTCAAATGGCTCATTTGAAGTATTGCAGCTAATGTCAGGCTCATAGAGATATTAAGAATAGAGTGGCAGAGAGGGGCCTATTCGTGTCCGCCGGTGGGAGAGAGAACGCAACATTAGAGGCCCCCTGCATCTCTCTCTAACAATACATGCACAACATCAACATTACGCAGTGGCGTGCTACCTGTAACTATTATTTAAATCAGTTTATTAGTAATCAATAGTTTAAAAGTTGTTTTTATTGATACACGAAGATAGTTTGAAGTGACAAAAATGTTTATATATTTTTAAACGATTGATTACTGATAAACTGATATAAATAATAGTTACAGGTAGCACGCCACTGCGTAATGTTGATGTTGTGCATATATTGTTAGAGAGAGATGCAGGGGGCCTTTAATCATAGTACAAACAGAATAGTAGGATAGCTTCATACAAATCGGCCGCCGCCGCCGCCGCGCTGGTGTGAATGTATGCGTGAGTCGCCGGGGCGGGCGGCGCGGCGGCGTGTACGTACGCACTTTTCACGCACACAATCTCACGAGCGCGGAACGCTCGGCGCGGATTCAGTACGGGATGCGCCGCGCGTCTGATCGCGCGCTTGCATGTAGGTACTACACTGCTCGCCCGCGACCATTGTTTATGTACATTCAGTTTTGTAATAAACGTTATTAATATTATACAATGTGTTAAGCGCCAGTAAATTAAACTTGTTACATTTTTCTCGCTATAAAGGGCATTTAGATAGTTATATAACGCTTAGCTAGTCAGCAGGTATTTGAAAAAAAATATATGCAAACTTAAATTCTGTAGTAAGTATTCAGCGCAATCACTTAAAAAAACGGCGAAATAGCGCGCGCCGACAAAGCCGGCGGCCGCGGCGCCGCGGTGTAAACACGTGACAACCCGTGCGTCATCGCAAGAGTAGGCAATTAACTCGCCGAGCGGCCTTAGCTAGCTTACTATTCTGTTTTTACTATGCTTTAATGTTGTGTTCTCTCTCGCACCGTCGGACACGACACAGTATTGAGTTAGGTACTGTTCTGCCACTCTATTATAATATCTCTATGGTCAGGCTTCATCAGTGTTGCCATAATAGCTCCCAAAGATCTACTATAAACTCACAAAAAAAGATGTAGGTACATGTTATAATAGATTGGTAGTAATATAGAGCGTCAAAAAATTTTCCTGGTTTTATCCCTATTCACCCCTTGATCCCTATTCACCCCATATTACGGTACCGTAAAACGGGGTGAATAGATAGGTCTTTAAACTTTGTTAACGATTTTCGTAATGTTGCAGAATTGATACTCATTTTTCTAAGCATATATTTATTGAGTCTTAGGCCAGACTATTGAAATATATTTGTTTTTGTTCGGATATGTCTGTAGTTATTAAAAAAATCAACAAAATATACGTGATTTCTGTTTACCTCCCATCAGGGGACAATAGACACACCTGAGGGGTGATTAGATAAATTTCGTAGGGTTGGCTCATTGTAGTTTCCTTCCCTGAATATTTTCAAGATAAAGGCAAGCAAACTCGAGGTTTCTTATAAAAACATATATAGTTTAAAATTATAATTTCTATACAAATTATATTATCAATAATAAAAATCAATCAAAAATAAACAAATTTAGAGTGTATCTGGAAAAGAAAACAAAAAAAGCCACTTGACTTTAAAATGTAATATCCATTGTATAAAATCAATAATGAATTATAATCAAATTTAATCAAAAACAATAATTATTAATAATATCTACTATCTCAACACATATTGGTTCTCAAGGAACATGAACTTCAAAATCGAAGAAAAACTGAATTGATTTGTTATATTTTTCTGCAAAAGAGGCTAATGAACACTTTGTAGTCGTTTGAAACTCTTCCTAAGCTTATTTAATTGTATAATGATCATATTTGCGATACTGCTTACCCCGTAGATCGGGATTATAGTTTCGAGGCAATATTGGCGCCTGATGAAATAAAATATAATTAAGAAAATTGAAAACGCTATAAGTACCTAACTAAAAGTGAAATTTGAAAGTAGATGACCACTATCAACGGTGCTTTAAACTTTGTGACCCTGACATAATCATGGCTAATCACCCCTCTTTCGTTACTAATCACCCCTTTCCTGTGTCTATTTACCATATTCGCGTGCCTATTAACCCCTCAGGCGTGTCTATTCACCCCCTTCGTGTATCTATTCACCTCGAAAAATTAAAGAAAACGAGGCTTACGAAATATGAACAATTTTATGTAATAATCCATATCATTATCTCAATAATTACAGCACAGTATATTTATAACTGCATTGACCGTAGCTTGAAGATAATTTTAAACTATTATGACCGAAATTCACCGAAACACCGAGGTTCAAAGTCACACGCACGTAACGACTTATTTTGTTGTCAACTTTGACTTTAAGTTTTGACGTATTTTGACCATGTGGCCACAAATAAAATTTTACGAGACTAAGAAAAATATTGCCAAAAAATTACTAAAGTTGCGGGTTTTTTACTGGGGTTGCCGAGTTTGCCATAAAAAACGTTTGAAATTAATCCAAGATTTTTTCTCTATTCCCCCCGCGAGTTCTATTCACCCCAAAGAGATTGGATAATATACATAGAGACCGTCCTAGTACTCCCAAATTGAACACAGTCAACTGACGTGTAAGATACAATTCAGACAATATTATGCCATTAAACTATATAACCCTAGTGAATTTTCTTTTATAACAGTTATATCATGATTTTGAATTTACCCGTGTAATATTTATATGGACTTTTCAAGTGTTGTAAAAAATCTTATCGATATGTCTATCCACCGTATATTTTTACCTCGTTATGTTTTAGATTCTATGTGCACGTGATAAAGATTTATAAAATAAATGGATTGCTGCAGTATCTCGTGGAGAAAATTGGGTGCCTAGAAAGCACCACAGAATTTGTTCCAAGCATTTTACTGCGGAATGTTTTTATAGTAATGACAGATGGCTCCTCCTTTCTAAACATAACAGTGTGAGTGTTTAAATAATTACTTGCTAATAATTAAACTATCAGCCACAGTAGTGAATTCCGAAGCTTGTTAGAATCCATCATATTACAAAAAAATTAATGCACCTATAGAAAAAATCTGATCATTCTCTACAAAGACAGTAATATTTAAAGGACAGTAATTTGAAGGTTTGATAAGAACTGTCTACTTTAATAGTCACGACTACTGAGTGGTTATGCATCAAAATAAGGGAATCTTCGTTTGAAAGAAATTTTGTTAAATATCATCTACCCAGAGACCAAAACTTGGTTGTTCTTGTTCGACTAGTGGACTAATAATGTGCCGATCCCAAGATAAATCGAAGGGCTAGTCTAGCCACAATTTTTTTCTCTCTAAATATTCTGTGTGTCACATGTATGATCGAAAATTGTCCGATCCCGCACATACATTTTTTACACATAGATTTGTATTACCTACACTATGTAATGAGAAAATGTCAATAAAAAGTGATTATTCTTAATAACAAACTTTTGGGGACTATTGAAGATTTTCACTAAATTATTTATTTTAAGGGTGCATATGGTTCCCACCAAGAACTTAGGGTCCCAAGCCAACCTCACCTGCAAGTGGTGCACCTGCCGATTAACGGACGAGGCTCTGGCAAACAAAATATCCCGATAAGCGGCAATAGGCTCGCCACCTATTACGTGGGATCAAAACACTGGCGAAAAGTGGGCGTCTAATATGCCTCTGCCTACCCCTTCGGGGAAACAGGCGTGAGTCTATGTATGTATGTATTTATTTTAACTTTAATTTTATGTGTTTTGATACAATAATCCATGTCGACCATGCCTTTTCTTATAATGTGTCAAGTTGGGTAATATATGACATTTACAGTTATCATGATGCCTGAGCATGCGTTTTGCCTTATTCTTAATTGTTTACTTTCCCTAGCAAAAATGTGTTATTTGGCCAAATTACACATTTTCTAAATATTCTGTGTGTCACATGTATGATCAAAAAGTGTGCGATCCCGCACATACATTTTTTACACATAGATTTGTATTACATAGTGTATATGTAAATGAGAAAATTTCAATAAAGTGATTATTGTTAATAACAAACCTTTGGGCACTATTCAAGGTTTTGTCTGATTTATCTATTTTAAGTTAATTTTTATGTTTTTTGCTTGATAAAATCCATGTCGATTATGTCCTATCCTTGTAAAGAATTAATTTGGATATGCCATTCTCAGTTATCATAATGCTTAAGCTATGAGTTTTTCTTTTTTCTTAATTATTTGCTTTCTCTAATAAAAATATGTTATTTGGGGGTGATGATTAATTTATTTAATATTTATTAATCCCACTTACAGCTATTATTACAGCTGAAAAACTAACTATAAATAAGTATAAATAAAAATTAATGCCGAGGGTGTCGTATGAGGCGACTAAGAGAAACACAAGAGAAGGAAATCTCGAAATAAACCCTATACGGATACGTCTGGCTAGTGTGGTATAATAGTAGGCCAAACCTCCACAACGGAAGGTTTAAGACCAGCAGTGGACTGGAAAAGGCTGTTGATGCGTAAAGAAAAATACCATGAAAATTAGAAAATAACGCCTGTTCTACTGAGTACCCATTTGAAACAAAAATATATAAGATCAGTTTAAAAATGCAAGTTTGTGTAATCTTAATATATAAAATCCTTGCGTTACTGACTGACTGACAGACAAGCTACAGCCAAAACTATTATGCGCAGGAAGCTGAAATTTGGCATGTAGGTTCCTTGGGGACCGTAGGGGTACACTAAGGAGGGACTTCCCGAAATACCCACGGGATCGGTCAAAACAGATAAATTAAAAAAAAATGTGCAGGCGTAGCTGCTGGCGTCCTCTAGTAATTATATAAATACTATCCATTAACTAGCGTTCTGACTGCTGTGGACACAAACTTACGGGATGTATAACATGTACATACTTACTTTTACAAGTCTGTTTGATTTTGAACCTATATTGAAACTTTGATCGATATCGATAGCGGATTTGCTCAATCACTAAAAAATTAAAAAGTTACGAAATTTGTGTTCAAATAATCTTTAGCCCTAGCTGACAAACATAGTGCCATCTTCTGCTGGCAACTCTAATTTGTCATATGAGTGAAGAGTGTAGCTTTATTCAATTTGTTCATAAAAATATCGTTCATTCCATGCTTTATTCTTCCATGATTCACCCCGTTTTACGGTACTCAAAAAGTTTACCTATTGAATTAGGCCACTATGGTTCTCATGGCCTCAATTGTGACTTTATGTACCTATGTACTTAGTCTTTTTTACCAGTGACGGTGCGTCTTTATCATTCCATACAAAAATTAAGTGTCAAAGTAGGTTTGCGAAATATGGTCGAGTGTCCGCGAACGTGTTAATTTGTTTTCATAAAATTGCTCTTGGCCAACTTGTGTCTGTTTATCCGGGGTATCTCTGGAATGGCAGAACTGGGAATGCACACAGTGCACACTCAATATCTTTGAGTGCGCATTCCCATTCCAGAGATACCCCAAGGCTACCTACCAATTTAAGGGCGGCGCCGACTGACGGCACGGCATGGCACGGCGCGGAACGGCGTGGCACGGCATGTTTCGGCAGCCCGAACGAATTCAACCTAGGTACTGATTACCTACGTCGTGGCACACTGCAGCACGCCGTGGCATACCGCGGCGTGCTGCAGTGTGCCACGCAGCGTCCCGAAGTATGCCGCGACGTGCCCACGGCAGGCCGCGGTACGATTGTATCGAAATTAATTAAACTCCTAGAAATAAGGATAAAAATGATTTGATCAGTAATAAAATCCTTTGCCATGCCGCGACGTCAGTGCGCGCCGGCCATTAGGCTGTAATTTGCCCTGGCAGGTAGCGTTGTTGCCGTGATACCGAAGATAACACGGTCGAAACCGCAGACAACAGCTAGTTGTTAATAACATGATTGGCAATATGGTGCTAAAAATAAAAGAATTAAATATTTTTTTATGTTTATTTCTACATTACACTCGTTACTTCGCCCTCTTGGATTTGATCTTTCTTAAGTAGAACTCCAACTCCTTGCCCTCCAGGATGTAGCCATCGGCACGGCCGCACTGACCGGGTCGACTCGCTACACACGCTGCAAATTACAGTAACTTATTATTCTCTTACACCAGAGATAATAATGAAGTTTATGGTCAAAGTCAAATCAGAGTAACTATGACAAAGTGGATCATACAACTGCTGAACTGTTCCCAAAACGGTACCAATCCATACTGCAGTTTCAAAACTTCTCGATTTCATCACGGGAAATAAATCTAACACTGGAGGATTTGCACATTTGAGAGGTAATATTACACAAAGATTTCGCCTTCTGAATTATTAGGTCCCATGTAATAGGTGTTACAGGGCACAGACTCTATTGCTACTACTGAGAGTGGACCATTGAGGCAGTCTTTTTTCACATTTACCTCTATATTATAGAAAATTCAACAAGGAAACTTAGGCATTAATATGTGCTTAGGGGTAATTACAACAACTGGAAACTTACCCAACAGACGTCCAGTATGGAATTGCTCTTCAATGGGTCCCTCAACCTTAGAAGTACGCTGCCTCGCTACATACTTCTTGGCTGTCTTCTGGCTGCGTTTCTTATTAATGATGGCATCTTCAGCCTCTGTCTGTGTAAATAAAACAAAACATCAAGTATAAGGCATTTCAAGTGATACTTTTTGATAACATAGCTAGAATGATGATTCTCAGGTCTTGCAATAATCATTATTATGAAATAAATCATCTGACACGCAACTATCATCATAATTAAGTACAGTAGGTGCTTGGTAATCCGGCGCTCGCCAATCCGGCACACTCAGTAGTCTGGCACTCAGCAACTCGGATAACCCACTTGATAATCCGGCATTTTATACAGCCAAATGACGGATTACAGAGCCATCTAGTCCCTTATATAACATTTATTTTACATTTTATGTATAAAGCTTTTACTTTCCATATAAATTCGATAATCCAGCATCGGCGAAAAAATATGCCTGCCCAATTACCAAGCACGTACTGTATATGATTACTATATGAAAATGAAGTTAATGCTCCAAAAGGATAACAAAATTATGACATTTATATTCCCTAAGTTCAAAAGGTAACAGAAAATTGAACATGTGTGCAATTTTGTGGCATTTGCTTTGTTTATTCTGCTCATTCAAGATTGAATGCTCGAAATCAATGCATGACTGGAAAATCTGTGGAGTATGACCAATGAAAAGCACTATTTTACTAGTATTCATGAAATTTTCCAGCTTGTGTGGCATTGAATGAAATGTCATCACCCATAATAGAAGCTTTATTTTTTTATGGTTTAGGTTTTCAGTACCTATTTCTATAGAATTGATTTAGATTATCAGGTTTGGCTTTCAATCAAAATAACTACAATAAGTATTATTATTCCAATACATAACACTGTTTGTTCCTTATGTTGTATAGATTATTTGAGAAACTTTCTTACAGGTAATTTGAAAATATCCCTTCGTGTGGCGTATTCCCGCTCCGGGAAAATTAGACAATTAGATTATCTGGCATCCGCCATTTTTGAAATTAACCAGTATCTGGCACACTCCCGCTCCGGGAGAGCAAATTATTTGGCGCATGTGGCACCGTCCCGCTCCGGGAGATTCGCTAAGTGTTTTTAAAAACGTGGATTTAGGCGCCTAATATGCATTTCGCACTGCTTTAACATATACTGACGAAAAAAGATATAAATACAGTCCAACAGAAACTCAACAAGGCATATAATTCCATGAATGTTTATTGTTCCTGCAGTGTTCCGTGTGCTAGTGTTTGTTTACAACGAACGTCCGCGTATTTTATGAATTTTAAGTATATTTTGTTGTGTTTCGGCCAAAATTTCATTAGGAAAGGATGGGTGGGTAAGTAATATACTTCATATAAGTAATTTTCTGTGTGGGTTCAAGGCTTTTTAACAAAAAAATGCTTATTTCGTGAACCACTCCCGCTTTGCAATCGTGTTAGTCCCGCCAAAAAAGCTATTTCTTTTTGGCTATTTAAAATACTTTTGTCATGGGGTCTCATTCCTTAGAACGTTTTCCGTCATTCTTAACTCTCTCAACAGATGGCTGTACTAGTATCGATTGTTATTGATGAATTTCATGCATAAATGATAAATAAGAAAATAAAGTTCTAAAATATGGTATTTATTAATTAAAAAATCCCTTTATTACGATTAAATAAAAAAATGAAACATTTAATTGAATATGAATATTTTTGAAAAATATGATGTGCACTTCGTTGCTCTGGTGGCCAAAATACGTACTAGCTTGTAGTAAAACGTTACAATGAGTTAACTTTCACTCGGCATTCATAGATGGCGCTTTTACGTATGTATATATTTATTTGTATTTAATTTGGTATTAATCTGTAGATGGTAAAATAAATAAATATTTATTAAATAAACATCAAATATTTGAAAAAGTAAGATATTATGTTAACCAATGAACGGCCATGAGCATTTATTTTAAAAAGTACCTGTATAGGTACCTACCTAGTCGAGAGATTGCGTTTTGTTTTTACATTTAAGTACCTACGTAAAAGTAGTGTAATTTAAATTTTATACATAATAAAAACTTACTGTGTTTGTAGTAGTATTATATAATAAATTTTCATAAATTATGTTAATCAATATGCGTCTTACATTTATAGGTACCTACCTATATAATATAATAGTCTGTTCAAGATACGAAAAAATAAAATGTAAACAAACCATAAAATGGTTCTTTTAATGTCGCCTTCGCAACAAAAGTAGATTTAAGTTAAATACTCCAAGCGAAAGATGCAGTTAGTTTTATAAAAATACGCCTGTCCCTTCAATTCATAAATGATACTGTATATTTTTTACCTTTTATTTTTTTCGTAGGTATCTTGAACAGACAATAGCAACTAATAAACAGTTGATGTTGAGTATGTTGTAAATCAAGCTAATGAAAAAAACAAAACGCATTTTTAAACTTTGATAGCCGACTTCTTTAGAAGTCTAGAACTCATTCGCTTGGTTCCCGATAGGTATAGTATTAAATTTCATAATATCAAGTCATGACTTCATGAGTCGCACAATTGCAAAATCGCGTACCTAGTACACCAAGTGCGTCTCTATAAAAATACCAGGGTCGAAAACCAGGTATCAATATACTTGCAAGTTTTTGGGCACTAGAGTATAGAAAACTTCGTGTGACGCCCTGGTAATGCAAGTTTGTATTGAAAAATAAACCTTATCTTAATATGAGTACCTAAGGATGTTTATCGAAAAATTTGGTAACGGACTTTTTTAAATACTGTCATGGAAATTTATTCCTTACTACCATATATTTAAGGAACTTTGTCGCGCAAAACCTTGCAATTTTTATATTCCTGAGTACTCAAAATACTTTCAAGTATTTTAGTGTTTTATTTTATTTATTTATTTTAAGGAAACTCAACAGCTTTTAGACAAATACATTACAAGTTGCCTTACACTAACTCTAAGCCAATTACAGAGCTCCACGACATTTCAATAGGATGTAGAAAGTTGTGTTTTTAATGCTACATTATAATAACAAAGTTAAAAAAAGCTAAAGTTTTGTGCGATAAAGTTCCGTAAATGTATGGCAGTAAGGAATATTATTTCATAAAAGTATCTGTAGGGTAAATACGCCATACGTCGGCCCCTCCCCAAACTTCGGCCGTCTGCACATTTTCGGCTTGCGTCCATTTAAAACGTATTGAAGTTACAAATTTGCCACTCGAATTACAATCTTAGTTCATAATCTATATGTACAACCGTTACTTTCCGATTACGTTACACACTCTTCGGACACTGAGCGTCAGTAGCGATTGCGCCGTCAAAGCGTCAATTTCATATTTAAAGTACCTTACTTGCTGTGAATACCCACACTTCGGGGATTGATATTAGAACGGTCAGACATTCCTTTTTTATTGTTTTAAGCATTATTATTAGTATTTACTATATTTTGAGATAGATTTTTCAATGTTTAACGTATTGTTTTAAGGGAAAATAGGAGGCCGCCAATAGAATACCAATTTTGAATTAAAACCGGATTCTCGGCCGTGGCCGACTAAAAGTAAATGCAGTCTGTTTTATAATTTCCAATTGTACTAATTCCATTGCCTTAATAAGAGAATTTGCAACGCATATAGGCAAATAAATCTATTTTACGTTTAATCGCCAAATACCGGCCGGGGTGATATTAGTTGAATCTCGAGAAATAATGTACACAAAATAGAGGCTGGCTTTAGAAACATTAAAGATCGTAATGTCGACCAGCCTCGAATTCGAGCCCAACTATACAGGCTGATTACTTTTCTTTTTTTCTCTAAATTAAATATTTATTATACGTTTATTTATTTATAATATAAAGAGTTAAGTTTAAATGTAGGAGTTGATATTATTGAAAACATTTATATTAGCATATTATGGTATGGAAATATAAGATATAAATTGCTCTTTGGAACTTGCTACCTTAACCCATGTTAATTACGTAACTTAAAAATATAAATATATTCAATAATTATACTCTGGGCCAAAAATGGTATGAATTATTTTTGAAAAGATATCCAGAACTAATTATAATTATTTTGATGTTTACTTTGTTATAAATTGTAATACTTACCTAACGTTATTTAAGTGCAAATAAAAAAATACTTTACCTACTATTAAACAAATACGATTAATAACGTATACTTAGTGAGACTCCTGCCAAAATAAATCATATTAATAATATTTATCCATCTTAATTTAAAACAGCCTATACCCGGCCGATATTTGGGAAAAAGGCGACCGACGCATATAAACCTTAGTACTTTTTCCTTGTAGTAGAAATGTCAACCTTATGCCCATAAACATGAAATAGATTTATCAAAATATCCAAAACCGCATCGGAAGCTATCCTTTCGTTGCAAATTGATGGTGCCAGACCGATTCCAAAACAGAAAAACCGTAAGGATCCCGACATTTAGCGTATTTACCCTACTACGTTACGGTCGGTAATACCATAGTAAAAACAGAATAGTAGGATAGCTTCATACAAATCGGCCGCCGCGCCGCCGCGCTGGTTTGAATGTATGCGTGAGTCGCCGGGGCGCCGTGTACGCACGCACTTTTCACGCACACAATCTCACGAGCGCGGCAAGCTCGGCGAAGGGATGCGCCGCGCGTCTGATCGCGCGCATTCATGTAGGTACTACACTACTACACTGCTCGCCCGCTCGAATTGTTTATGTACATTCAGTTTTGTAATAAACGTTATTAATATTATACATTGTGTTAAACGACAGTAAATTAAACTTGTTACATTTTTCTCGCTATAAAGGGCATTTAGATAGTTATATAACGCTTAGCTACTCAGTAGGTATTTGAAAAAAAATATATGCAACCTTAAATTCTGTAGTATTCAGCGCAATCACTTAAATAAAACGGCGAAAAAGCGCGCGCGCCGACAAAGCCGGCGCCGCGTTGTAAACACGTGACAACCCGTGCGTCAACGCAAGAGTAGGCAATTAACTCGCCGAGCGGCCTTAGCTAGCTTACTATTCTGTTTTTACTATGGTAATACGCGAAACATGTTCGCGTACGTTCAAGTAAAAAATACTTTGAAAGTGTTGCAAATATTTTAGTGTTTTGCGCGACAAAGTTCCGTAAATGTATGGCGGTAAGGAATAATATCCCATGAAAGTAAAAGTACTCCGTTACGATCGTGGATCGGCAAAACGCGAGACGCGATCGCGTACGTTTAATTCAAGTAAGAAATACTTTGAAAGTGTTGCAAGTATTTAAAAAAATCGTTACAATCAGCTTCAAAATTACGAATCCTACAAAATAAATGATTTTATAATAGTTAAATTTAGTTTTTTATCTAATTCTGTTTATCCACTTTAATGGAGGAATAAAAAACGACCTAGGGTCATTTCACCTGTTCGCGTCCATCCCCCTATTCGCGTCCATTTTGCGGACCTCCCTTTAAAAATGCTCGTAAATAAGTATACTAACACACTAATAAAATGAAAAGTCAGTATCGCCAATACCTCTACGTATAAGAGACACGCACAAATAGACAAAAGTTCCGTGCGCCCAGCTTATCCTGTTTAAAAAAGTTAGTTAATCTCGGTTGTTCAACAAAAGAGTGCAGATGCGCGGGATATAAATAAAAAAATAGTGTGCAGCGGCGTGTTTGACGGTTATTATTTTATTGTTTTATGTGAATTTTAGGATACATAGCTGTTTCTAGACATTAATAATGAAAAGACGAATAGTATGAATTATGAATTAGCTTGTTTTTTTTATAGTTAACAATTAAAATAAGGTGGACGCGAATTAGAACACCGAATTTATAAAACTTCCACTTTGCGTCCACAATGGACGCGAACTCATCTATTTATGATTTCTTTAGTTGTTTATTTTTATGTGATTTAAATATGAGAGTGATGTGTAGTTTAGGAGTTCCTGTGACCACCTTCCGGCTTCATCATCAGACCAAGGCAACCTCACAAGGTCATAGGTTTTGTCAAGTCTTGTCAAACGAGCCCAAACACGACTAGTTTATCATGTGTAGTTTAGGAGTTCCTGTGACCACCTTCCGGCTTCATCATCAGACTAAGGCAACCTCACAAGGTGATAGGTTTTGTCAAGTCTTGTCAAACGAGCCCAAACACGACTAGTTTATCATGTGTAGTTTAGGAGTTCCTGTGACCACCTTCCGGCTTCATCATCAGACCAAGGCAACCTCACAAGGTCATAGGTTTTGTCAAGTCAATTCAAACGAGCCCAAACACGAGTAGTTTATCATGTGTAGTTTAGGAGTTTCTGTGACCATCTTCCCGGCTTCATCATCAGACCAAGGTGCATTCACAAGGTCATTCATCACTGCACCATTTCAATGTTACCGTCACGGTAAAAATATCTAACAGTAGGGTAACACCACCTAATACCGGCCCCTGCCTTGTATCGGCCTTTTACGTGCTTTCCACAATAATTACAAACACAACAACTATATGAGCCGAATTTTTGCACAAAATTATACCTTATTTCATTAACTAAGGTTTCACACAATATGGCCGCTGCCATACGTCACTGGAACGCTCAGTGTCAAATTGTTCTTAGACCCGTACGCGCGTGTTGAATTTGGTGATATTTCGTGCTCGGGTTCACGGAATCAGCTGTACGCAGAGGTAAGATTTATACCTATGCTTTGCGATATTCTTTATTGATAAATGTTTATATTATTAATTTATTAAGTAAACTAACATTTAAGATAGGAATATTATTGTTTTCTTATTTATTTCGCAACATATTGGTCTGGCCGAGGTTAGGGTTTCAATATAAGGCCAAATTCCAATTTCGGCCAAGCGGCCGATAAAAGGTAGGTAATTTAAATCAATCACTGCCTAACTTCGGCCGTCTCATTTTAAAATCTACCTTTTTAAATAAAAGGCACAACTTACACCAATTTCCGGCCACGGTAGCCGATTTAAAAAGTATGCGAACTTAAGACCGGCCAAATATTTGTATTTTAACAAAATCTGCGGCGTGAAGCTTTTTCATCAGATTTAAATCGTCAATGATATACTAATTGTCGTAATCTACATAATTTACTTATATTTGACTATTTTTAGGTGCAAAATATGCTCAAACCATACCAGCCCCAAAATCAGAACTTTATAATAATGACAAGGAATCCTTACGTAAGAAACGGATCAATTATGACAGAAATAAAATTAAAGCCGCAATACATGCTGTGAAGCATGAAAACATGGGCATTAGAGAGGCAAGCCGGGTATTTAAAATACCAAGGACTACTCTTCAAGATCGACTACATGGAATGATTGACGAAGAAAGCATTAGAATCGGGAGAGAAACAGTTCTCAATGAAAATGAGGAGGATGTTTTAGTCCAATGGCTGATACAACTAGCAAAGTGTGTTTTTCCTAGAAAACGGAGTGATTTGATCAATACCGTTGCTAATATAGTTAAAGAAGATGGTAGACCAAACTCTTTTAAAGATGGACGTCCTGGAAGTAAGTGGTACAACTTATTTATGAGGAGACACCCAATCCATAGCGAAAGAACCACTGAAGTTATAAGTCAAGCTAGAACAATAGTTTCAGAAGAATACATTAAGAGCTGGTTTGGCGGATTAACATCATTCTTAAAAGAGACAGGAAACGAGGATATTTTACACGATCCTCGTAGAATTCTCAATGGTGATGAGACCAGTTTTAGTATTTGCCCCAAATCGGGAAACGTTATAGGGCCAAAGGGTTGGAAAATCATTTATGAAATAACAAAAGGAAACTATTACAGTTTTGTTGGTTATTACTGCTTCCGGTGAATCCATACCTCCTATGATAGTTTTCCCCTACATTCGGAGATCACCAAAAGAAATTGTTAATAGTGCTCCATCAACTTGGTTCATTAGAATATCTGAAAGTGAGTGGATGAGAAGTGGATTGTTTTTTGAATATACCTATAGCCAATAGTGTTTTGAAATGGGTCACAGATAATAATATTCCAAAGCCAATTTTACTACTAGTAGATGGTCATAAATCAAACCTAACTAAAAACTTGAGTATTTTTGTCTTGAGTATCTTCAAATTTAATTTAATTTTAGAAGCTTTGTATTTTTCCTATGATCATGATAGCTATATATAATAAATAAATAGTTGAGGTAAATAAAAGTTTCAATGTTATGGAGGATTCAAATAAATAATTTTGTTATTTTGAATTAACAGCTCTGCTGACAGTTTTATTTGTTAATATATCTGCTTCCTACCTTGTAACTCCATACAAACGCTCGAAACTCGAGTTATACCTACGCGCCTCGAGCAAAGGACCCATTAGCCTGTGCGGACTGTGCCTAAAGTACCCACAGCCGCGATCGTGCCGCAGCTCGCATACGGCGCGTCTGTAGGTATATAACTCACCAAGATGGCCGAGTTACAATACTGTTAGATTATATTACCGTGTACCGTAACATAGCCACCAAACTTACGTATTGTATGTCAAATATCAGCTTTATGGAACAGTGTACAAAGTGCATTCCAAATTTTGACCGGAAAGACACGAAGTCATAAAAATATCGCTAGATGTTTTAACGCCACCGGTACATACGTGAAATAGGTACCTACTAGATCGGTTGATCGTGTTATAACCTTGAAATGAGGCACACTTGGGTGACAAGGTGAAATATTATAATATTTCTACATTTTAGACAGAATGCCTTTTTATTATAGCGCCATCTCTTCTTTTTAATTTAAAATAACATTGCTTACAAAATGAGACGTAAGATGTCGCTACCATCGACTCCCATTTTTTCGTCGCTAGCGCCATCTGTTGTATTATTTACGGTATTAACAAGTACTTATAAAAATAAAGGTCTAATATTAAGGATCTAACGTGGCCAATTTTTATGGACGACTTGCGGCATCTGTACTGTAAAGTATTATATTTATCTATGCTTTTGTGTAAAAGATTGTGAAAAACTAATTATTGTATAACTGTTAACATATTTCTTACTTTAGATTCATCCAAGTAAATCAATATTTAGCGAAATTTGTGATAAAATTACTGCCGGCATTGTGACCTCCCGGAGCGGGACAAATGCCAGACAGACACTTTGTTCACTGCTACATTAGTGTGGATTATTTCGGAGCATTTTATATTGCCATTATTACTGAAAATTAACATAAGATAACGTAAAAATTAACTAAAAATCATCTATATTGCTTTAAATGATGTCTGAATGTCCCGGAGCGTTACAAATGTCGGTCTGGCATTTGTCCCGCTCCGGGACAAATCACACACGTTTTATTTATAAATTCTCAAATATTTTTGTTTGCTAACACGTTTTAATTTTGTAACGTAACTTTAGTATAATAAATCTAGTTTTATAAAATGTTATTAGTATTCAAAAAAGATAATCTGAAATTGTTTTACAGGTCATTAATTATGAGTACCTATTTAGAGTCGTTTTTCGAGAGGTTTATGTTTATGTCTCAAGCTGCCAAATTAATTACTTTACGAATGTAATTTTTTTAATAGGCTTACTATATGAACTGAACTTACGAATAAACAAAAAACATGAGCCACTTGAGCCACATCTCTCTCAGAACAAATCTTGAAACATGAGACACTTCATAACACCGGCGGGACGGCGCCTGATAAGGCCTACATATATTAATGTTCCTACTGCTAAAAAAATGTATGGAGTAAAGTGATTTTATGACTGTATGTTTTAAATTATGGTATAGTTTTGTAAATAAAACACAAATATTGACGAGAAAAAGTATAATTTATGAATGATGGTAGATTATGTATCGAAAAATGGAAAAAATGCCATGACCCTATCTTTACGTTACGATATTGTTTTAATTTCACACTTTATACATATTTACCGTATGCAATATGATAGTGTACTTAATCAAAAATCTGTAATGCTATATTTTATTACACATGTAATACAGAAAAGCAGTAAAATTTAAGTTTTTCTAAACATCGAAGACTAGTTTAAATTGTCATTCCTAGGCTATGCCAGATGTGGTATAGTTTGCAAAATGGCTTCCACCATATTTACTATTTTATTATCTCTCCCGGAGCGGGAGCGCGCCAGATCTGCGTAAATGATCAAAATGGCGGCGCCTGACGAAGGGATATAAGAGCCAGGATGCAAAGCAGATGCACAGAACAGTTGCGAGACAATAGATTTTCTATTGTATCTGTCGTGTATGTTGCATTTGAGCACAAAATAACATCACACTAAGTATAAATAAATAGTTACTTACCAATTTAGCTCCCTTCTTCCTACCAAGGGGCAGCAGGTAGTGAGACTCATACCACTGCCTGAAAGGTGTAGCATCCACCACAACAATAGCATTCTTCACTAAGGTCTTGGTACGCACCAACTCATTGTTAGATGCATTGTACACCACATCAATGATACGGGTCTTGCGTGTTGAGCCTGAAAAGTAGCAATATTTAACTTTTACAATAAAGCTCATTTTGAACAAAGGCATGAACCTAGTCCAACTCGAGACATTAATATACTAGATTTAACATCACTATTTCCCTCTAAGATTTCATTGGAGATTTTTGGAATCTGCCACTATACCTTACCACTGATTTTGAACAAATAGGCGCAGGGTTATGCTTTGCTAAATTGTGATGCAGAATGACATGTGCATATCACTCTCAGATGAAGTAAATCTGAGATATCACTTGAGACATTTGTTGTGACATTTTAGACTGAGTAACAAAACTAAGTACTCACATTCTGAGCCCCATGAAAAATTGCCTGTGTCGAGACGCAGGGCACGATACTTGGTGTTGCCACCGCGAGAGCGCACCAAGTGTATGCGCTGTGCGCCAAGCTGAAAACCACAATGTATCATGTAAATAACATCTACAAATTATAACCTAACCTAAATATAGAATCAATTTTTTTATAGCCAAAAGGTACCGCCTAACTCTATCCAATATGTTCTAGCAATCAGCAAATAAAGTAAATTATATTAAATACAGTACCATGTGTCAAGTAATATGTGATTAGATGTATTCACATAGGTTATGTTTCCAAATGCTCACCTTAGTGTTGGCAGCCGGGCGACCTAACTCATACTTCCTCTTCTTACGGATGGGCGCGCGTTTGCCACCCGTAGCCCGCCGTTTATGCCAGTGATCACGACTGATACCTGAATTACAGAAAGATCATTTCTCTTACAACACTTCACCGACAACCCATACTACATTTGACAACAATCTTACGTTTTCACGATAATAAACACAAAATACAGACAAAACTTAATTCACTGATCATTTCATAAACGAAGAAGAAATAAGATTAATACGATGAAACTATGATAACTTAGATATTTTTCGATATACACGAATAACACAGAAAACTGAAGTTACTCACCCATCTTGGCTGGGTCAGAAAAGAAAAGGTTTGTTTGACAGACGGAACTTCTATACCTCTACTACTCTGTAGTTTATGGTTATGGATGATAGTCTTTGTACGATCTTGAGAAAATCCCTCTCAAACAGGTTTTTTAGTACACTCCGATATTATATTACAAAGACGCAAGAAATTATGTTTTCGTCGAAAGTTCTTATAGTAAATTGTTACCAAGAAATATTCTTTCGAAGACATTAAATTTTTCTTTTGACTCTGAATACAAAAGGACCGCGTCAAGAAGGCGCCCCTTTTAATTAGGACAAATTTCACTTAAAGCAAAATTTTAGCTTAGATATTAAAACAAAACATAATTATAATACTATAGCTAGAAGTTTACTTATATTATTCCACGAAAAACACCAGATACACAGTTCGCGGACGTTCAGTTCAGTCACAATGAAAAACAAATGCAAGTTCAGCAAACGGTAATGTCACTTATTTGAATAAGGAATTTAACTTTTTATAAGAATATTTTTAATTACGAACTTTTTGGTTGAATTTATGAAAACTCATTGTTATGCTCAATCTTCAACCTTGAAAAGGTATCTATAGACGACGAGCCCTACAGTCTAATGCTACTGCTACAGCTGCGATAGCGTAGTGCGTTTAATTTAGCCGCTGCGTAAAAGCATTAACACACGCTCGAATTTGGTCCGGCGGACCAAATCCGCCTACTAAATTCGTTCTCGCTACAGACGACCGAATCGGACAGTTGCTTCACGTACGCCTTCAAGTACATACGGTTGTCATCATGTCGTTGGACAGAAAATGATGGTGTTAAGGCGCACGCAAACTGTTCGGACGCGACTTAAGGCCCGCACAAACTATCTGTCGCGACTTACTGTCGCGACTTACGGTCGCGACAGAAGGGTATCTGGACAAGGAAAATCCATTCAAGTGTGCACACTATCGGACGTCTGTCGCGGACGTGACCTTGAGCGTTCAGACGTCCGAAAGCAATCTGGGAAAATGACAGCAAACGTCCGCGGACGTTTACTGTCATCCGTATATTGTCCATGGTACGGCCTTAATATTGATTTTATACAGAATATAGTCAAAAAATGTTAAATTCACTTTCAATTCAACAGTTCTGCTTTACTTCAAGATCTACCAATAATATAATCTAATAGTGCTAACTGCTAGTGCCCTGAATTAAGAAAATAAGCTCCTACCTAGCCATAGTGTATCGCATAGACAGCATGGCGTGTCTATGGTTGTATCGGACGCGGACGCGACAGAAAGCCGCGTCCGAAAGGGTGTGCACACTATGTGTCGCGACTTACTGTCGCGACAGTAAGTCGCGTCCGAACAGTTTGCGTGCGCCTTTACTGTCGCGACAGTAAAGGCGCGCACAAACTATCTGTCGCGACTTACTGTCGCGACAGAAGGGTATCTGGACAAGGAAAATCCATTCAAGTGTGCACACTATCGGACGTCTGTCGCGGACGTGACCTTGAGCGTTCAGACGTCCGATAGCAATCTGGGAAAATGACAGGTAACGTCCGCGGACGTTTGTAAACGTCCGCGGACGTTTACTGTCATCCGTATATTGTCCATGGTATGGCCTTAATAGTTATTTTATACCGAATATAGTCAAAAAATTTTAAATTCACTTTCAATTCAACAGTTCTGCTTTACTTCAAGATCTACCAATAATATAATCTAATAGTGCTAACTGCTGGTGCCCTGAATTAAGAAAATATGCTCCTACCTAGCCATAGTGTATCGCATAGACAGCATGGCGTGTCTATGGTTGTATCGGACGCGGACGCGACAGAAAGCCGCGTCCGAAAGGATGTGCACACTATGTGTCGCGACTTAAGGCGAACGCAAACTGTTCGGACGCGACTTACTGTCGCGACTGAGTCGCGACAGTAAGTCCGATACAACCATAGACACGCCACGCTGTCTATGCAATACACTAAGGCTAGGTAGGAGCATATTTTTCTTAATTCAGGGCACTAGCAGTTAGCACTATTAAATTATATTATTGGTAGATCTTGAAGTAAAGCAGAACTGTTGAATTGAAAGTGAATTTAATATTTTTTGACTATATTCGGTATAAAATCAATATTAAGGCCGTACCATGGACAATATACGGATGACAGTAAACGTCCGCGGACGTTTGCTGTCATTTTCCCAGATTGCTATCGGACGTCTGAAAGCTCAAGGTCCCGTCCGCGACAGACGTCCGATAGTGTGCACACTTGAATGGATTTTCCTTGTCCAGATACCCTTCGGTCGCGACAGTAAGTCGCGACAGTAAAGGCGCACGCAAACTGTTCGGACGCGACTTACTGTCGCGACAGTAAGTCGCGACACATAGTGTGCACACCCTTTCGGACGCGGCTCTCTGTCGCGTCCGCGTCCGATACAACCATAGACAGGCCATGCTGTCTATGCGATACACTAAGGCTAGGTAGGAGCATATTTTCTTAATTCAGGGCACTAGCAGTTAGCACTATTAGATTATATTATTGGTAGATCTTGAAGTAAAGCAGAACTGTTGAATTGAAAGTGAATTTAACATTTTTTGACTATATTCGGTATAAAATCACTATTAAGGCCATACCATGGACAATATACGGATGACAGTAAACGGGAAAATGACAGTTAACGTGCGCGGACGTTTACAAACGTCCGCGGACGTTAACTGTCATTTTCCCAGATTGCTATCGGACGTCTGAACGCTCAAGGTCACGTCCGCGACAGACGTCCGATAGTGTGCACACTTGAATGGATTTTCCTTGTCCAGATACCCTTCTGTCGCGACAGTAAGTCGCAACAGTAAGTCGCGACAGTAAGTCGCGACAGTAAGTCGCAACAGTAAGTCGCGACAGTAAGTCGCGACAGATAGTTTGTGCGGGCCTTTAGTCGCGACTTACTGTCGCGACAGAAGGGTATCTGGACAAGGAAAATCCATTCAAGTGTGCACACTATCGGACGTCTGTCGCGGACGTGACCTTGAGCGTTCAGACGTCCGATAGCAATCTGGGAAAATGACAGTTAACGTCCGCGGACGTTTACAAACGTCCGCGGACGTTTACTGTCATCCGTATATTGTCCATGGTATGGCCTTAACCCTTTCGCGGGCAATACTAATTTTAGCTCCGATTTTGTTTTTATCTATTCAAAACATTGTAAAATAACATTTTTAAAATTATACTAATCAATTTCTCCCACTTGCTTACGCCCCCCTTTTTTTAAGGGCTACGGCAATATATTTGCCAATGCCCGTGTTTGACATTAAATGTGGCAAAGTAATTGCCAATGCCTAGTTTGAATGTATTATTTTTTTGTTGACAATGCCTTGTTGTCACCCAATTACCTATGTAGGTACATTATTTATTTCGATTGTTATAAAAATAAAAACACTAGTTGCTGCTAGTTGACGGATTCGGTATTACTGAGACTGAGGAAGAAATTGATGAATTTTCGACACCTTCCTCTTCTGACTCAATGTCCTCTAAGTCATCTTCTGATTTATATCTATCAGGGATATTTACTAACTCAACAATTTCGTTTGTTCTTAGGGGATTTTGACGTTGGATTCTTCGCGGCGGCATCTAAAAGAAAAAATTAAATCGGGCATTGGCAACTAATTATCCATAACAAATAATTTATCGAGCATAGGCAACTATTTTGCCGTTAGTTTTTTCCATATCGTAAAAGGTATTATAGATGGATAATATAACGTAATATTACATTTATTTAATAAATCAGGTCATTAGCTACAAAAACACATAAGGTTACTTACATTTCACACGGTAATTTTCTTGTTTATAAGCGATTTTGGTAAGAACACCGAAAAAATACCTCACATTTTGCGCCGTGTGACCAATCCGTCAAATATTTTTACTGTCAGCTTGATTGACGGGATTTCAAATTATTGTAACAGTATCCTAAGAGATAGCGTTAGCTGTCTATAGTTGCACAATATCAATAACCTTTTACATTTTGGCGGAATTTAGAAAAAAGTGGTTTGGCAATTATTTTGCCCTTGCTCGCGAAAGGGTTAATAGTTATTTTATACCGAATATAGTCAAAAAATGTTAAATTCACTTTCAATTCAACAGTTCTGCTTTACTTCAAGATCTACCAATAATATAATCTAATAGTGCTAACTGCTAGTGCCCTGAATTAAGAAAATATGCTCCTACCTAGCCATAGTGTATCGCATAGACAGCATGGCGTGTCTATGGTTGTATCGGACGCGGACGCGACAGAAAGCCGCGTCCGAAAGGGTGTGCACACTATGTGTCGCGACTTACTGTCGCGACAGTAAGTCGCGTCCGAACAGTTTGCGTGCGCCTTTAAGGCGCGCACAAACTATCTGTCGCGACTTACTGTCGCGACTTACTGTCGCGACAGAAGGGTATCTGGACAAGGAAAATCCATTCAAGTGTGCACACTATCGGACGTCTGTCGCGGACGTGACCTTGAGCGTTCAGACGTCCGATAGCAATCTGGGAAAATGACATTTAACGTCCGCGGACGTTTACAAACGTCCGCGGACGTTTACTGTCATCCGTATATTGTCCATGGTACGGCCTTAATATTGATTAAATACCGAATATAGTCAAAAAATGTTAAATTCACTTTCAATTCAACAGTTCTGCTTTACTTCAAGATCTACCAATAATATATTCTAATAGTGCTAACTGCTAGTGCCCTGAATTAAGAAAATAAGCTCCTACCTAGCCATAGTGTATCGCATAGACAGCATGGCGTGTCTATGGTTGTATCGGACGCGGACGCGACAGAAAGCCGCGTCCGAAAGGGTGTGCACACTATGTGTCGCGACTTACTGTCGCGACAGTAAGTCGCGTCCGAACAGTTTGCGTGCGCCTTTAGTCGCGTCCGAACAGTTTGCGTGCGCCTTTAGTGTTGGAAGCTATGGTTGGAAGACTTAGAGACTCTTTGGTTAGGATTTTTTTTCTTTGTGTTTTCAAATGAAGTGTTACGTTTTTCTTTGTTCTATTTTTTTTGTTTGATCTGTCACATTGTAAACAGCTTATTTTTCTAATATAATTAATATTCTAGTATTTTTTACTATTGTTTCACTTGCTACATTAAGGATTTCATCAGGTTATGGGCAATATAATTATGGGTAAAGACAAAGTGGGCAATGTCTCGCGCAAGTAAATGGGCAAACCTATTCCAAATAATGTAGTATGTGTTTTCCTGTGAAGCTACCCCATGAATGTTTCAAGTATGTGATCATTGATCTAAATGTGAAATAATTTCTTTTCTCGTGGAATATTATTTTGTGAAGAACTAAATCACCTTAGTGTTTATGCCAGTATGGAAAATAATATTAGCTCTTCGAGTATGAATACTACAATTGTAAGTAATTCACATATATCTATTGAGAAACTAAAGGGTGTTTCAGATTATCAAAATTGGAAGTTTCAAATCAAACTTTTATTGATTGATAATGGCTTATGGGATGTAATTACGAGTACAATTTCGGACCCCATAAAAGACCAGAGAGCATATGCCAAAATATGTTTAAATATCGAGCCGATTTGCTACCCTCATGTCAAGATTTCCAAGACGGCGGGAGACGCCTGGAATAATCTAAAGGCAGCTTATGAGAATAGTGGCATTAGTCGACGATTAGGCCTTAAAAGGAAGCTATCGCAGCTCAGATATGTTGATCATAGCTCAATGGACCATTATTTAAATATCTAGGTATAACACTTGACACAAATCTAAATTTTCGTAACCACATCGATATTGTTTGTGCGAGAACGCGTAAATTAATTTATATTTTCAAAAAACTACGTAACATAGCCGATTACAAATTAATAAAACAGGTTTATTTAGCTGTGTGTCAATCCATATTAACATATTGCATTACAACGTGGGGTGGTGTGGCAAAATCAGTTCTTTTGCCGCTAGAACGAGCACAAAGAGCAATACTTAAAGTTGCTACTTTTCGACCTTTTAAATTCCCTACGCACCAGCTCTACTTGTCATGCAATGTGCTAACAGTGCGCCAACTATTTATACTCAACATTATACTAAAACAGCACACCGAAATCCCTTATTCTCCTATTCCTTTTGAAAGAAGAAGAAAGGACCTAGTATGTACAACACCTCACACGAATCATGTCTTTGTTAATAGATTTTACACTTTTCTAGGCCCGTTCTTATATAATAAGTTCAATAAATTACTCTATATATATAGTCATAATTATAAAATGTGCAACACAACAGTATCAGAATATTTGCAAAAGCTTAATTACGACGCCACAGAAAAATTACTAGTAGTTTTAAAATGAACGTTAATAATATTACTATTTTTACGTGTTTTATCGCACTGATAAGTTACATTACTAACTGAACAGAATTTGAAATAGTATTTCGTAACTGTATTATTAATTTTAAATAAATTAGTCTCTAATAATTTACTATAAATCTTAATTTAATTACTTTCACAATAAGTTATATTATAGCATACAATTAAATATTATAGTTATTTGTATCATTACGTAATAATCAAGCGTCAGCTCGAAACACAGGTATAACCTAGTTCGAGCGGGTAGCCGATGTATTATAAGTATTATAACGCAATCTTAGTTTTTTTTGCCAATGGTGCAAATAGTTATTTTTTAGCCTTATGTACACTATTGTTTATATGCCATATAATTATGATATTATGTAAAACTAAATATAAGACTTTAGGCTAGTTATACCAATTAATCTAGTTTAAGGCTAATTGTACTGTACCTTTTTGTATTTTTGAGGATAAATAAATTATTATTATTATAAATTATTATTATTATTATTTAGGAAATGTAATTTCTGTGACTCAAGAATTGGCAGATATTGGATGTCAAATAGAGGATGATGAACTAGCCGAAATTATGCTAATTGGATTACCAAATGAGTTTGACTCATTGATAATGGCCATGGAAGCCACGAATACTAAACTGTCATCTGACTTTGTGAAATGTCAGTTGATACAAAGCGAATTTAAAAAAGGAACTTTAATGTCAAATGTGGAACCTACTGAGAAGATTCTTGTTGCAAAAGACAAATTTATTCCAACATGTCATAATTGTCAAGAAAAAGGGCATATTAAGCCAAGGTGTCCCAAATTAAAGAAGAATTTGAAGAAGATTCCTGAAAAAACCTTGACGCCAGTTGCATCTTCGTCTACAAAGAAGGGAAGTAGTGCAAATCTGACAGTATTCTCTTAAGAAATTGCTTTAGTGAATAGCGTTTGTGACAGTGATAGCTGGATCTTAGATTCAGGGTGTTCTAGTCATATGACTAATCGGAAAGACTGGATGAATAATTTTTCTACCAGTAACCAATCCGAAATGACTACTGCGAATAATGATGAGATATACAGTGAGGGCGTTGGTGATATTACTGTAACATTTGATGATAATATTAAAAAAGTAATTACTGATGCTTTGTATGTGCCGAAAGTAGCAGCTAATCTTTTGTCTGTTAGCAAAATTGCAGCCAAAGGCTATGTTTTATTATTTGATGTTAATAAATGTCATATTTACAGGAAGGATAAGGTCAATGTGACTGGTTCCAGCGTTGTAACGGCTACTAATGTGGATGGTATTTACAAAATTGATCAGAAAAAGGATTGTTACGTATGTAAGGAAAACCAAGAGCCTAATATTCGCACTAAAGGTAATGCTTTTGTGTCCAACCTTAATTCTTTGGAACTATGGCATCGTCACCTTGGGCATTTAAGTTTAGCAGGTATGATAACACTTCGTGATAGACTAGCGAATGGTATTAAGTTTACCAGTGGTAATTTGACACCATGTACTCCTTGTTTTGAGGGTAAACAAAAGAGCAAATCATTTCCGCGTGGTCAGGCACAAAGGAGCGTGACAAAACTTGACTTAGTTCATACGGATATATGCGGACCATTTTCGGTCAATTGTTGGAGTGGTTATCGTTATTTTATAACATTTACGGATGATTTTTCGCGCAAATCGTTTATATATTTTCTGAAACGCAAAGATCAAACGACTGTTTTGAATACGTTTATACAATTCAAAACGTTAGTTGAAAATCAAACAGATCTCAAAATAAAGCGGATTAGGAGTGACAATGTCACAGAGTACTGTAATAAAAATTTCGCGAATCATTTTAAGCAATGCGGTATTATTCACGAAACGACAGTCCCGCATATACCCCAACAAAATGGCGTCGCTGAACGCTTAAACAGAACTTTAATGGAAAAAGCCAGAGCGATGTTGCAAGATGCTGATTTGGTGTAACAATATTGGGCTGAAGCGGTAAATACTGCGTGTTATTTGAAAAACCGTAGTCCAACTGCAGCTTTAAAAGATGCTACACCTGAAGAATTGTGGACTGGATCTAAAGTGGATCTCAGTAATCTTCGAGTTTTTGGTAGCACAGCTTATGCTCTTACTCCCCAACAAAAACGTACAAAGCTTGATCCCAAATCTAAGCCCTACATTATGTTGGGATACTGTGATCATACCAAAGGTTACAGACTTGGAGATCCTGATGATGGCTCAACATTAATTAAAGCTCGTTCTGTTGAATTTATTGAAACTGTTCGAGGTATAACCTACAAGACAGCAAATTCTTTAGAAAGTTCTAAAGATTTAACAAATACTGTTGAAGTAACGGTGTATCAACCAAATACTTCTCATGGACTTATCCATGAATCTGACAGTGATGAGTTCGCCACACCAGACATATCGTCAACCGACATTAATGCTCTAGATCTTGAAGAAGATTCTCATGTCGAAGTAATAGTTACATGTGATGAACGTGAAGAAGCTTCATTGGATAATATTCAACAAGACTCACTAGTTATGGAACAGAATGTTTCAGATGTGGAAATTGCTGAACATTCTAGACCCAAACGTGACCGGCATCCTCCTATTTGGTTCAAAGATTATGAAGTGAACTATTTCTCTGATCTAGCTTTAATGGGACGTTGCGAGCCTAAAACATATAACGAAGCGATTAAAAGTGAGAATGCCAAAGATTGGATAGATGCAATGCAAGAAGAATATAACTCGCTAATGTCGCATGGTGTATGGGAACTTGTGGATCGACCCAACAATAGGAATGTGATAAAATCTAAATGGGTTTTCAAAGAAAAAGTAGATCCAAGTGGGAAATTTGAAAAATTTAAAGCAAGATTAGTTGCTAAAGGTTTTACTCAACAATATAAAATTGACTATGAAGAAACTTTTGCACCTGTTGTGATACATAGCACTCTAAGACTACTCTTTGCGATTGGTGTTGAAAATGATATGGACATTGAACATGTTGATGTCAACACAGCAGATCTATATGGAGCAACCTACCGGTTTTCAAATTGAGGGGCAGAACAAAGTGTGCTTACTCAAAAAGAGTCTATATGGGCTCAAACAAGCCAGTAGGTCATGGAATGAAAAAGTTCATGAAGTTTTGGTCAACAATGGTTATAAACAGTTGAAGAGTAAACAATGTGTATTCTATAAAGACAAATTAATAATAGCTCTTTATGTTGATGATTTTTTCATATTTAGCTCTAATGATCATCAAAAGAAAACACTTTATGAATTACTCAGTTCCAACTTTAGTATAAAATTGCTTGGACCTGTTACACAAGCGTTGGGAATGAAAGTTGAAAGGAACAGGGAGCAAGGAACATTGAAATTGACCCAGTCGGAATATGTGAAAAATATTTTGTAAAGTTTGGCATGGATGATTGTCATAAAGTTGCAACTCCCATGGAAGTAAACTTTAATCCTCCAAAAGCTGAGAAAGTTGATTCAAGGTTTCCATATCAGGAACTTATTGGAAGCCTAATGTATCTCGCTGTATGCACTCGTCCTGATATTGCATTTGTATGCAGTAAGCTCAGTCAATATAACACTTGTTATAATGAAACACATTGGCTTGCTGCTAAGCGCGTGCTACGATATTTATCGGGTACAACTGACTACGGACTTAATTTTAGGCGAGGTAGTAATAAATTTGAAATTTCATCCGACGCAGATTGGGCCGGTGATACTAACGATCGAAAATCTTATTCGGGTTTCGTGAGTAGGTTTGGACATAATGTAATAAATTGGCATAGCCATAAGCAAAATAATGTTGCATGTTCTAGCACAGAAGCTGAGTATTATGCTCTTGGTACAGCGGTAAAAGAGGCTAAATTCCTACATAATATTATATATGAATTGATACCTTTCAACTTATCGCGTGAACCTATTGTTATTTATAATGACAATAAGAGCACGCTTAAAATAGTGGAAAATCAATGTTACCGAAGAACCAAACACATTGACGTAAAACATCATTTTATTCAAGAGTGTGTTGAGCGTAAGTTAATACAGATATTTTAATTATAAACCATCAGCAGAATTAGAAGCGGACCTATGCACAAAAGCTTTGCGAAGGATAAAGCACAATTTAATGACTAAGTGCTTAGGTTTAATTTAAGTCTTCTTATTATTATTTTTGACTGTACTCTTGCAATAATGGTTTTTAGTTTGATAGCTTTACATAATTGCTGGAGTAAGGGGCAGTGTTGGAAGACTTAGAGACTCTTTGGTTAGGATTTTTTTTCTTTGTGTTTTCAAATGAAGTGTTACGTTTTTCTTTGTTCTATTTTTTTTTGTTTGATCTGTCACATTGTAAACAGCTTATTTTTATTTTTCTAATATAATTAATATTCTAGTATTTTTTACTATTGTTTCACTTGCTACATTAAGGATTTCATCAGTTAGCGGCAACGCTAGCAGCAACGTTACAGCCTCCACGTAAAAAGCGGAAAAAAAGAAACAATATTTAAGAGAAAGTTACGAATTTGGTCACATAAAATGGATAAGAATTTTAGATGAAGATAATTTTAATATATACTTATCTGCGAATGAACCACGAAACCTTTGAAAATGTATTAAATTTCTCTTTGAATAATTGAAGAACTTCAATTAATACATAGCGTTCAGTAAAGATTGCCTTCATAATGTAAAATGAGCGCACGCGCGGCTGTCCCTCTTCTTCTAGGCGTTACGAACACTACAGTACTAGTCGTAGTTTGTTCGGCCCAACCGTCCGGATTTGGTATGGAGCAAACTATATCCGATGTGCAAACTAACAGACCGAGGCGGATTCAATTAATAATAATTATGTTCGAAGGACTACTCTATAGACGGTCAGATTTGGTTCGAATGCGAACAATTTGGTTCGCGTGGTCTGTTCGGACCAAATTCGAGCGTGTGTTACAGCTTTTACGCAGCGGCTAAATTAATGCGCTTTCAATATGCGATCTAAAACTCGAGTCCTGAACAGAGTGAGGAGGTTTTTCACGCCGGAGCAGCTGTGTCTATTATACAAGACTCAGGTTCGCTCCTGCGTGGAATACTGCTCTCATCTCTGGAACGGCTCCGCTCAGTACCTGCTAAATGCCCTTGATAGGTTGCAGCGGCGTGCTGTCCGTATCATAGGTGACCTTGAGGCTACTAAGACCCTTGAATCTCTGCAATTACGCAGGGACGTAGCCTCGATGGCTGTCTTTTACCGTTTGTATCACGGTTAGTGTTCAGAAGAACTCTTTCAACTCATCCCACCCTCTCCTTTCCTATCCCGAACAACACGAACCGGGTTAAAGTGCCACGCTTACACAGTTGAGCAGATACCGTCACGTACGAAAAGGTTCGGTACATCTTATCTTTGCCGTACCATAAAGATGTGGAACTCACTGCCAGCTCACGTGTTTCCTTCCTCCTTTAAGCGGGGTCCGTAAACGCTTGTACAAGGTTCCCGTCAATGAGTGCAGGCGACGACTGGTATGCCTTCCTGACCAGCCTTTCCACCTCTAGAGCCCACTGCTGCAGAGTTTCTCCGGTGCGTTGTGTCCTGTCCTTCAGCTGAGCACGATACACATATTCGAGGTGCGCGTCTCCGTACCTCGCCTCCAACGCCTCCAGAAGCTTCTCGTAGGTGACGTCTTGCCCTCCGAGTGCCTCCAACAGCGTCAAGGCTCGGTCGCGAAGGCCCAAGGTTAGGGCGGTTAAGGCCTGTTCTTTATTCCACCCATTTGATCGCATCACAGCCTCAAACTGGATCTTGTATGCAGACCATGATGACGAGCCATCAAATGGTGGAACCTTAAACCCACGAGGTGAGGGCGCTACAGTCGCAGATATCACTTCATTGGATCCTAGCCCACGCAATCTCCTCTCCACTTCAGCGACGCAGGTCTCGTGATGGTCGTGTACACGCTTCTCTATAGAGACGAGGCGAGTCTCAAGCTGGTCGTGTACGAGCTTCTCCACGTCGCTGATACGAGCCTCGTGCTCCTGGAGCTCCTCCTTTACCACCTTCAGGTCCTTCCCTACAGCGGCGCTGAGGTCCTTCATCACCACCGGCTGTTCCTCCAGACGGCGGGCCTGCTCCTCCTTGTCGCGCTGTAATTGTTCCTCTAGGCGGCGCGCGTGCTCCTCTTGACGGCGAGCCTGCTCCTGCATGAACGCCATCAGAGCCGTGATGTCGGGCACCGTCACGGAGTATGTTGCGCTTGCAGGCTCCACTGCAGCCGCGGAGTCGCCTGATCCACCAGACGATGGAGAAGGAACGTCTCCGAAGCGTCTCTGGTCCAGGTCTTGCTGGCGCTGGTTCCTGGTCCGCACTCCTTCAGTTTCTTCTTTCGGCATAACCGGCATAATTTATCCCACTTCTCACACCAATTTGTTACGAGCTGGGTTTCGGTGATAAATTATATACACTATGCCACTAAACTGTACTTTATTTACTAACACAAACTATATACACACTTATTTACACTACTAGTAAAAACACACTTATTTCACACTTAATTCTCACACTTATAAAAACACCACTAAACACTTCCGAATTACTTCCCTTCGCTTCTTGTTTATCGCTCCGATATTCAATTGTAACTATATCTGTCTCGCGCGCTTACGCGGTATTTATAACGGCCGAAACACATAACGAGTCGTTTCCAGACTTCCCAAGACTGTTCTGGCAACAATCGAAACATTCTACAGTTCTGCCATTATTCTAGTAATCAACGGCAACGCCATCAATTACAGAGTAGATGAATTACCCTTAAACCACCGATACGTCAAATCTCTTCTAGTTCTATCCTTCACGGATAGATGGCGTTGTTTTCAATTAAATCGCCATTCGTAACAATATTTTATTTCAACGATAATAGGATCAAATAAGTGAAATAAGTCGCAAATTATTCTACATATCGTTGGCTTTTTTTCTAACAATATTTTGTTTTTCATTTTCTTGTCATGGGGTAGATTCATACAGTAGTGTACGGGGCAGATTCATACTGTATGAGTAATGCGTAGAGTATGGAGTTAATGCACATTAATAAATAAGAAGTAAATAAGGATGAAGATGTTGATGATGATGAAAGACGAAAATACTATTGGCTAGACTTAAATAATAATGGGACTGATCAGAAAGACTCATTAGCTTAGTTCCCTTGATGCCTTTATGTTATTTTCTTTTCATTATAATTATGTTTAGGAAAACGCTGCATCCCTGTATTTTGATTCTGATACATTGATTTTGTAAATAAATAAATATTTCATGCACAACTTGTGTATTTTTTCACTTGTATGAAAGTGGGGCACATTCATACATTTCTTTATTTTTATATTATAAAAAGCTGCACAAGTGTATTTATAAAAATTTCAATATTTTTAATATAAAGTCAGATAGTGAGACTATTGATTTTTACCAGAGGGAATTTTATAAGACTAAACATAAAAACCGTATGAAGCTGCCCCATCTTCCCCTATGCAGTATGTAAATATACTAGATGAGCCCGCGGTTACACCCGCGTTATTTAAGGCTTTGTCCGCTCTCGTGGCTCATAGCGTGATGTTATTATAGTACAGCCTTCCTCGATAAATGGGCTATCTAACAGTGAAATAATTTTTCAAATCGGACCAGTAGTTCTTGAGATTAATTCTTTATATATTAGTATTAGATAGCCGCGGCCGCAATTTTTCCACGTCCATCGCAAGTGATTCGCCAGGCAGCAATGAGCCATGCGCCATTGTTTGAACACCAAGTGATCGTGGCCAACAGTGGTGCATTGCAAAGCATGGCCCATCATGGGCCAAGCGTTTTGGTCAAGACAGTCAAGCACGTCAAGTCAACTTTAGTTTATGGTCGGTCAATGCTCGCCAATGCTCGCTCGCCGGTCGATCATCAAATTTGACAACTCTGAACTTTCTCTGTAAATTTGGCTTGGCTTGGTGTGCTGTGTTCTGTAACGTGCATTGTTTGATTTTTAAACTGGCTCGAATTGTGATTTAAGCCGAATAATGTCTTCAGATTTTTATATCCGTTACTATGTTGGTCATAAAGGAAAGTTTGGCCATGAGTTTTTAGAGTTCGAATTCCGGCCTGATGGCAAACTGCGGTATGCAAATAATTCTAATTACAAAAATGATACGATGATTCGTAAAGAAGCATACGTTCACCCTTGTGTTATGGAAGAGTTAAAAAGAATAATAATAGACTCAGAAATAATGCACGAAGACGACCGGTTATGGCCACAGCCAGACAGAGTTGGAAGACAGGTATGTACACAGTATGATGAAGCCAATAGCTTTTGTTACAATCACAAGAATTATAACCGTTATGAAACCGTTTTCCTCGTGGTTTTGTTATAAAACATTTTGGAGACTCAGGCCCTTGCAACTAGTTCAAAAGAAATAAGTTCAATCTAACCTCTAGGAACCTTACCTGTGGATAAATATTTCTGTTAGTGATAATGATTTCATATATTTCTGAAAGACTATTTAGATGATATAGATGCTATTACAATTTATATAAAACATAGTGCTAAGAAAAATAAATTATGTGGATAAATCTAGTTTTTCTAGCTATGTTGTATTGGTGTCAGGATTAAAGAGTTTAAAAGATAATCATTCTAAATTATTATTGTTACATGCTTAAAAAGCACATTATTTATGTATGTGACAATGGGTGATATGCATAAGTTTTGGTCTGTCTGTGTGTCACAATTTTAAGCTTCAATACAGTAGAACTGTATAAGATGTACTCTAATATATTTAAATAGATGAGCCCGCAGTTACACCCGTGTTATTTAAGGCTACTGCTCCGCCTCCATGACTCATAGCGTGTTGTTGTATAGCCTATAGCCTTCCTCGATAAGTCAACTATCCAACACAAAAATAATTATTCAAGTCGGACCAGTAGTTTATGAAATTAGCCCCTTCAACCAAACAAATTTAAAAACTAACAAATTATTATATTATATTAGTATAGATTTTAAGTTTGAGATGAATTGTATGTACTTAGTTATTATTATCCTAGAGTTATCTCAGTTGTATCCAACCTAACTATATGCTGTATTATGTATAAGTGCTAAAGTTGTATCTTACTTTCAGGAGCTGGAGATAGTTATTGGTGAAGAACACATCTCATTTACAACATCTAAAACAGGATCCTTAGTTGATGTTAACCAATCTCGAGATCCAGAAGGCCTCCGAGGTTTCTATTACTTAGTTCAAGATCTCAAATGTCTGGTGTTTTCTCTTATTGGCTTGCATTTCAAGATCAAACCTATATAAGCTGTAATGTCTTTTATATCTAAGTAATAAAAAAAATTATTCTTTTGTGTGCATTAAATTTATTCAATAATCATTTGCTTGTTTGTTGATAAAAAGTTGAAGATAAGTCTTACACTAAATTCCTTCAATCAGTGATATTGAGTAACAAACATCCAACTTAAATGTTATAATATTAGAAGGACTACTATGCAATAATTTTTTTTTTTTTTTATATAGACTCACGCCTGTATCTCCGAAGGGGTAGGCAGAGGTGTAATAATACACCCACATTTCGCCAGGAATTTTTAGGTCCCACGTAATAGGGGGCGAGCCTATTGCCGTACCGGGCACATTACCAGACTCCGTGCTGCTACTGAGAATTTCCTAACGGAAAAACCCAATAACACTTTGCCCGACCCGGGAATCGAACCCGAGACCTCCCAGTCCCACGCGCACATTTATGCCGCGAGACCAACGAGGCAGTCATAAAATTGCAATAATAAAATTACTCAATGTTAAAGCCATAGCCTAATGGAGAGACAGATGGACTGCTATGTAGCAGGTCTTGGGTTCTAATCCGCAGCGCGCACCAATGACTTTTCGCTAGCTTAATGGTGAAGGACAACAGCATGAGGAACCCTGCATGTCAGAGTTTGAAAGACATGTGAAGTGTGCCAACCTGCACTTGGCCGCTGGCTGGTGGACTTTGGCTTTACCCTCCTCTCATAGTGAGAAGAGGCCCATGCCCAGCAATGGGACTATGATGTTGATAGACAAAATATGTCACAAGCAATCAATTATTACAAAATGATAATAGTTAATAATAATATAAAAGTGTGCCAAGTGAAGAATAATAAATGAAGTGAATACCGTAAAATGGGGTGAATAGACACAGATTTCAACTTCAACATCGATTTTATTCGATATTTTGAATGAGAGTCATTATTGAAGCATTTTGAAATCATGAGTTAAGTTGTAATTTACTCAATATTTGTGCTACAAATTAGTAAAAACAGGACATTAATTAGTAAATTAAGAAAAAGTAAGCGTTTTCTATTTACCTTGAAACAGGGGTCAAAAGATACGGGAAGGGGGTGAATAGAGAAAAAACGCTAGGGCTGTCAAAATCAACTTATATTTTTATTCAATATATCAACATTGTTATTAATCAGACAACTATGTATTTTTTTAATAAACCAGATATCAACATTTACCTCTTTAATCATACAGGTAGGCACCTGCCTAAATATAAACAATATTTTCAATGGTTATCTGACAAAAAGGTGCGTATGATGAACTAACCTGGATTGACAACCCTAAAAAACATATTTCTATTGACCCCCCTCTCGTATCTATTAACCTCTCACGCGTATCTATTCACCCCCAATGGCGTATCTATTGACCCTAACGGCGTATCTATTAACCCCCTTCCCGTATCTATTCACCTCGAATTCCAGCAAAATAGCTAGCTTCTCAATTTTAATAGAAAAAGAATGTAAAATAATCAAACACGGACACTTTCTTTTGTTTTTCTTAAAGATGGGAAATGTATGTATCGAATAATACACATCTACAGGGTGAACACAACCAATAACTTGATGTTTATGGAAAATTTATAAAGAGCAAAAATTACTTGTTTTCACACCTTCACTTTAACCGCTTAAATCTATATGAAATTTCAACTTGACGTAAATTTGTGTGTGGTGAGCCTATAAAAAACATGTTGCCACGTAGAAAATCACAGAGAAAAACATTCGTTATAGGGCTAAATAACAAGCTAGAGTCAACAATATCAAACTTCCGGACTTTTTGACGTGACAACGTCTTATAAATTGGTTTGCCGGGTGACACTTCAAGAAACTGCGTTACGCTCCGCTCACGTTATGCGCTCACAATGAGAGCGAGTGAGAGGCACGCGTCCCGCCTAAGAGCGAGAGAGACAGACATAAAAAGTGAAAGGCACGCGTCTTTCATCCTTCTTCCTACTATACGAATGAATATTCACATTAAAATTATTTTACCACTCAAAGTCGTTGTCACGTAAAACTTTCACCCGTATACCGACTTTACAGGCAACCAATTTTTTCTATTCACCCCACGATTTCTATTCACCCCATTTTACGGTAATAATAATATTCTACCACATTCACACAACACCGTCTAGTCCCAAACTAAGCAGAGCTTGTACTATGGGTACTAGACAATGGATAAACATACATATATACTTTTTTTTTTTTGTAAATACATACATATTATACATAGAAACACCCAGACCAAGACAAACATCCATGTTCACGCACACAAATGTTTGACTTGAGCGGGAATCGAACCCGCGACCTTCGGCGTGGCAGTCGCTTACACTACCGCTGCGCCAACCGGCCGAAATAGTTATGGGGCTTCATTATTTGTAATGCTGATGCTCCATTTATTCAATCAAATTACATACAATGTTACAAAGTACACATAAAATCCTTTGTTTAGGTGTCACCGGTACAGCGTGCTTCGATGCTGACTGTAGTCAAATCCCGATATTACGCTTTTTCGCGATTTGAATAGAGTATCAGCGGGCGTCCTTTGCTAATTTTGCAAAAGCGCAGTCTCTACTCTTGAACACGATTTCTCCAGCGATAATACAACTTGTGACCTCCGTTTCTACTACTCTTCAGCTATTCTTTCGATTATGTCAATCACTTTTTTTGTCTCCCGCACTAGGAAGTGTGAATTCCTGTGTCGCGGAGGACTTTACAAACATTCAATCAACGGACACAAAGAACACTCATACTCAAGACAACAATTTGTGGATCACACAAAGTGTTGTGTAGTGTGGGAATCGAACCCACGACACACGACGCAGTACCAAGCGGCGCGGCGAGGCGACCGCGTAAACGACTACGCCAACCGTGCGGTCTAACAATTTGTTTCCGGTCGGATCACTTTATTTCGAATTCGATCTTTCGGAGAAACTCCGTTCCACGGCTCGCTGAGCACACTTAAATTGGTGACCAGTAACCACGGACAGGACAGGACGCACTTACGTAAATTACTACGTCTTAAGGTAGGTAGGTAAATAAAAGTACAGTACCTACTCGCCAATCTTTATGGCCGCTCTGAATGTAGCCATCGGTACGAACTTGCGCATGGTACAGTCGGGTGGACATGTCATAACCAAGATTTTTTTTTTGTAATTATTGAAAATTAAAATCTTCAGTTACGTTGTTAGATTAGCTATATTATATTGTTTAATTACATATCGTCGCTGCGCGTACGAAACCGCGTAAGAGCAGTTTGTAAATACGGCGTAACAGCAAAACGCGCAAAATTGAAATGTGCCAGCCGATTCTAAACACCTATTGGCGTATATTAGACCTCACCTGATTTGAATTATCCAATGAGGAACTTCAGTTTTGCTATCGAAACATTACCGCGGAACTGTAGGAGGCCTGAAGTTGGAAGCAAGTGCGCGTATTTACCACGGCAGTGAGGAAAATATAACGCGATTATATGTGTGCTCCCAAAAATAATTATTTTATCGTGATTAGCCACCAGCATGTAAGTATGTTTTAATTGTTTATTATTTTTCGTTTGTAATTTGTTTATGCTAAAATATTTAAATAACATGTTATTCTGTTTTAATTTAAAGGTTCTGACTAATATAGGTTCCTACCAAGTATTTACGCGGTCTTGGCATCGCTTGATTTATTTGTTTTATTCAGTTACGCGGTATTGCATTTTACTGAAACTAATAACTATTAATTTCTTATTTAAAGATAAATCGTGCATTCTCAAGAAGTACTTGGAGAAAGGTCACACGCAGATGGAAGTTGACTCAGTCCACTCGGTGATTGAGAGGAAGTTGAAAAATTGAGCAATATTCTTACCCTCACAATAGGTCACAATAACAAAGGAGGCCAGAAAAGTACCAAGTCCTTATGAAGTTATTACACCTGATTATAGGTTTTTAAAGACTTTGGTCATAGAGATTATATTATAGTTATTTATTGATCATTGTGTTATTGATATAATGGCACTGAGATATAATCCAAATGGTGCAATTTGGATTATATGAATTGAATATAAACTCCACTTTTCAGATGATTTCGCCCCATTGCCCAAAAGACCAAAGATTACGTCTTTAATTAACAGTACGCCTTCGCTTTATGAATCCAGGCAACCAATTTCCTAAACGAAGTATGATCACCTACAGGTCCTAAAGAATGTCATACCTAAAGACTGCCACACTTTTTATGATAATTTACCTTTCATACACATACATACATACATAGCCTCACGCCTGTTTCCCGGAGGGGAAGGTAGAGACTACGGAACGCCATTTGCAACGATCCTGACATATCTCTCTTGCTTCATTCAATCCCATCAAATATCTCATGCATGCTCTTCGGTTAAGGGTACCTACTTCTAACCTGTTCTTTTTTAGGATGTGTCCAATCTGGTCGAGAACATCCGTGTAGGTCTTCCCCTTCCTCCTGTCCCATTCCCACTTGACTTTTATAACTTCTTGGTCAGTCTTTCGTCATCCATCCTCTCCATGTGTCCAAACCATCTTAGTATACCTTTCTCAATGGTTGTACACTTCTTTTACCCCACAACACTCTCTTATTACACAATTCTTTACCCTGTCGTTCAATGACACTCCAAACATACTTCTCAATGCTCTCATTTCTACAGCGTTTATTCGACTTTCATGTCTATTCTGCCATACCCAACTTTCACTACCATACATAAGTGTTGGTACTAACACCCCTCTATGCACAGCTAAACGTGCCTTTTTGGACACGTTTTGACTGTTCATAAAGGCTTTCAAAGCTCCATTCACCCTATTAGCTGCAATAACTCTTCTTTCAAACTCTTCTTCATTCTTACCATTACTAGTAAACAGTGTACCTACCTAAATGTACAAAATTATTCACTAGCACCACTCGTTGTCCATCGATCATAATATTAGGTACAAGCCGTAACACATTCCTCCTTTTCAAAAACCATAACTTTTGACTTGCTCACATTCACTTTCATTCCTTGCCTCCCTAAAGCACCATGCATGATTGCTACCATCTCCTGCAACTCCTCCGCTGAAGACGCAAGTATTACCTGATCATCAGCATAAAGCAGGCATTTGACAAGTAACTAATTCATCCTTAATCCACAGTCTCTATTTTTCAAATCTTGCAAGCAACTGTCCATGAAGAGGTTGAACAGCCACGGCGACGCTACACATCCCTGTCTAACACCTGTCTCGATGGTAAACCAATCCGTGTACGACCCATTTATCCTCACACAAGCTCTAGAATCTTTACCTTTCTTTTTCTATTTTTTTTTTAGTTTCACATGATTATTTCGATCTCTTGCATAAGAAGTCTGAACTGTATACTGATTTCGATAATTAATACATAATATTTTTCTTAGATTATATATTTTAGATTTGTTTTTCTACTAATAAATACAACCCTTTACTAAATTGTTTTATTTCAAAACCGCGGACTTCTAATAAAAGAATACTACTATTTTGTAATTAGTTAAAAACAAAACCGCGTAAGTAACTTTACACAAAATCTAAGCCAACTATAAGTACATTTACTTTATTTACCAAAGAAGTAAGTTGTAAAGAGTAAGCTTTTAAGTTCAGTCGGTAATAAGAATTGAAATCGCTGAGATATTAAAATTTTTCTTCCTCCTGTAAAATCATCAAAAAGCAAATACGCGGTCTTTACAAGTTGCTCTTACGCGGTTTCGCACGCGCAGCGACGATATACAATCAAATTCGATTAATGTAAATTCAGTTAGGTGAAGGGACTTCTAAATAAAAAAATACATTGGTTACGACAAAACAATATTTTTTTAATATTTATTTATAATGGGGCTACACCTTCCATAAAAACATCTTCCATACTCGTAGATGGTTCCTCATCTGAAGAACTTTCTCCATCACTTTCTTCACTTATTTCGGAATCTCCATTCTTAAACATTAAAACGACCGCGAGGCATGATCAATGAAAATGGTAACTATATCAGTACAAATTTAATAACAAAAAGAAACAATAATAATAACAACAAGAAACAATAACGATAGCAACGAGAAACAACGAAGAAGTATGAAACTATTCTGAACGCGACGATACTGTCAGAGCTTTGCGAATGTGTGATTCGTGTACGAACGTAGCACTCACACTAACGCGCGGGAGGCGAGGACGCTAGCGGGTGGAAGACAGCGCGCGCGGGCGTGCCCTGCCTCCACGCCCCGCGTACGTCCCGCTGATACTTGATTTTGTGTTCTGCGCAGCCGCAGCGTAATGCGGCTAGGTTCGGAGCGGCCATAAAGTTTGGCGAGTACTGTAGATAGGTAATTTTAAATTTAATAGAAGGCATTGCTGATAGGGTGAAAAAAGACTTGACGATGTTTCCTTTACACTGCCCAGCCAAGCAGTATTTTCTGCAAGACTATTCGTAGTAATTTCCACCCAACTGCATAATTTGCTCAAAATTGGGAAAACCATACAGTTGCACCGGAACCGATTATTGAGAATAACCGGTTCCGGTGACCGATGGTGCCAAAAGAATCGGCCGGGCTGCTCATTATGTACCTATTGCGGTTTCAGCCACGACGACCATATTATGCTGCATATTGCCTCTCAGTACGTGGACATAGCATCAATTAACTTTTGCCGTTTAAGGCCTTCTCAGACGCTTAACTCAGAGGCCAATTAAACCACTCAGTTTTCTCTATAAATTGCGGCACTATCTGAAAGTGGTTTATAGCCCTGTAGATTCCATGAGAACCAGCCTGTTTGGGAGACTATTACTGAAACTACCTTCCCCGGGGGCTTTTAAATTTTTAGACGATTACTAACTTCGGGCACCATTCTGTAATTTGGTGGGTTGGGTAAGCAACGGCCCGGAGCTTTTCTGAGATGTTCTAGGTACTAAACTCGGGTTACTCCGCTGTGGACATGCAAATTCAAGAATTACGAAGAATTAGTTTCAGCCACAGTCGGCTATCTCGTCATGCAGACGAGATAGCCGACTGTGGCTGAAACTCGTCGCTTGAAGGTCACGTAGTACCTAGCTGTCTACCTAATCGATGCATGCATCTCACGGTTGCTTGAATTAAATTGCGTGAAACTTAGTTCTGATTAAATTAGTGTTCGTGTTACCACAAATTTAAACCGATATTTATAAGAACTTGGTCCGTTATCCGGGATACTTGGGACTCCTGACTTGAGAGTAGCCAAGCACCTTTACAAGTTCCAACATCACAATCAAAACACAGCCTCATCTGTAGCTTTTCATTCCATCAAGATGTTATATTTATTTATCCCATACAATGGAAAACTTACAGCTAAAGTATATATAGTAGGTACCAATACAAATCTACCTATGTCCTCGACACTCCTCGAGTTCCTTCACACACCAAACTTTTCACAATTGAGAGATGGTGCTACACCCATGATATGCTTCAAATATCTTGATGGAATGAGACGGATCGCAGTCTCATTAGAGTAACTGTACCTATTGCTCTTTGCCCGATCCAGACTCTCGCGAGGCGCCTCCTAGAGGCTCTCGGCATGAGTCATGGCGAGTGGAGGCTGCACGAGTGCTAGCAATCCACACTCGATTTATTTACTTGCCCGCTAGCGCTACGTCTACTACAAGATGGATGTGATTGAAGTGACTGCGTTAGCTCCTGATATATGAATATAATTATTGGTTTTATCTGATAAAGTTCCATAAAAGTGTAACATTAATCGATAAGTACTCCACTCCGTCATCGTCATTATAAAAAAATGCGCGCGTCCTTACTCTGCAGCAGTTACAACAAGGTGAGCGAGCACGAGAGTGTGGTTGAATCCTTCGCCTCACCTCTCGCGTCTTTTGACTCGCGTCCGAAAAACCGACACAAAATGGAGCGACAGCGAGGCGAGGCGAGGGAAGACGAGAGGACACGAGGACACTAAGGACGTTTCGAGATCTGATCATCACCAATTTGCAACGAAATAACTAATGCGTCGCACTACTACCTACAACATTGATTTAAATTTTCCAAAAATAACGCTTCTAAGACATTGGTCAATCAACGGGATAATTCATTCAAAACTAATATAATAATACTAAATACGCATTAGCATACGCAGTACTTACCTACCTACATACATTGCTGGCCCGCTGGACTTAGACCACTTCTAATTAAATTTGCGGCACAGTAGTATTTTCGATCGATAGGATCTGGCCTAACACAAAAGGGTTTGATGTCGAGTTATCGTCTCTTCAGGTGCAGCCAAACCTACGGCCTACGCGTCAAATGCGCGAAACTATACCTGCTCACCTTATAATAGGCTTGTGTCCTAAAATGTAATTAGCGGTTGATACGTTCCTTTATTAGATGTTAAACTGAAATACCTGATTTTTACTTCAATAATCTATCAGCAAAATTACTAATTACGGCTTTTTAATAAAAACCTTTTTGAATTTGACACGAAAACGCTGTAAACCATCATGGCCAATGGCGGTTGCAAAGAGATTGGACTACGTTTAGACTAGAGAGAACATGCCCTATAAATTTCCTTATACCGAACGTGCAACATGTAATGTCAGTTGGTCTTAGTTGGTTAATCATAACGTCAAATTACGCGTCTCATTTAAAGAGGCATAGACTCTTTACATACTCATATCTTTGACTACATTCTCTAAATAGCCGTGCTGTGATCTGTCATCAGTGTAAAATTTGCTGGACGTTTGTGTTTATATTTTTAATAACTTTTTTGCATTTAAATAGTAAGTAAGCTTATAATAATTAAATAGTGTACTCATTAATTAATACACATCGTGTATGTGATATCGGGATGTGGATGCCGCTATTCTCGGAACGGAAATAACAGGAGAAACTTTATCTTCAAGCAGTGAGTCGGAATTTTCCAACAAATTTATTTACTTTTCTCGTATTAATGCTATAATGAGTGTTAAGTTTACACAATATCATTGTATTGCAAATCAAGGGAACAGCTTGCATACGTATGTGTTATGAATTTAACTCACAAATTGTTATTTTGTACATTTATTGATTTAATAGCCTTAGTGATGGGATTTGGCAGTGAAAGGAGATATCGATGTTTTTAAATGAGGGATAAATACGGAACCTAACTATCGGACATGAATGTAAGACTGTAGCTGGAAGCGACAGCGGGTAGCCGCGGTTGCTAAGTTGGCAATAAACAAAAACGTCCAGCGGTCTAATTTTCTATCGCGCGTTTGATAGTAAGCGCAGTTTAATGTACAATGTACATAATTTACTTAGATACCTACCTTAAAAGTAGCGTCTATTAACCTAAAGCCAAGTGTTCCAGTGTACGCACGCGTGTGTAGGCTTACATTTTTGCATCTATAAAATAGCAGATGGATTAGGGATGTGAGTAGCATTTTTTATTATTAAGAAGGTGTTTTTTATTACAGGTTGCCTATTAAAGACGTCACAAGAAAACTTTGGATAAATGCCGTTGGACGGCCTAGTTTGATTTAGCAGAAGTACCATCGTTTTTGTTCACGTCATTTTGAGAAAGACTGTTTTTTAAAGACAGAAAGCACCTGACGTCGTTTAAAACTGAAAGCTGTGCCTACATTACATTTATGCCCGGACATTGCACACCCGGTAGAATTATTTATCCAAAGCTAAACAAAAAGTGTGTAATTTGAGTATGAACATATTAATAAAATATAATAATTACAACGATTTTAATTAATACACCTACTTCTATATTATTTATCATATTAGTGCTATTCTGACTGATCAAAGACGTCTTGCCTTGTAGGCCGCTACATAATATTCTACCATAAAATATAATATTGTTTCCCATTCACACAACATTATCTGGTCCCAAACTAAGAATATCTTGTACTACGGGTACTAGACAATCGATAAACATGCATATATACTTTTCTGTAAATATATTACATTTTATACATAGTACCATCCAGACCTAGACAAACATCCATATTCATGCACACAAATGTTTGACTTGAGCTGGAATCAAACCCGCAAGCTTCGGCGTGGCAGTCGGATTACCTACAACTCTAAAAAAATCGAGCAGTGTCCAACGTTAGCGATAGCAAGCAACGTGATATGATGCGACGCAAACAAATTGCCAAAGCCTGCCGTGTCGCATTAGCCAATCTGGTATAATCGTACAATACATAATCTAAGTGACAGTTTCTTAGCATCGCATCGCAACGCATCGCTCATTAGTTTATGAATACTTTTTGTCAATAGATTTTATGGCTAAAACGAACAATTAAACACGTGATTTTTTTAGCACTGTCTGTCTGGCAAGTCTTTGCAGAGCACTGTCCGGCGTCAACAGCAAAAACTATAATTTCAATATTTTAGTTGTTTACTTCTACGGCTTAAATATATCGACACATACTAAAGTTAGACATTTGACCAAAAATATTTATCGATAAATCATCACTGTTACGAACAACACTCGGTTTCTTAACTCTATGTTTTGTCTACTGTTTGCCTACCACGATGCTGCTATAAGAGTGTGCTGCTAAACCTATCGACAGCTCTTTCTATCATACTCCATGTGCCATTAGAAAGAAGACATCAATCATAGCAACCGCTGTTGTTATTTAGTGTTACTTCTATGCCTTAGGTTATATTTCTTTGGGCGGTTGAGTCCTTTAATCTCTATGGTGATATCACAAAGTACAAAACAAAACAAACCGTGCCTTGCCGTGAATAGATACAAAACAAGATACAAAATGAAAGTCTGGTCTGATGTACCCACTTTTAGGTAAATTCGATTTGACAGGTAGAAAGTTTGACGTTTTAATTGTATTTACTACCAAAACGTCAACAACATGAATGGCGGACGTACTTTTTGACGTAATGCTCCCTGATTGTTGTTCACTGTCACAAGAACAAAATATAGGTACATTATTTTTAGTTTTAGAATCCTAAAAATAACATTAATTATGTACCTTTTTATAATAAATAATAAACTTTATTGACATCTTAAAATCATAATGAATCTATAGATACTACAATCAAACCGATTTATTCTTGCTTGTGTCCAACAAGCCTATTATATAGTGCATGTATTTAATGCGGCGAGCCAGCGACTAAGTAAAGCGAATACAAGTTTAAAAAATAATTAGAGTGGGTACCATATAATTATAATGGGTTGGCAGCTATTATGGAGTATCGTAATAAGTTAAATGTAGCCACAGAATTGAATTATATTCAGTAATCTGTGAATGTAGCATATTAATATGTCAGTAATAAGCTTCGTTTTAATTTAAACTAGCACTTTTTTTGTTTTGGGAACTGAATTAGTATCTAAGCGGAAACTTGATGATGAACAAAAAATAGAAAATGGACATTCATAAATAATACAAATTTCAATATATAGCAAATGATTTTGTCTTAAATAAAATGTTTCGTATAAGTAAATAAGACGCTTCAGTCTTTTAAGCCAAGTTGACGGAGCCCTGCTTCGCAGGTCTCCTATTTTTAGGTACAGGGTCACAAGAAAACCTAACATAATCTACCTCCTAACATTATTAGTCGCCAAGTCATTATTTGTAGCTCCTCGGCTATTATTTCAATTGACTTCTATAGTTTATTTGCTACCTAAACGCAGCTGCTAGTTTTAAGTTTTATAACATCCTTAGTTTTGAATTTTATTTAATATAATAGTCGCGAAAATATTTAATCGCTAGCAACTTATTTTATTAGTTGCAAACATTTAGTCATCTTTTAAGTTATTAGTCACTCGGAAAATAATAAGCTATTATAAAGTACCTACTATTTGTTTCTGTTTTGTCACAAACTCACAACACAACACGAATCATAGGTCATGATTCATGAATAATACTATACAAGAATCGCAGCCAAGAATTAAAAAAATAAAGATATGCAATCACTATGTTTTTTAACCTGGCAATATATAAGGCATTAAAAAAAATTGATAGGTATGTTTACATTCTGTGGTACTTTTGACAACGAATTTTCGTTTCATTTTACAAAACATGCTTAGCCTCGTTATCGCTTGATAACACTTTTATCAATAATTTATAAATATAAGCATTTAAATTAAATAAAATAATAAAAAAGCAATTTTTTGTTTTCTTAAACGATGTCTAACTCTTCACATTTATATTTAAAGTAATTATCTCATTAGAATTGTCAATATTACATATTTTAAAATAAAAAAAAAAGATTTACGACTAGACTGATTACATACGAAGAATAATCATTATTAGTTTATTATATTACTTTTAATAAAGGAGAAAATTATTAAAAAACGTACTTAGAGAGAAACGTACTTGGCATTATGTATTTATGTTTATAGTATAGTTTTGCGCGTTGCGCGCGCATCGCATCTGCCCGACCGACCGATTATGGCGGACAGGCAGTGAAGAATGTTTGTCGTCTTTTCTAAATCAGAAAGTATCGACAGCAGCCAATGGCATAAACCGGGTTTTTTGTAAAAATTGTACATTGTAAATAGTTCTGTGTACATATAGTAATTATATTTGTGCTCGTTTTGTTTAGAAATTGTGTGAATAGTGTATTATTTTGAGTGTTTATTCAGTTCAGTTTTCGACGCCGACAAATTGCTAAATCCTAACGTTAGTACACTAGCAAAACCTTTACAACTTCTAAATTCGAAAAATTACATATTTCGTATCCTAGAAAATCATTGATTTCACTTCTTGTCTTTGTTTCGATCCGTCAAGGAGACCGTTGCAGTAGGTGCAATATTTTGGTTTCCCTTAGCGGCTGTCATCGTGCTTTGATAAAACTACTGTCATTACAAAGGCAAAAAGACAGATTTAGACGCTAAATGTCTTCAATAACGAAATCTTTTTGTCGTATGTAGTCTATTGGATAATGTAATGCGGTTTAATTACACATCTGGCTGTATTATTACTGGCAGTAGAGCTGTATATCTATAGACAGGAAGATCGTGAGACATTTTGTGTTTACTGTTGCGAAGGTTTGAAGTGTTGTGAAACTGAATGCTCGAACCTCACGGTAGCCCAATGAAGTGGCCGGGAACGGGAGCGGAAGAAGAGGCGGGCGAATCTGGCTTGCAGAGCACGCGTGCATCACAAGCTCGCAGCCAGGACGATGCCACTGTGCATTACGTGTTCCAGCGAGAGCCACAGGAGGGTGAACTGCCTTCCCTAGCTCCCAAACAACGCTGGGCCGTCGGAGACGACACCATTGCTGAGGTTTGTTTACTTGTTTACACGATTAATAATAATTTTAGTTATTATTGTGTCAAGCTTATAACCTAAAATTATTATTTCCAAGTCTGATCTTTGAATTGAGATTATAACTGAAAATTGTTAATGTTGCTTAGTGTTAAAATTGTTATTTTTCTCATTTCAGAATCCAGATAAATGGAAAAATCCTAATCCTATGACAATGAATAATATGCATCAACAAGGTCAAGTCCAGCTTAAAAACTCACAAACACAACAACAATTCATTAACCAAGCTATAGCTTCATCTGTTGGTACTCTGGCTATAAACCCTTCAGTTATTGGAAGTCATCCTGCTCATTTGACTACCAACATGGTTCATACACAGCTGGCACCATTGCAAAATCCAAACCTGGGAAATAACTTGACAATTCAGAATAGTGCAGTGATGCTGCCGCATCTGCAAGGCATTCAAAACGCACCACAACTTGGCCAACAAGGATTATATGACGTTCACCAACATCATGGAAATGCTATGCAAGCTATGAATGGCATTGGTAAAAATACTGAACATCTGATGTATCTGAGCCAGGCAGGCATGTTGGCACCGGGCACTAATCAGTTTCTGCAGCAAGGACAAAACCAGCTTGGCCTTACACAGGTTGCCACCATCAGAAACCAGGTAAGAAATTGACTGTTTAATAGTTCTTACCTAATTGGCAATGTGTAGTGTGTGTTACTTACATTTTATAGACTATATAATGTTAGTCTATAGTTCTATCATTTTACCAGTAGGGCAACAGGAAAATAAAATTCTTGTTAGTATGTCTTGGTAAGAAATTCTAACCTCAAAAATATTGTTTTTAGTAAGATGAAGAACTAAAGTTTTAAACTTATTCCACATCTCTAATGGATTGCCATAACAAATGTTATAGACAAAGTGTTATCTATCATTCTGTAATATGTATGGTGCGAATGTTTTAAATATGAGTAAATGGCCGGGTTTGCATTGTTAGAACTGAACTTCACAATTTTTGCACTTTTAACCATCTTTCAACTTTAGTACTGAAGACCATGCTTAGGAATGGTAAACATTGAATGATAGGTAGAAATATTAGAATATTTAGTAATTGGCCTTGAACATTTTAATTTGTAAGTAAATAAAATTGTTGAAGGAACAAGGCAATTTAACAAAAGTTAAATATTTAGTAAACTTCTACTAACAAACCCAACCCTTCCAAACGACCAAATCTTTTTAACTTTGCATCTACATATTAAGTGGTAAAACTTGCAAGCTGTTCCTTTAAATTGAAATCTTATTTATTGATGTACTGAAAGTAGGTAAGTGAATTTAGCTTTTGAAGATTTGGATAGCATACACATATAAAGTATACACTTTTGATTTTTCAATTCACCTTAAAGCCTGTGATAAGAGAATCTTGTGCATTTTTATTTACATATCTAATTATATTTTAAGTTTGTTAAGTAGGTACTGACAATTCAGATCAAAAAGATTTTATTGGATAAATAAATATGTTTTAATTCTTTCTTTATGCTGATGCCGCTAACATGACTCAATTTAGCCTCAAGGTTATTGGGGTCATTGTCCATGTTCCTAGCAGCTGATGCAATAAAAGGCATGGGTTGAACACCTGTCCTGCCTATGAAAAGTCATTATTTTTATCAGTACACTAAGGTCAGCTCTGTGTTTAGACATGAGTATGATGCAGCTATAAACAAAGCACTCCTCAACTATATGAATACAATAGATATATTATATTTTAGAGGATATTGAAGGTTTATATGTAATATATACAGGTAGTGACTGGTGCCACTATAAATTACCATGCCCTTTATATGTTGATTTACTTATGTTAGAAAAAGATGGATGTACATCTCATATGGTGATTTTGACTCCAACATGGCACAGTAATTTATGTGATCCATTGTTGTTCTTCAGAATGTGGGTGTATGAAATGCACATTAATTATTAAAATGTTTGTATCACATAACACAGAACTTTATCCTAGTGCAGTCATACTGACATGTAATTTATGTATCCAGTATTGTATGGTGTCATATTTTGCTAATATATCATGAAACAGAAATAAAATTAAATTGTGAGTTTTTGCTTGCCCCTTTACAAATTTAAAGCATTGAGTTTTTAAAATGATTATATTCTATGAAAAGCAAATATCAATTCAAAATAAATTTGTATATTACCTATATGCAATGAAGGCTTATTACACAGCAAGTACCAAACACAGCACCAGACTAAGAACTCAATTTACAATATTTTAAACCTATCTATCAATGGATTTCATTGTTGTCAGTAATTTGGGCTAACAAATTTTGAAGAAAGATGCTGCACAACATTTTTGATAAGTACATAAAAATATACAGAAAACCTTATATAAATAAATATTTATGGACACAAATAAGTTAACCTGAAACTACATTTATTGTATGAATAATATCCATAGGTTGGACTTGAAAATACACACATAACAAAGCACCATTCCAAAGCTGTAGTTTATTAAATCTTCACTTACAAATTAAGTGGCAACAAGCTTAGAAGAGTTTTCTGGTATGTAGCTGTTAAGAAGTTTTAGTTCTCATCGCCTGTTGGCGTCGCTATATCAGCTCAGCTCTATGATATCGCAAACAATAAATTTAAACAAAAATATCCTAACACTGTCCTAGTAGCAATGCAAGACCCCTTGTGACCTAGTAGGTACTCGTTCTGTTTTATGTCTTGCTTATTAGCTTCAGGATTGCTTGTTGGGAAATGATAAGCATTAGCAAGATATTCAATATGAGTTTCAAAAAGGTAGCCATGCCTGTGGAAGCAATGCTTACAGTTTGTTTGCTATTCCACCTCACCAGTCTTTCTAGTCCACCTCAGCATATTTTTCGGATCAGTGACAAAAATGTGCGGACTGCGGGCATTCTCTAGTTCTTGATATAATCATGTTAAAAGAAACACAATAAAAAAAAAAACAGTCTTTCAGAAATCATGCTTTATTAAATAAGTTATAGTGTGAAAAAAGGAAAGTTTGTAAAGCACGCAACCATGCGTAATTTATGGGTTTGTCTAATAATAGTGATTACCGATTAACATACAGAGCACTGAGTTTGCATTAATCCCATCGAGCGTTGCCCCGAAGGTAAATTAAAAGCGGATAGTAGAGAAGGTCCTCTGAGAGGCGCTTTTAAAAATGGTATAGAACTTGAAACCGATGCAAACTCACACTGAAGGCTCTGTTTGCGACACAGTACAAATATATTGCGTTCCAGTTAGTAGTTCTAGTCTGGACGCCGCGCCGGCGCAGTGCACCCCACTTTGGGACGTCGGTCATAGGTCGCCTGTATGCCTGCTGTCTCGCACATTGAAGCGTTATACGCTAAACCATAACAAACTGTTTATTTTCATAATAACACTATTAAATCCGTTTATTTTTATAGTAAAAAGCAGGATGGTGTACCATTAACTATCGTAGTGCTGTCGTCTTTCAAAAATAGTTTCAAGACGAGCTAAAGCCTTAGCGTTCACAAAACATCCACTAGTCATTTAACCACTGGAAAAGGACAACTTCCTTGTTAGTAATTCGGTAGGGTGATTGTACCCCCAGTCGACCTAACTCTGGGTTCACATCATCATCGTCATCTTAGAGTAATTCCTAGTGGCGGTCCAATACTGGAGCCACAAACATAATGTCTAGCCTCGACCTAGTCCGCTGTGTAATCTTACCAAATGTTTCAGAATATCTACCATTCCACATACACCAATTGTCATATCTGCACAACACAAAGAGATAGCAAAATTCATAGTTAGAACAGTACCAGGCAATCTGAAGGATCTTACCGCAATGACTGTGAATTGTTAAGTTCAGGGGTTGGCAACCTTTTGGTGGGCAAGGGCCACAAGGAGACAAAATAAAGTAAAGGCGGGCTGCACTTTTGGTAATAACTAGACAGCATTTTTACAAGTCTTGCAGCAATTCTGCCACTGAATCATCAGCAAAGCGGAGATCTCCTCTAGCGTTGGTGAAGAGTTTCGGGGATATATGTTGTGTCACTTCGTGCTATCTCTTGAAAATATTGGATGGTTTCTTTGGTTTTTCAGGGCTCGTACAGAAATTATTGACATTTTGTTCTCTTAACACCTCCACATATTTTCAATACACATGGCTGTGCCGCAACAACTACAGTGCAGCCTAGATTTCGATGGGAGTCAAAAGCTTTTTTCTAGCTTGTAAAAAGCTTCTCTGCCTCATCACACACACACATCATATCAGCCTGGTGCAGTCCACTGCTGGACGTAAGCTTCCTGCAGGGTACGCCACAAGACCTGATCTCGCGTTTTCTCCATCCATCCACTACCAGCTACCTTCCTCAGTCGTTAGTCCATCTGGTGAGAGAGCGTCCAACACTATGCTTGTCGAGAAGTAGCTACCACTCGAGAACCTGCCTACTTCACCGTCCATTCGTTCTGTGACAGATGTGGCCATCTACCACTTCAGTTTGCTATTCATCTGAATTATGTGAGTAGAGTAGACTTCTGTGTCGAAAAATCTCGTTCCGGACTTTGTTCCTCAACGAGATTCCCAGCATTGACCGGTCCATAGCTCTTTGAGTGTCATGTAGTTGGTGAGCTAGCTTTACCGTCATGTTCCACGTCTCAGCTCTTTGCGTCGTGACTGGCAGCGCACATTGGCAAGACCAAGATATTCAACCGAACACCTTGGTCTTTAGGCATTGAGGCAAAGATGACTCGAAGATATGAAGCAGCTTCCCAAATGCTATCCAGCCCAGCTGCACTCTTCTGATGAATTCACTCTCAAAGTTGTCTCTACCTAGCTACAACTTTTGCCCCAGGTATACTTATACATACTTCTGGCAAACTTCGAGGGCTACACCTTCGGTATAAATTGATTCAGAGACGATTTGTTCATTCAACATGAGCTCATTCTTATCTAGATTTATCCCGAGCCCAACACGTCTTCAGGCAGTATTGAGACTGGGCAGCATTTTGTGCAAATCTTGCAGCGATTCTGCCATAATTACCAAGGCATCGGCAAAGCAGAGATGCGTAAGATACTACACATAGACATTGATTCCCTTTCCATACCACAGCTGTGTTTTGAAGAGATCCTCCAGCGCGTTGGTGAAGAGTTTCGAGGATATAACATCACCCTAAGATTATATCACCCTCACCCTAACATCACCCTGTCTTACACCACGAAGCATCTGGATGGGTCTTGTTTCGTAATTTTCGACTTGAATGGACATTGTTGCCATTTGGTAAAAGCCCCTCAGCACCTCCACTTATCTTCGATCAACTTGGTAGCGCCACAAAGACTCCAGAACAGCACAGGTTTTGATGAAGTTGAAGGCTTTTTCGTAGTCCTCAAAAGGCAGACACAGTGGCCGTTTGTACTCTTCAGATTTCTGGGTAAACTGCCGACAGAATGGATGTGGTTCACGGTACCTACGGTAGCTTTACCTTTACGAAACCAATTCTACTTCGACAGCTGGGAGTCGTTAAAGCTTGATGCCAGACGTTTCGTGACGACTGTTGAAACACACAACAGCTTATAAACGTGGCTCAATGGTATGATCTGTCGATAGTTTTATCTCCTTTTCTGAAAAACAACGCCACAACACATCTGCTCCATGCCTTTGAGTTTTTAGTCCGATTGATTATTACAGAAGTAAATAGCCTTCTAAGCTCCTCAAATAGAGGTTTTCTTTCAGCCTTTAGGAGCTAAGAGGCCACTCCATCTTCCCCGTGCTCCTTACTATTATTAAGCTGTCTTAAAACCGCTTTGATTTCATCGACATCTGCGTCAGGAAAATCCTCCGTATAGTGGCCGGTAAGTGGGGCTCTAGGATCGGTCGTGTTTGGTGCGGCTTCGGTGCATGATTGGCATACAGATTACTATGATAGAAGTCGTCAACTTTAGCGAGGGTCTCTGGGACTGTTAACACGGTATTACCCTTCGAGATAGTCAGCTTTATCAGGTGACCCCTTCCCAGTCTTTTGGAGAAGGCTTTTGACCACCATTTTGCTCAATCGCTTTCTGTACGAGGCGAGTGTTCCAGCTACCAAGGTCACGCTTTACTAAGATTTGGAAAGCCTTCGGTGCTTCCCGTCAAATCACATCAGTTTCAGAGTCTCGCCTGAAAGTTTAGAAAATGCCGCATTCCCAGTTCCTGTACTGCCCCGATCATGCCGTTCAGATCCTCATCAACATTTTCAGTTTTGCTGCACTAGAGACAGACCCCTGCTAGGGGTCTCTAGTGCATCTGTTTTTCAGTTTTAGTTAAAACGTGTCATGTCCCGCTATCGGGACAGTTGGACTAAGAACAGACCTCATCATGCTTGAAATAGATATTTAGAGTGCCTCTTATAAGTCGGTGGTCGCTGCCGGTATTAAACCTATTGATCACTGAGACATCTCTATATACAGGGTGGCGCTACCATAGGGGCACTTTTTGAACAGAGGCATAGCGTACAACATTCTGAAGCCTTGTATCAAAAATAAATTAAATCGGTGCAGTAGTTTAGCCACAACATCGATTTTAAGTTCCGCAATTTTTGCACATGCTTTGAATTCCACACAGCTGATACAAAACGGTCAACGACCCTACATTGCGCGCCGCGGCTCACTACGATGCGGGCGCCGACTCGACGCCGCGCGAGGATTCCCGCATATCTTTGAGGACGCGCGAATGTTTTTTGTTAGGTTCAAGCATTTATGCACTTTATTGTAAAAAAAAATATAGTTTATTTTCAAGTGCGTTAATAAAATCCTCTCCGCTGCGCTCCGTTTTATCTACGCTGAGCCTAACTTCGGATGACGTCGAGGCGTCGCGTCGGAGCGAGTCGGGGCGTGCAATGTAGGGTCGTTGACCGTTTTGTATCAGCTGTGTGGAATTCAAAGCATGTGCAAAAATTGCGGAACTTAAAATCGATGTTGTGGCTAAACTACTGCACCGATTTAATTGATTTTTGGTACAAGGCTTCAGAATGTTGTACGCTATGCCTCTGTTCAAAAAGTGCCCCTATGGTAGCGCCACCCTGTATATGCTTGTTATCCGTCATGATGAAGTCAATCTTGTTTTTTGTGCAGCAATGGTAACAATCCCTGCGTACTAAGTAATTTGACCAACATTTGTCCCCTAGTTTTCTGCTCCCATAAGCACGTGGACCCTAACACGACTCGCCGCGCTCGTACCTTTGCGTTGAGATCAACCATAAATACAGTGAAATGTGTATTTATGGAGCAATGTATGGCCTTCGTCACATCGTTGTATACGGCCTCCACCTCTGCATCTGAGCTACTTGATGTCAGCGCATATACCTGTACCATCTTAAGAGAGTATCTCTCGGTCAGTTTCAGTACAAGGTATGCTATGTGGATCGAGACGCTACAGATCTGTTACGTTTTCACGAACGGCTTTGTTAACGAGAAACCCTACGCCACCTTGGGATCGTTGGGCTCCCTCCCTGAAGTACAATAGAGGCCTAATGCAAAGGTTATCGTGTCCTCCCCTTCTCTTCGGACTTCTGATAGACTCAGTACATGTTCTGGCTATATTTTGGGTTCGTATCTTGTCTAATTCTATTATTCTACCTCAAGAATATGGAGGCTTTCTTCAAGCCGTAAATTACGTCCATTGTATGTAGCCAGGGTCAATTGGTGTTGGGAGCTGTCCGTAGCCCGGGGATTCTTAGCACCTCCTACTCTACCACGACCAAGGCCGCTGCCGTGACTTGGAACAGTAAGGCGGCCGGGAACTAGGGGCTGTTTCTTTCATGGGGAGTTTTGATCTATTGTCCCATACCACGCTGGGAAGGGGTGTTGACAACCGCAGTATGCTGAGCGGTACTTACACAGGGAAAGGCTACTACTCTGCCTGGAAAAACTAAGCTTTAAAGTTCAGCTCTAAGCTCGCCGGTGTCTGGTTGAGGCGTCAGGGCATGCGAGACATACATATTATCACTATTCGAGGTAGTCAGCTTTGTCGGAAGGCTCTTGCCCAGTAACTTCGACTCTTTATTTTTCTTAATCGCCCTTATACGAAAATTGTGTTCCAGCTTCGGAGGTTACGCCTCTAGTTCCAGATCTTTTTGTAGCATGTATGAAGAGTGTATTTGTAGGGTCTTAGAAGGCTGTCTGTTTTTCATTAAAATCGATTCAGTTGTGCTATTTTAAGCCATAGGGCGTTTTATGTAGTTCGATTTATAAGACATTTTTTACATAACATTCGCGGGCCGCAAGTAGGACCCTCGGGCCACGTGTTGCCGACCGCTGGTTAAGTTCTTTACAACGGCGAGCAATGGCTTAATATGAGATTTGCATGGGGCACGCAACTATCAACAATGTAATACGCACACATGACTTCACAAAATCAATGGCACTCCGTAATTAAGTTCAAACCCAAGACCTACGTTGCAATTAGTTGCTTACCTGACTCCATCAAGGCAGCTCATAAAAATCTTGTAAGATGCTGTATAAAAGTGCAATAAATTAAAGAATTATTTTAAAATCATTGGTGAAAAAGACCTTGGCGCAATGTCACGGTTTTCCTGCAACCCCTTACTGTTGAACAGCACTTTTGCGCCCTCGCATTGCATCTCTGGATAAGGGTCGTAACTTGCTGCTATATAGCTTATACCTACTCTTTGTAGCCTTCCACATGTGATAATTATTACACACATACAATGTGACTATTATTTGAATTTATTTTTTTATAAATCCATCTTTGGGGGCAGAGATTAGCGCGGTCAAACAAAAAACAAACTATTCAACCTTAGTATTTTATTTATTTATTTAGGCCAAACAAACAGTAAAACATTATATCTGCGCAAATAATATAAAATATAAACAAAGATATTATTATAAATGTGAAACTCACACCGTTATCCACAGCATATGATATAGGTACATGATTCTTAAGGAAAACGAATTGTATGAATCCATAATTATTTTGTTATAATTTCATAGCTCTTTTAAAACACAATAATTAACAGATATTCTAAACTTAAATTATGCTTTAAAATTGAAAACGAGATCATATTATCTTTGCGTAGAGACGGAAAACTCGACATCAAACCCTATACGACTGCCTCGTTGGTCTCGCGGCATAAATGTGCGCGTGGGATCGGGAGGTCCCGGGTTCGATTCCTGGGTCGGGCAGTGTTATTGGGTTTTTCTGTCACGAAATTCTCACGGCACGGAATCTGAAAATGTGCCCGGTACGGCAATAAGCTCGCCCCTTATTACGTGGGACTAAAGTATATCTGGCGAAAAGTGGGTGTAGAAATACACCTCTGTCTACCCCTTCGGGGATAAAAGGCGTGACGTTATGTATGTATGTATGTATTATAGACGTGTCGCGTTATACGTAGCGTGGTGCCTCATGTCGCGCGGTGCGTTATGCGATTTTCCCTTCGGGGGTAGGTGCCGTTTGCCATGTTGATTCAGAATTGTGCAGTTATTCGTAGTTTCACGTTTGACACTGCACCGAGTGTTGTGGCTTCGATCCCCAAACGAGACAATACTGTGTGATTCATAAATTGTTGTTTCGAATCTGGATGTTCATTTTGTCCGTTAGTTGAGTTAGATGTTTGTGAAGTCCGCCGCGACACAGGACTTAGTCCTAGTGGGCCGGAGCCTAGATAAATGGTACGCATCGGTTCAAATCAAGACTGAAGATCCCTAGGCCATATAGGAGCAAGTCAATTTGTATTGGATCTGTATGTAATACACTAAATCCATAACCCACGTGTGATTTAAACTGTAACCGTAATATGTGTTATATACAAAAACAAAATTGTACGATACGAATTGACGTCAACCCGGCCAGCGTGTGATCGGCCGACTCTGCCGTAAAGGCGTTTGGGGCATACCCACTAAAACCACCGCGGTGTCGGCGTGGCGGGGTCACGCGATTCGCGGATACCATACTTTTTCGTGACCGAACTCGGGTTTGGCCCGCCGTTGCTGTGGCGGGCCCCGTCTCATTATTCTACTTGGGAGGCGGCGTGGACACTACGCCGCCTTCTTGCCTTCTGGCGGACGGGGAGCAGCCCTAGCGCTCGCCGTCCGCAGGCACTGAAATATCTCCTCTTTCTCTGCAGCGCTACCGCAACGCATCAAATGGTATGCCCCCATTTGGTCGCGGGAGATAGGGTGCGCGGCATCGCAACACCGACACGCCTTTCCTCCCGCGACCGCGCCCGACTGCTAGGGACAGACAGAACTGTCCCCCGCACACCGCCTCACCGCAAGCCCACGTGGAGCGTCCACTCCCGGGATCCCGCTTAGCTTCACCGTGGGTGTCCAAACCACGGTTACCTACTAAGCCGCCCCACTACGACAAGGTGGAGATCCCACGGGGGGATCAATCCCTCTACCTGTCAGCGCACTATTAACGGTGGGTAGTTATGATACTCAGCTCACGTTACTAAGAGGCAAAATATAAACAAACAAATAAATCTTCCTATATCCTCACACATGGCTCTCTAAACGTGGCCTTTTAAATAGGAACAGATATCCACCCTCGAGGTATGCCAAAACGCGATGGAACGGAGTATTCTGGGTGTCAAATTGACAGACTGTGTATACTTATACGGAATACCACAGTTCCATCTCAAACGTCGCTCGGAAAGCTGTCACGCTAAAATGGAGCTGGGTGGGACATCTGTCGTAGGTATGTCATATTATTATGACAAATGGCGGGATGAGCTAGACTCCTTCAAAAAGGATTCGTTCCAAGAGGGAAAAGATAGGGATTTATGGAAGGAGAGTGTTTAGGCCGTTGCGCTGCAGTGGGACGTCACAGGCTCTCAAAAAAAAACCTTCCCTTACCATGCCTAACCCTGTACAGGACTTGCTATGACGGAATTATAACCGTCAAAAAGCGTTTTTGATAGTATTTATCTGCCGAGTTGAGTTACCAACAGACTGCCGTGCAGAGGGTATCGGCATAGTATCGGAATCCGCAGACGAGCTGGACCGAGCAATTCGACGGCTCCGGGCCAGCAACACCGCCCCGGGTCCCGATGGGATCCCGGGTCGGGCGTGGGTGCTCGCGCTCGCAATCTTGGGGGACAGGCTGAGGCAATTGTTCACTGACTGCCTCCGTTGTGCCGTATTCCCCTCCGGTTGGAAGGAGGCTGATCTGGTTTTAATCCAAAAGCCCGGCAGGACCGCCGATTCTCCCTCAGCGTTCCGACCCATTTGTTTGCTGGACGAGGTGCGCAAGCTCTTTGAGCGCATTATTGCTGGTCGCCTCCAGGACCACCTGTCGAATGTGGGCCCCAATTTGTCTGAGTGCCAGTTCGGCTTCCGGCAGGGGCGTTCGACTATAGACGCAATCCGTCGCGTCCGCTCTCTGTCGGAGCCGGCGGTCAGAGAGGGAGGCGCTGCGTTGGCGGTCAGTCTTGACATTGCCAATGCCTTTAACTCCCTCTCCTGGCAGTCAATTAGGAGGGCGCTGATTTATCATAATGTGCCCTCCTATCTGCGTGATATTATCGGGTCGTACCTATGGTCGTACGTATGGGAAGTCCATCAGGATAAAAGATCGGAACGGAGCTCTGCTCACGAAGGAGCTCTCAAACTGAGTTCCACAGGGGTCCGTGTTAGGACCCCTTCTGTGGAACATCACGTTCGATGCGGTCCTGCGTATCGGTCTCCCCTCTGATGTCAGCGTCGTCTGCTATGCGGACGACACGTTGGTGCTGGCGCGGGGGACAACCGGCTTCCGCAGTGTCGTGGCTGAAATCTGAGGCGCTATGGTTCCATGCCCTTACTCGGGGCCGGGAACCACCCAGCTCGGTGGTGTCAATTTGTGGTGCACAAGTCCGGGTGGGCGTACTATTAAGTACTTTGGACTCTCGCTGGGCGTTCGAAGACCACTTCGAGCGCTTGGCTCCTCGGGTTCGTGGTGCGACGGGTGCGCTTCGACGCCTGCTCCCGAACCTCGGTGGGCCACGCGAGTAAGTTCGCCGCCTCTACTGTGGCGTCGTGCGGTCCATGGTTCTCTATTGGGCGTCCGTGTGGCATCATCGTCTCACGCGCGCCTCCCGCTGCAGGGCTATCCTAGCCAGTCTGCAGCGGTTGGTGGCCATTCGGGTAGCACGAGGCTACAGGACGATATCCCATGAGGCGGCGACGCTCATTGCGCACCTCACACCGTGGGATCTCCTGGCGTGGGTGAATGCTCGTCTTTATGACGAGGTTCGCCTTCGTGGGGTAGGCGGGGAGGCGTCGAGTGATACGCTCGAAGAGTGCCGGCGAAATGCGCACCGAAGCGCGTATAAGGAGTGGCGCGTGCGGCTGCATCTACCGCGTTGCACGCGCCAACGCATCGTCGGTGCGATTTTGCCAATATATTTTGACGCCTGGCTCGAGACGAAAGAGTGCACTACTTTCCGGCTGACTCAGATACTTACCGGGCATGATTACTTCGGTGAGTATTTGAGTCGGATCGGACGTGAGGAGACGACACAGTACCACCACTGCGATGACGACCTGGACTCCGCTCAACACACACTAGAGGTGTGCCGCGCGTGAGCGGACGAGCGGAGTACCCTGGTCGCTACAATCGGGAGGGATTTGTCCCTACCAGGCGTAGTAGCGGCAATGGTAGAGGACACCCACAATTGGCGTGCAATGGTCTCCTTCTGTGAAGCTGTAATGCTCCAGAAGGAGGCCGCCGAGCGGGAGCGTGAACGACGCAACCCCGCTCGCAGGCGAAGGCGGCGTTGAGGCGGCGGCAGCGGCCGTTGAACTCGACTCTTCCTCAGGTCTGCGGGCGTTGGAGGGGGAGCCTCTAACGACCCACCACAAGCGGATCCGATAAGGCAGCGGACTGTGTGGCGCAATTTGCTGTGAAAAGCATTGCATACCCCGCCTTTCCCCGGGCACGCGTCCCAAGCAAGGGGACGGACGCGACGCGAGGTACAGCGGAGCAAGACAACCACAGTTCCCGTTGTACCTGCAAGGCGTCGAGCCATGGAGCCACCGTGTGGTTTTTAGTCGGTAACCCAGTCCTCGGGTGGGAGTCCGACATACCCCCTTCGACCGCTCCCAGGTCGGATGGGCATGAGGTAACTTTCCACACGATAAAAAAAAGAAAAACAGTATCGGAATCCGCGGCGCCCACCACTGACTATAATAATTCGCACATTTCAGATTTTTCATACCACAAATGCCATTCAAGGATTTCGTGACAGAATGGCTGATCACTCCCTTATTTAACATCGAAATAACGCCTAAGTTGCTAACTTGTTTCTACTACTTCTACTAGGTACCACCAATCGTCAAATAATCTTACTATCCTTAGTTATAATGGCCTTAAAATTGTATATTTTCAAAACAAAAAGTTACTTGGCCATTCTGATGATAACACTATTTCTAAGTTGGATTGAGTCATGGATGATCTGACAATTCGGTGAAATCGAACATTCAGTAGGTATAGAAAGTTTCGCTCATTGTGTGTCTTTTTTGCTACTATAATCGAAGTATACATATTTCAAAATGAAGTCTCCTTTGCGTTATGCCTTTCTGTATGAAGATGATAAACTCAAAACTATGCAACGGTTTTAAACGAATTATGATAGTTTGATTCCTGAGGAAGGTTTAGGTGTACAATTCACGCCGGCGAAGACTAGTGACAAATAATAAATATAAATGTACCTATGTATTGGTAACTGACAGACTCGCTCCTATTCGGCTTATTTTTCTTCCTAGGATTACTAGATGTATTCCGTCCCCTTGTGCCACATTTTCGGTAAATAAATATTTCATGAAATTCCCCGGTCGTACTTTCCCGTTTATAATATTTTTTGTGCACAATAGACCTAATTAAAATAGCGTTTCATACATATTCCATATTTACTAATGTCATTGTTTTCTCCATTCACGTTATACTAAAATAAAAAAGTGGTACTGCTAATCAGATTATCGATCAATATGGTTACTCAACTTCAGTAGATTTTTTATATTGATCAAGTTACTTGTCAAGTTTGCTGCGAATTAGTAAATACATCCAACTAGCTCGCTTACTGGCTTCGTTCATCATCAGCCCTGTTTGATATAATCTGTCCCACTGCTTGATGCCGGCCTTTTCTCGTTGTTATAAGGGTTAGGCCATAGTCCACCACGCTGGCCAAGTGCAGCTTGGCAGACTTCACATGTCTTTCGTGAACATTACGGAGAACTCCCGGCAGATCTCCTCCCACGATGTTTTCCTTCACGGCTTAGCAGGCGATAAATAATACGCACATTGTCCTCCAGCTTTAAAGCTGCCTCCATGGTTAACCTCAATAATAATTGATTTAGCCATGCAGCCACATGTTGGATAGTTATTTTTTCAGATATTTTATGTGAAATGAACTGTCGCTATTTATTCTAATTCATTGAAAGTACAGGTTTTGATTATTAGATTCATAATATTAGTTGGCGGATTGTTGGAAGGGGTATTTCTATTGCCGAATTATACGTAGTCAAATTTTTATACTTACATATAGATTATATAGAAAACTAATATGTAAATTGTATAACTAAATGCATTGTGTTTAATGTCTAAATTCCACAAAACCATGTCTCCCACAAATTATACTTTCTTCACCATCATATAAATTCAGGATGTAAAAAGACCCTTCACGAAAACTGAAATCCCAAAATGTACCAATCATTACGAACATTTTTTACTTCGGCACAATACCTGGGAAATTACTGGTTCAGGAGATATCGAATCTTTTTTTATATTCCAAAATCGTGTTTAGCATGATAAATGTAAACTTTCTTCCAAATAAACATAAACAAAATTGACAATATGCCTGAAATAAACGGTTTTTAAGGTCCCTAAACGCAATGTATGCGCTACAAGCTATCAGCTGAGCTCTAGGTGAGTGCATTACCCTCGGCCGCGCAACCACGTAATCATAAACTGCCGCCGTAAAGGCACACACAGTGCCGGCGGTAATGCCGCCGGCCAAGCCGCGTGCACCCGGCAACTTGCTACTTTGTGTGGTCGTTCTATACAACTGGAATGATGCACTGCGGCTTTCTGCGGCAGATGCCGGCGGCACCGACGCCCGACAAGCCGGCGGCGCGTGTCGCGCGGCACTGTGTGTAGCAGCTTTTAGGCTGGTTTCAGATTAGAGATTTATACGCGCGTGTAAGCTCGTTTTGGCAAACGCGCAACGCGCATTGACGCGCTTAGAAGCTTAGAACTAAGCTCGTATAAGCGCAAGCCGTCAGAATCCATGTTGACACTGACAAGTCAGAAGCCCGTTTACTCGAGTCCGGTTTTTTGAAGCGCGTAATGTACCTGAAACGACCGTATACGCGCAGAAAAATACGCTAATCTGAAACCTAGGTACTAGCCGACGTCAACGGCGGCTCACGCTGAAGGTAGATACGGCCGTTATAGGTACGTTGCTATACATTGCGGCTTATAAAATGAGTCTATTTGTTTAAGCTTAAAAAATATTTCGTGTCCCAGGTATTATTTTCGCGTAGTATGACTTGGCATGATGTGCAAAACGAGTAGACTTCGGGTTGGTGATGGGTTTGTGACACCCTGTAAATGCGTTATATAAGTACAGGAAAAATGAGGCTAAGTATGACTGTTTGGTTGACCTTCCAGATCCTGATTTCTTGCGCTAAGATAAAGTTATAAACAAGGTTTCGTTAATGAAGGCATGTATGTAATTTAAGGCCTAAGGCATGGCACAAACTGGCCACCGAACACAACCACCGATGTCTGTCGCGCGCTTCTGCCACTTTTGTAACAGTGTCAGAAGCAAACAACAGCCACCGGTGTTCGGAAGCCGCCACATTTTATAACCCGCTCTCTGCTGCGCAGTCTTACGATGGACTCAAACACGGAAAATTTGCTCGCTCTCTTGTTAATACGCAGAAGACTTCGACGACGCCGCCGCTGTCTACATTAGGTACATTCAATGTTAACCGGTCCTACAGTAAAAGTAAACTTGCATTTCGATAATCTACAACCCAATCGGTTCAGCCGTTTAGAAATTATGTGAAAAAGATAAATACGGAAGGATAATTCTTACTACCCGTTGTCCTATTACCCGCTTTCCCGTAGGAATGAAACTTTTTCTTCCGCGGTAAAAAGTAACCTATGATCATCATGGTGGCTCGTGCGATACCGGCGGGCGGCGATACGTAGAACGTCTAACGGTTAACTGAGCGGGGGGTGGAGTAATGTCGGGTGTCGGCGTCTTGTGTGGCCCGTAGCGAATTAGCGACCACAAGTGGCGAGTCGCGGACACTTCTGTAGCGAGTGGCCACCACCGGCTACACGTGTGCGGTGTGTCTATACAAAATATATGCAAAAAGTGTGTTATGTGGCTGTGGTCGGTGGCCCGTTTGCGCCGACCCTAAATATGCTATTTTTTCTGCAGTAAGTTTAAACGACAGAGATATAATAATAATATTATATTCTACCACATTCACACAACACCATCTAGTCCCAAACTCAGCAGAACTTGTACTATGGATGGGTACTAGACAATGGATAAACGTACATATGTTTTTTTTCTGTAAATACATACATATTATAAATAGAAACACCCAGACCAAGACAAACATCCATGTTCATGCACACAAATATTTGACATGAGCGGGAATCGAACCCGCGACCTTCGGCGTGGCAGTCGTTTACACTCCCTCCACGCCCCGGGGTCGCCACTACTTACCATCAATCAAACATTATAATAATTATTATAACTAGCTCACCCGGCAAACGTTGTTCTGCATTACTAAAGAAAGCCCGCACACTTTATTTTCACAACCGGTTTCCCGATCTCGTGGGAATTTCGGGAAATCCCTTCTTAGTGCACCCTTACGGTCCACAAGTAACATATTATATTATGCACTTTGCCAAATTTCAGCTTCTTGCGCCCAATAGTTTTGGCTGTGTAGTGTTATATTATTTACAGATTTCTCTGTTGATACTTATGTAGTTTTTGGTGCTGTTACATAAAAATACTGCCGTAAAAGACAAAGTTCATCTGCATTATATACTGACTGCAACACTGCAACAACTGTATCAAAATCATAGAAATTGACACATTTGTTGCAGTCAGTATATAATTTGCATTGGGTAACACAAACTGGTGTAACTCAACGGGAATAAACGTCGAATTTAAATCCGCGGCGCGCAACACTAAGTTTTCGAAGCTATGTGTTTATTAATTAATTAATTATATTATCGCTTGCCCCGTGCCTCGCAGAGCATGTTAAACCCGGTTAGAATCGAATGCAATAAACAATGTATGGGATTGACATAAGCTTAGATGCATCCCATACATTGTTTATCGTATTCGATTCTATTCGTCTAGCGTTTATGGAATTTGGCTAGGCCCTCTGAAAATGATAGGAATTGCCTCACAATGCGAGTCGTTTGCAGAAGTACTGCATTTTACATCAGACTCTTGACCGAGCTGCCTAGTTTGAGTGTCATTCTCTCTAGGTGGCGTTCGAGGGTTTTGGCTATAAGTCCATTAACGGACACAACTATCGGTACAATGATTGCAGATTCCACATTATTATTATAATCTTGTTACTGGTCCTCGACTGTTCGACATGATTCAAATTGGGCTCTACTTAGTAAATACTTTTATGCCAGTAGCCGTGTTCATTGCAAATCCGGCAAAGATTCTGTTGTATGGTAACAATCCCTCTGAAATAATAAATTATTCTTCTACACAGAATTCTTTAACATAACTAAACAAACTCAAATTCTCTCAACTCTCAGTGCGATTTATGTCTTACGTAAAAAGAAAGCAGCATAATTATATGAATTATACAAAATAAGACAGCGACTGCCAGGTAAAGGGTATTGGGTTCAAAGCAACGACGCGCATCACTGAATTATCGAAGTTATGAGCATTGAAACTTGTAAGGGTAACTGCCGTGTTACTAAGAATTGGCAGCGTGTTTGATGATGATGAATCTCTCTCCGTTTGCAAAAAGTTTTTATCGCTAAGAAAAGATTCCAGTCCAATACATAAGACTATTGCCCGCCTATAGTATTTTGCTTAGCCCCTCAAGACAACTAAAATAAAATATAAGTACATAGTCTTCTGGATAGAAAAAAAACAAATAGCACAAGAATAATACAATTATTAATTTCTCGTAATTATTTTATCTATCACTTTACTTTTAATGCAACTTGTAAAATAATCTACTTTAGACTATTGATCGTCCTAGCTCTATCCCGTCTGCAACCAAAACGTTTTTGCAGCCCATGGTGCGCTAACCTACTTGAAGCTTACCTCAACAACAGACAATCCCAAATTCATTAGCCCTAAACGAGGTTGGAATTTGGAATTACACAATATAATAACATCGACAACTTACACAGAAGGCTTTGCGACTAGAATTTCTATACACCGCGATGCGATGCGACGAACTGAACGCACGATTATTAAATTAACAAAATATTGCCCTACTACGGATCTAAGCTTGGCATACCTACATAATATAACTTCTGATTTAAAGTGACTCCGGTGCCTCGCATAGTAAAAGCTTTCGAATTAAATTCCAAACAAAAGTCCTTAGACAAATGATTGGTATCGCTTCGCTATACTAGACTCCGCGGTGCCTAAGAAAAATAGCTCCATAAATGAGGCAACTTATTATGACAATATGTGTCATACAAAAGCATCAATACGCATGCGTGAAGAGTTGTGTTGTCAGCTTCTCAACAGTTACCCGAGTAAATGGGAAAATATTTTATCCTGTGGTCTAGTAGATAACTTATTGGTCTCAAAATCAGTTAAGAAAATGCTTAAATATTACAATTCATGAGCATCAATATATTTGTGTAAAGGTTAGGCGTACCGCGTAAGTTCCTTTATGAGAAAAATGGTTGGTATATTATTCAATGATTAGGCCTCATTTTATTATGATGGTTTGTTTTATTTAGGTACTTATAGTATTTTGCAAATTATTATTAGAAATAACCATAGAGGAAATAAGGTGTTTCCAAAACAGTGCTTTCTATTTCCATGCTATTAGTCCATATAAATTTAGTTAGACATTATTAATTTAACATGAATAGTCGTGAAAACTACTGTGAATAAAACAATAATCTTACACACTTAATTACACATATGATTAGGTAAACCATGTTTCTTGGGAAAGATGTTCAGTTTCTAACAACTAACATTTTCACCTTATTTGTAAAGGTATAAACATAAAATAATATAGAAAAAAGTAAAATATATAATAAATAGGTTAGATAAAAGAAAAAGTAAAATATAAGGAAATACAATAACTATAGATTCACATAATAAAAATCTCAACTGTGAGGAAGTTGATACTTGTACTAGCAGCAACACTGAATGGCGTTTTCGGTTTTTTGTAATTTTATGTTGATATTTCATAATTATTCTTATTTTACAGATAGTATGTTATACCAGAGTTCTTCTTATTTCTTGCTGAGTTATTTTTACTCAGGATAAAAGCGCAACTTGGCATTGTACAGCGAATTATTTCCGTAATTAATTTGGTGGATAGGTTTAAGGTTGTCAGTGTGACAGGCTCAACCATGCCAGCTGGCATGGTTTTTTCTGCCTCATTTTACAAGTATGAGGGCTCTGTCTAGTAGAGCAGAGTGAGACCAATCATTAGTCTATGCAAAAGTCGTTATTTTGAAGAGATCTGTTCATTTTTCCATAAGTAGCAATCAGCTGTATAACTAGGAACCAAGTAAGACATAACTTTGTTTTTCATAAGATTTTAGCCAGAATTGTTTTACCCTGTGATGGGTTATTCCAAAATAGGTACATAAAAATCGAATACTCACTGATTTTACTGTACCTACCTAAAATCGGTTGATTAAGTATCTAGCTTGGTGACATGAAACATGAAATAATAAATAGGTATCAGAATTTACATACATAATTTTCTTCGCTTACCGTAATTACTTATACCTATCTTAAACAGTGAAGAAATACTAGAAACTATAATATCAATACAACAAGCCGGTTGTTATAGCAACAAAAACTACTACAACAAATATTAGTCATAGACTACAAAACTTCACACTACAGATATAGGTTACTTTAGAAGTTTATGTTCTATGGTTATCCAATTTTTGTTGCGCGCCATCTATCAAACCAGGAACTAAACTTTACTCCGCGCGACGCTCCCTTGTATGGGGAATTTAACGCAGGCGCTGTGGTCGGCGTACGTCCTTTGTTCGAAACAAGTCAACATTGTATTATTTGAGTTTGGATCTTTCTAGTTTTATTTCGCTGCTTATAAACAGATTAGTGTAAGAAATGTGTTCTAATATTGTGTGGATTGTGAATTTGTTACATTGAAGTTGTGTTTTACGGATAAAGTGATAATTTCTTGCGATAAGCTTTCCTCATAGTACATGAATCGAGCTTTAGGCGGATTGTACGCATGAAACCCTTGAGCGACTTTTTTTTCGAATCTGATGTTAAGGATATGGGCCCCGACATGGTGAGTTTTATGGTTTCATTTAGTAGATTACACTAGTTGATGAGTGTTTTAAGTCATGAAATTATGATATTCTTGGTTTTTTTATGCAACAGGTCCGTTTTTGTTTTGTTTACTTGTCACCGGCGTCCGCCATTTCTGATTCGGAATTTGTTCACCGGTTTAGTTGTGTACCTATCTCGAGTTTTCAATGTCGTATCCTTGTAGTTCGCACTTTAGGGCATTTCTGTACATATTTGTTTCAAATTTCATACACCGATCAGTCGCTTGTAAAATTGTTTCATTTATTTCAATTGTCTGTTATTGTCTTCATTTTCATTAGGCAGACGGTGTTACCAGTACACAGTCATTTATGCACCTATATTTAACTATAGATATCAGATATGTAGTGTAAAAAAAATGTGTTATGTACATAGTTGAAAGGTATAAATTATTTCATTTACCTGTCACAGTAATAAATTAATAACTCATAAAAAAATTGTTGGTTATCCAGGTAATGAACACTGATTTTGAGAATAATTTACCTTAGATTATATTTGAATAAATAAAAAAGCTTGTTCCGTATTTTCTATAGTAAGTAAATACTGTCCTTGATATTTTTAGACAGTGCTATGTATTGTTTTTACCCCATAATAGTCTTCTTTGTGTTATGAATATGATAGTACTAAGTAGTAACTATCAGCTGATGCTATTTTATTCATCTAGTTTGTGCTTCTTTGATAAGTTCTATAATTTTCATTTTATCTTATAAATAAACAAACCCACAACACATCAACATTGAAGTAAATAATCTACTTGTATTCAAAGATATAAATAATGTAATGTAGTTATAAATATTATAACATATCCAATAAAAGTAATGCAGGTAGAAAACCTTACATATGAAATATAGGGTAGCCTGACTTAGCAAATTATACCTAAACCTGCCTGATTAATCACACTATAAATAAGTAAAAGCCGTACTAAAATCAATTTGGTAGTTTTTGAGTTAATTTCATTCATACATAGAGACAGCCAGAATGAAAACAGGACTTCATTTTATTATGTGTACCTATATATAGATCATAAAATTGAGTCTACAAAAACAGTAACATTTCGAATAATGTAATAATTCACTATTTAGCAATGCAGTACAGGAACAGATACAGAGTGCATGACAAGTCTGCCCTGATTATCTTTCTGGTATGTAAAATGTCATAAACCTCCTAGAGTTTTGACAGATGCTTCCAAGACTTTTTTAGGGTTCCGTACCTAAAAGGTAAAAAACAGAACCCTATTACTAAGCCTCCGTTGTCTGTCTGTCACCAGGCTGTATCTCATAAACCATGATAGCTAGATAGCTGAAATTTTCACAAATTATGTATTTCAGTTGCCGCTATAACAACAAATACTAAAAATAAAAAAAAATAAAAAATTAAGGGGGGGTCCCATACAAAAAACGTGTTTTTTTTCGTATATTTTGCTCAAAATTACTAACTGTTACAGATAAACGCTTTAAATTTTTACAGAATATGTAGTTGTATATTACCTTTCAAAATAAATAATTAAATTTTTAAAAAGTAAATAATAAAGGGGGATCCCATACAACAAACGTAATTTTTAAGCAATTTGTTACTCGATCTTAATAAACAGGTAGAAACTTATAAAGTATTTAAGTATACATACAACGAACGTGATTTTCTTTTATAGATGATGGTACGGAACCCTTTGTGCGCGAGTCCGACTCGCACTTGCCCAATTTTCTTTAGAGCCTGAGGCTCAGAGCTAGGTCTAACCAGATTTGACAGAATATAAGCTTATTATATGTAAATTATATTAAATCTATCTAATGTAACATAAGCTTGAAACTTAACAGAAACTTGAAACATCACTCTCGCAGAACATGTTGTATCTCTCTATTTATATTGACAATGCAATTGATTTTCTTGTTTGTAATTAACAAAATGTATTTGATGTGTGTAGAAACTTATATGATCTGTTGATTATAGCCATATAATATGAGATGTCAATGTTTTTACTAATTGTTGGTTTAGTTAATAACAATACTTATTGACATTAAAGATACAATTCACAGCACTAGCTAGGTATATTAGTTTTTCTCTTTATAATACATACTTGCTAGCAACTAATATTTTCTTGTCCCAGGAGAAACAATTGTGAAAATGTCAATTTCAGCTACCCATTTCAATCTTTATTACTAGCATTTTTCAATAGTTAGGCATCAAAAATTAACTCGCAGTATAGGAAGTTACCAGAATGTCAGCATAAAAATTATGAACTTTTGTCTATTAGATTGTACCTATGTGTTTTAACAATTACAAATTTAAATTAAATGAATATACACAATTTTATGCAACTATTATGTAGGTATGTTATTTACATTTATGTGTTTTGATGCACATTAATTAATTACTGTGAACCCTTGGTAATCCGGATCCTGACTAATCCGGCACCCCCTATAATCTGACATGACTTTGCGTTTCAATAATGTCCAACAAAAAATAATAGATAAATATTTTCGTGCTACATGCATCATCGATTGATTCTTTAAATGACTAACTATTCATAATTTTTTATTATTTTATTATGTACATTTGTTTGTACACATTATTTCCATGGCATTAATGATGTAAGCTTTCTACTTTGTAGTTTAATTTACTAAATTTGACATACATAATGAAGTATAATTTGCACTTCAGAGTGTAACATCTAAAATGTTATGTTTGGATCTGTAATGTGTCAGATTACAAGGTACTCTTATATAGAAAATGCCTGACTATAGGGTGTCCCAGGCTGTATTCTGTAAACCGACAAATTCAACAGTCTGACACTGCACTGCTAAAGGTTTGTCGGAGTACGGGGGTCAACTGTATTAAAAGATTTAAAAACGCCAAGGCTTGTTTATGTATCCACAAACCCAACTGCTAGGTGCCGTAAAAGTATGCTTAGAAAATTTATATACCAAGTTCTACTTTCGATCTCAGTGCTTGTACCTACATGTCATTATTTACTTTATCTACTCATTGGGTGTTGTGTAATTGGATAAAGTTCCACATGGTTTGGGCCTTTGGTCAGGGAATTTAATAAAGTAGTTAAAATATTTCCCATGGCCACTATTATGGGCCCATTTTCTTCTGACCCTGGTAACAAATGTTTTGCCATTAATTATATTATTCGCATTGATGGAATGTATAATGATTGTCTGTGGTTATACATGCTTTATCTAGTAACCTCCAGCTCTTAAAATTGAGTGAAGCTGTAATTAAATATTCAGTATTGGCAATTTGAGTGTCTATTTACTTATTATTTCTCATTTAAACACTAAAACCTCAGTTCTCAATTGTCTAGAGTAATGAAGTTACTAAAAGTACAATTGAGTAGTTTAGGAAGTCCATGATTTGTAGAAATAACTGTAAATCTCGAAAAAAGCTAGTATATGAACAAAAATCATGATAACTGAACCGCCCATGTGGAAGTCAGTTATCATGTAATAAAGCCTATGTCACTCCAACCTCCTGAGAGCCCATTCCCACTAAGATGGACAATCTGTTTCCATCTCTCTTAAGTCTTTGTTTCTGTATTAAACTGTTTTTATTGAATCCTGAAAAATTCTAATTGGGTGACATATGGGGTTTTTGAAATTACTGATTGTTTTCTAGAGGTAATCAAAATATTGTGTTATAATTTGAAACAGTGCCAATGTCCATTTTATGTAAGTATAATAACGTAACATAGTACAGCTCTAGTGGTGTGGTGGTTGATTATATATTTACACTCAACTTGACGCAATGTTGCAGCAACTTTTCTCAAATTAAAGCTGGTTAAAGTATAGGTAGATAGCAGTACCTACTTATGACTTAAAAATGGTGAACAAGGTCAGAAGGTATATGTCATATAACTGATAGATCCAAGGGTCAGAGGACGTATTGAATGGGCGGAAGTAATACGACGCATGGCTATTCGCTATTGAAAACTACGAGAAAAACTTATTTTACCCATGGAATAGGTTATCGTCGCATACTGAATTGTTATGTAACTTGTTCAAGTCATGTCGTTTTCGCAATTCACGTATGAAACGAAGATTTTTCTAATGTTATGAATCTCGGGGCAGTTTTAGATTAATTAAACTTACATAATATAATCATAAGAAGTTAGCTTATCAACCTCGCGACTCGAAAGAATGTTATAAACGCCTTTACCACGTACGATAACGCATTTCACTGCTTTAGACCACTTTGTGTTGTGGCCGATGAATATTTTAAAAGGCGGATTTTATGAAGTTATTACAGGCAGTACCTACACGGACTTGAAACAAGAAACTGATTGCATAAATCAAATAATCAGTAATAGCTACATTATCGTTTCATAAATAAATTTGTATGAGTATAGTATTATTTCGCCTCTGCTAATAAAAGGAAAACATTTATTGAATGCTCGTAAATGGAAAAGCAAGGCTCTTATCTAGAAGTTAGTAATGTACGTGATGTCGTATGTAGGCCTTTACCTAAACTTCAATCAGTATAGGCATCTCGTGTGACATATTAAACTTCTTACGTCGCGTGCTGCGTAAGCGATGGTATTTCGTCGCCTCTCAGCGCTTGCGTAGCTTTTTATTTCAATAATTGAAACTCGTTACAATTGCCGCGCTTGTTATGTTAAATTTGTGAATGCCTCATTTTAGTTGAACTAAACATATTGCTTGTTACCTCATTGACGTTGTAAGTTGTTCAAGGCTTTAGAGAATATGTAGATACTAGCTTTCACCCGCGGCTTCGCCCGCATGAAATTTTAATAAAGAGTAGCCTTAGTACTTCCCCAAGTTTCAGACTATCCATATCAAATTTCATCACAAACGGATATCTGCACATTAGCCGTGTAGCATACATATACACAGATAATACTTAAAATTAAGGAATGATTACGTTAGAGGTAGTATGAAAGTGGCGCCCATTGATGAAAAGGTAAAAGGGAGTCGACTGGCCTGGTATGGACACGTTATGCGGAGAGATGATATGTATGTAGTTAAAACAGTGATGAATATGCATGTAGAAGGACGTAAAGGGAGAGGACGGCCAAGGAAAAGATGGATGGACTGTGTAAGGATGGATATGAAAAAGAAAGGGGTAAACGATCAGATGACTGGTGACAGAGAAGTATTGAAGCGAAGGACATACTGCGCCGACCCCAAATAAATTGGGACCAGGGCAAGACAATGATGAGTCGTCAAACTTCAGGTAAAGATTAGTATGTAAGTATATTATTAAAGTTATTGAAGAGCTTATATACCTACTGAAGAAAATAGCAGCAAAAATAAAAAGTGAAAACATTACCACAAAGTACTTACTACTACCACCCCCTCCGCCCCGCTGCGCTTAAGCGCGCCAACAACAACAACAACATAGTAAGCGCTTTTAATAACGCTGCGCATAGGGCAATTATATCGTGATAACTTTTAAACTATTCACCCAAACTACTTACTGTAAAAGGCAACGTTCATCTACATTAAATACTGAAGACAATAAATTTATCAATTTTTAATACAATTTGATATCTACTCTAGAATAAGCATTGTAAAAAAGTATCAAATATAATTATTTTTACGGACCACTTTTTAGTGTGTATTGGCTTTACATAAAAGGTAGGTATATGCTGCCGCGGACTTTTATTTAGAACTTTTTAAGATAAACAATATTACCGTACATTATCTTCATGTAACTTCAACGGTTTAGGCAACGCACGCGAAGATAGGTTTCAGAGCTCAGGATTTTTACTGACTTAATTGATAATTTTCCTTATGTTATGGCAACATTACACAAAATCTTTATTAATTGTAGCCTATGTGTTATTCTGATGTATAAACTATATTACTGTAAAGTTTCATACAAATCCGTTCTGTAGTTTTTGCGTGAAAGAGTAACAAACATCCATACATACATCTTCACAAACTTTCGCATTTATAATATTAGTAGGATTATTGTGAAGATAAATTGTAGGTACTTTATTTTTTGTGTAAAATATTACTTAATTTGGCTAGAGTCACAGGAAAACAGAATTCGAAAATTATGCAAATCGATAATAGGTAAAATCACAGTGCTTATTTCAATGAAGCTTGATAGGGAAAGTTCTAAAGAAATGTATGTTCCAAATTCCATTTAGAGTATACATTTATGTATTAGGCATAAGTACTTGCTATGCATGACAATGCATAGCAAGTACGTAGTTTTTCGATATTTATTACAAAATTTTAGACTGGAAGATATAATCGTATTCATACTTAACAGTTGTGTAATACGATACGTTTACAGAGGAATCGAACGCCAATGTAACTGTTACTAATGTTATCAATTGTTTTTACATTCAGATTGCACCTGCTGCAAAAAAGTTATGGGACAAAGGGCCGGGCGCGGGCGGCGACAGCAAGGGCCCTCCCCACCTGCCGCCGCTGCAGTTGAACCCGGAGCAGATGTGGCGCGATCCCACTTGGTCTGCACAAGGTACACCTCACACTTTGTTTTGTGTTATACGTTGCCACGGTAATCGGAACTATAATGCGATATTGGAAACCAATGGGGTTTCTCGGCATTCCTGTTATTTGACACTTGCGAGTCTCACACTTATCAAATGCACCGATATGTTTTGGCTTACGTAATGTAAAGAGTTTTAAGCTAACATTGCAAGTTTTCAATAAATAAACATGTAGATATATGTATATAAAATTTGTCCCAGAGGATTCAGGATAGAACCTTAAGGACTGGTGACCAATTCGCATTGCCGTCAAACTCAGTACGGTAAAAGTACAGGGGTGGCAAGTCAGCTGTCACTTATCATCAATTTACGATGATGCAAAGTATTCAAAAACGCTTGTTGTTTCTATCAGAAACTTGTTTAGTAGTAAATGCTTTGATATGTGTGCTGACTGAAATATACGGAAATCATATAAGAATGTGCCTGCTACAATGATATACGAAAATCACTAGCTAGAAGTTCTGAAAATGCAATGTGACAACATATAAATGATGATTTCGAGAGTTACCAAATAGATAACCTTTTAGTTAATACTGCGTATATTACATTGTAGCTGTGGAGCACAATGTAGGCGTGCCGATGATGAGCACGCGCCGCGGAGTCGCCTTCCCCGGCGGCGACGCCGGCAGCATCTTGTCACCTCGGGACACGGCCGGGCTCGGCGTCAAGATGGTCGAGTACGTTCTAGGAGGATCACCCACAGGTATTTTGCGTACTTACATTTTATAGCTTATTAAAAACTTGAACTGTACGTAATGTGTGAGTGTGCGTCGCTTGCATCGATTATTGGCGTGATTACTTGGCCGTGAGCCGTGACTGATGTAGAAGCAGGTGGTGTTGCTACAGGCGGAGGTGAGAAGGTGGCGGGCGTGGTGGCCGGCCTGCGCGGCATGGTGCTGGAGGAGCGCCCCGACGACAAGTCCGCCTCGCCCTTCGAGAAGGACTTGCATGAACTACACGAACATGGATCTCTACCCAATGGACTCCACAATGGACAAGAAGATGACAAAGCTTTCAAGTAAGGCTCACTCATTATTTATATGAATTCGCAGATGTGGGCGGCCGTTGTATAAATACGCACGCTTTGTGATCTGTTTGTTCAAAGTTAAATAAGTTGCGTCAGCAAAACAATGTATTATTCCCATGTGATAATGGATAGTGTTTGACGCGATAATATAGGTGCTAATATAGTACGTTGGGACTTACACTATAGCAGCGTTCTTGGAGCTATTGCTTTTTTAACGTTTCCTTATTTCACAAATTACCCACCTAATTACATAAACATGATCAATATATGGCGTATAGTCGGTTTAACTAATCTTCCAAACTTCATCTCGTGAAATCGTGACGGTTGCTAATTGAAGAATTTGCACATGGTGTTACATAATGTTATAATCATAATAATCGGTTTCGCAACAGGTCATCGACCCGAAAATATTTAATTGATAGCTGATAAACAAATTGGCATATAATGGTCGGTATGTGTAAGGTTTATCGGCGATAGTAAAGTGATAGATGTGTGAGCCGGCGGCGGGTGTCGCGCTAAAAGCTGTGCTGTGGGTGGGGGCGCTGGGCGCGCGGCGAGTGTCGCGGGCAATAACCGCGCGCGTGGATCATGGCCTCTGTCAATGCCACGCGCCCCGCGCCCGCCGCTGCCGCCGCCGCCGCTACCTGCGCCGCCGCACCACGGCCAATCTTATCGTATCCCCGCCGCCGCCGCCGCCGCCGCGACCTATGATTCACATAGTAAACAGATCTCATGCGATGACGTGCGGATCGCCCGCTTTTTGCTATCTGTAGGACCGTAGGTCGCGTGCTATATTTGACGTAATTTTTGTTACAAACTTGTTTCGGCACCAAAAATTTAACGGTCCAAATATGCAATCGCATCTTTGATATTGAGTGACCATTCGTTTAAGTTCTGGTAATTTTGCCGTTCCTTCCTTTGTGTCGTGTCAGGTTACTGCAAGAAATCATGATGAACTTAGCAGGCAACTTACCATATTGTACTACTATACGCTAGCCGTGCTCACCCGTAACGTCTTGTCCACGAAATTGCATAGCTCGCCCCTTAAATAAAAAAAAAATGGCCTGCTTTTTAAAGAAAATCATTAATTGACTAGGTAGTCATATGTACCTATTTAAACCAATTAAATTTAAACAAGCTTAATATTATGACTATAATCATTGTTGTCACCATACTTTCGGTACTTGAGATAGTCATTGCACAGAATGGTCAAAATCAAGCGGGCGTTAGTAGATCTGGGCGTAACAAGAATTGGTCAAATACAGATTTAGTCAAAATCAGAAGGGAAAATTTTAAGTTGTCGCAGACCACTTAGTCGATGCTATTATATACATCTTGAGTTCTTTTTTTTTATTCATCTCCTGAGGCCAATCTGATCTTATGTAGCCTTTTTTTTTTCATTAAGGTGGCATCGCATGTACAAAAATCAATTTTCAAAACCGACTAGGTGTGTCAGAGATTAACGCGTTTAAACAAATAAATGATTAAATAAATATTTAATTAAATTGATTATTCACATAGATAAATTGACATCATAGATAGATTATAGATGGATTACATAGACATAGATAGATTGACAACATAGAATAAGTCACTAAAAGTTAAAAAAAAATTCGTCCTCATACTATTTGAAAATTAACTCGATGTATTGATCGCCGCCGGCGCTCAGCTGATCGCCATTGCAGGTGCCTAACACACACAAGCACACGTATTTAAAGTGACTGCGTGTAACAGTCTTATTTTGCACGATTCAACAGTTTATTCTGATTTACTATCTAAGTAACATTTAATGAAAATTGGGTCTTATGTTGTCGCACACTGTTAAAAATAATTTTAGGTGAAGAAGTATATTCTCAAATACGATCAAAATATATTGACAGAAACGATTCTTGTATATTTAAGATTATAACATTTTTGTATTTGATTTTCGACTGCAGTATTATAAGATTTTTTTAAGTGGGTGATTAAATATTGATTTTACATAGTGATGCAAGGGCTTATCATCATATTAAGATGATTGTTCGAATTTTTAATTAAGTTGCATTCATTAGTGTTTAGAAAAAAAAAACTCTGTATCTACTACGCAAATAAAAGTCAGGGGCGAATGTTGACGACTATTATTATAATTTATTTTGAAAATTCAATGTTTAATACGGGCCGAACTCTTTAACAACATGACAGTACGTAACGTAAACAAAGGTATGTAGGTATCGAACAATTTAAAAATGCGTTTACTGTATGATGTTCCCATTATTGCCTGATGGTATTTCTAGCTATTTAAGCTATATGGACCTAATTACGGGCGAAGCGCGCAATACTTGCGATTGCTCCTTCTGCAGCAGGGTTTTAAAATTTTCATTATAATCTGGTAGGGGATGTTTTTGCATCGTTATCCAGCATAAGTTTTTTGTCATGGGCGTGTAGGGAAATTAAAAATTGAATATAAAAAAATGTATATTAGGGACCCATGTGATTTGTAAAGTTTACGGGTTGGTTTAAAACTAGTTCGTAGCAGACAGCAGACTGGAGCAGCAGCAGGCGACGTGTTTGCCACGTCGTACTGGTTTCTCTGTACATATTTCGATGAAACTTGCGTAGCGAACAACATGTCGTCTACGGCGCGCCGTAGCGAGGTGTCGCTCGACTGTACGGTAGTATTTCCGAATGCATATTAGTATTGCCAATGCCGTTCATGAAGACTTCAGACATCTTATTTCTTAAAAGACTCAGAACCAATAGGAATGGGCCCCGCGCTCTGCTGGTGACGTCTGAGTTTGGCTACGAACTTGTATTTCGAAGGTGCTTATTTTATTTTGGTGGCGGGTCGCGACCTACTAAGTGGGAAACTGTGATACAGTATGTAGTGTGTATGTGTGTGTAAGGTGTTTGTGTGTTGTGTTGCAGCCGCACGCCGGGCTCGCGGCAGCCGTCGCCGGCCGAGGAGGAGGGCGGCGCTGGGGGCGCGGGCGGCGGCGCGGGCGCGCAGGGGGGCGGCGCGCGCAACGGAGACGCGCCCGCCTTCCCGCTGCTGCCGCACCACGCGCTGCAGCAGCCGCCGCTGCACCACCTGCACACGCACACGCACACGCACACGCCGCACCTCTCACACCCGCAGGTAACTCGCACACCACACCACAACACAACACAACACAACACCAGGTACCTACCTGCAGTGTACCTACTGCTGAACACTTGTGTTCCTTGATATTCAATTTGTAAAGTACCCCATGGCAAAGAATTTATTTCCTTTGCGGAAGAGTAGTTTTAACAAACAGAAAAATGTCTGCTCGATCATCTTGTCTTGCCATCTTCTCGATATTGATTTTGATGCGTAATCGCATTCTGAGTTCCACTTAGCCCAACGCTGACTCGATGCTCTTTTTATCTATTTATAACGAAATCACATGGCAGTCATGCTATCACGGTAGTGTTAGTTAGTTAGTTGGACAGGTGTTTTCCGCACTTAGCCACTGAATTGGGCCATTGTGCGTGAGCAGCGACACGGTTGTCGCCTGTCGCCTGCTACTCATACATAAAGTTCCTTCCAGAATGCCATGACTTGACCAATGTTACGTATGGCTTCGCTCATGGTTCTGGGATTGTTCAGGAACCTTGTCCGTTGGTCGCTCACGCTGGTACAATGTAGGATCACATGAGCGGGTGTTTCTTCGGTCTCCATGCAGCCCCTGCATAGTGGGCTGTCCGTGACGCCGATATTGTAGAGGTGCTTATTTAGTGGACAGCGGCCGGTTATTATGCTAGTCAGATGCTTAAGTGCAGCAGTTTTTGCGAGAGTCGTTTGTTCAATTGGGGAATGGCATCTTTGGATTGCCTACACTCTTTCAACTCTGCGCACTCTTTTTCATATTGTTTTAGGGTTCTCTCGCGTAACCACGTTTTGAGTTGGATGAACGGTATCGGAACAATTGGTTTCGGGTCCCAGAGTTGTTATGTCCGATCCTTTCCTTGCCAGTTGGTCTGCTGCGTCATTGCCCGTGGAGTCACTGTGTCCTCGTATCCACTGGAGCGTGACCCGGTTCCTCGCTGCAATTTTCTGCAGCTCTTGGTGGCACTCCATAATTAGGCCGCTGTTAAAGCATTTGCCGCCGAGAGCTTGTAGTACTGAAGCACTGTCTGTGATGATGCGTATTGACAGATCACTTTCTTGCCGCGATCGCCGTCGCCACACATTCAGCTTGGAAGATGGTGTTGAATGCGAGCAAGCGATGTTGAGAGATTGATGTTCAAGTCATGGGAGAATACTCTGGCACCCATCCCATACTTCGTTTTTGAGCTGTCTGTGTATACTCTATCTTCGTGTATACCAGAGCTGCTATCCATGTGCTCTTCTTGCAGTTATATGCGGTATTTTTTGTCAAAGACAAAGGTTTTGGGTATGAGGTCGCACGTTGCATCTAGCATCGGGCTCTCTTTAGTTAATGTCCTTTTCAGGCGTGCATGGGTTATTCGGTTATCCCTTCTCCAAACCCCGACCTTATCGAGCCGGATCGCGGCGGCACCCGCTTCTTGCTGGATGATGAGGTGCAGTGGTCGCAGGTCGAGAAGCATCTCCAATGCCGCCGTTGGAGTTGTTTCGTGCTGCCTGTTGTGGCCAGACAGGCGAGGCGTTGTATGCTCTGCAGCTTGCTCTTGACTGTGCTTAGTTGAGTGCGTGGCTACCACACTACTGCACCGTATGTGAGCATGGGGCGTATTATGGCAGTGTAGATCCAGAGGGTGATGAATGGTTTGAGACCCCATTTCTTGCGTATTATTCTCCTGCACTGCCAGAAGATTGTACATGCTTTTGTGGTTTTAGTGGTGATGTGTTTATTCCAGTTGAGCTTATGGTCGAGTGTTACGCCCAGGTACTTGACTTCACTCGATAGGTTGAGCTCCGTGCCAAAAGGTTTTGGGTTTCTGGTCATACGGGTGTTCCTTTTGTCGGTGAAAAGTACTAGCTCCGTTTTATTTGGGTGGACCATCAGTTCGTGGTGGTTGCACCATTGTTCCATGATCCTGATGGCTGCTTGCATTCGATAATGGATCGTGTCTTCCGAATCTCCTTTGATTAGGATGGTTATATCATCTGCGTAGTCGATAGCGATTAGCACTTGGCTTATTTCCATGTCTGTGATTGCGTAGGTGCCATCAGGCTTTCTGATGGAGCCTAGGGTCTTGTTGCTGTCCTGGGATAGGATCTTTTTTACCCTAGCTGCTTCGCATGTGGAGTTAATGTTGGTACAGACATTTCGCCAGGACTCTCCCCTGCGGAATCGTATGCGTTTCTTGTAGTGCGACTGGGCTTCTTTATATTTGTCCCAATCCGTGTCTTTCCTTTTGTTTTTGGCCCGGTTGAAGAATTTTCTCAGATTGCGCTTGAGCTTCTCCAGTTCTGATCCCCACCTTTGGGTTTTACTACTTGTCTTCGGTAGTGTGGTGGGGCAGGCTTGTTGGTAGCTACTTTGTATGCATTTTGTTAGTAAGTTAGTGTTGTGTTCTATGTGTGCAGTGCTGGCGGTCATGTCGTTGAAATTTAACATGGCTATTTCTTGTTCAAGCAGGGTCTTGTATCTCGCAATGTTGGTATTGCGTGGGTTGCGCTTTGGTTGTATCACCCTCTCTTGCACTCGTATGTCAAAGCAGATACGTCTGTGGTCGGCAAAGGATGGTTCGGCGGACACATGCCAGTTCGTGACAAGTTCCGCGGCCCCATCCGATGCCAGTGTAATGTCTACTATGGTTTGATATCTGGAGCTAACAAAGGTGGTCTCTGAGCCGTTGTTGACTACTGTTAGGGTTGTTGTGAAGATGTATTCAGTTAGGATCTCACTTGGTCTATTTGCCTCGGGGCTTCCCCACGATGGATGGTGGGTCAGACACGCTTCCACCATCATCGCGCTGCTCTTACTGGATATGTTAGTGTGCTACATTGTTAGATCCACTCTTCATTTCTTGGACTTTAGTACTTCTAGTACTACTTTTATTACTTACCTTAGGAACACAATGTCATGACTCACTACTACTAGAATTATTGAGCCTAGAAATCTCTCATCTTCATCGAATTTGAACAGTAGTTATGGACAAATAACTTTTTTTTTTGACATCTCTCTCTGAGAAATAAATCCAAGAAACGAATCCTCTGCCACGGGGTACTTTACAAACATACATCCACGGACACAAAGTACACCCGGACTGGAAGTAGCAATTTGTGTATCACACAAAATATTTTCTCGAACCCACAGCACACGGCGTTGTGTGAAACGGTGAGGCGAAGCGGCCGCGCTTAGACCACCAACCGTGCAGTCATAAACATACATAAATTTTATTCTGAATTCCAAGCTTGAAACGAAATTTCTGCTATCAGCAGCGACAATGTGAACATGATAGATCTTCAAATGAGTTATTTTATTTCCAAAAGTTAAGGAGACATCACCAGAATGAATCCTTTATACATTTTTCACACGAAATGCTGATCTTTACAACATTCAATATAAACAAGCATTCAATTAACGAGATTTCTATTTTTCTTTCAGCATCACCCTGGCATGTTAAGCGTAGCTCCTCTGCAAGGCCTGCCACACCCGCAGCATCCACAAATACATCCTGGTAAATATATTCACTATTACCTTTGAAGCCTATCACACTAACGTTCTAAAAGTTCCGTACCCAAGGGCTCTATTACTAAGACTCCGCTGTCCATCCGCTTGTCACTTAAAACTTCACAGACCACATATACTTATCTGTGGTTTTTACCTCAACCTCAATCAGCCTATCGTAGTCCACTGCTGCACATAGTCCTCTCCCAACACGCACCACAGTACACGGTCCTCAGCCTTCCGCATCCAGTCTGTCCTAGCCACCTGATGGTCTCCACTCTAGGACACGCTTGCTCCATCGGCCATCAGTCCTTCTACAGATATGGCCAGCCCACTGCCACTTGAGCTTACTGATTCTGTGAGCTCATCATCATTGTCTTGCCCTGGTCCCAATTTATTTGGGGTCGGCGCAGTATGTCCTTCGCTTCCATACTTCTCTGTCACCAGTCATCCGATCGTTTATCCCTTTCTCTTTCATATCCATCCTCACACAGTCCATCCATCTTTTCCTTGGCCGTCTTCTCCCATTTCGTCCTTCTACGTGCATATTCATCACTTTCTTACCTACGGACATCTCATCTCGTCGCATAAAATGTCCATACCAGGCCAATCGACTCCCTTTTACCTTTTCATCGATGGGCGCTATTTCATACTATCTCTTATGTAATCATTCCTAATTCTGTCCATTCTTGTCACTCCACACATCCATCGTAACATTCTCATCTCAGCAACATGCAATCGTTTCTCATCCATCTTCTTTGTAGCCCAACACTCAGCTCCATACAGTACGACAGGCCTTATAACCGCCTTATACATGCGGCCTTTTAACTTCACAGGCATTTTGTGATCGCATGTTGTGCCTGAGACCTGTCGCCATTTCATCCATCCTGCTTTAATTCGTTGCCTAACATCCCGATCAATTTCGCCGTCATCTTGCAGGAGTGAACCTAGGTAGCCAAAATCGGAGCTTACTGGTAGAGGTGTACCGCCGAGTGTAACCTGTATTGGACTGGAGAGACCGCCAAAGTCACAGAACATATACTCTGTCTTGGTTCTGCTTATTCTCAGGCCTACGTTCTCCAATCTCTGCCGCCACTCCTCAAGCTTGCTCTGCACCTTTTGTCCACTCTCTGCTACCAGAACGATGTCATCGGCAAACAGCATGCACCAGGGTGCCTCTTCCTGTATGTCCGATGATATAGCATCCATAATTAACAGGAAGAGGTAGGGGCTAAGAGCCGACCCCTGGTGCAAGCCTACAGCCACATCGAATCTGGCTGTGATACCGGTCGCGGATCGGACTTGCGGACTTGCAAACACTTTACTTATTCTGTGGGCTATGTCGGTAATTTTGGTTTTGTCGGATAACTTCATTTCGGATTACATCCTTCAAAGAGACGCCAACCATAGCCCGTTCCATAGCTCGCTGCGGACTTAGTTTGTGGACTAGTCCCACTGTGAGTGTCCACGTCTCGGCACCGTACATCATTGTTACCTACCTGTTGGTAGGACGCATTGGTTGAAGACTTTGGTCTTCAGGCGTTGCGGTAGGGGCGAAGAGAAAACACGACGTAGCTTGCCAAACGCTGCCCAACCCAAATGGATCCTGCGGTCGATTTCTTTCTCGAAGTTGTTTCTACCAAGCTGGACTACTTGCCCAAGGTAGACGTACTTTTAAATAACTTCGAGCATCGATCCGTCGACATAAACCAGTCCCGTCACAACATAATCTTGGTTTTATCCAAGTTTATGCCGAAACTGACCCGTCAAGATGGTCCATTTAGGCTGTGCAGCATCTCGCTCACTCAGCTCTTCCAGGCTCTCCGCCACGATATCGTCGGCAAACCTAAGGTGGGATATGTAGTCGCCATTTATGTTTATGCCCCTGTTGTCTTCGTATAACAAAAAAAATACTAAAAACAGAATAAAATATATATTTAAGGGGCTCCCATAAAATAAACACAGTATTTTTGTTGTTTTTTTTTTAATAATGGTACGGAACCCTTCGTGCGCGAGTCCGACTCGCGCTGCGCTGGTTTTTAATTGATCGCCATTCTACCGCGATGGTGACGTACATCAAAGGCGTCTACAACGCCGTTCTAGGTTCATCAAACGCTTACGCTCATAAACGCTAGTACAGGCCCTTAGTATTGAAATACTAATTGTATGTCTACAAGTTCTAAGTTGGGATATTTATTTCAGGCATGACATTGAACGACTCTATGAATCAACACATTGAACTCGTTTTACAAATGGAACAGCACCCACCATTCGACAACAACAGTTTTGCAAGCACGCAACAGGTACATATTATTGATTTTATTCGTATATATTAAAACTGTCCTACCAAAAGCCAATGATAATGGCTTTTGACTATGAATTACATCATACATTTTACACCCAGATTATTGTATAAAATTGACAAAATAGTCTCCAGTCTAACTGAAAAATAAAATTAAAAATCAGAAAAGTCACTACTCCATGCATTTTGTTAATGTGAACCAATAGAAAATTTTGTAAATTTCTAGACCCACATTATGATGATGTATGAAATCAGGTCCAAGATAATATCTTATTATTAGCAGATTTGTTTTGTTAATTTTCCTCTTACTTCATCTACATACATCTGCGTCCATAGGAGCTTAAATATTATGACTCTTATTTATCATTGAAGCATTTCTTAGATATGTGTATTTGAGCATAATTATGTATGTATAGCCAGCTGTAGGACTTGGAGACCGCGTTCTAGTATAACTAGATTTGACAGAATATTAGCTCAGCAGCCAATCTTACATATTATATTTATAATGTCTAAGCATAGGATAGCCAAGTGGTGTACGTAACGTACTGCCGTCACCACGATGATCTCTGATTCGATCCCCAGATGGCCCGAGCACACACTTCTGACTTTTCGAAGTTATGTGTGCATTAAAAATGTTAATTATGGTTCGCTTAAGGCGAGGATTTCCGAGCGCTCAAAGCTTTTGGGGCTTCCCGCTTCCCCAGTTCGCGAGTATAACTACGATCAATCGCGACGCCACTGCCGCCATGTAGGTATAACACTTTCGCGCCATAGTATAGAAAATTGAAGCAGTATATCAATTGAAATATAAACTTACTTATCGAGTATAAATAATTTGCAACGTTTCTGTTTTGAATAAACCTATATGAAATTCGAAAGTAGTTTTACAAAATTGCTTTTGTTTATAGTGACAATAATTAAGTAATCAGTAATATTATGAACATTATCTTTGTTGTTAATTATAAAAAAACTTATGATCGATCGCAATGCGAAAGTATCGCTTGTTCGATATCAATCTTAGGGAAAAGGATTAGTTGCTACTGTCAGCAAAACAACGGCATAGAACCAATAATAAAAACGGGTAAGATACTCATGGCTACTTCTAATCACCAATGATTACATTTTGTTATATTTATTTTAACAGTGAAATTTCTAAGATACTACTCTGTCAAAAAGTACTGGGAAAAGATCAATAATACACAAAATGTTTATTACAGGGCAATAGTTATAGCAATATACTCATGCAAACACACGTGCATGCATAATAAAATAAAGGAGATCACCCAGCTCCATACAAATTTAGGCTAATTCTAAAAGTGCCGGCCATTGATATATATGTACTAAATATCTGTCAATGGTGCCGGCCAAATAAAATAAACTTAAAATTATTATAGAATAGTTTTTATTACTACACTAAGGTTCTAAGTGCAGTCTGTGAGATCATATTCCAGCTCAAAGAATCTATTCTGTTCCTGAAATAAATGCTAAGTGATTATTGTTATTTTTTGCCTAAAATAATGTGCAAGTTGCAATTTAAATTGCATCAAGTAATGGCAGGTAGTAAGCCAAGAGCGAAATATCTGATTGATAAGCATTACTGCCTCACAGAAAGACGGTGACGTTCCAAGCCACAGGCGCGGTCGCAGCCTGAAATTTTGGAGGGGGTCACTCACTAATAAAAAATAGGTATCTGGATCGCCATTTACAGCGTAAATACTGGTAAAAATTTCGAAATACGACGCCATTTTAAGGGGTTGTGAGTGGTTGGGGGGAGTAAGGGGGAGAGTTCGGGTCCCCCCTCTCCATTTTCACCCGCCGGAAATACTTGGTTCCCTTAGAAAAAATAAAAATTATATGCTCTCCAAACATCAGTGTGTATGGTGGTGCCAACTTCCACATTCTTCACACTAGTTTAATAAACTGAGGTTCACGGATTAAGAGTCAAAAGAGAACCTGACATAACCTATTTAGTTACTTCAATTACAGTCGCACCTAATATCATCCATCCAAGATGGCGGGTTGGGTTTAAAGACTTTATTTTCTCATAAAAACATAAAGTTCACTTATAATGAGATACAGAGTTACTAAAATTTTACAACATTTCTTCCTCTGGGTCTGGACTGAGTAATACATATAAATATCAAATTTTCTTAACATAATCTAAAAGTTTCATTTTGTATGCACGTATATTATCGCACTCTTTAATAGTATTTGGCAGGTTATTGAACAGTTGTGCTCCCTCGTATAATATCGTTTTCTTACCGTAGTTAGTACGTGGATGAATTAATTGAATTTTGTTTTTATTCCTTAAACTTCTCGTAGAGACTTTTATCGGCAATTCTATGTTTGACTGGATGGAATTTGACATAATTTTCTTTACTAATATGCAAGTACAATATGTGTATAATTGTCTTATATTTAATAATCCCGTTTTTTCAAATATTTCTTTTGTCGGCGTTAGGTAATTGTAATGGAAAAGAACCTTAATTATTTTATTTTGTGTCCTTTGCAATGGTTCTAAATGTGTGACAGCTGCGGAGCCCCATATTTCAATCAAATACTGTAGTTCTGACTTTACAAGGGAGTTATATATAAGGGTGCTTATATTTTTAGGCACACAGTGAGATATTTTGCGCAAGGCTCCCAGTAAGGCCATTAATTTAGTTTTAATATGAGCAATGTGTGACTTACAGGTAAGTTTATCATCTATATATAAACCGGGTTGCGTTTCGTTTCACGTTTTTGACATGAAAACCTAAAAATTACATTTGAAAAACTGTACTAAAGCATAAAAATTACGTTCCGTTTTTAATAATTGCCAAAGTATTTAAGAATTTTTGAAAATTGTTTAAAAATATTTAGACGCAACTCCGGCAGCCAGAATTACTTTGAGGGGATTAAGACTAACTCCCTTAAGCCCCCTACACCACCAATACCCTCAAATTAAGGCGACTCGTTTTAAAATCCAACCCTAAATACTTATTATATTTGTAGTTTTTTTAATTATACATGTAAAGGTCTAAAAATCATTAATGTACATCCAATTTTACTTTATTAGCACATTTCTGTATAAAAATACTAGCTGACCCGGCAAACGTTGTTTTGCAAAAATTTTTTGTTTTTTTTTTTTAAATAGATGTTGGCCGATTCTCATAGATACCGGATAAGCACAAAAAATTTCATCAAAATCGGTCAAGCCGTTTCGGAGGAGTATGGGAACGAAAACTGTGACACGAGAATTTTATATATTAGATTTAAAAAAAACCTGTAAAATTTTGTTTTTGTCGGTTGCGCTAAAATGTCGGGAAAGGCTCGATATTACTTACAATGACTTACCATTATTATAAAATTATCATTAAATGAAGCACTGTTCTTCAAATTAAATTATATGTACCTAGTAAGTATTCGAAAATTAAGTTATATTTTAATTTTTCCTCAATCACAAAACTTAACAACAAGAATCACAATTCACAACTAAGTAGACAGCCTTTATCTTGAATCTTTACAATAAACCGACAAATTAAATTATTAGAATATTGTTAAACAATCTTTATCATAACGACGCATATCGATTTTGCTAGGATTACCAAAACTACGTAGATCGGTTCATTGTTTCTAAACTAGATGTAATTTCCAAGTTATTTTGGCCATCGTACGTAGTTCATAAAACACTACTAGATAGAGTCAGCAAACTATAAATTTATCGCTGTTAGGGGATAGCTAGAAATTTACTTTTATTATTTGGCAAATTTTTGAGATTTTTCAATTTGACTTTAGATTTTGGGGTGGGTCATGTCCCCTGTGACCCCCCTTCGCACCGCGCCTGCCAAGCCATCACGCACCAGACCATGGGCAGGGCAGGTAGCGAAGGTACGACTGTAACAATTGCCGCGATCAGTTTACGGCCAATTCGAAACATGACCAGTGAAAACTCCAGCGGAATAACAATTGCAGTAGGATGTACCCGATTAGAATTCTTCAATAAATAGTATATGAACAGGTAGCAGGTGAACAGGATTGATATACGTATACATTTGGGTTGGGCTGCTTTCGATAAAATTGCATATTTTCGGTATTATATTTTTATTATTAAAATTCATATTGTGGCCGAGAAACATCCGCTTTTACATGACTTTTCTTTTGTTATACTTTTGAAATTTCTAATCCCAATACAACTCAAATGAAACGTGAAAAATTGTTTAAACAGACCTATATTCGCGATTATTTTCTATCGTATAAAATGTCAGTAATCGTGTTTCGAATGGCTGACAAATATAGATCTAATGCTGTAGAATAATATATATTTTTTTCCGAATTTAAATCTATGTTATTTACAAATAAAACGCGTTTGAACACGCTAGATAACACTGTATTTTGGGAAATCCTCGCCTTAATAATGTGCCCGGTAGATGGCGGTAGATGGCAATAGGCTCGCCTCCTATTCATTGAGACCGAATCATAACTGGCGAAGTGTGGGTGTGTGAGGTGTACACAGCCACACTTCGCCAGTATACACCTATGCCTACCCCTTCGGGAATAAAGATGTGACGTTATGATATGTAAGCATAACCCCTCGTTTTCACCAAGCAACATGTCCAATACATGTTTTATACAAAACTTGTAGACAACATAATTATTTGTTTTATACATGTATTGAAACTGTCTCAAACATTCTTTCGTTCACACTGTGTAGCCAACAAGTATCTATACAAGTATAAAACACATTTGCGTTTACACTGAAGTCTGTTACAGTTTAAAACATGTCTTATACATTGATAGCGTTCTCACCTACAAATTACAGTCGTGTTTTAGACAAGTATTGTTTATTTTATTGCAATTTCTGTATTATACAAGTATTAAACAAGTTTTAAACTTTATCCATGCTTGTTGGATAAAGTTTTTTTTTTGACTGCAAGGTTGGCGTATAGTGGTTTAAGCGGCCGCCTCATCGCTTGACATTGCGCTGAGCGTTGTGGGTTCGATTCCCACACGAGACAAAACTTTGTGTGATCCATAAATTGTGCCCGTATGTTGTATGTTTGTAAAGTCCCCCGCGACACAGGATTTAGTCCTAATGCGGGAGTTGTATTTAAAAAAAAACAATAAGAAAATAAAGTTTTTAACATACCGGACGAACCACGCTTTTTACTTCGTGAAAACGAAATAAGAAGAAGAATGGGGTGGTCAAAAAAACAAACTTTAGAACTCATTGATCTTTTGCATGTACAAGAATGCCTGAGGAATGTGAAAAATAAAATATATTAAGATCGTCAGAAGAAAAAAGACGCATTGGCAGCAATTGCTTCGCAAATGTACATTAGTGTTTTTTATTTTTTATTTATAGACTCACGCCTGTATCCCTGAAGGGGTAGGCAGAGGTGTAATACTTATTACACCCACATTTCGCCATGAATTTTAAGGTCGCCACGTAATAAGGGAGGAGCCTATTGCCGCACGGGCACATTACCAGACTCCGTGCTGCCACTGAGAATTCGGAAAAACCCAGTAGGTAATACTTTTGCCCGAACCGGGAATCGAACCCGGGGCCTCTATTTAGCAGTCACATACGCTATCGACTGGACCACGGAGGCAGTGTTAAAGATGTTGATAAAATATAACGAACCTCAAGAACCAGTTTAATAGGGAAGTAAATAAATTAAAAACGAAGTCAGGTTCTTTCTTTTAAAATATAAAACTACTGCTTGAATTTGTCTCGAATTCTACAAGTTTAGCTACGACAAAAACATGAGATCATAAACATGCAGACAACTACAGGTTTTCAACCAACAAGTTTCATACAAGTTTTGTATACGTGTCTACAATAAGTTATATACAAGTTTTGTATACATGTCTACAACAAGTTACATACAAGTTTTGTATAAGGTACAAGTTTTATACATGTGTATAGTTTTGTATACAACATGTTTTATACATGTATATGAGAAAAGAAAACATTGTCAAAAACTTGTTAAATACATGTATTATACCTTGGTGAACACGCGGGATAAGAACGTCGCATTGAAAACAAAAAAGTACAGGTCTCCCAATGTGATAATGCGCATAGAAATCTTCGTCACTGTTCGGCAACGGTCGTATTCCCCGAGCGTCGGAAGACAATATGTATATAGAGTTGTTAAGTGCATAATTTTGTAAAATTATGTTTTTGTGCTAAAAAAAAAATAATATTGATTTATCAGTAACGAAATTTGATTCGATAGTTCCATATAAGTAAATAGTGAAGAAAACCACACGATAGCGAATATGCTAAAATTTTTGTTGAATTGATTTACTTCGATTATAATACTTTTTAAGTATCTTGCTGTAGCTGGTGTAATGATGGAAGAAAAGAAGGTTTAAGTAATACAAGGTTTATATTAGAAGAAGAAAAATGGTTTTCAAACGCAGGTTACATTAAAATCTTAGAAATCTAATCATAACATCTCAGTTCAAAAGTATTTACAGCAGTGATCATTCCAGAGTAATATTACAATTACAAAAAAATTAATCAGAATAAGGGAGGATCTCTATTCCTGACATCGTAGATTCATCAGATCTTTCATTATGCTCTTGTTCATTGACACTTTCCTCACTGCTATCACCTGTGTAAATAATCATTTCATCAGAAAAACTATCGATTCTTGGGTAAAATTTTCTATATTCATCTTCGCATTTAACAGCATGATCACAAACTTTTTTCCATTCTTCTGGTCCTATATTATTGATTTTTTCTAATATAGCATCTTTAACTGACGTGACAGTCATTGCAATATTTTTTTTGGCTACGTGTTGCTTTATTTGGGACCAAATATTTTCAATGGGGTTAAAATCGGGATGATATGGTGGCAATCGTATAATTTGATGCCCACGTTCCTCCATTATACGGTCAATGACAAATCGGGCTTCAGTTTCTTTAGGTCATGCGGAATGTTGTGTTGTTGTAACCAAGCTATCATTTGTGGTTTAGGTGTGTTTGAGTTTGGTGGTTTCACAGACAGCTTATTATGATATGGGGCGTTGTCAATTACCAACACACTATTAGGAGGCAAGTTAGGAATCAATTGATTGCGTAGCCAAGCTTGATAACGTTCCGCGTTTATTTCTTTATGATAATCACCTTCTGAGTCGACAAATTTATGTAACATTAGAGCCCCTGGGACGAAGCCTTTTTCATTGCCTGCGTGTACAATAATTATTCTTTTTCCTTTGGAAATGGGTTGTTTGATACCTTTTTTGCTGCTATCTTGCCAAGTTTTACCCTTATGCACGTATGACTCGTCCATAAACACTATATTTCTACCAGAATTCCTCAGCTGTTGTATTTCTCTGAGATATTTGATCCTTTTTAAACATATATCATGCTTTTCCATAAGTAACCGTCTGTTATTATCAGTTTTCAGAAACCTAAACCCCATTTCTTTCAAGATCAGCCTTTAAGTCTCTGCACAGCCTTTGAAATTAATAGCTTCGATCAACTTTTTTCTCAAATTATTTATAGTTGGGAGTTCTTTGAGCGTCAAGTGAAAATTGTATATCATATTACGAATAACACAGTAGTCGAAATCATCAAGTCCCAGCCGAAATCTACTTTTAGGTTTTCCTTTTTTCGGTGTAGAAAATTTCATTGATTGATACTGTTTTTTTTTTTCGTTTAAAATATTAGTCAAAGTTCGTCGTGAAATTCCTGTAGCTTTTGTAACACGGTCCTGATTTTTTTTTTAAATAACCATCATGGTCTTTTTTGAAAACATTGACTTCATTTAAGAAATAAAGGTACACATTAACCTATTAACCGCCAGACAATCCCGCAAAAAAATGTGCTCCTAGCGCCAATCACGTATTTTCAAGGTCATCTATAGTGCTGTGGACCAATCTCTACAGCAAACTAGATTTTATCGGTAAAATTATACGGTTTTACGAAAGTCTAACGCTTTTTTAATTCATTACTCTCATAAAAATTATAAAATTATAATCACCCACATCAAAAAACCTATAACCATGAACATAGACACTAGCAAAGCCATGATAGAGTTTAGTTCATAATTCTAAAAAAATTGGCTTTTGGAATCCCTATTGTTGCATATAAACAACCCCGGCGCTAACATTAGAGGTAAACAACAGCGTAGATAGTGCGGCGAAATGACATTATTGCCGGTTATCGATTTTATCGCTCAAACTATGAATACGTTCAATTTCTGTATGACAAAGGGTAATATAAATCTACTAAAATTTTACCTGTTTAAAAAAATATTTAATTTATGGTCAATGACACGGCATTTAATCGCCACTGCTTTAACGGACATTGCTTTGCGAGTCTCCGAAATGGCAAATGCAGGTATGTGTTAATTTTCTATATATATTCAAAAATATCAATTCTGTTTGCTTTATGCCAACTAAACGTAAATACTTAAAATATTGTGTGTAGTAAATTTCTACTTTTAACCAAAAAAAATATTCGCAATATTTTTACAGGTTCCAAGCGTTCGAGAATGGAATTGAATGACGATGAAAATACCCATGATCTGTTTGAAAAACATTTGCATGCAGATGTAGCCTCAAGGGAATCGAAAAATTTATCGAAAACCAGTGGCATTGGTGCAACGAACGCAAGGCCCCAATGTGAGAACTGTGCAACGTTTGGTGCAGACCAAAGAAACGAGCATTTCACACATCTAATTCTTAAAGAGCTAAAGTATATAGCTCCGTGTATGCGTAGCCGGCCTTATATAAAAATTTTAAACTTTTTGAATACAATAAAAAATGTTCACACTCAAGACATTGATTTAACGGAAACCGAACAAAATTAACAAAGTATATACATATTAATAAATAAAGCAACGTAAAACCTAGTATGCTTTTGAATAAAACACTTTAATTATTAAATCATGGGTTTTATTTTACATGTTAACACCACTAGGCTTTCTGTGAAATTCTGTGATGCACTTCTCTAAACACAAATAAGTGTTACACTGTTTGCACATATATCTTGTGTATTTAGGAATATTTTTCAGAGCGCAAACTCTGCATCGCTGTCTTTTCTTATTTGGTATGGTCACAGGAAAATGTTTGAGAACTTCACTTGGTAAAAAGCGACAGGGATCATTCTGAACGCCACGCGATGTCGAAGGCACCGGTTCATAATCATGTATTTTGTTTTTACTAACGATTTGCCGTATAACTGCCAGCTGAAATTCACTAAATGGTTTTTTTGGACAATTATTAATAATTTTGTATGTGTAAAATGCATTCAACATAGACATGTCGATTATACGAAGGGCTAGTTTTAAGTACCATCGTCTCGTTTTCCTTATGCACGATAAAGTACTCATCATCATGTCTGCTGTGTCAACCACTCCCATGTTATTAGTATAATCAATAACACATTCAGGTTTCAATTTTGGCAGACCAGTAGCTCTGTCTTCTTTATTTGACGGTAATATTTTAGCATCATGCATGGTGCTAATCATGGTAACCGCTTTTTTATCTTGCCATTTTAAAGTCATTTATGGAGGAGAATAGTAGGCATCCACTTCTCCTTTAGACAGCTTCTTAAATTTAGGCATGCCTTTTCTATTTTTCTTAACTGTACCGCATGCATATATCCCGTTATCTTTCAAATAAAGGAATAACTTTGGGCTCGAGTACCAATTATCCACAAAAAGTTGTCTGTTCGTGTTAAAGTATTCCTTAAGGAGAGCAACCACTACTGACCCGCTCACTCCCAAATCAGAAATCTGCTCAATATCCGTTTCCGATCCACAATAGACTATAAAGTCCAATATGTACCCTGTTTTCACATCGCACAATACAAATAGTTTTATTCCAAAGCGATTTCTCTTTTTAGGCAAGTATTGCTTGAGTACAAGACGGCCTTTGAAAGGGACAATACTCTCGTCGATACATAATTTCTGGTGCGGTATTAAACCGCTTTTAAATTTCTCCCGTGCACGATTTATTAGAAATTGCAGTTTATGTAATCTTGGCAATTCGGCGCCGCCGGCAAAAATATCAGTGAAATGCATCATAGCCAAAATTAAACAATATTTATTTCTGTTCATAATCTTTTGAAAGATTGGGGAACTCAAAAATGGATCCGTAGACCAATGTTCTTCAATGGATATCCTTTTGTTCCTGGTAAATAACATTGTTACCGCAAAGAACAAGTAAATATCTTTCGCATCAACGTCACGCCAACCAAGCGTTCTGGAATGTTCTCGTATATCGACACGTCGAACGTAAAATTGGTAATACCTGTTAGTACACCTGACTATCTCTGCCACCAAACCATTATCGACGAAGTATTCGAAAAAGTCTAGTTCATTAGAATCGGTCGAAAGGTTTATTTCTGATGAAAAACCAGCGAGAAAATCATTAAATGGTTGTATGATTGGCGACGTTTCCGCTGTAGTCCAATGGAATTCACTGTCACCACTTTCCTAAAAAAAAACAAAAAACAATAAGTAGTGAGTTGGCAAAAACCAAAAGATATTGTATTTTTAGGATTATAAGAACAAATCAAATTTGTACATACCTCCTGCTCCTCTAACTCATTATCGGTCACAAATTCTTCTACATCTCCCTCGTAACCTTCTAAAATCCTTATTAATTCCTCTGCACTCGACATTTTGCGATTCGAACACGACCACAATACCCAATGAAATAAATTAGGTACCTACCCACTTATTTATTAATAACTTTTAACAAATATAACAGATGTACCCTCACTATTACCATTATGAATTCGCTTATGACGTCACAAGCGGTTGCGAATGTACAACTCCGGCGCTGGACTCCTATGAAAACATTAAAGTGCTAGGGTTGTTACTAAAATACAATTTAGTAAAAATCGTCTATCGAATTGTAATATGAATCTACCTTAAATCATGTGAAATTTTAGATGTTATAGTTAGAAATAGAATAAAACAACAACAAGCATTAAATTACTTCTAATTCTGAATGCCTAACTTATTTGTATACTATTTGAGTAAACTAAAGTTGAGTAATAAATAAACTTATGTGTTACATCACTATTGTTGTACTTATACAACTCTGGCGGTACAGTTTATGGTCACATCAACATTTTGCGATGAGTTTTATTCATTTGTTTCACCGTTAATTTGGCGCGTTGCACACGTGGTTTTAGGGAAAACGAAAGAAATTCCTTGAATTGCAAAGGTGGTCTTTACAATTATTATGAAATTTCTGCTATGTAAATAAAAATACGCTTGAAAATCACTTCGCAGACTGTAGTTGCGAATTTACAGCTGCGGCGCCAGGGGCTCAAAAATGAGAAGTTGCATAAATACAACTGCGGCGGTTAATGGGTTAAATACCATTTGCCGTGCTTGTGACTTAAGTGGCTTTCCACGTTTAAATTTATCCATTCTGGAAGAATACGTCTGAAAGAAAATGGTATGGGCAGAGTTAGACATATTTTTATTTATTTGTTGTATTATTGCATTATGTACTAATATACTTTATAATATTATTTATTCCTATATCTATTTGTTTATTGTGTGTATCTTTTTAAAATGTTTTTTCTAGTACTTAATATGTATTTAAAGTAGGTATTTTAAATTTTTTACTATTAACAAGCCGTGAAAAATGTTAGTATATTTACCTATTTTACAAAATAAACTATTTAAATTTGAATAACATAATTAAATTCACCTTTGAAAACAAAACCAAGAAGGGTGTGTAATAGCAGCTCTATATAATTCCACACAGAGAGAACACCTGCAGTCACCACCATGATATAAAGACGACTGAAGGACCTTTGACGGACCGGCGACCGCCGCCGACCGCCCGAATTGTTTTCGATTGTGTACACATAATATTCACTCCTATTTCTTTCGAACAAGGTGCAAAATGCAAATGCATTGTTTAGGGCTCTTACAATTCAATGAATCGGGTGTTCCCGGGAATACGACAATTAACGAAGATCTGCATGCGCATTATTAATTTGGGAGTAGGTACTGTATATAATTTGATAGACTGCCGCGCTCCGCAACACGCAGCCACTTCTGTGGTTTACGCAGCTCACGTTTCTACAGGAACTCGTAGGTCTTATTAGTTTTACGCTAAGCGAGATTTTGGGAATGAGGCTCGATTCCAGATGTTATAGGTAAATAAAAAACCTCTTCAGTTTCTTCTAAAATAAACTCAACAAGGACCTGTCGTAGCCGCTAGACAGTCGGCGCGATTGAAGGAAGTCTAGAGTGTTGATTATATCTTTGCTACACATTAGGTATATGGTCCATCGCGGCTTTACGCGTTGTTTCGTTAAAGCCAGTTTGCGGACATAACTCTCTAATCGTCGCTGTCGACGCCATTTTTTTATATTGCTCTTACCTTAATTCGATGCCCATAAAAACAGATAACAACGGTAGTTTCTGCGAGTGCACGTGCATATGCACTGTGCCGATGAGGTGGATACTGGATTATCCCATTCGCTCTGGTTACCCCTTTGGCGCCCAAATAAAAACAAGCAGTAAAAATATTAAGAATAGCTTTTAACATATCTAATTATAACAAAACCAAAATAAAAATCACTATTTATTCATCCGTGTGGTGACGGATTAAGAATAAGGAATGTCACCACCCCATATCATCCCATGGGTGTCGTAAGAGCCAAGACAGAGGGAGCATATTATGCAGAGGACAGCACTCTGAGAGAAGGAAAACTTGATACAAACCCTATACCAACCCGTTTGGCCAGCGTGGTATAGTAGGCCAATTCCTCCTTTCAAATGAGAGGCTTAGTTCAGTAGTGGACTGTTAAAGGCTGATGATGATATGATGATGATTTATTTTATTTGAAAAAAAAAAATGCCGTCCTCAAATGAGGACACGGCTCAAGGAGTGAAAAATTTCGAAACACTGTTTTTCCATGAAACAATGTTTTCAGGCATTTCTTACACTTCCAACGCGCTTTTTTGTGGCATATAGCACATCTCGGCTGTTGAGCCAGTTTTTTAGGATAGTGACCGACACCATCATGCTGCAAACTTGGGACAGCAGATGCTGATGGACGAATACTTAAGAGTGTTTGTGTGTCTCAAATAGTACCGAGCTATATAGCGGCGAAATTGAAGCTGATCAAGCTTTATGTCGTTGACCAGAGAATGCAACCGCCATGAATTAGCAACTGCTAGATCCAGCATATAGGTGAACAGGATCCACCACAATTTTTGCCCCTGATGGCTGTGCGATACAAAGCAATCAATTGGTCAGCTTGATCTACTCCTCCCATTTCTTTATTATAATTCTGAAATACATGAGGTATATCTACGTCGACTGTTTATCAGCATTGCTCCACCGCTTTACTTTTCCAAGTGGGAGAACACTGTCAAAGTTAGAGCCCATTGTGCGGACGCTGTTGTCAAGCTATCTAACAAACAAAACTTGACCATTATTAGGATCAAAACGATAGTCAAAATCTGCACTGTTTCTTTTCTTCATCTCTTTGACCGACACCAGAGGACACTTCTTAGTTCTCCCTTCACGAACAGTCCCAGTAGCTCGATAACCAGATTGCCGTAGATCTCGTAGCAACGCGTAACTCGTAAAAAAGTAGTCGAAATACACTATATGATCACTCGGAGTAGTTTGCAATTTATCAAGTAGGTTCTTGACCACCCTTGTGCCCAATGGGGCTGTAGTGTTTTCTGTAGCAGATTGACCACAATACACATCAGCAGTCTTATTAATAAACTAGGATTAGCGTCAGAACAACTTTACTCCAAGACTTAAGCCAAGATTAGGCAATTATGGTATTAATAAACTAGGAGTAAGGACGGAGTTAACTATTCATAATTTACTCCGGTAATAAAAGTTACTCCGCGGAGACCCATGGTTTAACGCTGGAGTAAGCAAGGAGTAAGCATCTATTTGTCACGGGGTACGATAGACTAGATCGAAACTTTACCTGAATACTAAAACATAAAAAATAAAGATTTCGAGTCGACAACATATATCCGCAAAATTCGGATTGTCGAGTAATTTGTTAATTTCTAATGCTTCTGACAGTATTAGAAATTATAATAATAAAAAAGACAGAAAAGTCACTGTCACCGAATAACAGTCATGTTGAGTATCTACCTAAGACCAAGAATCAAAATAGACTCGACATTTGCGTACACCCGTAAAGGACGGACATAGAGTACATCCCGAGTTGGTGTTACCAGATGTTGTAAATGTTTACCCTACAATTTTACGAAGTACATATTAACTTTTAAGTAACATTGTATCAAACCTGACTTGAATACCTTACCAGACATCTGAGAGAGAAAAATTATAGGAGAACGCGGTCTCATGTGCTTTTTTTTCTTAAATAAAAAAAAAAACATCTGAGACCGCGTTCTCCTATAATTTTTAACCAATTTGGTATTTCGATGAGTTTATGAGCTAACTCGAGAAGTTACATCAATATCCGTTTAGGTATTTTTGCAACATATAGTAACAAACATCTATATAATATAATTTACAGACCAATAAAAAAATAAAACAAAAGAGGTTTAAATCCATCCATAAGGTGTGCGATAAGTATTTTTATACTTAATATTATTATGTATAACAAAAATGTCGAATAGGTGGGACTGGCTTCACTCGCCAAATAAACACGAGGCTGAAGTTATAAATATTTTATTATATTATTTGACACTCAACTTTACTGTCCTTTGAACAAAGTTAATTTTGTATACAAATTTATTATTTTCTCTTCTTTATCATTCGAGAATGATTTCAAAAAAGTACCTATTGCGGGGAGTTTTCCTAAAACACTTTTGTTCAAAGTGTTTCGAGCATACTCTTGCATATTTATTCGGATCCCAGTTTTCTTGTACGTGTCCACAATTATTGTCGGATCGTGCAGTCCTTTGGGAATCTATAAACAAATAATTTCATTACTACAAAGAATCGGAAAACAAATTAAATAATTAATCTTAGTTTCATATGAAACTAAGTAACGGCAAATTACCAAAAATTTGGGTATTTTCCCAAACGCTTGTGTGGTATCCCTAAAAAACATTTAACGCTGAAAAATTAAAAAGTATCGATGACTTTTAGCTTGTTCAACATTCAACGACCTTTGAATTCGATTGTGTAATACTAACATCGCAGTGATAATGAAATAGCATTTTTTGGTTTATTGATGTAATTTAGACATGTTTCCTTATATAATAATACACTATTTGTATCATTCTAGCAATATTTTCATGTATAAATAGATATTATAACTAAAATATCGTACTTACGAATAAATGGTTATGTTCTCACATTTCCGCTCACTATGGCTTTTACAGCCTAAAATGTAACAAATCACCATAATAAATCTGAACCTGATATTTTCACTAAGCATTTACAATTAATAACAATCATATAACAATAATAACACAATTTTTCGCGGAAATTATCGAGAGCTCAACCGTTTGTTGGTCACAATATTCAGTTGTGACCAACAAAAAAAACGAAAACTCTTACAAAGACAAAAAATGCTATCTTTGTCTCTTTTACTCTTATGTATTTCTGTATGTCATTATCTCGGTCTGTCACGGTATTATTATTTGCTTGTCAAATCCATAGAGATACATCATCCTAGGTATCTACTATGTAGTTTGTATACCATGTGTAAATACTTCTTGCAGTTAGATATATTTCTTATCGGTATAAACAGTTTGTTTAAACGACAATGATTATTAAAGTATCCGTCTATTATGAGAGAATTGTGTTCTTCGAATTTACGCGAGTGAAGCCGCGGGCAAAATCTCGTAGATTTATATTGTATTTCCAACTTTAATTGAGATTTAAGAGAGAAAATATATTTGGGTTATGTATATAACATAACCCAAATATATTTTCACATTTGTGTGGTGTTCGTTAGAGTACTTACTAGTATCTGATTTTGTAATTTTATTATTGTGGGTTAAAATTAATAGAGATTATTTCATTGAAGATTGTCAACCAACACAAACGCTTGCCCTTGCAAAGGGTAGAAGTTTGTACGGCACAAATTTACCTCTTAGAAGTAAGAACGCATGCGCTATGATAATTGAGTGCGCTGTGCGTATATCTGTAAGTACTGACACATCATACAATATAATGTCATATTGTGCACGGTGATTACATTATTCGCATATTTAAACTAATAATTATATAAGTACTACGCTTAAACGGCTGAAACAGTTTTCTCTACTAATATTATAAACGCGAAAGTGTTTATAGATATTATTTATTAGATATTATATTGGACATGTATTGGAACATGGCTTTGACATTTGACTGTATGCAAGGCGATGTTATTATGTAGATATAATACTAGGTATATAGTGTCATGAATACCTACTGACCGAGCTACTTTGTACCCAATAGTTTGTGAAGTCTTTAGAATAATACGCGCGCGAAGCCGCGGGCAAAAGCTAGTTGTCAAATAAAAGTGTTTAGTAAAAAGTTTTTATTCGACCAGGTCATTTTGTTCATTCTTTTTACTTTTAATATCAGTGGGTTGCCATAACGTATACCTTAATCTCAGGGTAAGAATAGTATTGTTACTCCGAACTTACTTCGTATTTATTAATACCGTTATTAACACGTAGCTATTCCATAACTATACTAGAATTAACTACCCCAAGTGTTACTTTGGAGTAAGAGAAGAATAAGCATTTTTTATTAATAAGACCGCAAATGCATAACAATACCCATCAGAACTTGTAACCATCCAATTTTTATAATAAAATCGCACAGGTTTTCCTTTTATAAACTGTTTCGATGGATGATGCCCAAAATACTTCACCATTGATTCATCTATCGACAGGTCTTGATGAAATACACCCCATTGTAAGAATTTTTTCATAAGGACCTCACCGAGGGGACGTACTTTGAACATCTTGTCTGTCAGAACATCAGCGGCTGGGTTGTCACAGAAATGGATATATTTCTTGATTTCCAAAAATCTGTTTCGTGACATCGATTTTGTTACGATAGAAACATTACAATCTTCATCTAAGGAGCAGTATAATCGTTCTCTCGAAAGTGAATGATTACCTGTCAGAAAAAGAATACCGTAAAATGTTTTCAATTTATCAACAGATACTCTGAAGTCATGTTTATTTCTTTGTGCTGCGTAAAGCTAAAGCTTCTGGGTTCCTAACAATCATATTCATGATTTCCTCATCAAATACTTTTTCGAATATGTTCACGGGATTCAGATTTTTTAGTTGCTCAATCAAATTTGCAAGTCTCGTCTGCACATTCGCTTCAGTCGAAGTAACAGGCTCATAGGAAGGGTCATAATTACGCCAGCGTGGTTGTTCGAAGTTACTTCTACTTCTCTTATTCATAGCAGCTAACGGTTCCCACTACTACTCCACTGTTCTTTATCTTCGTTTCTATGCACAAATACTTCAACTCTTCCTGGTATATCATACGGAAAGTCACTGCAGCTCTGAATATTATCTTCATCACCTTCTTCTTCATCTGTGGGCGTACTTAGATCTGGTGGAACAGCCACTATCTACTTCAGCATCAGAGTTGTCAGGTAATCATTAGGCCTAAATACGCGTCGCGCCATTACTAATTCAAAAGTAAACTTCTGAAATAACACGAATAAATTAGTATCAATGTACCCGCTGGCCCCATTTGGGGACACCGTTATAAACTACACTCGCAAACTATAAATTGCATAGTTATCTCCAGTTTTATCTATTAACTAGAAAGATCACAATACATTTATAATTTTATGAAAGGTTATTCGAAAAAGAAAAAAAAATTGTAAGTAAGACAATAATACTTACTTCTGCTTAGCAATTATTGGCACAATAACTCTCAAAAATGACTCTAAAACCACTGTGTGCGTTTCGATGGCGCGGCCATGACTTTTTTTTTTGTAAAAATTTGTAAAAGTGGACTCCCAAAACCATAAATTTGTTAAAGCTATGGTTAAAAAGTTATAAGAGTTTGAACGTGGCCGCGCCATTAAAACGCTGCGAACCGCGCGGCCACGGAGATCTTTAAAATGAAGCATTGCAGAGACCTGAAATTTTGGTAAGTAAAAGATAGAATTTGTAAAAAATTGTATAAATATAGAAAAAATCCTGAGCTTATATTTTAGGAGCTGTAAGACTAATAAGCCATGGCCGCGCTATTGAAACGGTGAAAACACATTTTCGCCGATATCTCACTTACAAAGCAACGTAGACGTCTGAAGTTTTTTGTAAAACCCAGATTTGAATTTGTCAAAACCAGTAAAAATAAAACATAAAATCCTAGGTTTATACTTCTGGAGCTATAAGACTAATAAGCCATGACCGCGCCATTGAAACGGTGAAAAACACATTTTAACCGATATCTCACTGAAAAAGCAACGCAGACGTCTGCAAGTTTTTTGTAAAACCCAGATTTGAATTTGTCAAAACCAGTAAAAATAAAACAAAAAATCCTAAGTTTATATTTCTGGAGCTATAAAGGTGCTTCTAAACGGGCAACATTTTTCCGCAATATGTGGCTGCAACACAGTGGCTGGCAACATTGCTAGCTATCCCGGCCAGACTATGCAATATTGTTGTAATATCCTGGCCATATAGCCGAACATTTTTGGTGTAGCCACATGTGGCCGACATTGTTTTGAGGGGTTGCCGGACGATCGCTGAGCTGTCGATATTTTGCAATATTGCCCGGCTAGTTTCTATTGTTGTTTCAGTCGCACTCTATAGTTATGACATAGTATATCCTTTTCTACGCGACATGAAGTTTGCTGCGAATGACGTCGTGATTATGGCTATATTCATTTGGTTATGTTGTCATCACACGTCATGTTGACGTTGATGTTGTAGTATTTTGTAACTTCTTCGGCCATTGTTGCCCGATTGTGTATCCCGTTTAGAAGTCTACATAACCGGCCATACTGTATCAGACATATTTCAACAAATTGCCCAGCCATTACTTGCTCAGCCATTGATTGCAAAAAAATATTTTTGTGATGGCTGAGCAATTAATTGCTAATAATGCAGCCATGAATGGCCGAAAAATATGGCCCGTTTAGAAGCCCCTTAAGACTAATACGCCATGGCCGCGCCATATAACTTAACCATAGCTTTGACTTATGGTTTTGGGAGTCTACTTTTACAACTTTTTACAAAATCATATCATTTTTTTTTTATCGTCATGGCCGCGCCATCGAAACGGACACAAATCACTTTGGGATATTGTAATGAAATTATTGCTTTAGTTATAAAAGATAACACTGTTTTACTTGAGTTATACAGCTTTGTAAAGGTAAAATAATAACATAAATAAAATGTGGGTACTTTAATAATCGTCCTCGTTTGGGCACCGCGTAAATGGGTTAAGAGTACATACTAGCACAAACCTGCAGAATTAAAAAAATACCTGACGTCTGAGGATTGAGAATCGTAGGAGGACCCGCTGTTGGAGAGAGGACGATAACGCACCTTCTTCACGTTGAAGGAGACAACGGCGTCTCAGGCTCTCCTACTTCCTGACCATGGCTTGTAAAGATATCCATAACGCGAGCGCATCCAAACCAGCCGCCATTACCAAGACAGGCACGTCACTCCGCTAAAGTATACGAGGGGCGTTAAAAAAATAATGAGAATGACGTGGTGATTAGGGCATGAATATCGGAATATCGAATATCGGAATATCGGACAAAATGTTGTGCCAGAAAATATCGATATTAGATTAGTAAAAACCGGGATTTTCGATATTTACGACATTGCGTCAAATAATCATTACCAATGAATTTCATTTATATTACTTCTTCAAAATCAATAATATGGTAATATTGCGAGTATTCGTCGCTACTATTTTACCAGTAATTCTACCGATATCTACCGATATTGATCCGTAACTAGTACTTTTTGTTATATAGTTTTATTTCATTTCATGATAGACATGCCTTCTTGATTTACCCCATCATGTCAGCCTAGAGACGTCCACTGCTGGACATAGGCCTCCCCCAAGGTTCTCCACACAGACCGATTTTGAGCCGCCCGCATTCAACCGCTTCCCGCGATCTTAACCAGATCGTCGCGCGTCGGTCCACCTTGCGGGAGGCCTACCCCTGCTGCGTCGTCCGGTACGTGGTCGCCACTACAGAACCCGCCTGCCCCAACGGCCATCGATTCTTCGCGCTATGTGCCCTGCCCATTGCCACTTCAGCCTGCCTATTCGGAGAGCTATGTCGGTGACTCTTTGGTTCTCCTGCGGATCTCCTCATTTCTGATTCGATCTCGCAGGGAAACTCCGAGCATAGCTCTCTCCATTGCCCTTTGAGTGACCCTGAGTTTTCGGATGAAGCCCATAGTTAGCGACCACGTCTCAGCGCCGTAGATCATCACTGGCTATTTATTTATTATTTATTTTATACTTTATTGTACACTTAAGTATATAAAACATTTTAAGGAATTATAAATGAAATACAGTACAATGGGCGGCCTTATCGCTAAAAGCGATTTCTACCAGGCAACCTTTGGATGGAGATATTATTGGTAGGAAATAAATGGTGGTTGTAGAAGTGTACCAGTACCTATGTAAAAATTTGCATAGACTTAATATATACATAAATATATATAATATTGTGATGCTTATACAATAATAATATGCTTAAATACATGTATATAAATATATATATACATACATATACCTACATAAATACTTATACATACATACACATATATAATACACAAATACATAATAGTATATAGTAGTGAAACAGGAAATTTTATAATGCTAGATAGTAGTCCTTGACTAAACTTTTGAACCTGCTTACCGTCTGAGCCTGTCTAATATTTAATGGTAACGCATTCCATAGGCGGACAGCAGTGACAGAGAAAGATTTATCGAGAAATGACGTGGAATGTACCGGCATTTTTAGTTTCAAATTTTCTGATGACCTCAAATAACGATTATGCGTATCATGAAGGAATTCGAATCTTCCTTTAAGATAGGAGGGAGTTGAAGGGTTGAACAGTATATTGTACAGCAAAGAGAGAATATGAGCATTCCGGCGATGTCGTATGGGTAACCACTTGAGCTGTGTTCGAAATTGTGAAACATGATCGTATTTGCGTAATCCAAATATGAATCGTATACAGAGATTTTGGAGGCGCTCAAGTTTGTCTAGCTGGTTTTCGGTGAGATCTAGATAGCTGACATCTGCATAATCAATAATGGGTAGAAGAAGAGAGTTAGCAAGCGCAATTTTGGTGGCAGTGGGTAGAAAGTTTCTTAATCTTCGTAGTGATCCTGCTGAAGCAAACACCTTTCGACTCACTTCCTGTATTTGCGACCGCCAAGTAAAAGAAGAGTCAATAGTTATACCCAGGTTCTTTACTTTATCCTGGCTACACACTGATCAAAGACTTTCGTCTTGAGAAACTACGGGATATCGGACGTGAAGATACGCCGTAACTTCCCGAACGTTGGATTCGACGAATTACCTCTTTCTCGAAGTTTGGACCTATCCATTTGGATCATTTGTCCCAGGCAGACGTACTTGACGACAACTTCGAGTGTGGAGTTCCCAACCTGGATAGGAGTAGGTACGACATGGACGTTAGACATGATTTTCGTCTTGTCCATCTTAAGACTTACTTGTTGGGAGACTCTACAGAGGCCATCGAGCATTGTGCTGAGGTCTTCCATGGTCTCAGCCATGACTACGATATCATCAACAAATCGAAGATAAGTGATGTACTCGCCGTTGATGTTGATGCCGAGTCCTTCCCAGTCCAGAAGCTTGAAAACGTCTTCCAGCGCAGCGGTGAAGAGTTTCGGAGATATAACTTCTCCCTGCCTCACCCCTCGCTGTAGCCGTAAAGGTTTTGAGCTCTGGTCCTGGAGGCGAACTGACATGGTAGCCTTTTGGTACAAACACTTCAGCACTACGACATATCGATAGTCAATTTGGCACCGTTGGAGAGACTGCAGCACTGCCCAGGTTCGAATCTCCTCGAATCGAATTGAATCAAAGGCTTTCTCATAGTCCACAAACGCCAAGCATAGAGGCTGGTTATACTGCTCGGACTTCTGCATAACCTGCCGCAGCGTATGTATGTGGTCTATGGTACTATAGCCTTTACGGAATCCGGCTTGTTCGGGAGGCTGGAAGTCGTCTAACTTGCTCTCGAGACGATTCGTGATGACCCTAGAAAATAACTTATAGACGTGACTCAGAAGTGAGATGGGTCTGTAGTTCTTCCAAAGGGCTTTGTCGCCTTTCTTGAACCAAAGCACCACCACACTTCTGTGCCATGTCTGTGGCGTTTTGCCCTCTAATATGACGGAATTGAATAGCTTTCGAAGCATTTCCACAGCAGGTGTGCCGCCAGCTTTCAGAAGCTCTGTAGTTATTCCGTCATCACCCGGTGCCTTGTTGTCTTTTAGTTGTTCTAGGGCTACACTTGTCTCGTGCATGCTGACGTCCGGGATATCTTCGGTATAGTGTCGGGTCAATCCAGCTCTAGGGTCAGTGGCTGGAGTAGTAACAGGTATTCGTGTAGTCGTAATAGTAATTTACTTATTTGATCTCAATATTTTTTTAAATTTAATTTAGATACCTTTTTCCCTATTGTACATCGCTTTTGAGTCGTCTGATTTCTAGTATCGAGAATATCGAAAATATCGAATTCCGGAATTATAAAATGTTCAATATCGAAAATACCGATATTGAGAAAGTGGGCCGATATTGCGACCCCTAGTGGTGATGGGGGAAAATTGTCACGGAAAGATTAGGTCTTTGTCATAATTATTTTTTTTTTAATTTTTTTATATTATATTTAAACTACATTATAATACGGAGTAAGATAATTCACCTTATATTACAGAATAATGTTAAACATCATCATGATAATTATGAAAATCGGTTAATAAGCAGATCTGATAATATTGAGTTGAGGAGCCAATTAAATGGAATTATTTCTATAAAAACAGCTTACGTAAAATAATCGATAAATTAATAAGTGAAAAGTAAACACAAGAATACGTTGCTGTAGTTAAATTGATAATTAATTTTTATTAGTGATGTACTGGATCGTTAAAAGTGCAAATCGACGGATACGGATCTTAACGAACGGCGGAGACCTTTAGCATCCTGTGTTAATGCAGGTATTAAACTGTGTGCCAATCTTATCCAGTTACTTCATCCGTTCAGCCGATTACGCGTGATCCGATAATTACATCCAATCCAATTAATAAATGATTTTAAACTAGGTAGTTAGTATTTTATGATATTTATGAATGGGTCCTTATCACCTTCTAACTATAAAGGGTAACTAATACCCTCACTGTCAACGACTGAAGTAAATCGATCTATCGAAATTAGAGGTTCGTAGAGAATACACTAGATATTGACCCTTTGTGGTAACCTTAGGTACAGCCATTCAATCAAACATAAAATTAATGTTATTCCGAGTATGAAACTAGAATTAATCTTTATTAGACAAATAAGTACCTATCCTGTAATACATTCAACTGTCACTGGGTTTATAAAAACATACGAGAATGAGGATTATGAGACTTATAAGTTATATCTTGTTCATTGTGGCAGTGGTGTTTCAGCTACGAAGCAGGCACCACGCTCTGACACAATATCAAAGATATCAATATGAGAGTGATTGTGCCAACTCATCTCTTCATATCTTTCTTTCTATCCTTACATGTCACAGCTCACAGGTCAATAGGCTTCAATTACTGTTTACCATCGCCTTACATTGAAAACCATTCAAAGTACTTAAATTTTATAAAGCGATAAGTTTACGGCCCTTCTCTCACGAAGCTATTCAAATGTTACGGGACTGAGATGCAAATCATGATCGAATGCTGGTATGCTACTCGTTACCGCACACCGTGCTACGCAAATGAGACTATATTTTATCATTTGAAGAACAACATTCGTACGACGATGTCTAGTGACTGTAGCGATGAAGACAATTTTCTTCTGTATTTATATTACAAGAATAAACGAAAATATTAAAGAATATTCTGGGTGCATCTGTACATCGAAAAAATAAACAATTGTAGGGCATTTGTCGAGGGTCGAGTCGTCATTTTTATAGAATCTCAATAGAATCATATTATTATTTGAATCGTAATCTGAGAAATTATCTTGCCAACTATCTAATAACCCACATGCCTCGCTTCCTTGGCAATATAATGATTGTGTATAATTTTAATGTATACGACCGGTTGGTGCAGCGGGAGTGTAAGCGACTGCCACGCCGAAGGTCTCGGGTTCCATTCCCGCTCAAGCCAAACATTTTTGTGCATGAACATGGATGTTTATCTTGGTCTGGGTGTTTTTATGTATAATATGTATGTATTTATAAAAAATAAGTATATATGTATGGTTATCCATTATCTAGTACCCATAACACAAGCTCTGCTTAGCTTGGGACTCGATGGTTATGTGTGTATGTGGTAGCATATACTTATTATTATTATATTATACCTACCTATAAAAGACCTGTTATATCTTTTTTTTTCTAAATTTCAATCCACGCCTTTTATGTTACATCTTTTCTTATGTATAATTATAAGCTGCCGGAGTATGTTCTATGGCAGCTTATAATTATACAAACATGGATTATTTTCTACCTCCTGCACAAAAATAATATTAAAAGTTTGTTCCACCGTCATTTAGTAATGCAACGCGCATATATGACTCGGGTAGTGTGCGACCTGCGTGCGACTGATATCAAACAAGTCGGCGAAGCGTCTCGTCGTGTGCAAAAGTAGCTGAATATGTATGGCGGCTACTCACAAGCGACGCGTAGGATACGGGTACAAAACACAAATCGTTTGAAAGTCGCTTCGTGAGAGAAGGGCCTACCAGTACCAGGCAGCTCATGAAAATGATTACATTAGGTTTATACTTTATTATATTATGCGCAAGCTGCATAGATATGGCGTCAGACGGTAGCGTGTTGGAGGTGCGGATTAGAGCAGTCGTCCACAGATGCAAGTTCGAATTGGCGGCTATACCCCATACGCGGTTATGCGCGCTGTACGGTGCGGGCGAGACGGTAGTGTGTCCATAATAGTATGGTATTTTACATTTCTTATATTTTGTGTAAAAGAATAAGGGGATAGCAAAATACCAAAGCCAGAAACTACATATTCGGTGTCTTGCGTTTCAAATATTCATAACATAAATACTTACAGTAGTTTGATGTTGATCAGTCGATCGGACATAACTTATGACTCGTATAATATCTTACTATATGGTAACGTAAGGTTGAGTTTAAGCGGATTGCACCTAGGTGTTATGTCACAAAATGGCGCCTCGTTGGTGAATAGCTTCGTCGACGAATGGCATTACACTACTTTCGAGTTGTAACGATTTGATGGTAGGATGACGAGTACTGGTGATGAGGATAGCTGGTGACTTGTATGTTGACGTAGTGTTATCTCCGACAGTATGGCGGCGGCGTCGGCGCCGTTGGCGGAGTCGGCGGCGCGAGCGGCGGTGTGGGCGGCGTCGGAGGCGTAGGAGGCGTCGGCGGTGTCGGCGGTGTGGGCGGTGTGGCGGGCGCCGCCGCGTCGCTCGTCAACGGCGCGTCTGTCGTGCCGCCCGCACCCGACTCCACGCAGCACCACCAACCCTTCGACGTGCAGGTACGTACACGCGCTATACGCCACACAGCACACAGTACCGCGAGCGAGCTCTAAAATGCACTCAATATTTACATTAACTTTTTATACCGGTTCACATGAGAAGTGAATACATACATACATAGACTCGCTCCTGTTTCCCGGAGGGGTAGGCAGAGACTACGGAACGCCATTTGCAACGATCCTGACATACCTCGCTTGCTTTATTCACTTCCATCAAGTTTCTCATGCGTGCTCTTCTATTTAGGATACTTCTGACCTGTCCTTTTTTTAGCTTGTCTCCAATCTGGTCAGAGAACGTCCGCCTAGGTCTTCCCCTTCATCCTGTCACATTCACATTTGCCTTATATATCTTATTTGTCGGTCTTTCGTCATCCATCCTCTCCATGTGCCCAAACCATCTTAACATATAAGTGAATATATTCTATAAAATATCTTATTCTTAACTGTAGCCACTAAGTTTGCAAGTGTTATGTACGCCGTATCGTGACGCATATCAAAATATGGTATATACATAATTGTTTAACTTTTGTACTTTTAATATGTATCATGTGGCAGTACTTAAATAAAGAAATAAATGGTGCCTGATATAGGACAAGATAAATGTTGCCCGTGGACGATGGAATAGAATCGAAGAGTTTACGTAGTAAATGATGGCATGGTAAATCGCGTCTTCAAGTACCTAACGTGACTTTTGGAAGAAATGCTGTGTCGTATTTAAAAGCAATTTAAGTTTTTAAATTTCGCCATCAGTAACTTGTACCTATCTTCTATGTACATTGTGGCTAAATTAATTTTTATACCAGCTCGTTAAACATTCGGTCAATGCGTGATTAAATAATTGGTGCAGTCGAGCTATCGGAAGTTACAGTAATTGCAGTGAAACACTCCCTTTTACTTCCTTTGCGCACAGTAATCTTGTTGGTTATCTAATTAATGTTTGTTGTAAGAATATGCTACGAGCTAATGGACGCCAGGCACGCCTGTGTACATCGAAGCAATGTGATTTATTATCATAATAAATAATTAAGTAATTAGTTACAATAAATATGAAACGAATCGACAAATCTGTTACATTCCAATTCATTCCTCTTATACGGAGGAATGCAAAACGAAAATATCCATAAAAAGCGTTACGTTTTTTTATGAAAGGCAAACACCTCTTCTACCTACATATTGTTTTTGTTGTTGTTCTATTAGGTATATTTATAAATTATTGATGCCATTTTTTATTAAGTATTACCAAACTAAATTTATGTTGATGTTTTTATAACGGATTATGAAATAAGCCAATTATTAATGGTGGCGCTAATGATGGAATTGAACTTGCAAACTTGTTTATCTACTCTTACACACGCGCGTACCGTAAGCAGCTCAATCTTTCTATCCATTTTTATTTAAAACGTATCTGAGGTTTGTACGCTTTGCGCTCTAAACCTATTTCTAAATCTAAAGTAATGTTTAAGTTACTTCTTACTACATATTAGCGATCTGGCTGCGAAAGACTCGTCAAAATAAATAAAAAAACCACCCGTTTCGGAGCTTTGTCAGCGCAACAACTATCACAGACTTGTACCTAACTATTACAGAAGTACATAATATATTATGTCGCACATTTTTTTTGAGCTTTGTGTAAATTGAAGGATTTTTTATTGTTTTCCTATTATGCCATAAAATTTTCCGATAAGTGGCTCACTGGTGGACATGGAGGTAAAGTTTGTGCATATTTTCATTATGCAACCAGGACAGGCTTGCGTTAGGGTACTTATGGATGAATTAATTACTTATTCATTTAAATAAATATTTATCAAAGTTATGAAAAAAAAAACCACAGATGGCGCCACCAATTCATTGATGTTTGCAGAACATGTTGTAATCAATTTTGTAACGTGGTTGAACAATATATCTATAAACATGATCTTCAAAAGAATAAAATTGTAATTTTCGACAAAAAGGAAGGCGATTTTTCGACAAGAACTTAGTAGTAACGCAAGTATAGTTATGGACATTCTCTCTTCTCAGTTTGTTAGGTACGTATGAAATTTGTAAAATTTGCCTGATCGGTTGACTGATCGGAAAAAAATCTAACGTTCAGCGCTACAATAAATGACCATCTTAACGGACCGAGACTATACCCAGTCAAGAATGCGATTTAACTTTATGGTATACGTTTTGCAGTCTTTTCGAGATAAATATGGCGTGTTATATCCCCGAGAAAATAAGCTTGATTTATTGATCTGTTATCTTACACAAAAAAAAAATATGAAAAAGGCAGTTATAGTTACAAAAAAAGATCTAAACACGTGATTTAAGTTTAGTTTGATTATTTTTATACTAAAATCGATAAATCACATTTATATGTTGTATCAGATGCTGCACTCGGCTTCGCTAAATCGCTATCCCTACAATAATTGACGTTATTCCTTTTTTAACGCCACGAGTGTCCTGCCTAGGTCGATGTCCGTTAAGCTATCTTTAGAACTTATTTGATAATTCTTCATGTAAGTCTGATATTGTGTCAAAAATATTTCTGTGTCACTTCCCAGCCTATTCAACAGTCTACAAGTCTACATAAATCAAAAGTCACATTAAAAGCATTAATAATAATAGTATGGATCCGCCCGCTTGAATTATACACTCACTCAAAAATTCCTTAGGAATAACACGATCTACTAATGAAAACCGTACAAATAATCGTGGGGTGTAGGTAGTTCTTGAGTTTATAACTTTTATACCGACAGGCAGGAAAGAAAGCGGACATAATTTTATAATATATATATATTTTATAATATATATTGTAGATATGATGTGCTTCCAACAGATTTCGGCCACGGCGCACTGTGGGCTGAAATCAGCGTTTCATAGACATTAATTTTTTTTTTAAAGTGACATTTTTTTCACATAGAATGCTGGAGGAATCTAATTACATGCCTAAAAATATACTCTTTATGAAATGGGTACGTAAACGGAAGTTTGAGAATTTTTTCTTTAAAAATTTGTATGGAGACAACATAAAAAAATACGATAACTCTGCTATCGCATAATTGGCCCTAATTCCCTTCTAGGGGATTAATCCTTGAATTATTTATGATTTTTTGACATACTCGGTATCACGGCCTCAGGTGCGCTTTTTTTTAAAAAAAAATGAGCATTTTTTTTTATTTGAGGCAATTTCTTTGGACCAATTTGGCTTCTCTGGATCCAAATATCCGGGTCATATTCATATATATTATGTTAATATATTATGTTAATAGCAGAGTTATCTTATTTTTTTATGTTGTCTCCATACAAATTTTTAAAGAAAAAATTCTCAAACTTCCGTTTACGTACCCATTTCATAAAGAGTATATATTTAGGCATGTAATTAGATTCCTCCAGCATTCCATGTGAAAAAAATTTCACTTAAAAAAAAAAAATTGAATGTCTATGAAACGCTGATTTCAGCCCACAGTGCGGCGGCTTGTCTATATAATTATGAGACTTGCCAACTGCGCGGGACAAATTATAGTGCACAAGTGTGTGCGCATACACAAGTGCACTCTCTATTCCCTCACTCTCATAGTCCGATGGACATGCGACACGACCGGTAAGAGACTGGGCGCAGGACCAACGGCTTAACGTGCTTTCCGAGGCACGGGGGTGAAACACCGCCAACTCCCTGACTCCGAACTTCTATTGGATAATTTTTAACAGAAAAACCCAATATCACTTTTTGTTCGACCCGGGTATCGAACCCGAGACCTCATGATCAGAAGTCGCTAACACTACCACAGGACCACAGAGGCAGTCTGTGGTCTTGTGGTGACTGGTGTGTGTGTCATTGTAGGTATAGATATAGATTGGCGGTTAGACTTACCCGGATTTAGATCCGTGCTGATTTCTGCATTGCAAATGCTCTGGAAAAACCATTGGTATGTAATATTTACCAGCCTGTAATTTATACTCATAGTATATGTACAGAGTTACAGAAACGTGTCGTAAGAGTACCTATCTAATACCTACTTGCAACTATGGCACATGTTTGTGTCAATTAGCCGACTCCCTCTTTCAATCTAGTTTTCTATATAGATAACTTTCAACTGATGCTTCATACTGGGTGCAACTCATAATGTAAACTGTTGATGCACCTATCATTCGATCCGGTTGTTTGGAGATACATTGTCGTGGCGCATTCTGATTCTTATGACATATATTTTGACTGGCTTGTTGGTCAAGTGGTTACTAACGACTGCTAAGCCGGTCTTGAGTGCCGTTCCCACCCAGGACAAGACTGCACTGTGCGATGTGCACGATTTGTTCTGTAAATTATCTTTGTGTACTATTATATTTTAAATTTAAGCCAAAATAATCACCCAAACGCAACATCACACCCCTTTGTAAAAATAAATATGATTTCTCTGTCATTCTTAGATATAAAATTCTCGTGTCACAGTTTTCGTTCCCATACTCCTCCGAAACGGCTTGACCGATTTTGATGAAATTTTTTGTGCTTATCCGGTATCTATGAGAATCGGCCAACATCTATTTATCAAAAAAAAAAAAAAATTTGCAAAATAACGTTTGCCGGGTCAGCTAGTTCTTAGATAATCTTTATCAAATCTGAACGTGGTCGCTCAGTAACGGCGCTCGGATTACTCTCACGAGCTAATTGTCTCTGTTTTAAATCTTTTGTGCTCCTAACATTGGCACCAAAGAGACACCCGTATCAGGGTGAAGGTGCAGCTGTTAATAACATTCACACGTACCCCACCCGAAAATATTATATTAATACGAGTCTTGCAACTTTTATGTGGCACCTATGTTTTATACTAATACATATTATAAAGCTGAATAGTTTGTTTGGTTAATGTCAGGAACTACTACTGGTTCGATTTGAATAATTATCTGTGTGCTGGATAGCCAATACTTTTCGAGAAAGGCTGTAAGGCTGCTCTACATAACATCACGCTACAAACCACGTGCGCGTCTGTTTCCCAAACTATGACGGGTGTAACCGTGGCCTCAGCTAGTTTTACATATAAAGAAGTCTTAAAAATAGTCTGCATTATAAATTCGAATTAGTTTCATAAATAAATAAAATTAGATAGAAAACAAGTTGCAGTGTGCATTTAATTAAGATTATGTTCTACTTTCTCTCACATACAATTGAGATACTAAGCGACTTGACGATAGGACGGTAAAACGGCTGTATATATTCTCACCAATGTCAAACCACTTTCAGCAACCACTATCTAGTCACGCGTTATTAATTAGCGTATCAGTTGTCAAAGTCTTGCATGGTCAATGGCTGGAAGAACGATTCCTTCACTACTTGTCTTGTCAAGAAACTAGCCAAGCTTTGAGAGTTGTACTCGTGCCTGGTGGAGTCTAGGATATAATATGATTATTTGTATACTCATCTTTATGTATTTATTTGCAAGAACAACTTATTAATCCGGTTTTATGCTTTACTATAGATTTTACTTATTGACCCGTGACCGACAAAACCTGTTATTAAAAGTAGCTGCGCATAATAATTTACGAATAATAATTCAGTCAATTAATTCTTTACCAGAATATCTAACAAAATAAGCTTTCAAATGTCTTGCAAGTTTTATTAAAAAGCATGGATTGTTTAGTTGTCATTCTTGTATTTCAGTTCTGCATGGCAATCTGTGCCGACTAGTTCACGTTTCGATTTGGTTCCTTTGGGTTTTCTATCAGAAAAACCCGTTGATAATGCTGGGTAGATGTTCTGTATGCGTTAGCCCTTACGCCACCACAATAAAAACTGTAACTAAGAATTGACGTGTAGCAATTATATGTGAATAACGTTTATTTGAGTGATTAACTTACTGTCGGTCATCTATAAATACAAAACCGGTTGTCAACCATATCAATTATCAAATAAGCTGTTGAAAACGGCTATTTTTGTTTACAATAGTTGCACCTCATCCATGCTCCATTTGTGGTTAGTAGTAGGTATAGTATTAACAATACATGCCTATTATTTCTGCATAAACAAGTATTCTAATGCTCTAAGCATGACTCATATCATACTCTTAACTATTCTAGACTCTAGACTCATATCATGGTAAAATACTTGTTTAACCATTTTGGCTCGCCTTAGGATTAGAGATTTTGTGTTTATTGAATAGTTTTGTAAATTATGTCAAAATAGGAAGTCTTTGTCACGAACAAATCTTACAAATATTTAATAACTCTTTGTTCTCTCAATATTAAACTTGATGCATTGAATGTTGCTTGAAGAACGCTTCAACAACTGCGCTCTCCATGCTGCTCTGTTGATTGTATGGCGAACTTAAAATGTACGACACATTAGCAAGATTACAACAACTGCTTTTCTATCCGTGGGATCTTTGTCTTCATCTCACGCATCTCAATAAAAAAGAGCAAAGCAACAGTTGTTGATAATTTCCCCTTCTTTCTAAGCGTGTCTCAACTTATTCGCAGTTGTTAGCATGTCTCGCGATTATCTTCGTACATTGACTTCCTATCTCATCGCCACCGGTACTTTTAAATCGTGAGAGAACGCCGACGAATCACACGTTATTTATGCATGCGTTTTGTTTAAATATACGACGATAGCTTTACCTCACACATACATAAAACACATGAACTTTTTATGAAGATAGAATATGTAGGTATCTAATTAATTAACCAAATAATAATATTACAAACATGTTTCTTTTAAAGGTAAAAAAGATCGCCTTTATCGAGAATATTATAAAGATAAAATAAAATTACAAATACATAGTTGTGCATCATGCTTGCTAGTTATTTCCTAACTCCTCCGACGCATGTTAATACCTGTGGTAATGTTCAACTTCATGTGCTAACATAAAGCAAATATTTTTATTAGACAACTAATGCTAAATGTGAACGAAGTTGATGTCCTCATTTTCCATGTCTATTAAACAAGTCAAGCACGTATTACGAGTTATATTTAAATGATAATAACATTAAAATAAATATATTATGTTACCTATGTGTTTTCTGAACAAAATACGTCGCGACCATGGTGCTTCGTGTCAGCGACATATGTATAGTCCGTGCCACGAGAACATAGACTTTTTGTAAACAAAGAATTTCTACTAAGTGACTTAGCGATAGTTCTGTCAAAAACAAATAATGTCAAATCCAATGAGCGCAACGGTACATAGATACGTGTCATTGGAAACTAATAAGTACAGATACATACATATCTTTTGAATCAAAAGATATGTATCACTCTTTTATATCTTTATATCACTTGTGATGGAATGGTTGAGCATTTAAATCATTAGATCAATGTTTCATCAATCATGTTAAATAGGATTGATATAGTGAATTAAATCAATCTTAATCTATCAGTGTATGTAGTAGTGAAGGATTTGAATTCAAAATAAGACGTTTATGAATAATTGCGGTATTTAAGGCTACCCGCTTAAAAAAGCATGTGCGAAATTTTAATTGATATAGAATACGTATTCTGTAAATCTATAGCAAAAAAAAATGCGAACGGCCGTCGCTCAAGCGTATCATTCGCACACTAAAAGTTTGTTACAGTAAAAATGAACAATAATATTTATTTTTTATTGAAACTCAAAAAATGCCTAGATGCGTCTATACATAATTATAAAGTAATCATAGATTTGCATTATAAGTACATGCTAAACTGCATTTTATATCTTGAACATAAAGATTACTTTTACGCTGCCAAATCTTCGCTTACACACACATGCATAATTCACCGGGCGATACTCTGTGCCTACTTAGTGCAACGCTTATTCTCTCCCGCTCTGATTCATAGGAATCAGCCATACTCTGTTTCACTTTACGTATATCCTAATTCAGTAGATCTAAAATGAACCATGAGCGTAATGAGTTAAAGATATATTTGAACTGAGAGTGATATAAAGATAGTGATTCATTTCAAATGATATGTATCTTTTGTATCACTCACTCAGGAGTTATACATCTCTACTAATAGGTCAATGGATCGGGTTTTTATCGATATTATTCGCTGTCAAAAGGATCTTTTCATGTTTTGAGGTACTGACGCCTAGAATGTCAACATTTGGCGTTAGTTAATTTTATTGAAATGTTACATTCTTGGGCTTAACATGCATTTATCAGAGGACAAAATTATTTTTTTAGTTATCAAGAAGGGGTAAATGTAAAGTTAAATACAATTTTATAGGATCGCAACGCTCTTCCCGCTGCCGGCATCTCGAAAAAGCGGATGCAGAATAGCAGATGGCAAACTATTAGTCGCGCAGAAACTTATTTAGACTTAGAAAAGAAATTGCGTTTTCAGACTACCGTTACTTTTAATGGATTTTGTTTAAGTTCATTCTGACGATTTCATTGACAGACAACGTAAAATCTCCATGCCTAGAAATTTTTATGCAATGTATTAGCTAGTTATCTGTAATATTATTCATTGTTGGTCAATAATTTAATATTTTAGGATAGGTAGGCTACTTTGCAAATGATTTATCGTCTATGTATATTTTAAATAAATCATGTCAATAATACAGTAATTTACACAATAAATTACGTGTAAAACGACAAAAAGATCGACAAATTTATGAACATTCAACCATTCAAACACAAAACCAAATATTTTTATTTCAGTAAAATTTAGTTGATTGAATCAGGCGTTACTTGGCGGAACTCCATTGTAACCTAATGGAAGGAAAGAGGAACCCACCACGCACCCTCGAATTGACCACCCCAACTATTGCAATAGAAAAAGGTTGACAATATCGAACTCCTCTAAAAGGATAAGGGATATAGGAATGGTATGGGTTCCAGGAAGATACCTGACTTGCAGTATCCCGCTGTATGCGCCGACTATTCTTCGACACGTGTTTCGCCTCTGCACGAGGCATCCTCAGAAACGATGGGCAACGACTGAGCCAACGCCTCGTGCAGAGGCGAAACACGTGTCGAAGAATAGTCGGCGCATACAGCGGGATACTGCAAGTCAGGTATCTTCCTGGAACCTATACCATTCCTATATCCCTTATCCTTTTAGAGGAGTTCGATATTGTCAACCTTTTTCTATTGCAATAGTTGGGGTGGTCAATTCGAGGGTGCGTGGTGGGTTCCTCTTTCCTTCCATTAGGTTTCAGTAAAATTTAACAATATTAATTTAAAAACATAGTAGCATAATTAGGCATTGAAAAAAAATACTGTTCAAAAAGTATATAATCTAAATCACAACTGTTTGAAAAAAGGTTGTGAAGCCCTGAATGTTTGTTTAGAAAAAGTCTATCTTCTCGTGGCACCAACTATAGGTTGTTGTAGTTTACACTTAATCAGCGGCTTGTAGTCTTCTAAAGTTTTCATTAAACAGAATCAATGCTTTACTGCATGATAAGTGTTACCTATGTATATACAAGGACGTGTATTCATTGAAATAATATTTTACGTTGAAATTAATTATGTAATTTGGACAAATTACGATGATCTTCGTTTCTGTGGGATTTATCTGAATCTCTGTAAGATGTCCTGGATAAATCCACTTCTATAATCCACGGTATCTCTCGATGCCTTACTACGATGGGGTCTTGCAAATGCCGGCTAGTATATCACATTGTCGTGATCTTCTCCTCATATGTCAGTGTTCCTAGTCAGCTAAGTTTCAGCGGTGCACGTCTTACCGTCAATGCAGCTGCCTGACGAAGCATCCATGACAAACGAGGTTTACCCACGAGGATGAAGAGTACCTATACATTAAAATTTTTAAGACCTATCTGATCCCTTATTTCAACATATAGAATATGTATTTTTAAAAGCCTAAATGTTCGGTTTTTTTTTCAAGTATCTCCATGTTGAATGTCATCAAAATACGAAGGATACAGATAACCTTTCGCATTTGTAGTATTCAACATCTTACTATCTATATCTTGCTAGTGTTTTGACCATCAACAAAGGTTCAAAACACTAGCCAATAAAATATCTATGTAATACACTGTATAATTATTCTGTCGCATGGCTATGATGCACCATTAACCTTTTAATAATGTCACTTATGATATTATCTCGCAAGTTTTCATAACGCATGTATACGCATATTATAATATGGTCCTTGTACTTAGCAGATTTAAGGTCGTCATGTTGTATTACGCCAAGTATAGTTGTTGATTACTGACCGGATTTCTATTTTCCTCGTGCGGACATACATCTTAATGGCGGTATCTTTTTATAATAATAATATTATATAGGTATTCGCGGTTTTGTATTGTGTTTAATAAAATGATCTGGATGTAATAAAACCCTCTTGTGAATGCAAACGAACAAAATCGTCGCTTCTGTAATATAGAGGTAATATGTACCTTACATATGATGCGTGATGATGCGTTTACAGAAGTAGGTACTTATCCAAATAGTAACCTTTCGTGTAACATTGAACTTAAACTTTAGCATGTTGTTGTGTTGACTGCCATAGCGTCTAACGAACTCTGTTAAGTGAATGTCATCTAGGTACTCGTTTTGATAACCTGTTTTGTTTTGACTTTTTTGTCTTTTCACTGAGCTGGTATTATGCATTGCATGTAGTGATTCCTGGTCCAGTTTGTTTTTTATCAGGACAGAAGATTTCATAAATCGGGTCTTAAGTTGTACATCTCGGGAGGTTCTGCAAAAATTACTAGTGTCTGAATTTAATCCGACGTCATACAATTCAGATTTGCTGGACTGGTCTAATAGCTAGTAAAATTGTACTTAAAATAGCAAAAATTAAAATGATAAAAATTTTATCAGTGAAAAGCAGCAAAACATAAAAGTATTTTCACGGTACTCATATGAACAAGTTAGGACGAGTGTCCAGACTCCTAAGAATTTGGGAATACTTTTCAATTAATACTACCAGTCTTATAGACAACGGTTGGTCGGAACGGTTAGACCCAAATATCTAAATCTCTTTCCATAAAATTTATAAGATTTATAGTGACTTGTGGTATAGACTGAGCTAAGAATAGTTATGCAAAATGTTACAGAACATTATGTTACAAGTGGCAGTGTGTCTGTGTATGTCGGGACCGTTTTATGTGCTCTCCGAGGCACGAATATGTAAACAGTGTCGCATTTCTAATGACTGGCCGTGCACAGTGTTGCCTCATAGCGCCGCCCGATTGACCTGCGTACAAACCTCTTACCAACTAAACCAATTACTATGCTCTATCACGCACTGGTTTTTATCACAATACACGTAAAAGACTTTTTTAACGTATGGAGCAGGGAATTTATCTTTATGCATAACAATTGTCCTTTTCATTGTAAATTCCAGCTACGCACTTGTGACTCCTCTGGCGTGCAGTTTTCCATGGGCGGCGATAATAGCTTACCATTGGAATGATCGGTCTATTTTCTATTACATAAAATATATATGTTCTAGATTGTGGTGCAATTTTATCCACTTGCTGCATAATGCTCTCTGATTTTATTTTTCACATCAGATAAGTGGACATTAAAAAAAGGCTGCATTCGTTGGTTACTTTTTTGGATGTGCCAGAATAAAATTTGCCTTTAGTGAGACGATGACGTACATTGTACTGAGTGAAATTGTTATTATTATCATATAATTTGTTCTGATTCAGTAAACAAAGCCATCGGAACGAGTTTTAATAAGGAAATATCTTACATACCTACTTGTAAATACTGTATGTTATTTGTTGTGAATGATATTTTAAAATGTTCATCATAGTGTACCAGTTACCTTCGTATAAAATTATATAGGTACAGAAACTATACTGAGGTTAATTACGTACTAAGTATTGTGACAACCGACAGTTAAAGCCGCTTAAACTTTTTTCTAGAATCAATTCCCGCCCACGTGTAATACAACCTATTGTCCTATAAATTATAACATACCTGATATTATGTATCTATTTACACTGCTTTGTTTTGTCTCTTTAGTCTCGGATAATGCGAGCAAATAACATTTTTTAACGTTATGCATGCGTATTTTGTCGTATTACACTATTTATGTCGTTAGAAATAATTGTCCAGTCGATTATTATACATGATGGTCTGACGCAGTTGTATGTATTATGACAACAGGTGTGTAAAGCAGTGTAATTATTACGCTACGTTTGGCGCACTGCTCTGTCGCGCACGCGGCTCGCTCGTCGCTGCTCGCACTTCGCCGGTGTGGATGAGGATGCCGGTAGATAGTGTAGATAGGTGGTGTTACCGTTAGCGTTGTTGTGTACCTACCGACTAGTGTGGGGCGTCGCGACGCGTGCCCCGCTAACGAGCGACTATCTCCGGCCCTGTTCCCACGCCGCCCGACTACGAGGAAGTAATAAACCTACACCTTAACTGCGCACGCCATTACCGATTGTAACGGCTCACATATGTGATAGAATCTTCACGATCGAGCGCCGCCATCCACCGACAATGCGATGTGTCGATAAATGTCTTATCAAATCGGCGCGTCTCAGCGCCGCGTGCCGCCGGGACCCCTATCATAACACTCTCCTATCAGTCATACTGAACCAAACTTTTTTTACTTCCATTGAAATTGAACGGGCCGGATTTAGTCACAGCCGCTTACATTATTATCTTTTTCTTGAGAAATAAAGGTGTTACAGAATTACAGTCTTATTTACCCACCTACATTGCAAAACCAAGTATACAGGAATTAACGTCAATTTAGTTATGAAGGACGTGACTTCCGTCCTTCATAACGGTTCGTAATAAAATTCACGAGATCGCGTACAGTTTCAATCGAGCCAAGACTTAATTTTGTTGTTTCACAAGTGATAGTTTGACAAGCGACTATTGCCGAGAACCACGCTATTTCACGGGTTTAAACGTAAATCGTTTTTGTTAGACGAATTCGATCGTAAAATCTTTCCTCGACTGACTAGCAAGCAATATTTGCAAACTTTTGAGAAGAGTAAATTGCTTCGAAAGCGACACAATTACGTGTCTAACAAGATTGCAGGGTCATTGAACTGCCGGCGACAATTCAGGTGGCAACTACCTGTATTGTTCCAAGCTTGCAATTCGTGTGAAAACTGCAATCTGGGTTATAGTGCGACTATGAGACAATATACCATGCTAGTTTCCATGGGCACGCTAAAATATTGTTTTTATATCACGGTGGCACTAGCTAATATCGCGTGTGTATACTACTTGCATATATTTTACAAACGTACGTCCAAGTTTTATCGTTTGGGTCATTGTTGTTGAAGACGTTGATGTTATCTTAAAATTTCAGTATAGGTGTACATAATTAACGGACGTTCACTTGACTATTCATTACTGGCAATTAATTCCCGCGGGTTGCGCTCCGCGGCGCTGAGATCGACCTCGTGGGAAATTAAACTGTGCGCGAACCGTCTTCTGCCGCCCGCCGCCGCCTCTTTCCCGGCCTCGCCGCCCCTCTTTCACATATGAACACTTTCTCTCGACGATTTTCCGATTTTTCTACGTGCGCTCAACACCTATGAAGCAAAACGTCTATTAATGTAATTAACTTTGCCGACATAATCTTCTAAGGAACCAAACAGCATTACGTACTGGACTATATACTCCTAGGACTATACACCCGACAAATTCTAAGTTTTCAAGGGATGCGCAAGTGGTGCATCAAAAATGTATGCGAGTATTGAAATTAGTTTTCTGGCACGTTGGTAGTTGCGAGCCCATGTGAGTGGCTCATTAAATATGGAACTGTAATCAGTGTGGTGCTCGCAGTCGTCTCGGTGCCTCTGCCTCGCTGCGAAGTGCGACCGCACGTTAATTGTTCTGTTTTGATACATCTCGCCGATTTCACACTCTACCAACACCGATTACCTGAAATCACAGAAAACATTTTAAATGCATGTAAATTCTAATTGCTATTTCGTTTTCGCACCCTTTTTGGGATGCTGGAATTAAAAGCAACAAAGCATGGGGCGAAATAAAATAATCTTGTCCCGGTACCCGATTAGTGTGATAGATAATATACAGAGCAATTTGAGAGCAAGCTTCATCGCCAAATACAAAATAATACGAAAATGACGAAAAGTCACTACATACTGCCGCAGGTACCAGGATACTTATCCCTGATTCAACATAAGCCAATGTTAGTTTGGCTCTAGATACTACAAGGTATATAAATTGAATTGGTGGAATGAATTGGACATGCCACAATTCATTTTATTTTCAAAGAATTTTTCAGTAAGTAGGTGTTGTGATTATCAGTTGAAAAAATATTCTGTTGACAAACTGATGTTTCAATTTATAGACGATTTCTGCATGTGAGACCTCAGTCGCTGCACCCGACGCTACCATGTCCTTTTAGGTATTTTATGGTACTGACTAGGCAATATGGTGACTTCATATTTTACCGTTAACAGAGTTTTATTTGATAAACAGTTGCTTCAGTGACCATTGCGAATGAAATCTGTACAGAGTGATGTCGTGACGACGCTTTCATTCGCCTTGTGTTGTCGGAAGGGGCACGCAGTCGAATGTTGCAATGAGGTAAACTGCCGCCGCGAATCGGATCGGAATCGCTCAGCCGCGCCCGATTGCGCCGCCACGCATCAGCGCCCGCGGAGAAATTGAAGTGTACGGACCGCCAGAATGCTCGGTGCGGCTGCCACTTGCGAAACTTCTCGCCGCTTAATTGTCCGCACTCGCTAACCCTAAGCCGAAACTGCGGGAATTCATCGTAACGTTGGCTTCGATGCGCTCGAATACTCGTCCACTAAGTGCGACCGAATAATTATATAAATTTAAAAGTTAATAAGTAAGTAAGTTACTTTGTTATACGTGGCCGGCGTGCGCGGTGGTGTTTGTACAAAGAACGATCTCAGTAAGCCTGAGGGCGCTCAGCATAAGCTGGCCGTGTCGTCCGGACCACGGTTATGAGATTATTCTCGCTTTGACGGCCTGCCTCGTCCGCACTCCGCGTGCACCGCGTTGTGCTTTTAGCTTGTGCTCGTCTAGCTTATATTTAAAATCCTAATTGCCTACTTTATGACTTCATGTTTACGTTGTGCCTACACACGTATTAGACTAATTTTTTTAGACTTTCATTGTAATAACTATGGAGGTCCGCAATATGAAGTTAGTAATTGGAGATTGTTCTTGAATAACCGTATTTAACGAAACTTGTAAAATGTTAATAATCTTGTTTACGCCGTTGACGAGTTTATGAGTTAAGTAATTGTTAACCAACAGAAGTGAAGGATTAGTGATGGGTGTTAGAAGCTAAGGCAATAATTTGTTCGCCACCGCCACCGGCGATAACAGTCGCCTTATTGCCGGAGCCGCGCCGCGCCGCGCCTCCGCCGCTAACTAACGCTTATTAAACTTCAACAACGCTCCCGCTGATCACTTCACCTTCTTGTTTACTCTCTAAACTTAGATTAATCGTTTGCCTGGCCTCGCACCACCAATTTATCTTCGCAAATAAAAAGTTCTTACATTCCGTTAAACATTTCCAGATGATATTTGTAAATATACAAATAGCTTTATAAACCCCCTCCTCGCATAAAACAGAGCAAGTATTTACTTGTAAACGCCAAATATATAACTCTTGTACATAGTGTAGTTACGTATATTTTGGCCTGACGTGCAAGAAACAAATGGTGAAATAGATTATCATATAAACAGCCAAACCGCTGCGATCGAATTGTATTCCGTGAATGTCGATTTAAATTCACAATTTCTGAAATCAATAATGTGGAATCTAAGAGACGAACGTGTTATGTCTTTGATAGGAGAATAAGTTGTGACTATAGAGAACGATTACAACCAAACATATACGTACCTACATACTACGAAAACGTGTACTAGTGAAACATATTAAATTATTTATATTCGTTTTTATATTATAATTTCACTCTGCTGTCACGTGCCACAGATTCAGATCAATGTATCTGTTGAATAATTCATTACGAATCCATAATCAGAACAAGATAAATATAAAATGTGCTTTTAAATAGATATACCTATCTAATTATGATAGACTCAGAAGATAGTACCTAAATGATAATAACTTATCGCTTCTAATCCTTCAAGGTTGACTTCCAACGACACCGTGTCATGAGCCATTCATATTCTTCCAAGTTGTATTGATTCATAGATTGTACACTTTTTGTAGGTTCTTTGTTGTTTTATTACCTCTGTGGGAAACTCAAGAGTTGCATTATCGCGGTTTTTATTTAACTTTCTAATCAATCTTTGGATTTCTTGAATAAAAAGACTTCACTGTATATTATAAACAAGTCGATCTAATAAAATTATCATTTGTTGAAGAATACGGGGCGAATTAATTTGCAGTGCACCGTCACTCGTAATAAGTATATCAAGTTTCCTTATATGAATGCGTACGTAGGTTTGATGATATTTCTTGTAGATAGATATGGTAAACAACATCCCTATGTATTGAAATGTCTGTATACACCCATGTTACACGCGTTTACGACTATTTTATATTGTAGTAGTACCAATTCGTGTTTTCGAGAAGAGAACCATATTGTGACCGTCCATACTTTCAAACCTCCAAACCATTGTTCGATAAACAGAAATAAAAGCCGTTTGTTTTGTGTAAGTACATAAAATATTATTTTTCGTTTAATTGTCGCGCATGAATGAGTAGTATCGCCGAATAGGTTTTTATGGCATAAGTGATATTGTTCGCGCCACGTAAATTGCCACTTTACAAAAGTTGTGATTTATGTTCGGCTTTGAAAGTGTGCGATGCGAGCTATGTGAAGAAACAAAGGAAGTCATTTAAACCGCCCGCGAGACAGTCACGCGACCGACTTGCACAGTGCGGTCTCCACTATCTATTGTTTTATTTCATGTTACTACCCCCTTCTGATAATTCACTTGGTCCTGATTTAAACCCAACGTTACTTAAGTACTATGTTTGATACTCGTCGCAATAGCCCCTTGATGAAGTTTAACAGGTGCGCTATAATTATTATTAATAGCAAGGTGGTCTCATAGCACGAGCTGTTGACTCAGGGGTGAGTCGCAAACTCTGGTGAAACATTGGCTCCGCCGTCAAGGCACCGACACGCACAATGGCCACTGTGTTTGCTCGCCTCGGCTGTGTTGTGCTGTTGTGTCGTTTTGCTATAGCCATGAGCGATCGCCTACTAGTGTGCTGGCCACAAACGTGATTAAATTTCAAACGACATCAATATTTTATGCGTGTTGAATGAGGTGTTACCGCGTTGCGACGTATTATGCTAACAAAGCAATTCTTTATAATAACTAACATCAATTTTGTTTTGCTTACCGTAATAGCTTAACAAGCACGTAAATACAAGTACAAGAGAAATTTTACGATACCAAATTATATTTGTATGTTTTAATTAAATAGAGGTGCCGTTGTTTAAAAGCCTTGAATGTCTCACATGTTTGGCTTTTTAATTTCTTCACTTTATGTATTTTACACTTGTTGTGATTTGGTACTTTGCACAATGTGGACAAAATGCTATAATGACATTATTCTCGTATTACTTGTGACGACACAGTTGAAATAAATGCATTTCTCCTTCAATTTTGTTTTTATACAGGGATATTGCACTATTTACACGGTCATGGCCTTCGACTCCTCACCGATATTTCTAGCTTGGCTATATAATACATACTGGACACAACTACATTTTATATACTTATGTACGGGATAGTTGCGTGATTGCATTTTCATCGGTTCGACAGGCACAGAGTAAACAATACAAACAATTTCGTGATTATTTGTATGCGAAATAGATGAGCAAATGGCCGCTGCCTAACAAGACTAATGTAAGCAAGCCGGCAACCTCTTTATATTTGTAGCAGATTTCACAAAAGGATTTGTTGTCGCCGACCCGCGGCCACAGCGAGGATTTTCGTTGTCACCATTGGCACATCCCGGCTTAATGTAGAAACCCAGATTAATGAGATGAGCCGCTGCGCTGTGGTCCTCTTTTAACTTGTAGCTTTATGAATGACTTTGCAATTTGCACTATCTAACGTAACATTATTTCAGCAAGTTACGTTTAACTAATTACCAACAATCAATAGTCATTTCCTCTTTTCTATTGAGAGCTATTGTAACCCGTTGCGTGATTACGTGGAATTAATTCCAATTCTTGATGTCGTGAAGTATTTCATCGCAACTACGTATTATTCAGGCAGAAGCCATATTGTCAAACTAATTTGCACGTAAGTTGCGTGTAGAAATCACTGTTTTTCTATACATGGTCGTTCGTGAACAAGTTGTTGTTGATAGAATTGGGGACGGAAGTTTACAATAGGCACGTAGAAACTTAACAGGTTTCTATTTCACATGTTGTATTAAGCTTTCAGGGATCAAATTGTTTAGGGTGGCATTCATTGATATAGCTCCCCTATCGATAGTTCAAATAAACAAGAAGTTGATTCATGTAAAGAATGCCTTGCAACATTATCTTAGAAAGTTTGTAGCTTTACTTTTATTGTTAAACTGTTTTATTGTTTAGAAATCTTACACCAGAGCTCATGAATATTTTGTATCGTCGTAAAAACCCGTATTCTATTAGAATCTCATTCCGTTTATTTTTACAGCATCATAGCTGTTAAATGTTACACGCCTAATCACTGCTGTAAAGTATAGCCGAGAGTCGAAAACATTTAAACTTCTCACTTCACAACATGGCTTATTCTAAGTTATGTCACGATAATGATTCTTTAACTTTACTGTCTTTTTTTTCGCACGCAATGAAGTCGAAAGTTCATATTGCTATGACAATTTGATTTGCATAAATCAAGAAAGCATTTGATATCAGGGGCCCAATTCTCCTAAATATATTTGTTCAAAATACAGTTTCGATATATGTATTCTTGTAAATTAACTGATATTTGAATGAAATTGTAATGAGATCGTAAATTGAAACAAGTGTCAAAATATGTGTCAACGACGAACAATTATACGATAATGACATTAGATAGATAGATAGATAGATAGATAGATTAGGTTAGTAGAATACCGATTCTCAGTCAATTCGAAATATAATCTCATTTCGTTCAAAATATAATCTAATTTCGTTCAAAATACAATTTCAATGTCATATAAAATAGCAGAATTGGGCCCCTGAACTTTAATAAATTATGCTTCTCATCATCAGCCCTTTATAAAAACTATACCGCTGCTGGGCAGTGAGAGTTGGTAGACTTTGATCAGTTGTCATGTCTTTCGAGACGTTATAGGGAACTTTTCTGACATGCAGGTTTCACTTTTTAGCGACCAATAAATAACAATTTAATACACACATAAATTCGAAAAGATATTGGTGCGCTCCGTGGAGCCGAAGCCTTTGCGCACCAGTTGGTCCACCGGGCTATCGCTGCTTTAAGAGTTATATTACCTATAATGCTTCAAAAATAGTTATTTTACCAGCCTTACAATTTCTAAAATTGTTAGCAGTAGATTTTTAATGATAAATTTAAATTCTTAAAACAGGTGACGTAAAAATTTACACGACAGTAAAAATGGCTGTACTCTTAAAAAGGTTCTGGCGTCAGCCACTGTATCTATGTGTTTGATACAGGATATTATACATATAAAGTATATGTGAGACTTGTTGCTCAGGCAGTTATACGAACGGTATATAACAAAACACATAATCAGAACATAAGTTATCTCCTCCGAACGATCAACCTGCGTAGCAGTCATCACGGTCATCTGGTATAGGCCCTTGTAGTACATGAGGATAACATATTTGTAGTACTTAATTCTGTACTGGCTGTTTGTAATTAGTGTGTAACTTACACGCTCCGTGTTTCCTCATCATACCGTCACACAACAAACCTAATGGTTACACGCTTTCTTGTTATTCTTTCTATTGCATAATTATGCTCTACGGTGAGCAAAACTAAATTATTCTCCTTCGCATACGTGAAAACATGATAGTACGTACCTACGTATGGAAAACTTGACCAGCCGACTGCCTTGTGTTTTACCTTACCTTGACGTACAAAAACGCTGTAATTATAGCAGCTATTTATTTGCACTGTTGTATTTTTCCTCAGACATTTCCATTATATGACCTCATTGAAATGTTCTATTCTACTCGAACCCTAGTAGTTATCTCTCGACATTTTGTTTGGTGTCGCCGTCACGAATCATGGATTGTGACATTTAAAGATCACTTTGATATTTGCATGGTTCGACGATCGAGGAGCTCCTCGACTAGCCCTAAACAGCCCGTGACAAGGGAACGTTACTCTTTTATACAACATCATTTTGTATACTTAGTTGTTTATACATCATTAGCGTTAACTCGGTACATTTTTACAACCGGTAAATCCACACTTGTTAGGTTTGGGCGGCTCGCTGGCTGTTAAGCCAGGGGATACAATCGCACTAATTCGGTCGCGGCGTCAGATCTGCGCTGCCTAATTAGCTGAGCGTTCGCGCGGCTCCCGGCCGTGCGACCGGTCAAAGGATTCGCCGCTCATTACGAGCCGGGCCAACGTCCCGGTCAACCTCAAACTGTGTCTGTGCTTTAACTGACTGTGCGGTTTATGGCACGGCTCTTTTATAGTCGGACTGAATTAAAGTTTACTTAAAGTCTTGAAACCAAATTTAATTTATGACAGAAGAAAACGTGGCTAGGGTAAGGCAGTCACGGAACAGACACAGGCGGGCAGTGCGATGCGATGTTCGCGGAAGGCGCGATAAGATCGCGTGAGAGGCGGGCACGCCGCGCCGCCCTACACACAGGGCTGCCGCATACATTGAAACTATCCTACACGCGTTACACGTAACCACATCTAAAACTAACGTAACCTAGCTTTGCTTTCTACTTAAATGTTTATCTTACTATTTATAGGGATGCTATTTTTGATACTGTTTGCCGTGCCAATGTATTGAAGATAGCAATTTGTATATATTTAATATTTTCTATTGTTATATTATTTTCTTAGCTTGTGAAACATGTCTTTTAAATGGAGTACTTAGCGATCAATGCAGATATATGATGGTGGTGTATGCTTAGAGGCAGCCCTGGGCCCACGGCGCTCTCCGCCGGACGATTCGTCACGCTGCGTTAATGGTCGCACAGCACGCCACACTTGACTATCTGCTTGCACCGCTATTTTTGTTCTAGTTATCGATTCGTAACAGACACTGCACACCAAAATCATTTATTTTAAACTAAGACCAATCACGAAGATTGCAATAACTTGTGAAACTTGAAATAAAACTGATCTACATATGTAACACAGGCAGTGGACCAATGTATTTATTTCTTTTCGAAATTCAATTTGGTTACGACATATAACATTACATACGTAGTAACGAACTGTTCTAGAAACAAAAAGTGCTCGACACATATTTCAGTCTTCGAAGTGCCATTGGCATAGGTACAAACGCACGGACTCACTTCAATAATATAAGTTTATTGAGGACTAGTCACATTAATCATCATTATTTCAGCAAAAGCACTAAAGTGCAAAACATTCATTATATCGGTAGTCAGTGTGGGTCCACAGCTTCATGTTGGTACTAAATATTGAATAAGTAGAGACCTTACTGCTAAAAGAACTATTGTAGCTTTTCCGAACTCGCAAATGATTTTCTTCATCTCATAACCATTATGCGTATAGGTACTTAAATTTTGAACGATTACTGAAAAGCTTTGTCTAGTAATAACTAATATAAGTATCCTTTGTAGTTCATATTATTGTCGATCGTAAAATGGAAACCAAATTTTGAACAATAAAATGTTATCTGATTTATAACAACCATTTATCGGCCTATAGCAGCTATATATTTCATGAGAGTTTGTCATTGCCACATGAATACATAATAATTATTGGTATGCTATTTTTAACGAACTCGGGAAACTAAGAGTAATCCACACCATTCACTTCCTAGGTGAGCGAAGTGTGGATGATAACAGTATTGATAAGTAGTCTATTTATACAATACATTCTGTGACTGTTTTACTAATCAAAACATACGCACATGTATGTGTTTTCTGCTTTAGGGTTTCTTTGATAAACAAACACATGTGGTTTGCTTTGTAACCCTATATGTGGGCGTGAATAGTCCGGCAGATGGTCGCCGGTCGTACAACAGTCATAATGGCACTGATTAAACTTAATTAACTGAAGCCATTTACACGCGGCGGGGATAGGGCGCGTCGCGCTCCCACCGACGTACGTCAGGCGTGCGTGTCGCAACGACGCCGCGCCGCGCCGCACCGCACCGACGCGTAAGGCATCGGTCACTGACATTACCCTCGTTCTTAATACAATTAAATTATTGTAGCAACATTACAATACATGCATGTATCTAGGTGTTCGGTGCCGGCCGGCCCTATCACGATACGTTACAACGCGTTTACCTGCCTTATTGTTTACCTACTGATACACAATCGATACAAATGGATGTAGTTTATCAGTGAAGAAGTTATAGTTGATTAGTAATGTATCCAGGTCGGAGTCACCTGGGGAGCCGCGGCTCGGGCCCGCGCGGCGGCAGGCAGCGCGGCGCGGGCTCGCCGCCGCCGCCGCGAGATTTATCGCGCGGCCGCACGCAGCTGGCGCTTTGCCCATCGCCCTAGCGCCCTTTTATCACCGAGTAAAACACGCCCGTCGCGTTAATTTGTTTGTTCTGACGCGGTCGAGCTAATGAATCGCCTCGGGCTGGACCCGTGTCCGCGCGCGACCCGCACTGAATTAAACGTTTACACCCTTAAATTGGTACAGACCTGCAAATAAATCGTTAATCACGTTATTTGTTATTCATTGCCAAGAGTGCCAAGATTTTTATGGACCGTTTAAAAAGTTTCCGGTAATTTGGTAAATTAATTAAAAGTTGTGGTATCACAAGGTATGGCATAGTTTGATCAATGCGACATCCAATGGTTTAAGCACAGCTAAATATTTGTGCGCCACGACGAGTGAAGGGCACCGAGTTTCCTCAGCAGTTAATTGACTATTCACACGTGTTCCGTGATGTGTTGTCTCATAAGAGCAATAGGTACGCGCTGTATTTCGTCAGAGTTACTCTTTAGCGGTTTAAATGTGGCATCAAAAGTAGGTGATGTCTAATAAATATGTTGAGCTCACTGATTTAGCGCGAGTGAATCAGTCGCTCAGGTGAGGTCGCATTCCGGCGCGCGCCGCCCTACCTGCGCGCCAGAAATACTCTCGCGCACCGCCCGCCCGCACCAACACACCAACTCATTTTATTTTCGGCAGACACTCGCTATTTGCACAAACATTTCTGGATTTGATAGCTTTTGTTATTGCGGAAACTATAATATTACATATGCAAAATAAATATACTTCCACAAAAAGTGCTGCCAATTTACCTTGTTGACTCTGTGTTCTGTGACATATTCACACCTCTTCCCATTATATTCGCATGTAAAACGGCGTTTTATGCTGTTATGGTTTATAAGATGACCACATACTGAATCCTGTGCAGTGTTCGCTGCCCACTAAGAACGTTCCAGATTCATTTCAATCGTACTGGATTTGAAATTTACTCTACTATTAAACAGATCAATTTCAAACATACTTGTAAATAGTAACTATAAGTACCTACTACTAAATATTTGCAAGGTTAAATAATATCAATCAGCATAACATGTATCGCATCATAATACCTAGGTACCTATAAGCCAAAATAAAATTACGCTGCACTGGTGCGAAAATGACATAATTTTAGAATCTCGTCAGACATTTCCTGGACTTCATATTTCTGCACACTTAATATTTTTTAATAAAATTTTAATTATCTGTATTGAGTCAACGTGGATATGTAGATATATAATTCTTGTCTTATTACTGCGGTGTTTATATTACTGTAAACGATTACTTCGTCTTGCTGGTTTCACCACTTAATTAGGTGGTGCTCGTAAAACTGTCTTCCTCATCTTATATTTACCGCGTTTGCCCTTTTTATTATCCGATTACATGGGCCGCGCGGTTTGTAAAACGTTTTCCTACGCGAGGGGAGCAGTTTCATTTGTTTCTTCAGAAATTACTTGAGGCCGCCTCGGAATAGCGCAAAAGTCGGCCCTTTGTACACAGCGGAACGACTCACTTCCAGCGAGCACACATTCACGTTATAATTAGCTAAGATTATTGTCGCACTCGCTTTTACTGTCAAATCAGGTAATTAATGTTCACACCGATATGATTGCGGCTGGTCAGAGCTTATCAGCCCGCCCGCTGGGAGATGCTCATGGCGCGGAATATACAGATAATGAAACTTCGCATATTCATTTCATTGAGAACTCGGGTAATGCGGCTATTTCGCTCGGCACGCAATAAATAAAACGCGCCGTTTAATATTTTCTAAGTAGCAGTCGTAAATATAGGTGTACATATTTGATGATCGGCTGAAGCCGCGCGGATGGTGTTGGTCGAGGATAGCGTGGCGTTGCAATTAGCAGCGCACTCGACGCGTCGCTCCCCGCAAACCATGGCACGGACTCCACTCGTGTGTCGTCGCGCAAATTAAAACGCGACACTCGACCCGATCGCGTCCTCAAACTGCAATTCGTTCATCGAATGAACCGTTTAAACAACTAAGTAAAAAACAAATCGTTTAACATATCGCGTTTCCTGGATTTATTCATTTTGATTTCACTCGTTATTCGATTTCATCTCCATCCTTCTCTTCTCTATTATAATTTGATTATTTTGGTTTATTCATAACCTATTATCATTTAATAATTTAATTGGCATATATTCATATAACGGACAGGTACAGTACCTACTTGCATATCGATGTGTTTAATCTTTGGCCGATTAAAATAGGATTGCTATAATTACAGTAATTATCAAATGAAAATGAATAGCTATTATAACCTGCTGCTTTATACAAATTACAGTTTTCTACAAAAAAATACCCTTTCTCTTTGTAACGTAACTGCACACGGTTTTGTGGCTTTACTAATTTGGGATTATAATAGACATGTTAGTATTATAAATATTATCATTTCTCTGACAAAAAGTCTAGTAATAATCACGTTAATGCGCATTAAGCAAATCAATAACTTATTTTTAATTACAAATAGCGGTAGTGGAACAAGCACTTAATTAAACAACATAAGTATCGTTGTTAACCAGAGGTTTATATTGCAACTTGTTGGGTTGGGCGTAAGACAGTAAGACTGAAAGATTAGTGGTTGGGCCCGGTCGGTCCGGAGGTGTTCCCACGGGCGCGCCTCTTCGTAATTGAGAGCGCCCGCGGGCCGATAATTGTGCTCGCGCGCGGACGCCTCGCTCCGAACCTCCTCGATGCCGCGTAAATCATGCCCGTTACTCTCCATTACCTCATAATATCAAATTGACTTGCCAGGATTTTTGCTTTTGCTCCGAGCTTTTGTTTTCTCCACTGTTGTCTTTATTTATTTGAAATTGAACATCGATACCAATTCAGCTGCAAAACCAAAGGTTTCAGTGTGCAAATGTTATTATGAAACGAATAAACAGAATATAATGAATTGCTAATTTACTAAGTTTACGTTATACTAATTTATTTAATTGTAAGTCACAAATCAGTCTATGTTTAGATAGGTATATCGTGCACTGTAAGCGTCGTTTTTACAAGAAAAAGAAAGCTAACAAAACTGAAAATAGCACATAATTGAATACTTATTTATGAAAGGAAAGGTCATTAATAGATGGAAGTTATGGCGACGAGGCTAGTTTAGTGGCTCGAAAGCCTTGTTTTGTTCATATTAGGATGTCGAGGGTTACACCACTTGTCACGACAAGGACGTCAATGTAGTAAAGACATGCGAGCTTTTTAAACAAACTTTATCTGTCTATAAAACAGAAAGAAGGTGTGCGATAAAACGATCGCGTGACTAAGCCTCGTGCCGTAGCGTCTGTGAATGCCTTGATTAGACGAGACAGCCAAATATAAAAACAACAGTTAAAACTGATGTCTTTTTTCGATTGACTAAAGCTCAATACTATTGGAGGCATACATTTACATGGGTAATACTGTACCGTGTAATCTCCAAACTGCACTTAAGTCGTGAATTGTAACTGTGCTAGACCAGGTGGTACCAAGTGGTTAGCTGGCACTATGAGCTTATCGGCGTGACGTCAGTCCAGGGGCGGTGCCGACGTAGAGGCATGTAGATCGCGAAATTGATTGCATGTTATCTGATGGGGCACGGGTTCTTCGCTAGCGTTTAATACGGGCGTCCGCCGCTAGGCACGCGATCCTTTTGACAGGAGAGCGTCCGTGCCCCTACCCCTTGGAGCGTGGTAATTACCGCCCCACAGCCGTGTGCAGCGGCGATGTCGCGCGCTCCAGGATACCGCCCGGTAATTACCGCATACGATGCCACCGTATTCACACTACACTCTTGGATTCTTAATACAAAGCACTTGAATCACTTTTCTTAGAACCAGCGAGTTAATCTTGAGCTTAGTATATCTAAATCTATATCATATAAAAGCGAATTTTCTGTACACGTAGTCGCGTGAACACCTATAATTTGGAAGTACGGGACGTCAGCTAAGAAAGTAGTCTTAAAATTTGGACACATGAGGATTAAAAACGCGTACCTACGTGAAACAGGGAAGTAGACCAGTAAGTAATAAAAAGGCATCTTCAATCAGGTCTATATCTCTAGCGATTCTAGAAGCCTATGCTACTAGGTAAGTCCAAAAGTAAATATTGAGCATAACTGTTGAATTGTATGAACCGCAAATTGACGCATTGGCCTATCTTATTATGACTAAGTACTATCTAATGTGACTGTACGCTATGTCTTTTACACCTTTAGCTAAGAATTCGACCAATCGAGACTGAAGAATGTTGAAGCTTATTTCTAAAGTAGGATTCGATGACGCTAGCTTCGTCTCTTATGAAGTTACCATATAGATAATTTTAAAGAAAATGCCAATAAAAGAATTTTTTACCGTAGCTTACTTCCATTAAATAATGGTAAACTTACGCGTACTATAAGATTTGTAGGAGAAATTTTGAAATTCCAGTCCTAATAAAATAATTACGTAAAGAAGGGTAAATTAAATCTGTAGATGTCCCTTATATTATTGATCAACGGCTATTGGATAACTAAACGACTTGTTACACAATAAAATTGCCGCCACTTGCGGCCTAGCTAAACATATTATAATATGGCGGCCTCTTTACTTCTCACTTAAAAGACGTGTCGTATAAATCGCTCTTCCTTCGCTCGTGGGTTACGTTACGGTTACTAGTTGTAGTATTGTACGTAAAAGTCATGCACGATTCAGATGCAGCAACTACTAAAAGGTGAAAAATGTCTCGGTAACCAATAAGCGTAGCGTTCTTTTACTTGGTAGCAAATGTCCTGTTAACTGCTATGCACCGTCTCTCCACCAAGTCAGATCAACGGCAAACACATTAGGTTTGTTGCACTCTGCACTCTTAAAATAAAATAAAAACATTTAAAAAGCTCAAGAACCAATTCAATAAGTGAATTCTGAATTGATTAAACCCAATATATTAACTTCGATTGGCTTTTTTTAATTGGGCCGACATTTGTACCTTCCTGGTACGAATTCGGACGAGGAGCTTAACTTCTGGAGGCTATTTGATGCATATAGGTTCAAACTGTGTGACGTTAGACGTTATCTAATTTATTATCCATGAGTTAAATCTTACGTAGAATATAAGCATGCTATCAACTATATAGTAGCAATATATAGTTAATACGATCAGGACAATTCTGTGAGCAGAAAGCCCAAATGTTGACAACCAATAAACCAATGTAGAAATTCTATTTTATATGAAACTGTTAATAGTTGACCTGGAATAGGACTGAGAACGTTATGGGAATCGTTTGAACAACAGATAATATAGTATTGAAGAGTGTTATAGAAAATATTTTTTATTTTCTTTTCGGTCGTTAGTTGAAGTGTCGATGTTGCGACACGAATTGAAAGGTTTGTTAAGTTTGGGAGGGTGAGTGCGGTTTTCTCGTAATTTGATTGGCGAGAGCGAGTCCTCGGCGGAGCAGGCGGGCCGAGCGGGCGAGTCGAGTCGAGCCGAGTCCGAGTTGCGCTAATTGCCCCGCGCAATATAGAAACAATGACAAAACTTAGGACCGCCTCGGCCGCCGCCGACCCTCGACGTCTCGCTCTTTTATTTAAAATTCACTTACCCGCTTCGCAGATTGTTATTCAGCCAAGTTGCGTCTGACGTTATGAAAACAAGAATAAACTTAATTACATTTCTATTTTAAGTAAAACCTTACAACAAATTACAAAGCTCTGCTAAAATGATTTTTCATTGTTACATTTTCTTAGGTTTTCAATCATTATTCTGTAACTAAAAGCAAGCACGATTGGGCTCGTAGGCATCCGCGGAGAGCGAGGCAGGGTGGGTCGTCGCGGTAATTGATTGTGACATTTGATGGACATGCACCAAGCGTACATTGAGTCGCTAGGGACTACATTTAACTACATCGACTCCGTATGCATGTTACGCTTGATGCAGCTATGTTGACTATTTAATTAAGCTGAGCTCTATAAGAACTGATGTACTTAAAATATACCACGCGAATACTTATACATTTAGAAAAATGAAAATGTCGGTAAAGCACTTGTAGTAGTGTACACTAGATACATAATTTAGCATAAGTTAATTTATGTGGAAATATGCAAGTCATTGTATTCAGTGTGTTGGTTCGTTACTTGGTCATGTGGTGTTGACATTGCCGCAAAACAAACTCACCTAGCCTAACCTGGAGCTTACCTCTGTAAACTAAGCCCGCCCTAAACTTTTAAGGTCCCTCTAATAACGCAAGCAATTTGTGGGCTCCCCTTGTTTGCATTCTTGCTTTACTAAGGTGATTTGATGATTTTGACTTATTCAACTTGTTGGGATTGTGTTGACCCGGCCAGGAACACTCGACTCTTGTCCGCTTACAAGAATAATTAATGGCTTACATTGGAATTGTAAGATTTGCACTGTGTGTTTCGTAAAATTTTAAAGTAGCTTCCGTGTACTAACTAAATATTTAATTCTCACAAGACGCATTCTTTTGTACTGTTTATTGTTGGTGTCGTTCAGGTATGTCCAAGTAAAATTAACAGTAAGTGTTAGACTGTATCGCGTTGTGGCGATATTAAAGCTCGGTTTCACTAACGACCACCGAGTGAAACTAAGAACATTTCTCTCGCGAAAGCCACGCAACCAGTCCGTGTAGCCTTGCGCCCGTAGATATGTTATATATTCAAGTTATTAGACTTCCAGATAGTCATCTCGATCGCTTCATTTTTAAAGCTGTTTTATATTAATTCAAAACCATTAAAATAAAAGTAAATATATGTTATGGGCAATTTGAGAAGTCTGGTCCCTATGAATAGTGACCGGCCTGTATACATAATGCCCATGTCACATGGGCATTTTGATTAAAATTGCATGCCTAATCACTTTTCCCGGTCAGTATGAATAAGGGCAAATAAGTTTTGCCAAAATTAAATAAAACAAATGAAATGAAGGTTAGGTGAGACTGTAACTCAAGTAGGTAAGTAGGTTATGTTAGGTTCTCTTGTGACCCTTTATCCAAAAATAGCGGTCCTGCGAAGCAGGGCTCCGTCAACTTAGTGTTTTTGTAAATCTTAGGATTTACTGGTAAATCTTACTGCTAAAAAACTTTTGGAAAAAGATTTTGAATTAAGGGTACTAACCTAACCTTACGGGCCTACGTTGATTTTTTAAATGGACCACGGGCTGTCGTGCATTATAATATGGATCGGTCTAAGTAATTAAAATACTAAAATTTATCAAATTGTCACGTTGCCCGTAACATATATACCCGTTACAAACGTCTTTATGTGGCGCAGTGAACCACAAGAAAAAGACAAATTTTATGCATTTTAGGCTTTTATGTAATGAATTAGTAGGATGACACTCCATTATACCTGCGTTATGTAACTACCAGGTATAAAAATAAATATAGTAGTATGCATTTGTAATGAAGCTGCAGTAGTCGTAATTTGAGTAACGCGGTGTACATAAAGATAATGGCCACATATGAGAGGTCGCAGTTATTGCTAAGTGATATTGATTGGCGGTGGTGAGGTCGCGCGTTCGCTCACTCCAAGAGCACGCGAGGTGAGAGAGATGTTTTTATTCGTCCGACACGTCCACGGTCGCCCGTCTCGACGATGTTTCGTCCTCCCACGGGACACTGGCCTTACTTCCGAACGGAGATATTTATAGCCGCCCCAGAAGCCGCTGTTACCTAATGTAACGTTTTATGGTAGCCCTTATTACGGTTACCACGCCGACCTGTCGTCTACCTCGCGCTCTCGTACACACAAATTTTATTTATTCAATTGATCCAGATAAATATTGTTTTCTTTTTCTAGTAATATAAGAAGCGATAGCGGTATATCGCCTAGTCGGATAGAAGGTAGCGGTCACTAGCGGCTCGCAAAACTGCCATGTCGAAGATATTCTTTGCAGCAATCGTAAATTGGGCTCGTCCCTGGGGCGCGCCTCCGCCGCCTCCTGTGCCGCATACGCTAATCGTAGGCGGCCACCCGCCGAGCCGCCGCCGCCGCCGCCACCGCGTGTGCTCGCGCCTCGCGCCTCGCTTTCCTCTGTGCATCCCGTCGTAATGGCCGCGAGAAAGCCTCTTTTGTTACGCTAGCGATTTGTTATATCTCGCCGCGCTTTTCCGAGATACCTGCTTTGACTCGCGTAATTGTTCTTTCGAATCGGTGGTTTTGTTGTGTATAAAACGCTTTGTCACATAAGTCTGTTAAGTTGCCCTTTAATGCGCCTCTGTATAGACCGGGTTTCATTGTTAATAATCCGAATTCATTAGCATTGTCGTACTTATATCAAGCTAGAAATGAGAGTCATCTTCTAGTTATGATAGGTAATTATTTTTCATGCTTTGTGCTAGGATCGAGTGCAATAACATTATTAAATCAGTTTGTTGTGTGGACGACTTGGTTGAGCTCAAGTAATATGTTAGGTGCGAAGCCGTACACGCTACGCTCCGGTGCGTCGGCGGCCATTCAACCTGGTGTTGTGCTGCTTGCTGCTCGACAACCATCACTTCCTACATTCCTACATCACATGTCGCTGCTCATAACATGAACTAACTAATGTTTCTTCTTTTCTGAGACGTTTTATCGAGGGTTTAAATTGTCACGAGTTGAGATAGCCCATTTAATTTAGATTCAGATTTAAGAGTTGGCAAGTGTTATTCTGTCATCGTTAATTGACTAAAACTGGTTTCATTTATTTTAAAGAAATAACTGGAACTGTACACCAAATTAGTTAATATAATTGAGCTCGTAGCTATTGCTGCAGACATTCGAATTTTCTCCTAAAACCTTCAAATAATGTACATCTATCACAGTATAACACTCAGTCAATATTTGCTTTATTGTAATAGTAAATAATGACAAGATCAGATTCTTTGAGTAGCCATTCTTAACGAATATAAGAAAACGTAATAATAGCAATATTAAAAATAATATCTGCTAATAAAAATCCATAAAAAGTTATAATTGAAACCTACCTATGTAAAAGAGCAGATACAATGTATACATTTCATGCACGATCCACTAGGCATACACACTCACGTCGAAACACCGGGAAGGACAGTGATACGCTAAATCTATTTTTTTCATATGTATGATTTTATTAACCTTGAGTTAAAATATTTCTATCGTATTCGAAAGTTGTATGCGCACACATACTTGATTTATAAATCCGATATGCATATGTGAATCTGTGTTGTTCTATTAACATAGTTTAAGTAATTCTGCAATATTGTGATTCGGTATATAGACCAAACATTCGTGGCTAAATTGCTTTCATAAACACACGTGTTCAAATAATAATACAACCCCGTGACATAGTTTGCTGTGTGACAATTTTCGCCGTAAGGGGTTGTTCTGTACCTGACGATGACTAGGCGACCGCTCGTTACTGTCTCACCTGTCTTATACGAACCACCCCCCACAAGAGCATGATGTTTTCACTAATGATCCCGTGTCAACACATTTTTTTTTTTCAAGCATTGCGCTAGAAATATTTAGCCTTCCATCTAATCCACTATCGCAGTGTTTAATAACTAATTACTCAGCAGCTTGTGCTACCGGCACGCAACAATTGTGCAGATACACTGTAGTAACAGTTTTTTTTACATTGTCGCAGCAAATATGCATATGATGTAAATAGACTTTTTACTTCGGCGCCACTATTCATCCCAGTTCATTGTTCTTCGAAATTGCTCTCCGCTGAGAATAGTGCTTTTCGGTCTAGCTGTTAGTTGCCTTTTTCACCGACATTGTGTACCTAAACTAAAGATATTTGCCGTGATTAAATAGACTTTTTTAAGTAACTCTTGTTTTGATGTACGTTGGTATTTAGTTTGTTAATTATTGAGGGATCATCTTCAGTCGATATAAGATTGAAATGGCTTGTTTTATTTAAAAAATCTGACCGTAATAGGTATAAAATGTATGTGTTTATTTAACTTATCACAGTTTTATGTCCTGTGTCATCAGCATCATCGTCCTAACGTTGTCTCAGTTGCATCAAAGGCGTCGGCTGGGGTGTGTTTGCCAAGTCAACCTATTCATGTCTTTTATGTAAAATAAGACTATTGATATGGTAAGAATGACATGTTATTAATAAACTAACATGGTATCAATTATGAAAAAGTGGTTGGATAGCTGCTTCCATAGAGAGGTATACTGAATTGACCCTATTGGTTAAGATTGGATATCACAGGTTTTTACGGTAGAAGAACTGCGTTGTGAGACCTTCCATTTCCATTTTTTATAGTATCTTCTTGGGTTTACGCGAATGTACATTTATAAATTTGCACATTAAAATCAAGCTACGGTTTACGGATTCTATCGCGATTTATTGGTTTTAGTTAAATTACATTTAAACTAAATAATCTAGAACTAAATGTTTTAATAATTTTAGTTATAATAATTATTACTAGCCGACGTTTCAGTTTCTTTCCAGGAACCGTGGTCACGGCACGGTTCCTGTAAAGAATGTAATTAAACTAAAACCAATATATCGCTATGGAATCCTTAAGCCGTAGTTTGATTATTCCATTTTTTTAGTCATGTTTTTGATGGGACCTCATTTATTTTTGTGGGGTAAGCCAGTATGGAGCTTTTTCTAGCTGCCGTTTCTCCTATTATTTTGCTTTACTCAAGGTTACCACATCAATTACTCTAGATCTATTATTTTTTTTATAAATGACCAGAAACTGAAACCAGACTCACTATGGCGGCGTTGTCGTAGCTATGATAGTTTAACTGTGCTTCCACATCAAGTACTTCAGATCTTCGAATTTCAATGGTTTGATAGTTTTCTTCTTGTGATAAAATTTAATTGCATACCGAATTCCACCTCTCTAGATTAACAGGTAGTACTAGTTCTATTTATATGATCGGTGTCAAAATATAGGAGCTTTTTGTCATGCAATAATTCCTAAACTACTGGTTCAAATTTGATTTGGTCAAAAATATATTTAGTTATGTGTCTTGGTCACAGGTCGACGTCTGGTAACACGTGTAGTACCTTTTTAGTCTTACACAATTTACATCTTTTTTACACAGAATAGAATAAAAATGATAGCAATGGAGATGCATATTGTTGGATCATATAATTTCCGTATAATATTTACATGGTATAATGCATATTTCACATTCAGCAGTTTTATCTGCATTCACAAATAGATAGCCGATAGAATGATAAAGTGTGTTTAGCTGTATCTAGTTGTTTACTCAACAGCGGTAAAAGGTTTGCGAGTCCCTCGCGGCGCGGGGCCGCTTGTTTTCATTTCGTTATTTACTTTTAATTTGGCAGCAAGCGGATGATGCGGCGGGTAGGGGCGTGTCGTGTGAATAATTGAGCCGACAGAGAGTCGAGTGTCGGTCCGTCCGTGCATTTGTCCTACGACCGGCTGGACCAGCCGCCGACCTTGCACGTTGTAAACCTATCGATGTTGTTTAATATTAGAAAATCAAGACAATCGCAGATTTAAACTATGTAGAGCACAGCAGCGCGACCATAGATTGTTCCTCTCAAGTTAGTGTCCTCTCTCCTTGTTGACAAGTATTAGAAGTTACCCCTCACTTTATTTCCATTTGAATTGTCTTATTAATAATTACTGAGGCAAAGAAAGTTAATTATTTGCCTTAGAATGACAGCTCCAGTCGAGATGGTTGTGTTACTTCCTAAAATCCTTTGAAACGTGGAATAATTGATGACACTGACTCATTGCATCTTCGTTTGTTCGTACTTGTTTATTGTTCTACACAGCACTTTTTCAGTGTTTATTTGCATACTAGGCGTTCCTTTCAGCCATAAATTTTCTATTCATTCTTTTACAATAAAACATTCGATCTTTTGCGGATTCATACAATTTCACACTCTGACAAAATCTACGTATCGTGTTTCAAATAAACAGATGCTTTGGTATCGCAGACGTTTAATTTGTTGAAAGAACACATATAGACTGAGTGATTTGTAACATCATCTTGTTTATAAGCGTTATATGTAAATGAAAACCACGTTTTCGAGGTCGGGGGTGCGACGTCGGCATGGCTCGCGTGCTGTAAGACATTAGGTCGCTGACTAGGAGTTCACGGGGGGGTGGCTTATTGTCTCGCGTCTATTAATACCAGTGTTTATGGCAAATTAATTTCTGCGGCATACACTTTCTACTTATTTAGATGTGCTGCTACCTTAGTGATTTTTGTAAATCATTTCTTTATTTCGATGGCTGTTATGTTTGGGTATCTTGCCTTTAGATTATGTTTACAGAACTTGTTTTTATAAGAAAAATGTTCACAGTTCCGGACACAAATGTCCAATTGAAATATTCTTCGACACGAGTGATTAGGTTAGGTTGATTGTGTGGCAGAGGTATTATAATTTCTTATTTAATTTTGGTCTTCGTACATTTGCAAAAAATATTGGCAGGTAATGATTGACAGGTCATATTCGGGCAAACTGCTATGTTTTACAGTTGGTTTCAATATTTTATATTTTTTTAACATTTTTGCACATAAGCTCCAAAATGTATCTCTAGTAAGTAGGCAAATGCTTAGATAGATCGATTAGGTATTGAAACTGGCTGTTTATTTGGATAGTCTTCCAATGTGAAATTATTCTAATTCGCCAAATTTATCATAATGGATTATAACACCCGCAAAAGCTGTTTTGTGTTTTCTTTTCCTGCAGAAATGATAGAAACGAAATATTTTTGAAGTTTTATCATTGTTTCGGCATATCTCTAGGGGACAGTCTTAGAAAATTGGATTCAAGTTTGAATCACGCACTTCGATGACATTTTCCTTTTTGGATTTTGCTTCGCAAAAGTCATTTAGACTTGTGCTATAAATTTATCCATTCAGATTGTTTTGGCGGGATCGTCGCTTACCTAATTTATTATGTAGAATGTCCGCTAATTGTTTGGAAGAAGGTGTTGTTTAGAGAATATTTGAATTATTGAAAGGAGGGCCTGCAGAATTATTGGTCACGTGGCGAATAGATCGGCGCCTCGTGTATGCCAAAGTTTGTTAAATTAATTTTCAGGACCTTATTCAATTGTGGCCGTGCTTCTATTGTCTTTCTGTAATTGCCTACCATTTGGCGAATGCTGTCTCTGAAGCTTTTATGGGCTCACAGTTATTCGCATTTAGAAAATATGGTATACCTATCGTTTACGGTTCATATCCAATTTGGTCGCCAGTCTTGCGTCGTGTGAGTGCTTCCACTTTATACATAATAATTGCTATTAATTAAATATAAATGTATTTACGTTTGGTGGAAACCGGTTGACAGTATGACGATGTGGAAGAGTTGAAAAGTGGGCCGAAAGTAGTGTGGTGTGGTTAGTGGATGCAGGGCGACCGCTGCAGCAACGGTGTTTGTTGACGAGTGTGCAGGCGGGGGCGGGCGCGGGGCGCGGGCGGCGCGGCGGCGGCAGGTGCGCGCCGCGCCAGTTCCGCGACTCTCGCCGCTCGAACGCTACGTACAGTCCGTACCTCGCGAGACATGTAGCGCCGAGCCGAGCTCGCCGACTGTGAAGTGACACTGGTGTTGTGTTGTTTGCTAACTTGGAGTGACGGTACTTTGTTACGATGGTGGTGCTAGAGGGCGGCGGAGCCCTGCTCGAGCCGGCGCTCGCGCTCGACGGCGCCGCTGCCGCCTGCCTCGAGCGTGCTTACGCACAGGCCGATGTTTCGCTAAAACTTTTACCAAAACGTTATATTAACTTACACCAGTGGTTGTCGCCGGTGACCACCTCGGTCACAGCTGCTGCTGCTGCCGGCAAGGATCTCAAGTTACAAATTGTAAGCGCCTGCCTGTTTACTGCTCTAGTTGTATATCATTGTTTATAGACAGTAAGTCCTGTTTGCTTAGATTAGGTATTTGTTATCTTTACTTGTTACTATAACTTAAATTGAGTTATTGCAAATCTCTTTACTATACTTTTACTGTGATGCTCTGATATGCCTTTTCCAGAATGTAGTACTTAAGTTATTTTTACTATCAAAAGTAATCAAAACCTATACCTAATAATTATGAACTTGTATGTGTTACGATAAATTAGTTTCACTTTATTACAAAAATGTAAAACTGAATATAGAGTTTTCTCTGTTAACCTTATGTTAACACCTTTAAGAAAGTTAAAATGTTGCTTTCCATAACTTTCTTTATATACGCTCCAATGTAATCAATCTCTTTAGTCCATATCTTTTTTAGTTGCATTTATCCAGTGAACTTACCGACTTTTTGAGGTTTTGAGTCTTCGTCGTGAACTGTATTGAAAACTATGGATGTGATAATAAATAAACCAAATAACCAGCGGATTATTCTTGCGGAAAGTTTTCATACGCTTTTACTTAACACCTGGCCAATTATTAAGATGCCAAGGATAATCTTAATATATAAAATCCTTGCGTTACTGACTGACTGACAGACACGCTACAGCCGAAACTATTGGGCGCAGGCACTAAGGGTGTGCAAAGGGGTGCACTAAGAATGGATTTCCCGAAATTCCCACGGCATCGGCCAAAACGGGTAAATTTTAAAAAAATGCAGGCGTAGCTGCTGGCGTCCTCTAGTAAGTGATATAATCTGGGTGTATTAGGCATAACACACTTATTCCCTATCCCTAACGTAATTAGCGAAATATAATTGTTACAGTTTACACACATAATGCTGCGTCCTATATGTAAATAAACAGTATAATTGATTACAGCTCAATTACTTTACCCATTAATATATACAGGTACCGAATGAACTTTAAAGGATTATAAAAACTCGACGAAAGTTGATATAACGGATAGTATGAGAGTAAAATGTTGGGTGAAATCACGGCGGAGGTAGTAGGGAGTCGGTTACAAGTTATGTGTTTCGATTTGTAGGGAGACCTCATACGTAGTTTGTGCCTTAAGTGACGAGCGTAGGGCTCTTATTTTACATTCTCTACAGTTTTAGCTGTTATCGTCCAAATAAAAATAATACGCATATTAACAAGTAGGTAGAGGTACAGTTTTATCAAACCAGTTGTGTCGCGTGTTCTCATGTGGAATGTATCACAGTATTGTTCTATTTTCTCGAGTCATTTCATAATGTTATAAAAAGTGCTATATGACTGGCAATAATATCGTATACAAATTATAATGTTTCAAATACAAATGCTGCACAAAGAACAATATTGGTTGATATTCTCGTTCTATAAACTCTATATGATGTGAAATATTTAAAACAAAATACCTATAGCGAAGCTAAATAAATAACTAAAGTCCAAACAATATTCACTACATAAATACAACTTCGTCCTAGTTTAATCGCATAGGTTCTAAGTTTTTATCCTTTAAATTTCAATTTAGTGCTATTAAATAAAACCTTAAACCACTCAGAATTATGCCTAGTTGGCATTATAGTTATTATTTTCTTCTACAATACATGCCGAAGCATATAGAGTTGTTAAACTTGCGATGTGGGTATACTGACCAGAAAATTTACAAAATGGAGGAGTCATAATCGTGGATTTTACTTTATAGAAACTTTATTATAAACGGTATTCAAAAACATAAATTAAAAACAGGTTATATTGTTGGTAGTTTTATTCAAGCCTATGCCAAAAACACATAATTATGTGCATTTGAAACTAAAATCCTCTGAATGTTAGTTTATTCATAATTATGATGATAAACAGATAGGTATACTTATTTGTATTTGTGAAATATTTAAAATACTAATTTGTATCTGTGAAATATTTAAAAATGTATTTGTAAAATATTTTCTCAGGTGTTATACGTTTATATTTATATTATATTTCAATATTACAACATTTACGTAAAATATGGTATCCTAATTAGTTAAGTGGGATATTAATAAAGTTCTAATTTACATTTTATTTACAAGGTTCCCGGTTATAACATTCAAACCTACTTATTTCGAATATGTCTATTGATTATTGATTGTCAAATTAGATATGTAGAGCTTGCGTTTTTAGTTTCCAGCGCTTGATTTGCAAGGCTTTAAAGTTTCTAAGCTAACAAGTAAAACACGGCGTGTATACATAGAGATGTTAGAAGGTAGGTACGGCAGATGTAGCCGCGATTGCAACTCGGCCGCCTTTTCCGCGTGGCCGGCGCGCGTCCATCGCAGACGTCCGCGGTGGCGCGGTGCCGCCGCCGCCGCGCCGTATCACGCCGCCCGATCTCTCCGCATTCATCGCTGCGCCCGGCGAACGCTAAATGTAGAGATACTACGCCCAACCGACCACCTTACCTTCTAGCTTTTTGAGAGTTCACATTTACCGTCCAAAACTTACATTACACAAATTGGATACTCTTTGTATTTGAATGTTATTCATTCCGGCCCCCTTGCAACTTACACCGAGGTATGAATTTAACTTAATGCTTACTGAAATGAAATGATAAATTAAATAATAGAATGCACTCGAAGCCGTGTTGAAGTGAAAACGTTGCGTCGCGCCGGGCGCTAAAGGCTACGAGTCTACGGCGTAGGCATGGTGTGCGTACAAGTTGGTTCGCCGCAGCTCGTTTATTTGCGACTTCCTAGCTCTTTTGTTGCGCTCTGTCGCCTGTGTCTGCTTTGAAAAATTGTAATGCAGCGGCATTGTAGACGCGCGCTGCCGCGATTGTGCACATAAACGACGACCTACCTATCTCCACCTACAAATTTATGTCCTCCACCACGACTATATGAATATTTTCACTGATCTAATCTTCGCATACCTACTACTTGTTCATTTTACACGTACCCTGTGTTACTACTTTAATTAAAAAGCTTCTCCTTTAGGATACTATTAAAATATAGTAACATGAATAGGAAATTCTCCTATTTATGTTTAGGTCGAAATTAATCTACTGAACATTGAAATATAAATTAAAACAACCAATTCAATGCACTTTATCACCGCGACTGTGTATTTCGTCTAGCCATTTATTATAATCTTCTTCTTTCGTGTCAATAACTAGTCATTTCGAACAAGTTTCTTCAAATCTTGTTCGCCCAGTACGCAGTCACCCTTACTGTTGCACTGTATTATTATCTGAAGCAATTATTGTGGTTTAGAAAGTGTAAGTTAGTGGTGAAATGAGTAACGGAGCTTGTCCCTTAGCTGGTGTTGTTCGGTTATTGGTTGTTATGTGGCGTATCGCATACGTGTTGTAGTACATGTGTGAGCACACAAAGACGGCGCGCCGTGGGCGGGCGGAGCGCCCACTACGGAATACATTAGCCACCACCGGCGGTGTCGGCGTCGGTACGCCATAATATATTTCACTGGCGGTCATTTTCGACAATTAACCACATAAAATAAGTGAAATTATGCATGCGGCCGACGACGGCGTATATCACGTCCAGTTACGGGCCACGATACCTAACTACATTCATTATTCAAAGAAATGTTTCGCTCGACCAGGTCGCGTCCGGAAGTGCCCGCTCTGTGCCTGTGATTGATGGATACCTCTTTATTTTTACTATTCTTTTTGTAGTTAATGCAATGTTTGTACATCCACAATAAGGTGCTGCGATAACCGCCGCCGCCGTCATTGTTTGATAAAGCTCCTTGTTGAAAAAACAAGCATACTTTATCAAACATTGTATGCATGAGGAAATTCTAAATGCGCGCATAAGCCTTCACTCCAGCCGGACCTCTCAAACGGTCGGATTCATTTTCTCTTGCAATTTCCTACAATTTCCGGCCAACGTTTGGCATGCCGATGTGCTGAAAATTATTTTCATGTAAATCTCAGGCGCAGACGCGCGACGCCTAAACAGCATCATTGGCTTTTTGTACACCTACTCTGCAGCTCGATGATGTGTGTTCTTCTTTGTCGTGGGCGTTCTGCATCCTCACACAAATTTATCTTATTCGTCGTACACTCATCATGACAAATTGGGATGTGAGCTTGATAAACGAAACGGTCATGCGTACCTATTTGTGTAGTCGACATGAATTGGCAGAGTGTGAATATCGGTAAATAAACATAAGTGGTATTAATATTGAGTTAAGTTTGAAGTATAAATAAGTGTAGTTTCAAGTTCAAGCACGAGATCAACGTCCTGATGTGTCGGCGTGGAGCGCGACCGTTGCGTAACGCAAAGTAGTAGGCCGCGCTCGACGCGCATGCATGCCTCGCGCCTCCCGCGACACTTAGTATCGAACAAACTTGCTCACTCATTTACATTAGATTGATCGTTTTTACACATAACACATACACCAACGTGTTGCTGGGCTCAACATCTCATCAATCCGATACCAACCTTCTACGGTTACTTCCTGAAACCCTCTACTTAGCTGTCATGTGTGTGTCACACAAAAAATATATAACCAGTCATACGTATAGATGAGCCTTTTATAATATGAATCAAATTACATTTGTTATGTCAGCATTATCTGCAAGATTTTTTAGATAAATTGTTTTTACAAGTGGTTGTTCGTTGTTCCTTAGGTATATCAGTAAGATCGTAAAAGTATTGTCAAGTTCATAAATAAATGTAATGGAGTGAGTACGACGTGTAATGGGATGAGCAGTAGGTGGCAGAGGCATCACCTTGAGGTGTGCGTGGTGACTCAGCACCGGTGTGCCGAGTGCGTGTGACGACACCAGGTCGAGAATAGCGTGCGAGCTATTTAGGAGTCCTCTCTGTTTGTTTGCCAGCGAAATGTGTCATTGTTAACTAATTTAAGTAACGACCACTGCCAGCTGTTACGACACTACGCTCGATGGTGTGGTTCATAGCCGAACTTTGATATGCTTGTTACTCATCATTCGATTCGAATAAAACACTTTTTACTGATTGGTGCACTATGATTGACCACACTTCTGTCGTACGGTTTTAAGGAATCTGCTCGCCTCGTAAGAACCTCCGAAATCGACAAATTGAGCTGCACTTTTCTATCATCGAATAATCGACCCAATATAGAACCAAAATAAAACTCCAACAGAAAGTCATTACTGCTCTAAAATTACGAGTCTTCTGATTCACGAGCCCTTGGAAACAGTAAATATTATTCTCCTTCGTTTTATAGCTTCCTCATACTCACAAAAATGTATATTTTATTTGTTGCCATTAAATATGCCACATTTTGTGTCATTCTAACTGCTCTACCTACATATATTATACCTATTCGTGCAGAGGTGACAGCGCACTTCTCTGATTAACGTTTTCTTACTTTTCCTTATTTAAATAAGCAATCTGTATGCACAGAACGTTAGTAACCATAACGAGCTCAATAATGAAACTCTTTAATTTTTCAGTGAGGTAGGCCAAGTTAATAATTTATTAATTAATATGAGTACCGGTGGCGCTGTCATTCCGATAGCCAGCGACATTATCGCTGGAGAGTTACGTAAACATCAGAATGTAAAACATGATACCGTTTAGCCAGTTAATTAATTGCCGTGACCGGGAACTCTGGAGCCGAGAGCGAGCTCCGCTCGTCGCGAGCTTGTTATGGAAATAATGAGTGCGACCGCTGCGCACCCACCACCCGTCCGCCGGCGACGATGCACAAGTTGGACCGCGCACCACCGCCGCACCACCGCCGCACCACCGCCGCACCACCGCGCCACCGCCGCGTTTTATTGTTACATCCGATCCTAGACGTTTTATGAATCGCGACCACTTCGCGGAAAATATTCCTCTGTTCATTAACGATATCGACTTTACGTTTTATTGCTAAGCACACAACCATGATTACACTCAACATCACATTTGATATTGCTTGATCACTTTACCTCGCTTAGAGTATTATGTAGGTATACACGTACGTATTTAGGTAGGTATTTACGTAATTATAAGTGTGTTTTACTCCTCCTATAGTAGGTAATAGTTTGAATTTGGGATAGGCACATCCATGAAATTGTTCAAGAAAATGTCACATGAAATGGTGTTACTGTCTGCACATGTGTTCGCATACACGAGAGCTTATTACGGTGAGCTTATAGTGCCACGATGTAATACGTTTAACCTTTGCTATGTAAAGCTTTACATATGTACATGTGTATCTTTTGCCTTCCATACTAGTTAATTCATTTTAGTCTCGTATGAAGCTGTCTATGATTAATCAATAATATTTTTAGGATTTCGATTATTTCCGAATTCAAGCATTGTGTACAACCACGCGGGTTTTATCATGATTTGGCTGGCTCAATTAGGGCAGTACCAATCTCTTACGGAAAAACTACATCGTGCTGAGCTATATTTCTTCTATTGTTGCTGTACATAGTATTGCAGTGACTAACGACGACAGCTGCTAAAGCATATATTATTCATTATTTGTATAGTTTTGGCTACTTTTCTTTTACCTCGGTGATATGCAAGAGCTACCTGGTTGGCCTCACTTGCGTCAAAAAATTACGATTAGCCAGTACCCGTAGCTCGTTTGCCGCTCTTGTTTTATTAAAATGAAAAATTGTAATAATGTTTTAATAGGATTTTGATGATATGCAATAGTATTATAATTCAAACTGTATGACATTTTCACAAACTCCTGGTTTTTGCTGATAATTGTCAGCATTGGTTAATATTAATGTTTTTGTCCAACATACACTTGGCGTAATAACAATTTTCAAGTATCATTTATTTTTAGTGTAAGGAATTTTCAAACGACATCAGGCGAATTTATCATTTTTTAATTGTTGAAGGAATGGGGCTTAAGATACGCTAGTCTTCTTTAGGTAATATGGTATGATATAAAACATTTCCGTTTGGCACATGGGTTTATTGGGGTCGTGTGATTGAGGTAACCGGCGACGAGACGTGTCACTTGATTTAATTAAGAGCCGTTTTACCGCCCGTTCCTTCAAGCTAACGCTCCATACGGCGCTCTGGTTAATTTCGAACCAAGTCATTTCGCCAGAGATTTATTTCAATATTGAACACGTCTTACCTTACTCCCTATCTGCGAGTATATCGTGTCCCTTCTTACTTACATCCATTTGACGCATGTTATAGTCGACTTATAACACGCTACGTAATATCAGACTGACATATGAAAGCTGCATTTTCATACCTTCGTCTTTTAATGTGTTTTTTATAAAGCTTCCTTAAAAATGAAACATTCCTTTTTCACTCTCCGCTGTCAGAAAAAGGGTAAAATGACAGCGGCAAGGTGGAATCTCTTAAATCCGCTAGTGATTGCATCGTTAAGTTCAAATAGTCCTCATATTTCAACGCAGAATCTCTGACTTACAATTTAATAAATTGACTCCATTTGTTAGAACTGAACCCATGTTTCCACCTTTTTGGTTTTACTGTTCCGTCTTGTACTCGTTTTGCCTAACGTATGGCAATTGTTTGTATAGCACATGCATGAGATATAAGATAATGAACTTTTACCAATAAAGTGTTTTTAATGGTATGAAATTAATTACGCGATTAGATGTCTTGCAAAGAATAAAATCTCTCGCGATCTTCATCATTATCAGCATATTACTAAACTGAGTTGTAGGATGTTCTAAGCAAATTTTTGGTGCTTACTGTGTATTGATTTACTTATGCAATTGATATTCTAAGTAAATTCTTATATTTTTTAGCTTTTCTAGTACTTTACCTGGGAAAATAAAGTTGGTAAATGCACTAAGTTGCAAATTAGTCGCAAGGGTAGGAATATTTTTTTTTGCTGATAAAGTGTGTTGCTCTGTTTTCGTTGGAGTGGAGAAAATGACTATGTAAAAAATCAATTAAATAAAAATCACCTTAAGCGCAGTACTCCAAAGATAAGCGTTTCAGTTTATAGATTCAGTAAATTAAATTGTTGATAATTACAGAAATTGCCTCCTGCTTGTATGGAATTGCCACTGTCATAAAAATCTCATTAAAATTTCACCGTTTTCTTTTCTTTAATTAAGAACTTTTTATATACGCGGTGAAATTGGTGCAAAGAATCGGTATTTTACCGTCTCTAGTCATACGTTTAAGTACAAAAACGCAAAGTAAAAAGTTAAGCTTCTCGTGCTTTTTAAATATTTTCACTTTTTTTTTGTATAGCAAAAAGTATGAAGCAATAATTAGCTTGAGATTTTGCAAATTTTCGATGTTGGCATCTAATGCGCTACTCGTGTTGGCCGTCATCACGCGTCGCGGGAGAAGTTCGTTATTAATTCACCGCCTTTCAACTCGGACGCTTTTACTCGCTTAGGGCCTTTACTTTTCGCGAAGCCAAATACGGTTTTAGATGATAGGCTACGTACAAAACTTATGCGTCACAGTCGGCGTTGATGTTATTTGTTGCCCAAAATTTGCTCCAAGTATAGATATGCGGCAGTTCCTGTTCATCTATTATGCAAATGTATATGTGGGATATTTTCTGGCTGCGGAATCATACAGGATAGATTAGACTAATTAGTTAGTAGTCTGTCTAGCATGATAATTGGTGGAGGCAGTCGAGTGCGCTTAAAATGCATTCGTTCTTGGTGATTATGGTGTTCCACAATCGGCAATCACATGGTGGCCAAAAAGCGTCCACGCGATGTTGATTGTGACATTGTCTGGTGCGGGTGGTGGCGCAGGGCGCGAGGCGCAGCGCGTCGCGGCTCCTCCCGCATTTGTGATGCAAATTGTTGCGCTCGCCGCCGCCGCAGCGCGCCTGTGCCGACCTACACCTTACCTGCTGCAACCACCGTAATTATTGTGAAAAATATTCATTTGTCCGCTTTTAGAGCCTCATTACCATAATGCCGCTTTCTGTTAACACGACTACAACTATTTTTTTACTATTTGCTTACCTATTCGTATTACACCCTTAAACCTCGGTATTCTTTCTTATGTAAACCGATACTAGCGTCTGCGTTGAGCCGTTAGCTATAATCACGGGAATTCAATAGCTAACTGAACTGACTGCAAGAAGTTCGTGTGAAGTTTCGTGAGAACCTAGAGCAGCTCGGCAATCGACTGAACGTTATCATATTTCAAACGGTTTCGCAAAACGAATAAATAAGAACGGAGGCAAGAAGCGTGCGATGAAACCGAGTCAAAGCGTGGGTATTAGAAACGCTCCGATTACCACGCCGAGACAAGCCCCGTCCGCCCCGTGCCTTTATTATATTGTAATCCCGAAAAATTAATACATATTAATATCCATTTGCAAGCAAATAATGACAAATTGAAAGAAGAAGAATGTACTTATTGTAATTATTGAGGACAATTCTTTTTTCTTTTTGAAACATTGAGCTAAAATCTATTAGCTTTTGCTTGATGGGAAACGAAATAATCAGAATGAATGCATATAGCAACGGTACCCCTTGTTGTGTTTTATTTATCCATGATACAATGAATGTATGTAGGTTATAGCTGAATGAAAGGTGATGGTGAGGTGGCGAAGTGGCAGTGTCGGACACGGGTACCGCTGCTGCCGGCTTGACCGCGTTCCACTAACGGTACCCACTCCGAAGTATTTCTCCGGCGCGTGGCACACTTCATGCGTACATTCACCTCACCCATCTCTGTCTCAGCATTGTCCGCGTAGCATCCTTTTGCTTACCGCCTGTTTGTATAACATATACTTACAATGTATCCTGGCATTTAAATTAAAAGAAATGTTTGTACCTTTTCATAGATATTAATTTTTAGGTATTAAATCGTTTATCAAGGAGTTTACAGCAAAAAGTATTTTATTACTTATGTTACATACGAGTAATAACTCAATTTTCTTTATATTTACGGTAAAAGATACTTAGGTTTGTACAACTCTCATAGTTTCACTAATGGGCTTAGCTGGAAACTATAACAAAACCATATTAATTCTCATATAAATATTTTAAACAGTAGATATAATGAATTGTAAGAAAAACACAACCAAATTTCTTTAAAATAAATAATTGAAACAGCCATATTAGACAGAGAAGTTAGCTAGCTTAAATGAATTCAGATCAAAGTACCGTTAGAGGTTGTCGAACTATAATATGCGCTTGTTGCCTAAACACAACTTCAATCTTTTTTGTTTTAACATTTTATTTGCGCGGTCCGGCACTCTACTTAATTATTTATTTAAGTAAAAATAATGAATATTTATAATTATTATTTTAAATTGATTTGAAACAAGTGAATGAGAACTGGATAGTAAGTATTTCAAGGCATATTTTATATAAAAGAATTACGCTTTGTAGTGAAGGAAGTCAATGACTTAAGATTTATTCAGAAAGTAAACGAGGTAGGCATAAGCGTATGGATTTTTTTAACGACGGTGCTAATAATAATCGTAGGTATTTATATAACCTTGAATATATAATAATATTAATTCAACAAATGATACGTGTTGGTGACCTGATTAAACCTGTTTATAATACTAACCATAAACAAAATTTGTCTGATCCGCAAGCGATGCTTGATTTTTGATAAGTCATCAAGACAGTTTATTTTACTAAATCTTTTCTAAAATAGAAGTTTACTAACTGCGATCACAGAAGAATTAAGGAAGCTATTTCGCTGTCCCTCTACTACGTCAAGCGACATAATTAGATTGACTTTGCTCATTCTCCTTTCGTTTATTTTCTGAAAATGAGCTTTGCTATTTTAATATCTTAGGGAAATTATTTTTGTTTACCAGGGAACAAAAACCATGCCTGGGTTCAGATTTTAAGTAGCTGCCACACATTGTAATTAAACTACAGTTTACGGATTTTATCGCGTTATATTGGTTTCACTGGTTATTAGCTATTACATTTAAACCGAATGATCTAGAAACTACATTTTTATAACTAGCCAACGTTTCGAATCCTTTAATTTCAATGTGTAACATCCATCTCATTAATTTCAATGTGTAACATTCGCGTATACCCAAGAAAATATTAGCTGCCACACTTTAAAAATATCGTAAATTATGTTTTGTGGCTAATCTATTGGCTCCAGCTGCATTTATGAGCATTTCGTCGCGAATTCATTTATAGATAAATGACAATATGTAGCAGTGAATAGATGTTACACGAAAATGTAGTTAACGTAAATATATAGGTACTTTATATCGAATTAGTTTAGAGGTATATGCGCAATTTGCTAAGCAAGTGGATAGCAGTAAAAGCCCGGAGGTCGTTGCGTTAAGGGTTCAGTTAGCGAGAAATTGGAGCGAAGGTGCGACCCATGTCCTAACGTGCCACTTCATTACGTGGCCTCGTTACCCGCCTATGTCCATACCATACACAACGACGCGGGACCATGCGATATAGCACGGGAGAAGGCGCGCCCGCCTTGTGACCATTTGTTATGTGACTCATATTAAACGCGTCGCAACTAACTTACAACTAACACATTTTATAACAAATATGTAGGTTCACTAACACATTTATATCTAAAACATGATATCCATTTCACCATCTGTGCAACGTTTTGTTCGAAGTAAAGCTGAATGTGGCAAAATAATACGGTCAATAATAACGAGTGATTAGACTAAAAGGAGCTAAGTCGCAATAGCAAAACACGTCGTATTGAAGTTCAACATTCGTTTTATTATTACTTTTGCGAAGCAACATATTTCTTTTTTAAGAATTGTTCAAAATTAAAGTGTATGAAGGTGAATTATTGGTTTTAGGAGAATTATTCCTGCGCAGTTATAAGCCGCCGCCCGTTTCTTGCGTGCGTGTGATTACATTGCTGTGTAATATATTCACATTTTCACCACCTTCGCATCCTTAATGTTTCGTTTCCTTCTTTGTTTACTATTTAACATTGCGCTGCTGCTGTTTTTTCTTTTGCAAGTTAATTGTAAATAAATATGACATACATTTAAACAAAAAACGTCGTTAAATTAGACTTACGATAAAATCATATGAAAAGCTAATCTAGATGGGGTTTATTAGCATAACATAGCAGGTTCTATATTTCTCGCCCACCGGTGAAACATATTGATAGTTTCCGGAACTGGGTGCAAGATACAGCCTGCGATCCAGTGAAACGACTAAGCTACTTTACCAGTCTGCCAAATCGTCCCTATCGTGTGTCATTTAGCGACGGCTGTCTTTGGGTCTTTGCCAGAGAATGGCACACATAAATTACCTACACCAACCTAATTATTACGTGTTTATTTACAAATCAAGAGAAACACTATCTTACGTTACTCATTTGCCACCCACGGGACTTCTTCATTGTGGTGATTTAAACAGGGATACTCTCGAAACGATGACTAATTGATATTACGATTTCTATTTAGTATACATTAACTCGTTTTTTTACACCAGTAGATAAAGAGTCGGCCGCAGAGAAATGTCACGCATACAGATGACCGTGTAATCAACGCATGTAGTGGAAGCCTTACCTCGTTCGCATGACCAACTTACTGTATCACACGCGCATTTCGGTCATTGATTTAGGACCATTACCATTCAGATCATCTAGTGGCCATTGTTCACCTGAAATTAGGATCAAGCTATTATTACGAAACTAACGGGTTACTGCACATCACCTTGCGACATCTCCGAGCATAACTGTACTACACCGCTATGCTGTTTTAATAAGACCTATCAAAGGTTTACTTTGTAATAAAACAAGACTCGAAGTGAACTGATCCGTTTTCTTGCGCGCTCCTGTGAGTAATACAGCTTACCTATTCAAGTGAAAGTCGCCGCAAAGCGGTCACGCATGTCACTTGAGCTTATAAAAAGAAAACAAAACCTTGGAAACCCTTTCTTTCGCTCACTTATTATATACACGTCTTTATTTGAGACTTTTGCAGTCGATATGCTACGAATATTTAACATAATTTTGCTGTTTGTGTAAACCTATTTACTCAGTTTCCGCCTGGTGACTTAGCGACCGAGAACGTGCCGGACTAAAGAAAGTGGGTATGTTAACGGTGGCCGACTGATCCGTTTAAGTCGACATGCTGCGTTGCAAAATCTGCTTTATTTTCGCGAGCACTTTTGACATTTTTATAAAGCCTGCAGTCGATCCCTTTTTCTCGTAATGTTAGTCAGTAGTAGTAGATAAACAGGCTATTTTACTTTACCCCTGGGTAAATATGTTAGATAATAATAAGTCATAGGGTGAGTTGTTAGGGAACGACAGCTAGGTGTGGCGCGGGAGCCGTCGTCGCCGCGGTGCCCCGGTGATGGTGTTTTTACGATTGGGGTGCGCCGTGGCGCGGGCGCGCCTGCTAATTTTGATAAAAGCACCGTCCGACCGCACCCGGCCGTCGCCGTCACCACTGCGACCAATAAATACTCGTCTATACCGCAAATGTATACTTACACCACGACACTGAAATTGCTTGTGGCTTATTTCGCAAGTCTGGGAAACTTTCACTCGAAGGTATCTAAAATAAAAATACACGATGCAGTGATATATCAGGTACCTACATTTAAGAAATCTTTACATCATTTAAGGCAAATAGGTACCTACTTGGAACTATAGTTTTTATAAACTGACTTATTACAAAACAATTACTAATACTTCGAAACTAACTTCTAGCCGTAAAATAACCTCTGCAACAGTTAATATTCTACAACTACGTCTTATGTTCTACTTAATCCTGGTCATGAAGTTTTATTAGTCACCTCTATTTGTGGACAAATAAAAATTGAAAATATGTCAAATATTGACAGCTGTTCGAATAATAATTATAGACAGTGATATGCTTCTCATCTAATTGATTTTAAACTTAACCCTTAACCACTGATATAGGTCTGACAGACTCCCATTCGAAAGACAAACGTTCACTGTCTCGCTCTAATGAACGACAGAGCTTCGTGCGTTCGAGTACTTTCTATGCAGTCAGTAAGCAAAGAGTCGTGAGAGGGTGAGTACGCTGGGCACGAGTTTTAAGGTATTTATCGATGTTTAATTTTTTCATGTAGGTCTGACGGACCTCTATCAGTAAATACGTAACTTTTTGAGATATGTGATTTTTCTTTCTAGAATGGATTCAGAGCAACCAAGTACGTCACAATACCTGTGATAACGTGATAGAAATTTATCGGCCTCCGATATAGCTACTACTTTAGAAAACTGGATTTTAAATGAGGAAGACGATAGCTTTAGCGATGATTCAGATGTTGACGAAAACTATAAATCTTCAAACTGAAAAATTGCTCAAAAGGTAATATTGCACTATACAACGTGTAATGGAATTAACGCACATCCTCAGACACCCCAATTAGAAAACCTTGTTACAATCATAAGGCATGCATTGAAATATTTTTTTTATTTGCGTAAATAATGTTTTTTAAAGAAAGTATTAACTCAATTAAAAGTGAAAATCGTGGTCACTCTAAATCTGCGCACGCACACAAACGAAACTGTTGCTATGGTAAACAAACAACAGCGATCTGATAGGAACGAAACACGATACGATATAACAAAATGTATGAAATTCAGTCTGTAAACCACAATCTGATAGAGTGGGGTTTACAAAAATGATGTTTGAACATTTGTCGGCCACTGTTGATATTACCAAAGATATTATGAGTATTATTTTCTTTCCATCACACTTTTAGGCTATGGAGTGGACAGTCGAATCATTTATTGTTTGTTATTAATATGCACGATCTATTGTTTCTTAACATCGTAAGTGACTATTGTGACTATCTTAACTTAATCATACCTAGTTAGCATTATTGATCGATAAAGTAAAAGAATATCAATGAGAGAAATAAACAAGAACGGCGTGTTTAAAGTTGTCTTGTGAATCTAAATACTTACAATAATAGAATAATAAAATAACTTACAGGCTTAAAAATCACATTTCTTTAGTCCACGTAGCACTACACTACTTATTTCCTCACAAATCACATCTTTTCACTGTTTCAAAAGCAGCTAGTATCTTAATTAATTATCTACTCGGCACTTTTTCTCTCATCACAATAAACTGGTGATTTAATATTTCTCCACAATGAGAAAGTCCAGGGGTGTCAAGTCAACATCTAGATGATGTTGAACATTCCACACCGGCACCGGCTTGTTGATAATTATTAAATTATACACCATTACACATTTTGTAAACAAGTGAACTTTTAAAAAAGTTTTCACATCACTCACTGATAGAATCAGATAGATATTCCCGGTTGTGTACTTGTCATAACATGTCTAAGCGCATCGCCCGCTGCGCTTGTCATGCGCCAGCGCGAGCGAGACATTACGTCTCGCTCTTTCCCGTTGTTTATTACCTACGTTAGTGAAAGATAGGTGATAGACATTTTGGTGGTCAATTGTGTGCTATTGTCTTTTGCCGTCTATTGTGTTGTATTAATTTGTGCGTTTGTGTAAGTCAACGTGGAACCATTTAACAAATGCATTTAAAAATAAGCCGTTCTGCTTTGTTTTAAGGTTTATTTTCGAATAGCTCAATTTAAAAAAAAAATGTGTTGTATTAATGTATGCGTTTGTGTAAGTCAACGTGGAACCATTTAACAAATGCATTTAAAAATAAGCCGTTCTGCTTTGATTTAAAGTTTACTTTCGAATAGCTCTTTTTTTTTTAAATGAGTGACTACAATTTACGTTATTTTAATTATTTTAAGACTAAAAATAAACAATATTAAAAATGACGGAAATGGATTCAGTTGCCGATTCTGAACAAAGTACTTTCAAGATGTGCATTTAAACTTGTTACATGTTGTATGTGATTATAAAAAGAAGAGAAAGACACAATATTTATGCGTTTCATGCAAGTTAGCAATATGTTTGCAGTGCTCAAAACCAGTATGTGTAAATTGCATAGAAAATAAATTAAACAATGCTTAACCCCACTCTATTTTTTAAATCATTATAGAAAAAAATATATGTGAGCCTGGGAATGTAAGAACTAAGAAAGAATATTTGGTTTTTGTTGATTTTAGTTAGATTTTATCAATTATTATTTTTTTATGAGCAATTGAAGAAAACAAGTGCTATTTAAGTAATAACTGATAGAAATTTCCTAAAAATAATCGATATTGTTAATTTTTTAGTTCTTTCTTATTTTGAAATATTTGATTGTTAGTTACTAAACATAACAATAAAACTCAATTGAAAAAAAAAAAACAATTGTGTTTTAATTTATAAGTATTTTTGTTCCTATATGAGTCTCCCAGACTTATATCAGTATTAATTTCACAAAATTTAGTGTCAGTGCTTAAGGGTTAAACATCATACAAGATTAATTAACGTAATTTAATCGAAGACGTGATTTTAATAGAGTTTAAAATGGACATGACACTCGACATTTTTTTAAAAGCTTCAACGTCGACTTGTTTTTGCTCTATGCCGCACCCTCTCCTGTAGGTATTGAACAGTTGACTTCATTATTTTTTCATGCATAGGTATTTTCAATGTGTACAAGAGATATTGCTATCGGCGCAGTTTAGGAATAGAATAGTTCCGAACCTATAGAGTAACATGTCAACAGCAAACAATTAGTAGAGTTAAGAATTCACTGTTACGGAATCTAAAGACTGTATCGGAAATTATCTCATAATAAATGAGTCACAGCACCGGTCAAATATCTTACTAGGCGTACCAACTCCTGGAATTCTGGAGGTAAAGTAGAATATGACGTTTCCGAAGTTTTGTGTACGATAGCAGTCATTGTGATTGGCGATGGCGCTTTGTTGACATTTTTGTGCGTTCGTACTATTGCCTAGATGTCCATTTCACTTCCACGTTCATACGACACCTAGACTAAAACCGAACAATAAAAACCTTGTCTCACTGATAGAACCAGTTGAAGAGCTTGGTATTTTTAAATCAAAATAAATCGTAACATGAACGAAACACCTATGGTGATGTAGTAACACGATGCACACAGCAAAGTCGACCAAAATCGGTTTAAGAGACTAATGTTAAAGTAATTATTATATTGATTCTATAAGTAGCAGTAGATACAAAACTTTTAGGTGTGTCGCATATTAAAGAAGTTAATAAAAAAAATACCTGAAATTTATCTACCTGCATCTAAAAGAGCACGTAAAGAACGTGTGGAAATTGTGTTACTTATGTGAAGCATATTTTTCTTTTTTACATTACTTTGAGTACATTCTTACTGAAACTTCAGAAGTATTAAAGAGATGATTTTCGATATTTGGTCAATTAGTGTTGCGAAAATTAATCGACATCAATTTAATGGGAAACGCTTGCAAATTACATGAAACCAGCTTGCAAGCTTTGTAACATTGTAGACACGAGCAAAAATTTTCGGTAAGTCCTGGATTGAGACTATTCTAGACCGACAGGTTCCTATATTGTGAAGCTTGCTATTATGTGACGTAATCTTAAGATTCGCCAGAATCAATTTAGATTTTACCTTACTACGTGTAGTATTTTGACGCTTTTCTTCAATAATATTATTTCGATCTAAGTTTGATATACAAGGTACAAAACGAACTTACCCAGTTGGTAATCTGTGGACACTTTGCTTCTGCGAAATCTAAGCTTTATTTCTTTAACTGAGGTTTGTTAGAACACAAAACGAAAGCTTAAAGATTACTTAAGCCTTAGATAATACAGACGGAATGTAAAATGTAATTAAGATTAGTAAAAAAGTAAGCTTGTTTTATGAGACCTGGACTACCTCATCATCATCCACACTGCGTGCAATAGTCCACTGCTGAAAATAAGCCCGCTGCTGAAAATATTTCCGGCACTTGGTGTCCAGCTCCTGCCAGCCCGGACTACATACGATGATGTTTACTTTAATGGTCGCCATGCAAAATAGACATTGTACCTTCATGGGTACAATGTGTTATCTTATAATCATTATCCCTATATATTAAACTAATATTTAACTTCAAAGTTGGAGCCCCACTTTACCCATATTGTATGTACTTAAGCTTCAATGGCTTATTTATGTATAATAATTTCTATTTTATGTAATATCAATTTAAAAAGCCAAGGAGAAATTTTGGCAGGGCGTGACGACGTGGGCGTGGCGATGCTCCGCCCAGCCGCGCCACGCCCTCGCCCTTTGCCACCTTTTCGCTGAAAATCTGAAAGCGCTGTTTCGTGTAGGTATTCAATCAACTAAGTAATCAGGATTAAAATGGAACCTTTGTTTTTGGCAAACACTCACTCGTACAAACCGCAAACGCGCAATGTGGATACCACTCCACTTTTCGTCAAAGGCAAAAATTGTAAATAAATGTTTTACTACGTACCTACATCAACAACAGTTCAGCACTGAAATGAGCACTGGTATTTTTACCTATTTTAGGGCTCACGTCTCTATCTACCTCTTAATGTTTTGATAATCCAATTTAAGCCGAGGTACCCAAATACGAAAGTCATATAAATATGATACTTCTTAAAACAAGCACTTTCGGTTAACGACTGACTTTATTCATAATAAAACAGATACATAATACCATACTTTATGGCACTACTACTAGTATACATTTTGTTACAAAAAAGGTTTTAATTATAACACCCTCACTTAACAAAATGTTTTAAAACAATAAACATGACCAAAATTAAACTAAAGTTTTAATTAGAAACAAGACCTATCAATTCCAAAAAATTATAATGTTTGTTGGACAATAATCCCTTAGTGAGTAAGTCCGCAGGCATATCCTGAGTTGACACATATTTAACTTCAATTAAATTATTTTTTATAGCATCTTTGACATAATGATGACGAACATCAATATGCTTAGTTCTATTGAGTGACTGGTTATTTGATGCCAATTTCAATGCACTTTGATTATCACAATGCAATGTTATAGCACATAATTTACCTGTAATCTCATACATCAAGTTTCTCAAATATATAGCTTCTCTAGTTGCCTCTGACAATGCTACATATTCAGCTTCTGTACTTGATAACGAAACTGTCTTCTGCTTCCTGCTCTGCCATGATATCACAGAGCCACACATGGTAAAGCAGAAACCAGTATAAGACTTTCTGTCTAGTGTGTCGCTCGCCCAATCAGCATCAACAAAACCCTTCAGCTCTAAATTATCTTTACTATATTTTAAACAATAATGCTTAGTTTTTTGTAAATACTTCAACACTCTTTTAGCGTGATTATAATGAGTTGCATTATAACAAGTATTAAATTGACTTAGGTAACTAATAGAATAAGCAATATCAGGCCGGGACATGACTGCCAAGTACATTAAACTCCCTATAAGCCTCTGATAAGGAACATCTGTTACACATTTTTCAGTCTTTTCAAGATTCAATTTACATTCTATTGGAGTATCAATAGGTTTACAATTAAACATTTTAAATCTAAATAACAATTGTTCTATGTACTGTTGTTGATCTATTGTTATAGTATTAGATTTTTTATCTATAGTAACTCTCATACCTAAATAGCGTTTAACACAACCTAGATCCTTTATCTTAAATTGAGAACTTAATGCAGTTATCAAATTTTCTGTCTCAATTTTACATGTTGAAAATATTAAAAAATCATCCACATACACAGCTACTATTACTTTAACATTATCATTAATTTTCGTAAATAAACACTGTTCATGTCTGCTAATTTTAAAACCTAAATTACATAAACAATCTTTAACTCTTTTATACCACATTAAAGATGACTGTTTAAGTCCGTAAATAGCTTTTTTAAGTTTTAAAACTTTCCCTTTATCACTACATTTAAAACCTATAGGAATTGACATACAAATGTTCTCTTCTAAGTGCCCATTTAAAAAAGCCGTAGTAACATCTAAATGTGTTATATCCATACACCATTGAACACTAAGAGCAAATAACATTCGCAAAGTTGAATGTTTCACTACAGGAGAAAATGTGTCGACATAATCAATTCCACTTCTTTGTGAAAAGCCTTTGGCTACCAGTCTAGCACGATATCTCACTTTGTTATTAACATCAAACTTTTTATTAAAAACCCACTTACTTTGTACTATTGTTGTATCACCTGGTATATCAATGAGCTCCCAAGCATCATTATACTCAAATGATTGTAACTCCTCCTCCATGGCCAGCTTCCATTGTTCTGCTTCTGGTCCATTTAATGCTTCTGAGAAGTCAATCACCTCGGCATCTACAAAATTATTTGAAACACATATATTTGAATAACCAAAACGAGTTGGAGGTCTTCGCACTCTCTTACTCTCAACTACTTCACCAGCTAGAGTTTGGATCTCATTTGATGAAATATCTGTTGATATAATAGAGTCAGCTGAAGTATCAGTACTAGTCTCATCTGGATCCACATAAACTGATGAATCAGAACTTGTGCTAGCCAGAGATTCATTAATAGTAACATCCCCCACTGAATCTCTGCTCTCTACACTTGATTCTTGCACATCATGTGTTGATTGAGTGTCCTCTCTCTGAATTGAGTTATTTTCATCATTCTGTTCATTCTGAATCCAAATAGCATTTTCTTCTCCTGCTATTTCTATTTCTTGTTTTCTTTCCATTACTATTATGTCTCTTTTCACAGTAATAACATTTTTCTTTGGGTCATAAACACGATATCCTTTCACATCTTCTGAATATCCAACAAGTATATATTGTTCAGCTTTTTTATCCCATTTTAATCTCCGTTCTTTCGGAATATGCACCATCACCGGACTTCCAAAGAGACGCAAGTGGCTCAAGTCTGGTTTTCTTTGATACCACATTTCATATGGTGTTTTGTTAGCTAAACTTGCTGTAACAGACCTATTTTTTAGGTACACAGCAGTATTAGTTGCTTCTGCCCAAAATGTCTTATTAAGTTTTGCATCAAACAACAAGCATCTAGCCTTTTCTATTACAGTTCTGTTGGCTCGCTCACAGACGCCGTTCTGTTCTGGAGTGTATGCTGTTGTCTTTTGATGAATTATACCTTCTTTGGTTAAATAATTTTCCATTACATTGTTACAAAATTCGCCGCCATTATCAGTACGTAGAATCTTTATTTTCTTGTTTTGTTGGTTCTCAACCATAGCTTTAAAATCTTTGAACTTCTGGAAAACTTCATTTTTATGTTTAAGAAAGTAAATGAATGTCATCCGACTATAGTCATCCACAAAAAGCAGAAAGAATCGTGAACCGCCAATGGATTTAGTCTCCATGGCTCCACATACATCGGCATGGACTATTTGTAGTGTCTCCGTGCTGTTATGTTTACTTTGTGTGAATGGCAACCTCATTTGTTTCCCTTCACAACAAGTTACACAATTCTCTTTCTTTGTGTCACTGGGAGTAGAAAATGTCACTCCTTTTACGATGCCATTTCTCATCTTATTCAAATCACTGCTATTAATGTGAGCCAAACGCCTGTGCCATAGCTCTGCACTTACTAATGCTGGTGCCGCTAACATACAATCTGTTGTTTTTATATTCAACTTGTAAACACCATTAGTTAACTGTGCTGTTGCTACCAGTTCATTTTTCACATTTCGAATATAGCAATTATTATTATCAAACACAACTTTGTTTCCATTTTTTATAAGTTCACTTACCGATAATAGATTGGTTGATAACTTTGGAATGCACAACACATTCATAACTGTGATGTCATAGTTGCGATCTGTAGTTATTTGCACATCTCCGGAGCATAATACAGGCATCTTTGTATTGTCAGCAATCGTTATTTCTGGTAAATTCGGCTTATAAATACTCACATTGAAACTCAACATTGTTTCATAATTTTCTATTTCCTTGAATATTCGGACGAGCTGATTTTATTTAGGTATAAGATTCGGTCAGTAATTCTCATTCTTAAGAAATAAAAAAGAAACTTCTTTCGAGATCCTATTACAGCAGGCTTTTCAAAAGACAAGTATACGCTAAAAATTGATTGCATTTAGCTGTTGATAAGAAAAGAAATGAAGGTTGTGGAGGTCGCAGCCCGCGGGGCAGATAAACTCGTTAGAGCAAGATCCGCCAGCGCAGCCACGCGCGGTGGCAGCGGCGCACGCCACCACCGACGATATCCCTGTAATCTCGTTGTGACTCCCGACCCCGTCGTTTCCGATTCACTCCAAATTACCTTTTGTACGTACTTGATCGACAATCTAATTCGTTACAACATAAAACGCTTTTATTTCAATTTGCTATGCTCCACTGTTTGGAAAACAACGGTCGGAGACATTAAACTGGGAGGTGTTGGGTTTGCATGAAGCACGTAGCAACTCGTCGACGCCACTAAAAGCTTCTTGTTGACGCAGCGTTCGATTCAAGAGGCATGACTACGTTCTTGTCCTTGTAATTGATTGCTTTGTCGCGTAATTTGTTTGTCGACGCCGGGCGGAGCGTGCTATTCTCGCGGGAGCGCGGAGGCGCTCGTCCTCTCGTCATCTTCTTCGTAAATAATAAATAGCATCCACCGGCGAGCGAGCCTCCGCGGCCAGCGTGACTCAGCACCACATGTCTCTGTTAACGTTGATGAATCGTGCTACATTAACGCTTCAACTACTCTATTATAACAGGTAAGGTACATTGCACCCACTTTTATTTAAGTTGCAAGTAATATTAATGCAATTAGTATCCAGTTGCTATTTCGCTGTGGTCTTTCTACACACACTAAGAATAAAATCATGGCGGCTTTGTAAAAAGCAAATAGCGAATGGCAGCGGTGTGGCACACCGGGGCGCAGTGGTCCGGGTTGAGCTGAGCACGATCGCGCGTTCCGTCACTAATAACCCCGTAATTGGTATCGAAGCTCGCCGCAGCCGGATTACTGAACGTCTAATTGAATGCGAGACGCTTCCTCGCCGCCTCCTCCACCGCCACCTTGCAGTGACACAGTAGTGGGAGCGACTTAATTTTGTTGCGGTCAAGTTGTTCTGTTTTGCGCACGTGTACGAGCCGAGCGCTCACTATGCCGCACACCGCTCAATTACACCGTCTCGATGAATTAAATTGGCGTGGCATCGGCAGCCTGCCGTGTCAGGAGATCAAACGCCGCTCCCCCGCCCTACGAATGAGACTTTAGATTTAGCTGCGACGCCGCACCAAACTTTACGACACCAGATAATCATTTCGTGTCAATTAGCTAATGAAAAATAAAATAGGCTCCGCTGGTAATGTACGTGCACCGCAATTAAAATTACGATGATGAGTCGCTAGCGTCTGTTTCAAGTCGTCAGTAGCTCCTACACATAAATTGATACCATTTAATTAGAATTATACCGATCTGCCACGGCTATAAGTAAAACATCAACAGAAATAAATTAAATTATGAATATTTGATTTTGAATTCATGTGTCTACTATCAATATTAAGTGGTTAATTTATGACTGTTCTAACAGATGAAAAAACGACTCGAGCACTTAACAATAAATTACCATATAATAACCTGCAATAGGTACATATTTTTATATGAAAATTAAGAATAATAATGACATTGTAGCGAAAGAGACTTTCACCTACATGAGATTGGATTTTAAACTCGTTTTATAATGTGTACCGGTATGTAATGAAGGTGCGAGGGTGTTGTATGAGCCAACGAGAGCGTCGTGTCAGGTGCAGTCGTACCGTCAGACGCCCGCCACCCGCCTAGCTCACTATGTTTACAGTTGGTACGTTCTGACAGAATCCCTGGACCACAGCCAAAATAATCTGCTCTCAACAGGTAGATAGAGTCCGCACGTTTCTAATGACATCACACTCTATAATACCTATTCTCATACGGAATCTGATTCACCTCATTCAAAATACGCTCGACAACTCGATTACTAGGCCACTGAAAATATTTTCTAGGACAGTTATGCAACAGAAATGATTTTTGACTCTTCAATATTGTTTGTTATACTCTTGCGAGCATGATTAATGAAGTGTTTGTCTTAGAATCGACAGACTTGTGTTTATTTATGGGCTAGGTTAAGAATGGCACGGGCGCGATCCCAAAGCGGCACGTGCGTCGGACAGCGCGAGGCATGTTATTAATTTTTTAAACGATTGTGTTAATTAGCGCACTTGACGTCGAGTCGCCCTCGAGCGCTGCACGGAGCCAGCGCACGGGGCGCACCGCATTGTGCACAGATAAAAAAGTACAATAACGATACGCTCCACTATTAATTAAACCGCTATACCATGCACGTTTGCTTCGCCAATAAGCGTATGGGGTAGGCAAATGCAATTAAAATATTTTCTGTTTTGTACAGAAATGCTACTGGACGATTTTGCGATGTTTGCTGCGTAGCGTTCCTACCACCGACAATGTATTTATTATGCGAGCTAAGTTGTACTGCATGAGACGTGTGTTACAAAACAAACAGTTTTGTATCTGAACCACTAGTATTGTACTAGTAGGATGTGTGTCGTGAGAACTAGGAGATGAAAACGTGTTACCATGTTACCGCCATGTTAACTAACTCGTAATTCATTTTTTTTTTGCCAGCTAGGATCGGTACTTAGACGTTTGACATATATTTCTCGTTGATTTATTATCTCTTAAAAGTGTCACAGAACTTTACACTTCAATTAATGTAATTGGCATTCATTGTTAATATAATCAATCAGTCATTGAACGTACTAATTAGGGTCGTTCATAATGAAAATTATATAATACACAGTGTAACAGCTCTGCCAGTATCTTCAAAACAAAAACGAAATGAGAGTAGGGAGTAACCCAGTAAGAGTATTAAATATGTTAAGATGACATTGTTGTGATTATGCTCTACAATAAATGTATTTGTTTGTTACAGCAATTGTTTCGGTCGCAACAAGCGGCGGCGGCGGGCGGGCAGGCGGCCGCGGCGCAGCTGCAGCTCCTGCAGCAACAGCAGCAGCAGCAGTTTCAACTACAACAACAGCTGGCCGCGCAGCAGGCCTTCACACAAGCGCCGTATGTTATAAACGCGGGACAAGAAGGCGCGCCCTACGTGAGTGCGTTAATAGCGGGCGTGCCGCCGTACTACGGCGTGGCGGCGCCCTGGGGCGTGTACCCCGGGCTGGTGGCGCAGCCCGCGCAGCAGCAGGCGCAGCAGCCGCGCCGCCCGCTCACGCCGCAACAGGGCGAGCAGCAGGTGAACGGCCAGGGCCAGTATGTGATCCCGTACTACGACCCCGGCTCGCTGGTGATGGGCGGCCGCAACGGCACGCCGCTGCGGCTCGTGTCGCCCGGCGGCGTGCTGGCGCCGCGTCAGTACCAGCCCGCGCCCGCGCACCCCGCCGCCTCGGCCGCGCCGCCCTCCGCCGCGCAGCCGCAGCCGCAGCAGCCGCAGCCTGGTGAGTCACCACCAACCGACCCGACCACCACCGCCGCCGCCACCGCCGACACACGACACACACACCAGCTCACTGTTGCAAGTTTTTATACAACGCCACTGACATTACCTGGGCTGGACATAAAATAATGCACTTTGTATTACATCAAAACACCCGCTAGTTTCGTTTTACAATATGATACGTTTTAGAGTCTAAAGGCCGATTCCACCGAAAGCAGAGCTATCTCAATAGAAAACTGTTTCTGTCAACAAAAAGTTCAGCGAAAATGGCTCCAGGGGCAAAAATAATAAAATTGAGCTCGCTCATTTCTAGAAAACGGAGGCGAGTCATGATTTTCTATTCCTGTTTTCCCATCAGCCTGCTCTACTCATTCTTCTGTTACATTTAGACGACCATACTTCTTCTTGGTGGAAATGCAAACCTTGTTCATGAAAACGTTTCAACGTAACGTCCTCCTATTGCCGTCACATACTCTTTGGCGGGTTTTCCTGTCACGCTGATCGCACGCCGACGGTCCGCGCTGATGGGTCAATAATGTCAATATGTATGAAGAAGTAATAACTCAGCGCTGACGGCCGACAGCGCTGAGCGGCCAGCGCGACTCAAAAACGCTAGAAGTACTTCATACATATTGACCCATCAGCGCGGACCGTCGGCGTGCGATCAGCGTGACAGGAAAACCCGCCTTTCATAGTGTGGAAACCAACCTCAACAAGATATGTCTAATATATCAAATTTATGAATTATTGAAGGAGTTGTATTAATTTCTAAAGTTGCAAACATTGGATGATGGTATTCCCGAAAGCATTTTTATGGCCAGCCTTTGAATGGAAATCGGTGCTATTACTTACACTGGTCTTTTAATATAAATATACGAGGCGTTACAGAATGGTTTGACATTAATTTTGTTCCGAAGAACCGTGCAAAAATTAACGAAACTGCAATCGTGCAAGACCAGGTCGAACTAATATGTCCTGAAACAGAAAAATCTGTACTGAATTTGTGCATTTATTGAAAATGCTTATTTTATTTATTTATGATTTTTTTTTAATTCAACATTGTTCTTATATGTAGTTACATTATCTTGGTTTCCTTTTGAATCCAAGATGTAATATAGCGTAGAGTAGAGACGTTTTTATATTCTCATAGTAAGAATATTATTAATAGTAAGACCCATGACACGTAACATCCTTGAATATTATCACCACCACTTTGTTGTGGTGTATAGACCAACTAATAGAAACAGATGCAAAAGTTAGGACTTTGCAAGTATATTGTAAAAGGCACAAGATATACTTTATTTATACATTTGGTATAAAAAATTGAAACAGTGAGTCAACAAAAGATATAATTATATCGAACTATGTATATAAATATAATTTTTACATGCAAATTAACATATCTAATAATAATAATTATACTAAAACATTACGCATGTCGTGATTACGCTACATCCTACGTAGTACTGTAGCCTAACTATTATCATTATTTAGATAAGTACAAATATTTTACTATCATTGAGTAGAAATACGACAATAACTAATTTGATCTAATATTTACTTTCGCAGTATATAATTGTAGATTTTACATAGTTGCTACCGAAGTAAGAGAGTATAGCGTATACATAGTTTTGTATTCTGTAGATACACATTCAAGTTGTGCCTGACGTTCGGGGCGCATCGTCTGTTGCTTGCAGCGTGTTTGCTCAGCGCCCTTCTCTTGTACCATTCTAGATTTTGTAATTGTATTTTCAATTATTATCTTACCACTTACCTACTTACTCACATTTCTTAGCTGTATATATGTAATACATTTTTATTGTCTTATAATGTTTGTGAATAGCAATTATAACTACTCTCGTTCATGGTTTATGTTGTATGTATATATTGAAATCTTTATATTACTTAAATTTAAACTTGCTTCTAGGTAAAGGCTATAATGTGCTAATAATGGTTTTATAAACGTTACAGCGGTTCCCTGTCGCAACAACTAGTACCTTAACTAAAGGTATATCACATGTTTAGTACCAGACAGATAGGCGAAGGGTCTAGATTACTTGCTTACCAGGTGTTGCTCACGCAAAAGTTTAAAGATAAGATTTAAAGAAAGTTACGTTGATCGAAATGTCAGTACGTCAAATTGCACGTATAAATTTGCAGACGTAACGATGTATTTCACAGGTTTTTGTAAGATGTACAACGTAACGTTAACTAAACGTGAGAGATAAATGTTGGCGAAATATTTCACGGAACTAAAATAGAACGAACATACGATATCTGCTGAAATCAAAAGAAACTACATCAGTTTTCCATTGTTATTTGCTGCATTTCTTTGATGAACAGATATAATAGTGGTTTGCTGTTGCGTTGCTGGCAGTCTTTTTTGCAAAGAAACCGGCGCTATTAGAAGGTAGCTCATTACAACACATCTAAACAGTCACCATTTTGATTGCGGTGAACTATTTGTTTGCTATTGTAAAAGTACAAAAGGAGACATCAATTGCCAACGGACTGAATCTACAATTTAATGAGTTATTTATGCAAACCAGGACGCAATTCTTCTTAATACATAGTTATTTGTGTGTGCTGAAAGAAACGGCTTGTAACACGTTTCCGTTTAATAAGAACATGCTATTTTGCTTGTTTAAAACGTGCGATAAAACCGGTAAGATTGATTTTCACCAAAACGCGTCAGAAATTCCTTTAGAAATTGAAATATGTAAATACTTACTTCCTGTAGACTTTTGATGCGTTAATTTTCCTTTAAAGTCATATGCGATGATTCCGTGTAAGTTATTTCGCTAAATTAAACCATTTATGTAACCATACCACAAGCTATGTGTCCAAACGTGCAGGCTAATTAGAACTACTGAAATACTGGTCAATAAGCGGTTTCAATACTCGAGGGTTACTACGGTCTACTAAATATGAACCTATTTAAGAAATTTTCTCATACAATTGGTACAAGTATCATTCCTTTATATAACGTAGAATAAAAAATACACTTGCGCAATTTCGCTGTTGTTTTTGGTCGTTTTATTTCGAAATTGATTAGTAAACAACTTATTTTGAATCTATTAGTCATGTAATAATCATTTAAAACTAGAATCCTTAAATTGAGAAACTACCGTGCTATTTCGACGATAGACTTTCCATAGCGTATTCGAAGCATGCGACATTACAAGCGTCACTGATACGATGGCTTTTGGAAATAAAATGTTGTCCATAGTAGCGAATTTTTTAAAAGGTTATTCCGATTACAGCCTCCGGCCAGACGACAATGGGCATTATCACAAAAATCCCTCGGAACATAATCATCTTTTAAAATCGGCAATCTTAATAAAGTCCATGGCAATAATTCCTCGGTATTTTAGCGATGGCATTTTTTGCTCAAACTGAAATTGTTGTATAAATTTAGCGTCAGTGGATTGTGTGTCTTCTCACCATAATTATGCTAGCCTGGGCTCTCTTTTGCTTGGATACTGCATAATTGTAATACCCTCAATATAGTCAGTCGACAAAATACATAATATGTTTTAAATAACATTACAAAAAGCTTGATCCTTCTATCCCTATTTGCGCAATTTTGGATGTTTCGGACTTTATCACTTAGGTGCCTATACAAAAACACAAATGTACGGTTTGTGTGCCGGGTCGTGTCATGTCACGAAGTCCAGGGACTTTTTGTAAATGTTGTTGTCTCAGATCCCGATACTTTTGAGTCGAGACTCGAGACAAGACGCAGCCGTCGAAACTGTAGGTACTGTAATAACTTTTATTTTCAAATCATTGATAGAACCTATAAATAAGTACTTAGTACTTCTGCGTAACCACCCAATGCCAATATTATACGCAATGCCACTATATTGGTGGTTTGTGAGGTTTGATTGTGTCTGTGTTAGCTCAGGCAGTCGTAATTTCATTTTATGTGGTGAAGAGTGGTATTGTGTGTAGTTTCTATGAGATATTAAAGAATTTCTTTTTGTTTATTTCCTTTTTTTAAAGAAACGATTGCGGCCGGGGAAGACTTTACAAACATTCGATCAACAGAAACAAGCTACGACCAGATCCATTTATGGAACACTCATAGTTTGGTTTCGTGTTAAGATTGTACCTACCCACAATAATTGGCGCAGTGCAAAATGTGCCATGTAAAAAGCGTCCCCTTAAATCACTACGGTGTAAATCCAGTAAATAAATACGACTTCGATACCAATTGAGTGATTTAACGTGATAGTGGTAGTAATGGTAACTGTTTTTTGTGTCCATTGACGACTTCATAAACATTTCATGTTTATGAAGTCGTCTTCAGCGACACAGGATTTATTAATTTTTTCAGTTTTATTTATTCAGTTTTTAGACAAAAGCTAATATAAAATATTAATAAAATAACTTTAAAAATTAATAAAATTTCTTTAAAATTATTAGGATTTAATTAATTTATTAGTAACTTGCAATTAACAAACAAATGTTTTTATTCATAAGTTGCGCAAGAAATAAGTTATTATGTATACTTAAAGCACATTTATGACAAGAATTTAAGAATAAATGCTATTTATCTAAGTCATTTTGATATGTAGGCATTGAGATAACATAACAACTACAGTAACAAACTCCTACAATAGACGTTCGAAATAGCGTGGCAACCAGCCGAGATAGACGACGTAGCTTTGAAACCAATATACACTTTAGAAAAAACCTATAACCTCTTTCACTTATTCAAAAATGACGTTCCAAAACGTTGAATGACACAACAACTAAACGTCAATCGTGAAATTCGGTGTTCTCCAGTTATAAAAATGTTTTCCCGTAAAAACATAACGGATAGAATAGCACCCTTACATACATTCTTAAATAAATGAATGCTAAAAATATAACACACCACTTTCGAGCAGTCGTGTAAAAATTGAAATAAATAAAATAAATGTTCTAAATAAAAATATTTTAAGGCAATATATTAAAAAGGAATGGAATTAAATCTATATGTCTCTATAAATAAAGTAATTAAATCTATAAAATAAAACTAGAACAAAAAAAATGTAGTGATTCGCAATATAGGAAGAATAAGTCTTAGTAAAAGAAACAAGGAATGAGTCCTATAATTCCGATAGTCAAATGACAATGCTCATCACATTACGAAGCTGCCGCACTGTGGGCTGAAATCAGCGTTTCATAGACATTCAAATATTGTTTTAAGTGTCTTTTTTTTCACATGTAATACTAGAGGAGACTAATTACATGCCTAAAAATATATTTTTTATGAAATGGGTACGTATACGGAAATCTGAGAATATTTTCTTTAAAATTTGTATGGAGACAACATAAAAAATACGATAACTCTGCTGTCGCACAATTGGTCCTAATTCCCTTCTAGGGGATTAATCCTTGAATTATTTATGATTTTTTGACATACTCGGTATCACGGCCTCAGGTGTGCTTTATTTTTTTTAAATGTACCTTTTTTTTTAAATTTTGTATTTGTGGCAATTTCTTTGGACCAATTTGGCTTAACATATATGAATATGATCCAAATATCCGGGTCATATACATATATTAATATATATGTATACGACCTATTCATAAAAAATATATTTTTAGGCATGTAATTAGTCTCCTCTAGTATTACATGTGAAAAAAAGACACATAAAAAAATATATTTGAATGTCTATGAAACGCTGATTTCAGCCCACAGTGTGCCGTAAAAATGGGAAATTCAATTTTTTTTTATTAATTGAGAACATCGTGAAGTTCAATGATTTTTTGCGAATTTTATTGTTGTTTACAACAAAATGTGATAAACAATTAACTTGAAGGTGAAATAAAATATCCTGACTCTTTATCAACGTGAATTGCAATATTTCACTGCGTATCCATTTTTACGATCGTTGTCTTTTCGTGTCGACAAATTTGACACTTTATTAAAAATGTGACAGTAATAGGTCCATGGACCTATAACAAATGGCAAGAATTATAATATGCTCTCTTTGCTAATCTAGTTGTGTTATACAGACCGATGTATGTAGGTAGGTGACTAAAATTTGTGCACTGACTGCACGAATAGCGCTTGCTTGTAGTTATCACTCAGCCGAGTCCTGTGGGCTCGAAATCGGTCGGGAAACTCGTGACCTACAAATCTTTGTTTCGCGTCTGGAGTGTTCTGATCGTTGCTTGTGAATGTCCTTAATTGCCAGTGGACAGGATGTGTTTCTAGTTCGAAAGTTTCCGATTAAAGAAAAATAGCTTTCCCACGTCGTGTATATGTAATTATGAAACATAAATGGTTTGTTTCGCATCTCGATTCTATATTCGCATCATAATCAAAGATGATCCGTTTAAATTTCATAATTATGTCATGTTGCTTATTTGTTAAGGAATATTTTCCAAGTCATTTCATAAAAATATGCCATTGGATATCTTAACCCGCCAATAAGAAGGCAGTAAGAGTCAACTAACAAACTACAAACTTCTGCCGATCTTGAACACGGGAACTTATTAGCGGATTATATTCATCAACTTTTAATATTGTTCAACTTTAAATTCTCCTAGACATTAATTACAATTATAAGCATTGCTGCTAGATTTTATACAAATATACGTGTGAACTTCCCGCACCGACGAGCGTCTCGGTCGCCTTACTCGCAGATATAAAATTTTGTACTCAAGACATAAGAAATTAATAATACCATATCAAATATTATTCTTTGCCAAATTATATTAGTGCCTTCATTTGCATTTTTCTTAAAAATGTAATGATTGCAAGCATACGCTCATCTCAATCTTGTTTGGTAGACTGGTTAATAGACGACATGTCTATAATCAGGAAATTATTTTGTCGATTTGCTCTATTTTAACGTATATTTTAAGGCTGAACGCCTGTTAGCATAATTTTATTGCTCGGTGAATTTATATTACACTACCATAATTTGACATTATAATATTGCGCACAAGATTGCAAAAAATCTTTAGATAAGTATTTCTTTATGCGTCAAATGACTTTTAGAATAACTTTTCTCGTCAACTTCAGATTAGATGCGTTTTTTGTTTTAAGATAATGATAATAGATTGTCTGATCCAGTTCTGTATAATAATATTAATAAATAATGTTGAAAAGCGGACACTTATTCCATTTATTTAAGTAGATACCCAGGGCCGCCTTAAGCAGACCCGGGGCTCCTTATAGCACAGAAGAATTCGAGGAGGCGCTTTGGCACACAAGAATTGGGCGGGCTATCACCTTTTTTTCGAGTCGGTGGCAAAACTCAAATTATCCCGGCCTGACAGATGGATGCATTGATTGCAGCATGTGCCCCTTGTGGTGGTAAAGAAGTAATTGTAGATATCTCGTCAGTGTAGTGAACAGTGAACTGTGTGACCTTTTACGTTATTAGATACGTCGTTATAGAATAAATATTGCATTTATAAAATAAGATATGAGAGCTGCACTTTAATTTGAAATTAAACAACATAGTTTTACCTACATAAAGTGCATACAGTAACGCAGAGTTAAATATTTGATGTGAGGTTGCTTATGAGCTGTTTAGATTTATTTAGCGAAACCGACCAGTGACCGACCACCGTTATAGTGAGTGCATTGAAAAAGGTTCTCAATATACATACGAAATAGCAACATGACAGCTAGAAACTTCAGAGATAAATTTTTCGTCTATTCATTAATATGTAAACCATTCGTGTCGATCACACTTATTCGGGTAGCAGACAATATCTGTGAGTGCAGGTGCAAGCAAGCGTTAGATGTTAGTGGTGGGTGACACATTAGCTAGGTATGTTGTTTGTACATACGTGTCGTGGTGTGGTGTCGTGTTCCGGCTCGTGCGGTGGTGTGTCGCAGCGTGGCGCGTGGCGCGTGGCATGCGCGCGTGTGTGCGTGTGTGCGTGTGTGCGTGTGCTGGAGCGCGGAGGTATGTTGTGTTGCAGGCGGCGCCACGGCAGCGCGACGCGACTCGCTGGAGTTCGGCGCGGGGCCCGCCGCCGCGCTGCAGGAGTACGCGGCGCGCAAGTGGGGGCCCTCGCCGCTGTCGCCGCCGCTCGGCGCCGCGCTCGGGCCCGTCGGCCTGCGGCCCGTGTCCGCCGCGCCCGGCGCTGAGACCGCCAAGTACAGGTGCCAACCGACACACAACGCGCCTACTCGCGCCACCTGACCACCCCGTCGCGCCGCTTCACACCAGGCACACAGATGTTGCATATACCACGACTACTAGAATAGAAGCGACGCGATGGGGTGCAAGGCGACGCATTGAGCGCCCCACTTGTACATTGTAAATATTTGTATGCCATCGTTGTTAATATGACACTGCAGTCGTTAATTCTGTACAGATGCGCCGCTACCGGCATTTGAGCATGTTCATTAATTTGTTTCATTTAACGCGTCCTCATGGAGTGTGGCCGTTTTCTTCAATAGCTATTACGTTTGTCTTTCAGAAATGTGAGCAGTTTAGCGCAGGGTCTCACATCTAACGGCATGTTCGGCTCCTCGTCGTCGCTGCTCAGCAAACTGAGCGGAGTGGGAGCCATCTCAGGTGTGTACACGCGCAACACCCGCCACCGCCACTACCTTGTACATAATGTATATAGTTGTGTTGTATCTCTCATGTATAATACAATAACACTATCTATAATATACGTATCTAATACCTCACACATAGTATACGTGCTATATTTAAGTAAGATTAATCGGTTTAGCTCTGCGATGCGTATGCGTCGGATCTCGCCGATAACAAATCTACAAAACACGAATTCTAGTTTCAGTTTGTGGAAAAACCGCGGCGGTAAACTTTATCTGGTGTTTACCGTACCCGTAGGTACGTACCCTCTTCGATACATACCGTGTATCATGCCATTCAACGCGTCTGGTTTACGCCACCTATAAAATCATGTCGATTGTGAATCGATAGCCAGTAGTGGTAGGAACTTAGGAAGATAAAAGAAGAAATGGTGGTGCTGATGTGTGTTTTTGATGTTTGCAGAATTGGTGGGCGGCGGCGTGGGCGTGGGCGGCGTGAGCGTGGGCGGCGTGGGCGTGGGCGCGCTGGTGGGCGACAAGCCGCCCGCCGGCCGCAGCCGCCTGCTCGAGGACTTCCGCAACAACCGCTTCCCCAACCTGCAGCTGCGCGAGCTCGCCAACCACATCGTCGAGTTCTCGCAGGATCAACACGGCTCCAGGTACATACACACACACACACATTCTGTACATATACCGACGCTCTACAGACACTCATCGGCAAAGATTACGGCTTCTGTAACGTGTCTGTAGTAGCAATAGAGTACTTTTGGTTGACGTTATCTCAAAATTTTGATGCCTACGTTCAGCAGTGCTCGATTCGCCGTCACATATCTCAGGCTACGATCTTTCACTTGACTGCTACCGCACATTCTCACATTGTCAGTTCAATTAATGTACTTACAATTGGAAGCTTATAAAGAACACCGCGTGACGCAGAACTAGATAAGAAAATAAATACTTCGTACCAAACCGAATTCTTAAAGAAATGTTATTTAATAAATCGTAGTTCGTAGGCGTTAAAATACTTGCCGCCCTCGATTCATAAGATGTTATGTATACAAATATTGCGCCGGTTAAATTTATGGCACAATAGAGTAAACAGAAAAAACAGTTAGTGTGCCAAACTGAGTACGTATCGATAGTAAGTTCGCACGAATTGACGCGCGTTCGCATGCTTGTGTCAACTATTATCGCCTTGGTGCAAAAACAACACTCGCCTGTTTTAAGAGCACTAAATTAGAAATACGTTAGTTCACACATGGCTGAGTGTAGACCGCGGCAATAAACAGTATTATAACGTGTTTTATTGGTGGGGGTCCGTCGTTACGATTAAGATCTGTAAACACGTATATACCTAAAATAACTTTCATTATGAAGCCACTTGTTTAGAAAGCAATAAACACTAGAATTGAATATAAAATACATGAACTTATGCCTGTTCTCACATGACACTGCGTTGTACCCTGACCCTAGGGTCATATGGATGGAGTAGTGGGGAAATCACGGTTGATCTAGCGAGTAGGCTCGGTTACCTTTGGGGCAGTCTCACACTCCCTTTATAATCCTTAATTGAGATTGATACCAAACTCTGATATAGTGAAGGGAGAAGTTTGCAAGTGCGTTTTCATCGCGATCAAAAGTAAGACACTGGATTTATCGCTTTAAGGCTGGCGCTCAGATCCCTGGAAAACAACAACGCCTGAATTAGAGCAGTTTAGTATCCCTTGTATGAAACACACATTGCAATGTCCACTTATGAGGAGCAGCGAAAGGCAAGACGAGTCCGATACATCGACGAGGCAATGTGGGCGCCTGCTCTCTACCTAATCCTTGACCATTTCAATTGCCAACGCAACGTAATACCTGCACAATGCACATAAATGCATTTATAAATAACTAGCTGACCCAGCGAACTCCGTATCGCCTTTTTAAGAGTTTCTATTTAATTCCCTTTGTTCCAAGCCCCTTTTCCAAAGTTACCATTGACTTAGCGCTTAATCTCTTGTCATGTCACTATAAATGATGAACAAACAAACATTTTGATTTTTATATAATATTGAATTCCCCATTCCTTAAAATATTGGAGACGATACCCATATCGACTTTTAAAAAAAATTCCGTCCGCCATCTTTGATTTCCTATCCGCCATCTTTGATCACGAAATAGATGTTGTATTTAGATACACCATCCCTTAAATTATCAGAGACGATACCCATATTGATTTTAGAAAATTTTCCCATCAGCCATCATTGATTTCCCATCAGCCATCTTTGATTTCCCATCCGTCATCTTGAATCATGAAATAGATGTTGTATTTGGATTCCCCATCCCTTTAAACATCGGAGACGAAACCCATATTGATTTATTAAAAAATTCCCATCCGCCATCTTTGATCATGAAATAGATGGTGTTTTTGAATTCCCCATTCCTTAAAATATTGGAGACGATACCCATATATCGACTGAAAAAAAATCCCGTCCGCCATCTTTGATTTCCCACCCGCCATCTTGAATCACGAAATAGATGTTGTATTTGGATTCCCCATCCCTTTAAACATCGGAGATGATACCCATAAATTTTCCATCCGCCATCTTTGATCACGAAATAGATGGTGTTTTTGAATTCCCCATCTAATATATAAAATTCTCGTGTCACAGTTTTCGTTCCCATACTCCTCCGAAACGGCTTGACCGATTTTGATGAAATTTTTTGTGCTTATCCGGTATCTATGAGAATCGGCCAACATCTATTTTTCAAAAAAAAAAAAAAAAGTTGCAAAGCAACGTTTGCCGGGTCAGCTAGTTCCTTATAATATCGGAGACGATACCCATATCGACTTTAAAAAAAATAAAGATAAAGATTTATTAATTGCATAACTGTGTACAGTAGTTCTTATTATTAAGCATAAAGCAATAGACACAACAGTTTATCCATATCAGACATGCAATATGTAAAAACAAAAAATAGGAAAATAATAAAAAAAAAAATAAGTCATTAAGAAAAATAGAACAAATACATCTTTTTTTTTTTACTACATGCATTACTGTTTACCAAAAAAATCGTTTAAGTTGTAAAAAACATTTTCAATTAACCATTTTTTTTAATTTTATTTTGAATAAATTTCCATTTAATGCCGTCCGCCATCTTTGATTTCCTATCCGCCATCTTTGATCACGAAATAGATGTTGTATTTGGATTCTCCATCGCTTAAATCATCAGAGACGATACCCATATTGATTTTTTAAATTGTTCCCATCTGCCATCTTTGATTTCCCATCCACCATCTTGAATCACGAAACAGATCTTGTAATTGGATTCTCCATCCCTTTTAACATCGCAGACGATACCAATATTGACTTTTTCAAATTTTCCCATCCGCCATCTTTGATTTCCCATCAGCCATTTTTGATCACGAAATAGATGTTGTATTTTGATTCCCCACCCCTTAAAATATAGAAGGCGATACCCATATTGATTTTTAAAATTTTCTCATCCGCCATCTTTAATTTCCCGTCCGCCATCTTGGATCACTAAATAATTTCATATTATTAATCAGCGTCCCGAGAATCTCGAAAACGATACCCATATAGATTGTATCCTATTCGTTTAGCCTTTTCTTGCCTTTGACCCAACCCTCCCCCTTCTCGTTTGACCATTTTATTATTTTTGTCTGGCCCCTAAAAGTTGTGGCGTAATTTTATATAGCCTTTGGGAATAATTGGGCTATCATAGGCAATAACAATTTTTAAAATCCGACGGCTAGTTCCTGAGATTAGCCGACATTATCTTTTAGCCTTTTTAGCCTTTTGCCCGCCCCCAAAGGGTCGAAGCGTTATGTTATATAGCCTATATATAGCCTTCCGGAATAACTGGGCTATCGTACACAAAAAGAATTTTTCAGATCTGACCGGTAGTTCCTGAGATGAGCGTGTTCAAACAAACAAACAAACAAACTCTTCCGCTTTATTATATTAGTATAGATTTCGAATAAAAATTATCAATCATCGTTGTGTTGTTACTTGTTTACGAAAATAATGAGTGGGAATTGTGCATCTCTATTGAAATTGATTCGTACAACGTAATTTAATTTACGGGCATATAGTCCATTGATAGCTAGGTCTAGTCCTGAGTAAAGGTTATTTTGTGTTATAAAAAATTGATTTCGTAATCAATTTATTACATCTTTTTATTCTAGTGACGGGAAAGAGTCTCAATTTCATTTTTGTCTGTGGTAATTTTATACATAGAGCCGAATACTTTTTAGAAATAAAAATAAAGGCGTTCAAGCCAACATCATTACAAAGATTGTAGTAAGAAAAAACCTAAAGCCGCATATAGTCTAAAGTCGATCACATGAATTATTTATATGGTTATAGGTATTTAACAATTTTAATTTTATAAGGGTATATTTTACAATTTTGCCAAAAGCACTAAAATGCTCTTGCGCTTGTACTTAGAATGGAGAAAAATGGCGTTTACTTTTCTCTATTCTTATTATACCTACATAGTCAAGGAGCAAGTATACATGGAGTGATAGCTTTAAGCATAAACAAGAAACCTATCGTTATTTCTTTTTACTTGTATAAAATTTCATATGTGTAACCGAGACAGATGTATTGTATTTATTACCTCTTGAAATACTCATGTCGCAATTTTTTCAAAAGAAGAAATGACTGTCAATAGTGATGTACTCATGCATTAATCTTTTATTGGTATTGGTATATAATTCGGTATGTAGAGACAAGATAAGCATTTGATTAAGTAATATACCAGTAGTATATTATTTTACGAGCAAAAGAATTTATTTAGAGTAATTTAGAGTATAGTACTTAGGTGCCTACAAAGAAACAAATACTGTAAAAAGAGAGGTAATAATAAGATATGATTGATCATATCTTATTATTACCTCTCTTTTTACAGTATTTAGGAAAGTAATTGAAAAAAAAGTCAAAATAGTCAAAATCATTTATTTATACCACAAAGTAATGCACACGATAATTGCCCGGCAGGTCTGATACTATATGTATTACCAAAATGGGATGTACATGGGCGGAAACAGTTAACATTTACGAACAATATTTTCATCCTGAGTTCCAGAAGTACAAGCCATGTTCACTCTTGAAGCTTTATTATCGCTTCTAAAAATAAGGTTTCGTTATTTCGGACATTTCTGAAAATTACAACACAAATCTGTTTATGATATACCTACATAAATGTATACACCGCTATTTTTTAATTAGTACAAAAAAATTAACACAGCACTAAGTATCTTTAACTGATCATCTTTATGTAGTTAAAAAATAAAAACACTAAGTCCCAAAACTGTCTCAAAACTGTCCACAAAAATACGTGATAATTGGTAAATGCAATACTAATACTATGACCGACCCGAGTACTACGAGTATCATAGTAAAATGAACCATTGATAAATTCCTCGCCCCCCCGCCCCTCTGCGCCTGCGCCACGCCCCAACGATGCGACAAATCAGTTCATATCACGGGAGTATGTAGCTATGCTTCGTGCATACTTTTTGAGTGGAAAAATCGCGAGTGCAGCTGTGTACCCATGGACATTTTATTGTGAGTGTACAAAAGTGATCCGGTCAGTGTCAAACAATTAAAACAGTGCATATTGGATGCTTTTGACAACGGTGGTGGACATTTCGAAGGACAATGGAAATACTTGTAAGTTTAGTAAATAATACGTACTTAAGTAAATAATAATTTGATGCGGGCGGCTCAAAATCGGTCTGTGTTCTCCACACACCTTGAGGAAGACCTATGTCCAGCAGTGGACGTCTCTAGGCTGACATGATGATGATAAAATAATATTTGTAAATAGCAGATGATTCTAACTTCATAAATACGCTAAAATTACACTTTTCTTTTAGTCCAGAACACGTTCTTTTATTTTGATATTTGTTTGCTTTCTAATTACATACCTCCGTATTTAATTACTTGTTAAACGATAAATTTTGCTGGTCCTAAGCCCGAATGAAGTATGAAGGAGAGGGTAGAATTAACAAAATTAAAAAATAACTACCTACATTTATTATTTTTCTTCATTTTATTTTCTATGGCTACCTACATCATAAGTGCGACAGAGAGAATGCGAATGAGCAGGATGGAATATTATCAATGAATTAGTGAATGGATTGTAAAATATGACTATGATTTAAGTGAGATTTTCTACAATAAACAAATGATAATAACTTTGCTCTTTATTGATATTATGAAATTCTTACGTCACATATATGATAATAATATCTTCGCTAATCTGTCCTTAAAGTTTTTGTACTAATTAAAAAATAGCGGTGTATATGATTACTATAGCATATTTTAACAGTTGCAATGTTGGTATATATTGATTGATAAAAATATAAGTTAATAATAATATAGTAGAAGTACAAACCTCAGTATTAGATATCTGGTTAGTAAAAATAGTAGGCACAGCACAGCATAAGAATGCAAAACTTTTCTTTGAAATCCTTCTTGATAACAAGCAGACACAAAATCAAGCGAACAAAGTTTAGAAGAATTAGACTGTTGCCATTCTCCCTTTCTCATATTTCAGACCCAATTTAGTTTCAAACCTTCATTCTTTGGAAATTTACAAAAAATCACAATTAATAACCAATTATTCAAATTATAATCTTTCAGAAACTGGTTTTCTAACTGACAATTGTATTACAACACTATCCTCATATTTTTTATCGAAATATTTCTATTATATTTATTTCATTGTGACTATTGGAATAAAAATATGTGTTAACGGTGGTCATTATATTTATCTTTAAGTATAAGCTTTACAAATATCATTGAAGAATTATTACGGCAGATATCTACAATTTTACTTATTATGACTTACCGGTGGTAAGATATTTTTTGACCATTTTCGGTCAATAGTCCCATTTGGCTTTTACATCCGACGGCATTACAAACTATGGTAATTTTTTAATGTTTAGAAGTGGTCGTATCAACAACTGTAACATTTTGTAGCAATTAAAATTGCAATTTATTTCGACACGGCTTTCACTCCAGCTGGACGAACATCGACATGACATAACATTTTTCTTGGCATATGTCATTCAAGGCTGTATAAAAGCTCTATGGCTATCATACTCGAACATATGCAATTTTGTAATTAAAGAGAAAAGAGATGCATATACGTTTTCTACTCATTTTGAAATGCTCCCTCCATGTATACTTGCTCCTTGTACATAGTACATAAATATGGCACTTGCATTAGCACGCGGTCAAATACAAATACTTTTTATTTTCAGATTTATCCAACAAAAACTAGAAAGAGCAACAGTCCAAGAGAAACAAATGGTATTCAATGAAATTATCGGAGCCGCATATAGTCTAATGACAGACGTTTTTGGAAATTACGTCATACAGAAATTCTTTGAATTTGGAACGACGGAACAGAAAACGACGCTTGCGCAAAAGGTAAAGATTTGCATATAGTTACTGCCAAAATCTCATTGTAAATTAGCAATTTATAAAATACATATAATCTTTACCCTAGCGTTATCCCAGTTGCATCCACGTCATTTGAAGATCGGCCCTCTTACTTTTCTTACCGATTTAACAGAATATGAGCTTCATAATCTCATTACAATAAATGAAATATATATTATACAAGTTGACTATCTACTCAAGCGTGTTTATCGCTTGTTCTGGCGGCGTTGTAACAGTGTTTGTTGTGTTTAGGTGCGCGGGCACGTGTTAAACCTGGCGCTGCAGATGTACGGGTGCCGCGTTATCCAGAAGGCGCTGGAGTCCATCCCGGCCGAGCAGCAGCAGGAGGTGGTGCGCGAGCTCGACGGACACGTGCTCAAGTGCGTCAAGGACCAGAACGGCAACCACGTGGTCAGTACACCACCAGACCACCACCCTTATATCAGCATAGAGATGTACACTACACCACTACTCATAGACAACACAGGCTCTCCACACAGCCCGAGCTTGAGCCGCCCGCATCTAACGGCGTCCCGCAATCTTTATCAGTACACCAGTCCACATGATTTGCGCAATATACATGCAATTCACCCGTGGAGACATTGTTTTTGGTGTCCTGTTATGGCCGTTTCTTCATTATACAGCCCGGCACCAACGACATCGACATCGGTGGATAATTCTATGAAATTGTGAACCGACTTGCCGGCGCCGGTTCCGACATGTCGTTGCTGCAGGTTTGCCACCTCCGTCGGGCCGACCTCGTAACGTACGTGTTATCTACCTACGCATTTTAACTGGAGTTCTCTGTAGAATTACAAAGCCGTCGTGTCGGTCAGCATATTTATAAATTCAGTAGAACCACGCGTTCCCCCAAAACCTGATCTGCCGCTACATGAGCCTCAATACTTAAGTGTATTAATATGGTTCCTTCCAGGTGCAAAAGTGTATCGAATGCGTGGAACCGACGGCGCTGCAGTTCATAATCAATGCGTTCGCGGGGCAGGTGTACGCGTTGTCGACGCATCCGTACGGCTGCCGAGTCATCCAACGTATCCTCGAGCACTGCACGCCCGACCAGACCGCGCCCGTGCTGCAGGAGCTGCACGCGCACACCGACCAGCTCATACAGGTCACTACACTTTACACGTTACACTTAGTACTGCCGAGTCATCCAACGTATCCTCGAGCACTGCACGCCCGACCAGACCGCGCCCGTGCTGCAGGAGCTGCACGCGCACACCGACCAGCTCATACAGGTCACTACACTTTACACGTTACACTTAGTACTGCCGAGTCATCCAACGTATCCTCGAGCACTGCACGCCCGACCAGACCGCGCCCGTGCTGCAGGAGCTGCACGCGCACACCGACCAGCTCATACAGGTCACTACACTTGACACGTTACACTTAGTACTGCCGAGTCATCCAACGTATCCTCGAGCACTGCACGCCCGACCAGACCGCGCCCGTGCTGCAGGAGCTGCACGCGCACACCGACCAGCTCATACAGGTCACTACACTTGACACGTTACACTTAGTACTGCCGAGTCATCCAACGTATCCTCGAGCACTGCACGTCCGACCAGACCGCGCCCGTGCTGCAGGAGCTGCACGCGCACACCGACCAGCTCATACAGGTCACTACACTTGACACGTTACACTTAGTACTGCCGAGTCATCCAACGTATCCTCGAGCACTGCACGCCCGACCAGACCGCGCCCGTGCTGCAGGAGCTGCACGCGCACACCGACCAGCTCATACAGGTCACTACACTTGACACGTTACACTTAGTACTGCCGAGTCATCCAACGTATCCTCGAGCACTGCACGCCCGACCAGACCGCGCCCGTGCTGCAGGAGCTGCACGCGCACACCGACCAGCTCATACAGGTCACTACACTTTACACGTTACACTTAGTACTGCCGAGTCATCCAGCGCATCCTCGAGCACTGCACGCCCGACCAGACCGCGCCCGTGCTGCAGGAGCTGCACGCGCACACCGACCAGCTCATACAGGTCACTACACTTTACACGTTACACTTAGTACTGCCGAGTCATCCAGCGCATCCTCGAGCACTGCACGCCCGACCAGACCGCGCCCGTGCTGCAGGAGCTGCACGCGCACACCGACCAGCTCATACAGGTCACTACACTTTACACGTTACACTTAGTACTGCCGAGTCATCCAACGTATCCTCGAGCATTGCACGCCCGACCAGACCGCGCCCGTGCTGCAGGAGCTGCACGCGCACACCGACCAGCTCATACAGGTCACTACACTTGACACGTTACACTTAGTACTGCCGAGTCATCCAACGTATCCTCGAGCACTGCACGCCCGACCAGACCGCGCCCGTGCTGCAGGAGCTGCACGCGCACACCGACCAGCTCATACAGGTCACTACACTTTACACGTTACACTTAGTACTGCCGAGTCATCCAACGTATCCTCGAGCACTGCACGCCCGACCAGACCGCGCCCGTGCTGCAGGAGCTGCACGCGCACACCGACCAGCTCATACAGGTCACTACACTTGACACGTTACACTTAGTACTGCCGAGTCATCCAACGTATCCTCGAGCACTGCACGCCCGACCAGACCGCGCCCGTGCTGCAGGAGCTGCACGCGCACACCGACCAGCTCATACAGGTCACTACACTTTACACGTTACACTTAGTACTGCCGAGTCATCCAACGTATCCTCGAGCACTGCACGCCCGACCAGACCGCGCCCGTGCTGCAGGAGCTGCACGCGCACACCGACCAGCTCATACAGGTCACTACACTTTACACGTTACACTTAGTACTGCCGAGTCATCCAACGTATCCTCGAGCACTGCACGCCCGACCAGACCGCGCCCGTGCTGCAGGAGCTGCACGCGCACACCGACCAGCTCATACAGGTCACTACACTTGACACGTTACACTTAGTACTGCCGAGTCATCCAACGTATCCTCGAGCACTGCACGCCCGACCAGACCGCGCCCGTGCTGCAGGAGCTGCACGCGCACACCGACCAGCTCATACAGGTCACTACACTTGACACGTTACACTTAGTACTGCCGAGTCATCCAACGTATCCTCGAGCACTGCACGTCCGACCAGACCGCGCCCGTGCTGCAGGAGCTGCACGCGCACACCGACCAGCTCATACAGGTCACTACACTTTACACGTTACACTTAGTACTGCCGAGTCATCCAGCGCATCCTCGAGCACTGCACGCGCGACCAGACAGATGTTGACAGGCGATGTGTTTGTGTTCCGCAGGACCAATACGGCAACTACGTGGTGCAGCACGTGCTGGAACACGGCGCGGCGGAGGACCGCTCGCGGCTGGTGGCGGGCGTGCGCGGCAAGGTGCTGCAGCTGTCGCAGCACAAGTTCGCCTCCAACGTCGTCGAGAAGTGCGTCACGCACGCCACGCGCAACGAGCGCGCGCTGCTCATCGACGAGCTCTGCGGGTTCAACGACAAGTACGTACTCATCACCCACTCACTACTCGCTACTCGCGCATCTACCCTCACGTCACCGCAAACTTCCCAAAACATGCATATCGCAGCCAGTCACTATAGTCAGCCTTCCCAACTTAAAATGCGCGAATTATACCTCGCAAGACCACTCACACCCGACACTTATCAATCGCCAACCTCTGGCATAAAAAACGGTCCATATTTACTTTCGGTATACGCATAGACTTCCACGTACACGCAGACCGACGTGCACGTATGTTTGCGTACTTATTTAACTTAACAAATTTCTTAGATCATAAAGGCTGCTACACACAGTGCTGGCGGCATGGCCGGCGGCCTGCCCGGCGGCCATGCCGCCGGCCGAGCCGCGTGTGGCCGCACGAATGTAGGCCGCCGGCCGGCCGCGGGTTGCAACTTGCTACTTGTGTGTGGTCGTTCTATTACGGTTGTCAACCATACTTTATATTAACGAATCCTACTTTATTTTTGGCAATTATGCTTTATAACTTTTGTATACAAATAAAGTATATGAAAATACTTTTAAATGGATGATCGGAACTAATTAGGCTCAAAAAGATCTAAAAGAAATTCACCACTGATGGTAAATATATTTTACAGAAAAAGGCAATTGGTAATAGTATAGACTCACGCCTGTATCCCCGAAGGGGTAGGCAGAGGTTTAATATTACACCCACATTTCGCCATGATTTTTTAGGTCCCACGTAATAGGAGGCGAGCCTATTGCCGTTACCGGGCACATCACCAGATTCCGTGCTGCTACTGGGAATTCGGAAAAACCCAGTAACACTTTTGCCCAACCCGGGAATCGAACCCGGAACCTCCGATCAGCAGTCGCATACACTATCCACTGGACCACGGAGGCAATTTATACTTAAAATCATATCTCTGTCTCTGTCCTCGCCACTTGAGAAGTTCAGAATTAAAGAGTTCAGTGATGAATCCAAAGTGGTGAGAAGAAAGAAATAAAACATCAATAATTAACGTAATTAAAAACGAATTGTTTATTTTATATTGTCAAATAAGCTATGAAACTTTTAAAGATAGAAAAAATTGCCAAAAAAGTTGGCAACCCTACGTTCTATACAACTAGAATGATGCCCGGCGGCTTTCTGCGGCCGATGCCGGCGGCATGAGCCGCGCGACAAAAGCACAGACACTGTGTGTAGCAGCCATAAGATTTAAGAAATTAGGCACCTATTTCTATACCAAATTTATGAATTTGAAACTAGAAAAGGATAAAAAGTAACTTAATATATTTTTTCTACTAGTTCATTCACATAATCTTTCTTTCAAAATAAATATATTGTGTACACATGACTTCATAAGGTCCCATTCATACAAGTATAATTTATTTGTGTCAATGGTCAAGGTTCATATGTTCAAAGATAAAAAAAAATCGATTATATTGACTTATTTGCACATGTCATTGACCCAATCTTAAAGGTCGTTTACTTCTACTTGATTGGTTTGATGACTTCTACTTTAATTTTTGTGCGTTATTTTAACTAGAGTTAGAGTTGACGCCTTTGGTGCACCGTGCAAGTGGTGCAACATTGATGATGTGTTAGTACAATGTAATAATGTGTGTGCAGCGCTCTCCACGTGATGATGAAGGACCAGTACGCGAACTACGTGGTGCAGAAGATGATCGACGTGGCGGAGCCGACGCAGCGCAAGGTGCTGATGCACAAGATCCGGCCGCACATCGGCTCGCTGCGCAAGTACACGTACGGCAAGCACATCATCGCCAAGCTCGAGAAGTTCTTCATGAAGGCGCCGGAGCTCGGGCCCATCGGCCCGCCGCCGCCCAACCCTGTGCTGTAGTCTGTACTCTGTGTAAAGTATTAACGTCCGCGGGAGTAGGCTGATGCGACGGCGCGGGTATCGCCCCGCCTATTATAAATTTTGTGAATATTTGCGATTGTACATTTGTAACTATAGAGCTCGTCGCGTGGCGGCCGGCGGCGCCGCCGACGCGAGGGCGGCGGGCGGCCGGCCGCGGCGCCTGTACATACGTAGCGCCAGACTGATGTACAGAACGATACGATATACTGTATACTGTAACAATAGTTGTACAGCGTCGACGCCGACTCCGGTGCTCGGCCGTCGCGTCACCGCGGCAATGCGTTCATTGCGTTTCTAGCTCTAAGTGTTCTAGTATTATTCGTTGTTCGTATGAATCTATGTATAAATATTTGAACGTCTCTCATTCTCGTGTAATTTATGAATCGAAGGAAAGCGGCGGTTCCACGGACCCCGACGTTTCCGTAATTTTAGCTCGTTGTAGATTTACTATTAGCTGGGCTAGGGGACCTTGAATCTTCTAAAGCGATAAAGAGATGCCGCAGGCAGTTCTGGACAATCGGCACTATAGTCGTGATTATTATATTATTATTTTGTACTATTCTTCAAGTCAAGCTCTCGTTTAATTTATAAACCGGCTTTAAAATCGTACATAGCTTATCTCGTTTAGTGCCGGAGTGTATAGTTCGTCGATTATAATTTTGTGAAAATGATATTTTTGTATATTTTTATGTAATTAATTTAAGTTATTTAGTTAATGAGTCTCCGAAAATGCTCGGAGCGAGCGCTTACGAGTGGGCGATGCTTATGTTTAGTGTTAGGCGCAGGCATTGGCCGCGCGTAGGTTATAGTGATGATTGTAAAGTCCTGTACTGATAGTTGTAGTCCCGAGGTCTACCTTGCCGGTTGCACGTCACAAGCGTAGCTACTCCTCATTCCCCCTGTGTAATTAATTTTTATAGGAAGCGTAGTTTCCTACGACACCTCAAGATTTTTTACGTTTAGATGTAATTGAAAATAAAATTATTGTATATGGCTGTACAAAAATGTTAACAAAATGATTTGTAAAACCCGTATGTGATGGAATAAGTCGAGGCGTCGAGAGCGGCGGGGTAAGACTGAGCGCGGCTCTGGACGTCGCGTCTTGTAGGTTGTACTAGATAACATTTATATGATGATCCATCTATTTAGACATTAATTATAATAAAGCATTTCTGTAATAATATTACAAAGTATCTGTCGTTTTATTTGCTACTGTAACCTCACCTACAAATTTTAACAAAGTTTTTGAACACCTGAAAAATTAATGCAGGTTCACAATCAAAGGGCTTGTAATGTAGTTCTCAAGTTTAGTGGATGTTCTGATAAATTTAGAAGCAAATCACATATACCACATCCAAACCAGGCTAATTTGTATGAAAATTTGCGCCCGACACGGACCATATTTAGCAGTCATTATTATCGATGCGTGATACCCTCTCGCAAACAACGTTGCCTCGTGTTGAATTCTCCACCAGCTGGCTATTGACCAGGTTTTTGCGAAAGGGATATTTTGCTAGCCATTTTAAGAAGTAGGCCACAAAGCGTACCAAAACTTGAAATGAATGAGGCATTATCAGGCCGGGCGCACTTCGCATTTTAGGTACAAACTTACAAGTACCTCGGCCGACCATGTCGACATGGTTGGATTTAGTAGGTTGCCGCGCGCCGCTCACATTAGACGTCACGCAACGAGTGCGACCGCTCCGTATATTCTCACGCGCCGTGTTCATGTTCATACACAGTTCAAATTATATACTTAAACGCCTTTAACAACAAAAATGTATCATCACAAGTCTAATGCAAAGTATTGCTTAATTAACTGTGTGTCGAAATCGAAAGCGACTTGAAAATTTGATTTTATTTTTATTACGAGAGCAACTTGAAAATTTGATTTTTTGTTTGTTGAGATATTTCAACGATTATGGTGTCAAATTAAATATCTAGTTCAAAAACCATTTTATCTGTTTGAATCATGTAAATCGGTCCACGCGTTTAGGAAATAACTAAGAATTTGTATAGTAAAAATGTAAACGACCAGAATTTTTGTGCTTTTGTTCTACTAGCTCAAATAGTGGGATAGGATACTTAAGGCTAGCGTCCACTAGGCTCGCCGAGCCGAGCCGAATCGAAACGCAGAAAGTCGCCTCCTATATATTTCTATGAACCTGCGTTCATTAGCGACGAGCCGCGGCGCGCCGAATCGAATCCACCGCGCGCATCGCTCGGCAGGCGAATTTCTGCGGCGACGCGTTTCGACTCGACTCGGCGACCTTAGTGGACGCGGGTCAGCGGATGAGTGTAGACGGGACTACATGGCGTAAATACCTACATAAAAAGTTATCGAAATGAATGAAGAGCTGTTAATTTCGCTAGTTCAGAAATATACTGAACTTAATTATTATGACTGCCTCATTAGTCTCGCGGCATAAATGTGCGCGCGGGATTAGGAGGTCTCGGGTTCGATTCCCGGGTCGGGCAAAGTGTTATTGGGTTTTTCCGTTAGAAAATTCTCAGTAGAAGCACGGAGTCTGGTAATGTGGACGGCCGGTTGGCGAAGGTCGCGGGTTCGATTCCCGCTCAAGTCAAACATTTGAGTGCATGAACATGGATGTTTGTCTTGGTCTGGGTGTTTCTATGTATATCTAATATTTATGTATTTACAAAAAAGAAAGTATATATGTATGTATGTTTATCCATTATCTAGTACCCATAGTACAAGCTCTGCTTAGTTTGGGACTAGATGGTGTTGTGTGAATGTGGTAAAAAAAAATTAAAAAAAAATGTACCCGGTACGGCAATAGGCTCGCCCGGCCATTACGTGGGACCTGAAAATTCATGGCGAAATGTGGGTGTAATATTACACCTCTGCCGACGATACAGGCGTGCGTCTAAAAACAAATTATGATCATGAAGATACTCATTATCATGACGAGCAGCGTAGACAAGATATATGGGAAGAAAGAATAATGAACGAATTTGAAACAAGAACATAATCTTCGTCCGAGCTATCCATCATTGACAACACAAGCACAACCTACAACAGCCAGTCGCCGACTGCTGGCTTCGATTCGATTCGTCTGTAATGAACGCACACGGATAAAATGCGACTCGGGGCGATTCGACGCGGTTCGGATGTAGTCGACGCCAGGCTTTATAGGATAATTATTTATTATTAGGTACGTGGTCAAGTAGGTAGATAGACGATGAATAAATATAGTAGCAGCGCCAAGTCGACAACCCTAGCGCGCCACTCCGCGCCAGACAGCGAAAGCGTTGTGTTAGAAAAGAACGGGAACTGTTAGGCTAAGAACTCACGGAGCGATTTTCTCCCGCGACCGCCGCGGTGGTGGAACTGCGGTTTTATTTCTAAACTCACGAGACCGGTTATTTGTGCGGCTTTTCAGCCGCCGCGGCTGCGATCATCGCCCGCAGACATGGCGGGCGATGATCGCAAGACGGGCGGTTGCAAGACGTAAGTAATTAGTAGATCGATTTCAATATCCATTTTATAATGTTTGTTTAATTTTAAACATGCACAAACATTTGTCACGATGCCACAAGTCACTGGCTGGTGCAAAATGACGTTGGATTTCTGTACACCCCGGCCCTCGCCCGCGACCGCGGCCCGCCAACCGACCGCAGAGCGCGCGGGCGCCGCTCGCCGCGGCTGCGGTTGACCGCGGCCCGCACGATTCCACTAGTTGCCCGCCGGTGCAGCGGCACCCGCAAACAACCGCGCACGCCGCGGGCGAAAATCGCGTCGTGAGTTTTGCTTTAATTTTTTACATATACCTATATCTGCATTCTACAGAAGCTGCGGGCCCGCAACCGCGGCGGTCGCGGGTGAAAATCGCTCCGTGAGTTCTTAGCCTTAGGTTAATATCGCATTAGGCACTGAGCGCTTATGCGAGCTGAATTGTACTTTATTGCTTAGCACCAAGAGTCGCAATTTCAATAAATTGGTTTGAAAAGTGAAGCTTCTGTACGTTAGTACTATTAATAAAATTATTCTGTGGCATTATACAATTTCTTATTATGACAACCATAGATAAATGATGACAACTAACTAAATAATTTTACCTATATCTACAGAGAGGTTGGACGTTTGGACTAGAGAGAACATGCTCGCCATATTTCCTTATACCGAACGTGCAACACGTAATGTCAGTTGGTCTTAGTTGGTTAGTCATAACGTCAAATTACGCGTCTCATCTCATTTAAAGAGGCATAGACTCCTGACAGACTCATATCTTTGACTGCATTCTCTAAATAGCCGTCTAGGACCAAGAATCAAATGGACTCGACATTTGCGTACACCCGTAAAGGACGGATATAGAGTACATCCCGAGTTGGTGTTACCAGATGTTGTAAATGTTTACCCTACAATTCTACATACATACATACATACATAGACTCACGCCTGTTTCCCGGAGGGGTAGGCAGAGACTACGGAACGCCATTTGCAACGATCCTGACATACCTCACTTGCTTCACTCACTCCCATCAAGTTTCTCATGCATGCTCTTCTGTTAAAGGTACTTCTGACTTGTCCTTTTTTCAGGATGTCTCCAATCTGGTCAGAGAACGTCCGCCTAGGTCTTCCCCTTTGTCCTGTTCCATTCACACTTGCCTTATATATCTTTTTTGTCAGTCTATCGTCATCCATCCTCTCCATGTGCCCAAACCATCTTAACATGCCTTTCTCAATGCTAGTCACTACATCTTCTTTTACCCCACACCACTCTCGTATCACACAATTCTTTACTCTGTCGGTCAAAGACACACCACACATACTTCTCAGTGCTCTCATTTCTACAGCATTTATTTTACTTTCAAATCTCTTCTGCCATACCCAACTTTCACTACCATACATAAGGGTAGGCACTAACACGCCTCTATGTACAGCCAAACGTGCGTTTTTGGACACGTTTTGACTGTTCATAAACGCTTTCAGAGCTCCATTCACACTATTACCTGCATTAACTCTCCTTTCAATATCTTCTTCATTCTTACCATCTCTTGTAAACAACGTACCTAAGTAAACAAACTCATTCACTTGTTCCACTCGCTGTCCATCGATCAAAACATTACAAGCCGTAACGCATTCCTCCTTTTCAAAAACCATAATTTTCGTTTTACTTACATTCACTTTCATTCCTTTCCTCTCTAACGCACCATGCATGATTGCTACCATCTCCTGCAACTCCTCCGCTGAAGATGCAAGTATTACCTGATCATCAGCATAAAGGAGGCATTTGACGAGTAACCCATTCATCCTTAATCCGCAGTCACACTGTTTTAAATCTTGCAAACAACTGTCCATGAAGAGGTTAAACAGCCACGGCGACGCTACACATCCCTGTCTAACACCTTTCTCGATGGTAAACCAGTCAGTGTATGCCCCGTTTATCCTCACACAAGCTCTAGAATCCTCATAAAGGGATTTCAGAGCTCGAATGAGGCTGCTGTCCACCCCATTCATTGACAGCACCGACCACATTTCATTCCTCACCACTTTATCGTAAGCCTTTTCCAAATCCACGAATGCGCAATAGACCTTTTGACCTTTGGCCAAAAACTTTTCGGCTATGCTTCGCAAGGAAAAAGCCTGATCCGTGCATCCCATACCCTTTCGGAATCCCGCTTGTACATCCCATATTTTCTTGTCGGTTACTTCCATAACTCTTTCAATAAGTACCTTTGCATACAATTTGCCAACAATGCTGAGAAGGCTAATGCCTCTATCGTTTTTGCAATCTTGTTGCGAGCCTTTTCCTTTATAAAGAGGCACAACTACAGCTGTGGCCCAGTCATTAGGTACTCGGCCGGTGGTCCAGCACAAGTTATATAACCGCTGCAACTGACCAACTATGACGCCCTGTCCAGCCTTCAGCATTTCGACTGTAATCCTATCATATCCTGCAGCCTTACCTACTTTCATACTTCCCAGTGCCTTCACGACCTCATCCACGCCAATAACGCTTTCATCATTGCTATCGTTACCATTCATTACAATTCTACGAAGTACATATTAACTTTTAAGTAACATTGTATCAAACCTGAATTGAGTTGAATTGAATTACATCCATAAGGTGTGCGATAAGTATTTTTTATACTTAATATTAGGTATTATGCATAACAAAAATGTCGAATAGGAGGGACTGGCTTCACTCGCCAAATAAACACGAGGCTCAGAGTTATATATCTTTTATTATATTATTTCACACTCAAATTTACTGTCCTTTGAACAAAATTAATTTTGTGTACAAATTTCTTATTTTCTCTCCTTTATTACACAAAGATTTTGTGGCATAATGAATACGCACATTCAAATACTTTTAACAAACAGCTTTAATCAAAAGCGAATAACGGTGAAAATGGTTGGTTTTCCTAAAACACTTTTGTTCAAAGTGTTTAGAGCATACTCTTGCATATTTATTCGGATCACAGTTTTCTCGTCCTGTTGCACGTATCCATAATTGTCGGATAATGCAGTCCTTTGGGAATCTATAAACAAATAATTTCATTACTACAAAGAATCGGCAAACAAATTAAAATAAATAATTAATCTTAGGTTCATATGAAACTAAATAACGGCAAATTACCCAAAATTTGGGTAACTTCCCAAACGCTTCTGTGGTATCCCTAAAAAAAAATTAACGCTGTAAAATTAAAAAGTATCGATGACGTTTGGTTAGCTCAACATTCAACGACCTATTGAATTCGATTGTGTAATACTAACATCGCGGTGATAATAAAATAGCCCTTTTTTGGTTTATTGATGTAATTTAGACATGTTTCCTAATGTAATAATACGCTATTTGTATCATTCTATCAATATTTGCATGTATAAATAGATATTATAACTAAAATATCGTACTTACGAATGAAAGGTTATGTTCTCACATTTCCGCTCACTACGGCTTTTACAGCCTAAAATGTAACACATTACCATAATAAATCTGATCCAATGATATTTTCACTAAACATTCACAAATAATAACAATAATAACACAATATTTCGCGGATATTATCGAGAGCTCAACAGTTTGTTGGTCACAATATCCAGTTGTGACCAACAAAAAAAACGAAAACTCTGACAAAGACAAAAAATACTATCTTTGTCTCTTTTACTCTTATGTATTTCTGTATGTCATTATCTCGGTCTGTCACGGTATTATTATTTGCTTGTCAAATCCATAGAGATACATCATCCTAGATAGCCGTGCTGTAAATCCCATCATTAAGGAGTGATGGGATTTGACAGTGAAAGGAGATATCGATGTTTTTTGAATGAGGGATAAATACGGAAACAAACTATCGGACATGAATGTAAAACTGAATCGTACCCGCAAGCTTCGGCGTGGCAGTCGGTTGCACTCACGCCAACTGGGTTGTCAAAGTAGTTCACTGCTGTACCAATATTTACATAAAGGCGAATCATTTGTGCTGGCGGATTACAAATCGGATTACCTACAGCTCTAAAAAAATCGAGCAGTGTCCAACGTAAGCGATAGCAAGCAACGTGATATGATGCGACGCACACAAATTGCCAAAGCCTGCCGCATTAGCCAATCTGGTATAATTCGTACAATACATAATATAAGTGACAGTTTCTTAGCATCTCATCGCAACGCATCGCTCATTAGTTTATGAATACTTTTTGTCAATAGATTTTATGGCTAAAATGAACAATTAAACACGTGAATTTTTTTAGTACTGTGTCTGGCAAGTCTTTGCAGAGCACTGTCCGGCGTCGACAGCAAAAACTACAATTAGGGTAGACCGAGGCGAATCGGATCAGGGGGTGAATCGGATCAGAATAAGAAATTTGTGAATAATTTTAATAAAGCGTTGATACGGAACGCATGCTGTTGGCAGATCACGAGCCACTTCTACCCTGTACCTTCTGCTATCGGTTTCTTTTCGATACGACTAGTACATCAGGGTCAGCGCCGCTCACCAGTGAGTCCCTTTTTGTGTGCGTTAAAATTTTCGCGCTCATCTAAAATACATGCTTATTATTTCTTGGTGTAAATCTAAGAACTTGTGTTAAATCTTTCAATTTTATAGCTTAAGCGGCTTGGGAATAGGTCTATTTTAGAAAGCATTTTAGTTTTTAAGCACAGTATTATAGGTTAATATGTGAAATATTAATTTCAAAAGTCTTCAATATGGGGTGATTCGGATCGCGTCATCGGGGGCGAACAGGATCACTTATTTAAAATGATTTATTTTACATTAGAGAATAGTTAAGTATTTTTATTCAATTATAGATGGTTCACACATATAAAAGACAAACAATAAAGAGAAAAAGCAGAAGAATGGTCCCCAAATAAAAATTATAGCCCGAAACAAAGTACTGGCCCAAGAATTAATCTTAGGTCTGGCTGCTGAGCTTTAAAAATTACCATACACAAATTTACAAGGAATAGTTTCTATCTCCAGTGATATCATTAAGATACGTGGTAGCAGACAATAAAACTAATATTGCATTTTACTCCACCTAAGTGTAAGATTAATGATGCTAAGAAGAAACTAAAAACTGCTGAAAAAGCCGTAAAAATAAGAGAAACTGACTGAATACCAAAGAAAATATGAAGAAGGATAATAATAAAAGAACACCTAGAATAAAAATCAAAGGTTCACGTGCGAAGCACAAAGATTGGCTTTGTATTTACTGATAAAAAAAATTATTCATCCACCATAATGTGAAGAATAGTGCCATGAAAAAAGTGCTGATCTGGGTTGGAAAGAAGGCCCGTATCGATGTGATTTATGTTTTAGTAAATAATATTGTACTGATTATTATTTATTTTACCATTGCTTTTGATACAAAAACCTAAAATGCTGAAAAAATCTTCATTTTATGTATGATCCTATTCGCCCCGATAATTGGGGCGATTCGGATATTTCTCTCTTTCTACCTTTTGATTAATATTTTGCACAATTTATGAGTAATTTGAGTTTCGAAATGTCTAATGCGTAGCCAAATAATTACTGATTACCGTTTTGGCAATTAAAGTTACATATATTAGACTTTAGTGTGATTTTATGTCCTCAAATAAAAAGTGATCCGATTCGCCTCGGTCTACCCTACAATATTTCAGTTGTTGTTTACTTCTACGGCTTAAATATATCGACACATACTAAAGTTAGACATTTGACCAAAAATATTTATCGATAAATCATCACTGTTACGAACAACACTCGGTTTCCTAACTCTATGTTTTGTCTACTGTTTGGCTACCACGACGCTGCTATAAGAGCGTGCTGCTAAACCTATCGACAGCTCTTTCTACCATACTGCATGTGCCATTAGAAAGAAGATATCAAACATAGCAACCGCTGTTGTTATTTAGTGTTACTTCTATTTATTTTTATTTATTTATTTTATTCTTTTGAGGAAAGCTTACAGTCTAATAACAATTTTAGGTTTCTAGTACTACATAATCAAATTGCCAATAACAAGCTTCCACTTATAGAAACATATTATCAAAGTATCTTACATAATATTATACTATAAACATGAAATAAGATTTAACAGACATTAAGGAGTTTAATTTTAGGAATTAATTGACATAAAGGTTGCAGTTGCAGTTCATTTTAAAATAAACAAAGTTATAACAATAATATCAATATATCAATGATTTAATACAGCTTTAACACCACTCGCCGGAATAATAATTTAAAAAAGGAAAAATGTTTTTGCAAGTTGTCGTCGCACTGTGCATGGATTAGTACAGAATAGGTCTATACCAATATCTGTAGGCAGTTTATTAAAACTTTGTGCTGCGCGCAGGAAAAAGGCGTTCCGCCTATAGTTCGTCGCCGCAAATGGTACATCAAGTACTGGTCTTTGTCTTAGTCCCATTTGGTTAGTACGCAGATGTAACTTAGATATTAATTCAGGAGAGTCTATAGAACCATTAGCAATATTAATCAAATAGCAAACATCATTAATGTTACGTCTATTCTCTAAAGGTAAAAAATGGTACTTTTTACAGCGGTGCTCATAACCATTAGAAACTTGCTTTGCTCTGTAGTCTAAATATCGTAGGAACTTTTTCTGGATTCCCTCGATACGAGACTTGTATATCTCATACTGAGGACTCCACACTTGTGAAGCATACTCCAAATGGCCGCGTACGAAAGAACAATATAAAATTTTAATTGGCTTTAGGGAACGAAAGTGGGTTGAATTTCGTATTATAAATCCCAGGGCCTTAGACGCCTTATTCACTATATGCTCAATATGTTCGTCAAAAAGTAATTTGTTGTCCATAATAATGCCAAGATCTCTGACTGTATTAGTCCTATTAATTATTTGATCGTGTAATCTATAGCCTGTACCTATAACTGATTTTTGACGCGTGAAACTAATATGGTAGCATTTTGACACGTTTAGCTGGAGCTTGTTGATTGCACAATAGGCCTCAAATCTGTTTAAATCAGCTTGCAAGTCATGGATATCAGATAATCCTTGTATTTTATTATGGATTTTCATGTCATCGGCGAAAAGAAGAGCATAAGAATTTTGAAAACATGTATCGATGTCAGCAATAAACAATATAAACAAAAGTGGTCCCAAAATTGAACCTTGGGGAACACCTGAGGGCACAGAATACCAACCAGAAGTGTACCCCTGATGCACTACAGCTTGCGTACGATGGTCTATATAAGACGAAAACCAGCGGTATAGATCGCCATGTATACCGGCTGTCAGTAGTTTGTCCAAAAGCAATCGATGGTCAATACGATCAAAACATTTACTGTAGTCGGTATATATGACGTCTACCTGGGCTCCTTGCTCCATCCCGTGGGATATATAATCATGCGATAGTAATAAGTTCGATGTGGTAGAACGCTGTCTGAGAAAACCGTGTTGTTTTTGGCTAAAAAAACATTTTAATGACGCGTAAACATCGGTATATACTAATCGCTCAAGTATCTTTGAGAAGAGACATATTTTCGAGATTGGGCGATAGTTTTCAATATGGGCTTTATTTCCTTTTTTGAAAACAGGAGTGATAAACGCGGTTTTCCATATACTAGGGACAATACCTTCCGAAAGGGATCTCTTAAACAGAATACATAGAGGCTCAACAATACTTTCAGCACATTTTACAATAAATATCGGCGGAATCTGATCGGGGCCACCTGATTTGGACAGATCCATAGATTTAAGCAACTTCAATACTTGAGAATGACAAACCTCAACTGTACCAATAGACGCTATGCTATCACTAGCAGGGTCAGGTCCCAGAGGTGTCGCTAATCTAGAGTCAGAGCTTGTTTCCTGATAGGTTGAATGAAAGTAACTGGCAAATAAGTTACTGATGTCCTCGCCTGTACTTGCCATTAAATCATTGTACTGCATTACATTGGGCAACGCACCCGTGGTCCTCTTATTTTTTATGTACGACCAGAATGCTCTTGGGTTTTTAGTAATGGAAGATTCTATTGTTTCAATATAACCCTCGAAACAAGATTTTTCTAACTCTTTTGCCCTTTTACGTAATATAGAAAACGAATGATAATCTGATATGTTTTTATACCTTTTATATTTTTTGTGATATTTATATTTTTCTTTTAATAGTTTTATTAAAGCCGAATTATACCATATCGGATGAGAACCCTGTTTTATAGATTTTCGTGGTACATATTTGTCCCGTAACTCATATAACCTACTATAAAATATCTCAACAGCATCATTCAATCCTCCCTTTCCAAGGATATCATGCCAATGTATCTGGTCAAGCTCTGACTTGATGCCTTCATAATCTCCCCGTGTGAAAATATATCTTGTAGATATCCTATCCGCGAGTTTATTCGTTTGCAGAAAATCTGCTGTTATAATAAGTGGTTTGTGATGCAAATCTACTGGCACTGCCAATGGTTCCATACATTCACAAACGGATACATTATCGTTTGAGAAAACCAAATCTAACAATCTACCGTTAATGTTACGTTCACCGTTGTACTGTGACAAGTTCGAGCTATTGACGGTATCAAAAAAATCGATAATTTGTTGACATTTTATATTTTGTGCAATTAATTCGGTACCTCGAGAATCACTAAGAACCCATTCAACGTTACCACCAAAATTAAAATCGCCGACCACCAAAAATTTATCCAACGGATGAGTATATAATAAGCGGTTTAGATTTAAGGTAAAATTATTTAATTGGGCGTTGTAAGAATTACCTTGGTTCTCCTTACACAAATAAAGCACACATATATGTAAAGAATATGTTACCTGGAACTTCGTATTCTTGAGCAAAAGTGAGATCCAAATGTCCTCAGCGGTGCTGCGCCATTCATGTCTCTCAATAATAGTTAGTTCACTTTTAGCTGCAATCAGCACGCCGCCGCCCCGTTTTTGTGCAGTATTAGAATAGTCCCGATCACGCCTCCAGATAAGATACCGATTATCAAATAGCTCACCGTTAAGAATATCGTCCACTAGCCAAGTTTCGGTAAATATTATAATATCATAAGAGTTCATACACACACCACGGTACAAATTGTCCGTTTTCGTACGCAAACCACGCACATTTTGGTAGTATAAGTTAAGTACAGCCATTTTGTAGCATATCTATAGTATTATTAAATAAATAAATAGTTCCTAACACGCAATTTAAGATGTATTTTAAACACAAAATAAGGAGCTTTTTAAATAAACTCTGATTATAATTATTAATGGCGGTAGAATGCACTAGTAACATAGGAGAATCAAAGCGACACAGCAAAGCACAGTCTATCATACCAAACAACATTGAAAGACACTTATGAATAGGTACAATAGACGATAACAGGTAATGAGTTATGAGTGGCGAATGTTTAAATGTAGTAAGTAACAAAAAGGAGTATCGCAAATTCGACCCTATTTTTAGTGATTTATGGCAGCAATTAGCTTGACATTGAGCACAGGTAATATAAATACGTTCCAAAGACTCGCGTAGGTGCACAGTGCGAAGACACAGAACTAATTGGAAAGTGCTAGTAGCACGCTGAGGATTACGGTTCTCAAACTGTTCGAACTTATTGATGGAAATTTTATTTCTTTTTAAGCAACCATTAGAGAGATGTGAAACTATGTTGTAATTTGTACCATTTTTGTCAAATCCTTTTCTGATTTCACTACAATTATAGGAGTTGTGTCCATTTTTCTCACGTGAATTTTTGCGTGCTTGACCCACACGTAGCGAAAATTTGATTCTGCAGCCGCTTTCTTAACCTTTGATAGTAACAACTTATTTCTTATTGTAAGGTGGTCATTGATGAAGATTCTGCTGTTCCCTGGTGCTCCAATAAGGTTGGTGGTAAGAGGACAGGTCTTGGCTTCATACCTGGCTGCTGCCACAAAATCCTCCTTAACATAACGATTGCAAAAATTAACTATAATAGCCTTTGTCTGGTCTTTTTCACGTGTCGGCACTCTTGTTATATAGTTAATCTGGGTCTTGTTTATAGGATAGCTTATTTTTGTGCCAATCTTCGATATTATTTCAAAGAGGTTTTCATTTGGTGTTTGTGGTAATCCCTTTATCTCTATATTATTCATCCGCGACCATTGGTCCCTACTGCTCTGCTCATCCTCAAGTTTCTCGATACGCGCTTGAAGTTGACTTACGTGTCCTTGAACCTTTTCTGCTTGTACTAGGCGCTGCTCGAAATCATCAATTTTAGCAGAATATTCCTTAACAATTTCGGAGAGCTGTTTGCTCAGAGACGACTTCAGGTCAGCAAACTCTTGTCTCAATCCCATGATTTCTTCTTTCAGGCCTTCCAGCGGAGAGAGTTTTTCAGCAAGAATACGAATTTCTTGAAGTACTGATGATTCAGCTGGTGGCTTTGGTGATACTGGTCTTGGTGAACTGGGTTGAGCAACAAGTCCGGTTTGCTTGCATTTGATACACCGCCATGTCAGCTTCCTGTCTCCTAATTTCCGGTAGCCGGTTTCGGTGATACCTGCACAGTGGAAGTGCAGCGTCCGGTTACAAGCTGTGCAGAGAGCGCCTTCAGTGAACAGATCATCACAGTTGCCGCACTTGTTCATTTCCATATTGCTTCGTATTTCAGAAAAAGTTTAGAAATTGAACTATAAAAACTTTGAGATACAGTGATTTGCTAATGAATCAGAAAGCACGACCGCTAGCAACTGGTGTAACGAGCGAACTATGACTTAAGGTTATATTTCTTTGTATATCTATACAGAAATAAACAATTTGCTCCATTTTGAGGGTTTGCCGTACCTACCTTATATTATGAAATACAATAATAATTTTAAATTTTTGAGAAGTTGTCGCTTCGAGAACTTGTCTTTTCGAGAGATTGCAATTCGCGAATGGTCGCTTCGATCCGCTAATAAATTTTCTCATTAAAATAAAATTTTACTCATTTAAATAATGTCCAAAATCAATGAGCACAACAAAGTTCGAATCGTAGCGACTCCTAGCGAATGCGCGCGTCTCACCTCCCAAGTGGCGGGAGCTACCCACCGTGATAAGGAAGACAAGACCAAGCAAGACCTGGATGAGAACTCCGTTACAAGTACCGATACAATTACTGTACGAGTTACACCGTACAGCAAAGGTGCAGGCATCAGCCTTTTACGCCATGCATGAATTTATGCGATGTAGTTCGATCAGTGCTCACGTAAACCGCGTCGCGTTCACTCGTATCATTTAGCAATAATTAAGTCATACTGTATCAATTAAGTTGAACTCAATACATCAGTTTTATATCATAAATCGCGGTATTATTTATCATACATAAATCTATGTTCTGAGTGAACAGCTCAAACAATTACTGTCTCCCCAACGCGCAACCACGCCAATAACGCTTTCATCATTGCTATCGTTACCATTCATTACAATTCTACGAAGTACATATTAACTTTTAAGTAACATTGTATCAAACCTGAATTGAGTTGAATTGAATTACATCCATAAGGTGTGCGATAAGTATTTTTTATACTTAATATTAGGTATTATGCATAACAAAAATGTCGAATAGGAGGGACTGGCTTCACTCGCCAAATAAACACGAGGCTCAGAGTTATATATCTTTTATTATATTATTTCACACTCAAATTTACTGTCCTTTGAACAAAATTAATTTTGTGTACAAATTTCTTATTTTCTCTCCTTTATTACACAAAGATTTTGTGGCATAATGAATACGCACATTCAAATACTTTTAACAAACAGCTTTAATCAAAAGCGAATAACGGTGAAAATGGTTGGTTTTCCTAAAACACTTTTGTTCAAAGTGTTTAGAGCATACTCTTGCATATTTATTCGGATCACAGTTTTCTCGTCCTGTTGCACGTATCCATAATTGTCGGATAATGCAGTCCTTTGGGAATCTATAAACAAATAATTTCATTACTACAAAGAATCGGCAAACAAATTAAAATAAATAATTAATCTTAGGTTCATATGAAACTAAATAACGGCAAATTACCCAAAATTTGGGTAACTTCCCAAACGCTTCTGTGGTATCCCTAAAAAAAAATTAACGCTGTAAAATTAAAAAGTATCGATGACGTTTGGTTAGCTCAACATTCAACGACCTATTGAATTCGATTGTGTAATACTAACATCGCGGTGATAATAAAATAGCCCTTTTTTGGTTTATTGATGTAATTTAGACATGTTTCCTAATGTAATAATACGCTATTTGTATCATTCTATCAATATTTGCATGTATAAATAGATATTATAACTAAAATATCGTACTTACGAATGAAAGGTTATGTTCTCACATTTCCGCTCACTACGGCTTTTACAGCCTAAAATGTAACACATTACCATAATAAATCTGATCCAATGATATTTTCACTAAACATTCACAAATAATAACAATAATAACACAATATTTCGCGGATATTATCGAGAGCTCAACAGTTTGTTGGTCACAATATCCAGTTGTGACCAACAAAAAAAACGAAAACTCTGACAAAGACAAAAAATACTATCTTTGTCTCTTTTACTCTTATGTATTTCTGTATGTCATTATCTCGGTCTGTCACGGTATTATTATTTGCTTGTCAAATCCATAGAGATACATCATCCTAGATAGCCGTGCTGTAAATCCCATCATTAAGGAGTGATGGGATTTGACAGTGAAAGGAGATATCGATGTTTTTTGAATGAGGGATAAATACGGAAACAAACTATCGGACATGAATGTAAAACTGAATCGTACCCGCAAGCTTCGGCGTGGCAGTCGGTTGCACTCACGCCAACTGGGTTGTCAAAGTAGTTCACTGCTGTACCAATATTTACATAAAGGCGAATCATTTGTGCTGGCGGATTACAAATCGGATTACCTACAGCTCTAACAAAATCGAGCAGTGTCCAACGTAAGCGATAGCAAGCAACGTGATATGATGCGACGCACACAAATTGCCAAAGCCTGCCGCATTAGCCAATCTGGTATAATTCGTACAATACATAATATAAGTGACAGTTTCTTAGCATCTCATCGCAACGCATCGCTCATTAGTTTATGAATACTTTTTGTCAATAGATTTTATGGCTAAAATGAACAATTAAACACGTGAATTTTTTTAGTACTGTGTCTGGCAAGTCTTTGCAGAGCACTGTCCGGCGTCGACAGCAAAAACTACAATTAGGGTAGACCGAGGCGAATCGGATCAGGGGGTGAATCGGATCAGAATAAGAAATTTGTGAATAATTTTAATAAAGCGTTGATACGGAACGCATGCTGTTGGCAGATCACGAGCCACTTCTACCCTGTACCTTCTGCTATCGGTTTCTTTTCGATACGACTAGTACATCAGGGTCAGCGCCGCTCACCAGTGAGTCCCTTTTTGTGTGCGTTAAAATTTTCGCGCTCATCTAAAATAGGGTAAACCAAGGTATAACTGGCCACTTTCAATAACTAGCCACTTGGTACTTTATCGACGTGAAATAAGATGAATCTTTCATTTGCGCCATCTATGAATAGATAAAACAATTACCTCGTCATTTAGCTTTCATAATAGTTCAACTTTTTTTCTCTACGGATACTAGCGCCAAAGGAAGCAGTCTTTCACTGACAGTCGGCATACGTATCTTGTCATGTAACGACTTATCTACTGTAAATTTTAGTGGTTAAGTTTTTGAAAAAACTGTTGTATTGGTGTTATTTATATAGTGTGTGTGAATGAATTGCATAATTCTACGTGTTTACATGGTGAGTTACATGAATCTTTAGCTTAATTCTAATTAAATATCAAATACGTCGATATTGTAGGGGTGGCTAGTTATTGAAGTAATTTTTTGCATTATTTTAGTTATTGGCCACCCATGCCAGTTACTAAAGTTTTACTTAACATTCAAATTTCTTTAAAAATAAGTCATATTTATGATGTTGATAAGGTCTACTATTTTATATCTTATTTTAAAAAGAATTTGTCGACTCTAATTAGAAACTGGCATAGGTGGCCAGTTGGTGGCCAGTTACTGATCTACTTTCTTATTTTCTTACAGTTCTTTGAAAAATATTACTAAAATGTCTAAAAAACGACAATATGCTAAAGAAGCAATGGATCAGGCTCTCAAATTTATTGAGAATAAAGAGGGTTCAATTCGACAAGCGGCAAAACAATTTGGTGTGCCTAGAAGTAGTCTCCAATTTAAAATTCAAAATCCTGACACAAAGTTTAAGTCTGGACCAGATCCCGTGCTAACTGAAGCTGAAGAAAACGCTTTATGTGATTTCATCGTCCAACTATCAAAGCGTGGCTTCCCTCGAAAAAAAGAAGATATCCAATTATGTGTCCAGAATTTTTTACTACAGAATCCGAGACCCAACCCTTTCCGAGACAACAAACCGGGAGATGTATGGTTTAAAGCCTTTCTGAAAAGACACCCTAATATTTCTGTTCGTACATCAGAAGGAGTTACTAATGCAAGTGCGTGTGTTTCAGAACAGGATATTAGGAAATGGTTTCTAGAAATACAGCAGTATATTGTCGAGGAAGAATTAAATGGCGTCATTAAAGATCCTAGAAGAGTGTTCAATGCCGATGAAACTGGCTTCAACATTTGCCCGAAAACAGGCAAAGTGTTAGCTGAGAAGGGGTGCAAAAATGTGTACCAGATAGAAAAAGGATCCTCCAAAGAAAACATAACAGTTTTATTTACATTCTCTGCTGCTGGACACGTCTTTAAACCAATGATTATCTATCCTTATAAACTGATACCTGACCGAGTTTCATTAAGTGTACCATCTGGTTGGGGAATAGGGCGAAGTGACACAGGTTGGATGACGGCAGCAGTTTTTTACGATTATATTTCGAATTGTCTGCATCAGCAAATTATAGAAAACAATATCCCACTTCCTGTAATTCTGTTTGTTGACGGACACAAAACGCATATAACCATAGAAGTATCAGAACTATGTCGTCGACTTCAAATACATCTAATTGCGCTTTACCCAAATGCAACTCGCATTCTACAACCGGCAGATGTAGCAGCTTTTCGCCCAATAAAAGTTGCTTGGAAAAAGGCACTGCGCGAGTGGTACGCTGCAAATAATTACCAGAAGAGTTTAACCAAAGAAACCTTTGCTCCATTATTACAAACCATTGTCGACTCTTCTTTCAAGAAAGAAACATTAATAAATGGGTTTAGAGTGACAGGTTTGTGGCCATTTGAACCAAATAATGTAGATTTTAGCAAATGTATTGCAAAAGTAAACCAACCCAGTAACACATCCATGTCAGAAACTAATGTTGAGCATAATAATGTGAGTGAGCTGACTTATTCAGAGTTTTGTAACATTGTGGGTGAATCAATTATTGAAAAATGTCGAACAGTCTCGTCCATTTTAGAGTCGGATGATAATTTTATTGCAATTTACAATTTATGGCAAAGATTCGAGGCCACGTCGGGAAACAATAATTATAGGAGTCATAGTGACCTGGACCGTGAACGTTATGATCAACCAACCGTAGAAGAAGATAATTATGAGACTAATATATTAGAAGAAAATGAAGACTTTGAAATACTTCTTGATGAATTTACAGGCGAATTAAGAAACACAGCTGAAACTAGAGAAGATGAAATAAAAGAAGTGCACAGTGAGCCATCCTTTACGAATATTTTTATAGAACGTAGTTCCACTCCGCAGCCTAGCACGTCTAAACAAATGACGAATTCGAAGATTACTATAATTTCTAATGTGTCTCTTACTGAATATTTGAACCAAAACTCGCCAGTTTCACCTAAACGTCAAGGAAAGCGCCAAATAGAAAGACTGCCATTTGCTTTAACTTCAGAAAAATACGTGGAAAAAATTAAAGCAAAACAGTTGAAAAAGGCAGAAGAAGAAGCTGCAAAAGAGGAAAGAAAGAGATTACGAGAAGAAAAGAAAAAGGAAAAAGAGAATAGTGTACCTAAGAAGAAAATTAACAAAAAATGTGATGATACAAGTAAAATAAAGAAAACCAAAGCAAAAAAAAGTAAAGAAAAGACTGAAAATACATGTGGAGTAAATGAACAATTAGTTTTTTGTGACTTTTGTTTAAATCTTATTACACGCAGGGTTCTTGAATGCAACCAATGTAAAAAACGCTTCCATTTGAATTGTATTCCGTCGTATCACCGGATCCATGTGCCTGTGGAAAATGAGGATCCTTTTTTGTGCCATACTTGTTATCGAGAGAGTAACACTGACTCATCTGGCGGTGATTGTGATGAAATTTTTAATTTTGCTTGTAAAGAAGCACGCAATCAAGGCTTTGGTTAACCTTGGTTGTGAAAGTTAGTAGTTTATGTAGTAAAAGTTATAATATTAGTCCCTACATTTGTTGATTTGTTGTAATATGTGATTTAGAAAAGTTCCTATGTCGCAGTTTTGATCTCATGTTAATTTTACGGGTAAAATGTTTATTTATTGTGCAACATACTAAATGTTATGGTGCTTAAAACGTTGTTTTATGGTCATATAGAGATACCTAGTAAATATCTCTATAAAACTATGATTAAACTGCAATTCATTATATGTGGCCAATTAATAGTTTTATGACGGCCAATTTCTAAAACTAGTGGCTAGTAACTACCAAAAAGTGAAGTTTTTTTTATTTTATTAAAAAATCTATAAAAGGTTATTTTATTTTACTTATATAACCCTGAATATTATAAAAGAATATCTATAGTATCCTATAGTATTGCAATCAATTTAATAGAATAACTTGTTTGGACATAATTCAAATGTAACTTTGTGAAAGTGCTTAAGTGGCCAGTTACTGGTGGTTTTACCCTACATGCTTATTATTTCTTGGTGTAAATCTAAGAACTTGTGTTAAATCTTTCAATTTTATAGCTTAAGCGGCTTGGGAATAGGTCTATTTTAGAAAGCATTTTAGTTTTTAAGCACAGTATTATAGGTTAATATGTGAAATATTAATTTCAAAAGTCTTCAATATGGGGTGATTCGGATCGCGTCATCGGGGGCGAACAGGATCACTTATTTAAAATGATTTATTTTACATTAGAGAATAGTTAAGTATTTTTATTCAATTATAGATGGTTCACACATATAAAAGACAAACAATAAAGAGAAAAAGCAGAAGAATGGTCCCCAAATAAAAATTATAGCCCGAAACAAAGTACTGGCCCAAGAATTAATCTTAGGTCTGGCTGCTGAGCTTTAAAAATTACCATACACAAATTTACAAGGAATAGTTTCTATCTCCAGTGATATCATTAAGATACGTGGTAGCAGACAATAAAACTAATATTGCATTTTACTCCACCTAAGTGTAAGATTAATGATGCTAAGAAGAAACTAAAAACTGCTGAAAAAGCCGTAAAAATAAGAGAAACTGACTGAATACCAAAGAAAATATGAAGAAGGATAATAATAAAAGAACACCTAGAATAAAAATCAAAGGTTCACGTGCGAAGCACAAAGATTGGCTTTGTATTTACTGATAAAAAAAATTATTCATCCACCATAATGTGAAGAATAGTGCCATGAAAAAAGTGCTGATCTGGGTTGGAAAGAAGGCCCGTATCGATGTGATTTATGTTTTAGTAAATAATATTGTACTGATTATTATTTATTTTACCATTGCTTTTGATACAAAAACCTAAAATGCTGAAAAAATCTTCATTTTATGTATGATCCTATTCGCCCCGATAATTGGGGCGATTCGGATATTTCTCTCTTTCTACCTTTTGATTAATATTTTGCACAATTTATGAGTAATTTGAGTTTCGAAATGTCTAATGCGTAGCCAAATAATTACTGATTACCGTTTTGGCAATTAAAGTTACATATATTAGACTTTAGTGTGATTTTATGTCCTCAAATAAAAAGTGATCCGATTCGCCTCGGTCTACCCAACAATATTTCAGTTGTTGTTTACTTCTACGGCTTAAATATATCGACACATACTAAAGTTAGACATTTGACCAAAAATATTTATCGATAAATCATCACTGTTACGAACAACACTCGGTTTCCTAACTCTATGTTTTGTCTACTGTTTGGCTACCACGACGCTGCTATAAGAGCGTGCTGCTAAACCTATCGACAGCTCTTTCTACCATACTGCATGTGCCATTAGAAAGAAGATATCAAACATAGCAACCGCTGTTGTTATTTAGTGTTACTTCTATGACTTAAGGTTATATTTCTTTGTATATCTATACAGAAATAAACAATTTGCTCCATTTTGAGGGTTTGCCGTACCTACCTTATATTATGAAATACAATAATAATTTTAAATTTTTGAGAAGTTGTCGCTTCGAGAACTTGTCTTTTCGAGAGATTGCAATTCGCGAATGGTCGCTTCGATCCGCTAATAAATTTTCTCATTAAAATAAAATTTTACTCATTTAAATAATGTCCAAAATCAATGAGCACAACAAAGTTCGAATCGTAGCGACTCCTAGCGAATGCGCGCGTCTCACCTCCCAAGTGGCGGGAGCTACCCACCGTGATAAGGAAGACAAGACCAAGCAAGACCTGGATGAGAACTCCGTTACAAGTACCGATACAATTACTGTACGAGTTACACCGTACAGCAAAGGTGCAGGCATCAGCCTTTTACGCCATGCATGAATTTATGCGATGTAGTTCGATCAGTGCTCACGTAAACCGCGTCGCGTTCACTCGTATCATTTAGCAATAATTAAGTCATACTGTATCAATTAAGTTGAACTCAATACATCAGTTTTATATCATAAATCGCGGTATTATTTATCATACATAACTCTATGTTCTGAGTGAACAGCTCAAACAATTACTGTCTCCCCAACGCGCAACGTAACTCAAGGCTGCCCTGCTGCACAGGGGAGACGATTAGGAGATACATCTTGGCCACATCGAGGACAATCAACCATCGCTTTTAAGGCCGGCGCGCACTGACTTCGCGGCATGGCAATAGTTATTTGTGCAACAAGAGAGCAAAGTTGTTTTTTGTTTCGAGTGCTGATTTTGAGTCCCGAGCAAGCGAAGGATTCTATGATTGATTCACGAGCGTAGCGAGTGAATCAAAGTTAGAATCCTGAGCGTAGTGAGGGACTCAACAGCACAAGATACAAAAAGCTTTGCTCTCGTGTAGCACACATAACTTTTCACCACAGCAGTGAGAACACATAACTATTACTTAGGAGACATAGAAATGAACAGGAATAGATTGAATTCTGCATTAATCACTTGTTGATTTAACTCTTCTGTGTTAAAGTACAGTCATCATCGCTAGTTTCACTCATCTTCTTAGATTATTTTACATATTGTACTGTATCAGCATCAGGGAATTTTTTATTCCCGCTACTTTTTTAAAACGCGTTTTATTACCGCGTCCCTGATGTTTATTTTTTATATGTATCATTTTTGTAATTCCAAATAAAAATGTATTGGTTAAATACCAATTTTATACTATTAATTAGACTTATTTTTATTAAAATCCAATAATAAATTAAACATAAAAACAATAACATATAAAAAAAGTAATTTTTATTTGCGTTTCCAAAGGTGTTTTCTTTGAGGTCGAATTCCAAGATCGAATTTTGAATTCGAAGGGGTTTATTTTTCACTCACTTTTTATATGCATGTGAAAGAGACAGAACACAGTAAAATTCGAATGTTTCAAATTTATGCCTGAACAATGTCAATTCGTGGCACTGAAGATTGAAAAATTAAAAAGCTACTTTGCCTCACGCTCGAAATGCTCGAACCAAAATCGCGTTTTGTTCACTGTTGTCTCGCAGCAAAAGCGGCATGTTTGAGCTGCTGTGGTGAAAAGGATTTTGTTATGACCGGCGCCGACTGACGGCACGGCATGCCGCGGGACGCCGCGGCGCGTCGCGGCATGCCGCGTCATACCGAGGCGTCCCATTGACTGGAATTTAGTATCAGTAGCACTTCTTGCTGAAGATGAAGAACGACAAATACAAACTGATATGTCGAAGAGAAAACAATTCTGGATACATTATTTATGAGAACAAGATTTACTAAAAGTGAATTCAGGAACTTATTTACCTCCTGATTAAGGCCGGCGCGCACTGATGTCGCGGCATAGCACGGCATGGCAAAGGATTTTATTACTGATCAAGTTATTTTCATTCTTATTTCAATGAGTTTAGGATTCATATTACTTTGTTTCGATACAATCGTACCGCAGCCCGCCGCGGCATGAATTCACTTTTAGTAATAGTCACTTTTAGTCTTGTTCTCATAAATAATGTATCCAGAATTGTTTTCTCTTCGACATATCAGTTTGTATTTGTCGTTCTTCATCTTCAGCAAGAAGTGCTACTGATACTAAATTCCAGTCAATTGGACGCCTCGGTATGACGCGGCATGCCGCGGCGTCCCGAAGTATGCCGCGACGCGCCGCGGCGTCCCACGGCATGCCGTGCCGTCAGTCGGCGCCGGCCATTACGTCGTGGCACACTGCGGGCCGCCGTGGCATGCCGCGGCGTCCCGAAGTATGCCGCGACGCGCCGCGGCGTCCCGCGACATGCCGCGACGTGCCGCAGCGGGCTGCGGTACGATTGTATCGAAACAAAGTAATATGAATCCTAAACTCATTGAAATAAGATTGAAAATGACTTGATCAGTAATAAAATCCTTTGCCATGCCGTGCCATGCCGCGACGTCAGTGCGCGCCGGCCTTTACTGATCAAGTCATTTTTATTCTTATTCTAATGAGTTTAGAATTCATATGACTTATTTCGTTACAATCGTACCGCGGCCGGCCGTGGCATACTGCGGGACGCCGTGGCATACTGCGGGACGTCGCGGCATACTTCGGGACGCCGCGGTACCTATGCCATGGCGTCCTGCAGAGTGCCACGACAGAATCAGTAGGTAAATAAGTTCCTGAATTCACCGTTAGTAAATCTTGTTCGCCATAAATAATGTAGGTACCCAGAACTGTTTTCTCTTCGACATATCAGTTTGTATTTGTCGTTCTTCATCTTCAGCAAGAAGTGCTATTGATACTAAATTCCAGTCAATTGGACGCCTCGTTATGACGCGGCATGCCGCGTATTATATATATATACCCTACTCAATAAGGGTCAATTCACACCGAAACGCGACGCAACGCAACGATGCGCGCACATTTTAATAGAGCAACTGAAAATATACTTTATTTACAACGCGATAACATACACATTTCATTTTGAGAATTCAGAATACGTTGCACTACGCAGCACTGCGCCTCGAGATGCCTCGCGACGTCGCGACGTACCGTGACGTATCGCGCCGCAGCGGTGCATCGCCGGTACGGCCGGCGTGCAAGAGCGGTGCTGCGTCTCGTGATGCTGCGCGACGCAGCGCGACGCCGCAAGGCGAAGCCTGAGGCCGCTGTCGCTACTTGTATACTATTTCCGTCCAGGCTTCGTTTAGAATTGGTGCAGTTCGGTCAAGTGCTCAAGTGAAAACATAACGATCTCCATAATGCACGCAGCTGCCAAAACGTCGTTCTCATGCGCTTACAAATGGCAGACTGCGGGTGGCGCGGGCGCGGCGCCCGGTGGTCGGCCGGAGCGAGTACACATGTTTCGCTGCGCCTCGCGGTGTCTCGCTGCGCAGCGAGGCGTCGCGCCGTTATCGACTCCACTATGCACCTCGCGACGTCGCGATGTATCTCGCGGCGTCGCGCTGCGCAGCGCAAAACCACTGTCCTCTTCAAGCATCGTCGCGTCGCGTCGCGTTTTGGTGTGAATTGACCCTAAAGGTTACTTAGTTCCTCTGCCCAACTAACCCTTCCGGTATACAGGCGTGAGACAAGAGCCAAGCGGCTACACCGTCTTCGGGAGCCTTTACTAAGCTGCCTGAGAGGCGCACTGATTTACCTACTCGACATCTACGCCTGGGAAATCTTCAACAATTAAATAGCTAGTAAGTACGGCTCCGGTTGGCTAGTGGTGGAGGCGTCGGTCGGTGCATGCGCAGCATACCTACATACAGATATTCGCAGAAGTATTAAGCAGCAAGCATCATAGAGCAAGCATTTATGGTATCACTACTCGAGATAGTCATTAGGGTGGGTCGCTTTTGTATGGAAAAAATTAAATTGTCCCATACGTTTTATAATAGTAAAAAAACGTGACCCCACATCCATTTATGAAAAAATAACAAAAAAAAAACTAGTTTAACCCCTTCTACCTGCGTGCGCATTGAGTTTGAAAACTGAATTTTTTGTATTTTTTTGTGAATTATTTGAAAATCTATTGCTCGTGGCTCATAGGATAAACAACTACGTAAACTAATAAAATAAAGTGTGTTTGTACTAAATTTTATTATAAAGAAAGAAAAATAAACAAATAATAAGACAAAATAAAAATAAAATGTCTTCAAACCACGTTAAAAGTCTTTCTTACTTTCGAACTTAGGCATGAGCTTTCGTGAAACAATTTTATTCTTAATTAAAGCTTCTCTTGCTGTTTTGTGGCAAAGCTACATAGATGCCTCTGTTACTGTTTTTACAGCCCGCTCCACAGCTTGAGTATGACATGCATAGACTTATATATTTTGATGACATGGTAGCCGCAGAAAAAGGACTTCATCATCACCACCTGACTAAACTAGGGTATGAAGAGTCTCATCCGGAACATTGGTCAATATAGGTGGTTGCGAGTAAGATTGCTGCGAGTCTATCAAATCGATGTAAGACAAAGCGTTTAAATTTATCTTAGGCACTTCAAAGACTCGACGCTGAAGGGATTCAGATGGTTTCCTTGCCTTTAAAATGCGTCTAGCGGCAAGATCTCTCACATGTTTTTATTCGTTAGATAACATAGACAAGAACAAGTTCTCTGGGTGCGCAAACAAAGCATTTCCCTTTATTACAGTATCAACAACACTCTTCAATTCTTGCGAAAGATATCGAGAATAAAATACCAACTTCCAAAAGTGCCTTGCTCCATCTTTACATGTCGGATTTAATTTGATTTCGAACCAAATAGGAGCATATATACTTTAACTACAAAAGTAGCGAGTTGTTTCAGTTCGTTTGTAGGTATCTCAGTAGACACATATAAGGCCAAAATCCTGTTGGCCTTTGTTAGCCATCTGGCATGCGACATTTTTCCCGGAGAGCGGTTAGACAAATCAGGAGAGCACTTACCACTTTTTTTTTGTTTTGTTTTTGTATCTGCAATCAGCAATGACTGCAGTACCGTCTTTACCATAGGGGCACTCAGGGCACTGGCCCAGGGCCCCCGTGATCAGGGGGGCCCCCGATGGACCGACAATCAAATTTTTAGCCTCAAGAGGTCTTGCATTTCGTGGCGATAATGAAATATTGGGATCCCAAAATAATGGAAATTACTTTGGGTGCTTAGAATTGATTAGTGAATTCGATCCTTTTCTTGCTGACCACATACGAAACAACGGGAATCGAGGCAAAGAAAGTAAATCCTATTTATCTGCAAATATTTGCAATTAATTTATTAGCCTAATGGGGCAGCAAGTTTTGAAAACAACGGGAAAATAAAGGAACTTAAATCGGCAAAATATTATTCTATTAGCGTGGATTCCACGCCAGATATGAACAACTCGCAGATACCAACACGCCAGATACCAACTCATTTTTATTGTACGATACGTGAAAGATGGACAGCCTATCGAGAGGTTTTTACAATTTTTGCCCATGGATGGACATATCGCTAAACATATAGCAGATACCATTTTAAACCATTTTGAATGGCCATGGACAGAGCTACAACAATGCATCAAACATGCCTGGGAAGTTCTCTGGTGTTCAGACAAGAATAAAAGAAGTTTGCGAATTTGCAACTTTCGTTCCATGCGCGGCACATTCGCTTAATTTAGTAACTGTTCAGGCTTTTGAGTGCGTTACTGAAGCAGTAGCTTATTTTCCAACCCAGAGTTGGCCACACACTCACACGAAAAACAAAACAAACAATTTTATTTTCAATTCATACAAAAATTATTCCATTTTTTCTCAGCTTCGATCAAACGATGGAAAATTTTGACAGAGCATTTCGGTGCAAATGAAGTCCGTCTTTCGGAAACTAGATTGGCTCGTGTCAATGCTATTAATACTTTGCAAAACGGATATTTAAATATTCCCGAAGCATTGTCTTCAATTACAAGTGACACCAATCAACCAGGAGGTACTAGAAACGAAGCCTCCAGCCTAGCAAAAAAGATGGAAAAATTTGAGACTGCTCTTCTACGGCAATACGGAGCGATCTCATGGGAGTAATGAACAAGTTTAAGTTTTCAGAATAGCACGATGACTATGTGTACAGTCTCGATATACTGTACATTGCATTTTGCTGACGCGCGTCTTTTACTTAGCCGTCGTAAATTATATTTGATTAACACATCCAGTGCGAACTGTACTGTCGCGACGAACGGTCATTAGAGAGTCGAATTGTCACAGCCTAACCTGTATACGTTTACGCGTAATATATAACAATTTAGTGCTATTTGTGATCTTTTTCTTCTCTCCGCACTCACATAACAATAACACACTATCTTCTAATGTACGTAACCGTACATTCAATGGTCCTTCGTGCCTAAAATTCGGTGTTTAGTGTCTCTATTTGCGGTAGCGAATCGGTCCAAACGGTCTCCCGGAAGCGGGTCGCCCCGGTTGGATTGAGAACGGCGCACATACCGTAAGTGGAATACGACAACACTGATACAGAACCGACTACGGAGAAACTGCATACTGCTTTCTTCAACAACAAGTAACGCGTTCTACAACAAATAACGCTCATCGTTCCTCTGTCACCGAACAATACGTGTCAGAACCACTGGAACAACAAATAACAAGATGGACAAACTGGAGCTACAATCTACATGTTTCGAGAACATCAAGAGCCTGTGTGTGAACTATCGCAAGGACTCGGAATCTCGTAAAAATGTAGATTACCTAAACAAACGTTTATCTTCACTGGAAAGCTTGTGGGCGGAGTTCGACAAAAGACATGCCCTGTTAATCCTGGAACTGGAAGATAAAACGCTGAGTTATTTCGTGGACGACATCTACGGAAGAACTAAGGAGATTTACTTAGCGACTAAAACTGATATAACTAACAAACTAACGGCCAAGGCGAATGCGAAGACGAGCATCAAATTCGACTTGTCCGGTACATCAGGTATGGGTGAACCATCTGAAAATTCTGATGACATCCAGCTTCTGCTCAACAAGCAACAATGTAACTTTAACGCGATATACCGCACGATAACTAAAGTTGAGCAGGCATCTATATCAGAGAAGTGGGAGCTAGAAGACCACGTGGCAACTCTGAAATCAAAGTGGGAACCTATTGATAAAATCCATTGGCAAATAGATTTTCACTTAAAAGGATCTAACGAACAATACTACGACATGTTCTCGGAAGTTGAGCAGAAATACGACGACCTTAAAAGGAAACTAAACAGCAAAATCTGGTCAACATCGCATTATCAGAAATCGGCACCGAAAATAGAGATACCTGAATTTTCCGGCAACTACAAGTAATGGATTTCGTTCAAGGACTTATTTTTGGAATCCATACATAAAAATCCGTCGATTAATAATGCACAGAAAATGCAACACCTCAAAACAAAACTTCGAGGCGAAGCTGAACGATTAGTGCAACATCTCACAATAAGTGCTGACAACTACACTTCTTGTTGGGATATATTGAGTCAACGGTACGATAATCGTCGCTTACAATTTTCTTCCTTCATGAATACCATGCTCAACCTGCCAGTAATACAACAAGCCGATGCATACAACTTGAAAAGAATGCATGACACTATAACAGAGTGTTTGAATGGCATTTCTAACATCGGCATCGATACATCTACGTGGGATCCGATCATTGTTCATATCATGTCACAAAAACTGGACTCTGCCACTCTTAGTGACTATATGAAAGAACTACAGGACCACAGAGAACTGCAAAACTTGCAAGATTTCTTGTCCTTCCTGGAATCGCAATTTATGGCTCACGAATCTATGAAATCAACAAAGAAAGCGAATTCAACAACTGCCGAAAAATCGTCAAATATCAAATTTACCAAGCAAACCCAGGCGAAAAAAGCTACATATAATTATAACAAACATAATTATTACGCCGCATATGGTAAATGCCCGCTTTGTAATGCGAGTCACGTTCTTAGGCAATGTGACAAGTTTCTGGAAATGGACGCCGGGAAACGTAACGCCACGGTTATGAAATTGCAGCTGTGCAAAAATTGCTTGTACAGTCACGGTGGCGAAGAATGCAAATCCAACAAAACTTGCCGAGAATGCAATTAAAAACATCACACTTTATTACATAATTCGGACAAGAAAATTGCAACTTTGCTGAATAAAAGGAACAATTACGAACAACGCCCTTCGTCGTCATCTCAGCAGGCGACATCTAATCATCTACGAACTCGAGATGTTGAAGTTTTACTGACAACAGTTCTGTTGAAAGTGAAATCCGTTGACGACACGTATATAACACTACGTGCCCTCCTTGACCAAGGTTCAAAGGTGAACCTTATAACAGAAAACGCCGCACAAATGCTAAGACTACCACGTAACAAGTTCCACGCATCTGTAACAGGCATCGGTGCTGTGTCAGGCGATTGTAAGGGACAACTGAAACTTAGCTGCAAATCGTTGTACTCTGACTACAGTTTTGAAACGCGTGCGCTCATTATGAAAAAGCTCACCAACAACTTACCTACATCCACGTTTGAGAAGGGTGAATGGCCGCATCTGAAAAATTTGAAACTAGCAGACCCTGACTTTAATATCTCGCGGCAAATCGATGTCCTATTAGGAGCCGAGATATATTCAGAAATTATACTGGATGGAGTCCTCAAAGGAGAGGGCCAGATGCCCGTTGCGCAACATACGCGCATTGGATGGATTGTATGCGGTAAAATGCAAACGTTTTCCTGTAACGTGTCCTTGATTGACTTGGAACAACTCACAAAATTTTGGGAAACGGAAGATATACAAACGTCTACTGACATAACAAAACACGATCACTGTGAACAATTTTACAAGGAAACTGTACGACGATCGGAAGATGGCAAATACATTGTGAAAATGCCACTTTGTGCTGATTATCAAGAAAAACTGGGCAACTCTAAATCCATTGCCATATCCCAGTTTATGCAACTGGAAAAACGACTACAAAAGACACCAAAACTTTTAAATATGTACCGAGAATTTATACAAGAATATGCGGACCTAGGCCACATGAAACCGGCGCCTCCGATGTCAGCAAATTCTTGCTACTTACCACATCACGGTGTGTTACGTGAAAATACTACAACTACAAAATTAAGAGTAGTATTTAACGCTTCTCAAAAAACATCTAGTTCATACAGTCTGAACAGCCTAATGGAAAAAGGGCCCAACCTACAGAAAGACATCCAGGCACTTATCTTCAAATGAAAACGAAAACACGGCTGACATTGAAAAAATGTACAGGTGCATATGGATTTCACCAGAGCAACAACAGCTACAAAAAATTGTCTGGCGAGATTCTCAAGATGAGCCCTTACGCGAGTATACGCTCTGCACGGTGACTTACGGAACGAAGTCCGCGCCTTGGCTAGCTATGAGAACATTACAACAGCTAGCTATTGATGACGGTCCCAAGTACCCAGCAGCTGCAAAGACTCTACAAACGGAATGTTACGTCGATGACGTCATTAGTGGCCATAACCAAATTCTAAAAGCGCAAGAACTACAAAACTCTCTCATAAAACTACTACAAGGAGCCGGAATGAATTTACGCAAGTGGACAAGCAACCATCGTGCCTTACTGGACAATTTAAACGAAGATCAAATTTCGACACAAGGTTTATTCGACTTTAAAGTTGAAGAATCGTCTAAGGCACTGGGCCTCGCCTGGCATCCTGTGAGCGGTACCTTCCATGTTAACTGGCCTATCAAACACTCAAAGAAACTAACGAAGAGATCTCTGCTGTCAGATATTTCAAGATTTTACGATCCCCTGGGATGGTTGTCGCCAGTAACAATAACAGCGAAATTGTTATTCCAAAAACTCTGGATGACAAAACTTAGCTGGGATGACGAAGTACCACAAGACATTGAAACTGAATGGCTGAGACTCAAAACAGAACTCCATTATGTCAAGAATATGACAATAAACAGATGGATAGGCGTACACACATAAACGAATAGAACTTTTGGGATTCTGCGACGCAAGCGAAAAAGCATACGCGTGTATAATTTACACTCGAACATGGAACGAACAAGGCTTACCAACAACAACACTATTCGCGGCAAAAACAAGGGTGGCACCACTGGCACAGAACACCACGCTGCCCCGCTTCGAACTATGCGGTGCTTTGCTATTGGCGAATCTTATGAACAAGACTAAAGAAGCTTTACCAGAATACGAAACCTCTATTCACACTTGGTGTGACTCCCAAGTCGTTCTGGCATGGATAAAAGGAGACGCATCAAGGTGGGAGCCCTACGTCGCTCATAGAGTTACGAGAATCAAACGCGTTATCCCTGCAACAAACTGGCGGTTCGTCAAGTCTGAACATAATCCCGCAGACTGCGCAACAAGAGGCCTACTACCCAGTAAATTACTAAACTACGATTTATGGTGGCAAGGCCCTGATTTTTTGCTGAAACAAGAAATATTGGACGATTCGAGTTCATATGAAACGAACTATGGCTGTATAAACCACGTAGAAAGCATACAAAAATCATCTAAACACAATGAACATTTTATAGAAACATTATTAAATAAATATAGTTCATTGATGTTTATAACTCGAGTTATCGCATGGATACAGCGCTTCATTACCTACTTGCATAACAAAAGGAAACCGAACACCGCGTATCTAACAACAAGCGAGCTAGGCGCAGCGAAAACAAGTATCGTCATGCACGTGCAGCGTACTCAGTTCGATCCGGAATATAAGCAACTTATTACTAGAGGAGTTGTATCAACAAAGAGCAAGATTTTGAAGCTGAACCCCTACTTGGATAAGGAAGGCATCATACGTGTTGGCGGTCGTCTTAAGAACTCTAGTCTGTCACTAGGGATGAAAAATCCAGCTATTATTCCACATACCGGCAAATATACACAATTGCTGATCGAACAGGCACATTCGAGCACACTGCACGGAGGGGCTCGTTTAACCTTGAAGTTTATACGTCAACAATATTGGATAGTCTGTGGAAATAGAGCTGTAAAAACGCAGCTACGGAAATGCGTTCGCTGCCACCGATTTAACAAAACAAATGCACACCAACTGATGGGCGATTTACCCCGTCAACGTATTACTCCATGCCGACCTTTTAGTCATACCGGCGTAGACTTTTCTGGCTATGTGGAGGTCAAACACAACAAGGGCAGAGGAGTGAAGACATCAAAGGCGTACATTGCTATATTTATTTGTATGGCTACCAAGGCTGTACATATTGAGCTTGTTTCAGACCTTAGCACCGAAACATTTACTGCCGCCTTCCAAAGACTGTGTGCCCGAAGAGGTGTACCCAAACACATGTACTCAGACTGCGGTACGAACTTCATTGGTGCATCAAAAATACTCAAGGAAGAGTTTGAAGCATTCAAGCTAATATTGAAACCAGAATTATTTAGCGAACTAGCTAAACTCGAGGTCGAATGGCACTTTAACGCACCGGCTTGGTCTAGCGCCGGTGGACTTTGGGAAGCAGCCGTAAAGTCTATGAAACATCATCTCCGGCGAGTATTAGGCGACCAGAAACTTACCTTTGAGGAGTTCAGTACGCTATTGGCCAAGATCGAAGCATGCCTAAACTCAAGACCATTGTGCCCTCTTACCGAAGATCCGGAAGAGTTCTACAAAATATTGCCTTACACCGGGTCATTTCCTAACAGGAAGCCCGATACTGTCGCTGCCACTATCAGACTATAGTGACACCACTAATATCGATTTATGACGTAGATGGCAGCTAACTGAACATTTATTTCATCAATATTGGAAAAGCTGGTCCAATTATTATCTTACCACTTTGCAAGCTCGCAGTAAGTGGAACAAACCCACTACCAACGTAAAACAAGGAGACATTGTTTTGATAAAGGACAACATCCTACCACCCGGCAAGTGGGCTATGGGACGAGTGTTGGAGACACACCCAGGTTCCGACGGTCTTGTGCGGGTTACCACCCTCAAAACTGCAGCTGGAATCATAAAACGCCCCGTGGTAAAACTGTCACCATTACCATTGGATTCGGAAACCAACATTGAACAGGATGGTGCAAAACAAATTAAAAGTAAACAAGAACGACATAAAACGGGCATCAAATCTATTACTTCGTTATTTCACACGATATTAACTTTGTTTACATTCATAACTGGTACCTACAGTATAAGTTACGCCGCGCCGCCGCCGACGTCTGATGGTCAGATAACACGTTTGGAACGCGAGCGCCCGATATATTATGAGTTATGACACTGTCGGTAAAGTACAAACAATGCATGACGAGTGGATATTGTTGATGTACTACAACCTGACTAATTACTGGGAAGGAACTCACCGACTTAAATTATACATTGAAAATTTAGATAACATCTGCAAACAAACAGAACTAAACCACTGCAAGACAACGATTCAACAGCTTCAGCATGAAATGGATCTTATGGATTATTACAACTTTATGCTGAAAAATCCTCACAAACATCTCAGCAAACGCAGAAAGCGCGGTTTAGTGGATGGAGTTGGATACATAGCCAACAGTCTTTTTGGTATATTAGATCAGCATTTTGCCGAAAAGTATGAAAACGACATACAATCGCTTCAACACAATGAGAACTATTTACTGGATCTCATAAAAAACCAGACTAGTATTCTGAAACTCGAAAACCAAGTTTTGAAACAAACTGAGAACAATATACAGCGACAGTCTGAGTTTATTAACGATTTCGTCAACCAAACAAGCTTAAATATGGCCTCCATGAAATCAGAACTTGAGATAATTTCGGCTACTACATACATTAACTCGGCTTCCTTGACTGCATATTTACTGATCACCAGCCTCCGAACGTTTCAGGAATTGCTGTTTAACACCCTTACCAATGTATACCAAGGGCATGTGGATGTACACTTGATTACTCCTGTGCATTTAACTCAACAACTGAACGAAATCTCGGGCAATCTACCAAAAACAGTGACTTTACCTGTGGAACATTACAAGGAAAACATCAAAGATATCTACAAGTTGATCACAGTTAAAGCACGAGTTACGGAAGGATATTTTCTGTTTGAAGCCCGCATTCCACTTGTAGCTGACGAAGATTATACTGTCTACAAGGCGATACCATTGCCTATTAAAATTGGTCATAATTTCACATATATCCGTGTATCAGCAAAGTACATCGCTGTGAATCTGCAGAAAAACAGATACATTTCGATTACCGAAGACGACCTGCAGCACTGCCTACAACAGAAACCCGGTATATTTATTTGCAAGAAAAATATCCCGACGTACGACCTGCATAGCAACAACGCACCTTGCGAAGCGAAATTGCTGTCTCATCAAAATTCCACGCCTTGTGATATCGAACACGGTACCTGCAAGGAAGTTTGGATGGAACTACACTCGCCAAACAGCTGGCTAACAACATGCTGCGATGTATGCACACTGCGTATCGTATGCAACGATGACGTCACAACCTCTACTATTACAACGTCGAGCATATTGACATTACCTCAAGGTTGCGTCTTACAATCAAAGGATTTGACCATTTACGCTCATCGACAATACAACAGTCGCATGAAAATGGACAACGAATTCAGCGTGCCAGCCTTGGACACATCTATCAACAGTGTGGTCAACTTTACATATCAGTATGCTCAAAACACGCTCCAACCTACAGCGACAGATCTACAAATTATCGAAGATAAACTTGCAAATCAGCAAGAAAATGAATCCCGACATCAAACAACAATCTCGAGCCACGACGTTCATCAATATATCATTAGCTATGTATTGTTGGCGTCAGCAGTTGTAACTCTCGTCGTGGTCGTTGGGAGGAAACGCTGCCGGCCCCGTGTGAACAAGAAGTCTGAAGGTATACCACATGAGGACATAGAACTTCAGGAAATCAATCGGCAACGGACAACGACAACATCATCGCCGAAGCGGGAATACACGCATCACCTGGAAATTGAACCTGAGACGTCCCGCCGTACTCACTTCTCTACAGGAACTAATAATATCGCGTTTAATTTCGATTGAATTTAATATGAATTCCTTGCTTTGTTATGGCTTCTCGACTCTCTACTGTTGTTTTTTCATACAATGTTTCTCTTTTTGGGCTTGCCAAGATGTACAGTCTCGATACACTGTACATTGCATTTTGCTGACGCGCGTCTTTTACTTAGCCGTCGTAAATTATATTTGATTAACACATCCAGTGCGAACTGTACTGTCGCGACGAACGGTCATTAGAGAGTCGAATTGTCACAGCCTAACCTGTATACGTTTACGCGTAATATATAACAATTTAGTGCTACTTGTGATCTTTTTCTTCTCTCCGCACTCACATAACAATAACACACTATCTTCTAATGTACGTAACCGTACACTATGGATATCGTAAGTAAAATTTACGAATCTCTGATCAGTTATGTCCATAACGCACGTAATAATTTCCATCAATACGAAACAGCTGCTAAAGAAAAAAATCCTCATGCTGAATACACATTTTTAATTAGAGTCTTAACAACAGAAACTAATAATAAATAGCAACTTCCAACTTCTAATTTATTTAACTTCTAATTTATTTATTATTATTATTTTAATAGAATCCAATTGTATTATTTAAAAATTCTAAAGCAATTATGAATACGGACATCAATATCTCAATCAATTATTTTAAGTTTTAATTATTTCTAGTTAATAATTTAATTTTTCGGTTATTGTAATGTTTTGAAATTATTGTAATTATTGTAGTGTTTGTTAATTAATGTAATTTTATTACCTTATTCTGTATATGATTTTGATGTAATGATGTGTTTTGTACTTTTACACAATCTTCTTACTTACGATAGATATTGCATTGTTTAATATTCCATATGTATTTGTCACAAAAAAAAAATATATACTATGTCTAACCGTTATTAGTGCATGTGGTGTTAGCCAGTAAATGATTGTTACACCTGTAAATTTGTCATAGCCAAATAATCTGTAATGATCTGTGTAAACAATTGTTGGTTAACCTTATAATAAATAAAAAAAAAACATAATAAATAGAAGATCATAATAAAAGTTGTTGTAATTTTTTATTTTGCTGCTACAAGGGCCCCAAAAGTTTGTGTGCCCAAGGGCCCCAGCACACCTTAAGACGGTCCTGCCAATGAGCTATAAGCGGATCTTTTGTGAGTTTCTTGATATGCAGGGTGCATTCTCCAGTGAGAATGTCTAGTCTACCCATTACTTAAAACATGAAAACGTTCTTCCGTTTCAGTCGTTTTTGGTAGCTACAGGTAAGTAGAGTTGAAGCCAGTGTATTAGGATGAAGTTCAAGTCTCCTTTGGTATTTCGCAGTCATTTGAGATATCTCTTCTTTAACCGTATTCATGTTTAGTTGGTCATGTATTTCCATATTAGTGACATACCATGGGGCATTGGAAATTATGCGCAGTATTATGTTATGCATTCGTTGGAGAATCGAAATATTTGTGTTGCTTGCGCTTGCCCAGATTTGAAAGCCATACAACCATACAGGTTTTAAGATAGCCTTATAAATTAATAGCTTGTTATTTAGAGAGAGCTTACTGTTTCTACCTAGAAGCCACAGGAGGTTACTGTATCTTGTTTTAAGCTCGTCTCTTTTAGTTTTTATGTGTTTATGCCACGTTAAACGTCGGTCGAGGTGTAGCCCAAGATATTTCACTCTTTCTTGGTGGGGCAACGTGCTGTCTTCCAGCTTCACTGGTGGGCAATTGCCTTTCCTCAAAGTGAAGGTGATGTGTACAGATTTAGTAACGCTTGCCCTGATGCGCCACTTGCGGAGCCACTCAGTAACTTGGTCCAATCCTGATTGTAGTGTGTTCGAGGCCTGAACAGGATCTTTGTTGCTGGCCAGAATTGCAGTGTCGTCCGCAAATGTAGCTGTCATAGTGCCTTCTATTTGGGGTAGGTCAGATGTGTACAAAGTGTAAAGTGCCGGCCCCAGTACTGATCCCTGTGGTACTCCAGCTTTCACTTCGAAGAAAGTGGAACTTGCGTCGCTGTCTTTAACTTGAAATAGCCGTTCTGTCAGGTATGACTGTTGCAGTAGGTAGTAGCTGTGTGGTAAACTTCTTTTAATTTTGTAGAGTAAGCCCTTATGCCAGACTCGATCGAAAGCTTGTTGGATATCCAGGAAAGCCGAAGAACAGTATTCCTTCTCTTCCACAATGCCTTTCTTATCTTTTCACTCACTCTGTGGATTTGTTCAATGGTGGAGTGATGTGACCGGAATCCAAACTGATGGTCCGGTATAATATTGCTCTTGTCAAATATGGACAGTATTCTGTGCAGCAGAAGCTTTTCAAATACTTTAGACAGAATTGGCAGAAGACTGATTGGCCTATATGAAGTGACGTCATTCGGTGGTTTTCCTGCTTTATGGATCATTATAATTTGAGACGCTTTCCATAGATCTGGATAATGTTGAACTCTGAGGATGCCATTAAATAGTGTAGTTAGAAATATCAACACCTTTTTAGGTAGTTGTTTTAGTATTTCCTTGGTTATTAAGTCAAAACCAGGGGATTTTTTATCTCTGAGGTTTTTAATAGCTTTTAATAGCTTGCCGTTCGTAACAGATCGGCAAAGTTAAGCAACGCTTGCACAGGTTACCACTTGGATGGGTGACCGTGTGTGGCATTTACATCTGAGCGCTACCGTGCTTCGGAGGGCACGTAAAGCTGTCGGTCCCGGTTCTTGTCCAAGGATAAGGATCGTTAGGCCATGTCGGAGGCCTTAGGGCGGTCTGAAAACTCCGACACCAGAGTTGGCCACACGCTCACACGAAATACAATACAATACAATAGCTTTACACACTTCCCTTTACTTTACTGGAGTAGGAGCTAGAGACATCTGGTGTGGTTGATTAAGGATGGCATCAATTTGGGTTTCAAATTGGTTAATGCTGCTGTGGTTAGGTGAGAAGACATTCGAGAGATGTTCGGCTAATGTATCTGCTTTTTCTTTGGGTGTTCTTGCCCAGTTTAGATGCCCTTTAAGTGGTGGTTTGGCAACCTGAGGTCTATCATATTTTTTTGTGAACTTCCAAAGTGAGTAGTTGGTAGCTTCCGATGCCGTTAGTGATTCCAGCTGGGATTGGAAGGTTTCGTCGCGCCAGGTCTGTAACAGTTCTTTTAGTTGTTTACATGCTTTGTTTTTTGCCTTATCTTCTTTGAATCTACCTTGGTGCCAAATTCTCCGTAATCGCCTTTTATGCAAGATCAATTCATTTATTTCTTTAGGGTAATTTACGAAGGGTTTACGGTGAGCAGATTCAGGAGTGCTAACCCAACAAGCTTTCTGTATCAAAGAAGTTATGTATTTCGTGGCATTTTCAACATCCTCCGGTGATTTGAGTGCCAATTTCAGTTGTACATGTTCCTCAAGGTAGTCTTTGAAAGATACCCAATCTGTGCACTTGTTGTACAATGTTTCTGGCTTTGATACCTCTATCACCATTGAGCTGACGGTCAGTAGGACTGGTGTATGGTCTGATGAACTATCGTAACATGATTCTGCTTTATGATAATTTTTCCGTATTCCCTTACTGACAAAGAAGTCTATCAAGTCCGGTGTTTTTCTCGGGTACTTGGCCAGTATGTTGGCTCAGCTGTTGTGATGGCGCTCATATTGTTGCTATCCATACATAATTTGAGCTGTCGTCCTCGAGTGGTTGTTAGTCTGGACCCCCAGCACGTATGTTTGGCGTTCCAATCTCCGCCAGCTACAAATCGGTTACCAAGGGTGCCAAAGAATTGCGAGAACATTGTTTCGCTTATTTTATGTTTAGGTGGACAATATACTGCAGATACGATAAGGTAACCGGTTGTATCTTCAACTGCTATTGTGGTTGCTTGTAGATGATCCCGATTGTACCCTGGTAGTTCGTTATGTTTCAAGGCCTTTCTAACTATCAACGCTGTTCCTGCATGACTAGTTCTATCAGGGTGTGGTGTTTGGTAGCAGTAATAATTCGAGAATTGTAGGCGGGTCATAGAAGTGCAGTGCGATTCAGAAATCAGCAGAACGTCGAGCTTATGTTGTGTCATTAGAATCTCCACCTCATTTTTGTTAGGAGCTAACCCATTTATGTTACAGGTTGCTAAATTGAGTGTTGGGGTCATTTTGTCAGCTTATCAACAAGGGAGGCTATGAGACTCATCAAAGTGCTCATTTGTTGAAGGATTATGTCAAACTTTTCACTTTGTTATAATAGTATATGTTCTAGGGAAGGCGTTATAGTTGTAGCTTGTGAGCAGTGCATACTACTATTATTAGTGTTTGTTGACTGGAGAGCTTCGGCATAAGTTTTTACACCGGGAAGATTTTCTTCTTTAGTTTCTTTAGTACTTTGCATATCTACGGCAGCTACATTTGTTCTCTGTCTAGATTTTGTCATAGGGACACTATTTCGACTACGTCTGGCAAGAATTTCCTTATAAACCTCGCATCCCTTGTAATTTGCTGGATGTGGACCGTTGCAAAGGGCGTATTGTGCTGAGGTGTTGCAGTCACGTTTTGAGCACTCTGAAGTTTTGTGTGACTGTCAACATTTTACACACCGATATAGGCGCAAACAATATTTTTTTGTGTGCCCATACTGCTGGCACCGCTGACACTGTACAAGAGACTTTTTCTTCTTTGGATCTTCTATTATTACAGACTGGTGGTAAATATATTTAAGGTTCTTTGCGGCTATGTTATTGGGGCCAGAGACGAGATTTACAAAGAAGGATGATGTTGGTGTTTTATCCGGTCCATATCTTGCATTAATTATCTCTCCTGCAATCTCATTGCCTGTTGCTTCTATCTCTTACCACTTATGATGGCAGATGTGATATCCTAAAGGTAACCTTGATCAGAACTGAGGTCTTTTACATTTGAAATGTTTGGTAACATACCTTCTATTTCTATCTTTTCAAACACGACAACAGAGCGCTGTTACTCTGGGAACATTAAATTTACCTGCGGTCATCAGACGTGTGTTATGCATATTGGTAACCAGTGATAGGTTATGCTCGTTTTTACCATGTTGATTTAATAACAGAAGATATTTATGTTTCATACTTACTGGTAGGATGTTACATATTTTGAATAATTTACGGTAGTCGCGGGGTCCTGTTGTGGTGCCATCAAGTTTTGCAAATAAATGTCTTAAGGGCAGTTCATTTAAGTGTTTACACCGACCACTTCAATGGATCCTTGATGATGCCTTTTAAGGCATATGATCCATTGAAGTGGTCGGTGTAAACGCTTTTCTAAGAGCCGTATGACTCGGCCGTATTTGCCCGTATTGGTTACCGTCCCATCACAACTTATGGCAAGAGTATCCGCTAGAGACATATTCAGTTGACCTGTTACTGTTTGAAAGATAGCAGACCCCAACCCTTTTGCAGTTCCATGGCTTGGAACGGCATATCCGACATAAACTAATCCTGGTTCTTTAATTATTGAAATATGTTCTTCCACAGATGTTGAGCGGTATTTTTCCCCCTTTCATAACAATTTTCAGGGTCTTATATTTTCGTCCATCAAAAATAAGACAGGAATAGTCCTTGAGATAAGGTTTCTTTTCGTAATTTTTGTCTCGTTGTTCGTCGCAATTTCGACTTATCGATTACTTCGTTGTTGATTTGCACATCTTGCAAAACAGCAGAAGCGACAGCAGCAGCTGCTCTGTCAGATATCCCGTCTTGACCATCATAACTTGCTATCAACTCAATAGTTTGGTTTCCGTAAAATGAAATCAACCTGTGATGCAATTCATGCCTTGACCAACTTTATCGTACAAAATCTTAACGAACATAAAAAGGTCTTAACGTTATTCTTAAACATGGCGAAAACCTTCGACACGGTTCCCGTCGCCATTCTCTTACTCAAACCTGAACAGATTGGTGTCAGAGGGTTGCAGCTGGAGCTATTTCGTGTCGTGATTATCTCACTAATCGTACACAAATCCGCTCCGAACAGCTCTTTCAACTAATCCCACCCTCTCCTTTCCTATCCCGAACGACACGTGCTGGGTTAAGGTGCCACTCTTACACGGTAGAACAGATACCGTCACGCACCAAACGGTTCGGCGCCTCTTATCTCTGCCGTACTATTAAGTCTCTTTACCAGCCCACGTGTTTCCCTCCACTTATGATCCTGGGTCCTTTAAGCGGGGCGTGAAAAAGCTTTTCTCAAGGCCGTCAAGGTGAGGGCCATCATGCCATAATTCCATGCTGGCTGCTGGGATGATGGCCATCACTATGGGACTTCACTGACTGCTTAACATCAGGCAGCATGGAGTCAATTTGTTCGGCAGAAAAATAAAAGAAAAGTAAAAATTGATGGCCACTAAAGTAACGAGCAGCCGATCCACTATGGAGTGCTGCAAGGCAGCATATTAGGCCCTACGCTATTTTTAATATTTATCAACGACCTCTGTGAACAGAAAATTCCTATGCCAAAACAAATTTGTTATGCGGATGACACAGCAATAACATTTGTTGCTGACTCTTGGGCTGATTTAACTTGGCTACATTCACACGTTTTGACCCTCAATACAACAAAATCCAAATATATCACGTACTCAATTAGCTCGAAATCGCAACCAATTGATCCAATCAACATAATATCGGTTTATTCCCATCTTCCCCCGCATGTCTCCCCCCGAAAATTATTAAAATTAGTAAAATTATTTCGTTAATATTAACGAAATCATGGACCGAGAAATAGTACTTTTTACAATTAGCCACTTTCTGGAAGAGATGAAGTAATTGTTAATAATATTATTATCAATTACCTCATCTTTTCAAGAAAGTGGCCAGTTGTTATTGTAGTAGGTATGAGGAATTGTTATAGTAGTAGGTATGACTGATTTTCAAACGGAAAATGCTGTACTATTTCCTTTTTATAAAAATTTTGGTAATCAAACGTTGTTTTATTAACTCCTGTAAAAAAATAACAGTGGGGTGAAATAACAAAAATAATTATTAAAAATATTTCGAGAACAAATAAAAATTATTTTCGTCCCTCGATTGACGATCAAAAAACAGTACTTTCATATTTACTCATAAATATGACTGTATAGTACCAATGAAGCTTTGTTTTATTAGTTCCTGTAAAAACCATGTTTATTTTATTCGAGCCATACGTTGGTGAACAAAATTAATTATTAAACGTATTTCGGGGACAAATGAAATTACAAGTTCGGGAGAAGATGACACAAACATTTCCATTTTCCTTATTTCGGGAGCAGACATGCGGGGGAAGTTGGGAATAGAACTTCCCATCTTCCCCCGATCTTGTCATCGGGGGAAGATGAAACACGCATTCCCATTTTCCCTCGTTCGGTGTCAGGCATGCGGGGGAAGATGGGAATGCAACTTCCCATCTTCCCCCGATTACAAATTCGGGGGAAGATGACACAAAAATTCCCATTGTCCCCCGTTCGGGGGGAGACATGCGGGGGAAGATGGGAATAAACCATAATAATCGCACTCCTGCAATGGTCCCCAAACCAATCTTGTAACTGTCCACGGCTAAGACCAGTTGATCATATAAAATATCTGGGTGTGGTCTTAGACAAGCACTTAAACTATAGGCTTCATATAAATGCACTGGCGGGTCGGGTTCGAAACCTCATGTATATATTTAAAACATTACGAAGCGTCGCAAACCAAATTATCATTAGAAAAGTTTATTTCGCCATGTGTTTATCTCTAGTGTCATAATATTGCATTTCGTGTTGGGGCGGTGCAGCAAAAACCTTGCTGAAGCCACTAGAAATAGCACATAGAGGTGTGAGGTGTCCTCAAAGTGGCGACGTTTCGGCCTATTATGTTTCCAACAACACTAGTGTACAAAGAATGTGATTTTCTCAATGTCCGCCAACTATATTTTATACACCACATAATACTTTTACAACACAAAATATGTGTCGTGCCCAGTGACAATACTAATCATTATTGTCACTGGTCGTGCCTTAACCGAGAACATCTTTCACAAAGAGATTCTTCTTCTACCTAGGTCGTTATCTCTACAATAAAATAAGCCTAGAGTGTGCAATAAACGGATAATCACAATATACTTGTAAAAACTTAGTCCGATCTTACCTACAAAATAAGACCTATGATGAAACCGAAGCATTTATGTCATAACATTTGTCACACATACAAACCCACCACAACGCGCGCATTAGTGATGGATATATTAGCAATCACATTAATTTTCGCATGCGAATTTTCATTTAGCATTTAGCATATGAAATATTGTTGCGAAATTTCGTGAATTGTGAATTCATCGTTTCGTGCGCGCTTCGGTTCGTTTATATTTTTTTGCTAACGCGGGAAACGCGTTCTCTGTCTCGTCCACGGGAATGCTCAATATATCCGTTTCACCTGACACGACAAGTGAAATTATTAGCAAATGGTGCGAATGCGAAGGGTGATGTTAAGCTATTATTATATTCTTCTTAATAATAATCTGTGTAACACGCGTTTGGCGCGCTTCGTGTTAATATTATGTCAAAGTTTAGTACGAATTGGCACATAATAATGAGTTTTGTTTACGTATTTGATAAACTTTCTTTCGTCTAGTATATATTGTTGTACTTATAATTAATAATAATATGAACTAATTATATAAGTACCTGTAAATAATATAGGTACCTACCTACTAAATAATACACCAGTTTCTATATTTTACTGTCAGACTCAAATCTACATAAAGTAGTTAATTAGTAAGTATGACAGAAGGTCCTTCAAGTTGTTAATGTTATTATGTTTAAGTATATTATTCTTTAATTTTAATTGCGATCATTATCTTACTTAGGTACATAAAATACATACCTGTGCAAAGAGTCTTTCTTAAGCGAACGCGCTTTTTAATTCGCGTATTAATAAATTTCACACTTCACATGCAACATTATTATTAATCATCGTTATAATTAGCAAATAGCATAGCAATAGCATTTAGCATGTTAAGAGTCACGAATTCGCATGCTAATGAAATTAATGCGAAATCGCATTAATTGCCATCACTAGCGCGCATACACACACACACACACTGACGCACACACACACACTCACGCACACAGACACTTAACTTGTTTCTAGATTTATTGTAGATAACTGATATGTGTAATGCAGGCAGAACTCTAGAACTTTTGTATTATGTTCTCTAAATTGGGAAGGGGACTGATACTCCTTACTACAGGTTAGTACATACCTAACCTATTTCGGATAACAGAACTTCACCCACTTATATTGCAATAGGTACTTAGTCTACATGTTTGACTTAAATTCTGTCTTTAAACTACTGCAAATAATGTTCACCTTATACCTTTGTACTACAATATCCTTTTTTATAAATAAATCATTATCATACCCCATTGCGGAATAGGTACCGCAGACAATGGATATCCCCGAAGGTAGGTATACCTATATTGACACTCCATGTAGCCGAAAAGCGTCTTACGCTACGTTGCCAAGACGCAGTCTCCTTTCCAAAACACCAGACCAGCCCACTGCCACTTCAGCTTGGGAATTGTTTGGACTTGAGGAAGGCTATAGGCTACTAACATCACGCTATGAGCGACGGGTACTGAGTAGTAGCCCAAAGTAAAGCGGGTGTAACCGCGGGCTCAGCTAGTTTCAAATACGATCCTTCAGAGGAATGCCGAGCATAGGCCTCTCCATTTCTCGCTGAGCGACCTAAATTGGTGGATAAATCGCACCGTTAGTCCACGTCTCGACTTCGTAAGTCATTACGGGTAGAATGCAGACGATGAAAGCAATTGTCTTTATGTTGTAGCGGCGCGCGCCCGCGCCCGGCTCATAACAACAACACGTGAACACGGTCTGCGTTGCGAAGGCATGAGTCACATATAAGTAGTACCTAGTACAATATGGCGGCGGCGACCGGCGACAGAGCTAGCAGTCATCTGGCAGTCATGCATGCCTCTCGCATTTTCGTCGTATGATTTTTACTTCTGAAGCTGGCCATACACGATCCTTTCAATCGTCCAATCGGCATGACACTGCAGGCGGGACCCAATCTGCAGTTCGTTCACATACACCACACAATCAGTTTAATCTGTGCAATCGGCAGCGACGTTCAATTGAAGCCATATGGCGTCACCGGTGACAGACACAGAGTACATTGGTATATACGGGAAGTGACAGACGACGATGTTATAGCCGTTTTGGGCATTTTACTCGTGAAAATTAAGCAAAAGAAAAGAAAAGATCGAGCAATTAATTTCAAGTAGCACTGCGCGGTACCGGGCTGTATTTTGCGTTATTGTGAGAGCGCGCGCACTACAGTACAGACATCTATCACCGAAAAAATTATTGACTTAACTGAACTGACGATCGCCGACGGCCATACACGGTCCAATCGGCATGATCCAATCGATATGATCAAGCCAAAAGAATCGAAATTCGATTGTGCCATCAATTATAACTGTCATGCCAATCCACTTGCACACACAGTCAATTCTAACTGATCCAATCGGTAGCGTCATTCCGATTGGACGATAGGAAGAATCGTGTATGGCCAGCATGACATAGGTACCCTATATTTTACATTGTTTTTGTGATTGTATAAAAACTGAATATTTTCAATAAACGTAACCAGACTATTATCGATTTTTCATTAAGAAGCATCTCAACCTGACACTGACCGAATCCTCAACAATGATTTGCGGTACCTATGAGTGACGAGAAGACTTGACGGAGTTGACTATACGCTGCCCACCCAAGCTGTACCTATTCTTTTGCAAGCCTCCTCCTCGAAGGACTCGAGTTGCTTTCTACCCAACTGCAAGTTGTGCTTTCTCTACCCACCTGCAAGTTGTGCCCTAGGTAGACACACTCCTGGAACAGATCTGCGCTTCCTTCTGCCCGCTTTTAGCAGCTCGGTCGTAATTTCGTCTTTCCTGAGAGAACATTTTATACGCTGTCTCAGGGACAGCATGATTTCGTCTTGCCTAACATCTGACAACCCTGCGAAGAACTGGTGAGTTAAAGTGGCCCTGGGATCCACGGAGTCGGATTGGCGACGAGGCGCTGCCGTAGTGTAGAAATTACGGTACGGTAGGCCGTAGAAGCTCTGAAGTTCGATCCTATTTGTATTCTATCGTGGCAGAAGGAGAAATAGGTAAAACGAGAGTTTGGGTTTTAGACGGCAGGACGGAGGTTTCGCAACTAAAACTAGATGTTAATCTAACGCTATGTAGGTTCCTAATATTAATAGAGATTTATAGTAAGTAGTAGTCTTCCTTTACCTATAGTTTGCTGTGAGAATGAAAGGAAAAATGGTAACGAGTGAGTGAGATCATCTGACATCTGTACCTATTCTTACCAAATTCAACAATAGATATGAACCACGAACATCATTTACACAACTCCCTGGCACAAACTTTCTTGTTGTCATTGACACTGTGACCACAAACAAACCACAGTGAAAAAAAATATATGGAGAACAATCAATAACCTTGCTACCATTCGTCAAACAATTGCTACCCTCGAGATTTCTAAAATAAACAACTTTTTAAAGGCCCCAGTACACAATGGCCCATGATGGGCCATGCTTTGCAATGCACCACTGTAGGCCACGATCACTTGGTGTTCACACAATGGCGCATGGCATGGCTCATTGCTGCCTGGCGAATCACTTGCAATGGACGTGGAAGTAATTACGGCCGCGGCTATCTAATACTAATATAAGGAACTAATCTCAAGAACTACTCCGTCCGATTTGAAAAATTCTTTCACTTTTAGATAGCCCATTTATCGAGGAAGGCTATAGACTCATAACATCACGCTATGAGCCACAGGAGCGGAAAAATCCTTAAATAACGCGGGTGTAACCGCCGGCTCATCTAATTTTTTTATATACTGCATACAAGTATTATACATTACCTACATAATATAATATTACTTATGACATAAAACAAAAAGTGCACTATCGCGGTCTGCGGTCGGTGACTTACTAAACCATGGGCGATTGTGTGAACAGCAAAGGCCACGCTACGCCACGATTCCTTTGAAGTGTGCCCAAAAAACCGATAACATCCCGATTGCGCGCCACGATTGACAATTGCCCGCCACTATATACAATTTACCACACTGTATACAATGGCGATGACCTGAAGTGACCCATCATGTGCCATTGTGTACTGGGGCCTTAAGATGACCGGCAATTCTGATGTCAGGATGACGCCTTCGATATCCAGTGAGAACAAACTTATCAATATTTTTTTTCCTGGTCATAGGGATGTCGTGCCCCTTAAGCCGTTTTGGATACGCCTGAGTTAGCGGTATGTGTCAGTTCATTTGGATGTTCACCAATGCTAGCTTTGCGGCTATGCTACTGCGGCCATGACTTTATAATATAATTCGCATTTATGTGCCCCAACAGAGATGCAGTGCCGCTAGCGTCGCATTGTCGCGGCGTACTATTAAGTATGAATAAGTGAAAGCTTGTTTAGGTAGTTATTAAAAGAATCTAATATGGTCTGCTTATACTTTATTGAGGATCTTTTACATCAGTAAACACAGTACTCTAATGAAACCCAATCTTAAACTTAAATTGTCTATTGTTTCTCTTCATCCTTTTCCTTGTCTTTCTTGGGTTTGACGCTGCGTTCGCGGTCGCGGGACCGTTCCCTCTCTCGGGATCGATCACGTTCTCGCTCACGGGATCGCTCCCGTTGACGCGGCGAGCGCGACCGCGACTTGTGGCGACGAGATCTCGAGCGAGACCGTTCTCGTCTGTACGACCTGTTAGTAAACATAGGTGGTTAGTTATTATATACACCTTTTCTCCACAGTAATGTGAGCACAGTAGGGCACTTACTTTTCTTTAACGCGTTCTGGTTTCATAGAGCGTGATCGATCTCGTTCCCTTTCCCGTTCTCTATCTCGCTCCTCCTGCAAATAGTTTTACAGGGTTATTTGTAAAACACCGTTAACCATACAAACAAATTAACACCTTTCGTTCTATGACTTTTAAAAATTCATCATATTTTAGTTCATCAGATTTTCATACAAAAATAAAAATATTTAAATTGAACGCTCTAAATGTTGCGAAGTCTATGCGATGGAACAATAGCGAGGGGTGCGGGCGGCGGGCGGCGGCGGGGGCGCACAGGCGTAGGTAGCATAGTAAAAACAGAATAGTAGGTTAGCTAAGGCCGCTCGGCGAGTTTATTGCCTACTCTTGCGTTGACGCACGGGTTGTCACTTCTTTACACCGCGGCGCCGGCTTTGTCGGCGCTCGCGCTTTTTCGCCGCTTTTTTAAGTGATCGAGCTGAATACTTCACAATTTAAGCTTGAATTTATTTTTTCTCAAATACCTACTGACTACCTAAGCGTTATATAACTATCTAAATGCCTTTTTTAATGAGAAAAAGTAACAAGTTAAATTTACTGTCGTTTAACACATTGTATATTATTAATAACGTTTATTACAAAACTGAATGTATATAAACAATTCAAGCGGGCGAGCAGTGAAGTACCTACATGAATGCGCTCGATCAGACGCGCGGCGCATCCCGTACTGAATCCGCGCCGAGCTTGCCGCGCTCGTGAGATTGTGTGCGTGAAAAGTGCGTGCGTACACGGCACCGGCGACTCACGCGTACATTCAAACCAGCGCGGCAGCGCGGCGGCCGATTTGTATGAAGCTATCTTACTATTCTGTTTTTACTATGTCGGTAGGTACAACAAAATACACGAGTTGAAATGTGTTAGATAGGACAACGAAATTTTGAAGGTTTGTTTTTGGTAAATGTATTGTTTTGTAAAAAGTCATAGAATAAAAGTTGTTGATTATGATGTTAGTAACGTGGTCCTGAGAGGTAAACGGTGTTTTACAAATAACCCTGTATAATAATTCAGCTATGGCCCTCTGAATGATGACTTTCTATGGAAGGTGTCGAAGTATATTGAATATTGTTGTCACAACAAGTATTATTGGTAGTGCCAATTATATCTGTCGTGACAACAATATCTTCAACAATTGTGGCACTGGCAGGAGCAAGTTGTTACTTACACCTACTGTAACATCCGAGCAGTCAAATTAAGTAATTATGTCACAATAATATCGATAACTTCTATTTTTGGGTGCGATACGTGAAACCGAAAATGTAACTCCGTATACCACGTCGCCGTAATCTCACTACCACGAAGTACTTGACAACAAATGCACGTTACATCGAATTACGTAGCAACGAATGCACGTTACTTCGAATTAGGTAGCAACGAATGCATGTTACAGTGAATATCGTGATGCCGTAGACATGCCATCTCGAATAACCAAAACTCGAATTCACCAATTCGAATTACTTAACAACGAATGCTCGTTACCAAGAAACACTTATGACCGAAGCCACGCGACCACGAATAACCAAATCTCTAAAGAAACACAGATCAATCAATAATTTTAGAGACCGCTTAATAGTAAAACTCCATTTTTCAACAAAAAGTCTTTATTCATTTTATTAATTATAAAATGAGTAAAAACTTTTTGTTGAAAATTGCGTTTAAAAAAAAGAAAAAATAAAACAAGTGAATATGAAAACGTGAATTCCATTAATTATTTTCCAAAGAGAAATCGCTGAGATTTATAACAAAAATTTAAATATTTTGTTTGGAGGATACTTAAAAAATATGCAACTTATATACAAGTGCAATTTTGCACTACAACACGCGTCCTTATATTAATTGCTGCGAGTGCTTATTTGTGATTGGTGAAGATTGCGCAATTACAATTTCTGTTATCTAAGAAAAATAAGAGACAATTACTTCATAATGGATATTTGTTTAGTTTAGACAGACGTATAGATACAAAATATTATTGGCATTGCGTAAAAAAGAGCACTTACAGTTGCGGATCGCGAATAATAACTCAGGTAAGGAGTTTATTTAATATTGTTTTACACAAGTTGCATTTAGAACTTTCCTTCTTTTTCATTTAAAAAAAAGACAACTCCCACACTAGGATTAAATCCTGTGTCGCGGGGACCTTTACAAACATACAACCAACGGACACAATAAACACCCAGACTCGAAACACGTAATAGGGGGCGAGCCTATTGCCGGAGTCTGGTAATGTGCCCGACATTACCAGACTCCGAGCTGCTACTGAGAATTTCCTAACAGAAAAACCCAATAACATTTTGCCCGACCAGAGGATCGAACTCGAGATCTCCCAATCGCACGCGCACATTTATGCCGCGAGACCAACGAGGCAGTCTAATCCATTATGATATTTTTAAATTATGTCATTTATTGCAGGACAACAACAACGGTTTTGAGGAAATAATAATGAACATTGTTACAGCCCTGAACCTGAAGTAAGAGATGATTTAGAATGAGAGCTAGGTTAAAAAGACGAGCTGAACACAGTATGGATGGACCGGCTCAGGTAATACAGGCGGCGATTCAAGATATTCCTAATGGAAGTACACATGCTATGAGGATGGTGGTATATAGAGCTAGGAACAAAAGGGGTCCAACATCTCCGAATAACCTCGTTAACTAAATAATTCCAGAAAAATACTGTCATTTTTTGCTGGCACACCACACTATCTAGGACGATTGTATTTTATTGTTTATTACACTTGAAAACATAAAACTTCTCCAGCTTTCACCATTTCGGATCCTAGATGGTACATTTCGTACAACTGTATTTTATCAGATTTATACAGTGCACGGGTTAATTGGAGCGCCTAACAACATGCAAAAAGTGGTTCCTTTGGTGTTTGGGCTTCTATCCAACAAAGATGTGAAAACTTATGGTTTGTTTTTTGAGCTTCTCAAGTCACGTGCATCTCAGTTTGGAACCCCTTTACAACCTAATATAATCAATAATCATTACTGACTTCTAGAAAGCGTCCATAAATGCGGTAAAACAAGTGTTCCCTGAAACTAAGCACAAATGTTGCTATTTTCATCTAACTCAAAGCATTTGGAAACATATACAATCTGCTGGTCTAACGAAACAGTATTCGGAATCAACATCTTTTGCACATAAAATGCGTCACTAGGCGACATTAGCCTTTTTGAAACCAGATGACATACCTGAGGCTTTTGAAAAACTGAAAGAAAATGTGTTACCCAAGGTAGTAGAGAAAGTAACTGATTGGTTTTCAAAGTATTATGTAAATGGTAGTTTTAAAACTGATTTGCAAAAGGTGCCTCCATTGTTTCCGCCTGCCTGACATCTGGTCCGTTAATAGTTCAATAGGACCACTGTTCCATTTATCCAAAATGAAGTTGAATCATGGCACCATCGCTGGAACAGTCTACTGAGTAGAATAAAATGGAATCTGTTTAAAACCATTGAAGAATTTCACAAGGAACAAAAACATACTTACAGAATTGTTTTTAGAAAAATTAAATTCACAGTCCCAAGAGAACAAAAGGGCTAAGAAAGAAGAAAACAGAGAATATAGAATCAAAAAACATTTTGATAAAAAGGAAACAATGGACATAATCACGTTTTTAGATGGACTTGCATACCTGTGCTATTTCAAACGATAATTGAGCTGATATTATTTCTTTTTTTCGTAAATGTTTTATATTTCTCCGTGTGGTTAAACCCCATAAGCCCGTGGGACTCATGACTCGGCGTCTTGCTATTGATGTCATTACTAAAAAATAACAAAGACTGCGCTTACCCTTTCTGTTGATGTATGAAACGACTATGTTTATTATTTTTAATATCGCTAAAATAAGATTTGCCGACGCGCCTATATATAGTTATTGCTTAGAGAACCCATACAGATTTATTTTGCAAATGGAAGCCTACATTTTGTTTTTTTGTTTAGATTAATGTATATAAGACATTTAAATTTTAAAAAAGCATAGTTGCAGCTCTGTTACAATTATTTTACAGATACTTAGTTTTGTACCAAAAGCATAAAGGTTTCTAAATTTATTAATTTATATTATTGCGAAATAAATAAATAAAATACTATTGTGATAAAATTTGCTTAATTGGATAAAAATAATAAAATATGTGAGTCCCTAGGACTCATAGAATAAGTAAGGTAATTATTTAAATTTTCACCTAGTTAATTAAGGGTTAAGGATACAAAGTGTCCGTTACCCTGGGTCCCATACGAACTAGGAAAATACACGAAGCAAATGGTATTCCTGGGACGAGACGAATTTTTTTACATTCAACCCTTACCTACCCGACTGGCCAGAGTGGTATAGTACCTGGCTTAAATCCTCCTATTGACTCACAAATCACAATGTTATTATGATGTACATTGGAACATGTCCAGCTGTAGACTGCGAAGGGCTGAACAATGATGATAAATGTTAAGTTTGTTTTTTGCTTTTTCGTAAACGCCTGATTATAAAATGAATAAAGACTTTTTGTTGAAAAACGGAGTTTCACTATTAAGCAGCCTCTAAAATTATTGATTGATCTGTGTTTCTTTAGAGATTTGGTTATTCGTGGTCGCGTGGCTTCGGTCATAAGTGTTTCTTGGTAACGAGCATTCGTTGTTAAGTAATTCGAATTGGTGAATTCAAGTTTTGGTTATTCGAGATGGCATGTCTACAGCATCACGATATTCACTGTAACATGCATTCGTTGCTAACTAATTCGAAGTAACGTGCATTCGTAGCTACGTAATTCGAAGTAACGTGCATTCGTTGTCAAGTACTTCGTGGTAGTGAGATTACGGCGACGTGGTATACGGAGTTACATTTTCGGTTTCACGTATCGCACCCCTATTTTTTATACAATTCCGCATTAGGTATAACATGCTGTGTCACGGAGAAATTCAGAAACATTCAATCTACGGACACAAAAAATATGCAGACTCGAAACAACGATAAGTGGATCACCCAAGTATTGTCTCGTGTGTGTGTCGAACCCTGGCGCAATTTTTAACGGCTAGAAGACCGCCTGAACCACCGCGCCATAAGCGCAGTCAGTCAATCTATGTATGTATACTAGGGCGAGTATCTCCAAAGTATTAGATGGAGGTGTAATATTACAAATTCCCGTAATAGATGGCGTGACGTACCTCCTCCCTTCGTTCCCGATGGCTCCTCTCTCTTTCCTCTCGCTCCCTCATCCTGTCCCTGTCCCTGTCGCGCTCGCGGTCGCGGTCCCGGTCGCGCTCGCGGTCGCGGTCGCGGTCGTGCATGTGCGGCGGCGGGTGGTGGCGGAAGGGCGGCACGTAGGGCGGCGCGGCCAGCATGTGCGGCGGCGCCAGGTGCGGCGGGCCCAGCGGGCCCCCCATCATCGGCGGGCCCATGTTCGGCGGGCCCATCGGACCCGGCGTCAGCTCCTTGATCTCGCTGGGCGCCCAGCCGCCCTGCTCCGGGTGACCTAAGTGAGAAAAAAACAAATTGTAAAACCCATTTTTAGGCTACTACTCCTAGTACTCCTGTTCTCGTATTCAAGCTTCATTTACACTACTTTTTTAAATGATCAGTCGCTGTATACGGTCGCGAAACGTGTCGCGTGATATGTCACTTCTTTGGAAAAGTACATTGAATGCGTCTCTACTGAGATAGAAGCTAGCCTAACGCGACATAATTGCTGATAGGTATATCATACCTTTGGAAAACATTACGAGAATATGGCCACAAATGTATCGCGACAATTAACTCCTTTCCAAATGTGGAAAACGGCACATTCATAGACTGGGTCTACTTAATATTCATTTCGTCATCATCACATTGTATATCACCAGCGTTGTATTGTCGACACTACCACAATGCAACAATAGCTGAGTGTGTACCTTTCTGTCACAGACTAATGTTAAGTATGCTTTGCGATTTGTTATTTATGTTGTAGGTACTTGTTATGTCTGTGACAAATAAATAATTTTTCTTCTTTCTCTTCTTCTATTTCTGTAGTCCACTACTGGCCATAGATCTCTCCTCTGGATTTGGCTTACTATAATCACACGGTCCAGATGGGTTAGCATAGGATTTCATATCGAATTTGCCGTCGTGACGGAATGAAATAAGGCTATAAAAATTTGTATTCTTAATCCGTCACTACAGGTAATGGCAATTAAATTTATGTAAGGCATGCTGTTATTATTAATTTTTAAGTGAATATTTTGGTTTTTCCTTTTATTATTATTATATTTAATCAGGCAGGCAGTTGTGACACCTGATGATGTCTGTATCTCGCTTTTTTACTGGTTTTCATTTGCAGCTAAGTATTTGTCCTGTCAGTCGGTTCTTCAATTGGTTTATGTTGTCAGCTGTGATCACATGTTCTGGAAGTGAGTGAAGTTCCTTTTCATGTGAGTGTGGGGCCAACTTCGCTACCAGAGTTTTCAGATGACCCGAATGTCTGCGACATGGCCTAATGATTGTTGTCCTTAGATAAGAACCGGAACCGACGGGTTTACTCGCTCAGATGTAAATGCCACACGCGGTAACCCATCTAAGTGGCGACCTTCGCTAGCGTTACTTAAGTCACGCTATGATAGCTACAACAATAGTTTAATGCCGCGTTTCCACGCTTGCCAAGCCTCGACAAGCATTCACAAGCACAAGCGTGTAAAGAGGGCGTTTGGCTTGGCTTGCGTGAGCTTGTGGACGCTTGTACAGGATCCGGCCTAGGGTCGGTTTTTGGACACAGATCAAAGGGCGCTTGCGGCAAGCGCTTGCGACGCGTTCACACGTTGGCGCGTGCTTAGTAGTCGCTGTGATCTCGAAACGAACGCACGTCTAGTTCTGTCTCAAAATGAGTCCTGTCCAAGCGTCCACAAGCTCACGCAAGCCAAGCCAAACGCCCTCTTTACACGCTTGTGCTTGTGGATGCTTGTCGAGGCTTGTCAAGCGTGGAAACGCAGCAATAAAATACAATTCGTACATTTTGTGTAGGCTGGGCTGACATTAGTCACTCGCGACTGCGCAATGCACGTTTTGAGCACTTTTTGGTAACGGTAGGATCGGGTGGCGGAGAGTACTACGCACGAGTACAGTTTACAAGTGAGAACTTATCATAGTGGCTAACTTCAGGCCAGCCAACATAGAATGCAAGAGATATAATAGTATGTCAGGCACCGATAGCCTAGTCGAGATACCAACGGACTGCCATGCAGAGTGTATCGGGTTTGAATGCACGCCGCGCTCTACTGACTTTTCGAACTCATGTGCGTATGCTGGCCCAGCAATATTTATTTATTTATTTAATTCTTTATTGTACACCAGTAATTACAGAACAAGTACAGTTAATTACTTATATACTAATGGTAGTACAAGGGCGGTCTTATCGCATAATGCGATTTTTGCCAGACAACCATGGACGGACAGTATCGTCTAAATGGACAGGTCAAAGAAATATAACCTAAGGCATAGAAGTAACACTAATTAACAACAGCGGTTGCTATGATTGATATCTTCTTTTTAATGGCACATGCAGTATGATAGAAAGAGCTGTCGATAGGTTTAGCAGCACGCTTTTATAGCAGACGCGTGGTAGGCAAACAGTAGACAAAACATAGAGTGAGGAAACCGAGTGTTGTTCGTAACAGTGATGATTTATCGATAAATATTTTTGGTCAAATGTCTAACTTTAGTATGTGTCGATATATTTAAGCCGTAGAAGTAAACAACTAAAATATTGAAATTGTAGTTTTTGCTGTCGACGCAGGACAGTGCTTTGCAAAGACTTGCCAGACAGACAGTACTAAAATAATTCACATGTTTAATTGTTCGTTTTAGCCATAAAATCTATTGACAAAAAAGTATTCATAAACTAATGAGCGATGCGTTGCGATGAGATGCTAAGAAACTGTCACTTAGATTATGTATTGTACGAATTATACCAGATTGGCTAATACGGCACGGCAGGCTTTGGCAATTTGTTTGCGTCGCATCATATCACGTTGCTTGCTATCGCTAACGTTGGACACTGCTCGATTTTTTTAGAGTTGTAGGTAATCCGACTGCCACGCCGAAGCTTGCGGGTTTGATTCCCGCTCAAGTCAAACATTTGTGTGCATGAATATGGATGTTTGTCTTGGTCTGGATGGTACTGTGTATAATATGTAATATATTTACAGAAAAGTATATATGCATGTTTATCGATTGTCTAATACTGGCAGTACAAGATATGCTTAGTTTGGGACCAGATAATGTTGTGTGAATGTGAAAGAATATTATATTTTATGGTAGAGTATTATGCAGCGGACTACAAGGCAAGACGTCTTTGATCAGTCAGGATAGCACTAATATGATAAATAATATAGAAGTAGGTAGATTAATTAAAATCGTTGTAATTATTATATTTTATTAATATGTTCAAACTAAAATTACACACTTTTTGTTTAGCTTTGGATAAATAATTCTACCGGGTGTGCAATGTCCGGGCATAAATGTAATGTAGGCAGAGCTTTCGGTTTTAAACGACGCGACGCCAGGTGCTTTCTGTCTTTAAAAACAGTCTTTCTCAAAATGACGTGAACAAATACGGTGATACTTCTGCTAAATCAAAGTAGGCCGTCCAACGGCATTTATCCAAAGTTTTCTTGTGACGTCATTAATAGGCAACCTGTAAAAAAAAACACCTTCTTAATAATAAAAAATGCTACTCACATCCCTAATCCATCTACTATTTTATAGATGCAAAAATGTAAGCCTACACACACGCGCGTTCACTGGAACACTTGGCTTTAGGATAATAGACGTTACTTTTAAGGTAGGTATCTAAGTAAATTATGTACATTAAACTGCGCTTACTATCAAACGCGCGATAGAAAATTAGACCGCTGGACGTCTTTGTTTATTGCCAACTTAGCAAACGCGGCTACCCGCTGTCGCTTCGAGCGACAGTTTTAGATTCATGTCTGATAGTTAGTTTCCGTATTTATCCCTCATTGAAAAAACATCGATATCTCCTTTCACTGTCAAATCCCATCACTAAGGCTATTAAATCAATAAATGTACAAAATAACAATTTGTGAGTTAAATTCATAACACATACGTATGCAAGCTGTTCCTTTGATTTGCAATACAATGATATTGTGTAAACTTAACACTCATTATTGCATTAATACGAGAAAAGTAAATAAATTTGTTGGAAAATGCCGACTCACTGCTAGAAGATAAAGTTTCTCCTGTTATTTCCGTTCCGAGAATAGCGGCATCCACATCCCGATATCACATACTCGATGTGTATTAATTAATGAGTGCACTATTTAATTATTATAAGCTTACTTACTATTTAAATGCAAAAAAGTTATTAAAAATGTAAACACAAACGTCTACCAAATTTTACACTGATGACAGATCACAGCACGGCTATTTAGAGAATGTAGTCAAAGATATGAGTATGTAAAGAGTCTATGCCTCTTTAAATGAGACGCGTAATTTGACGTTATGATTAACCAACTATAGTATTTTCGCTGTATGATGATATGCATGAAGGTTCTCATTTTACTTATCACGCATACTACTTTCAACTTATGAAATAAATTGGCAAAAGAAAACAAGTATTAAAAAAATATATATCTATTAAAAATTACAAAGTAAATTGATACTAGTATGTCTCTCTCTATTTTTATAATTATTATTAACTGTAAATAAATTATTTAAATATAATAAAATATAATCCTCAGAATGTCAGATGCATGAAACGAACCCTCTGTCAGTAGAGATTGACACCATTGAATCGGCATGAAATCGATGAATAGGAGCGGCCATATTGTGATCGAATACGTCAGTACGAGCGCCTTGTATGCGGTTTGTTTGTGTTTTTTGTTGTGTTTTATTTGGTAGGTATATTGCCAAAAATAACAAAAATATAGTTTTAAACTCTCAAAGCCGTGAGTTAGTGCTTCGTTTGAGGACCTTCTTTGAACGAGAGCGTGCAAACGAGGGCCCGGTAATACCGATCGACAGTGTTGATTACAGAGTTGCGGCAACTCTGCTCTGGACATCGGCAAGGCTTCAGTTTCTCGAATATCCAATGAAAAATTTGGAGAAACTAGTTTTGAAGACAAGAAGCTGTCCACTCCGAAGAAACGTGAGCGTAAAGCTTCAATAACTGACATAGATAGTTCCGATGTGGTGGCAATACGAAATCCCTACATTGATAAAATTAATCAGTCGTAGAAATAACACAATCGACAATATGGTAAAGGTTTCGAAATACGTCGCCGTTTTTAGGGGTTGTGAGTGGTTGGGAGGGGAGGGGGGTAGGTCTCGCAACCCCCCTCACCATTTTCACTTGCCGGAAATACTTGGTTTCCTCTGAAAAAAAATCTCCATACATCGGTGTGTATGGCACTGCCAACTTCCACATTATTCACACTAGTTTAATAAACTAATGTTGACGGAGCACTGCTTCGCAGGGCTCCTATTATCGGATTAAGGGTCAAAAGAGAACCTACTATAACCTATTTAGTTACTTATTACAGAACCCTGAGTACTCGAAAGCAATGAGGGCAATGACGCACAAATTTTACGTTACCTGTCACTATCATTCACACAAGATGGCGGTTACGTTTCGTATCACATTTTTTCACATAAAACCTAAATATCGCTTTTATTGATTCCACTAGTTTTATAAAGTGAAGTTGACTGTGGTTAAGGGTCAAAAGAGAACCGAACACACTTATTTAGTTACTTTCACATAAAACCTAAAATTACGTTCCGTTTTGCATATTTGAATGAAGAATTCTTGGATTTTTTTTAAAAATATTTAGACGCAACTCCGGCAGCCAAAATTACTTTAAGACTAACTCCCTTAAGCACCCTACACCACCAATACCCTCAAGTTCGGGCGACTCGTTTCGAAACCCAATCCGACAATATTTACAGACTGGGATAAATATGTCCACCTCGACCGAATTTGAGATCAGCAAATAATTATCTCTGTTGGAGAAGATTCAGATATGAGGTTTTAGTTCGAGTGACAGTGACTAATAATAAAAAAACATATTTTAAAATTACTGCGTTTTATTTGTGAATATATTTGCCAAAACACATTTAAAACGAATTTTATTTCGAAGATGTAAAATCGGTAACTAAGTACGATTCCATGTCGTTTGCCAATTAATTCGATATTTATAAATAATCGATTAAATTTCCTTAGGTTACATCACTATAATTGTCAGTCATGAACTATCATGCATATCATTATACAGCGAAAATACTATAAGACCAACTGACATTACATGTTGCACGTTCGGTATAAGGAAATTTATACGGCATGTTCTCTCTAGTCTAAACGTCCAACCTCTTTGGGACAGGTAGTATGCGGGCGTACAATACTAAGACTACGACTAGCTACTTAAATCTAAAATTAACCTAACTAAACTAAATTAATATAAACAATATTTAGATATAATTACATACATACATAAATAATACAACATGTAACAAGTTTAATGCACATCCTGAAAGTACTTTGTTCAGAATCGGCTACTGAACATTTCTGACATTTTTAATATCATTTTTTTTTATTCTAAAATAATTTAAATTACGTAAATTATAGTCACTCATTGCTTTGAATAGGCGAAATATACGAAAATAAACCTTAAGTCAACGTAGAACGGCTTCTTTTTAAATGCATTTGTTTAGTGGTTCCACGTACAGGAACGCACACATTAATACAACATAACAGTCGGTCGGTGAAAAAAAAATGTTTAACAAGTTTACTTGTTTATTTACAAAATGTGTATTATCAACATGATGGTGCCCCGGCGCATTTTACGTAGAACGTTCGAGATCATCGTGAAGTCGAATACAAGGAGCGCTGGATCGATCGCGGCGGTCCTGTCCAGTAGCCTCCTAGGTCGCCTGACTTGACGCCCCTGGACTTTTGCTTTATGGGGACATACCTATTGAACCACTAGTTGATTGTGACGAGACAACAAGTGCCGGGGAGTTAAAATAAGATATCAGCTACTTTTGAAACAGTGAAAAGAAACATTGTGTGTGTGAACTAAAGGAATATTTAAGCCAGGTGGTGGACACCTGATGTCAGCATTATAAAAAGAGGACGCCGAACAAGTTACAATAAGCCTGTGAGTAATTTGGTTATTCTACTATTGTAAAAAAATTATGATTCACAACTTTAAACACGCCGTTCTTCTTTAATTCTCTCATTGATACCCTTTTACTTTAATTTCTAATGTATCAATAATGCTAACTAGGTATGATTATTATGATTAAATTAAGATAGTCACAATAGCCACTAACGATGTTAAAAAATGATAGACCGTATCGTATTTCGCTGTCGTTTGTTTACCACAGCAAACGTTTCGAGTGATTGTGTGCGTGCGCAGGTTTGTAATGACCACGCATTTTACTTATGATCAAGTTAATACTTTCGATAAAAAACAATGTTTAGGCTAATAAAAAAAATATTTCAATGCATGCATTATGATTATAACATGGTTTTCTAATTGGGGTGTCTGAGGATGTGCGTTATTTCCGTTACACGTTGTATATACATAATACATAACAAGTACATAAATAAATAAATATATACATATATACATACATTATGTAAAATAATTAACCCTTGAGGTGCGATCAAAATAAAGGCAAAGTGCCACAAGTGCAAAGGGTCACGTTGCTGCAAATTTTCATTGGCATAGGTTACCGGAAAAAAAATAATTATGACACCTTAATATAATTATATCACATAAATTGCATATCATTGTGTTGGTTATAAAATCAGCTATGATAATAATAACATAAATTACTACTAAATACTCACCTTTCCGGCAAAACAAGCTTACAAACTTAGAAGTTTGTTATTTTTCACTGGTTTGCACAAACATTTCATCACATATTAATGAATTTCATTACTTGTTTGGTTCATAAACACAAAAACATTATCACATATACCTTTAGGTTTTCACACAATACATTATTTATTTGTAACAAATGAATCTAACGCCACTAAAAAAAATTGGTTGCCTGTAAAGTCGGTATACGGGCGAAAGTTTTACGTGACAACGACTTTGAGTGGTAAAATAATTTTAATGTGAATATTCATTCGTATAGTAGGAAGAAGGATGAAAGACAAGTGCCTTTCACTTTTTATGTCTGTCTCTCTTGCTCTTAGGCGGGACGCGTGCCTCTCACTCGCTCTCATTGTGAGCGCATAACGTGAGCGGAGCGTAACGCAGTTTCTTGGAGTGTCACCCGGCAAACCAATTTATAAGACGTTGTCACGTCAAAATTATAATCCGAACGCGTAACAAAAAGTTCGCCGTGCCGGGCCGCCATGTTACTGTAGCGAACACTGTGGCTGTGAATTATTTACCATTTGAAACACGATAACAGTGAAAACGTTCAACAATACTAGTATTTAATTGCTAAAATATGTTTTCAGATAAATAATCTGGTTACTTTTATGTCTTTCAAAACTATTAAAAGAGTATTTATCATAAAACTATTACGAAAATAGCAAGTTTCAAGAGTAGAAATAGCCGTTCTTAAAAGTTTTTGCCTTTTATCACTGTATTTCTTGTCTCTGTCACGAATAATGTCACTTCACAATTAATATTTATTTATTTCTGAGTAAATCTATATAAGTATCTTTATAAAATATTCACCGGTTTCTTCCACAAGACAACTTTTATTATAAAGATCGCGGAACAAAACGTTTCGTAACTGAGACACAGATAATTATATTTCAATATTTTTTGGCACGTTTCGTTTCCCTCACCCTTCTAAAACGATTTAGTTGCATAGAATATGAACTATTCTAATAGTTATTACTTTCGTTTCTTGGTTTAAGTAAAACAAAACGTAAAAAATCCGCGACCAATAGGACGACTTTTTTAGAGCACGACCATGCGTGCTGTAAACACATGGGACCACTTGAATTAGAGCACGACCGTGCGTGCTGTAATCACGTGGGGGGTTAAATATCAAAATTTAACGTAGGTACTTACTCATGTACCATACCATGTTCATGTCAGATCTTTGACAGTCGCTAAGGGGAGTCAACACCCTCAAAAAAACTAATACTGGTTAACCCTTTGGATTGCGGAGGTCAGACGGCAATGAATCTGTGTAAAAGCTGATATTCTGTCATATCAGGTTAGACCAGTAAAGGGAACCGGTCTCCTAGGCATGTAAGGCTTGGACGCAGCCGGGATAACATTAGAATGATGATGATGATGTAATAATATGTGGTGCATTACCCCAGGGCTCGTCGTAGGGCGCGTGCGGCGGCGGGTAGTAGTGGTCGGGGGGGGGCGGCGCGAAGTACTCGGCCGCGCCCAGCTCGCGCCCGTGCCCGCTGCGACCGTACTCGCGACGCTCCGCCGTCATCACCTGACACACACACACACACACACATGCATTAGTCGCGGTTCTTTGCCTCCTCAGCAGCATCAGCCACCAGTTTATAACCTTACCTACTACTTGGCACACGCCTCTGTTCTCATAATACGGAAAGGCCTGTCCCAGGCAGTAGTAAAAAAAATTGGAGTGTCTGTTTGTAATATTAAAATAACCGCTTTTTACTAAATGCAAATGGATGTATACACACTACATGTACATCTGTCTGTTTGTTCTCACTTATCTCTGGAACGGCTGGACCAATTTTGACGGGACTTTCACTGACGGATAGCTGATGTACCAATGAGTAACTTAGGCTATAAATTAACGAAGTATTTCCCTCAGGACGTAGGAAACAGCTAGTGTATAGTATAAATAATAATTTATACTATGCTCCCTTTTTCTTAAAAATGTTTGACTTGAGCGGGAATAGAAACCAGGCCCTACGGAGTGGCAGTCGTTTATACTCGCACTAAGCCACCAAGTTCGTCATAATTCATGTCGTCTATAATTTTCCTTCGTCGACATCCACGCAATGGAATAGAGTAGTAACAATTTGTATTCTTAATTCGTCACCATCACCATACGGAAAGTAATAATGCAATAAAAATCACTCTGTATGTTCCAAAACATGAAAGACCAGAAATAAGTCAATTTATTGACAATGAGAAATAACTTTTATACATAAACAATGATCTTACCTGTATAGTATTCTCTCTTGCTTGATAATTGTTAGCCATTGGTGGAGGCATTTCATCATTTCTTGGACCTGAAATCAATCAGAATAATATTCAGGTACTGGTGTATTATTAGAATGGCTAAAAATTTTTAAAAGTTATATGACAAACTGTATATTAGTGTCTAAGCAATGGCTCCAACTGAGACAAGAGATTTTATGCAGTTGTGAAGCAGTCATGCTAATCAAGGAGATGGTGAAGCGGGTGAGGGTGTTGCATACCTCCTAACGGTACTTTAACGACTAGCAGCGGCGGGCGGCAGCTACAATATATATATTTATAAAAAATAATCAGTAATATCCCACCTGGTGGCCTCCTCATGTCCGGCACAGGCGGGCGCGGCGGCACGCCAACATGCAGTCCAACACCCGCTTCGTTGACTCGCATGCGACGCTGCCGCTCACAGTACGCACTCCATGTTACTTCATTGAACCCGTAGTTGAAGTAGTCTACAAACAAATTATTATTAACAATAACTTACTTTAAATTACTGCTCATATTGTACATAATATTAGGAAGTTTCCTTCCCATATGTTTCGGGAAACATGTTGCAATTGCATTGTCTGCCCTTAGCTTCATCCACACAAATTATTATGCTTGTATGGTAGTATACCAGCAAAGCAATGTTCCATGTATAGTCTATGTCACAACATAACAAACTCAGGCAAACACTGTTAAGTTTTCTGATAATTTGAATATCATTGCTAACACCATGAATAAAAACATAATTAGAAATTGAGCATTTGATATTTCTTTAGTGTTCTTGAAATATTTGTGAAAAGTGTGCAGTCAATAGCATAGTTACAGTAAGTCGGGATTTGTCATAAATGAGTTAGATATCCATGATCACTTTCTATCCAAGTAGTGCCCTGTAGTAAGTAGTAGAGGTAACATGCAGGATATCATCATCATGATAATATACAGTAAATAGATATGCAATTCCAGAAATTTTCTTCATTATGCAACAGCTTCAAACAAAAGATGAGCCAGAAAACACATTAACAAAATTACCTGATATATCAGCTCCAGGCTTGTTCCATGGTTTATCTTCAATTGTGTCAATATTAAACTCTAAAGCAGGCACACCATTTATGCTCCCGGGACCATCCAGATCTTCTAAGGTCACTTTACCCCCTGAGGTTGTGCCTGTCCGAGGTTTATCTGCCGCACCTGCAGCTACTAACCCTACACCACGCTGAAAAAGTAATTTTAAGTTAATTATTATCAGGTTTCAAAATTTGATGCGACTGCAACCCTTCACATATTAAATAACATTGAAAGTAAAAGGTGATGCTCATAAGATGTAACAAAACAGTTCTAAACTGTTTCAGTGCTAACTACCAGTCTATCTTCCATAATTTAACCACTGATGTTTTTAATGACATTTCCTAAACAGTAAGATTGGTAAGTGTTTATTATTAATTAGCTCATTGAAGAATTAAACCATAAAGCATAGTCATGTGTGTGAGTTAACTGAGTTTATTTTAGGCATATACAGGAATTATTCCTAGCACAAGAGTTGTCTTTTAAGAAGAATAAAAAGTCACCTACAGCCTTCTGACCCTAAAATAGACAGAGCCTGTACTATGCCAAATATACAACTGATCAGTATACATGTACCTCTGCTTAAATTATTACACTAACTAGAGGACGCCAGCAGCTATGCCTGCATTTTTTTTTAATTTACCCATTCTGGCCGATTCCTTGGCAATTTCGGGAAATCCCTTCTTAGTGCACCCCTACGGTCCCCAAGGAACACACATGCCAAATTTCAGCTTCCTGCGCCCAATAGTTTCGGCTGTAGCGTGTCTGTCAGTCAGTCAGTAACGCAAGGATTTTATATATTAAGATTACACACACACAACACAACAACAACAAATAATTAATCCTGGGTGAGAATCAAACCATCAACCTTCAATTTAACAGTCTAGGTGGCTAGACTGTTGAGGATTTCCTTGACAGTTTAAATTAATTTCTCTCTCTTGTCTCTTGAAGGACAGCAATGTGTAAAGATGGTAATTTTTGTTTTGTTTTCTCAACAACACATACATAACATGTTATCTGTAAATCCAGTTACTTCCAAAATTCTGAATATCATACATACATACCTATTACAAGGTAACACTTTAATTCCTTGTATTTTGTTATGATTATGATGAGTTAGTGTCTCATAAGACAAAACATTTAGAACCAAAATAGCAAGATTGTCTATACAGGGCATAAATAAATGAATGATTGTCATTATTTAAATCCCATAAAATTATTAGACTTCTCTTTAAAATGTGCTATAACTTACTTTGATATTGAGACTGCCATAGGCCTGAGGACCTGACTTGATCTCTCCTATAGTGACTTTGATATCGTCGCTGTCGTCGGAGTCCGAGTCTCCATTGTTTTGGCTGTCAGCGTCACCGTTCTGATCCTCGGCATCACGGCCCACGTCTGCGAAATGCTCATCATTGAAGTGAGAGTCATCATTCCCGGCTTCGTTATCTTCGCCCTCTTTTCCTTCACCATCCTGTAACGACAAGTGTTCAAGTTGTTTACATCAACAATCATCACTACACTTTAATGTGAAATATATCACGACTACTGCTTGGTCGATCACAATACAACCAAAAAATATAGCCGTTTACACATCGACAAAATAGGTTAGGTAGGTCAACTCACAGCGCCGCCGTCCGCTGCATCGGTTTGTGGCTGCTCCTTTTCGGCACTTTCCGTAGGTTTATCACCAATCTGGTCTCCCGTTGACTCGCCATACAACCAGCTATCATCATTTTCATCTCCTGGAGCTGCTTCAACAGCAGCATCTGCCATTTTAATTACGAGAAATTATTGTTGATTGCTTGTGAGTTTTGGGCTTTTGGCTTGTATTCATGTATTGAAAACTGACATTTAACGTTGTCTTGTCAAATTTGTCTTTCACACTCACAGACGTTTAAAGAAAAGTTTACTAATAGTCTATGGACTCTTTCGACCATAGAATAAAAATTATTTAATTAACGTCTATAAATTTATTATTTTCAGCTCGTAACTGTGTACAATGATTGTATTATTATAATTGCACGCATAAAGGCAAATCGGCGCTTCCTCAAAATTGCCTACCTAGGTTTGTTTTCAACTAGTCAAATCAAGCACTTTAAATAAAATATCAAAAACGACCTTTGCCAAGGGTTTTGTATGAATGAAATATGACTGAGTGACGTCATAGTGTTTTACTGTCATGTAGAATACTTATTATCAATAAATTGACGATAAAAAAGTTAAATAAAGTTTTAACATTAATTGATGAATGAAACTACTATTATTTTGACATGTTTCACTAGATAAAAATACTTGTTTAATTTATTTCACTTGCAGGAAACTGCCCGGGTAAGAACCTTTATAAAGTGAAAACCTGAGATAAAAACATAAAAAGTATGACAAGGGAGAATTTAATATACAACAATCATCATTTGATTTTAATACAGACGTATAAGAGATGGATTGGGTCGGGTTTCGAAACGCGTCGCCTGAATTTGAGGGTATTGGTGATGAAGGGGGCTTAAGGGAGTTAGCTTTAATCCCCTAAAAGTGATTTTGGCTGCCGGAGTTGCGTCTAAATATTTTGAAACAATTTCCAAAAATTCTTAAATACTTCGGCAATTATGCAAAACGGAACGTAGTTTTTATACTACGTACGTAGGTTTTAGACTATTGTAGCCAATAAGCCTGATATTGTAGTGATAGACCGAGCAGAGCGACTCGCAATGATAATCGATATCACCATACCGCATGACGGCAATCTCGTGAAGGCAGAAAAAGAGAAGGAGATTAAATATTTGGACCTAGCTCACGAGATTGTTGACATGTGGGATGTGGATTCGGCGATCATTGTGCCGATAGTCGTGTCGGTAAATGGGCTAATCGCCAAGAGCCTCGATCAACACCTAAAGAGGCTCGCACTAGGCAGCTGGATCAAGTCCTTGATTCAGAGGGCAGTTCTTCTCGACACGTCACGCATCGTGAGGAAGTTCCTGTCTCTGAGGCCCTAACCACCGGTGGCTTGGTCCCTGTACCCGACACCGGTGGGTCTCCGTGGTCCCTTTTATATTTTTAAACGTTTTTTTTATAAATGTAGTTTATGAATATAAAATGAATTATGAGAAGTATGATAAATAAAGTGAATAATAATATATATCGTATCGCTGAGGCCAGGGCGCTCATCGGAAAGCTAATTTGCTTCAGGTCGGGCAATACAAGACCGAGAGTGATGCGTTTTGTGACTCGGGCGTTCTTAGGTACGGGCCTTAGTCGCCAAGAATACGAATCACGAGTCACAGAACGCATCGACTACCTGAAGCAAAAAGTTTGTGCGTGGGCAAATCGTATAAGACGGTACAAAAAGCGGGTGGACCGATACACCAAGAATAGGGCATTCCAAAAAGATGAAAGGTGGGTATATAGAAGTTGGGAGCGAACTGATCCAAGTGTGGATGATGGGCGTCTGCCGGATGCTGAGGCAACGAACGCTTTCTGGCGCAGCATTTAGTCGATGCCCATCAGCCACACTGAGGGTGATTGGTTTGGGGATGTTAAGCGAGCATGTGAGAGAATACCCCAAATGCAGCGCGTAGCCATTGAAACAACGGATGTAGCTTGTGCAGTCCGTTCATTATCTAACTGGAAATCAGCGGGACCGGACGGACTGCACAACTTCTGGTTGAAGTGGCTACGTAGTGCCCATGCTCGGTTGGCATCCCAATTCCAGGCATCTTTGGAATCCGGCTCGATCCCAACTTTTATGACAACTGGTATCACTCACCTGCTCTTTAAGTCAGGCTGTACCACGGACCCCAACAATTATAGATCGACAACGTGTCTACCGACCGTGTATAAACTTCTTACATCCATTTTGAGGACGAAGATGTTATCACATATAAAAAATAATAACATTATGTCAGTGGCTCAAAATGGATGTAAGAATGGGGCCCGTGGTACAAAAGAGCTACTCCGATTTGACATGGCCATTAGCCAGCAGGTGCGTCGCAACCGAAAGGATCTGGCGACATGCTGGATAGATTACAAGAAGGCCTACGACTCCGTGCCACATACTTGGCAACTCTATGCACCTTCTTGAAGGCATGTATGGGGCAGTGGAGTACGGTCCTTCGCTATCCAGGTTGCCGGCAGATTCGCGATTGCGGTGCACGTCTAAAGATCGAACGGGGTATATTCCAAGGTGACAGTTTAAGTCCCTTGTGGTTTTGTCTAGCTCTGAATCCTCTCAGCACTTTGCTAGAGGGGTCTGGGCTAGGCTATCGGTTGCAGCGTAGGGGTCAAGTTATATCCCACCTCTTTTATATGGATGACCTTAAATTATTTGCCCCCACCACTATCAAATTGACAGCATTACTAAAAGTAACTGAAACTTTTAGTAATTCTATCAAGATGGAATTTGGTGTGGATAAGAGTGCGGTCATGCATGTAAAACAAGGTGGAATTGTGGAATCTGATGGAATAGAGCTTTCAGATTCCACAAAACTTAGATCTCTATCTGCAACCGAGACTTACAAGCATCTGGGTATGTCGCAGGCCTTAGGTATTGCTGAGACTGCCATGAAACAATCATTGCGGGAGCGCTTCTTTGGCCGCCTGAAGAAAATACTGAAAAGTTTTTTATCAAGCGGCAACAGGGTGCGTGCCTATAATGGTTGGGCCATGCCAGTCTTAGCGTACTCCTTCGGCATACTCAGATGGACTCAATCAGAACTGGACGCCTTGGACAGAAAGGTCCGTTGTCTATTGACTGAATATCGAACAAAGAAATATAACCTACGTCCAACCTCTTTGATATCGAAAGCATCATCCGCGTTCGTCAGTAATGAGGTTGTACATCCCGCGGAAATGTGGTGGTCGTGGTTTCTTAAGTGCTAAGGACGTCCACAACCGCGAGGTGTACAATCTTAGAGAATATTTTCTCAAGACGGACACGGGTGTGCATCGTGATATTGTTGCTGTAGACAACGGACTTACCCCGTTGGGTCTGGCAAAAGAGAGCTGGCGCAAACCTGTTGTACTAAGTATTGAAGAGCGCAGGGATGTATGGAAAGGCAAGGAGTTGCATGGACGTTTTTATCGGGCCTTACATAGACCTGATGTAGCCTTCATGTCATCAGTTGCCTGGCTACGGTTTGGTGATCTATTTGCAGAGACCGAAGGTTTTGTTTGTGCAATTATGGACGAAGTTGTCATGACGAACAACTACCGTAAGTATATTCTGAAGGATGGGACTGTTGACATATGTCGGGCGTGTCACCAGCCCGGGGAATCTCTCAGACATATAGTTTCCGGTTGTTCTCGTCTTGCCAACGGTGAGTACTTGCACAGACACAATAAAGTAGTCAGGATCGTCCATCAGCAGCTTGCCTTAAAATATAGCCTTGTACCCTTTGAAGTACCGTACTACAGGTATGTGCCCGATCCAGTTCTCGAAAATGGCCGTGCCACTATGTACTGGGATCGATCTATCATCACCGATAGGACTATCGTGGCTAACAAGCCCGATATCGTGGTGATAGATCGATTAGAACGCCTTGCAATGATCGTTGATGTCACTATTCCCCATGACGAGAATCTCGTGAAGGCCGAAAAAGACAAGGAAATCAAGTATTTGGACCTGGCTCACGAGATTGTCGACATTTGGGATGTGGACTCGGCGATCATTGTACCGATAGTCGTGTCAGTTAATGGTCTCATTGCCAAGAACCTCGACCACCATTTCAAGAGGCTCTCGTTAGGCAGCTGGATCAAGTCCTCCATACAGAAGGCAGTATTGTTGGACACGACGCGCATAGTTCGGAGGTTCCTCTCTCTGGAGCCCTAACCACCGGTAGCTTGGTCCCTGTGCCCGGTACCGGTGGGTCTCCGTGGTCCTATTTTATATGGTTAAATTTTATTTGGATTTTTATTAAAGTGATTTAATTATGTAAAATAAGACGATGAGAAAGTAATGAATAATAATAATCTTTATTGACGCTTTAAACAGTTTCACAATGTGGCCTAAAACTAGGCACTGTACTAATGGTGTTGATCATAGATATATTAATTATAGTAGATATGCCCTCTAGACGAAAATGTATCGGAACCTGTGTCGCCAGTTTGCCCCTACCACACGGCTAAAGATAAAGATAAAGATATTTTATTTTGCAAATATGGGTTACATTTTTGGTGACACTTAAAGTAAATATATACAAGTTCAGCCATATCTTACCAGTTGGCATGCAAAAATAACATAAAGAAAAAAAAGAAATATAATACAGCCATCAAACCAATTACACAATTTTAAAAGGAAACAATTTTAAATTAAATCAGTAAATAATTTACAGTGCCATTTAAATTGAGTCTATAAAAAGTAATTTACATTTTATGTATCGGAATGAAAAAAGGACGAGATACAACAAAATAGGTTAGATACCAAGATGGATGTCAACTAAAAACTTACTTCTGATAAAAAATCTGTAATATTGTAATATGCTTTATCTGCTAAGAATTTTCGTAAAGTTTTTTTAAATAACATAGTATTAAGTAATCTCCAAGATTGAGGTATTTTATTATATATGATCGGTGCCATACAGAAGACACTTTTGCGCATAAGTGCTGTCCTAGAAGTATGGAGACACATCCTACTATTGTCGCGTCTATTACGTGGTACAACATCCGTCAGTCGTTCAAAGCGGTTGGGATTTGTCTTTACAAACATTGCGACTTCCAGCACATATAGGCATGGCAAAGTTAAAATATTGTGTTTTTTAAACAACGGTTCACAGCTGTCTGTAGTTTTAAGATGGAACATAGATCTTATACACCTTTTTTGTGCTTTAAAAGCAGTTTCTTTTTCACTTGAGTTTGCCCAAAATATGATTCCATATCGCAAGTGAGACTCGACAATGCCATAGTAGGCAGTGAGAAGTGCATCAGTGCTTATAATGGACGACAAGGAGTATAACGCATAAGCTGATTTACTTAACTTTTTGCAGAGTATGTCAATATGCACTTTCCAATTTAACTTATTATCTATTTCTAAACCTAAGAATCTTGTATTTTCTGTCTCATTTATAATTATATTGTTGTGGTGTATATATAAATTACTTCTATTATTATAACGTTGACTGAAATGCATTATTTTGGTTTTACTTAAATTAATGATCAGATTACTGCTGTCTAGCCACTGCACCATCGTTTTTATTGTGTTGTTTATATTACTTTCAAATGTATCTATACTTTTACAAGGTATGGTTATGGTGCTGTCATCTGCAAAAAGTGTCAATGGTTGTTCTATATATCTTGGCATGTCATTGATATACAATATAAATAGCAGAGGGCCGAGAACGCTCCCTTGTGGTACTCCAAAATTTACAGATCTTTGCGATGACCTAAATATGTCTTCGCGTTTATTGAATAAATTTATTCTTCTTATTTCAGTTAATTGTTTTCTGTTACTTAGATAAGATTTAATTAAATTTAGGACATTACCTCTAACACCGTAATTTTCTAACTTATTTAAGAGGATAGGATAGTGCACGTAATCGAACGCTTGCGTCATATCGCAAAACACCGAACATACAGGCGTGCGTTCGTCTACGCTTTTGTATACTTTGTGTAGGAAATCATATATCGCCATATTAATTGTTCTTTGCTGTCTAAATCCTTTTTGTTCCTCACAAAAAATATTATATTTTTCTATATAGTTATTCAGTTGTATGTAAATATACTTCTCATATACTTTTGATAGTATAGGAATCAGTGAAATTGGCCTGTAGTATTCCATTTGCTCTCTATTAACTTTCTTAAACAATGGTTTTACTATAGATGTTTTTAGCGCATCTGGATATATACCAGTATAAATGCTCAGATTTATTAAGTAGCTCAGATGCCTGCATATGTCGATGGCTACAAATTTAAGCACCTTTGTGCAGATGTCATCATATCCAACACTACTGGTGTTTTTCAAAGCTATTATAGTTTTAAATATGTCATATGGTTCACTGGGTGCTATAAACATTGAGTTCATTTGTTTATTGATATGATGATGATTATGTGTGTTTTGTTTAAGTTGGAGTTCAGGTTTGGGTTTAATTTTATCAATGAAATAGTTATTAAAGGCCTCGCTAATACTCTGAGGTTCAGTTAATGTTTGGTTATCCAACTTGATTTTATTAATGTGATATCTGGGCATATTATACTTTGATCTATTAATTATCTGCCAGGTAGTTTTAGATTTATTAATTGAACTTTTTATTCTGTAATTATTTTGTGCTAATTGTGTAAGATTTATAATCCTTTTAAATAATTTAGAGTAATTATTGAGCTTTATTTTATTAGTCTGGCTCGGTTTCAATCTCGACGCCCATAATAGTTTTCTTTTATTTCTGCTGCATATTTTAATTCCCCGTGATATCCATTTGGTTTTATTCATTGCATTTATTTTAACAGTTTTAAATGGAAAGCAAAGGTTATAAAATAATTTAAAAGTGTCTAGGAAAGAATTATATCCTATATTCGGATCATTTACGTCATATATATCCGAAAAAGAAAGATTCTCAATACAGTTTTTAAACTTTATCATGTTTTCTAGACTGTAGTCCCTTTTTGTTACATACCAAAATTTAATAGCACATACCTTTTGTACCGGACATTGAAGCAATTGGGCTGTGTGGTCAGATAGTGCAAACTCTAGTACCTCTGTCTTACACTTCTTGTGAAAATTATGCGCAAAATTGTCTATACATGTTTGGCTGGCCATACGTGTTGGTTGTTTGAAAGCTAATTTTAAATTGAAACTCAGCAGCAGATATTCAAATTCTCTGGAAAAATAATTTGATTTAAGCATATCAATATTAAAGTCTCCACCAATAACAATATGTCTATAACGTAGCTTTGCAATTTCCTTCATAAGAACCTCAAGCTTATTCATACACTCACTCAAATTATTTACATTCGGTATTCTATAAACACAAATAATTACAATCTTATAATCAGTCAGCTCTACAGCACAACATTCAAAAATACCTGGGCATGATAATTTCGCTATATTTGGCAGCTCCTGCCATTGATATCCATGTTTAACAAGGATGCATGCACCACCTCTTTTTTTTTCTTTTCTACAGTAGTTTGCAGCTAAATAATAGTTTGGCACATATAATTGACTTTCGTGGCCTTCCATAATAAAATGCTTAGTAATACATAAAATATCTACGTTTTTTTGTTTATTTGCTAATTCATCTAAGCACACGATAAGTTCGTTTGTCTTATTTATCAAACCTGCTATGTTTTGATGTAGTATATTGAGATATTTAGTGGCGAAAAAACTCTTCTGCTGTATCGATCTCGGGGTACGCATGAGTGTTCGACGTCTCACGCTGTGTTTTCGCATCGTGAGTATAGTTAGTAACAAGCAATTTTAAATTTTTAAATATGTTAATCATACCAAACTTACTTAGAGATCCAGTTCTTCTTGAAAACATTGTATAATCATTTTTTAAATCTAAATTAGAATCGAAAAGAAATGCATAGTTATGAGTGAAAACATCTAAATATAACATGTTATTAAATGTTTCTATTCGGCAATTATACATCATAGAGTAATTATTTAGTTTATATGTTGGCACACATAAAATAATATTCGTATGTTTAATATTAGATAAAGTATTACGTATATATATTATTAAGTCCAAATAATTGCTTGTCCGTCTGAAATCTTCATCACCGATGAGTATTATGCAGTAATCTCTCATAGTTAAGTTAGCTAGTTTCCGGTCTATGTTGTTAAGTAGCGTTTTTATTCCACAGTTAGGTGTCAAATAATGGCAAATTTGGTAATCTGGAAATGAATTTTCTGCAGTTTCTAGTATGGCGTTTCGGTTATTGCTGCTTACTATGCAAATTTTAGGCAACGAAGATGATACTTTTAATTGCATGGAATGTATTTGTTGTTGCGTCTCTTGTGACTCCGTAGTTTTTCTAGACATAAGCTCGTGCTTGTTATTTGGTGTTGATGAGGAACGCACGGTGGTTTTGACAGGCGTATTTATACATGTACAATTTTTCTCCTTCATACCCTGTATTTGTATTTTAAGTTCGGTATTTTCAGTGGATAGCATATTAATTTGCGTTTGAGCTCTGTCTAATTTTTGCTGCAACATTTCAAGTTGTTGTTTTAAATACTCTTCTGTACTGTCTTCGCAACCTGACATGTTGGGCATAGAATCACTGGTATTACCATCTAGTATCTGTTCAGATTCATCTTCCGAAGTTTTTTGTGAACGTGTCTGTGTTCTGCGAAATGTTATATTCTCAAAGAAATTCATGTTGCAATTTTTTTTATTGTTTGAAATGCAGTTGATGTGCGAGTTTTAATGGTTTAATGTTCACAAAATAATGCTTATATTGATAAATCACTATATTAGTTCGTGAGTTAGTTTTGCACTAAAATTTATTGTTTCACTGTTCGTACACTTCCACCAACGATAGATGACGATTATTGGATGGATAATAACTGATATATAAATGTAATTGACTATAAAGTAAGGAAATTATATTTTAAAAGCTATTTATATACGGAGCAGATGTTTACATGGCACTAGCGGTAACCATGGCAACTACAGTACTACTACACATACACTTTAGTAAAATCAATAGAAACGCAGTCGCGCACACACTCGCATTTTTTAAATCAGAACGTGCAAAAATATCAATTATAGACTTTAGCCTGTCAAACATAGCGTTTATTTACCATGCGCCGTCAAACTTACTCACACAAGAACATTGAACGCTATCGTTGTGCTGTGCAATAGTTATTTGTGCAACAAGAGAGCAAAGTTGTTTTTTGTTTCGAGTGCTGATTTTGAGTCCCGAGCAAGCGAAGGGTTCTATGATTGATTCACGAGCATAGCGAGTGAATCAAAGTTAGAATCCTGAGCGTGGTGAGGGACTCAACAGCACGAGATACAAAAAACTTTGCTCTCGTGTAGCACACATAACTTTTCACCACAGCAGTGAGAACACATATTACTTAGAAATAGAAATAGAGACATAGAAATGAACAGGAATAGATTGAATTCTGCATAATCACTTGTTGATTTAACTCTTCTGGTGTTAAAGTACAGTCATCATCGCTAGTTTCACTCATCTTTTTAGATTATTTTATATATTAATATAATTTAACACGTTACGCTATACTGTATCAGCATCAGCGAAATTTTTATTCCCGCTACTTTTTTAAATCGCGTTTTAATACCGCGTCCCTGATGTTTATTTTTCAAATGTATCATTGTTGTAATTCTAAATAAAAATGTATTGGTTAAATACTATTTTTTTACTATTAATTAGACTTATTTTTATTAAAATCCAATAATAAATAAAACATGTAAACAATAACATATAAAAAAAGTAATTTCTTTGTTACAAATATCTTTTTTTTTTTGCGTTGCCGTAGGTGTTTTCTTTGAGGTCGAATTCCAAAACCGAATTTCGAATTCGAAGGGGTTTGTTTTTTCACTCACTTTTTATATGCATGTGAAAGAGACAGAGCACAGAAAAATTCGAATGTTTCAAATTTGTGGCTGAACAATGTCAATTCGTGGCACTGAAGATTGAAAAATTAAAAAGCTACTTTGCCTCACGCTCGAATCAAAATCGCGTTTTGTTCACTGTTGTCTCGCAGCAAAAGCGGCATGTTTGAGCTGCTGTGGTGAAATAGTTATTTGTGCAACAAGAGAGCAAAGTTGTTTTTTGTTTCGAGTGCTGATTTTGAGTCCCGAGCAAGCGAAGGATTCTATGATTGATTCACGAGCATAGCGAGTGAATCAAAGTTAGAATCCTGAGCGTGGTGAGGGACTCAACAGCACGAGATACAAAAAACTTTGCTCTCGTGTAGCACACATAACTTTTCACCACAGCAGTGAGAACACATATTACTTAGAAATAGAAATAGAGACATAGAAATGAACAGGAATAGATTGAATTCTGCATAATCACTTGTTGATTTAACTCTTCTGGTGTTAAAGTACAGTCATCATCGCTAGTTTCACTCATCTTTTTAGATTATTTTATATATTAATATAATTTAACACGTTACGCTATACTGTATCAGCATCAGCGAAATTTTTATTCCCGCTACTTTTTTAAATCGCGTTTTAATACCGCGTCCCTGATGTTTATTTTTCAAATGTATCATTGTTGTAATTCTAAATAAAAATGTATTGGTTAAATACTATTTTTTTACTATTAATTAGACTTATTTTTATTAAAATCCAATAATAAATAAAACATGTAAACAATAACATATAAAAAAAGGAATTTCTTTGTTACAAATATCTTTTTTTTTTTGCGTTGCCGTAGGTGTTTTCTTTGAGGTCGAATTCCAAAATCGAATTTCGAATTCGAAGGGGTTTGTTTTTTCACTCACTTTTTATATGCATGTGAAAGAGACAGAGCACAGAAAAATTCGAATGTTTCAAATTTGTGGCTGAACAATGTCAATTCGTGGCACTGAAGATTGAAAAATTAAAAAGCTACTTTGCCTCACGCTCGAATCAAAATCGCGTTTTGTTCACTGTTGTCTCGCAGCAAAAGCGGCATGTTTGAGCTGCTGTGGTGAAAAAAAAATTTTCAACCAGCCACTCATTTTGAGACAAACTAGACGTGCGTTCGTTGCGAGATCACAGCGGTTACTAAGCGCGGGCCAACGTGTGATCGCGTGGCAAGCGCTTGCCGCAAGTGCCCTTTGATCTGTGTCCAAAAACCGACACTAGACCGGATCCTGTTCAAGCGTCCACAAGCTCACGCAAGCCAAGCCAAACGCCCTCTTTACACGCTTGTGCTTGTGGATGCTTGTCGAGGCTTGGCAAGCGTGGTGTGTGTGGTGGCTGCTGTGGTGAAAAAGCAATTTATCTCTCATATACACTGGTGATTGACTAAATTGAAAAGTTATCGATTCTTCAATTTATAATTGTACAAAATATTTTTAGGGACCCTGTAAATTAAAGAAATAAAAGAAGGAAATTTTCCGAAAATAATATAATCAAAATAAACAAAATGATGCTAAAAATATTATTTAGTTAATCACAAAATTAAACCAGATTCCCGCTCAAGTCGAACATGTTTGTGCATGAACATGGATGTTTGTCGTAGTCTGGGTGTTTCTATGTATAATATGTATGTATTTATAAAAAAAGTAAATAGGTACATATATATGTATGTTTATCCATTGTCTAGTATGTACCCATAGTACAAACTCTCCTTAGTTTAGTACTAGATGGTGATATGCGTATATGGTAGAATATTATTATAGGTAATTATTATTAAAAACCGGATGATCTAGAAACTACATTACATATTTTAAACCAATGTTTCGGCTACTTTATAGCAGGCCTGGTCACGGAAGACCTGCTTTGGTATTTATTTACTGACCTGTAAAGTGAAGGTATTTGTGCAGCACTTGACGCTTTGATATTACTGGGGTGGCATTCTTTGTTAAATAATGTAATCTTAAATTTAAATACTTTTTTCTCCAGGCCATTCTCCTCCTTTTAACTGTTCTGTGGTGTTGATACTGTCTCCCAAACTAAGCAGGTGCTTGTATTTTGAGTGGCAGTGTTCAGTCGCAAATCGTGACTTTAATTACAAATTTACAATAAGTGGTAGTGAACTCTGACGCTGTATATATGACTGAAAAATAAAATTAGAAATTAAAAAATTAAAATGAAAAATAAAAAGTTCATTAAAAATTAAAAAGTCAAATTTAAAATTAAAATAAATTAAGATTACAATACTACTTATAGGGGACCATATCCATGTTTAAGGAGGGTGTGTGTGTGTTGCGTGCGTGCGTGCGTGTGTGTGTGTGTGTGTGTGTGTGTGTGTGTGTGTGTGTTGCGTGCGTGCGTGTGTGTGTGTGTGTGTGTGTTTGCGTGTGTGTGTGTGGTGTGTTTGCGTGTGTGTGCGGGTTTGTATGTGTTAGTGTGAATGTTGTATTATTTTGCGGGGTGTAGATTATGCGATGTATCTCAGTAGTTGTTCAGTTTCGTTGTAGTCCATATCTAAGAGCCATTCTGTTAGTGTGTTTTTAAGTTCGTGGCTGTTTAGTCGTGCGATATTAAGTTTTTTCTGTAAGGTGTTGTATATTTTTGAGCTTATGCTATTAAACTGTCTTCTGGCAAAGGATGTCTTACAGGTAGTGGGTGTGCATACAGACTTTTTGCTACGTCTGTTTGGATCGGGGGGTGGCACATATCGGTGTCTTCTCAGAGTGGACTTTAGCACAAAGAGTTGTCGAACTATTAACACTCTGCAGTCTGCGTATAGTGCTGTGGTGGCGTATCTATACGGCTTTTTAGTCATTACTTCGAGAACAGCTCTTTGTGCCCTTTCCAGTGTTAGGAGAAGTGTCTTGCCAGCGCCACCCCAGCTGGGATGCAGTACTGGATGATGGCCTGACATAGAGGCAGATAGATAAGTTTTAAATTTTCTATTGAAGTACAGTCTCTTAAGGATTTAAAAATGTGTATGAGTCTCCTTACTCTGTAGGTGACTGTATCTATCTGCTTGTTCCACCTCAGTCCATCATCTATGTATACTCCAAGGTATTTGACATGTTCGGCTCGATCGATTTGTTGACATTTGCAGAGGTTTTGAGAGATGCAACTATGGGCTGTGATAGAAAAGTTTTGTGGTGGGGAGTTGTTTTTTCTAATTGAGAAAGGAACGTAATACGTTTTTGAGAGGTTTAATGTCAGCAAGTTGTTTTTGAGCCAGCTCATGATTTTTGATAAAGAAGACTCAGCTCGTTCCTTGACGCTATTCCAGTCTGGTCCTCATACAAAAATTGCCGTGTCATCAGCGTATGTATAAATGTTACTGTCATCAAGGGATGTTTGACAGAGATCATTTATACAAAGTTGGAATAAGGTTGAGCTTAAAACGCTTCCTTGCGGGACACCGTAGGTTACCCCAGTCTCATCACTATCGGTATTTCCTACTCTGACTTTTTGTTTCCTATTGTCTAGGTAGTCTTTGATGATGTTGTATGCATTTCCTCTTATGCCTAATTTCTCTAGTTTGGTTAGAAGGATGGGGACAGAGACCGTGTCAAACGCCTTGGAAAGGTCTAGGAATATACATAAACACTTATTTTTGCTGTCCAGGGTTTTAGTAATTGCGCCTGTTAAGTCTAATACGGCATCTTCCGTAGAGTAACCAAAGCGGAATCCATATTGATTTTTGGCAAGGATGTTAAATTTCTGTAAAAATTCCTTGAGGGTCTTATTAAGTATTTTCTCTAATATTTTGGAGATGCATGATAGTACCGCTATAGGGTGATAGTTGTTGACAAAATCTCTGTCCCCGTTCTTGTAAATGGGGTGTATTATCGCTTTTTTAAGCATTTCTGGGAATACGCCTGTATTTATTGCGAGGTTGCATATGTAGGTGACAGGGGGCGTTAAAATATGGTGACATTGTTTTATTATACGCGATGGGATGCCATCCGCGCCTACGGCGCAGTCAGTGCGGAATTGCAATATTATGGATTTAGTATCCGATTATTCGTCAACTGCCATAACACCGATCGAGTTTGCAGGGTGGTTAATAGATGGTAGGTAATTTTGACGTGGGGTTCCCGGCATCAGGTTTTGTACGGATGAGGAGATCAGTATCTTATCTGCCAGATGTTGTCCTACATTTGCGAAGAAATCACAGACATAATTGATTGACGTCTTGGGGTCGCCGCGTATTTGGAGGAGTTCTGTAGGAGTACCTACTTTTAACTTTTTGTGTGTTAGTTATGTGTTTTATTGCTGTCCAGAGGGCTTTGGGATCTTTACCAGCTTTGTCGATCAGGCTTTTTTCATAGGCTACTTTCAAGTTACGCAAAAGGCGGTTGCAGTAATTTCTATAGCGTGTGTATATTAACTTGGTAGTCATGTTGTCCGGCGCCTTTTTAGCTTTGATATGAGGTCTGTCTCGGTGTTTTATGCAACGGAGCAATCCAGAAGATATCCATGGCTTTATTATTCTATTTTTTCTAGTTATTTTGCTTGATTTGGTGTTATTTTGTATTATCTTTGAAACTATAGATATTAAGGTGTTAGTAGCTAGGTTTGCATCGTCGGCCGTTAGCACATTTGTGAAGTCAGCGTTCTCCAGATCAGTTTTTATTTTGTGATAATCCAAAAGAGTTCTGTTTATTGATGGTTTATTGGAAGGTGTAGTAGTATCTATGAATAGGACGATTGGCGTATGATCCGTTACATATGACTTTAGTAAGAGTCGTAGTTAGTAAGAAAGGTTTCGTAAGAAAATGGTCAAGGCAAGTTGTATTTCTGGTAGGATAAGTGTGTGTTGGGAAAAGTCCGTAAGTTGAATTGAAGGTCAGGTATTCGTCGCGTAAAGGATCTGAGTTATTAGGGCATATGTCGATGTTTATGTCGCCAACCAAAATAACAGAAGATTGCGTGTTGTAAACATCTTGGAGGCTATTTAAAAAGTTATTAAAGTTTTCTTTAATTTTCATCAATTATATTGACTACTAGCAGACTCGGCGAACTTCCTATCGCCATATATTGTTTAAAATACCTTTTTTAAATACAGCCCCTCCTGCAATAACAAACACATAAAAGATTTTATCCAATTTGGTGAAGTCGTTTTGAAGTTTTGTGCGTACCGTAAAATGCTCTAACTTTGCACAGGATTTTTGTGAATATTTTTGATATGAGTAGAAATATCGCAATGTCATGTATAGAAAAAATGCTAATCAGAACTTCATGCTCCTATCAAAACAACTCTTTATAGCCTACATTAAATATTTTCTGAGAAATAAGCGTTGAAATGTATAGGCAAAGTTGATGGCATTTCCTCTACTTTGCCTAGGCAATAATATCGCAGTTAAAATATATATTTCCAAATAAACAGAGTTTGTACCTATAAAGTATTTTCTTAGTATTCATAGCCACGGCATTATGTCTAAAACGTTTTTTTCTTTTTTTTAGAAGGTAGGCAGAGTTAGAAACACTTTTTGAACATAATGTACTAAAAAGAGGTTTTATTCAGGGCTGTCACTGTAGAAAATAAAACAACATAATTATATTTAAAAAATCAAAAATCAACACGTTTAATTGGTTTTATTACGCACCTAGGTAACAACTAATTGTATTTATGCAATAATAAAATAAATACCCCTTGGCAAAGTTCTGTCGATTTGTCATAAAAAGTGACACACGTTTGTTCTTCTTGGTTTTACCAACTAAAACTCTCTGTATAAGTGCAAAACATAGATAGAAAGACAGAAGACTATTTTTCAATTAATATGGTCTATAAAATCCACAAAAATAGCTTAAAATACTCATACAGTGAAATTTCGAAATCCAGGCAAAAAATCAGCAATAAATGCAATTATTCAATCTTTAATCAACATTATATCAATAAGCTAATATTTTTGAAGCAAAACAACTTTTAAATCAAATAATTGGCTGTGACAGCTGTCACAGCCAAAGACAAAAGCAGAGCTGCACATTTTAAATCGATTTTATGTGAAATCGATACAACATTAAAACGATGCTGTGACGTTTTTATTTGATTTAAAAGTTGTTTTGCTTCAAAAATATTAGCTTATTGATATAATGTTGATTAAAGATTGAATAATTGCTTTTTAATAATTATATTATAAACCAAACCAACCCTATAAAGGTCGATCATATCGATTACTTATTTAATAATCGATACGGATCAACAGCACACACGTCTATTCCTGTCACACCATTGTGTATGGCAACAATCGAATAATAAATTAATTGGAATGCTTTTTATCATCATAAAATACTTCCGCTTTAACGAGACAAAGTGAAAATATTAAAAATCGTAGAAAAAAAAGCAATTTGTTTCGTTCATATGAAGTTTAAGGTCGCTACAACAAACCCAGACCAAATTCTGCCATTGTTCTTTCACTGTATGAGTATTTTAAGCTATTTTTGTGGATTTTATGGACCATATTAATTGAAAAATAGTCTTCCTATCTATGTTTAGCACTTATACAGAGAGTTTTAGTTGGTAAAATCAAGAAGAACAAACATGTGTCACTTTTTATGACAAATCGACAAAACTTTGCCTTGGGGTATTTATTTTATTATTGCATAAATACAATTAGTTGTTTTGTTACCTAGATGCGTAATAAAACTTATCAAACGTGTTGATTTCAGATTTTTAATATATTTTGTTTTATTTTCTACGGTGACAGCCCTGAATAAAACCTCTTTTTAGTATTTAATGTTCAAAAAGTGTTCCTAACTTTGCCTACCTACTAAAAAAAAGAAATAATGCCGTGGTTATTTATGAATACTAAGAAAATACTTTATAGGTACAAAATCTGTTTATTTAGAAAAATATATTTCAACTGGGATTTTATTGCCTAGGCAAAGTAGAGGAAATGCCATCAACTTTGCCTAGACATTTCAAAGCTTATTTCTCAGAAAATATTTAATGTAGGCTATAATGAGTTGTTTTGATAGGAGCATGAAGTTCTGATTTGCATTTTTTCCATACATTACGTTACGATATTTCTACTCATGTCAAAAATATTCACAAAAAACCTCGATTTTCGTGCAAAGTTGTAGCATTTTACGGTACATTCAATAGGTAAGTAAGTAGGTTCCTAGTTTGTAGCTAGTATAGATAAGATGTAGTTTTACTTTATCTTAGAAATCGAATAGGTATTAGGCCAGTTTCACCGCTGTCGTACATATATAAATATAAGTATGTATGTACTATAAATTAGTTACAACAAACTTCCAACGTTAATTTATCTGGAAAGTAGTCCGATCCATGGGCGGCTAAACGGGGCTTCAGGGTGCTGGTAAAGTGTACCACCACTTCTCTGACCCACGAGCCGCCTCTGACAGCTACCCACTGCCAAGGACCCAAGGATCGATGACACACTGGATACGCTGACGGGGATGAAGTGGTTCTCTACCTTAGATCTAAAAAGTGGCTACTGGCATGTCGAAATAGATCCTCGAGACAAGGAGAAGACGGCATTCTCCACAGGCAAAGGATTATGGCAATTTAACGTCATGCCCTTTGGAGTTTGGACTGTGCAACGCTCCAGCTACTTTTGAGACACTGATGGAGCGAGTGCTTATGGGATTGATTGGAGACGCCTGCCTGGTCTACTTGGACGATATCATTATCGTGGGGCACACCTTCCAGGATCACCTTTGAAACTTCGAAGTGCTGTCAAAGATACGAGGAGCTAATTTAAAGCTGAGTCCGAAGAAATGCGCGTTATTCAGACGGCAAGTGAACTTTCTAGGACATGTGGTCTCGGAGAAAGGTATTCAAACCGACCCGGATAAGATCATTGCCGTGAAGGAATGGCCAGTTCCAGAGAAAAACGCAGGTCAGAGCATTCGTCGGATTATGCTCCTACAATCGACGGAAGAAATCGACCGCAGGATCCAGTTGGGTTGGTTATCCAGCGTTTGGCAAGCTACGTCGAGTTTTCTCTTCGCCCCTACCGCAATGCCTGAAGACGAAAGTTTTCAACCAATGCGTCCTACCTGCTATGACGTACGGTACCGAGACGTGGACTCTCACAGTAGGACTAGTCCACAAAGTAAAAGTCACGCAGCGCGCTATGGAACGGGCTATGCTTGGCGTCTCTTTGAAGGATAAAATCCCAAATGAAGTTATCCGACAATGAACCGACATAGCTCACAGAATCAGTAAGCTCAAGTGGCAGCGGGCTGGCTATATCTGTAGAAGGACTGATGGCCGATGGAGCAAGCGTGTCTTAGAGTGGAGACCACGCCTCGGCAAGCGCAAGGTAGGGCGGCCCCCGGCTAGGTGAACCGACGACCTGAAAAAGGCGTGGCTACTTGGCTAGGACAGACTGGATGCGGAAGGTTGAGAACCGTGTACTATGGCGCGTGTTGGGAGAGGCCTATGTCTAGCAGTGGACTGCGATAGGCTGATTGATATCGACGGTTTGTGAAGAAGCAACTCAGTATTTTAAGTATAAAAATATAGCTTTGTACATACATACATACATATACTCACGCCTTTCTCCCGTCGGGGTAGGCAGAGACAACAGAACGCCACTTGCTCCTATCCTTACAAACCTCACGCGCTTCCTCTACACTCATTACTCTTTTCATACATGCTCGCCGGTTGCGGGTACTTCGGACCTTTCCGTTTCTTAGGATGTCTCCAATTTGGTCGAAGAATGTCCGCCGAGGTCTGCCGCGACCGACTTGCCCACACACATTTGCCTTATATATCTGATTCGTCATTCTTTCTTCACTCATTCGCTCCACGTGTCCAAACCACCTAAGCATTCCTTTCTCAATCCTTGTCACCACATCTTCTTTCAGTCCACTGCTCTTTCGTATAGTTGCATTCGGAATTATATCAATCAGTCTTACCCCACACATACTACGCAGTGATCGCATCTCAACTGCGTTAATTCTACTTTCATGCTTTTTCTGCCAAACCCAGCTCTCACTTCCATACATCAACGTGGGGACAAGCACTCCATTGTGAACCGCCAATCGTGCCTCTTTTGGCACCGTCTGACCGTTCATAAACGCCCACAGTGCTCCATTTACACGATTTCCCGCAGTCACTCTCCTATATAGCTTTGTGTTGCCAATAATTTTATTTTTTTAATATAATACCTTTTTGAGCGGTGTATTCACTGTCAGACAGCAAGTAATCAATAAAAAAATAAACTTAATTCATATAAATTTAATTTAACTGAAACGACCCACAAAGTTTGGTTCATTTTAGCTGAATGCAAAATCTGCTTGTTTCTTCGAAAAACAATTTATCAGAAATGATCCACACAGTTTGAGTCCTTTTAGTTGAATAAAAATATGTACCTACTGGTTTCTATGAAGATATTTTAATTTTTAACTGAAACGATTCAAGTGTTTTGAGACAATTCTGCTATATTAAATATAGACCTGCATCTTTCAGGTAGGATTTATTAAAAACAATCCAAACAGTTTGGGTTATGACAGTGGTTTGTAGCAGAGAGGTTGGACTAGGATATTTCTTTGGTTTGTAGAAAAATACCCGTCCTTATGTGGGTTGGTTCGCGTCATTAAAAAACTATCCTTATGATATGATAGTAGTATCACGGGTCTTTTATGCTGAGTGAAATAACCAACCTTTAGGACCTCTTTGGCATATAAAACTCATTTTTGACCATAGTGTGGGTTGAGTCCTTTCAGCAAAAAACTTGGCTAAAATGTCTCCTTTTGGGAACAAATGGCACATATATGTAATAAAAACCAGGTATTGAGCTAAATTTTAAATAGGGGTCTTGGTCCCGCCATGACCAATGACGCACACTAATTTCTCAGTTCACTAAGTATACAGGGTGTAAAAAGACCCTTATCGAAAACTGAAATCCCATGTTGTACGAATCACTACGAGCATTTGTTACTTCGGCACCATACCTGGGAAATTACTGGTTCAGGAGATATTGAGGCTCAAAGTTAGTATGGAATTTTTCTAATTAGGTACAAAATCGATGCATTTACCCCGCCAATATGTTATTTAGATGCCCTATAACTCCATGGATAAGTAGGTATTTCGAGCATTGCACGCGCGCGCTTTTAATTGCGGTTTAAAAAAATGTTGCCGTGTGGTTGACGGCATAGAATACAAGTGTCACCACCCCCTATCTTCCCGTGGGTGTCGTAGGAGGCGACTAAGGGATAACACGATGCAAATACCATCTTTGCGTAGAGACGGAAAACTCGACATCAAACCCTATACGACTGCCTCGTTGGTCTCGCGGCATAAATGTGTGCGTGGGATCGGGAGGTCCCGGGTTCGATTCCTGGGTCGGGCAGTGTTATTGGGTTTTTCTGTCACGAAATTCTCAGTAGCAGCACGGAGTCTGGAAATGTGCCCGGTACGGCAATAGGCTCGCCCCTTATTACGTGGGACTAAAGTATATCTGGTGAAAAGTGGGTGTAGAAATACACCTCTGTCTACCCCTTCGGGGATAAAAGGCGTGACGATATGTATGTATGTATGTATAAAAAAATGTGAAATCTTAAAAAAAAATCGTTTCCCAGGTATTATTTTTGGTTAGTATGACTTGGCATGATGTCCACAATGAGTAGACTTCTGCTTGGTGATGGGTCTTGTGACACCCTATATTATTTTATTACCTATGGTATGGGTTGCTGGGTTTATTTATATTTTTATTTATGGAAGTAGTTAGAGAGTCAAACAGTATAACTGCATTAAAACTAACTATAAGTAAGTGGCTATTTACACATAAATTAAAACAATAATTTATATACTTAAATAACTAACAAATAAAAGGAAATACATAAAAAAACGTTGCTTAGATTATATAGATGGGTACACAGTGCATACACTGCATTAGGGGCGAGGAAAACAATATAGCAAAGAACAGCGCAGAGCATGCGCACAGCACAGACACGCCCGTATGCGTTCGAGTTGGCTCGAGCTAGACTGGGATACTTGACACATCGTCTTATTAATTTTGCACTAAGGGCCCTTGCCCTTTCCTGTATACGTATTTTCGTCCGCGAGCGGACTGGTCCGCATGCGGATGATAACACGCTCCTGACCACACACAGGACAAAGATTTCGTTTGCCGCTGCAGTGTTGTGCACACGCACAACCAGTGAAGTGACTAAACACGTCATTGTGGCGCCCATACACTCTAGGGCCTAGGGTATGCATGATGGCACAGATATAGATCCATGATGGTTTGGCCCTTGCATGCATAACCATCATGCAAACCCCAGCGTGTATGCGACCAAACTGTACGGTTATGGTTGCATGTACATGCAACCAAGTAAGTATAAATGGCTGCTACGCTAAGGGCCACGGGTTCGATTCCTGCTCAAGTCAAACATTTGTAAAATACCAAACACAAATATATTATATAATACATACATACATATCGTCACGCCTTTTATCCCCGAAGGGGTAGGCAGAGGTGTATTTCGACACCCACTTTTCGCCAGATATACTTTAGTCCCACGTAATAAGGGGCGAGCCTATTGCCGTACCGGGCACATTTCCAGACTCCGTGCTGCTACTGAGAATTTCGTGACAGAAAACCCAATAACACTGCCCGACCCAGGAATCGAACCTGGGACCTCCCGATCCTACGCGCACATTTATGCCGCGAGACCAACGAGGCAGTCGTATAGGGTTTGATGTCGAGTTTTCCGTCTCTACGCAAAGATGGTATTTGCATCGTGTTATCCCTTAGTCGCCTCTTACGACACCCACGGGAAGATAGGGGGTGGTGACACTTGTATTCTATGCCGTCAACCACACGGCATATATTATATATGTAGATAAATTAGTCCAAGATCCCAGGGCCGCCAGACCTTAGCTACTTATTTTCTCAGAAACGAAAAGTATAGAATAATGCAGTGTTAGTATCTTATACTAATACTAGCTTTTGCCCACGGCTTCGCTCGCGTAAATTCGGGGTTCTCTAGTTATAGTATATCTTCTTCTTAGCGTGTCGATGGCAATCTAAATTGTGTCAACCCAGAATTTAGCTACGAGTAGGTATGGCGTTTTCAGTAGCGTCCATAAGTTCCTGTAGCGTGCAGGTATTAGGGCACGCAGGACAAGATAGTAAGTGTCCCATTGTTTGTGGAACGGCACCACACTTGCACTCCAGATTGGTATTATCTGTAAATCCCCACCTAAGCAAGTTTTCTTTGCTTCGGCCAACCTATGTCCTAAGTCTATTTAAAGACTTCCAGGTCAGCCAAGGCAGCCCATGTCCAGGTGGTGGATTTTCAGCAAGCGGGACGAATGGAGTGGGTAGGGACTAGGGAAGCACTTTCCCGCCACAGTCTACGCCTTGCCTGTGTTCGCTCTTCATTGAGTGGAAGGACACACTTTAGAAAGCTATTGCGGCTTTTCAGTCTTTGCGGCACCAAGGTGTTGTTGAGCAAAGGGTGTCGTGAGTCTCTTTCCATTCTCGTTCTTTCACTAGCGCTTGCCACAGCTCTGCGAACCTCTGGTGGCGCTATTCCTGCCAGAGGATACAGCATTGGTACCGGGGTCGGTTTTTTTTTTTTTTTTAATTACACCTAAATCGAATGAACTGGGCTCAACACCCTGTGATGACCACAGGGTGTTGAGCCCAGTTCCTTCGATTTATGTCGAAGACTTTTTTTTACAATATTCGTCCGTCCCCATTCTCATTCGTTCATCGCCTGGGGAATCCTTTATTAGTGTATCCATATTTACATGAAGTTCATAATACATTATTATACAAAAAATCTTAGTTTACATATTTTCTTATCCTAATTCTTATATCTAACATGGTAACTGTTTCATTCGGGTCTGCACGAGGACTGCGGCGCAGGCCGTGCACAGACAGGTTTATTAGGGCATCCAGTCGTCATATTTAACAAATAGGAGCTTACGCCCCACTTTACCTATTTCTGTGCACGACTCGCCCCGTGACTTCCGTGCAATACTTAATAAATAACTTTCTTGTTATGGGATCAGCCATAAGTGCGGGCAGATTATCGGCAGTTATGGCTGCTCCCATATCTTGTTCGGCATTGTATCTGGACATCACATAAATCGGACAATCACATAAAATATGGAGCACGGTCACCCGCGTTCCAGGTTCGCAAATGCACGACGGGTTGTCCTTACACTTAAACCGGTGTAAGTATTCGGAGAACCCGCCGTGCCCCGTTAAAACTTGTACCATTAATGCGGACAGGCTAGTCTTGCGGACCAGCCTGTACCCATCGATGGCGTCGGGGTAAAATAGATTGGTGACCGCGGCGGTCTCACCCTCCCTGTATCGACGGTTCCATTCGTGAAGCGACTCCTGTCGGATATGTCGCTTCACGAATGTAACCGGACACTTGTTGTAATCAGGGCGGCTCTTGCTCCTGAGGGCAGCCTCTTTGGCCAGTTCGTCGGCTCTCTCATTCCCCTGCAGCCCAGCATGCGCTTTTATCCAATGTAGCGCCAGTCGCCCTCCATTTTGGGCGACTCGCGCCACATTAGTGCGCACTTGCACCGCAAGGGGATGAGAACACCAGCCGCTTGTGACCGCCTCCAGAGCCGAACGCGAGTCCGAGTGTATGTCGACCGCCGCGATCCCTTTCGAAAGTACTATTTCAGTCGCCTTACTCAGCGCGAGGAACTCCGCCTGATAGACGGTGCAAAACCGCTCCAGCACGAGCTTTTTCTTCCCGGTCTCTGCCCTGTTATCCCACAGGGATACCGCGGCCCCCATCTTTCCCTGAATCTTACTCCCGTCTGTATAGACCTTCAGGTTACTTGGCTCGTGCTGGAGGAGCTGTGCACCGTCAACCACGCAGTCAAACGTTAGCTGCTCCACTTCTGCAGGGTGTGGGTTATCTATATGAGCCACAGGACGCTCCACCTCCCGGTCCCCTATCACTCTCCGGGAGTAGCCTTTCCTTATCTCATAAAGGGAGGCTGCTTCCCGGATTCTTATATCCAAAGGAAGCAGCCCGGAGAGTAACAGCGCCGAGTTCAATGAAACCGTCCTGTAGGCCTTCAGCATTTTTTGTACGAACCCACGTTGCACCGCGTTAAGCTGCTTCTGAGTCCCCGATTTATTGGACGCTGAAGCCCACGCGCTCGCTGCATAGAGCATGATGGGCTCTATCACTGCGACGTACATCGTCCTGATGATCTTGGGCTGCAGTCCCCAGCTGACTTTGGCAGATGTTACTCACGTGAGAGTTAAAAGTGAGCTTATCATCTATGGTAAGACCCAAGATTTTAATCTCACGCGAGTAACCAAGCGGCTGGTCGCCCATGCGCAGATGTGGAGAGTCATGCTTGAGCTTATTGGTTATAAGCATGGCCTTGGTCTTACTAGGCGCAAATTTTAATTTGTTACGCACTCCCCATTCCTGCACATGCGCGAGCGCACGATTTGCCTGCCTCTGAATCCCTACGGCCTCGTGTCCCGAGAAGATCAGGACGATGTCGTCCGCGAAAGCTTGCCCGTAGTCCCCTCTTTATTCACAGTTCAGAATGTTGGGCCCCCAATGGAGCCCTGGACGCAACCCTTCGTGGTTTCCGCTGCAACCTCTTCGCCGGCATATCGCACAAGAACCCTTCTGTCCATCAGGTAACTATCAATTAGCCTTCTTACGTTTGGTGGGCAGCCAGTTTCGGCTAATCTTGTCTTTATAGCCGGCCACCATGCACTGTCGAAGGCTCCCTCTATGTCGGGGTCGGTTTAAGGCATCCGGTAATGATCCGGCACGTTTCGTTTAGTGCTGTATCGACCAGTTTTGCATGGGTTGAGCGATTCCATACTGGGCACGCATATTCACCTGCAGAGACCATCCGCATTACTGTGGGTGAAGCACCCCACTGTGAGGAGGCTAACCGGCGCAGCAGGCTGTTACGAGTGTGCACCTTCTTTTTAATGTTCTCGCAGTTCTTTCGGAACGTGAGTGACCTGTCCAGGGTAACACCAAGATATTTAGGTAAGTGGTTGTGTTCAATAGGGACCCCGCCCCAAACAATGTTAAGTTTGCGGCCCGCTTCTCTATTGCGGAGGTAATAGAGAAGCGGGATAGTATATTATTATCATCTATGTTTGGAGCAACACAAATCTCCTTTATTGGACGGATACTTATATAATTGTCGTGTTAATTGTTTAAGAAATATAACTGCAAAAAGTATTTACACATACAAACTACCTTGGTACTAAGACTTCTTAGTAATACCAAAGTAAGTAAAGTCCGTTCACAGTTATTTTACCTCTGACAAATTTCAGTGTTTATTTTCTTTATGTTGGAATCAAAGCTCAAAGGTTGGAATGGTAGGTACTCAGTGATGACAGGTGTGTAAAATAGGGTTACCCGTGCATAACATTTTACCCAATTTTAGTGCAAACTAGAATGTCCAACTGTAACCACCATTTGTTACAGGTACGGGTTCAGGAGTATTTTGTACAATAAATGCTGGCAAATAGAAAATGAAATGGGTGTCTTAAAAACGATTCCGTTGGTGCACGATGGATAATTGTTCATGCGGGTGGTGAAATAGGGTTTATACCAAACGCTTTATTAATATTTAAATCCCAGTCGAAATCGGGTGACTACCATGATGACATGAACAAAACAAATTTCATGAAATGGCTTCAGGAAAGACTAATTCCTTATTTGCCGTCTAATAGTTAGTTGCTATGAATAATGCCCCTTGTCACACAGTCAAGTTAAACAAGGTACCAACATTAAGTTCTACTAAAGCTGAAATGCAAAACTGGATCACAAATAAGGGGTTATTTTATCTGCCTACCATGGTGAAAGCTCAACTGTATGAAATTATAAGAGACCATAAAGAAGCTCCAATATATGAAACTGATCAAATGCTTAAAGCTCATGGCCACAAGGTGGTTAGATTACCCTCATACCACTGCGAGCTAAATGCAAGTGAATTTATGTGGAGTATCATTAAAAGGCGAGTCACAAGCAAAAATGTAGGACAAGAGGCAACCAACATTGTGAATTTAGCTGAAGAAGTTATTCAATCTATCACTGCAGAAGACTGGCAAAAACAATGCAAACATGTGCGCCATATTGAAGACAAGCTTCGTGAAACAGATGGGTCTACGGATGCTGAAATGGACAGGTTCATAATAGGATTAAATTATGAGTCTGATACAAAATCTGACAGCAGTTACAAATCATCATTGGTAGTCCGAAAATCTGACTGCAGTTACGAATCATCATAACATTGGCAGTCCATATGGATCATTTAAAAAAAAATAATAATTTGCAGTTTTTGTATTTGATAATTAAAACCTCACATTGACGTAATTATGATGCGTTTACCTTTGTATATTAAATAGAAAGTTTTTATTATAACTATTTATCTTCATAGGAAATTAGTTATTTTGTTATAGAGTAAGATCCCAGAGCCGCCAGACCTACGTCATTTTAGCAAAGCTGAAATTTTGAGGATTATTACTTAGTAGGTATACAATCTTGTTAAGAGATATGCCGACCCACTAACTTGAATGCTGGGCCATTTCACAGGTAGCGCGAAGTAAAGGTACCAAAAAAACATACCTACTTACTTACGTTAAAGTATCAAAGCTGGTATTCAAATATGTGTTTAAAAATACTGTCTAAAATTGAAATTCATTATTGCCAGACACTTTCCGTGGGCCATTACTTCTGCCAGACGCTTTAAAAGTTACTTAAAATTTATGTAAACTACGTCATTTTAGCAAAGCTAAATTTGATATATATTACTTATGGTACTATTTTAAGACCCTTTGTACGCAGCCAGACCAATCCGTAGGGCCATTCGTCTAGCCAGACACCATGAAACTTTCCCTGTGAGTGCGAGCGTGCGGCCATCATTCATACGCATGAATGCGTGTGAGTACACTACATTGTCCCAAAATTCTGTAGATTATTTTGGGTATTATTACAAGAATAAAAGTGTAAAATATATTTTTTCACAAAAAATATATTTGTAGCGGCAAGCTACATAACGCATAGTACCTAATGTGTCTTAGTAGTTCCGTCGTCATTGGGTAGATGGCGCTATGATATCGCACCTCCGATAAAATAGGGTTACAACTCGAAAAACCTGGATTATGAGAAAAGCGAAAACAAAGTCACGGATTTGTTAATCAGTCTTTATTCGTGCAGTATTCTTATTATGTAATAAAAGTGATATATACTTGAAAAGCTTACAAAAATTACATTTTAATGGCATACGCTGTTTTTAAATTTTCCTGAAAATAAAACTGAAAATTCCCAATAGTAACAGTATTTTAGATAAATATTCGTATTTCTACTAACAAAAATACAATTATAGCAAATGTAAAAGTTCTTATTTTAATAAAAATCAGGCAGTTCTTTAAACCTTTTTAACGTAATTAGTAGTCATACAGCTGTAGACTTCGAAACAAAATCAACTTTAACAAAAACATTCGACACTTCTAACAAAAAAATAACAAAACAATTCTAGTCATCACAATTTCAAAGAATCACTTTCCAGTGCAAGTTTAGGTAGCCTATAATTAAATTACGCTTAAATATTATTTGTTTTCCGTAATTAAATAATATTTAGATACTACCTAGGAACTATAATCATCACAATAAAAACAAAAATCACAGATAAAGTCCAAGTTTCAGTCGTCTCATAATTAGGGTGTATAATTATAAAAAATAAATTGGTATATCAATATTCAATTACAATTGGTTGTAAAAAGGCACATAGAACCGTGGTATATGATTACTATTAATCAAACTCATCAAAGCAGCTTTTTCCTCTCGCTTATTGAGAGCTGTCTGATGTAAGCAGGCTTTAGTCCAGGCAGAACCTCAGGGTGTTTTTGCCTAATTTTAGATTCTGAAAATACTTCGTCTTCATAAGAATTCTTGTAATAAAGAACATAAGGTGTTTCTTTCATGAATTTAATGACTCTGACATCTTTCAATTTCACACCCGTACCGAAGTGTAGCTCTGCATGTAACTTCTTCAGGGATATAAAGTCATTATAGGATAACTCATTCACCGAGTATGGGGATCCAGTTTTTTATGCTGTTCTTATGAACTTAACCTTTAATTAGGCGCGCGGGGTCGCCGCGACCCCAAGTGATCTTTAAATTAAGTTATTTTTTTAACTATTAATGCTGGCAACCAAAATTTCTTGCTAGCTTTCGAACTCTTTACTCTCCACGCGATTCGGTGTCGCCCGCGCCATAGAGTTGATCGCACGCACTGCACGGAAGGGCTTTTTCGTTCCGTCCCTGCCCAGTGCTTGGAAAAACGATTGTCAGAACCTGAAGTTGCGACTCCTTCAACTTCTAACATGGGATTGCACTCAACAAAAAGAGGAAGGTGCTACACCTGTCCACGAAAAGGCGACAGGAAAACGACAGCAAAGTGCAATAAGTGCAATAAATTTATCTGTGGCGATCATTCAAATAAAATGTGTGATAATTGTTGAATTTTTACGGAAAACATATTTTTCTATTGTTTTAAACATCTTTCTAAGATTTTATTTTTCTAAAAGATTAATAAGAAGTAAGTAGAATAAAAACAATTAAAGTTGATTACTAATTAAGATATTTCTTATTTCATACCTATCAATTTGGGGTAACTGCAGACCCCGTGCGACTAACAGTGTTTGTTTATTGGCGCGCCTAATTAAAGGTTGTCATGTCTTTAGTGTCGGAAACGTCAGACATTTCAATGTAACGACGTTGCTCTATTTCAAAATCGGGGCCTTTCACCAAATCATCACTGTCCTCATTTAAAGGCGAACTGGAAGAGTCTGAGGAAGATGTACTTTCTGTATCTGATGAAGAATCAATTGAGTCATCAATTATAGTGTTCTGAGTTTGCTTGGAGTTCTGGTCTCTAACTTCAATTGAAATTGATATTACTTCAGTATTACAAGTGGCAGAATCACTTATTGTAATATCTGTAAATGTACAATGAAACCAACAATAGTAATGACGACTTAACTTCGAGACAACTTTTATATAAATTTAAAATAAAATACATAAAACCTTTGTCACTTTCAGCTTCGGGATCAGCTTTGAAATCTTGATTAGCTCTGGCAAGGATACATTCGGGTTTATCGACGTAAATTTTCTTAGTTCCCAGATTATCTATGACATCAAAATCCAATTTTTCTTCTCATTTTGAGAAAAAAATACAAGCATTATAAAATTTGGTGGTTTACATAAAGTAACATAGTAAAAATTATACAAAATAGCTTAGCAGTTATCTTCTTGAATGAAAATATAACCTGGTAAAAACAGGTAGGTAAGGAAAGTATAGTAGGCAATTAGGCATCATACCTTGCAAGTTAGTTCCCCCAATATTTTGATGATCATCGGTAGGTATTTATTTTTCACTATCCCTTAGAGCTTAACGCAGAATTGCGTCATAACGTTTCATTTTGACCCTAGAATCATAAATAATATTCAAAGCAAACAATCCGAAATCTAAACTTTGTTATAAACCAGATTACAAGTCGAAATATTCAGACGACACATGTACACTTATCGTCAAATACTGTTACTACGTGAAGAGTAACACAATATTACAATAAATCGCATCTAAAATACTGACATAATACAAAATATATCACTATATTATGGAAAATTTGAACTAGTTTCACTCAAGCCAGTTTACAATAAACTGTAATAATTCGACTTGTAACTGTTTATTAGACAATAGTTATTTGTGCAACAAGAGAGCAAAGTTGTTTTTTGTTTCGAGTGCTGATTTTGAGTCCCGAGCAAGCGAAGGATTCTATGATTGATTCACGAGCGTAGCGAGTGAATCAAAGTTAGAATCCTGAGCGTGGTGAGGGACTCAACAGCAGGAGATACAAAAAACTTTGCTCTAGTGTAGCACACATAACTTTTCACCACAGCAGTGAGAACACATATTACTTAGGAGACATAGAAATGAACAGGAATAGATTGAATTCTGCACTTGTTGATTTAACTCTTCTGGTGTTAAAGTACAGTCATCATCGCTAGTTTCAGTCATCTTTTTATATTATTTTATATATTAATATAAATTTAACACGTAACGCTATACCTACTGTATCAGCATCAGCTAAATTTTTATTCCCGCTACTTTTTTAAATCGCGTTTTAATACCGCGTCCCTGATGTTTATTTTTCAAATGTATCATTGTTGTAATTCTAAATAAAAATGTACTGGTTAAATACTAATTTTATACTATTTATTAGACTTATTTTTATTATAATCCAATAATAAATTAAACATGTAAACAATAACATATAAAAAAAGTAATTTCTTTATTCTTTTTTTTCTTGCGTTGCCGTAGGTGTTTTCTTTGAGGTCGACTTCCAAAATCGAATTTCAAATTCGAAGGGGTTTCTTTTTCCACTTACTTTTTATATGCATGTGAAAGAGACAGAGCACAGTAAAATTCGAATGTTTCAAATTTGTGGCTGAACAATGTCAATTCGTGGCACTGAAGATTGAAAAATTAAAAAGCTACTTTGCCTCACGCTCGAATCAAAATCGCGTTTTGTTCACTGTTGTCTCGCAGCAAAAGCGGCATGTTTGAGCTGCTGTGGTGAATATCTATGTATGCAACATGATTTTACCTGTCTGATACACTGTTATATTTTAATTTGTAACACTACTTGTCTTAACAAACGCACATCCACTTTTCATAAAACTAAATGTAACACTAATCGAGATCACTCTGGAGTCAAAATACTTTAGTCATGTAGCGTTACAACTCCATCCAGCGGCGAGTTTTAGAGTTACAGATGTAACCGTGTTGGAGAAGAAAGATAATAAAATTTTAAGCATTTCTATGTCGTTAACTTAAAATTCGACTTTTTCGAGTTGTAACCCTATTTTATCGGAGGTGCGATATGTGTTATGTAGCTTGCGCTACAAATATATTTTTTGTGAAAAAATATATTTTACACTTTTATTCTTGTATTAATACCCAAAATAATATTCCTACAGTCTTTTGGGACAATGTAGTGTACTCACACGCATTCATGCGTATGAATAATGGTCGCACGCTCGCACTCACAGGGAAAGTTTCATGGTGTCTGGCTAGACGAATGGCCCTTCGGATTGGTCTGGTTGCTTAGGAAGGGTCTTAAAATAGTATCTTAAGTAACATATATCAAATTTAGCTTTGCTAAAATGACGTAGTTTACAATATAATTTTTAAGTAACTTTCAAGGCGTCTGGCAGAAGTAATGGCCCACGGAAAGTGTCTGGCAATAATGAATTTCAATTTTAGACAGTATTTTTAAACACATATTTGAATACCAGTTTTGATACTTTAACGTAAGTAAGTATGTTTTTTTGGTACCTTTACTTCGCGCTACCTGTGAAATGGCCCGGCTTTCAAGCTAGTGGGTCGGCATTAATGGTAATTAATATAGCATATAGCACAATAGCACAGCACGCTAATTTTATTTCGCATCTAATAGCACGTTCATTCGGCTCTCGTTCGTGCTAAAATAGCATATAGTATATAGAATCAAACATCGCGCCGACGCGACGGCGCATCGCACTTCACACGTTCGCAGCGCTGCGAATTGCGATATTTGCGATCAGGCTTCGCATAGATTATACAGATAAGTTTTCGCGTCCCAACGCGAGCAGCCAGACGTGAAGTTGCGTAGCGTGCGAATTTTAGCTGTTCGACGGCTCGCGCGATTTAAGTAGGCATAATATATAAGTACGCGAGTTATTTTACGTTCTCAAAAGTTAAGAGTTTTGTGTTTGATTTTAAAAACTGTGATAGGACACGTAATACTGTGTATCTATGAATGATCTGTGTAACATGTGTGTTAAAATCATTTAAATAACTCAATATAATTATATACAGTCCAAAGCCTGAAAAGTATGAAGGAAAATTTATTAAAAAGGAAGTTATTATTACTTTGTTGTGCATAATGATTACATTTTATACTTAGAAGAAATGTACAAATATGTATATGTATTGTTTATTCATGTGTAACATTACAGTTCACCATGTTATCTGTCCCACGCCTTAAGTCTTCAGACTCGTTAGGCAAATAGCATGTTTGTCGACGCTATATTAACCTACGTTCAAATATGGATAGCGCGACAGCGCGCTAAATCGTACTTATGCTAAAACTAGCGGTCACACGAAGGGTGACACTTCGCACGATAGCATGCTATATTATAGCATTTTTAATAGCATGCTAAAAAAATAGCATATAGTTCATAGCATGCGATTGATAAATAGCAGATTCGAACATCATTAGTCGGCATACTTCTTAATAGACTAAGATCCCGCGACAAATTAGTGCACTCATCGAGTTTTTGCTTGAAACCAAATTTTTAAGAATATTTATGATTAGGAGAATACATATCTACCAGGTTGCCTATTAAAATTTGGCCGCAAGTATGTTTAATTAAGTGATTGTTAATTGATTTTTGGAAGATACTTTCGTTCATTCGTTTTATAAGTAAAATATCGTCTACATCTCGGCTATAACTACATATAAAGATTCTGAAAAACCACGGTTGCCATTGTTCTCCTGGCCGCACCTCCTCGCAGCCAGGTGTAACCAGGTATGATTTCGATACATTCTTGCGTTCATAACGTTTATTTATGATTTATATATCAAATGAAAGCTATTTTTTTTTCTGATTCTGATTATATATGGTTGCCTAATAAATCCAGCCGCAAATAAGGGTTGCCGGCTGTTGAAGATAGTAAATATTTAAAGTAGAGTGAAAGTCTCCTAACGCCGGATGGCACCTAGCGCTGAACACCTACACTATCTCGACAAGTAATCTTCCACATATTTTTAAATCGTGAGCAACAATTTAAAAATATGTGGAAGAGGTGCGGGATTACATATCAATACAGGATCACATAACGCGGTTTTCCAGTGCTGCGACTGGGCACAGCGGTAGCAGCATTTTGCCGTTTATGGCGGGAAAGCATTGCGTCACGTTACTCTATAAGTAATTATTATATATAAGGTTATATATTATGATTTATTTTAATATGTCACTGAATATAGTGTGCCATCGGGATTCGTAAAATATGCCGGTTGGCGTAGCGGGAGTGTGAGCGACTGCTACGTCGAAGGTCGCGGGTTCGACTCCCTCTCAAGTCAAACATTTGTGTTGATGAACATGGATGTTTGTCTTGGCAGGCCGGGCGCACTTTGCATTTTAGGTACAAACTTACAAGTACCTCGGCCGACCATTTCGACATGGTTGGATTAAGTGGGTTGCCGCGCGCCGCTCACATTAGACGTCACGCAACGAGTGCGACCGCTCCGTATTCTCACGCGCCGTGTTCATACACTGTTCAATTTATATAAACGCCTTTAACAACAAAAATGTATCATCACAAGTCTAATACAAAGTATTGCTCAATTAACAGTGTGTCGAAAGCGACTTGAAAATTTGATTTTATTTATATTACGAGAGCAACTTGAAAATTTGATTTTTTGTTTGTTGAGATATCTTAACGATTATGGTGTCAAATTAAAGTTCAAAAACCATTTTATCTGTTTGAATCATGTAAATCGGTCCACGCGTTTAGGAAATTACTAAGAATCAGTATAGTAAAAATGTGAGCAACCAGAATTTTTGTGGTATTTGTTCTACGAGCTCAAATAGTGGGATAGGATACTTGTATGATAATTATTTATTATTAGGTACGAGGTCAAGTAGGTAGATAGACGATGAATAAATATTATAGTTGCAGCGGCAAGTCAACAACCCTAGCGCGCCACTCCGCGCCAGACAGCGACAGCGTTATGTGTTAGAAAAGAAGGGGAACGGTTAGGTTAATATCGCATTAGGCACTGAGTGCTTATGCGAGCTGAATTGCACTTTGTTGCTTAGTAGCAAGAGTCGCAAATTCAATAAATTGGTTTGACAATTGAATCTTCTGTACGTTAGTACTCTTCTTTATTCTGTGGTCTTGGTCTGGGTGTTTCTATGTATAATATGAATGTATTTACAAAAAAAGTATATATGTATGTTTATCCATTATCAAGTACCCATAGTACAAGCTCTGCTTAGTTTGGGACAAGATAGTGTTGTGTGAATGTGAAAAAAAAGTAACACACACCCTGCCATGAAAACCTGTCTGGTGATCAAATGTCTTAACAACAAACCTGGAACCAGCAGTATGAAGACGTCGACTAGTTTTTGTTTAGCAGTTGGTCAGAATATTTTTAAATTGTTAAAATTACCTGCTTTCACGATGAAAAGATTAGCAACTTGACAAATAAAATGTGTGAGGAAGTGAAATAAGTGAAATTTTAACGTCGTCACCGTCGTGTAGAATTGTAGCTGAAGAGACAAAAATCATGTTGTCTCAGGAAAAAGGAAAGAAATGGGCATCAAGTACAAAAATAACAATTAATTAAATTTATAGATTCACGCCTGTATCCCCGAAGGGGTAGGCAGAGGTGTAATATTACACCCACATTTCGCCAGGAATTTTTAGGTCCCACGTAATAGGAGGCGAGCCTATTGCCGTACCGGGCACATTACCAGACTCCGTGCTGCTACTGAGTATTTCCTAATGGAAAAACTCAATAACACTTTGCCCGACTCGGGAATCGAATAAATAAAAAATGTAGACAAACCAAACTTATGAAAGTTTATGGGAAAAGTGGAGGTAAGCTAACAAAAAGATGTCACTATCTCAAATATTCAACATAGGAAAACACATGTCACGACGTATCAACAAATTCAAAATTAATTAAAGTTACATTTCTTAAAATAGATTTTATTTCCTAAAAACCTTAGGTGTCCGCCACTGGGTAACTTCCCCCTACGCGTGACATCATTTGTAAGACGCTTGACAGCTCTGCGATGCGTCAAATGCTAGTCAACTAGTCAACCATTAGATTATATAACTATTAGATGGAGGCATACGATCCCAAGACCGTCACTAATAATCTGACGTAGGTGGCCATATGGCCACCCATTACCCGTTAAAATGTAATAGAATTATATTTCAAACTTTGAGACTTCGGTCTTCGGTCATAGACATTTTGATAATTATTCGTATAAAGATTGTGACGTATTAACATAGTAACGTTATAACTTTATCGATACTTAAATTTTACAGACTAGCTTCAGTACAACGCGGGTCTTACTTATCGCATAAAAAGGTAGTTTATTGTGTTTATAAGCTATACTACAATATTTCAATAAAAATATTGTTTCACGATAGAGTATCCTCAATTTTTTTTCATTTATAAATGTTTTTTTTGTAAAACCATCTGCCGCAAACAACTACTAAGCCATGCAATTTTTCATGATGTTTTCCTTCATCATAGCAAGCCAAGCTTCTAGTAACCAGAGATTCATGCAGTAAATTTGAAAACCGATGCGTTAAAATTATATTTTCACAGACTTTGTCACTGCTTAGAGTGGTTACCGGTGTTACAATAAAATAATATCATTAGCTTTATTCATGTTAAAATGTTAATTAAAATAAAAAAGCATTTCAGTGCACGTGTGAGATTTGGTCATGGGAGAAATAATCTAACGGTTTATTTTTTTTATTGCCAGTCAAATTAACAATACTGTACCTGGAGGCAAGCTATGCAATGTCTATTGAAGATACTGAACTTCAAGGTCTGCTTGACTCAGCTAAGAACCACAATTTGTTTATTTGCTCCTGTAGTTGCTTACATAAATGCAGATCTATTTTTTGAACGGATGGCATAAATAACTAAACATCGTTATCCAGCGGGTCAAGGTCGTGGCGTTGCATTCGACGCCTAGGGTTGCCGCGCGTACCCATATAGCATGCACATATTTTTTTAATAATAGTTTAATGTTATTACTTGATATCTTTATGTAATTAAGAATCTATATTTCAATTTATCCTTGTGTATCTTATTGAAATATCAAAATTAAATTATATTTTAATAATCACTCGTAACTAAGTCAATACAAAATAATTCATGTAGGTTCGTTAGAAATAATTTTGAAATAAAACACAAAAATATTTTACAATTACTTTTTATTGAATATTTTTTGTTAAAAGATCTTTAGGTCTACTTGGAATAAATAACCAACAACTTATTTATACTGCTTTCTGTTAGTTTATGACGTCTGCTGGAAAAAAACCATTTTAAGTAAGAAAATTACCTTTCGACTTCATTTGACATAACAAAGACGTATTTATTTTAAACTTGTGAAATAATTTGAAAAGTTTATATTGTTAATTTTTCACTTAATGTTAGTGTTGCCAATTTTAAAAATATGTTAACACTTTTTAACATTACAACAAAAATAAGTATGAAAGTAAAGAATATATTAAAACATATTTTTAACATAGATGCTTGTAAAAATTTGATCCAATATAGGACGACTGCGAAATAATTATTTAATATTTTTGAAAATAATTTCGCCTTAACTTTCAAATTACATTGAAGTAGTTAAGAGTAATTAGTGAAAAAGTTATTACAATACGAAAAAAATACAATACTATATAGCTATACTTTTAAAAACATTTCATCATCATATCAGCCAAACGACGTCCACTGCTGGACATAGGCCTCCCCCAAGGTTCTCCACACAGACCGGTCTTGAGCCGCCCGCATCCAACCTCCTCCCGCGATCTTGACATTTAATACTATAATATAAACTTAAAAACATTTAATACTATAATATATTTTAATTAAATAATTAAATAAAGGTATTGTACGATATAACATAATCGAAAAAGCTTATTAAATGTATGCACCTACGTGATGCATACGTATGACAACCCTATTGTCGTGCGCCACCTTATTTACCCGCTCGATAACGATGTTTATAAATAACATTATTATGACTCTTTCCTACGTTCAAATTATTTTGTTATTTATATTTGATATATCCCTTAATTTACTTGATTGAGAAATTATCATCATTCTATCGATATTTATTCGGAGTAAACTAGATCTGAGGATATATTTCAAATTTTAACGATATTCTAACTAGTCAAATTAAGTGTGAACCGACGAAAATTCGGAACGTCTTTTTTATATATAATATCTTACTCTAACACTAGAAAGAATTCATAAGTCAGAGTAAATATATTGGGTGTAACTGCTGTTTTTATGCGGTTTCTATGTATATTCCTTATTCTTAGGAGCTGTCTGAGACATTATGTTACGCGTGTAACTCTCTTTCACTCTTCTTTAAATATTTACAATCTTCAACAGCCGGCAACCCTTATTTGCGGCTGGATTTAATTAGGCAACCATATATAATCAGAATCAGAAAAAAATTTGCTTTCATTTGATATATAAATCATACATAAACGTTATGAACGTAAAAATGTATCATACCTGGTTACACCTGGCTGCGAGGAGGTGCGGCCAGGTGAACAATGGCAACCGTGGTTTTTCAGAATCTTTATATGTATAGCCGTGATGTAGACGATATTTTACTTATAAAACGAATGAACGAAAGTATCTTCCAAAAATCAATTAACAATCACTTAATTAAACATACTTGCGGCCAAATTTAAATAGGCCACCTAGTAGATATGTATTCTGCTAATCATAAATATTCTTAAAAATTTGGTTTCAAGCGAAAACTCGATGAGTGCACGAATTTGTCGTGGGATCTCGTACTATAACAAGATATTATACTAATTATCCTCAAAACTTCAGCTTTGCTAAAATGACGTAGGTCTGGCGGCTCTGGGATCTTGGACTATTAGAAAATAAATGTACATGCGTATAGCCATGCCGATATCAAGGTTTTGTTACAAAAATTACTTCCAAATATTTAATTCGATCGCGTGTATACTGTGTATTTAAAATGGGAATATTATATACTAAACATAGCAACACAACGCCCAGGTTAGCCAATCTAACAGCTAGAGGTAAAATAACTGTGAACGGACTATACTCAAAATCATAAAAATGTTATCCGCACAGAAGCAGTTATCCGGTATCAGTGACATTTCGCTAGAGTGGCCAATATGGCGACTGTAATTTGTCCAAGATTTGTCTGTCAGAAGTCAGAACCATTAGAATTTAACAAAATACTCGACAATCCGAATTTTGCGGATATAATATGTTGTCGACTCGAAATCTTTATTTTTTAATGTTTTATTATACAGGTAAGGTTTCGATCGAGCGTACCCCTATTGATATAGATTTGACACTGCGATGGTAGCGCAGTCGGTCGGTTCCAATGTGAAACATTCTTAACTAAAATAACATTTTCCATTGGACTAAATTGCGAATCTAAACCATTCTCAAGTCCCCTTGAACACACACAAAAAATTTCATCAACATCGGTCCAGTCGTTTAGGAGGAGTTCAGTGACATACACACGCACACAAGAAATATATAGGTATATAAAGATATAAAGCTGAGGAGTTTGTTTGTTTGTTTGTTTGGTTAAACACGCTAATCTCAGAAACTACTGGTCCGATTTGAAAAAATATTTCAGTGTTAGATAGCCCATTTGCCGAAGAAGGCTATATGCAGGGCCGTTCGGACCCAATGAAGCGCCTGTGCAGTGGCGTATGGCGGATGACGTTGACGACTGATTTTTTAGACGTTAGTAGTCGTTACCTAACAATTCCGGCCTATACCTACGCCACTGCGCCTGTGTGCGAAATCTGTGAAGCGCCTTTTTTGGCATCCTTTTTCAAAAATAACTTATAATTAGGTAGGTAACGCATATCTCGGCGCTCGGCGCCCCTGTCACCCTGGCGCCTGTGTGCGCCGCACACATTGCACATTGGGAAGGTTCGGCCCTGGCTATATGTTGTTGTCATGTTATGAGCTACGGGAGCGGAGCACTAGCCTTAAAAAACGCGGGTGTAACCGCGGGCTCATCTAGTGTGTCATAAGTGTTCAAATACTTGTTAGCTTGGATCGTGGGCCAATTTTTTAGGTACGAAGGTGCTAAAGTTAGGTCCCTAACAATTTGTACTAATTCTGTGTGCTGATTTTTATGTATGTTTTAGAAAATATTATTAAAAATGTATAAATTAATACTGTCGCACTATGGTCGCACTCATTTCGGCGACGCAAATTTTTACCAGACGCTTTAAAGTTTCCAAAATATCTAGCTATCGGTAGAGACCACTAGGGGGAGCATTTAGAAAATGTAGGTACCTATGGAAATTATTCCCGTGGACCTTTAGCACCTCATAGGTACCTAACTAAAAATTGGCCGACGATCCAAGCTAGCAAGTACGCGTACACTCATAGCAGATACTAACACTACATTATTCTATACATGTAATTTCTGAGAAAATAAGTAAGGTCTGGCGGCCCTGGGCTCTAACTCTAAAGGCCTACACCCGCCGTCCCGCAGTGCCAACTGAGAGAAAATGGCAAAATTGCGCATAGCCCATAACGTGTAGGTATGTGCAGTACCGGAACTCTGTTAAGCTCGTCGGTTAAGCATGCACAGTTATAACACTTACAACCATCGAGCAAACCCTTGATTGAACGTAAAAATAGTAATTATTGCATAGGTACCTACCTATGTAATTTTCAAAAATAAAAGTAATATAAAAAACAATTCAGAGTAAAGAGCACTTAAAAATAACTCTCTCTGTATCAATTTTAATTTCTTCATTTTCGATTATATGCGTATGACCATGCGTGCGACCCGCGTCACAGTTAAAACAACACTGAAGGCAGAAGAACACCGTACGCAACCGGATAGCACGCACGCAGGCTGCGCGCCCGTAACCAATCCGCATTCCGCGCGCGTGATGCCCGCATGATAGGAAAAACATGTATGAAATGATAAGATGCGGGCGGCCTGCATGCGGATGAGATCCGCGCGCGGGACGATAATACGCATGACACGAAAAGGCATTGATCTTGTGTTAATGTTACCTCAATGCGAAAAGGGCCCTAATTTGAAGGTCCAGACTTATTACCTAACGTATACAACATATTTCAATAAAGTGATGAAATTGGGAGAGGAAGATGAGGGATTAAAAAACCACGCCCAATGTAGGGTTCCGTAGTTGCCCATAATGGCCATTATTGGTAATAACTTCTGTTTCACATGGGACTAAAAACGGGCATCTTTAAAATTAAGCCAGCGCTCCCAATGTAAACCCACAGAAATAGGTAAGTATTTATAAGTTAACCGACGATTACTCGTAAACTAGTGATGTCTACTTAGCAGTGATAGTTTTCCTTTTAAATTCGTTATATGTACTACATTTGTCATTTTTTTCACCTCTTCCAAATAAAATTAATAGTTTACCCGGCAGAGGGGGGGGGACACTTGAGTAACAATTTTTTCCACTTCAAAGCTTGATATTTGACAAAAGAATCACTTGATTGAATAATGATTTGAGCAAACTAATAATATTTTTTTAAAACCTATCCAATGATACCCAACACAATGTGGTACTCAACCAAAAATAATTCAACCCCACTATATATGTAGGGGAGATACCCTTAAAAAAATATTTTCCTAAATTTTATTCTACAGTTTTGTTGCAAAATTGTATGTCTATATTCATGTCAAATATCAGCGTTCTAGCACCAGGCGTCTTTGAGCTAGGCTGCGGACGGACAGACGGACGGACGGACAGACGGACGGACAGACGGACGGACGGACGGACATGACGAAACTATTAGGGTTCCTTGTGGACTACGGAACCCTAAAAAACGCTCCGCCCAATATGTACCTACTGAGCGAAGATAAATAACGCACAGTTAACTTCATAATATTAAGGACGCGTTTACAAAATTAGTAGGTACAAAATCGCGTCACTACAGCGACACGGCGGCAACAGTACGTACTACGTACGGTAACTTGCGGAAATGTAGTTCAACTAAATAACTTTGAGACTTAGAATTTTTTGTGATATGTATCTATGTGTTATAGGCCTGGCTGTGCGAATTACGTACAAATAAGTTTCTTATTTTTATATACTATACCTAAATGGACATTATTACTTTATTTTTTCCATTATGTTGATTCAGGATATATTTCGGTATTTAGATATTATTTTGTTTCTTGCGTTGAAATCTGGTAAGATTATGAGGACTGATGGTATACCATCCCATTCAAGTGTTGCGACTGGAACTCATAAAAGAGTAGACCTAGTTATGCCAGGTTGGGGCTCATTTTATTTGTTTTGGTGAGACCCTACCACTGGTACTAGTGAAGTAACCTTCCAAGGTTATTCGATGAGTCTTGCTGGTACTCATATGTGAGTAAAGCTAGGCATGCCGAGTTTAGGCTCACTTTGTTTGTACATAAGAGACCTTACCACTGGAACTTATGAAGTAACCTTCCAGGGTTATTAGATGACACTTGCTGGTACTCATATGTGAGTAGAGCTAGGCATGCCGAGTTTGGGCTCATTTTGTTTGTACATAAGTAACCCTACCACTGGAACTTATGAAGTAACCTTCCAAGGTTATTCAATGACTCTTGCTGGTACTCATGTGTGAGTAGAGCTAGGCATGCCGAGTTTTGGCTCATTTTGTTTGTACATAAGAGACCCTACCACTGGAACTTATGAAGTAACCTTCCAAGGTTATTCAATGACTCTTGCTGGTACTCATGTGTGAGTAGAGCTAGGCATGCCGAGTTTTGGCTCATTTTGTTTGTACATAAGAGACCCTACCACTGGAACTTATGAAGTAACCTTCCAGGGTTATTCGATGACTCTTACTGGTACTCATATGTGAGTAGAGCTAGGCATGCCGAGTTTGGGCTCATTTTGTTTGTACATAAGAGACCCTACCACTGGAACTTATGAAGTAACCTTCCAGGGTTATTCAGTGACTCTTGCTAGTACTCATGTGTGAGTAGAGCTAGGCATGCCGAGTTTGGGCTCATTTTGTTTGTACATAAGAGACCCTACCACTGGAACTTATGAAGTAACCTTCCAGGGTTATTCAATGACACTTGCTGGTACTCATATGTGAATAGAGATAGGCATGCCGAGTTTGGGCTCATTTTGTTTGTACATGAGAGACCCTACCACTGAAACTTATGAAGTAACCTTCCAGGATTATTAGATGACTCTTGCTGGTACTCATATGTGAGTAGAGCTAGGCATGCCGAGTTTGGGCTCATTTTGTTTGTACATACGAGACCCAACCACTGCAACTTATGAAGTAACCTTTCAGGGTTATTCAATGACTCTTGCTGGTTCTCATATGTGAGTAGAGCTAGGCATGCTGAGTATGGGCTCATTTTGTTTGTACATAAGAGACCCTACCACTGGAACTTATGAACTTATGTAACCTTCCAGGGTTATTCGATGACTCTTACTGGTACTCATATGTGAGTAGAGCTAGGCATGCCGAGTTTGGGCTCATTTTGTTTGTACATAAGAGACCCTACCACTGGAACTTATTAACAACTTAACTGTCCAATGAGTCACATATGACTCACGGAGAACTTTGGAATAAGTTCAAGAGTCACAGGTGACTCATTTCTTTATACAACTTTGGCACATAATTTTGTTATGAGCGTGGAGTAATATTATAATTATAATTACGTGAACGTATAGCAAAAAACCTAACCTATAAGAAAACAAAATAAAATTTCGCATTTTTCTATATCTATGGTATCAGGCCTTGTATTTGGTACGAAATAAAACAAAAATAACAACAATGAAATAAAAATGTTTATTGAGGAAATTTCTTATATTTATTACAGAAACTAATCAGTCACACATGTTTTTCGTTGTAGCAATCCAAACAATATGCTTTTTTTACATGCTTTGCACTCTGTGTGCACTTGCTTGGCTTTTCGAGCCAACTTCCCTTGAATTTTTAATTTTGCATAGCAACCGTATGTACATCTCTTCCATACTAACTTATTGTATGTAGTATTTCGCGGAATTTCTTGAAGACAATGGTCAGATGAAGAAGTGGTACCTGAAGATCTGGGAGTCAGAGAAAGCGAAGGCATTTGAGGCACGTTAGGTATTGTAGTACACGGTTCTGGCCCGAGAAAATACCGAACTAAATGTTTCTGAACACTCAAAACAGACAATTCTGGTGCCAGTTCGTTATAAATACACCTAGCATTTATAACAGCTTCTTTTTTTCTTCATCGCTGCCTCCACTGAATGGGTGTTGGTCGGTATCAGTATTTTCTAAATAACGCACTAATTCTTCCGTAGTGTAATTTTTTCCCGCCATTTTAGTAAATAACAAATGAAAACAAAATTACGAGTAGGTATAACCTCAAATAGCAATGCACTTTTTCTAGAGCAGTGACAGTTCGTAATTTGTCAATTTACTGTCAATAGTTGGTGTGTGCACATATGACTCATAGAACATGGGAAACGGGAATATTTTATCCCACGTCCATGAGTCATATATGAGGCAAGTAAATAAAATCAATAAAATCAAATAAAAACACCAATTATTTTTATGAATTATATTTACATAGGAGAATGTGAATGTTAATAACCTATCAAAAAAGAAAACACGGTGGACTTGGGGAAGTTGTAAATTGTATTGTATAGGGACAGTTAAGTTGTTAAGTAACCTTCCAGGGTTATTCGATGACTCTTACTGGTACTCATATGTGAGTAAAGCTAGGCATGCCGAGTTTGGGCTCATTTTGTTTGTACATAAGAGACCCTACCACTGGAATTTATGAAGTAACGGTCCAGGGTTATTCAATGACTCTTGCTAGTACTCATGTGTGAGTAGAGCTAGGCATGCCGAGTTTGGGCTCATTTTGTTTAAACATAAGAGACCCTACCACTGCATTTTATAAAGTAACCTTCCAGGGTTATTCAATGACTCTTACTGGTACTCATATGTCAGTACAGCTAGGCATGCCGAGTTTGGGTTCATTTTGTTTGTACATAAGTGACCCTACCACTGGAACTTATGAAGTAACCTTCCAGGGTTATTCAATTACTCTTACTGGTACTCATATGTCAGTAGAGCTAGGCATGCCGAGTTTGGGTTCATTTTGTTTGTACATAAGTAACCCTACCACTGGAACTTATGAAGTACCGTAAAATGGGGTGAAGCGGGTCCCAGGGGGGAACAGAATCATGTAGTCTAATTTTGTTCACGTTCATTTTCTGGCTTGAAAACTTAGTTTATCTGTGGTCGGGTAACTGACTTGAGCAAAGAAGATTTTGAATTTTTATGAAATGGCAACACACGATTCATAGACAAAGAAGAATGGAAGAAAAAACGGTTTAAAAAACCCACTTCAAAACACTCGTATTTTGGTTCCGCGTAATTTCGTTTTTTTTTTTGGTTTATGTGATTTTTCGGCGATATAACCCGGTTCTAAGCAAACCTTGTCTCTTAGGTTATTGTAAAACGCATAGGTGAGTGAATTTGTGTATTATTTTCCTGCATAATTGGAAAAAAACTTATTTAAGGCAATTACTTAGATTTTTGGGGTTATCAGGGTCACCTGAGGGGTGAAGCGGGTCATAGAAAGGGGGCAACAGAATCACTTTTGGGGCTAACAGACTCAAGAATGAGGTGTACAGGGTCAAGAAAGGGGCGAAGGGGTTTTTTTTATTAGGGTTGTCAACAAGTTTAATGCTAACTATCTAGGTAATAACTAGGTCTTTTTAAATACAACAATAAAGAAAATAGTATATTAATTATAACTTTTTCAGTCCTTTCCTAGGTCATCATTACAAAATAATAATGATTTTTTATTTTTACATACTTTATTTTAAATTTAAGCCATTACATTATAATATATATTAAAATATACCTATGTATATTATAATATATATATTACAATATTATCCTGGTGAGTTAGTATGCGTGCTCAAATAGGTACCTATATTTATAAAATATATTTTATTTGTCTACAGATATGCCTAGAAACTATCGACCCAAACCGGGAGCGAAATCTCTTAAAAAATATGACGTAGCCATAATTAATCAAGCTTTACTAGACATATCAGCTGGAAACACATCGATACGACGTATTGCTGAGAAATATGGAATTTCATATTCAGTTTTACAGAGACGCAATAACAAATCAGTGAAACCCCATGGTGGCCAAACGGCAATGACTCCAGAGGCCGAGGCTTTTATTGTAAAAAATTTAAATATTTGTGCGGATTGGGGTTATCCACTGGACCAAAACGATTTAAGATATATTGTTAAAATGTATCTTGATACATCAAACATTACTGTGAAAAGGTTTAAAAATAACTATCCAGGGCCTGATTTTGTTGAGAGCTTCCTGAAACGACATAGTGACAAAATATCAAAGCGGATATCTCAAAACATCAAACGTTCGAGAGCAGAAGTGTCACCTGAAATGATGAAAACCTACTTTGCAGAACTAGAAAAGTCACTTGAAGGCGTACCTCACTCTAACATAGTTAATTACGACGAAACAAATTTATCAGATGACCCTGGGCGACCAAAAGTCATCGTTCGGCGTGGATGTAAGTATCCTGAAAGGGTCCGGAATTTTTCAAAAGGGTGTACGTCTTTGATGATTGCAGCAAACGCTGAAGGAGAACTATTGGTGCCTTATGTCGTGTATAAGTCAACCTACCTTTACGATACTTGGATACAAAAAGGCCCAAAAGGAACCTGCTATAACAGGTCGAAATCTGGCTGGTTTGATGGAGAAATCTTTAGTGATTGGATCACAAATGTCATTATTCCATATTTTGACAAAAAAACCGGTAAAAAACTTCTTATAGGTGACAACTTATCGTCTCATCTTTCAGCGCATATAATAGATCTGTGTAAAGAAAAGGACATACACTTTGTGTTTTTGCCACCAAATTCCACTCATCTGACCCAACCACTAGATGTGGCTTTCTTCCGACCTATGAAACAGGCATGGCGGAGTATTTTGCAGAAGTGGAAAGAAACTGATGGACGGAATTTAAGCTCCATTCCTAAGGGATGTTTTCCTCGCCTTTTGAAGCTATTGATCAATCAGCTTAATATTAACGCTAAATCCAATATACGTTCTGGTTTTAAAAAAACTGGTATTGTTCCTTTAAATAGTGAAGAAGTCATATCTCGCCTTCCAAATGCCCAAATTGATGACACTGCCCAAGATGCTGTGAACGAGTCATTTGTGAAGTATTTAAATGAAATGCGTTATGGAACTTTGGATATTACTGAACCAAAGAAGAAAAAGAAATTAAATGTTGTAGCTGGTAGAAGTGTGTGTCCGGATGAATTAAATAATGAAAATAGACCCGAACAAGTTGAGCAACAAACTACAAGCAATATTGTATCAATGCAGAAAAAAAAAGGATTAGGAAAAAAATCCAAACCGCAATCTTCAAACAGTCGCGTTATTGAAAAATTTGTTCCTTTGTCCCTAAATACACAAATACCTCTGAATCCATCAATCAGTAGTGCTAGCACTTCCACTATGAATGAGATTCTTGACATGGATATAGAATCGATGCCTATTGTTTTAGAGGATGATCTATTAGTTGGAAGAGAAGAAATTTTGATAGAACAGGCAGAAACGGAACAAGACACAAATGTAGACAAAGATGTCAGCATTCAACAAGTAAATAAAAAAGAGGCTATAAAGGAGTTTAAGGTCAAAATATTATCTGACGAAATAGTTACATCGAATCGTATTCTTACAAAGAAAAAGAAGACAGAAGATAAAAATATGGTGTGCACAATAAGAAAACCCAAACTGTTTTTTACTCCAAATGCAGCTTCGATCCCAAGCCGAAGAGGTTCGGAAATGAGTTTAAATTACTTTAATAATGCTGAAGAAGTTATGAAGCTTTTAGAAGATGAGTAGGTCTGGCGATGTTGGTGCAAGGGTATAATATCTATATTATGGATCTACGTACTAAGCGAGAAGTCTTCGTTTTCACTGTAAGGATATTTCTAGAATGATTATTTCCGATTAAATAGAATAAGAGATTTTTATGGAACTGTGTTTAAGAGACTGATCTTAAAATAGGTACTTAAATGTTAGGTTAATATTATGGACCTACTAACTAAGCGAGAAGATTTGTTTTTGTTTATTTTATATTATAAGGATATGTTTTATAAAAAACGTTATTTTCCTATTTATAAGAGCAAGAGATTTTTCACTAAGCGAGAAGTCAATTTTGAATTTGTTTGTTTTAAAAATTGTAAGGATTTATTTTATAAAAAACGTTATTTTCCCATTTATAAGAGTGAAAGATTTTTTATGGAGCTGTTTTATATGAGACTGATTTTAAAATAAGTACTTAATTGTTAGGTATTTATTTAGTGGTTTGATTTTTTATTTCTGTGTAAAAAATTGTTACCTACCTAACTGCAAAGATTAAAGACTTGTTGAATATGGAACTTTGTTTTTTTTGACAACCCTAGCCTAAAACCCTGATCACCCCAGTTCTGACTCTGTTCACCCCGAGCACGGGGTGAACCGGGTTTGACCAGTTTTTTACGTTTTTCTCAGATTTTTGTTAATAAAACATTATAACTATGTATTTTTTAATAAACTTTAGAGTCTCGGAACATTAAAAAAAAACCTTCAATCTGATTTTGTCAAGTGGTCATATATTAAAATTGTAAACAAAGTTCAAAAGTGACCCGCTTCACCCCATTTTACGGTAACCTTCCAGGGTTATTCGATGACTCTTGCTGGTACTCATATGTGAGTAGAGCTAGGCATGCCGAGTTTGGGCTCATTTTGTTTGTACATGAGAGACCCTACCACTGAAACTTATGAAGTAACCTTCCAGGGTTATTCAATGACTCTTGCTGGTACTCATGTGTGAGTAGAGCTAGGCATGCCGAGTTTGGGCTCATTTTGTTTGTACATAAGAGACCCTACCACTGCATTTTATAAAGTAACCTTCCAGGGTTATTCAATGACTCTTACTGGTACTCATATGTCAGTACAGCTAGGCATGCCGAGTTTGGGCTCATTTTGTTTGTACATAAGTGACCCTACCACTGGAACTTATGAAGTAACCTTCCAGGGTTATTCAATTACTCTTACTGGTACTCATATGTCAGTAGAGCTAGGCATGCCGAGTTTGGGTTCATTTTGTTTGTACATAAGTAACCCTACCACTGGAACTTATGAAGTAACCTTCCAGGGTTATTCGATGACTCTTGCTGGTACTCATATGTGAGTAGAGCTAGGCATGCCGAGTTTGGGCTCATTTTGTTTGTACATGAGAGACCCTACCACTGAAACTTATGAAGTAACCTTCCAGGGTTATTCAATGACTCTTGCTGGTACTCATGTGTGAGTAGAGCTAGGCATGCCGAGTTTGGGCTCATTTTGTTTGTACATAAGAGACCCTACCACTGCATTTTATAAAGTAACCTTCCAGGGTTATTCAATGACTCTTACTGGTACTCATATGTCAGTAGAGCTAGGCATGCCGAGTTTGGGTTCCTTTTGTTTGTACATAAGTAACCCTACCACTGGAACTTATGAAGTAACCTTCCAGGGTTATTCGATGACTCTTGCTGGTACTCATATGTGAGTAGAGCTAGGCAGGCCGAGTTTGGGCTCATTTTGTTTGTACATACGAGACGCAACCACTGCAACTTATGAAGTAACCTTCCAGGGTTATTCGATGACTATTGCTGGTTCTTATATGTGAGTAGAGCTAGGCATGCCGAGTTTGGGCTCATTTTGTTTGTACATAAGAGACCCAACCATTGCAACTTATGAAGTAACCTTCCAGGGTTATTCGATGACTATTGCTGGTTCTTATATGTGAGTAGAGCTAGGCATGCCGAGTTTGGGCTCATTTTGTTTGTACATAAGAGACCCAACCACTGCAACTTATGAAGTAACCTTCCAGGGTTATTCGATAACTCTTGCTGGTACTCATATGTGAGTAGAGCTAGGCATGCCGAGTTTGGGCTCATTTTGTTTGTACATGAGAGACCCTACCACTGAAACTTATGAAGTAACCTTCCAGGGTTATTCGATGACTCTTGCTGGTACTCATATGTTAGTAGAGCTAGGCATGCCGAGTTTGGGCTCATTTTGTTTGTACATGAGAGACCCTACCACTGAAACTTATGAAGTAACCTTCCAGGGTTATTCAATGACTCTTGCTGGTACTCATGTGTGAGTAGTGCTAGGCATGCCGAGTTTGGGCTCATTTTGTTTGTACATAAGAGACCCTACCACTGCATTTTATAAAGTAACCTTCCAGGGTTATTCAATGACTCTTACTGGTACTCATATGTCAGTAGAGCTAGGCATGCCGAGTTTGGGTTCATTTTGTTTGTACATAAGTAACCCTACCACTGGAACTTATGAAGTAACCTTCCAGGGTTATTCGATGACTCTTGCTGGTACTCATATGTGAGTAGAGCTAGGCAGGCCGAGTTTGGGCTCATTTTGTTTGTACATACGAGACGCAACCACTGCAACTTATGAAGTAACCTTCCAGGGTTATTCGATGACTCTTACTGGTACTCATATGTCAGTAGAGCTAGGCATGCCGAGTTTGGGTTCATTTTGTTTGTACATAAGTAACCCTACCACTGGAACTTATGAAGTAACCTTCCAGGGTTATTCGATGACTCTTGCTGGTACTCATATGTGAGTAGAGCTAGGCATGCCGAGTTTGGGCTCATTTTGTTTGTACATGAGAGACCCTACCACTGAAACTTATGAAGTAACCTTCCAGGGTTATTCAATGACTCTTGCTGGTACTCATGTGTGAGTAGAGCTAGGCATGCCGAGTTTGGGCTCATTTTGTTTGTACATAAGAGACCCTACCACTGCATTTTATACTGTAACCTTCCAGGGTTATTCAATGACTCTTACTGGTACTCATATGTCAGTAGAGCTAGGCATGCCGAGTTTGGGTTCATTTTGTTTGTACATAAGTAACCCTACCACTGGAACTTATGAAGTAACCTTCCAGGGTTATTCGATGACTCTTGCTGGTACTCATATGTGAGTAGAGCTAGGCAGGCCGAGTTTGGGCTCATTTTGTTTGTACATACGAGACGCAACCACTGCAACTTATGAAGTAACCTTCCAGGGTTATTCGATGACTCTTACTGGTACTCATATGTCAGTAGAGCTAGGCATGCCGAGTTTGGGTTCATTTTGTTTGTACATAAGTAACCCTACCACTGGAACTTATGAAGTAACCTTCCAGGGTTATTCGATGACTCTTGCTGGTACTCATATGTGAGTAGAGCTAGGCATGCCGAGTTTGGGCTCATTTTGTTTGTACATGAGAGACCCTACCACTGAAACTTATGAAGTAACCTTCCAGGGTTATTCAATGACTCTTGCTGGTACTCATGTGTGAGTAGAGCTAGGCATGCCGAGTTTGGGCTCATTTTGTTTGTACATAAGAGACCCTACCACTGCATTTTATAAAGTAACCTTCCAGGGTTATTCGATGACTCTTGCTGGTACTCATATGTGAGTAGAGCTAGGCAGGCCGAGTTTGGGCTCATTTTGTTTGTACATACGAGACGCAACCACTGCAACTTATGAAGTAACCTTCCAGGGTTATTCGATGACTATTGCTGGTTCTTATATGTGAGTAGAGCTAGGCATGCCGAGTTTGGGCTCATTTTGTTTGTGCATAAGAGACCCAACTACTGCAACTTATGAAGTAACCTTCCAGGGTTATTCGATGACTATTGCTGGTTCTTATATGTGAGTAGAGCTAGGCATGCCGAGTTTGGGCTCATTTTGTTTGTACATAAGAGACCCAACCACTGCAACTTATGAAGTAACCTTTCAGGGTTATTCAATGACTCTTGCTGGTTCTCATATGTGAGTAGAGCTAGGCATGCTGAGTATGGGCTCATTTTGTTTGTACATAAGTGACCTTACCAATGGAACTTATGAAGTTACCTTCCAGGGTTATTCGATGACTCTTGCTGGTACACATATGGAAGTAAAGCTAGGCATGCCGAGTTTGGGCTCATTTTATTTGTACATAAGAGACCCTACCACTGGAACTTATGAAGTAATTTTCCAGGGTTATTCGATCACTCTTGCTGGTACTCATATGTGAGTAGAGCTAAGCATACCGAGTTTGGACTCATTTTGTATGAACATTAGAGACCCTACCACTGGAACATACCTAGCTCTACTCACATATGAGAACCACTAAGTCTTCGAATAAACCTGAAAAACCTGAAAGGTTACTTTATAAGTTCCAGTGGTAGGGTCTCTTATGTACAAACAAAATCAGCCCAAACTCGGCATGCCTAGCTCTACTCACATATGAGTACCAGCAAGAGTCATCGAATAACCCTGGAAGGTTACTTCATAAGTTCCAGTGGTAGGGTTACTTATGTACAAACAAAATGAACCCAAACTCGGCATGCCTAGCTCTACTGACATATGAGTACCAGTAAGAGTCATTGAATGACCCTGGAAGGTTACTTCATAAGTTCCAGTGGTAGGGTCTCTTATGTACAAACAAAATGAGCCCAAACTCGGCATGCCTAGCTCTACTCACATATGAGTACCAGCAAGAGTCATCGAATAACCCTGGAAGGTTACTTTATAAGTTCCAGTGGAAGGGTCACTTATGTACAAACAAAATGAACCCAAACTCGGCATGCCTAGCTGTACTGACATATGAGTACCAGTAAGAGTCATTGAATAACCCTGGAAGGTTACTTTATAAAATGCAGTGGTAGGGTCTCTTATGTACAAACAAAATGAGCCCAAACTCGGCATGCCTAGCTCTACTCACATATGAGTACCAGTAAGAGTCATCGAATAACCCTGGAAGGTTACTTCATAAGTTCCAGTGGTAGGGTCTCTATGTACAAACAAAATGAGCCCAAACTCGGCATGCCTAGCTCTACTCACATATGAGTACCAGCAAGAGTCATCGAATAACCCTGGAAGGTTACTTTATAAGTTCCAGTGGTAGGGTTACTTATGTACAAACAAAATGAACCCAAACTCGGCATGCCTAGCTCTACTGACATATGAGTACCAGTAAGAGTCATTGAATAACCCTGGAAGGTTACTTCATAAGTTCCAGTGGTAGGGTCTCTTATGTACAAACAAAATGAGCCCAAACTCAGCATGCCTAGCTCAACTCACATATGAGTACCAGCAAGAGTCATCGAATAACCCTGGAAGGTTACTTTATAAGTTCCAGTGGTAGGGTCACTTATGTACAAACAAAATGAACCCAAACTCGGCATGCCTAGCTGTACTGACATATGAGTACCAGTAAGAGTCATTGAATAACCCTGGAAGGTTACTTTATAAAATGCAGTGGTAGGGTCTCTTATGTACAAACAAAATGAGCCCAAACTCGGCATGCCTAGCTCTACTCACACATGAGTACTAGCAAGAGTCATTGAATAACCCTGGAAGGTTACTTCATAAGTTCCAGTGGTAGGGTCTCTTATGTACAAACAAAATGAGCCCAAACTCGGCATGCCTAGCTCTACTCACATATGAGTACCAGTAAGAGTCATCGAATAACCCTGGAAGGTTACTTAATAAGTTCCAGTGGTAGGGTCTCTTATGTACAAACAAAATGAGCCCAAACTCGGCATGCCTAGCTCTACTCACATATGAGTACCAGTAAGAGTCATCGAATAACCCTGGAAGGTTACTTTATAAAATGCAGTGGTAGGGTCTCTTATGTACAAACAAAATGAGCCCAAACTCGGCATGCCTAGCTCTACTCACACATGAGTACTAGCAAGAGTCATTGAATAACCTTGGAAGGTTACTTCATAAGTTCCAGTGGTAGGGTCTCTTATGTACAAACAAAATGAGCCCAAACTCGGCATGCCTAGCTCTACTCACATATGAGTACCAGTAAGAGTCATCGAATAACCCTGGAAGGTTACTTCATAAGTTCCAGTGGTAGGGTCTCTTATGTACAAACAAAATGAGCCCAAACTCGGCATGCCTAGCTCTACTCACATATGAGTACCAGTAAGAGTCATCGAATAACCCTGGAAGGTTACATAAGTTCATAAGTTCCAGTGGTAGGGTCTCTTATGTACAAACAAAATGAGCCCAAACTCGGCATGCGTAGCTTTACTCACATATGAGTACCAGCAAGACTCATCGAATAACCTTGGAAGGTTACTTCACTAGTACCAGTGGTAGGGTCTCACCAAAACAAATAAAATGAGCCCCAACCTGGCATAACTAGGTCTACTCTTTTATGAGTTCCAGTCGCAACACTTGAACGGGATGGTATACCATCAGTCCAGATAATCTTACCAGATTTCAACGCAAGAAACAAAATAATATCTAAATACCGAAATATATCCTGACTCAACATAACGGAGAAAATAAAGTAATAATGTCCATTTATACAAAAGAAATTTACTTGTACGTAATTCGCACAGAATACGAGAAGTATCAAATTGATTTTAGCGAATATTTTGTATTCGTATATTGCTTTTTTCGTCTTCGGGCTGCAGCGACAAGCGACATAGAGTCCACTCCCGACGGCGCTCAAGCGCAGACTGAGATCTCATTGCAGAATTTGGATATATAAATCAAGAAAGTGGCTAAATAAAACGAACCTTATTGCCACACATTAAGACACACGTATGCGAGCAAAATAGAAGAAAAATGTAAGATGATTTTTTGCTTTTTTTGAGTCAATTTACAATATTTTGAAAAAAAAAAATCAAATTGTTTTTGAGTTGACTATATTTACTACCCTATTCTATCTTTGAAAATCTAAATAAATGTTAAAATAGAGAGATAATTGTACCCAAAAATAGCAGTATATGCCTATTTTTGATTTAAGAGGCCGTTTTGAATCGATTTTACATTAATATTTATTAAATATTTTTTATTTATTTTCAAATTGATTTATAGATAAAAAAGTAATCAATTTATTGTAATCATTAGTTTTATTAGTTATTATCTAAAATTGTCGTAAAATGTACCGGAAATATGCGGTTTTTTGATACAAGCGTAAACGCGTCCTTAATGTTTTTTTTAATTTTCAGTAAATAAATTATGACTTAAATAATTTTATCAAGCAATATTTATCACAAATATTTTAATACAAGAATTTGCAAACAAAAATCACAGACAAACTAGTCCAGTCCATTCCTTCTTCGAGGGAAAATCTTTTGTTCTACCTGCTCCACCTTCTGAGCAACATCAGCCAACTTCTCTGATGCCTCCTGAGCTGCAGCACCACAAGTCTCCGCCAGTTCTTGCACACCTTGAGATACCTGCCAAAAAGATGTTATACCTATTTATTTAGTTATTTTAATAAGACCAGTCAGACAACTCTAGGACTAGAAAAACATGGTGTTGCTGCCAGAAAACACACCCAGTCTCGGAACAACAATTTGGAGTTTAGTCGCAAAATATCCAATTCCCAAAATGTCATATGGTCACTTCACCTAATCAGAGGGCGTCCTAGGCTACGTTTGCGAAAGCGCGGTCTCCACACCAGAATATGACTACTGTAGCAGCTGCAGGCGCTACAAATTATATACAAGACGAACTATTAAGCGCAGCTACGGTTAGGTCCTAGTTATATAGTTTATTTATAGTAAAAATGTTGTACAACATATTTTTCTTTTCGTATTTTGGAGTACTTATTTTATCTCTTCACTCTATACAACATCTTTCGACTTCTACAACTACTTCAACAGTTGTTCGTTCTGTAACAAATCTGACCAGCCCTGCCACTTGAGGTTGCCAATTCTTTGGGCTATGTCAATAATTTTCGGTTCTCTCTCGAATCACTTCACCACGCTGCGCTATGCCGGCTGGTTAGACTTTAGAGATCGCAGAGCTTAGCTTCTCGCACCGGTAACGTTACTGCCCGTAACAGGTCAACGGCATTTAGCATTACTTACCTAAATACCTAACCACTTATCAACATCGTCCTATAGTTATCCAGGTTGCAACCAAGACCTACAGCCCTTGGAGCCCGGGGTCCATTTACTAGTCTAACAGACATGACAGAATAGCATTTACACAGAGCAACTGCCGTCAGGCCTTCGCAAACCAACGGGATAACGATATTTCATGGTTTAGACTACTTAGTATCAGTTTATTCGAGGGAACTGACTCCCCATAACTATTGTCAAAGATCTTCATGGCCGTTTGGCATTGACGATTTTATTTCGGAAGAGTTCATTTGATTTGCACTCGGAGGCATGAGACAAGTGATATTTAACAAATTAATATGCGCAGCCTACCTAGCATACCATAGACAACTGTTCTGGCTTTTGGCGCAGGGGCTCAATCTGGTGTTGAAGCCAAGTTGGATATTTCATCATCATCTTGCCTTGGTTCCAATTTATTTGGGGTCGGCGCAGTACGTCCGTCGATCCATTCCTTTCTGTCGCCCGTTCATCAATCATTTACCCTTTTCTCTTTCATATCCATCCTCACACAGTCCACATCCATCTTTTCCTTGGCCTCCCTCTGCCTTTCCATCCCTCCACTTGTATATTCATCACTTGCTTACCCACATACATATCATCTCTTCGCATAACATTTCCATACCAAGCCAAACGACTTCCTTTCACTTTCTCGTCTATAGGCGCCACTTTTAGACTACCTCTGACGTATTCATTCCTAATCTTATCCATTCTCGTAACTCCACTCCACACATCCATCGCAATATTCTCATCTCTGCCACATGTAATCGTCTTTCATCCATCTTCTTAGTAGCCCAACACTCAGCTCCTTACAATACGACAGGCCTTATAATCGCCTTATTGTCGCAATCGCATATTATGCCCGAGACCTGTCGCCATTTCAATCTTGAGTTGATCCTTTGCCGAACATCCCGATCAATTTCGCCGTCGTGTTGCACGAGTGAACCGAGGTAGCGAAAGTCGGAGCATACTGGAAGGGGGACTAGAGAGGCCGCAAGTCATAGAACACGTAGTCAGTTTTGGTTCTGCATATCCTAAGGCCTCTCTCCAGTCTCTGCCGTCACTCTTCCAGCTTGCTCTGCACCTCCTGTCCACTTTCTGCTACCAGGACAATGTTATCGGCAAATACCATGCTACAGGGTGCCTCTTCCTGTATGTCCGATGATATGGCATCCATAATCAACAAGAAGAGGTAAGGACTAAGAGCCGACCCTTGGTGCAAGCCTGCGGACCGGACTTGCGTGTGGCATTCAGCATACTTAGCTTGGATCAACTTCAGGTACTTTTCAGGCACTCCTTTCTTCTTGAGGGCCCGCCACAAGACTTCACGCGGTACCAGGGGGCCAATTCTGCTATTTTTATATGACATTGATAACATATTTTGAATGGATTTAAAAGCGGTATTCTGATGACCTTATGTCATTATCGTATAATTTAAAATAAACAGTTCGTCGTTGACACATACGATCTCGTTACAATTTCATTCAAATATCATATAATTTAGAAGAATACGCTTTTTGTGACGTAAGTATGACACTGACATCATATCGCGACTATATTTATTTAGCGGAATTGGGCCCCAGATATTTTAATGAAATTGTAACGAGATCGATGTGTCAACGACGAACTGGGGGCCAATTCTGCTATTTTTATATGACATTGATATCATATTTAGTAATTTAAATAAACAGTTCGTCGTTGACACATACGATCTCTTTACAATTTCATTCAAATATCATATAATTTAGAAGAATACGCTTTTTGTGACGTAAGTATGACACTGACATCATATCGCGACTATATTTATTTAGCGGAATTGGGCCCCTGGTCATATGCCTTTTCGAGGTCAACGAATACCATAAGCAAATTTTTATGCGCCTCCCTGTATTTTTCACAAATTTGGCGTGCAGAAATGGGATCCACCGTACCTCGACCAGGTATAGAACCAAATTGGTTATGTGAAATCTCACTCGCTGCTCGCAAACATCGCTCAATTACTCTCTCCCATACTTTCATACTATGAGGCATTAACTTTATTCCCCGATAATTATTGCATTCTTGGACATCTCCCTTATTTTTAAAATAGGGACTAGGTAACTGCTGCTCCATTCCTTGGGTTTTGTCTCCTCATGCAACAACTTATTGAAGAATAAAGTCAGCCACACCCATCCATCCTCACCTAACGCCTTCCATGCTTCTACTGGTATTCCATCTGGTCCTAATGCTTTCCTATTCTTCATTCCAGTCACAGCCCGTTTTACCTCATCCTTACTTATTACATTCACTAGTCCAATATTCTTCCAGCTAGCGCTTTTGGGCAAAAGTATTTTTTGTATGGCGCCGAAAATATACAACGAAGTACCCAATATATGTATATAAGAACCTTAATGTTATCCTATTTAAGCGTAATTTAAAAAAACTGTCCTAAGACAATTATCAATACAATTATTGCACGTCCAATAGTGCGTTATATAAGTACAATGCACGTATGAACTTCAACCGCCGACCAATAGTGTTGTCCAAGTACGTGGAAACACAATCGATGTATAGGTAACAAACATAGTCAAATCGTTGATCTCGTGTATACATATTTTGGCGGACTGTTTCATTGATAAACCTCTACGAGGAAAACTTTTTTTATTTATTTTATAGTCTCACGCCTGTATCCCCGAAGGGGTAGCCAGAGGTGTAATGTTACACCCACATTTCGCCATGAATTTCTTAGGTCCCACGTAATAGGGGACGAGCCTATTGCCGTACCGGGCACATTACCAGACTCCGTGCTGCTACTGAGAATTTCCTAACGGAAAATCCCAATAACACTTTGCCACACACGAGGAAAACGAAAAAGATAATTATGTACCATAATAGATAAGTAAATTGCATAGACATGACATTAACAATGTCATTTTGTTTTTGATTGTGGGTTTATTGGTGAATAGTTATAATATTCTCTATTATTGTTCTTGGCTTCATTTTATCAACCATGACTCGGATTGTATTAGGCGATGATTTAGTGCGTATTTTAGAAGATAGTGATTGTGAAGAAGGTATCGACTGTGGAGGATACTTATTATGTCTCAAGAACAGTTTATTAGCGTAGACCCGTAAAATGTTTTATTTAAGTTGAATTTTAATAAAAAAAACATTTTATTTTTGTTTGATTAAAATATACCAAGTTTTACTTTTTTTTTTTTTTAACATATTAGATATGGCTACCTAGGGCCAGCCAGCTTACGTACTTGGCAGGTTGATGAAAGGATTATCTGTTTTTTTATTTGATTGATTTTTCAAGTTTCTCGTGAACAACACAGCCAGATTACGTACTTGGCAGGTTGAAAGAATTATGTTTTTTATTTGATTGATTTTTCAAGTTTCTCGTGAACAACACTATTCTTGGTGGTTAATAGTGTATTGTATGTCATGCATGGACGTACGGAGCAAACTCATCAGTGCATTACATGTATTGCATGGACAGTGAAAGTGTTAATAGCTTCATAATTCATAATTGACATGATGATAATTTAATTGGATTGATAATAATATTTCTTACATTATATTTGCAAGTCTGACCAGGCAGAGCATGTTGATACTACATAGCTGTAACACCTGATTGTACCTACACATGTTGAGACAAAAAAAAATATCTTTATCTTCCCTTGTTCTCAAGGTTTTTGCTGCAATCATTCATTAATTTTACAAAATATGTCCTCCATCTTTCTTTAATAATATCATCATCCGTAAAAACCACTCCTGTTTCGTGTTTCATCAAGTTGCATATTTGTTTTTTATATTATGCAAAGTTTCAATTTATGAGGTGGCGATAGCCCAGTGGTGTACGTAACGGACTGCCGAGACCATGGTCTCAGGTTCGATCCCCAGTTACCCCGGGCACACACCTATGACTTTTCGAAGTTGTGTGTATTAAAAATATGAATTATCGCTCGCTTAACAATGTGCCCGGTAGATGGCAATAGGCTCGCCCCCTATTACATTGGGACCAAAACATATCTGGCGAAGTGTGGGTGTGTAATACACCTCTGCCTACCCCTTCGGGGATAAAAGGCGTGAAGTTATGTTATGTTATGTTCAATTTATGAAAGTATATTTCAGAAATTTGACATTTCACATATACAGAATTACCAGTAAAAGCTTATTTTAGGAAAGTGACCATTTACAGAAAGTGACCTCTTCTAGCAAGTAGCTGTTTCAGAAAAGTTACCATTTAGGTAGATTTAAATTGTTAGATGTCTCTGTGCTTCCAGAAACTGTCCACAGTCAATCTGACAATGTGCATGCAGTGCTTGGTATACAAGGTAGATACTAGCCCAGAAAGAGTGAGCCTCCCTCTTCCTAAAAATAACACGGTTCTGTGTATGTTATGGGCGCATCTTACGATTTATACCTCAGCATTTAAGAAAATTTTCTCTTCTGGCAAGCAACTTTTTTCTGGAATAGGTGGACATTCAAGGAAGTCACCATTTAATGAAAGTGACCATGTGGTTTAAGAAATGTTAAGAAATCATCATCATCAATGTTCTAATATGGTCCTGGTTAAATCCAAAATGGTACTAATGAACAGAGTAATATTATAGTAAAATTAATCTCATTTCAGTAGCAATATTTCAGGTAAGATGATATTCTAGGATTATTCATGATAATTATTTGTGGATATAGACCCACACAAAGCAATGACATATTTTAAATTGTCAAGAACTACCTATAGGACATCTAAATATTTTTATCCACACATTGTAAAATCCACAATTTTTTTTAAACAGGGGTTTAATTCCCCTATTTTTATATGACATTGATATTATATCTTAGATGTACTCAGAAAAGTCAGAAACTCTCAGAAGCGGTATTCTGGTAACCTAATGTCATTATCGTATGATTTGAAAAACAGTTAGTCATTGACACTTATTTTGACACTTGTTTCAATTTATGATCTTGTTACAACTTCATTCAATTATCAGATAATTTAGAAGAATATGCTTTTTGTGACTAAGTATGACACTGACATAATATTGAAACTATATTTATTTAGGAGAATTGGGCCCCTGATGTATAGATTTATTATATTCATATGCGGTCATGGTTTAAGTGATCCCTCCCTAACAGTGTGGTCAGAGTCTGGGTAAATCTTGTAGATATTTTGTGTTATGATTGCTGACATAGGATCTAGTACTAGTATGGGAGCTTAATACATAAAATATAGCAAATGATTCTTACCGCATCAGCTTCAGCCTTCACCTCAGCTGCTGCAGCTTGCATGTTGTTTACAACCTCTTGCATCTGTGCCGCATGTTGAATTGGCTCAGATTCTAATACACCTGCCCCCTGAAATATCATATTTTACTTATAAATAATCTAAATGATGAAGTTTAGAAATACATAAGTACAATTAATATTGAACTAGAGTCAATAGTGGATGAGAAGAAGGAAGAAGAAATTTACCATTACCTGTTGGCAGCGATGCATACAGTGACAATGATGCTGGAGCATTGGTGCAGCAGCTGCTATCTCATACTTCTTCATCTCATTCTGCTGCATCTGAAAATATCACAAAACAATTTGATATAGTAATTCTTTTACAATGCAATGCAATGTCAAATAATTATGTGAAAAAATAACTCTACACACAAAAGCAGTATTTTTCATTTTCTCATGAATATGTGAAGTTTAGTGAGTATACAGAATTATGAGGCACATCAGTGCCACATATTTCCATTTTATTTGTAAGCCCCTTCTTGGCAGACACAAAGTGAGAAAGATGACGATATGGCAAATTGAGAAAGTTTACAAAGATACAGAGACTTGAAACTATGTGTCACTTACATTTTCAACGTAAGTTGGATCAGTGTAATTATTGAGTTCTGTCGCCATATGCATAGCTTCAGAAAGCTTTTCATGTCCTGCAGTAGCATTATTAATAGCCTGAGCAGTATTCAGCAAGTTTTGGGTGGCTGAATCACCTTGCTGCCCTTGCATTGGAGTATTAGCTACGAAACCTAGTTTCGCCTCAAGTTGTTCAATTCTACTTTGTAAAACTGCTATGGGATCCATTTTTGAGATTGCACCAAATATTTTAATCAAAAATTAATAAAAATTATCCGAACTGTCTAGTAATATAACGCTAAAACAACAAATAATTGAATATCTAAAATTTCGAACAAGAATACAATTTCAACTTGTGTTTGACATTGACATTTCGATTTAGTGGACAGTTTCATCATTCATGTCATGTCAGTGACATAAATACTTTTTTTACTAAGGATTAGGGCAACATTGCCTAGGATGGGTAAGATGTAAGATGCACTTTATTTTGAGAGTAAGTCGTAAGTACTTAGTGTCGGTGCGGTGCGGACTGCGATGAGGTTCGTTTTTACTTCATCTGAAAGCTCATTTTCCAATTTCCAGTTTGTTAGTGCAAGTGCAGGTGACCAATGATTAAAGGTTCGGACAGCAACTGATTAGTCCGAGCGCCCGAGTGCTCTGTACACTTGAAAGCATAGCTCCAAATATACAATATTTAAAGTCGAAATTAGCCTTGAAATATGTCTGCGCTAGTCATTATAAATTGTAAAAAATAATATAAACAGTTCTAACGTCTATAATCTCTAGCTGTTGCTTCAAGGGATGTGACAGTCAGGTCAGCTGTGGCCTCGCCTAAAATAGTAAACTTCTCAAACTAAAAAACTGTGAGCTTTTTAACATAAGCTTTGGTTATTAACTTCTATATAATCCAAGAACCTAAAGGCCTTGCCACACGGCACAATTTTACGTCCAACTTGACTAAATCACTTGATGAAATCGTGACGTGTAGGCGCCAGTCGTCCAACTCAAGTTCATCGGGTGGGCGGTACCACCAGATTTTAACCAATCGGGTGGACGGAATGCAAATCAGTGATTTGATTGTGTCGTGTAGACGGGCAAAGCCAATTCGATTGAAAATTTGATCAGTGGTAAAATTGTATCGTGTGGTAAGGCCTTAAGTTATTAACTGATTACGAGATACACAATAACTGCTGATTGCGACCAAAAATCATCTGCTTGATATATGATTATGATAGTGCCTTAATCATAGGCCGTGATCTGCTTAAATTACTGAACGAAAGACATGTTATCGTTATCACTTGTCAACTGGTCATTGTCATATTTGTCATTAACTTTTGTCAATTGATTACTCACCGCGTAAACACAAGTGTGATTATTTATTTGTAAATATAATATACAGGATTTAGCAACCTATATAATGGATGAAGAACTTGGAGGCCTAATGCCGGATGATTTTGTTTTGCCGCCAATCAAATATGAATGTATGTTTATCGCTAATTTATAATTTAGTCACAAAACATTATCATATTTTGTCATTTGTTATCTCAATGATCAAAAATCGGTATTTATGTATTGTTTTTTGCAGATTTGGATCACACAGCAGATGTACAGTGAGTAGATACTATATATTTATTTAACAATAATTACCATAATATGAACCACACTTTTTGAGCTGCATGATGAAATATTTCTATTTCTAGCGTCAGTTGTCTTCAACTACACGCTAATCACTCCAGCAGATGTCGAACGTTTTGTGTTAATTATTAGATTGTTATTATTGTCAGTTTAAAATAATACTGTGAACTTAAGTTACGCACTACTAGCCCAATTTGTTCCATTCGTTTTAAGGTTATGTATGAAACATGGGCTATAAAATTGTTTATGCCTATTTTTCAAATTCACAATATGAATACTCTCTATATTGAATAATATAACAACAGAGAGCACCACCAACCAGTAGGTACCAATGTAGCTCAACAAGATCTGTTTTGAGTCTGGTTTTCTTTGCTTCCAAACAAGGAGGAGGTTATCTTAATTTGATTGTGTTTTAGTATATTTGTACATACAGCTACTCATAAGACTCTTTGACCTTTGTACCATTCTTACTGTGTAGGAAATAGGTATCATAATCATACTGCAACTGTTAAGCTTGACTTGGTGCAGTATGTACCTATGTCAGAACTTTATCATTTATTTTTAAATTGCAAAATTTGTTTTCTTTTTGTTTGGAGGGACATATGGCTACTTCCCATTTGGTCCCATCTATTTTTAAACATTAATATTGGAGCATGATGTTTTTCCTGTTACTATAAAGTTATTGCTGTCATTAACAAGTCATTAACATCCTAACATTATATGGGCTGGATCCAAGACTCACCCTGCATCTTTGCTGTAAACATGAAAAATCATTAGAAACCTTTACAGGCTATCAATTTAATATGATTCAAAAATTAAATATTCCAATAAAGTATAATTATTCAACTCGTTTAAGCTTAAAAAATGTGATGTAGGTATCCTACTAATTTCAAGCAAATATCCTTAATTTTTAAAGCTTATTTACAACCTTACATTATCTACCGTAATATTATGTGTAAGACATAGATTGTGTTCAATTATTACAATTGTGTAAGTATAGTGGAGATAAATTGACTTAATTTTGTTTACTTAGTGTCATACAGATGATTGATTTAAAAATCATATACTGGATAGCTTAAAACATTGCAACAAAAGTACAAATAAACACACAAAAATTATAGCTTTTGTTGTAAATGTCTTGTAATATTGGTATTTATAGCCTTGGGCATACATTTAAAATTACATGTACCCAGTGTTGTGTGTTTCCTTCCTTCTTCTGTGTGTATCCTTATTGTCGCGACACATCGGCGCAACCTATGGCGCCGAACGTTCGGTTGAATTTGCTCGCAGAATTTTCAAGAACCTACCCTATGATACCAGCCGAAATTACGGCGTGTTCGGTGTGTCGCCGATGCTTCCGTCGATCGTTATATTAGTATCCCGACACATCTGCGTAACCTTCCTAACAACTAACAGTATCTGGCCTTCGCTGCCGTAGCAAAGCGATCCAAAGTCTAATAATTATCTGATCTGAGTGCCAAATTTCGCATTTTTAGGACACGTACACGTTCACACGTCCATCGTGTGAACATGTACGTGTCCTAAAAATGCGAAAAAAATGCGAAAAAGTGTGGACAGGACAAGTAAATCCTAAACCTTTCATATAAGACAACTACATTACATAAAAAGGAAGGTATTACGACCTACGCGCCGCATTACGGCTGCCGTGATGCGGCGCGCCATTGTGGGCTTCTGCACAGCGTAGCATGCATGCACTGTGTGTTTAGCGTATTGCTTCGCAAAGACTTCAGCGGCGACGTTTAACATTGGCATATAGTAAATTTAATAAGAATAATGAAGTGAATACTATCTCGTAAGCTACATAAGTATACAAGTGCAAACATAATTCCTAAGAGTGGTTCAGAGATAAGCGCCACCCATAGCTACACTCTAAGCTCAGAAAACATTTAAGTCATCATCATGTCAGCCTAGAGACGTCCACTGCTAGACATAAGCCTCCCAAAAGGTCATACCTAGTTAAAATGCACTTTATTGCGATATGGTGTGTCCTTTTTTACATCCCACATGCAAGAATACAAATCACAATACAGAACACTAGACAGCAAATGTTTTGCTAACAGCAACGAACAGGAAGTAGACAGACACGGCCATAATTGTCCTCAACTTAATATGAATCATCTTCATGGTACCAATTAGGTACAACAATATTCAACTTATTATGCCTAAGTCAAGGGTATCGGATAATGAGGCAGATACGGCTAGGCTGAGCCGCATTTGGAAAACTTCGTCGAATCTTCTCGTCGCCCATACTTCAAAGTTTGAAGACAAAAGTCTTCAAATTCACCAACGTAACTCAGCGAATAGGCAAGCTGAAGTGGCAGTGGGCCGGTCATATACATATATGTCGCAGAACCGATGGTTGCTAGAGCAATCAGGTTCTTGAGTGGCGACCGCGACGCGGCAAACGTAGTGGAGTGCGTCCTGTAACCAGGTGGGGCGATAATATTCGTAGGACAGCTGACAGGGACTGCAAGAGGAAAGCTGAAGACCGAGCTCATTGGCGTGCCGAGGCCTATGTTCAGCAGTGGACTAATACAGGCTAATAATGATGATGATCGGATGATAATTTGTAAGTAAACTTTAAATGCAGCCTTCTCATAATATTTTCTTGGGTTTACACGAATGTTATACATTGAAATTAAACTACAGTTTACGGATTTTTTCGCGTTATATTGGTTTCACTGGTTATTACATTTAAACCGAATGATCTAGAAACTACAATTTTATTACTAGCCGACGGTTTCGAATTTTTTACAGGATTCACGTATCACATCTATTGAAATTAAAAAACATCTTAATTTCAATAGGGAATATGGTTGGAATGTTGCTCCAGCTGGAAGGACAAAGTCACCAGAAGACATCAAGACACAGTGAGCACATTCTGCGTAGATAGTAACACCAATAGTTGAAAAATGATTGGGTACTTTGAGATAACTTTTAAATTCAAGACAAAACAAATATCACCTCAGTCTGGCGTGCCGCGTGAACATGAATCCTGTAAAGAATTCGAAACGTCGGCTAATAATAAAACTGTAGTTTCTAGATCATTCAGTTTAAATGTAATAATAACCAGTGAAACCAATATAACGCGAAAAAATCCGTAAACTGTAGTTTAATTTCATTGCAGCCTTCTCTTTAAGGTTTTTGAGCTAAAACCTTCGGAACTCGAAAATCCTTGCAGCTCGTACGTCGATTGATCGACTCAGGTTTCGAGTTCCCGACGGGAGGACCATTTCACAAGCTTTTTTCGATAAGCTTTACAGTTTACTGCATCTAGTTCTCGCCGCAACTCTGCTTTCTCTTGCGATGTCGAGAACTATCGTCATTGGCGTATCTAGGCGTGTTGGCGTAGGTATCTGTTTCTTTCAGTATCTACTTATAACCGATAACAAAACAAAGAAAAAGAAAAGAAAGATCATACCATATTTTTGTGAATACCTAAATAAGCCCAGTTCTCATTAATACTTAATAGTAAGAACTAGTGTGTAATACACCTCTTACCTACCCCTTCGGGGATAAAAGGCGTGAAGTTATGTTATGTTAGTAAGAACTAACTGTATGGTTCTAAGGAAAGGACTGACTCAGTTACTGCGCTCTTACATGTGAATAGTATCTGAGTGTATACATAAATCTGAACACGGTGTCGCAATCATTGACGAGGTGGGCAGACTGGGCAGTGGGCTACGCCTGTTACGTCCGCTGGTGCATAACTGCCCCTCTAAAACCATCATGCCATATAACATTCATTCTTCGAGTTATGTGACTGCCCATTAATATTACAGTTTGACAATTCGGAGAGCAGTGTCGGGGACTACGGTGCTCCAGCGCATCTTCTTTTTTATATTCGATCTTCCAGGGAAACTCCGAGCATAGTTCTCGAGATCGTCCTCTAAGTGACTTTGAGCTTTCTGATAGGTAAGGCCCTTAGTGAGCGACCACGTCTCTGATCTGTAAGTCATCACTAGCAACGAAATAATGACTTTCAACCTGAGATACTGCAAGCTATCGGACGAGAAGATGTGCAGGAACTTCCCAATTCGACGGATTCGACGAATGACCTCGTTCTCGAAGTTGGACTGACTCATGAAATGTATGTACCTACCGGGTTTATATCGCGTAATTATTTGAAAATATAGGAATACCTTATAATATAATTATGTTGACCTAACTAAGTGGATTGTAAATATCCCAGTCATTATTTGTCGTCAAATTCTAGTGTAAGGTTCTCAAACTGAATAGGAGCAGGTTCATTAGTAATTATTTTCGTCTTCTCTTAAGACCTCCTTGCTGGGAGACTCTAGAGATGTCATGGACCTTGTGCCATGGTATTTCATATCTCAGGCAATCTCAGCCATGTCTACGATATCGTCAGCAAATTGAAGGTGAGATATATATGTACTAAAGTACAATGGCGAAGAGAAGATTCGCCTCATTATCCGCCTCATTATCTGATACCCTTGACTTAGGCATAATAAGTTGAATATTGTTGTACCTAATTGGTACCATGAAGATGATTCATATTAAGTTGAGGACAATTATGGCCGTGTCTGTCTACTTCCTGTTCGTTGCGGTTAGCAAAACATTTGCTGTCTAGTGTTCTGTCTTCTGTTCTGTATTGTGATTTGTATTCTTGCATGTGGGATGTAAAAAAGGACACACCATATCGCAATAAAGTACATTTTAACAAGGTATGACCTTTTGGGAGGCTTATGTTTTCTGAGCTTAGAGTGTAGGTATGGGTGGCGCTTATCTCTGAACCACTCTTAGGAATTATGTTTGCACTTTTATCCTTATGTAGCTTACGAGATAGTATTCACTTCATTATTCTTATTAAATTTACTATATGCCAATGTTAAACGTCGCCGCTGAAGTCTTGGCGAAGCAATAAGCTAAACACACAGTGCATGCATGCTACGCTGTGCAGAAGGCCACAATGGCGCGCCGCATCACGGCAGCCGTGATGCGGTGCGTAGGTCGTAATACCTTCCTTTTTATGTAATGTAGTTGTCTTATATGAAAGGTTTAGGATTTACTTAATCTAATGATCTTGATATTGTAGCGCTCTTGGCGAGACTTGGCTTGTCGTTCGTAGTAGATCGGCAAAGTTAGTTAGTCAGCACATGTCGCCATTTGGGTGGGTGACTACGTGTGCCATTTACATCAGGTCGCAACCGAGCTTCGGACGGCATGTAAAGCTGTCGGTCCCGGTCCTTGGCCCAGGACAAGGATCCTTACGCCATGTCGGAGGCCTATGGGCGGTCTGAAAACTCCGACACCAGAGGTGACCACACACTCACACGAAATGAAGTATCTAATGATCATGATGGCTAATTTCCTTTTATTATTTTGTTGTGTGTATTTTTTTTATAATTTATTTTGTTTTATTCTGGATGCATTCAGGGAAAACCATGGTACCTATGTAGTGTACTTAGGGGCATTTCATTTGTGGTTGGTCTCAAATCTCATGCTAACTTATTAAAATGTAAGTCGTACCTGTAATAATTTTCAAATGATCTGTACCTATAGGTATATAAAATTGTTGCATTACTGACGGACTGATATTTATAGAACACACAGCTTAAACTATAGGGCGCAAGCACAGCAAGGAACTGAAATGTGGCATGTATGTTCCCGTAATTCCAAAGAGATCGGGTAGAAATGTGCGGGTGTAGCTGCGGCATCCTCTAGTTAAATATTATACAAAATACCTAGTTTACCTCGCCACAACTTGAACAGTCGAATTCATAAGTCGAAGAAACTAAACCTAAAATAACTCACCAAATATTTCTCAATACTTCCAGGTTACATGCATGGGGCAACACGATGAAAGAAGCGTTCGAGCAGTGCGGCATGGCGATGTTTGGCTACATGACGGAGCTGGATTACGTCACGATCAAGGAGGTGCACACCATCGAGGCCAACGCTGACGACATGATGGGACTCCTCTACCATTTCCTCGACGAACTCCTCTTCCTCTTTTCCGTCGAACCATTCTTAATATGTAAAAAACTAGTCATCACAGAATTCAACACAGAAGAGTTCAGAATAGTTTGTAAGTGTTACGGCGAAGAGTTTCAGATCGGCAAACACCCTCAAGGCACCGAAGTGAAGGCTATCACGTATTCTGCGATGCAGATCATTGATGAACCTAAAGATAATAAGTACGAAGTATTTGTTATAATTGACATTTGAGAATTATATTTTGTTAATATTTTATGAGGATTTTCTATTTTAGAATATAATACACTCTCTTCCAAAAGGCTAGTTTTTAGTTGTAGCAGTGGATAATGTATTGCTACTTCAAAAATACTACTTATTTATTGCAATTTTTAAAACCTCAAACTACAGTAAATTCTAAAATGTAATAGGTATCAATATTGTCCATATCTTATACGATTTTAGTTAGTTTCTAAATGGTAAAGTCGGCAATTAAAACAAAATTTAGTATGATTGACACCGATGTAATAACACCACTATGGGGCTCTAACATCTCGCTAGAATTCGCACAAAATGAACCACGCTCAACATCTCGCTAGAATTCTCACAAAATGAACCACGCATACACAATTAGAAGGCAATTTATGACTTTAACATTTTAGGCTTTACCACAGTTTGAAGATTTGCAGTAGGTAAATAACGAACAGCAATATATTCAGCGCCTATTAGTTCAAAGGTTTTTAATCACAAACATTGCAGCTTTTGAGAGTAGCACTGCATTATGTTTTATTTATTATGTTTTATATAGCATTACGTAGCACAACTAATTGCTGGATTGCTAGTAAGAATCATCAGAATAGATAGCGACATAAGATGGCAACACTGTCGCAAAATTGACTAATCTATAGAAAGTGACGCTGCAACTAATCGTGCTTACTTAGGCACTGTATCTTTTAGTTCTATGATTTTTAGAAGGACAGAACACAAAAATTAAATTTAAAATTATTCGACAGTTTTCAACGGAATACTCCGACCTAGTCAAAGTCAAAATCATTTATTCATCTAGGCCACAAAGTGACGCTTATGAACGTCAAAATTTAAGTTAATTACATAATGATTCTACATTTACATTTACTGCCACGTTCGCAATGCAATAGGTAGAACCACGAGAAATAAAACTCATGGCCACTCTTTTCAGTAAAATATAATGGTTGTACTTACATTTTATCTTTGTAAGGAGCTGCAACTGTTTCACATTGTAGACATCTACTAGTAAAATTTTTAGTAACTATTGATATCATGCTCAAGCACTCGAGCAGTAAATGATGTTCATTTGGTAAGCCTCCCAAAGTAAATATGGTGAAACAGGAGCATCTACTTACGTCTTTTTAATGTAGGCAACTCACGAACATGGTCAGAACTATGGTGGAATTGAATGTAGCAGAAAGTAACAGTATATGAAACCAAAGCAATTGACAACCTATTAGTTAGCCCATGACCACGAGTTACCCGCATTTTACAAATCCGCTAAGTTATAATGAAAGTGTGGAACATGAATGCAAAATATAGTATGAAATGAGAATATGGTAATTAACTACACTATAAAATAAAACTACCTAATTATTGACCTAGTCAAAAGCGAACAACTACTTCCAAGCGCACCTGTCATCAAAATATAATATGCCTTATTTATTAGATTCTTTTTAACTTCTGCCTGAAACGAACTTAACGGCAAGTCTAAAATGTAAATAGGTATTTTATTGTATATGCGTATACTGAGCCCAATAAAAGAGCTATACGTTTTGTGCAGACGAAAATACGGAACACGTCATAATTTATGTCTATCTCTAGTATTGATATTATGTATGTCACTATTCATTTTATAAGAATTTATATTTAGTCTTACATGCATAACGCTGGCATAAATATATTGTGACGCTACAGTAAGAATACCAATAGTTTTAAATTTTTTCTTTGAGTGAGACTCTTGTCTTTAACTGGTAAATGGCCCTAACTGCCGGTTTTTGCAATATAAAAATATTTTCGATATCAGCAGCTCTACCCCATAACAATATGACATATGACATAAACATAACACTGAAAATAACTAAAGTAAACCAAATCTAGCCGTATCGATATCGGTCAACCTACGAACCTTCTTAACGGCATAAGCAGCTGAGCTAAGTTTCCCTGAGAGATATATAACATGCGCACCCCACTGTAACTTCGAATCAAGTGTTAATCCTAGAAATAATGTGGATTCAGTTGTTTCGAGTACATCGTCATTTAAAACTATGTTAGGACCAAGGTTTCTGACATCAGGCAGAGCAAACTTAACACATCGCACCTTTGGGAACAAAGGGTCACTTCTGCAAGTTTTTCAACTTTACAGGAGGAGCATATTTAAGTTTATTTTTACGATTTTTTAAATAACTCTGTACTCTTTTACGTGTGGTTGACGGCATAGAATACAAGTGTCACCACCCCCTATCTTCCCGTGGGTGTCGTAAGAGGCGACTAAGGGATAACACGATGCAAATACCATCTTTGCGTAGAGCCGGAAAACTCGACATCAAACCCTATACGACTGCCGGTCTCGCGGCATAAATGTGCGCGTGGGATCGGGAGGTCCCGGGTTCGATCCCTGGGTCGGGCAGTGTTATTGGGTTTTTCTGTCACGAAATTCTCAGTAGCCGCACGGAGTCTGGAAATGTGCCCGGTACGGCAATAGGCTCGCCCCTTATTACGTGGGACTAAAGTATATCTGGCGAAGAGTGGGTGTAGAAATACACCTCTGCCTACCCCTTCGGGGATAAAAGGCGTGACGATATGTCTTTTAGAGTATTAAGACGATTTTTAGAATCATAAATTGATGAGTTCTTTATGAATAATTGTGACTATTCAAAATACAATACAGGAAGACTGAAGAAAAACTGAGGGAAGGGTACCAAAAGTGACTTTATGTTACAAATCGCTAACAGTTGTCTTGCAGAAGTGACGTTTTTATAAAATATTGACGTCATATAATTAAGTGTTTTTTCATGTTTAAGGGTGGTTTACGATTACTTTTAGTTAAGTCGTATTTTATTGGAAACCAGTACAACCTAAAACGAGCAAAAAAATAAGTAAAACACTATATTTAAGGATAAAATGGAGGATTATTGAATAAAATAGATGATAATATCAAGATTTTTTATTTCAAATTCAAACAAATGGCATCCAAATGAAAGAAAATAATAAACATTTCCAAAGAAATAACAAATAGGTATGGCTTTTTTACTGTATAAACTTATAAAACTTTAATATATACCAAATAGTTATCAAAAATATATCGTTGTAAACATGACAACGCATAGGTACTGTTTTTTATTTAAAATCTTTATAAAAGTTAAAGTTGCACTAAATATTAAACCAATATTATCTTAGATGCATCGCAAAGCATATAAACTCTGAACAAAATTGGGCAAAGCCTCACATTTCAATTTAATAATCTTAAACTAAAATCAGCCTCAATACTCCCATAACTCTAATATCTCAGTCTTAATAATCAGCTAATAAAATGAGTATGGTGGACAAAATCTTTAAAGTTAATAAATTCTCAAATTGACTTAACAATAATTATCTTAATTTTAAACAGTCTCATAATAATATTAACAGTCTAAAAATTATTTTAATATTCTACCAATATTGTCTTAATTTCAGTGTTACAAATATGTTAAGGAATGCAAATGTAGAAAGAATTTTGTGAAGGTGCCTCGTGAACACATGATTTTTGCAGGATTTGGATATTTTTATGATTTGTTGAATGTAGTTTAACATTATTTATCTCTGATCATATCATTGTTCACTTGTCACCTTCACAAAATTCTTTCTACATTTGCATTCCTTCACGTGTTCCACTAACTTATGTTAATAATAACGATCTGGAAAATGGAGGTAATTGGCGGTCATGGTCAGTATACCAATAGATTGTTTCTTACTGCTGGTTCGTATACCGTTGTCGTCATGCTCACTAAAATGTCATTTCTTGTGGTGGCGTCGTGTGTCGGGTCATCCCTTTCCCTCTAATATGGCGAGAGGGATGATGGCTGGCACATGCGTCATACTCGTGAACGGGTGCTACTTGCGATGACTGGTCGATGACGGTCTTGCGGGCTGGTATTAGATTTTAATATTTAACTGCATCATTTCCATCATGGTTCTGATCACTTTCGCGGATTGCCTGCATTATTAGGTATATATAATGTAAGTGGATGCTCCTGTTTCACCATGTCTATTCTGAGGAGGCTAACCAAAAGTTTTATGCTTGAGTATTATTATGTACAGTAAATATATACAAGTGATATAGAAGGTGTAACAGTTGCAGCACCTTACAAAATGTAAATTGTGTATTATGCAAAACCTGGCGATGAAAAAGAGTGACCGTGAGTTTTATTGCCCGTTCTTTCTCATGGTTCTACCTATTGCTTTGCGAACGTGGCAGTAAATGTAAATGTAGAAGCATACCGTAATAATGTTTTAAATTTGAGTATAAGTAATTATTTTATAAATTTATTATTTTGACGTTCATAAGCGTCACATTGTGACCCAAATGAATAAAGGATTTTGAATTTTGTTTTTTTTTGAATTTTTAATACTGAAACATCTTTAAGTATATATAATAATCATTATTACTTTTATAGTAGGTACACGCTCTGCTTAATTTGGGTTTTGAATGATTATTATTAAATTTATTATAAGTAGGCACTTAAATCATATTTTTACAGCTTGTATATTATGGACTTTATTATTAGAAACTAGGTAGGTATTAAGAACTAGGCACAACTTTGATAATAAAATTATAAATAAAACCAGTAACAAAAAATACTCTCAAGCAGGTATACAAAACATAGCAGGGGTACAAAATAAATATTAAAATATTGTGTTCTAAATAAAATCGTCATAATAAAAATACTAGTCAGCACAAAAATAATGACATAAACAGTAATAACGTTTTGGTTGCAATGAAAAGAAATGTTTTATGCTATAATGTAATTTATAAACATCAGTGACGTTATGTTTACAGCAAACGAATGCAAGATTTGATAACACAACGTGGTTTTTATCCAAAAGTAACATTAATATTGCAAGCAATATGTAAACAAATAAGTTATAACTTACCGTAGTTTTACTTCGTCACAATCGCGCAAGGTCACACTTCGGCTGCCAACACGCAACTGACCGGTTGAGACGTTATGTTTCAAGCAAACGGGCCAAAAACGCAAAATAAAATAACGACCCACCCGCCCTCAAATCGATGTTATTCATGCGAATGTCACCGTTTTTGCTGAGCCTATAGAGTCGATTATCGCGGTTCTTTCTGCATATTAAAGTCGTTTTTGTAAAAAATTGCAGAAGTGACCCTTTGTTCCCAAAGGTGCGACATTTTGTTTTTTTGGCGTTCAGTACTAGATTGTTTACATTAAACCATTTAGTCACTTGAATGAGTGCACTGTTTATTTCGTTGAAGTGTTCCTTATTTCTATCTACTTTAAATATCAAAGAAGTATCGTCAGCAAACAGTAGGTACAACGTCACAAATGTTTCTCAAGTAAAAAGGTAAATCGTTTATGTAAACAAGAAAGACCCTAGGATGCTGCCCTGTGGCACTCCTAAATCAACAGGTAAGCCACTGGATTTTGAGCCATTTATTTCAACACTTTGGATCCTGTCACTTAAGTACGACTTAATGACATCCAATGCTTTAGTTTGGACGCCGTAATGTCTAAGCTTACACAAGAGCGCCTCATGACAGACACAATCGAAGGCTTTCGAAAGGTTGCAAAACACACCAAAAGCATTTTGGGAATTCTCCCAAGCACTGTAGATATGTTTGAGTAACGCTACTCCTGCATCTGTTGTCGAGAGACCCTTGGTAAATCCATATTGCTCACTATGAAGGAGGCTTTTTTGATTAAAATGTCTAAGTAGTTGCTTGACTATGATCTTTTCAAAAATCTTACTAAAAGCAGGTAGTATCGATATTGGCCTATAATTACTAGGATCAGTCTTACTGCCGGATTTGAACAGAGGTATTATTCTACTATGTTTCATAAGATCTGGAAAACTGCCAGATTTAATACACTTATGGAATAAGTTGCTTAAATAAGGAGCCACTACATCAATAATACTTGTCAAAACCTTAACAGAAATGTCCCAGAGATCACCTGTATTTTTTGACTCTAGAGATTTAAAAGTATTTATAATATCGGTAGAACTAATACAATGGAACTTAAATATTACTTCACATTTTCCTACACTAGACTCTAATAGGTTTTCTGCGACTATAGCTGATGATTTTAATTCTCTAGTAGCAGTAAGTGGTATGCTAGCAGAAAAGGTTATTAAATGTGTGTGCGACTTCTTCGTCATTATGAATTAATTTATCAGTATCAAGAAGACTAAAACTATTACTTGTTAATGTTGTCTTACCTGTTGCTTCATTAATAGCTCGCCAGGTTGGTTGCCTTAACTTTATTAGAAGATTCTTTAATTTTGTTCCTAACGCATATAGCCTTAGCTGTATTGCACACAAAATATTTTAGAATAATTCCTAACATACTCAGTGAAGTTTGAATCAGAATTGTATTTTTTCATACCGTATAACTCGTAAATTTTTGCTCTGCTTTTGTAAATACCTGCAGTAGCCCACTCATTAAAAGCTCGAGACTCCTTAATTACTTTCTCCTTGGTCTTAAAGGTATTCTGAAATGTGTTTTTAACTATATTAAATAAATTGTTAAAATTCTTATTTGGCGAATATATTTCTATTAAGTCAGGATTCATAGTATTCATTCCAATCAATATTTTATTCCGGAATTCATCAAACTTATGCCTAGGTAATGGCCTAACCAACACTCTCTGTACGATGCTATCATTGTAATATGGAAACCTTACCAATTGACCACAGTGATCCGAAGTGAATTCAGAAGTAACTACTCTATCTGAAATAATACGTTACAATTACTAAATATGTTATCAAGACAGGTAAAGGATGTTGCCGTGATTCTAGTTGGTTCAAAAAATAAATTTTCAAATTAAATTATTTAAAGAGGTTTAAAAATCTACAAGTCATTACTGAATTTTCAAGAATGTTAACATTAAAATCACCACAAACTATAATCCCTTTCTTATTACTCCTAATTTTACTAATTGCATCTTCCATAACTGATTCAAACAAATGAAAGTCGCATAAGGGAGAAGGATATACACATATAATAATATGCTGCTCAAGCTCATTGCATGACAGTTCCACTGTGCGTTCTATAGACTAGCTAGCTATGTCTTTCCGTTCTTTACATGTTAAACTGTTTGAAACAATAATCAATGATCCGCCATGAATAGCTTGTTTCCTAGAGAAGGCACTGTGTACTGTGTATTGTGTGTTATTTATGAATTTAATCCGGTATTCTTTCAGCCAGTGTTCCGTACCTAATGCACATAACTTTAATACTATGATTTTCTAAATATAAACCTAATTCTAAATCCTTGCCAGATAGACCTTGTATGTTTTGATGTTCTACAGTCAGTTTAATATGTCTACCCTTTGTCCTGTTCTGAAGTTTAAAGAACTTGTATATGTATTTAGAATATATATATTACATATATAATATTGTATGTAGTTTATTTATTAAGTTATATATATATTTATTGGTATCCTATATATATATATTTTTTTTATTAGTATTATTATTTTTGTTGTACACTAAGATTACCCTTAGCTCTAAAATCAAATCTCCAGCCTCAAAGGTTTGCTGGTAGAAAACTCAGTGTTGAGTTAAGCTCGCCTTTGTATACAAAATTAATTAGTTATTATTTTTACTCGTTTCATGTATTTTTTGTTTTATTTTTTGTGTACAATAAAGAATTAAAGAATTAAAGAACTTGTGTCAGTATTCTCCACAGAAGAATTATAAAGATAGGCACTACCGATCAGTCGCAAATGCTATCCATGCATGGATAGCATTTGCGACTGATCGGAGGTCCCGGGTTCGATGCCCGGGTTGGGCAAAAGTCTTACCTACTGTGTTTATCCGAATTCTCAGAAGCAGCACGGACCCTGGTGATGTGCAAGGTAACGGCAATAGGCACGTCCTCTATTACGTGGGATCTGAAAAATTCATGGCGAAATGCGGGTGTAATATTACACCTCTGCCTACCCCTTCGGAGATACAGGCGTGGGTCTATAAAAAAAAGTAAATACCTATATATCTAGTGTAAAATGGAACACAACTTCCGTATCCAGATCACTAGTACCTAGTCTTTTTCTTTAGTTTAAAGGATAAATCTATTACTGACTTACTCTTCGGTTTGACCTATTTTTAAACTACATAGTTGTAACAGTTATCGTAAAACAGACGGATGCACAGTCATTCTATGATGTAAGCAAGGGATTTGCTACCAGTTATTGCTGCTTCACCAGTTTACGTACACACGGCTACTCGTCAAGCTGCCTTTGTACAGTTCTTATCCTTATGGCGTAGGAAAGAAGAATTAAAATCCTACTGGAAGTGTTTAGCTTGATTTGGCGATGTGTATAATTATGTATATTCATTACCCTTATATCGTAACAATGTTTAAGAGGCTTCTATGTATCATTGACAACAGTAGTCGGTTTTATGAAACACTAGCTGTTTCCCGCGGTTTCACCCGCGTCCTGAGGGAACTACTTCGTGTACCCGGTTAATTTATAGCCTAAGTTACTCCTTGGTACATCAGCTATCCCGCTATCCGCCAGTGAAAGTCTCGTCAAAATCGGTCCAGCCGTTCCAGAGATTAGCGGGAACAAACCGACAGACAGACAGACTAAAATTGTAAATAATGATATTTCGGTATACGTACCGTGTATACATCCATATGCATTTTGTAAAAAGCGGTTATTTTAATATTACAAACAGACACTCCAATTTTATTTACCTATATGTATAGATTTATAGATAATTATCACCATCAAGGTCATTTGTATAGATGTGGAGGTGTATAATATACACCTCCACATCTATATAATATATTATATGAGACCTCGAAGGGCTCTAATTCATAGTGATAAGTTTAAACTTTGATCCTAACCTCAAGTGCCTGCTGAATTGTTATTAAGATATAACATAATCTTGAGAAAATTAGTTCTACCGCAGAGCTACGCCTGCTACGAGGCGGGGCTACGAAGTCTACGAACTGCAAAACTGTGACGTAGGTACGTAGCATACCTGTACCAAATGCTATTGTGGCTATACCTATCTTATCATAAATAGTAAAAGTATAAAGTTATGTATTAACTACTGTAAATATATTTCTAAAATAGTAAATAATTATTTTACAATTGCTTTTAAATAACGCATATAATTAGACGACTTCAAAATAGTCATTAGCTAATAATGCTTAAGTGTCTTTAATGTCGGCTAGTAACTAAGAACTCAATTTATTACCATGAACTATAACATACTCTGATTATACCCTTCTAAGAAGAAGAAAGCAGGTAAGTAACAGATGATTGATAACTGTTAATTTTAACCTAATGGTAATAAGTATGGGGTTTCCTTGTCCCTTATTCAAATTCAGATGAATTTATATGGGACTAGAAGATGCCCGCGGCTACTTAGTTACTTAACCGTTTCTGAAGAATTTGGGAAATCCCCTCATAGTCCATCTCTTCCAAGGGCGTCGCCAAGGGAGGGCAAAGGGGGGCAGCTGCCCCCCCCCCTCCCCTAGAGACTCAAAAGACCCTACAACTCATACTTTTCTCAGTACTTTTCTCATTTTCCATATCAACTTGCATCCCCTAGGCCATCGGCTCACGGCTGGCAACTTTGCCCTCCCCCAGGTAATCGGCTAGCGACGCCCCTGATCCCTTCCCTACGGTCACTAAGGACCAAACATGTAAAATTTTAGCCACTTGCGCCCAGTAATTTCGGCCGTGCGTTGTGTGTCAGTCAGCCAGTAACGCAAAAATGTTAAATATAGAGATTGAATTTTTCAGTTGTAAACACCGCAGTTAAGTTAGGTACCTACTTACTGTGTCAGGAAACTTTCAAAGTAGCTAACATATTGCCTGCCGCTAGATGGCGCTGCGTGTTATGTATTCGTGTGCGTGTGATGTGACTGCCCACGCCTTTGTGCGTAAGACGTAGGTTACACGCTCAATCTAGCATCATTCTGGTCCATCAGTTTGGTCCGGCAAAGACTGATGCCAGAATGATGAATGAAAAACACGGTTACACGCTCAACCCCAGACTGACAGCAGACTGATAAAACTTACGTTAGTCATCATTCGTAAGTTGAAGACGACGGTCACTTTGCTACGTTCCAAAACACGCATAGCTGACTGGGTGGGTAAGTGGGACTGGGTCGGACACGTTTGTCGTATGCATCCAGAAAGATGGGCCTAACAAAGATGGCGGGCTGACCTGGATGCATTATACAGCGACTGGACGAACTTAACACGATACAGGGATGCATGGCGGTCCAAGGGACCAGGGGCCTTTGCTTTCTTTTGTACAGACAGGCTAAATAAAAAATAAAAAAATCGTTTGGTTTTGTAGATCAAACGAATCATTTTGTTTAAACGGTTCAATAACTGCATCAATCATTTGTAAGACCATCAAGATAACATAGTTGATAGCTATACTATCTTATAGTAACCTGCGTATTCTATCGGTACTTACACTTACAATTGGCTCGCGCGGCTTACAGAGGGTCTAGTACGAGTTTGCACTAACGACCTACCGCACCGGAGAGTAGCGGTCTCTATCGATCGCTACTCTCCGTTAGGGGCGCTTTTACAAAATGTATGGAAATTGTTCCCGTCGACTAGGCTATCGTCCACCGTGACGATCGAGTGCAAACTCGTACTAGACCCTCAGGTATATCCCACCCTCCGCATTCTGTATCGTAGTTGCGATATATATATACGACATATTACTAAGCTAAAGATGAAGATACGATAATATGCAGTCTTCATATATATGGGTTCTATTGAAAACAATATTGTTTTTATTAGATCAAACGATAATCCATGTTACAAAGTAAATGAAAATCTAAATATGACATTTTGGTAATTTTGCCAGTTACGATGTTACACTTAGGAGGTGTCGATATAAGGTATGTGTTTTATCCCATAACTCTGGCAAGGACTCGAATGTGAGAATGAATTCTTTCTCTATCTCGATTGACGGTGACAGGAGTAAAGCGGGCGGCGGCACCAGCGCTTCGTTGCTTGGCACGTCTTGCTCCATTGCGTCGGGGACGGTGACTGACGCCAGAATGATTCGAGCGGTTACACGATCAGTCTGGCATCAGTCTGCTGTCATTCTCAACAGACTGATGAAAAATATTAAAAATATTTAATTTTTGTCATTCTGGGCCATCAGTCCATCAATTAACCGGTTAGACGATAATTCTCCCGTCATTCTGAGCAGACTGATGGACCAGAATGACGCCAGAATGAGCGTGTAAGACGTAGGTTACACGCAGAAGTTTGAGCGTGTGTTACGGCTATAAGCCATATCCGATCCGACCGATCTGCAAACTAGCGGACCGAGGCGGACTCAATTAATAATAATTATGTTCGCCGGACTACTCTACAGACGGGCAGATTTGGTCGGGAGGCGGGGCAAATCCGTGGTCTGTTCGGACCAAGTTCGAGCGTGTGTTACGGCCATTGCAACTGTCCGATCCGGTCGTCTGTAGCGAGAACGGATTTGGTCCGCCGGACCAACGGGTTTTGTCCGCCGGACAAGTTCGAGCGTGTGTTACGGCTATAAATGCAAATGGTTGTAGGTAGAGGCAGGTAGGTGCACACTGCACAGCTCTAATACGATTATTCACCCCGCTCTAAGTAGTGTCATAGAGTAGCAGAAGCTGTGGTAGACCTCCCTATTCGCTTTCACAGCGCTCGCTGCCTGGCCGGAGATATCAATCTACCTATAGGTAGCTAGGTACCTAAAAGACGGATCCAGTTGGTAAATTACATAAACATCATTCAAATTCTGAGCATTTGCCGTACAAACAAATCTACCGTAAGGCGATCGTCAACTTTGCATGTAGAAAGAGGACTTCTCCCCTAAATCATGGGCTAAACCATATTCCAATGTTAGAGACCACTCACGCTACGATTCCCAACCAGGGAATTTTACTACTGTAATTTTGAAATATTGTGTTTTCTTTCAGTTTATCTGTAATGAGCACTAGCTAAAATAAATCTAGTCATCCAGCGCAACGAACGCTGGTTTCTGATGCTGGTTTACCTACCAGTCGGGTCCTCCTTATGCCTTGTGACCCACAGTCTGGTAGTACCTAATGTACCTACCTATCTATTTGATTGCTGAGGACTGGGATGAACTCCGAGAAGTTTTCAGGTCTTACTCACAGCGACAGCACTTCTTCTTTTCGGAGATCCTAATTCAAGTTCCAAAAGTATCGTTAAATGACTTTAATAGTTAGTACCTTGGGATAGAACTATCCATCGCATTAATTAGTGGCCTGCCGGTATTACAATATTAGTTCATACCTAATATTAGTTGTCTTTGTCCTCCTTTCGGGACATATACCACGTAGGTACCTTTGTTTCGAGTATCCGATATTTCGGCACTGATATGCAAGCGCCCGCGCCATGACAATTATTAATGTCGCCACGAAAGCTTAAATTCATACCCAATATTGATCATCGATGGAGTGGGTGTCCACACTGTCCACGGCTCTGCATACACGATCTAGAAAAGAGTTACTTAGATAATAATGTGATCTAAATTGGTAAGAAGAAGCACGAGAAACTACCTCTTGAGTTTCAGCAAGGACGCTTATTCAAAGACCAAAAGCGGATGGCATTGTCAGAAGGTACCTAAGAAGAAATGAGGAAAGAACGTCCTAAGGGATTGTTGGTGTTTCTAAGCGTCTTGCTTTCTGCTTGCTCGCCAACACAATTCTGTCTAATTAATGTAGGTACCTACTTAGTTCCAGGCGCGGGTTTAGGGCACATAACTCATCCAGTTGATTTTATTATTCCTCCACATTGGTGACCCCGACGTGATCTGAAGCAGCCTTCACCGGTCAGATTAGCAGCTTCGTCGTCTTCCTCGCCTGAATTTACCTGATGGTCAACAATCAAGTCGCCGCCAGCCAGCATCGTCGGCCAGGGTCCAACCGTAGGCTATGCAGACTTGCATGCATGGTCTTCCCTGCAGCCTCTCCAGCGCCAAGGCACAACTCACTGCTCACACGGTCCTCGCAAGCAGAGCACATCTCACCCGTCTTCGCAGCAGTGCTACTACGCAACCGCTTCTCAGCCACTCACTACGCAGCCACCACGCAGCAACTCCCCGACTCACTGTCGGAGACTCACTGCTCATCACTCTGCTCATCGCTCACTACCTACTCATCACCTACTGCTCATCACATTCGCAACCTCTCCCTGACCCACCGCGGGACTTGCGAAGCACAGCGCGACTAGCGACTACTCTCCACTGGCACGTTCCTCAGAAGCTCCGATAGCTGACCCGTCACTTTCAAGAACGACCTCCGGTGCTGGGGGGAGTGATGTAGCTAGCTACATAAGACGACAACTATTGACAAGCGCCATCTACCCAACGACAACGGGACTACCACGACACTACGCCGCCTAACAACGCGGCAAAAAATCAAATACGACCGTCGGACAGCTGGCCACCACGCACGGGTTAGAGGATCCTCCCTCTTGTTGGACGAAACATCACACCTTATCTCTCCACATAAGTTTAAAAATTATTGTTTTATTTTATGTGTAGGTATAGGTAAATTCACGAAAGTTGACCACAAATGGCGGCCGTCGCGCATATGTACATTCGTGCAGCAATGGCGTTGCTCCATTCTTGACGCATTTAGGGAATGCGTCAAGAACGGAGCCACGCCATTGGCACTCCACCCGCGTCTCACCCCGCACCTCCACGGGGACCTAAAAAATGATTTCTGCGCAGTGGTCATCTTTCGTGAACCGACCTATAATTAGCCACTTAGTTATAGGTAGTTTAATTTTCACTGTAGGTAAATAAATTAACAATTTGTGCCAACAAAAATATAAATGTTTCAGGTGGTACCACGTAATATAGGTATCGTTGGGATTTACATCTGGAATGCAACCCCGTTGTTGACCACGATCGCCAGACATAAAGGACCGACTCCAGAGAGAGAGAAAGAGAGAGAGAGAGAGAGATAGAGATTAGCCGTAGGCGTAGGGACATGGACTGACCTATACCTTTGGAAAATTAACCGTTCCATGGGTAGAGACAATGCTAAGTATTGGTCAGCTGTGGTATTGGTCATGCTCTCTCTTTGAGAAATATACGTAGACGTAGAAGCATGGACTGGTCGATAATTTCAGAAAAGTTACCATTCTGTAAAAAGAGAATGATGAAATTAGCACACACGGTCTCTCTTTTTTTTAAGAATTCTAAAAAGAGCACAACAGCAACTTAGAATTTTATAGGTATCTTTTTCGTAAACCATTACCATTCCCTGTCAAGTCAATGTGTCAAGTCCATGTCTCTACGTCTTTAATTTAACCGACGATAGATGGTTGATATGCCACCATATCAGAATCTACACTCGTGCATGAACGTGATTACGTGACACCTCAGATATAATATGCGATAAATAACAGGAGTGACGTAGCTACCTTGGGTGACACCCAGGGCGGATGTTGGTGGTGTCACCCCATTGAGGGTGGATCCAAGTAAGAAGAGGGGGTAGGCCTAAGGACTCCTTGCCCTTTCTAAAGCATCTGAGTCCTCCCATGGCTTTTGAATCGTTTTCTTCCTAAAACCTACACAATAACGAAGGTCAAGCTCGCCTCAAACCAACATTTTGATACCCCTACTGCATCCCATTGAATGAAAATCGTAATTGATCCCAAACAAATAAGAAAACAATGAATAACAAGAAACATTTATTTTGTTAATAAGATCTCTTCTTCCTAGCTTTGGAAGCGACGTTGGTTGCCTTCTCACCTCCTCTTTTGGGGTAATGTGATACCTTTTGAAGCTGAACTTCTTGAGGTGGTGATAATCGCTTTCCATTTCTGTGGGCCGGTCAATGGGTTAGTCCACCCTCGAAGCTGACCAGCCGTATGAGTCCCCTTTGTGGGAGGCCCGGTTAGTCGCCTACGAGAGGGCAGCGGTTGCTTGTATGCTTGGTGCTGAGATGAGGTTGGTTCCGGGCCCCGCTCCAGGGAACTGGAATCAGTTCCCGAGCGGGCCGTTTTAATCTCCTCCGGATGAGGTACCTGGACGCGTCCACCGCCAGGCGAAGACACTCTCTGTTTGTTCTCTACCCGCTGCATTCGCTGCCGAGTGGTCTGTGATTTTAAGTTGGACCAGACCGGCCTCACGTATGTGAGGCGCGTCCTGAGTCCTGTAATACATAAGTCTTGTAGAGAGCTGGCTCGGCTCTTAGCGGCAGTCATGAGAAAAGCCGCGGGCCAAGCTTTGCTTTCGCCATTTTGGCCTTCACGGTAGTCGGCGACCAAGGGATTTCCTCCCATCAGCTTCAGGCAGAGCGGGTAACGACCACGTGGATGAAAAAGCCACCAAAGCCTGGGTCTTGGATACGTTGCAGGTGAGCCTCTACTTCTTCAGCGAGCTTGGGAGCGCTTAAAATGTCGGGTTCACCTGCCGTGCAGCGTGGCATTGGAGCTAGACAGGTACGCAGCGTCGTTAGTGAACAGCTCCAGGTTCACGTCACTCAGTACTGGGATGTCATTCGTATAGTGGGCGTACAAAACAGGAGAGAGACAGCTCTCCTACGGGACTTCATGATCCTCTCCTCTGACGTGACGTCCTCGACGGCCGCATGGAAAGTTCTCCTTCTCAAAATGGATGATCGTGTCGAGTTGTCGTAGGATGGTGTACGCCGACAGCTTGTGGATGAGGTCGTCATGCCACTCCTTATTCTTATCATGTCGAGCCTCACGGTCACCGTGTGGCCTCGCTTTTTCATCCACGTGGTCAACTCACCCAGTACACAAGTCAGCTGCAGCGTGGTGGCAAAATCCGAAATGCTCGTGACTCGGTGTTAGATGCAGGGTGGTCTTGGCAAGCAGCAGCCGCTCGAACACCTCGGACGTCGTCGAGAGAAGAGTGATAGGCCTGTAGTTCTCCGGCTTCAAAGATCCTTGCCGAGCTTGTGAAGTACAATGCCCCGGCTCCGCTTCCAGATGGTCGAGTAGTGGCTGGTCCTCAGGATGCTGCTAAACAGCTGGGCTGCTGCAATTAGCGATCTCCGGGAAAGTCGATGCAAAGCTTCGTTCAGGATGCCGTCCTCACCAGGGGCCTTCCAGGGGTTGGTTTTGTAGATCACCACTGCAACCTCTTGCGCGGTCACCAGCAGGTCGAATCCATTTGATGAGATTAGGGGCACTGCGAGGTAGGTCCGGACTAGCACCTCTACCTCTCATGGCCATGGGCCTCGTCTAGGACCTCGACGTGGGAGGTGAACTGCTGCTTGAGGCTGCTCGCAATGAGCTACGCCCGGTCTCGTCCAAACAGGGGGCGCGGTTGTCTGCGGATGCGTGACAGCGAGGCTCGGTTGTCCTGGGTATGATCAAGATGTTTCTACCAGTAGTCTCCACTGTGCTCCCACGAGGCGGCCTTGAATGCGTTGGTGAAACTTTTGAATGGGGTCTTGTCTCGTGGATGCCGAGTTCTCATTCAGGTCTTCTTAGCGTTGCACGACGCCATTTTCCTCGAGCAACTTCCTTATCACGGCGGGTAGAGGATCCCGCCGCCCGGATTACGCTCTGTTGCTTGAGGATGCTCGAAGCGCGGCCTGAATGGTGCTGGTGAGTTCTTCGACGGCTGCGTTGATTTGCTCGAAGGTGTAAATGTTAGTGGGCCGGTGGAATCCGGCCAGTTCCACTTGGTATTGAACCCAGACGGTCTGGGTACGTATCTTTGGTGGATTGACCATTATGGCGAGTTTCTTGAACAGCCGAATTGGTGGTAAGAAGGCAGATCCGGTAGCGTGGGAGGCGCCCTCACTCCTAGAAATAAGAAGGTCCAGCCAGCACATCGTCGTTACGCCCCGAGGGACCAAGCCGTGTAGGCTCTCGGGGGCAACTTCGTACGAATGTACTATGCGCGACGGCCGCCATTTGTGGGTCTATACCTATTTAGTAGCTTACTAATTAGTGTGAGAAACAGTGCAGACAACACAACACAACACAACTAATTTCAAATCATCATTCATAAATTAGCTACTACTTCATTTATGTATGAAAGGATTCTTAGTGCAAGAATATTTCACTGAAAATAATAAATTTTGGTTGGGCGTAAATATTGACAAAGGATACTAAACATTCATCATCTTTAAATATGTTTACACTTTTCGTCATTTAGTGAACGGATTTGGTCAAAAATGTGTGCGGTCTGGGACTACCTTAAAGTTCATCCATATTCATACTTAGTAACGTTATATTTCTGAACGAATATTGTCTATGATAGAGATCTTTTTCCTTTTTATAAGTACAGCCATTTCCGTTATATTCGCGGTTTCACAAATTTCCGTATCCTTATTACAGGACCTAAAAAATACTTTTAATTTTAGGTAAATAAAGTTTAGTCACTCAGGACCATTAAGTTCGTCAAAAAAACAATATGAAATTTATTGTAACTTAAATTTGTTTTAAATATTGCAAATAAGAATATATAATTTCAAATCAATTAATTTTGTACCTAAGTAGGTATCCCGCACAAACATTTTTTGTTTACAAGCATTCCAGGACTCCAGAAAATAGTGAATTCAATTTATTTTATGACACATATATCTTTATTTGTTTTATGTTTATCCAATAGTTACAATTTAATTATTAGAAACACATATTTTTTCCAATAACATCTATTTCAGTTTATTACTTAGAGGTGACTTATTTTAACGATGTATTTTGTTGTAATAAATTAATGATGTTAAAGCAAGTATTGAACAGAATAACTAATAGAAAAGTTGAAGCTTATGAAAACATATTTCAGTAATTAAAAAATAATTTTACGATTATTGTCGGAATTAATCTGTTTACTTGTTTACTACGAAAGTGTTTTAATATAGTGCCTAAATTACATTAAATCATACCTATAAATTGCGTGGTAGGTACGTTTATAATTTCATTGATTTATGTTTGTATATATTTTCATACAAAATTTCAAATATTTGAGTATGATACAATAGACATAATTATAGAATAACAAGTAACAAAAGTGAGTAGGTATACATTCAGAAATTTATTTTTTATCAATATAACGGTATAAACAAAGATATCATAAAATTTAACATCGAAATCAATAAAATTTCAAGTACCACCTACATGCTTTGTCAGGAGGATAAAAGTAAGTATTAAAAAAAAATAAAGAACATTAATTTCAATAAATACAGTATACCTACGTAAACAACAGAAAAGTTTATATTAATTGCAACGCCACAAAATGTTAACAAACGGCTGTAGCGGCTACGCTTCTCAACAAAACCGGTCGAACAATGGAAATTCAAAAATTCGTTATATTTTTTATGGCTTCTTCGACGAGGGGAGGAATTTGGATCGCAAAGCGGCGTCCGCTAGGGGTTGCTCGCTCGGCCGCTTCGCGCCTGCGCACGTAGTTCGCGCCACTGCTACGTCGCTTGCAAGCCAGATGTTCTGAAAAGCTTCCTGTCGCCGTTCCAATGCTCCGCATTTTTATCTAATAAGTTATTGTAAAATGTGGACTAGGACCATTTTATTATTTTATTTTATGAGTGAAGTAATCAGTGAATAAATATCATGTGTATTTAATAGACTGTGTGAAGTAACATAAAAATTATCGAGCGTCTCGATGTCCACGAGTTCACTCGGGACCAACAAAGCGGCGGACATTTTATTTTGAGTACTCGATAATGTAGCGTTTGCGTCGAAAACATTAATGTCGTTTTATGGTTATAAATTCGGATATCGTTCGCTTACACCTTTTGTAAGTATAATTATTTCTTAGTGGGTATTTTATGTGTAATCCTTGAATGTGTACACTTGGGTTTAGAGGCGGTAATGCATAGGTATCACCGCTAGGTTGTCGATATTTTGGGGAAAACGTCGTTGAAAAAGTGACGTAAGCAAAACTGGACAGCTGGAAGTGTCGCCACGGACCTTCGGTATTACATGCAGTTTTTTATATTGCTATCGACCCACTCCGCTTCGGAGGCTTCTCACTCGTGATTTCCGCGCGCGCGGCGCCCCTAACCTCTTCACTAATTGAATTGTGATGATTATGATTCGTTACTGCAGGAGAATGTAAGGTTCATTGATTTGTAATATGTTGTACGTGTTAATTAACAGCGATGCCGAGAGGGGTGAAGCGAGGGCCGGCGGAGGGCGAGGCCGAGGTGGTGGTACGCGCCGCGGCATCTCCTTCGCATACCACGCTACTGGACGACAGCCCCAGCCAGCCCATCAGCTATCACCTGCTCGACCACGGCTATGGTGCCACGCCACAGCACCAGATCAGGCGTGAGGCGCCTACGGCACCGCCGAAGACGTCTGAAGTAAGTCACCACTTTTGCCTATTTGTTTTTTAGCTACATGTCACTGGCCTGGTTTAGATACTAGACTTTCAGTGTCATGGAAACTGGTATAAAATGTATCATTCTACTACATACTGCCTTAACTATGTCAGTCATACTTGATTGATGACTTATCAAGTAATTTACAATGTTCTGCAACATGTTGTAGCGAGCTACATGATCTTCAATACCTGGGAGTAGCAAGGAACTACTGAAAATGATGATTGATAATCAAAACTTTGAGTTATTTTAGAGCTTGAGTACTTCTTGTAACTTAATTCCAACATATACCTAGGCTTATGAATGTAAATCTAAGGCTATTGGAATATGATTTGGCAATCATAGATTTTAGCAATAGCCTTACCATATGTGGCAATGCTGACAATAATATTAATTATTTCAGTTCAGCATTAATTTAATTATAAGATGCTTTCATCAACTGGCATTTATCTATTTATTGTATTCAGACACTACCATCTGATTTTGGTAGTGACTTTATATCTATTTGAGTAAGCAAATAAGGAAGAACTTTTGATGTCCGTTTTACAACTGACTATTATCAAGACCTTAATAAGGTTTTGTCTAAGGATTGATGTTAAAGCTAACTAAAGAGAGAAACTATGTAACTATCATGGATTTAATTATTATCAAGTCATCATATTTGACATTTTTATGTAAATGAACATTGGACTGAGTGTACTATTACATCACTGAGAGTTTCTATCTATATCTGACAAGATATTTTTAGCTTTTTAGTTTTGTTTCCAGTTTTATTTTGAGTAAATATTTGTATCATTATGTAACTACAACATGAATGAACAACCATTCATACTCAGAGAAAAGTGTAAAAGATTTTTGACAACATTATTAAGATTCCGTTGATTTCATGGACATAGTGGAATCCTTGTTACTGTGTATAGATATTTGATCTACTAATATGGTATTATTGCATCAAACTATCTATAATGCATAAGACATGTGTAAAATTTAATTAGTACTTCTAAAACAAATAGTGTTTTAGAGTCTTAAGTTTTCTCTATTTGGTCAGTCAATAGCAATGGAGGTGATTTATTAAGTCATGCAATTTTAAGGTTAACTATGTTTGGCATTCATAATGACTCACATATTTGTAATTAAGAGACTATTCATTTATATTATCAGTATATAAATGGTTCTGAATTCATAAATCTGATGGGCAGTGGAAGTTAATGGTTTAACATCCGGTTTGTCAATTAATGCTTTTTCCAATTACTTGTAAGTCTGAGGTCTTATATTGCTAATAGTCAAATGTATGTTTAATGACTTTAATTGTATTATTTTGTGATATTATAGTCTTGTGGGTACTTAATACTTATAGATTTATTGATTTAAAATAAGGGGATGGCAGTGCTATGAAATGACTTGTAGGTTGTGATCCTATTCATATAGAAGTACTATTTCCCTATCAAAATGTAATGAAATAACTGTAATCTCATAAATAAAGATTAATTTATAGAATATGCAAAATTATAATGAGGTCATTGATCTCCGTGGGGTCATTGAACTATACCAATAGAATTCAAGCAGTTCAGAGGATGATTTAACTGAGATTCTATATCATTCTATTTCATTGATTGGTCATCCTCATTTGGTATTTCGTTATCTATTATATTTTGTTTAGTATTAAAGGTAGAGATTTCTAAAGATTTTTTGTTAATTTTATGTATCACTATCACTACATAGTAAAGTCTGCCTTCTGTCTGTCTGTCCCTATGTATGCTTAAGTCTTTAAAACTACGCAACGGATTTCAATGCAGTTTTTTTAATAGATAGAATGATTCAAGAGGAAGGTTTATATATTATGTATAATACATATATGGCGGTACTAAGTTCACCAGGTCAGCTAGTTTAAAGCTAAAACTAATTATGAAATGCAAGGTTTTCTCTTGTCATTTTTGTATTAGGTACTGAAATAGATATTGCTATGGTTAATTTCTAATTACGTAAGCGTATTTTTTAAATAATAACAAGTTTAAGTATCACAAACGAATAAAATTAACTTAAAAATAATCGTAATTTATAACGCTATTTTTAATCGTTATAACAAATCAAAATGGCGGAGTGTAGACGACAAATTTTGAATGTCTAATGGTAGCGAGGTGAACTGAAAAGTGTGTGTCAGAGGGACCCTACGCGGGGTGCCGTCCAATCACGGGAGAGACGCTGCCCCCTACATAAATACTGGTTAGCTATTTTTCGACCCGCTCGCTCAACATCGTTACTTTTTCAACTTAAATCCTTTTTATTTATAAATAATGTTTTATGTAAAATTAGAATAGCAGTACTCAAATTATTTTAACCGCTATAGCTATAGAACATTCATTCATAGATTCTTCGATAATAAAGCCTAGTTCACATGAAATCATCGTTTCCAGATGTACGATATAATTGTTTTTATCGACGTTCGGTTCACACAACAATTCATTCAAAGAAATGTACGTTAGAGTACCGTGCCTCATTTTATAGTTATCATGGCTCCGATAAAAATGTCATTTGATTTCTAACGGCGCGTACGTACCCAATAAAGTTTACAGATTACGAATGAGACCATTTTAATATATTGGATGCGCAATCCTTTTCTAAAATAAATGCGCCATCAGTCGCTTACTAATGAGCTCCGCACAAAATGTTGTTGAAACTGCGTGTTTTGCAACTGCGTGTTTGGTGCAAATATATTTCTAAATTCATATATTGATCGATTCTCCGTGTGCCTATTAGGTAACGAGCCGATTACTCGGATCAAAAAAGTACAAAATGGCGGGCGCTCACGCCAAATTTGACTGATGCCTCTAATGGCACAGCAATACTGCACTCTCTATTCATAAATCTTTAATAAGATCGTATCCGTAAGTATGGAGAATATGAACATTAATTGCAGCCGGTGTTTGAAATTTCAATATGGGTAAATTACATCTTCGAAAAGATTCGGCATCCTGAAATTCGTTTGAAGGGTTCTAGGCAGTTTGAATTTGCATTTAATTGATTCAAACTTTACAAATCCTTTGGGTTTGTTTTCCGACAAACTAAAGCATTCGACTTGTGCTAAGGCCAAACAGACCACCCATGAATTTTATTTGTGCGCCTGGTATTTGCCCCATTCTTGTGTAGATGTGCAATAAGTATAAGCTTGACGACACAATCATACAGTCTGGATGGCCTTTGTTTATCCTCTATAATATAAAATTTATGAGCCGTATAAGTATATGTTCGGTACGTGTTGCATGCGACTTGAAGTTAATCATGAAGTGAATTAGTTTGTTCGTAAATATCAACCGAGCCCTGATAATTGAATTAATCAATCATCTTAAACAAATAATTTTTTTTCTAAAACATTCTATAAGATGTCCTTTGGACGGAGAATCGTCTTTCGAAATACAGTTATCTATTGGAAGCAAAAAACGGGCATAGCGTAAAATACCACGAAATGTAGACTCGCCCTACAAGTTACAGGGTGGCTTTACCTGTCAGCGACCACTTTTGTACGTTTGTGAAGCGTCGTCAGTGTGGAGAGGGTTTTAGTGTGTACTTGTGTAGTCTGTCGTTATATGAAACAAGCCAGGAGCAACCTTAAACTTGCCATTACGTGCGTGGCTAACATACGCAAAGCGGGTGGCAAGTGTAGGCAGCAGTCACACATGTTAGCAGTTTGTCATGTCTCGAGTGGCGTTCACCCGGCGCCATGTGGGTCCGCCACTAACATAATATCATCACACTTGCATTGCACACTTTCGGTCATTGTCCTAAACGTCTCACGCGAACCATAGCCCTACATTAGGGTTGCATTCACTTATTGTATCGACTGATTTAATTTATCTAACGGTACAATTCCTCTTTTTTGCCGTAAGTGCAAAGATCGAGTTAATCTATTTTATTTGATCGCTTCCTTCCCAGTTGCATTAATTATTATTACCCGTCTAGCACCAGGGGTTGAATAGATGATTTTAACATTGTAAGATGTTTGCGCATATTCGGGGGCCATTTTATCTGCTGAGATAGCGAGACCGGTGTCACATCTGCTCCGGTTTAGTTGCTCGAGACGCACACCGGCACAAAGCAGTGCGGGACCCACAAATCCGGCAAATTAACAATAGCGCCTATTTCACTATTAATAATAACACAAATATTTCGAGATAAGAAATTGCCATTCTTTCGCCAGAGGTCCCTTCCGAGAGCTCGGCGGCTTTTGTGTTGATTCTAATTTATGTCATGTATTGTTGTTACTGGGTACCCTCCCCACACACTTCCTTTCGGGGGCTTTGGCCCCGCTGGATGCCGAAATTGAATTTGTTGCATGAGCTTATTGAAAATGCTCCGTGCATCTTCCTGGTCGCTCGTGCTCTAGTTCGGTCCGGCGCCGCCCGCGGCTCACTGCGCCGACTTTGACTACAACGTACGTTTTTATTGTGACATAATTCGCGAATAATAATTTAAAGTCTTTATTAATTAACATGGGGTCAACGTACCGCTTAAAATTGGGAGCAGTTAGTAATAGTTCCGTTTGAAGTGTTCTGAGTGAGGAGTCGGTGGCTGAGTTGTTATAGTGAAGCTCAATTGAAGAGATTAACAATGACTTACTTTGTGTTAAGAGTGAGTACTATTTTATCGCAAGTTGTGAGGCGCTCGAGTGGCTCAGCACGCCATTTTCATAATAATAACACGCTGTCGTGTCGGTGACATATTTAGTACAAATCAGGTGATAATTCGTTACATTACCGCGAGTTGAGTGCCAAGTGACAGTCATGGGGGTGAGTTCATTGTGGATAACGTGAATGTTCATTATGTTATTGTCATTATACTCATTAATGTTTTGTGCAATGACAGTGACGAGCGTTTTAAATGGTGATCCTGTCTGTTTCGGCTGTTTTGGCAATCATACAAATTTACACAACTTTATAGCATATCAACGATCATACGCGTCGTTAGTATTGGAAATCGATTCCTTATTAATTAACTTTCACAACATGCAACATCAGTAATAAAAGCAATTTGTCGTTGATGATATTTTGCGCGAAAATATTGTCACGTATAAATTACATCAATAAGTCAGCCTAAATATTGCCACAAGGGTCATGTATCAAACACCACATGGGTAATGCATTGCAAATGACATGTAAATTAGCATATTTCAGTCCGCTATGATTATAATAAACCCCTTCCCCCACACTTTAGACATCGGCACCTGGTTTTTGCACAACCGCAATTCGGGTGCCTTTTTATACCCGTGTATTTTGAGCTTTGAAGGTACCTTTATTTGAATATACATTACACGTCTGTGGTGCACAAAAACACGCTCTTCGGCACAATTTGACTAGTACAGGTAGAAGTCAATTAGTTGTTAGGGGTGGCACATATCTTGTGGATTCGAAATATCATTAGTATTGTTGTTTGTCGGCAGGCGGTGAAAAGAAGACTGAACCTGAGTGAGAGCAGTTCGGGCAGCCAGCAGGGTCACGTGGTGCCCATGAAGGCTGACTTCAAGACGCCCAAACAGAAACGCGTCAAAGTTCTCACGCCGTACAGTCGACCGTCCAGTTCTATGAAAAAGTACACCGAACGTTCCAGGTACATGTCTCAGTGAGAGGTAAATTTCCATTTTAGAGAGTAGTTACTTTTGTAATTAGAGGAGGAATGTGCCTCGTGGCTCGGGGCCTACTGCGCAGGTCGCGCCCGCCCGTGCCTCGGGTACGATGAGGCTTCGCCCTTCCTTATGTCAACGCTGATGTCCATTGATGTGACACTTGAATAGATAACTTTAACTTAGTCATAAACTGTTGCGAAACTGCTCATCTATTACAAACATGTGTTAAAGGATAAGTTTGACAATAACATTCTACAACTGAAATCAAGACAAGAAATCTTGTAGAACAAGCAAATGTGTGAACATTGTCTAAGTAACTACAATCTTATTGAACTATACGACCCTCACGTATTTACGAATAACCAACTGACCTACACGAAGCTAGTGCTTGATCGAAGGGTTGAATATCTGCACATTAAACCTTCCTATTGAAATCAGGACGTCCACTACTAGGTATTGCTTTAAGACAAAGGTAAAGCAGCTTTTATTTGCTAAGTTAGCAGAAGTATCGTAACATTTATATGTATTTATTTATATATGTATATATGATATGTATGTGTATGTAAGTATATGTATGCATTTCTATATTCGATGTATGTATGTAATATTATTATTATTTAATGTTATGTAATGTATGCTCATCCATCATATCTATTAAATATAATATAATAAAGTCACAACTCCACTTTTAAATACACCTACCATTAATCTCTGCACCACTCTAAGGTAGACTGGCAGAAAATGCCTAAGGCATTAAGTCCACCTTTATACGCTATGTGTGTATATAAAGTTAATAAATAAATAAATAAATAAATAAACCTCGCAAACAACATACAGTTTTTCAGATAGCTTTACGATACTACTACTGAAACCAAATCGTGTTATCACGTCGTGAACATGAACAAGGTTCATGGTTGGTACTGATTTTATTTAGCTAATGACATGAATTCGTCTTGTCAGATACATCGATGATTTGTCACATAAAGATGCTTACCTCTGCCATGAGATTTATAACTTATAGATCACAAGCTTGCTAATCTGGAGGCACGAGGAGGCATTCATTAATAAATATCGATCCTGCTTGATTAAGTTTGCACGGTGCCAAATGTATGTCCAGTTCTACAACCGGCCATACTTATTGGCTGATTCAATACACGTCTCCTACGGTTTGTGAGGGATGCAAAACCAGACTAGCGAAATACGTAAAAAGTAGCATAGATACGCTATCAATTACTCTGATGAAATAATTTTAAGTCGATTTGCGCACTTGATAACAATTACAGTAAAGCTGACGACTTTCAGGCAAACGAAAAGCGAACAACGTTTCTCCGAAACGGAGGTTTGGGTTAGGTTAGGTTAGTCCGCTCTCCCCACTGGATCGGCCCCTGCTGCAAAGTGTCTCTGGAAGGTTGTGAGCAGTCAAACCTCTCTCATAGAGCCACGCCCCTAAAGCACTTGTTGCTACACATAATAATATCTAAATGCGTGTCCGTTGTTTCAGGTTTGACACATCATTAGGTTTACTCACAAAAAAGTTCGTCGACTTGCTGAAGTCGTCGCCCAACGGCGTCCTAGACTTGAACATTGCGGCTGAACACTTATCGGTCCAAAAACGTCGTATATACGACATCACTAATGTCTTAGAGGGTATAGGAATATTAGAGAAGAGATCCAAAAATAATATACAATGGAAATATGGTGAGTCCATTTTGTATAATATTTACGCCTTACCATAATATCTTGCGACTTTGTTTTTTACGACGTCTATGGAATACCCCCGGAGTTGGGGTTGCCAAAAAGTTTATTCAACGGACACAAATTACGCCCAGATTCGAAACCACAATTAGTAGATAACGCAATGACTTGCCTCTTCCGGAGATCTCACAACGCACGGTGCGGGACGGCTTAAGCCGTTACTATACGTGCAGCATATCAAGTATTTGTTGTATATCCTGAATTGGAAGCAAACCTACTAGGTTTTTCAACTAGTGAAATCTAAGCCATAAAAACCATCGATTTGGCGGTTTATTATTGTAAGCCGTACTAATGTCGTGATTTTGCAACACCAACATGATTATGTAAATATGTTTGTATGTTACTGGGTACTTTACGTCAGGAATGATAGCTGTCTGCCTTTCTAAGTACTAAATAGCTTCTGGAATATGTATAATATACAGCACAGAATTATAAATACAAGGTTATTTGACAAATACTGTTTAGTGTCCTTAGAATATCTATATGCCTTTGAGTTGCGGAGGGCAAGACCCTAGTCGCTCTGTGGAAAAGCTAATGTCCAGTCAAATCTAGGCTTGCCTAGAAGCGGGTCCTGGGCTCCAAAGTGAAAGTTTTGGATGCAACTGGGATAACGATAAAAGGAAGTCTAGGAACGGAACGATGATGATATGATTGCTACTGTAACTGCACAATCGGTATTTCTTCAATTGTACAATTTGCAGTTGACTGATTTTGTGTGCTAATATTTGCATCTCGCTTCATTCTGAGACGAGTCACAAATTGGCTATCTTATAATTTCACTAGTCGACGCCAGCGGCTTCGCACGCACATATTTTCGAAGTTCCTGTTTTGCCCGATCCCGTGGGAATTTCGAGAAATCTCGTCTTAGTGCACCCCTACGGTCCGCAAGGAACATACATGCTAAATTTCAGCTTTCTGAGCCCAATAGTTTCGGTTGTAGCGTGTCTGTCAGTCAGTCAGTAACGCAAGGATTTTATATATTAAGATTATAAAACATGTTAACAAATTCGTTGGCGATTTCACATTTATTTCGTGTCTCGTGAAGATGTATCGATAAACGTAATTTTGTGTCAATTGACTCTTGTGAACAGAATGCTGTTTGGTGCATCTCTGCAGCTTATGTTTCTATCGACTTCTAAGCACTGCTAACGAATAAATTCAGCGTAGCTGTAGTCCTTTGTAACGATTCTTTCTATATTCAAATGTGGAAATAATGTTGTGCTCTTGTGTAAGTGATGCTTGAGTCAGCGTCATTTCTCGTACATCTCGCTGGGTTTAACGTTATAGGTTTATCAACTACGTAGCAGTTCTAAGACGTAAGATGTACGACATATATTAATACATAATACATATTTGATAAACATGAATTACTGACGTGTCTTATCGTCACTTATACGTCACGATAAAATATGTATACGTTGTCTAGCGAAAATGCTAATTGTAACAATAGTATTTAACCGAATATCGATATCGATATCTGTTAGTGATCATCAGGAAAGATAATAATCTTTATGAATGAGATTTTAAAATGCCATGAATACAAAATATGCAAGACTCTGGGCTTCATGCTTCATGGCGTTAGTCTTACTACAACCAGGCTAGTGCTCAGATGAGGATGATGTACTTATACACAGCATATACACACTGCATTTCTAAAGCGTTCGTAATCCAGGCGTGGGATTGACTTATCGTTGAATAAGGTTGATGTGATTATGTATGTACATCATAAATTACATCACTGGCATCTGCCAAGGTCATCGATATTACGTATGGAGCTTTTAAGGGCAAGGAGTGCAAGTGTCGGCATGGTTCTTAGAATGAGGCATTGCATGGAGTTCTTGTTTAGAATGAGGCATTACAGAATGATATCTACTAAGAATGTAAAGAATACGGCTATTTATTTATATTAAAAACAATGTAGATTTGTAAAATGATGCATTATAGAATTTGAGAGGCCCAAGTTAAATAACACATGCATAAGCAAGGGCATGCCCTTCCGTGCCGTGGAGTGCATGTAGACCCGTCGGCTCCGGCTGTTGTAAAGTTTTTTGATATTTGTTCCAGGCAGGGTTTGCCCTAAACGTTAAAAATATCCTGAAAATATTATCTTATACTTAATATATAAAGCTGAAGAGTTTGTTTGTTTGAACGCGCTAATCTCAGGAACTAGGTACTGGTCCGATTTGAAACATTCTTTCAGTGTTAGATAGCCCATTTATCGAGGAAGGCTATAGGATATATAACATCGCTTTGAGCGATGGGAGCGGAGCAGTAGCCTTAAATAACGCGGGTGTAACCGCCGGCATCCACCGTCCTTAATAATAATGATAGAATATCGAATGGACGTCAGATGACAGTCGCTGCGTGGAAAACTTTCTTTTTCACTACGGTGGAAACTCTCCTTATGAGCCATCTCAACTCGAAGCCAACCCGGCCAGAGTGTGATCGACCAGGCTTGGGGCTGGCGGAGGAGGTGTGTGGAGGCTCTCCCCTAAAGGCGGGGCATACCCACTAAAACCACCGCGGTGTTCCTACGGGTACCGTGTAGTGGCGGGGTCACGCGATTCGCGGATAGCATACTTTTCCGTGATTGGCCCGCCGTTGGCTTTGGCGGGCTCCGTCTCGTTATAACTTGGGAGGCGGCGCGGACACTACGCCGCCTCCTTGCCTTTGGCGGACGAGGAGCAGTCCCAGCTCTCGCTGTCCGCAGGCTCTAAAACGGCCGCAGAGGATATGGAGGACGGCAACCCGATAACACCGCATCTCCTCTTCCTCTGCGACCCCACCGCAACGCAACCAATGGTGCGCCCCCATTTGGTCGCGGGAGATAGGGCGCGCGGCAACGCAACACCGACACGTGGAGCGTCCACTCCCGGGATCCCGCTTAGCTTCTGCGTGGGTGTCCTAGCCACGGCTACTGAGCCCCCACCCCACGACAAGGTGGAGATCCCACGGGGGGGGGGGGGGGTTGGGTTGGTGCGTGGAAAACCTAATATTCTATAAAATCTTGTTAGATTAGTGCGGACAACCGGGTTAGCACTAAGGCCAGTCGTTAACTTGACACTAATTTATTTATATAGTGCCGTGAATATAATAATATATGGTGTTGATTAAAAACAAAGCAGCTGTGTTCGCGGCGTACACCGCCATGCTGTCACTGCCAGACCAGTAACCGTCCTCTAAACAAGTTGATGTTCTGTATAACCTGTTAAGTGTCGCTCTAAGGCGAAAGTATTGGTTGTAATCGGTACAATACTCATCATCATCATCAGCCTTTAACAGTCCACTGCTGGACTAAGCATCTCCTTTGAAAGGAGGAATTGGCCTACTATACTACGCTGGTCAAACGGGTTGGTATAGGGTTTGTATCAAGTTTTCCTTCTCTTACAGTGCTGTTCTCTGCATAATATGCTCCCTCTGTCGGCTCTTACGACACCCATGGGATGATATGGGGTGGTGACATTTCGTATTCTTAATCCGTCACCACACGGAGTACTAGATGATGATGATAAATCGTAAAATGGAGGGTCGCTTGATGTCATGTCTAAGTATTACCGACGCTGCTTAATTGTTTCTCAAGAGTAATAATAATGTCCTTCGACTGATTTTCTGTGCGGGACATATTATAGTTCTCAAGTGTGCATGCAAACACAAGTGCACTAACTATTCCCTCACTCCCATAGTCTAATGGGATGGCTTATCCGTATTCAAGAGAGATACTTGCTAGATAGATCTTTGGTTTACTAGTGCTTACAGCAGCTTCGCTTTAGAGCAGTTTCTAACTGTAAAAATCTATAGCACATGTACAATATATATTAATTATATGTGCTATAGTTTCCAATTCCAGTCCCATGGCTAATAATATAATGTAAATATTGTTGCCAAATGTTGACGCGACTGATAATAAAACTGATATGGATTGATTGTTTTACATTTAGTCAAACTCGTTTTCCTGACGGCGCGCTATTTTTTTACCGTCTACCACAACTGGTCACCAGACAATTGTTATCTTATTTTGATGTAACCTACAAAGTGGTTGCAGAGGGTTTCAATAATAAATTTGTTTAAATAATTTAGGCTTCAAAAGGATATACATTTATAGTAATAGTATTTGAGTCATGCCACCCAGCCATTAAAACGGCTGGGCTTGGGACTGGCGGAGGAGGTATGTGGAGGCTCTCCCCTACAGGCGTTTGGGGCATACCCACTAAAAACCACCGCGGTGTCCCTACGGGTCCCGTGTGTTGGCGGGGTCACGCGATTCGCGATAAGCATACTTTCTCGCGACCCCGCCCGGGATTGGCCCGACGTTGGTGTTGGCGGGCCCCGTCTCGTCATGATCTCGCAATCATCCATCAAACTTCTTGCATCCATCAAACTTCTCGCATCCATCACCTCACAAAGCTACTTGGGAGGCGGCGAGGACACGCGCCGCCTCCCGCCTTTTGGCGGACAGGGAGCAGCCCCAGCGCTCACCGTCCGCAGGCACTGAATTCAGGGTGGTCGGAGGTCGTCTCTTGTTCGACGTCCCCGACGCCCGGACCTACGGTTGGGGAGAGGGCGATGTATTTCCCTCTCCCGCTGCGCCGCCTCCTTGCTCAGCATGACTGCTTCGCAGAAGGAGGCGACGGCGTTCCAAGACCTCTCACTCCGGACCATAGACAGAACTACGGCCGGGAGCGAGAGGACAACCGTATTCAGAGCCGCGACCAGATCACGGCGCTGCGATGCCCAGGCTGGGCATTCCGCCAAAGTATGCAACGCCGTGTCTTCGACAGGGTCGCGGCTGCTGCCACAATGGTGGCATCCGGGCGTTTCCTCTCGGCCTATCCTCCACAAATACCGGCCAAAACAACCATGGCCGGTAAGGATTTGAGTCAACCGGAAGGTGAGGACGCCGTGACGTCTCTCCAACCACTCATCAACCACGGGACTTACTTTGGTTTGAAAAGATGGAATCGGCCCGTTGGGCTTTTGGAGCCATTCCTCATCTTACTAGACGTAAAAGTAGGAATACTTTTACTCTACATGGACCTTTTTTTGTTGGGTGTACTCATGTACTGCCTTGGTAGGGCTTTTGAGGTTACTGTTGTAACTGATTTTATCACCAGTGAAATGTTTTTAAAAATATTCATATTTCTTGGTGAGGTTGAATCTCTTTTGAATTATAAGCTTTTGTTGTGTTTCATCTATTAAAGAATGGGCATGAGTATGTATAAAAGTTTTGTACGTAATTGACGTTCATATTTTTTATCATTATGTACTTACTGATGCGGCGATAATGGTACGTAGCGAGGTACGTTTAGGATTCGTCTTAGTTTAAGTCCAGAGTGAAAATCTATTTTTATTATACATTTTAAAGACAGGGGGGATGGATCAATCTATGTTTGTTGAGCTGTCACGCAAAATATCTGTTCGGGGGTACGGAGTAACTTTGCAGGGACAATTTATACATTAAAATAGCATATACACCTTTTGGGCCGATTTGGTTGATTTGGAATTATATGTGGGAACGCATTATGCATAATGACGTGCGAAAATCATCTATGTTGTTGTGCGCCACAGACACGATTGCACAAGTGTGTGTCGTCAGCGCTGCAATGAACGGTCACACACTAGGTTTATCTGCAGGCTAAGTTTAATGTAGCATAACTTTACGTAGCGCATGTGTGCAGGCGCGGGCGCGGGCGGCGGCGCGGGGGCGCTGGGCGGCGGAGTGGGCGGGGCGAGCGGCGCGGGGTGCGCGATGGACGGGGCGCGGCGCGCGCGGCGGCTGCGGCGCGAGGTGCGGCTGCTGGCGGCGCGGGGCGCGCGCGTGCAGCGGGCCGTGGGCGTGGCGGAGCGCGCGCTCTCCGAGCTGTCGGCCGCGCACGGCGCCAGCGCCTACATCACCTACGCCGACCTGCGCTCCATCCGAGACTTCCGCAACCAGACCGTCATACCCATCAAGGCGCCGCCTGACACCAGGCTCTCGGTACGACACACACCCGCACACACTCAAACATACCTGCGTTCTAATCTGACCAACGCACCACTGACACGAGCTGCACACGGACGGCGTGCTACACGCTCACACTTGTATACGCAGTCACCTGGCCCTATAGGCTGTTTATCAGCGTAGGCCCGGCCACACTCGCTTGACACCCTGTGAAGCCATTGCCTTTTTAATAACCTTGAGAAGCGTTAGCCTTCCTATGTATCATCCTAATAAGAAGCACCAGAAACAACAAACATTATTCTCGTTTGATCTAAAATAAGGAACACATTCCCTGTCTGTAAATCGTAGCAACCTTTTAACATTGTAGAAGAAGCCATAGTATTATTATCCAGTTTATCTAGTAAGAAGCATCTTATTAAGACGCTATTTATATGTTCCAGGTCCCCCATCCTGACGAGAAGGGCTACATGATACACCTCAAGTCCATGTCGGGAGAAATCGAAGTCTACCTCTGTCCAAAAGAACGTCCTCCATCGCCTGCGTCGTGTAAGTTTACTATTTTTTACAAACATTTATTTTGGAATAATTATAACTTAAAGAATGAGAATCCTCCAAAAATCACCTTTCCATCCTTAGTATATAGTCTGTCTATCCATGGAATATGATGAATTTCTCTTATGGCTACTTACTTCATATGAGAAATTCATCATATTCTCAATACTCAGAATACTTGAAAAAAGCTCTAAATAGAAAAGAGCTTTGAATAACCATAATATCTGCTAAACCTATAATAAAATTAAACTTATTTACATAGAACAGTCTCGTATTTACTTCTCCTACCACTACTTCTACCTTCCAATTTCCTATTTAGTGCAGTAATATTTTACAAGACTACAGTATATTACGAGATTGGATCATTCTAAAGTCTTATGTTATAAATAAATTTCAAATGTAAGATTGATGACCCTCGACATAATAGATGACATATTACAGCAGTATTAAGATTAGACTGTTTGTTTAGGATCTTATACTTTCCAAATTATGGGTCCATGAAAATCCGTGAAGAACTAAACTGTGCTTTAAGAACATTTATCACCAACGAATTATAGTGCACTGAAATCTTTATCTTCTTCCTCATCTTGTTGAACGCGTACACGCGTTGCTGCTATGGTGATATTTTATTCATAATGACCCTTCTTTCAAATCTTGAATGCGTCCCTTACCCTAGAGCAATTGAAACTTAATATTATAGTATTTTCACAGATGTAATGTTTATCCATCCTATTACCCTTATAATGATGTATTTTACAATTGATAAGACTGCCTCCGTGGTCTAGTGGATAGTGTATGCGACTGCTGATCGGAAGTCCCGGGTTCGATTCCCGGGTCGCGCAAAGTGTTACTGGGTTTTCCCAAATTCTCAGTAGCAGCACGGAGACTGGTGATGTGCCCGGTAACGGTAATAGGCTCACCCCCTATTACGTGGGACCTAAAAATTCATGGCTAAATGTGGGTGTAATATTACACCTCTGCCTTCCCCTTCGGGGATATAGGCGTGAGTCTACAGAAAATAAATATGAAAAAAGAATTTATTTATTTGTAAAACAGAACAAGGATGATCTTAAATACTGATAGTTTCACTATGTTTTGCCGTTTAGGCATACAAATTTTAGATATTCGTGGTTTCGTAATTATATTTTCACTACTTACGAGTAATTTACACAAAGTATAGATAAATGAGACATTAAAGAAGTAATACTGAGCTGTATGTATGTGTTGTGTATAGCTATGGGCGCGTTGCCGGCGGACCCGCTGCTAGAAGACAATAAGGCGCTGCTGGCACCGCTCATAGCGCTGCTGCAGTCCAAACCCTCCAGCTCCTCTATATCGGCCGACTTCACGTGAGTATACCTCTATTGCTCTTTTTTATAAACAACTATACCAAATGGAAAGAGCTCTATGCTTGGAGTTTCCTTCCGAGAGATCGAATCAGTAATGAGATCCTCAGGAAAACCAAAGTCATCGACATAGCTCTCTGAATAGCTAAACTGGAGTAACAGAGGCCACGCACAAGACATCGCAGCAGAGGTAGGTTTGCCGCGAGGTTGTTGAAATTGCGAAGTGGATGGGTTTGTAAATGGCATAAGATGGGTCTGTCTATATGGAGAGCTTCGGGGCAGGCTTATGATCGCCAGCGGCAGTGTTTTGGCTGAGGTAAAGATACTATAATGGCGATGGGGTATCATGGTTTTAAATTGTTTTAAGTGAATGATGTGAAGTGATGGGACCCTAAGTGGTAAGGTTTATTACTGTGTTATTTACATTAAATTTTGAATGGACTTGTATAGATTTTTTAAATAATGTTGCTGGTGTTTTTAGTTCTGTGAACAAACAATTGATCTTCTTCATGGAGAAAATTACACCGACGTGATTTGATTGTCTTACCAGTTTACCACAGATACGTCTGATGCTTGTTTTTGCGTCTGTAGAAGTATCGAAGTTATTTAATACTTAGTGCATAGCATTTAGCCAATTTTAAATAAGCCTGATATACTTACACATGGAGTGGGTCAAGGAAAGGTCTCGAATGAAACCGGGATAACGCTAGGACGATTTCACCGTACCGTTCCTCACCTTAGCGTTTGTCGATCACGCTGGATGAACGCATGCGCAGTGTCGTACGCGACGCTTGCGTCGTGGGACCCTCGGTATATCTGGCAACAGTAACATAACTGGTCCATGTTGCATCAGTATAATTATCATCATCGTCGTAGCGCCGGCGCCGTCCCGCTTGCGATCCATGGCCACCGGGTCGGAGAGCTCGGTTACGTTTAGCATCAGTAGGATGATGATGATGATGATGTGATGTAATGATGTGTGACGTGTGTGTGTGTGTGTGCAGCACGCCAGTGAAGCGCGAGCCGGGGAGCGAGTCCCCGCTGGTGGGCAGCGCGCCGTGCGTCACGGACCCCACGCTGCCGCTGGCGCCGCACCCCGCCGCCCTGCTCGTCTCGCACCCGCCCCTCGCGTCCCACGCGCCCCACGCGCCCCACGCGCCGCACGCGCCCCACGCGCCCCACGCGCCCCACACGCCGCAGCACCAGATACACCACGACGCGCTCAACACGCCCGACAGTCTGTATCTCTCTTTTTTTATTTAAGTATGTATTATACGTGATAGTAAGCGATTCCTGCCGCCTCTGGACACACAATTTCTAAAGAGGAATGAGTGCATTGCAATTTAAGAGCGGCAAAGGAATAGGAGGAGCTGGATGGAGAGGAAGGTAACGAGAATCTTACTCCCCAGACGAAACACCATGTATAATTTTGGTTGTAACATAGATATTCTGTGAGTCCCTCTCACAGTATAAAAACAGGTACATCCCCAATTGAGCAGGCATTCAATTTCCATTCATTCATGCTGAGATCAGCAAGGATCTAATACTTACATAACCTTTTACTATATTTGATAGGCCCACCTACATATTTTATTACCTCCTGTATGGTAATAGCCAAATGGAAATGAAAAAAGAGACTCGTGCCCAGCAGTAGGACTCATAATAAAAAAAGCTGTGTGTTTGTTTTTTGTGTGAGCGTGTGGCCGACTCTGATGTCGGAGTTTTCAGACCGCCCGAAGGCCTCTGACATGACCTAACGATACTTATCCTTAGACAAGAACCGAAAACGACAACTTTACGTGGCCTCCAAAGCATGGTAACACTCAGATGATTAATGCCACACACAATCACCCATCCAAGTGGTGACCTGTGGAAGCGTTACTTAACTTTGTCGATCTGTTACGAATGGCAAGCCAAGTATCACTATGAGCGCTGAACAAGGGTGATGATGAAAATATAACGTGTTGTGTATCGGTCAGGTGGTGCGCGGGGCCGGCTGCGCAACGCGCTGATCGCGGACAGCGACGACTTCGCGCCCATCATGGGCGGCGGCCGCTTCCAGCTGCAGACCGAGGACCAGGAGTCAGGTACTGCACACTACACCTCACGTACACGACCACGGAGCTGAACCGACCCCACTGTTTATGCAGTTTAAAGCCAAAATACACTAGGGAACAGAGTCACCCACAGCATGACTCGCAACGCTGATTCTACATGATTTAAATGCCGCTGTAAAGTTGCTCAAAGTCCCGCAACATGTTCAAACAGTCAGTACAAAACGGTCCTCAATATTTTGCGATACGTTCATGGGACGTATGACATGTTGCTTGCTCCCGCCTCGAGAGCGAGAGCCCGTCATCTATTTGTCTCCTACTGTATTTGAGGCTTTATGGTACATCCAAAGCGCCGCTACTTTTTGTAAGGCAGCATTTGGGAACACGGCAGCATTCTATAATTTTTAGCAACAATCTATAGCTTCCTCGAGTTTTTTGCTATAGAATGTTGTGCTCTAACATTATGAAATGTTCCTCAACAAAAAAGAACTGTGGTGTGGATGCACCATAAAAGTTACAAATCATAGATCTCAGAACCTGCTGAGATTCACGGTTTCTTAGGCTGGCTGTCCACTCGAGTGGAGATGTATTACTGCATATAAACACTGCGGCGCGTTTTAATTTGCTTCTATTGGTTGTATTTGACCCGGCTTCTCTTTGTTCCGCTCCAATGGACAGTCAGTCTAGGAATGGACACATATCAAACGGAAGATGTGTATACACATCAACTTAATATGCGCAAAAGTACTAGCTACGGGTCAAGTATCTAAGACTTAACGCACTTGATTGACGTATATATTATGTGACACATCTTGTGCATTCTTGCTGGTCAAAATATACACAACAATTCTATGGCAGGATAAAAGTACACTGGGATTTTACTTTCGCCGATTGTTTGTAATTTATTGTTGTCATTTTAAAGGTATGTTCTATCTTCTCAGGTAATGTATAGATGCCTTAAATTGTACACTTATAGCTTTGAAGCGAGAGGTAGCAAGTTACGGCATTCATAATATAAGTTCACTCATGGGTATATGTGGCTACTGCGGGTGCCGGAAGATTCCGCGCTGCGTATCTAGTACTCGGATTGTGACCTGTGTGTTGGCATCACATCACAGTCAGAGTTCTAGCTGCGCGCCGCGCTCTGCGACGCGACGGACACCTCACACCTCACACCTCACGTCATAAGGACTGGGCTCACGTGTACGGTTATGTATCTAGTTGTTCATTACACGTACACCCCTCGCTGTACACTGTTACACTGTACTATAATAATATTTCTGTCGCGATATTTGTTCAGACCGATGTCTTCAACAATAAGCTTCTCACAGTGATTATACATTATCGAATTGTGATGTCCATGTAGTACACAATGTGCACTAATTATGATTATACTTTGGTTAATCTTAATTCAAATAATCAAGATGAACCTCCTTAAGTATTGAAACTGAGATGGTATCATCTACAGATACATAGATGTCAATAAATACTGTTCTAAAATTCCTATCGCAGCCTACCATATTACAAAACAGTCTACCGCGAAGCGTGTTTCATTATCATGTACCAATATTGTGTCATGTCTGTGAAGTCGTCGACAAGTGTCGACACATGTGCATGCTTGTACCATCACCGCGCTCACGTCATCGTCATCAGCTTTACTAACTGTGCCATACTCTGAGATTTATCAACAATTTATAATTAACGTGTGTTTTTACTGTTGCTAAGATTATCACTGCAGTTAAAATGCCATACTTATCATAATGATTTTATTATTTGCAAGTGGTGGGCAATTATATGTTTTTTCCTCTACGTATTTGCAGTTATATTAATTTTAACCTGTTGAAGTTTTTCGCATATTTTATACAAACTTTCTAAAAGTCCATATTTAATCGAAGACTGAACAAATTACTGTATCAGTTGTTTCATTTTGTTAGTTGGAAGAGCAGTCTTGAAAATTCTGTCGTATTTAAGCCTTTTGTGCCTCTTGTTGGAATCGAATTATTGTTTATTGTTTTTTTCTGCAGTGTTATTCTCAGTTATCAGTCTTATCACTAATTGTTTAATTCGTGTTATGTAAATAATGCGTTTCTAATGTCTAATGGTTTTTGTATTGTGTAAATAATTCGCTGCGATCTATTAACAATATACGAAAATGTATTTATAATCAGTACTGATACGATATGTATAAATATATTGTAAATATGTTACTTAGCTATGTACTCACATCTATAGATACACATATTTTTAAAGTAACTTATAGAAATGATCGGGGAAGTGTAGATGTGTGCGTATGGCTAAGGAGAGCTCACAAGGTTTCATCAGTTATCTTCGGGTGTGTGGGGCACGCGGGTGCGTGCGGGCGCGTGCGTCGGGATGCGTCGGGGTGCGGCGGGGTGCGGGGAGGTGCGGGGGCGTGCGGCGAGCTGTATCCCGTGCGGCTCCAGTGCGTGTAGTGTGTAGCACCATGGGATTCAGCTCACGGCGCGTCGCCACTAACAACAACTCATCTACTAATACCACGCATCGCAATCGTAACAACCGCTCTCATCTCTAACTATGTTTGCACTACTCCTATTATCACTTGGAAAATGCACACTTTGAATACTCGCTTACAGCCTTTTATCAAACATGACTCGAGATGGACCCTTTCCGATGCTAAATGATAAAAAAATTCTAACTGAATGATTGCATAAAAAAGTCTGAAATTATCATTTCAGTTTTATATTCCTTTGTCCCACCATCGATAGGTGGTATTATTAAACGCAATATTAACTTGATATTATCTTAATCATACATTTCCAGTAAAAGTGCAACCTACACTTTAATAAACTCGATCCTTCAATATGACCACACTTTTTCGTGTTAATGAATTCAAGTGGCATTCTTCAGTGTATGTCATCAAATTTGAATATGTCAGTATTTAATAAAATTATTGATTACTAACATATACAAATTAGGTGATAAAACGATAAAGATAAGTGACAGACGAAAATAGATAACAAATTAATGATACAGTGTTATCTGTTTTCATTTGTATGTGATTTACTGTTTACAATACACACGCAACACGCCATTTTGCTTATTCCTCTACTAATATACGTTGTGAAATACACAGTATAAAGATCCGTGTATTAAAACTACACAGTATAACGTTTCAATACACATAATATAGGGTTAGTTCATTACTATTAATTATTATTTTTTATTTACATACACACAAACCTCTTATTCATACTTTTAATTAAAATTTGTCTAGCATTGGCAGTCACCTGGTGGAAAGTAACAACAAAAATAACTTACGGCATAGGTTACTCTCAAGTTTATCATTGCAACAATGAATTAACTGATAGTCGGCCATGTAATCGTGCTACAAGCTGATATAAAAACGGATAAATTATATTGATAACCTTACACGTAATAAATTACGATATGAAAAACTTTTTATCTCCCTCACTCATATATTACGATATACATATTTGTGGCTTATAAGTTTGGCGCCAAAAAGTAACTGATCTGTAAAATCAAAGTCAATGAAAGGGTACATGTGCAATTAACACGAAACCGTAAAAACATCTGCTGTGTCTCTTCTTTTTCTCTCTCTTTTACAGTTATCATCATCTTATACATTGGGTTGAGGTTAAAGTTTAATTTTGTATAAAACAGCGGTTTTCCCGCGATTTCGGTAATCACTTGTTTTACAACAGCTGTTAGTTTGCTCTGTACTAAGAATAAAGTGCTACAAAATCCCTCTTTGAACCTTTCATGATATATTAAAGGAAATGATAGTTACACTGTGTATAATATACACTTTTATTAGTAGAGGTTAAATTTCAAATAACTCAAACCAGATAAATAAAACATCTGTCTCTTAGCAGTTGTAAGTTTCCACACGCTATTGGTAAAGGTGTCTCACTACTATGTTGTGATGAGTATTGTAAAGTTTGTCTTTCACCTTCGCTTCGCCTGTCAAAACCCAATACGCTTGCTCTATATGTCTGTCTGATTGTTTGTACAGGTTTTGCAGGTGTTGTGAGGGTGGTAGACGAGTTTTGAACTAATTTTGTAAATAATATTAAAACTATATGATGCAATGAGTTTTACGAGTGCATTGCATTCAGTGTGCTCTTCGTTTTATTAAACTTTTGTAAATGAGGCAACATATGTTTACAATTTTATTATGCACTTAATGTTCATCATAAATAACAATATAGATCCAAATTTTGCTTGAAGGAGATGCTGATATGTTGCCTCGCTTTCTAAGTAAGCTGATGATTATGACGAGTATAAAAGTGTATCTACAATTGTATTATTGTGTAATTTCATTGGTATTGTACTTTTAGTGTGATGTTTTTGTAACATGGTATGCTGAGACGTGTGGTCGTGTGTTCCAGAGCCGATGGAGTTGGAGCCGTTCCTGGCGCTGGAGCCGCCCATGTCGGGGAACGACTACGGCTTCTGCCTCGACCACGACGAGGGACTCTCGGAACTGTTCGACTTCGAGTTCTAGTGCCGTGCCGGCCAGTGCAACACTACACACAGTGCCGATACCGATACCACCTACAGTTTCACGTCCTTGCTTCTGTACACTACCGGTGTTCTGTTGTAATAGACCGTTAGGGAACACTCTCATACTTGATACTCGAGATCCGTGCGCCTCTCCGAAGGACTTGCGTACACGACTTAGTTCATCCGTTGTCCGTACTCTAACGTGTATATAGTTCAGTTTTATAAGGCATTTCTTCAACACTAGTATCGTCTGCGCAAGTTCTAGGAATTTGTTTGATACCTGACAGTAGCGTATGAAGTACAGAGATACTATGTTAATTATGCGCTTGGATATTCTTCACCGAATCTATCGATACATGGACAGTCTAGACTGGGGAAGATTTTTATATCAATGCTTAAGCGCATTGTTAATTGGTTGTTAAATGTTAGTTAAATTGTGTAAGAATGTAACATTGCTGCCATGTTATTTACGGGTATTTTTACATTTGTTGTATTCTTGATGTTGCTGTCATTGTTAAGATATAACTCACTAACTGTTTATTAACATCAGTGCTCTTAGTACGAGTCAAGATCATATCTAAAACGAATGTTACTTTACTTACTGGATTCCATCAAAATGTATGTACAGCTACGTCCAGGGCCGTTCCGACTCAATCCAGCGCCTGTGTGCGAAATCCATGAAGCGCCTGTTGGGTGGCATCCGGAAGTTTGGCGGATGACTTTTTTTTTTTTTTTCGCCGCCCCGTCCTACGCCACTGCGCCTGTGTGCGAAATCTGTGAAGCGCCTTTTTTGCCATCCTTTTTCGAAAATAACTGTTATAATTAACGCATATCTCGGCGCGCGGCGCCCCTGTCACCCTGGCGCCTGTGTGCGCCGCGCACATTGCACATAGGGACGGTTCGGCCCTGGCTACGTCGACGTTCGCTGTGGTCGAGAATGGTCAAAACTCATGCTATGGGCACATCGATATTACCTACTTTATGTATCTACGATATTTTTAACGACTTACATTCTATATTTGTGGTGTACTTCTATCTCTGAGACAGTTTGAGAGTGTTCTCTGAACACGTTTACGATCTGTGGTTACGTTACATCGCGCGCAGTAAGTTAACTTTAATATTGGTTTCAAGTAAATTATTTAGTTTAATTATTTGTGATGTAGAAATTGTCGAGTATTTAACTAATAGTGTGTGGTGTGCGACTGTGATCAGTGCTGTGCTATTATTGATATGATAGTTAATAGCGAATAGCTAACTACGTGCCCGTCGAAATTGAGATATTTAAGATTTTCGGACTGCAGTGGCGCAACGTTTATACCTAAATTAATTATAAGAGCATAAGTCGCGGACGGAACGCTAATTAGGTTTTAGTTTTACCACATATTTATAGTGTTGCTAGTGTATTCTCATTTAAGAGCTATTATAATTGACTAAGTAATGTAGACGGAGCGCAAAAACACATCTACTCCACTCTGAAAACATGGTGCTAATTTCATTTCTTCATATCGTCACCGATCACAGTCGCACACTACCTTTTATGAACTGAACGCTTATAATGAAAATGTTCCTTGAAGGTGATCTAATTGGTTTATTTGTGGTATTACTGGGATGATGGGTGTAGAGTACCGATCACCACTGTCTAAAACTGACTAGTATCATATGATCGAGGCATGTACCAAGTACCTGCTTAATTTTAAGCATGAAACCGTATATTTTCCTGTGAGGAGTGCGAAAGTATACGCTTTTATATATTAAAATCGATTATTTATTAAAATGTTTGCTTAAAATCGTCGCGGAGTTTCGGAGATACATATTGTAGTATTGAAATTCGTGTGAGGAGTTATGTCATTAGTGTGGTAGGCAGTGGTGTAGGTGAGTCGGTGTGGGAGGGCGAGTGCGGGAGGCGGGAGGAGGGAGGCGGGATGGCGCGTGTCCGCGGCGCCGTGTACATAAGTCGCTCAAATCAGTGGGCGGCGGGCGCGCGCTTGTACATATTACTCAGTAATGAACGGTGATATCTTAGCGGCCTTCGATTTTACTTGTAAAGCTAGCTCTAGTTCCATACGTCATACGTTCACGTTCACGCCGTGAGGGTGTCGTTTGCGCATTGCACATTGTTCCGTTGTCGATATGATGATTTGCCAAATATTTAGTTAATACCTGAGTTTGTCGTTTAAGTTTCATTATGGGTTCGTTTAGTTGTTGTAAATAGCGGCGACAGGGCGGGCGCGCGGCGACCGTCACTTATCGTTTGATGTATAGTTTTGAATGTAAGTACAAATTGCGATCCCGCGACGACCGTCTCAGCCGTAATGTAAGTACATTACTCGAACGCGTTGGCGCGCCTCCGCTCTGTCCATTTCGAATAGTGTACAGCACAAATGTCATTGTAAAAACCTATTGATAAGAGCATATCAAAATAATTTTAATGTTAGAGTTAATTTGAGATGTGTGTGAGCGGTTGTGTGAGGGCGCGGCGTGTTGGACAGCGGACAGGCGGAACCTGGTTGCGATCTCTGTAGTGGAGGGGAGGACTCGACGCTTTACACTTTAGTTCCCTTTATTACACTGTTAGCTCGTTCTGTGCCCGGCTTGTGACCAACTGTACATGCAGCGTCCTAAGTTCTCGAGATATTGTAAATAACGACTGATTCGTACAAGAGATTAAACGGTGATTCATAATTTATGTATTTTATAAATTTAACCTGGGAAAATGTTGATATTTTAAGAGCTATTTCACATTAGTACTGGAAATATTGCAATTTAATAATAGTATTTATGTATTGAGGTATTTCAATGTTCGATTAACATCTATTCAGCAATATGGAATGGTTATTGATTGCATTTTGGATGCATGCTTTTCGTATAATATAATTTTTAAAATAATACACATTTTGTCATTAAATTACGACATTTGCCACCTAATGTGAAATGGTTCTGAAAAGTTATAGGCACGAGTGGCGTTGTCATCGCAAGGGCACGGAATGTTAGTAGCGAACAATAGCGACTACGTCCCGCCAGACATCCCGCTATAGTATTATATCACTGATATCTTTATTTATAAAATTATTTGCGTTACGTGTAAGGTATGTGTGTCGAGAGATCATTTTATTTCACCGCATATTAGTGATGTACAGTACGTCAGCTCTGTTGTGCTAAAATCTTATAAATGAAATTAAATCTTGCTACAAATGAATTTTTAACATTTTTCGTTTCAACATCGTTACGATTAAGTTTTATTTGCGTTTGATACGATTTTATTTGGGTTTGATAGAATTATATTTTGTTCGTTTTAATTTTAGTCACCGTACGAAGCAAACTCTGTTGGAATTTCTTTTTCAATCATAGACAAGACAGATTTTGCTTTTAGCGGCGTTCGTCAAGTACCTAATTCGAGAATGACATATTTTGAAACTGCTAGTTGCTGTAGTTACCAGTTGTTTTGTTTTTTTGCACACGGTTGTAAAGTCTGTAGTGGCGCAGCATTACCAGCTAATGGTATGACATTTTTACACGTGTAGCATTTACGCGCGACTATCGATGACCAGACATCTTATGAGAGGAACGCTTGTAATCACTATAGGTCTGTAGTGGCAACATAGAGATATTAAGAATAGAGTGGCAGAGTGGGGCCTATTCGTGTCCGCTGGTGGGAGAGAGAACGCAACATTAAAGGCCCCCTGCATCTCTCTAACAATACAAACACAACATCAACATTACGCAGTGGTGTGCTACCTGTAACTATTATTTATATCAGTTTATTAGTAATCAATAGTTGTTTTTATTGATACACGAAGATAGTTTGAAGTTACAAAAAAGTTTATATATTTTTAAACTATTGATTACTGATAAACTGATATAAATAATAGTTACAGGTAGCACGCCACTGCGTAATGTTGATGTTGTGCATGTATTGTTAGAGAGAGATGCAGGGGGCCTTTAATGTTGCGTTCTCTCTCGCACCGACGGACACGACACAGTATTGAGTTAGGTACTGTTCTGCCACTCTATCCTTTATATCTCTATGAGTGGCAATCAAAAATGTTTTTTTCGGCAAAATCGTGCCTCTAACGAGAGGCCATCGTTTTAATTTATAAATTAAATTGTTTACGACACAAATTCTGGGGCCAAATGTACGAGAAAAAGAAGTACAAATTATAAACAAAAATTTTCTCGTAATTTAGTTAAGGTTTTTACGCTACTTCCATTGTTGACATCGATCGATGTTTCGTTCTTAAGTGAATGAATGATTTTGTGAGATCACCAGCTGTGATGGTACATCACATGCAATGTATGTCAGCTCAGGTTTGACTCCAAAATGTGTACATTATTTTACTTTTTAAAATAATAATACCGGCTGTTATTTAATCCTAAGTTGATGAAAACTTTATTGGAAGACAAGCAACTAGTTTTGGGTGCTATATATTGAGCGACTGGCACTTCATTCTTCTTTCCATACATGTGCAATACAATGTGCGATGCACAATGGTAACTAAATTATTATCTATGCCTAAACCAGATGCTCTTTATATAGTTCACAATTCTTCTGCAAAATTTTAAGAAATTGTAAAGATTACCATATTCTGCGCTTATATAACCAAATCTCTTCAGTTTATCTTGCAATGTTATCAATGATACTTTATGTTCGTGCGATAGTTAAGGGCAACTCCAAATTTTATAAGATACATTGTTTATGTAAATAAGTGCCGAACTATCGTCACGGGTACAACTGTTACAACGATATTAGTCCGTACATATTCGTCAGTTGACGGTCCACAGGGTCCTAATGTAGTATTTCAATACAGACAATATTAAAGGTAATTGGAACTTCACATGTAGCTTGGTGTGACCTAGCGAGCCATTTACAATGTTATCTCTTCACAATGTCTGATGCGGGATTCACAGATATCACTGACAGTATTCTTGCAGACTTATTTCAATATGTAGTTGATGTACTTATTTGTTGTATAATTCCGAGACGTAGCCTAGTGTGAACATTGTCAATGAACGGGCTGTAACCAGACAAGTGTTTGTTTGTTCGTAGGTGCAGATTGTCTAGAGTTCTGTATCGCAATATTTGAGACTTGACATGTTTTTGTGTAATACTTTATCTGGTTTTTAATTGTAACAAATTGAAGGTGCAATGTTATAAATATGTATTTATAGTGTGTGTGTACCGCTTGCGCGGGAGTGCGGCGGTGAGGGCGGGAGTGACGGGGAGTGCGGGCGCTCGGGGCTCGTCGGGCGTGCTCGAGTGTGCTCGGGTGTGCTCGGGGAGCTCGGAGGAGAGTCGAGAGTGGTCGGGCGAGCCGAACGCTCAGATGATGTAACGATACGCTTGTTAGCGCCATTTGTTGTTGGTGTGAGGCCTGTTTGATTTGTATTCATTTGTGTTGAAAGACTGAGGTTGATTATTCCAGTTTCGACGAACGTGCGAGTTATTTGTTGATTGAATTTAAATATAAAGTCATATATATAGTTAGGTTATATTTTTTAATAAATATAATATTGAGATATGTAATATAATTCATGTGTTTATTTTCTATCATTCACCTCAACCCAACAGTTTGAAATCAAACTTCGATACATGATTGACTAGTTTACTGAATCACATTTAAGTAATGCTGCAGAAACAGTTGTTTTGTACGATTTTACATAAATGTGAAGTATGGTGTCGTTGTCGAAATGTTACCTTAACATAAGATGACTTAAAGCTTAAATTGAACTATAAACTGGCACTTAAGAAATTACAATATAACGAGACTGGATCAGTCTCTAATAAAGTTATCTAGTGGAAAGTTGTGGAAGGACTTGCTCCAGATGTCTGTGAAGGCGGTGCTGACGAGGTCGTTGATAAGCGGCCGGATCACCGCGAACCCTGGCTTCCACGACACGTTGATCAGGCGGTCCAGCATGCGCTCTGGGAAATTTGAATATAAGTTTTTATTCGGCACTATACTGAGCACAGCGATCAGCTGTCCGTAAGCCTTATTTCTACATTGATCAGTTCAGTGAAAGCATAACCTTGTGCAGGGTGATTTCATATAGTGTCTGTGGGTAGAAAAGTGCAATATCTTTTAGCTTGCAAACTACTAGAGTAGATTCAAATTGAAACTTACAACAGAAAGGAATATGTACCATAGCTTTGACAAATTTATGGGTTTCGGAGTCAACTTTTAAATTTAAAAAAATCTTGTAGATTAAAAAAAAAGACTTCATGGCCGCGCCATTGAAACGGACACCATGGGGATTTTACCCATCCCTTTCTATCACTACTTGGTAGGTAGTCATTGGTAATTATGTACAAGCATGAAGCCTACAGGCATCTACACTAGAAGCTAGACCACGGTCTAAACCTTATGCAGTGCGCAAGCCAAGAGCATTCAATATGGCGTGGGCGAGACCCTATAGCGACACGTTGGTGTCTAAACACATCTTACGTAAGAAAGTACCGAGTATGCCGTTTCCCCGCAGCAGGTTGCCCACGTGTATCTCCATGTCCCCGATGTGATCCACCTCCACGTGGACGTCGACGCCGGAGCCGTTGCGTTTGATGCGCGTCGTCTGCGAGTAGTCGCGCAGCGTCATGTTCCATTTACCCGAACGGAGCACGCCTAGACCGAAGGCGTCGCCCTGGACACAGCAGAAAACGTTAAACGACATCACAAAAACAAGTGTCACTGCGCCGCCGTACCATTCGAGGCGTGCCGTTAGAGGCGACAAAACAAAGGAAAGCCCACGAAGCCAATAGTAATTTTATACCTAACTCAACATCGAAAGTATACCTACCAGCCCAGCCATTTAGTTGGCTGAATTTTCGCCTATTGACTCTTTAATGCTGTTATGATGCAAATAAGGAGAGGCCTTTATACAGCAGTGTCAATAAATCGCATGGATGTTACAGTTTTCATTCACTGCACTGCCTCGTGGATCTCGCGGCATAATTGTGCGCGTGCGATTGGGAGGTTCGATTCCCGGGTCGGGCAGTGTTATTGGGTTTTTCTATTAGAACATTCTCAGTAGCAGCACGGAGTCTGGTAAAGTGCCCGTAACGCAATAGGCTCGCCCCCTATTACGTGGAACTAAAATAAAATCTGGCGAAAAGTGGGTGTGGCAATATACCTCTGCCTACCTCTTCGGGGATATAGGCGTGAAACTATGTATGTATGTATGCATGCTATCACAGATCACCAAGGGTGGCGACATTACTATGCAAACAAAATTCATCTATGCGTACTAACGAAACATATGGAGTGCTTTGATACTTCACCGTGGTGAAGTATCAAAGCACTCCATGTTTCCTCCTAATAAAGCGTGCTTTATTAGGTGTTGAGATTGACTATTCGTATGCCTAAACGCAGATATTCTAGATCAACCTCGATGTGCGGAAGGGTTCCTCCAATGAGTACCACCCCTTCATCAATAAAAAAGAGGAGGCACTACTTACTGCAATACCCTCTTCATCTGCCAGTCTTGTTGTCAAGTCCCCTAATTCCCTGATTTGTATAAAGATACAAGCTAGCAAAGCACTTCGGTGCATAATATAATTTTACCTTGAATTCATAGTTGCCGTTCAGCCATTTTTCCGGAAAGTATTGTGAATAAACAATGCGCTGGTTTTCCCAATCCGTTCTGAAAATAGATACCGATTGTGTAGATTTTAATTATTATAACTGGCAAACATATGATAGGTACATAAATACTAACTTAACCTATCAATTAAGTTCACTCTATACCTATATACTAATCTACAGATAGCTTACAGAGTATCTAGGTACCTTAGCAACAAACTTGCAGCAAGTTTAAATCAAACTTGCTAGTTTCACTGTGACAAACTTGCATGAAGTTTGCTTTTGCAAAGGTTGCACAGGTACAAGGCACAGGTTGGTGGTCCGACAACAGCTGGTCGTCGAGCACCTCCTGCTGTATCTAGGAGGTCGACCGACCACCAACCTGTGCTCGTCGTCATCCAAATCCTTTGAAAAACCAACTTCATGCAAGTTTGTCACAGTGAAACTAGCAAGTTTGATTTAAACTTGCTGCAAGTTTGGCAAGTTTGCATTGTTATCTGGGTATATACTTCTAAGGGGTGAGAGCCCATACGTTCCTTAAAATTCGCCATACAAATTTGGACAAATTTATATGGGGCGAAACCCTTCTAACGAGTTACCTACTTCAAGCCTTTTTTTGCCAACATGGCACTCCTTGATGCAGCGACCAGGCCAAATGAGACCAGGTCGTATAAGTAGCTGAAGAGATTATAGGAGCTATTAAGATGACACTCGACAGCCATGCTCTGTAACTGGACTCTGGTGAAGTCCTCAAATATGGGTGACTGATGGCAGCCAGGGGTGACAACAGTTGCCGCCAAGAATCCACGACGTTGAGCACGAAACATGAAACAGTGGCAAATTTCAGATCATGATTTATTTTAAGTTACCTAATTTTAAAGGGATTGAGTACCTATTCTACTTAATTCTTGAGTCGCAGGGGATTTTCCAAACATACAACCAACGGACACGATGAACACTCAAACGCGAAACGACAATTTATGGATCACACATTGTGTTGTCTACTTTGGGGATCGAATCCACAACACTTGGCGCAGTGTTAAGCGGCGAGATCGGCCTTTAAACCACTAAACATAAACTATGCCAACCGTGCAGTCCGTTCACACGCGTCTCTCAGCTTGCGGGCCCGAGTTAAGTTGTTCCGAAAATAAGTTTTAAAGTAGATATATTCATGAACTGCTGGTTATTACTTGTATTTAGTGACAGTAGATTGTGACCAGCCTCGCTCGAACACATCGTTGAGGGTGAGCGTGTAGCCAATGCCGTTGATGGCGCGCGACTGACGGATCTCCTTAGCGTAGTGAGGGTCGAACGGCGCCACACCCATCTCTGGTATACCTGGGAAATGATGGGTTAGATCAAAGATGTAGGTACTCTGTTATCCTACTGGATAAATTGTAAATAAATACTGTTTACACTGGGCCACAAATACGTCTTGTCGATCTTGTCTTATCATATCACACGACTCTCGCAGCTATAAGCGAAGATCAATTGTATTATTTAAAATGTAGGTAGGTATGTGTAGAAGAACATGTCTTATATACTGTACAATCACTTTATTCGAAATCTCTTGACCAAGACATTTTACATTCTAGTAAGTTTAGTAGTGGTGTAGTAGAGTAGGAATGTATGGTAACGGCGCGACGTTTTCTCTCTGACAATATTTCTCCTTAATCACGCAATTTTAGTTAATTATCAGAATATGGTGAGTGTGGTGAGTGACGCCACACTGAACATTTTACGATTACACCCCTGCATTCGAGTAGATACTTACCAACTCTGAAATATCCCCGCAACTTATTAAATGCTCGCTTTATGCATACATCGAAATCTGGTGAGCTCTTCTTGCAAGCCGAAAATATTCTTTCTGGAAATATAAAACGTAACTAGTGAATAAAAGCCTTGTAAATTTAGCAAGTGACCGTGACAACTAATCATTATTGTTGTGCAAAATATGAATGAAATAGCACTAAGTTATCGTAATTTTATTTAATAGTCTAACTTCATAATTGCGAATTTGTGTTTCGCAATCGTGTTTGCTATTGGCTAGTGGTTATAGGTGTTTAAGTTTTTAATTAAGGCGTGACTTTGTCTAGCAGGTCAGAATGGTAACACAAACCAGTCCTTGAAAATGAAAATAGATTTATCTGACCAATATTTAGTGTGATATTTTTACAGGTTGTATTCTGTCAGTATATTGCAGTAGGGGGATGCAGAGGTTGCAGGGTGATCCTTAATTGTGCCACACTGCCACCTTTGGTGGCATCCGGTCCGTAAGTTAGTCGTGTCGCCCACAGAGAATTCCTTTTTTTTGGGGTGACAAACGGTGACTCAATTTCAAGCTCAAAATACGAACAATAAGAAAGCTTCAATGTCAGTCCAGAAAAAATTACAGCTGGTGCCGCCCTACCCTGCTCCAAAGAGTTCATTGCCTGTTCTCCCTCTCTCCCTTTGTATGCAGAATTTAATGGTCCCTCAAAATCATCTAAGTCTGATACTTACTTGTGTAGGTGGGTTGGTACCTAATATAACATAACTTCACGCCTTTCTCCCCGAAGGAATAGGCAGCGCTGTACCTATAACACACCCACATTTCGCCAATTATGTTTAAGTTTCAGACCCATTGTAATAGGGGGCGAGCCTATCAGCCTATTGCCATCTACCGGGCACATTATTAAGGGAGCGATAACCCCTAACCTGATCTATAGTCACATTATGACCGAAGAAAGTAGGGCGATTTTTGATTCGTAGTCATATTATGACCATTTTTTATGTTCGCATTTCAAGTCTGTTTTCTCTGTTTTACCGATTTGTAGCGGCTTGCGATTGCGTTAGGTTGGTAGGACAATAACACGCCTTGCGTATTGTAAACGAAAACAGACAAGCTCCAAAAAAAAAAAAAAAGTTTCGTCTAATCAAAAGAAAGTTCCCGCGTCGCTGTGCGTGTCCTGTCGCAATAATAAATTTTGATACCAAAAAAACGCTGCAGCATCAGTCCGAAGCAATTTAATCATGCCTTAGTAAGTATTTTTTCGTTTTATGTTTAAGTTGATAATATTCGTAGTGTAATTTAAGATTAAAGACACTTTTCCTTAGGTAAGAACCAATTCGCCCCGCACCCGTATATTTCATATCATTTTACGTATTGTTTCTGCACTTGTTGGTATTTTTTTTGTTGTATTGTTTGAATAATTTCATAAATAAATAGTATATAATATGCAGAAGTCCTTAAATTCATGTATTTTCTAAATATTCACGAAAAATATAATGCAGGTAACAGTCGGTCATTTTATGACCGGCTGTCAGGCCGAGTCATTGTCCTTTGTTACTGCAATTTTTATTTAATTAATAATTATTTACAATAACTATAAGATTGTCATTTATTGAAATTTAAAGCTCCTTTTATACTCTTTAAGACTCATAAGTCTTTATTTTGTATTTTGGTTTTATTTTGTTATAATGAGCATAGTTTTAAATATTTCGCCCTGCTTTGGACCGCCTAAAACGAGGGTCTTGTTAATTTACCTTTTGATTAAAATTAATGCAATTCTGTCGCCTAAATTTATTGTGATTCTTTTAACCATCAAACAAGCTTTCTAAATATATATATATCTCATGAGTTTAATGAAATATGTTGAACAAAAAGAAGGTGCAAAGTTCAGACATTTTTATGCAGTTTTTACGCGTACGGTATGAAAACGACAAAAACCGCTTATGGAATTTGTTGATTTACGTTAGATATTATTATGAAAAGGTGTAAATGTTTTTCAATATGCTTATTCCTTTATAATAGCAAGTTAAATAAAAAGGAAAGAGAAAACTACAATTTGTTTATTTTTTTATATATTTCATCAGAAAGTCAGAATTTACCCACTTTCATTACATTTTTATTTTTCTCTTGAATACAGTTCGGTCACAGTACGATATAATGTTACGGTTGTACTGTAACATTGTAGATAATTTATCAAGGATTCCATCAATATATAATGTGTCAGGTATTTATACACAGAAAGGCCATAAAATGCTAAATATGTGACCCACTCAAATCGCGCCGCGGCGCGTCTCAATTCGGCGATCAAATTACGGCAACATAGCCGCCGCGACCGTATCAGGTGAGGGGATAATTAACATTTTTTAATAACTTCGAAATGTCTTCTACTTACACAATAACTTCGAAATGTCTGAGGTGTGTGCCCGGAGGTACTTGCATGGGGATCGAACTCGAGACCATCATCTCGGCAGTCCGTTACGTACACCACTGGGCTATCACCACTTTACTTTTAGGTAGGGTAGGTAGGTAAGTACCTACTGAAATGAAAGGTATTTTGGTCATGCATTCGAAAATATAACCCTAGTTGCATATTAATTTTAACGTTTACTTTAGGACCTACAGTCACCCAAATCTTTTTATAAGTAGATAGATAGGTACCTAGAGTGTAGGTTTTTACTTCAAAAATTCAAATAAATATGTATATAGATACCTATATAATACTTTTTAAAGGCAGAGCAAACTAATCAATTCATGATTGTCTTATTTCATTCAGTTCATTGACCGCTAACCGTTACCAGGCAGGTGAATTAGATATTTCGAAAGGTGTATGTTTCAAGGGCACAACAAACGATCTACTATAATAACATGTGATTTGATAAACATTTTGAGTACGTACCTACCTACAAAACAAAGCTGGCCTTCATGGGGCTGCACATCCGAATTAATCACCAGCTATAGAACACAAAATGTCGTTGACCTACTTTTTAAAATTATCTTTCCAAGTAAACATAATTTAGGCAGTTACCTAATTTCCATAAAACATTCTCAATTATTAATAAATGGTTTGGTTTTGATATAGTCTATGATATCGATACCTTTGGGTAGAAAGGTCGTATAAACCAAAACCCAACTTTTCAGGAGAGCAGAAAAACGATTTCTTTTTTACATAAAAATTCATAACTTTTTTGTTTTTGTAGTTATAAAAAAATTATCTATGAGAAAGTTTCTTAGAATTTGCGAATAAAAAAGGTTAAATCATCAAAACCTATCGATCTTTTTTAGTTTTAAAGTTAGCTTGGATTTACGTCTAAGAAAAATCAATTCTTGGTTAATACATCCCATGAAAATGTACTTTAAAAAAACTGTAAAGGTCGTATATCCATTTTTGGTAAGCTTTTGGTCCCATTTACTGTCGTAAAAACCCATACATGTAGTTTTTTTGTATTAAAAACCATTTATAAACATAGATCAATTGAATTCTTACTAATAAACAATCCTGTTACTCTCAGAATTAGTAGGAATTCAATCATTATTATTCTTATAACCAATAATGGTCGGTTCAAATAAAATAAAACTACCTGAAATACGGATTCAACATTAATTAAGTATTATAATACCTTCTAATCAACACTAACTATCATTTCAATAATGGTACAACATACCTAACAGGTTTAACATTTTAAATTGAAAAATTATTATAAACACCTTGAATAGAAATGTGAAATGAAAAATCGACTTAGTCATAAAAAACAAAAATTAATCATTTATAAAATGTTTGATATCTTTTTAAAGTTTTTTTACATATTTAAATGTACTTAATTCAATAAATTATTGAATTAAGCCTTTGTACTAAGGCTTACTTACTAACAAATTTATTGAATTGCAACTAAATAAAAAAGCGATTAAGCACTAAACGTAACTAACTTATGTACTAAAAAGTAACTTATTTATGATATAAATTTGTGTTCAGAACTAGTTTAAAAATATTTATGAATTGTTACTATAAACTATTTTAATTATTATTATCAATTATTTTAAAACGAATTATGAATTATTGCTTCCAACATTGCAAATATATCGGTTTCTCGAAACAAAGGTAGGAGGAGAAGAAGGTACGTGGTATATAGCCCGAAGCACAATTTAAATTTCGCGATACCTACCACATTAAAATTTCTATATATTTTTTTTATAGACTCACGCCTGTATCCTCGAAGGGGTAGGCAGAGGTGTAATATTACACCCACATTTCGCCATGAATTTTTAGGTCCCACGTGATAGGGGGCGAGCCTATTGCCGTACCGAGCATATTACCAGACTAAACCCAATAACACTTTGCCCGACCCGGGAATCGAACCCAAGACCTCCCAATCCCACGCGCACATAATTTATGCCGCGAGACCAACGAGGCAGTCTATATTTTGTAATTACATTTCAGAATCAACTTGAAGTTACGTGAAAATTTAATTTTAACCCATCCCTAGCAGATCAAACAAATGTGTTGTAATTTAAATAAATGGATATACGAGTATTAAAATAATCATTCTGAATTAGAACTTACCGAACTTAGCACCTACTCGCATGAGATGCGAGTAGGTGCGACAAGAGTGTTCTAGCCTTAATAAATTGTAGCACGTAGCTATTGCGATTTGTAGGTATTAATCATAGAGTAGTAGTGGTAGCCTCATACGACTGATCAGTGACGGTAGCCTATTAAAAAAATCATAAATATCTACCCTAAACTGGGCAAATTTAACCGCCAAGAGCCTTAGTATCATGCACTGAATCACTGGTATCGGTTTATTATTTATTTCCACCCAATATTATTATACACCTAAAAGATACACTTTATTTAATACAATAAAACCGTTTCAACAAAATTATAGATGGAATATAAATCTATTATGCGAAAGACTCGCTTAAAAAATATCAATCCACCAAGTACAGTCCGAGGGGAATAATATTTTGCACTAAAAACAATACTCTTTATTAATACAAAAGCAATTTCAATTCTAACCCAATAAAAAAGAGTTCATATTTCGATTAACTTGTCTTTCAGTACCCGTTCTCTGAATTATTAGTCAGAATTCAATTGATCTATGATTATAAATGGTTTTTAATACAAAAAGAACTACATATATGGGTTTTTACGACAGTAAATGTGACCATAAGCTTACCAAAAATGGATATCCGACCTATACAGTTTTTTTTAAGTACATTTACAGAGGGTGTATTAACCAAGAATTGATTTTTTCTTAGACGTAAATCCAAGCTAACTTTAAATCTAAAGAACATAGACAGGTTTTGATGATATAACCTTTTTCATTCGCAAATTGTAAGAAACTTTCTCATAGATCATTTTTTTATAACTTCAAAAACAAAAAAGTTATGGATTTTTATGTAAAAAAAGTAGTTGTTCTGCTATCCTGAAAAATCGGGTTTTGGTTTATACGATCTTTCTGCCCAAAGGTATCTGTTGGGAAATGAACCCAACACCACCGCGCGAGTACATCAGCGGCGCGCGGCACCGATACACCGTACCAGTCGACGTCATCCGGACCGGTCGCCGGCGCGCCTCGCGCGCGGTGGGGCGGCTGGCCGGCGCTTATTGCAAGGACAGCACTCGCGAACACCACCGGCGACGGACGATCCTTTATACATTATATCGTGTTTTCCGGGGTTCCGATTTTGATGTGAAGGCGTAAAATAAACCAGCAGAAATACAATCCACATTCATTGAACGTCCTAGGACGCTAACAGTATCGATATATGGGTTTTTACGACAGTAAATGCGACCATAAGCTTATTAAAAATGGATATACGACCTATAAAGTTTTTTTAAAGTACATTTTCATGGGGTGTATTAACCAAGAATTGATGTTTCTTAGACGTAAATCCAAGCTAACTTTAAAACTGAAGAACATAGATAGGTTTTGATGATATAAACTTTTTCATTCGCAAATTGTAAGAAACTTTCTAATAGATATTTTTTTTATAACTTCAAAAACAAAAAAGTTATGAATTTTTATGGAAAAAAAAAATTGTTTTTCTGCTCGCCTGAAAAGTCGGGTTATGGTTTCTACTACCTTTCTACCCAAAGGTATCGATATATGGGTTTTTACGACAGTAAATGTGACCATAAGTTTATTAAAAATGGATATACGACCTATACAGTTTTTTTAAAGTACATTTTCATGGGTTGTATTAACCAAGAATTTATTTTTCTTAGACGTAAAGCCAAGTTAACTTTAAAACTAAAGAAGATAGATATGTTTTGATGATTCAACCTTTCTCATTCGCAAATTGTTAGAAACTTTCTCATAGATCATTTTTTTATAACTTCAAAACCAAAAAAGTAATGGAATTAGATGTAAAAAAAAATAGTTTTTCTGCTCGCCTGAAAAGTCGGGTTTTGGTTTATGCGTCCTTTCTTCCCAAAGATATCGATAATTGGGTTTTTACGACAGTAAATGTTACCATAAGCTTATTAAAAATGGATATACGGCCTATACATTTTTTTACAGTACATTTTCATGGGTTGTATTAACCAAGAATTGATTTTTCTTAGACGTAAATCCAAGCTAACTTAAAAACTAAAGAAGATAGATAGGTTTTGATGATTTAACCTTTTCCATTCTCAAATTGTAAGAATCTTTCTCATAGATCATTTTTAAATCACTTTTGGGTTTTGGTTTATACGACCTTTCTACCCAAAGGTCGATATGCGATAAGGATTTACGACGTCGAATTCAAACTATGCTTAGGTAATGCATTCAACACGTTAGGGCGTATAAACCATTTACAATTAACGACTATTTTTACGCCCTGAGTTAATAAAAATTATGGTCATTACATCATAACAAAACTACAAAAAAATAACATGCGGCTTTTACACTGAAAATTTACCGCTTTTTTGAGGCTATGAACAAAAATTTCTGGGTCGTATTAACCATTTTTGTGCGAATTTCTACATTTCGTATATACAGATCGATAGAGAAAAAAATTCTGAGAAAAATGGTATATATAACTCAATTTGGCCAAAATGGTTTATACGACCTTTCTACCCAAAGGTATCGATATGTAACTTATAATTATTATGTATCTTACCGGTGAAATAAACATCAATGAGGATATGCAGACGGCATAATTAATCCTGACTTATCTACATGACTTTTCTACATGACTTTACTTTGTCAGGATTTCGTTTTTATGCTACTTTTAGTTACATGGGTACAAGTTACACGGCAATAGGCTCGGCCCCTATTACGTGGGACCTAAAAATTCATGGCGAAATGTGGGTGTAATATTTACACCTCTGCCTACCCCTTCGGGGATACAGGCGTGAGACTATAAATAAAAAAATAAAAAACAGTTACATAAATGTAGTATTACCTACTGCTCGACTTCGTAAAAGCATTTGGACTATTCCTTATGGTAATTTCAGACTTATATGAGTACTGGGTAGCCTTATAACTTTCTCAAGTTATTGCGTTTACATTGCATGCGTCAAATTTATTACTGTTATTGGTGGAGCAGTCTCGTACACATCGAAATTCAACTGGTCAATTAACTGCCTACCGAGAGAACCGCTTCCTTTTCGATAACTGGCTGGGATGGGATCAAACAATATATCCAATAATGGGACGGCATGAAAAAAAATATATATCCAATAATTGTTCTGTGCAGGATGGTTCTCTGGGGTACGGTTCTCTCGGAGTTGTTGTGAACTTCGTCACTTTAAGTTATTGATAATTTTAATACATCCGCAATAATTTGCGGTAGCAACACGCCGAATGCAGGTTAGATATCTAACTAATCATAAAAATTATCAACAAATTGCATAATATGGCTACATGTGCCACATTTACATTCGATAGAAACCAATAGAAATATACATTCTTCGAAACGAGAGTAATCTTTTAATAACTTTATTTAAGTATAGATTTTAATTAGCATATGGATAGTATGTCTACAATCTTATGTAATTTGATTACCTGCTTGCTTGGACGCTAATATTTTTGCAACGAAACCAGGTGACCGTTTCTTAAGGCTATTTTGAAATTGTTACATTTAAAACTTGTTGTCAAAAATTTACTTCAAGGACGATTGGCATATTATATAATTGCGAAAACACAAATATTCCATGAGATAAGTAGGAAGGTGGTTAGGTAGGTGCCCATTGTAAGTATATTGGGTTCTAAGTATTTATATGCTGGTAATGGAATAATTGATTTACTAACGGTTTTCTATTAATCAAACATTGGACACGACTATTATCTGTTGTTATACTATTAATTAATATTACCTATAAAGTTCAAGAGTTTGTTTGTTTAGTTGCACGCGCTAATCTCAGTAACCAATTCAAACAAACTATAATACCTAATAATTGGTTTGACCTTGAAAATCATTTTTGTGTTGGATAGTTCATTTATCGAGGAAGGCTTTAGGCTAACATCACGTTATGTACCACGGATGCGGAGCAGTATCCATAAAAAATAATTTTAACGCGGCCACAGCTAGGTAAGTAGTTCCTTGTATATTTTACATAGACTAGGTAATTTTATATTGATTAATACAAAAAACTGTATAGTATAAATTTGCGTCAAATTAAGGGCGATGTGTTTGGAATAATTCTTATGTCAATTAGAACTTTATAAACATGAAAGAACAGATAGGTTCAACAGAATCAAAGGTGCAAGGAAGGTACCTAAGTAGCTCCAGCTCTATTCATATTCATCAACCATTGCACTCTCTCTAAGTACATTGAGTATGTTACAGATCAATCTTTCTTATCTATTTCTTAACGCTCGCGCTGGGCTAATATTAAATCTACAGTTATGATTATTACATACCTACATACCTACTCTAAATCTTTCGATAAACTGTATGTCAGTTGAAACAGATATAAATTACAAAATTGTCATCAATAAATTAACTTACTTAATCTTAAATTGTAAGGATGCCCTTGGCAGTCAAGGTGCATTGTTAGCTAAGCGGTCCTCTGCCTTCAGCCTTGACAATTTTGCGTCACTATTTGTTGATGCTCAAGTGAGCAAAGCGTTCTCATATCTTGCTTAACGTATCCGTTACGAAAACACGACATTTTATACACATATCTACATAAATATCTGTCGATAACTTGCTAATATGTGAACGCAAAACATGCTGCCATCAAATCGAGATGAAGAAATATTTGTAATTCTGGTAACTATAGCTATTCACCTATATTTACAACATTTATGTAAGTATGTATATTTGCATGCGATAAATATTAATAAGTGTGATGTAAATATTGCTTGCATATACATAAAATTATTTCGTTTATTTTTTATTTATAGACTCACGCCTGTATCTCCGAACGGGTATCCACATCATCATTGGCCACTACATCTTGACAAATGATTGTTGCAGTGTTGTGTTTAGTTGCTGCGAAGGCACTTTTTTCTGTGGTTAAATAGCCCTATGGCAGCTCGGCACCTTTTTCCACAAATGTCGCAGACAAATCTTGAGTCCACGGGAAGTGAATTAGTGGCTCGAAACCGTCTATGCTTTAGGTCGTCTAGCCAGTCTGCGTCATGTCGTGTCACTCCACGTTTTAGGTCCCTACGCCATTCTTGCTTCATCACGGCTCGTGCTTCCCAAGTCTTAGTATCAATGGAGAAGCTTTCCATGTCACGCTTGCGGAGTCTTTGAAACGAAGAAAGGGTCGGCCAACCGGTCTCTTTGCTTCGGCAATCTGCCCTAGCATGACCTCTCGTGGCATTCTATCGGAGTTCTTTCGGTGTACGTGACCCAACCAGCGAAGTCGTCTCTGTTTTAATAAAGCCTTAATACTGGCGCACTTAGTCTTTGAAAGAACAACCGCGTTAGTCACCCGATCCCTCCATGTAACACCCAGTATTGTCCGCAGACATCGCATGTGGAAAGCATTTAAACGGCGTTCTTGTTTGGAATATGTTGTCCACGTCTATGATGCGTACAGCAGTACACTAAGAACACAAGTTTGGTACCTACTCTAGGATCTTGGTAGCCATTGTTAGCTTAACATTGTTCCAAATCCACCCAGAAAGCTTCCCGAAAGTTGTTGATGCCCTACCGATTCGAGTCTCTATCTCTTCGTTGTTGCAGAGATTTGATGTTGTGGTAGATCCGAGGTAGCAGAAGCGATCTACAGCTTGGAGAACCACTTGGTCAAGGACAATTTTAGGCGGCAAAGCTGCGCCTTGAACCATGACGACAGTTTTCTGGGTGTTTACGCTCATTGAAAACATTTGGCATGCGTGACCAAACCTGCCAACTAGCTCCTGAAGTTCAGCTGCCGAATTGGCGACAAGTGCAGCATCATCAGCATACAGAAGTTCACGGGCCAATAGTAAGCAAGGCCGAAAAGAATATTCCAAAAAGCGTTGGCACCAGGACGCAACCCTGTCTTACGCCACGATTCATGTTGAAAGCTGCCGAAGAATCACCATCGAACATTACGGTGCCTTTCATGTTGTTGTGAAAGGCACGTATCAGACACAGTAAGGTTGGTGGACACCCGATTCTGGTTAGGATGTCGTAAAGTCCTTGTCTGCTGATAGTAGGTATCAAAGGCCTTATTCAAATCCACAAAGGCCATATATAAGGGTACACGATGTTCTCGACACTTTTCCTGTAGCTGACGCAGAGTGAATATCATATCGTTTGTGGATCTGCCAGCTCTAAATCCACATTGGGACTCCGGGTAAATTCTTGCTTCAAGGGCCTCCAGCCTTTTTAAAACCACCCTAGCGAATGCCTTGCCAGCGATGCTTAGGAGTGATATTCCTCTGTAGTTATTGCAGTCACCTCTGTCGCCTTTGCCCTTGTATAGTGTAACTATGTTTGCATCACGCATGTCTTGAGGTATTATACCTTCCTGCCAGCATCTCAGCAAGGTCTGGTATAACGGCAAAAACACGCACTCCATCTTAATGATTTCAGCGGGCAGGTTATCACCGCCAGCACTCTTGCCCAGTTTTAGACCCCTGAGCGCAGCTCTGAATTCAGTCGGAGTGGGAGGCTCATCCATATCTAGCATGATCGGGTAATTTGGTAGGGCACCTAGTGCTTCTGACGCAATGCTGATCTCCTGTGAGTATAGATTGGAGTAGTGACTCGCCCATCTTTGAAGTTGTTGCTGTTTGTCAGTGATGGGTTTCCATTGAGATCTTTAATACACGCTCGCTTTCAAACTGTTGGCCCGATCGCTTCCTTTATACCTTGGTACATACCTCGAAAATCTCCAACGTTCTGGCACTTTTGAATTGATTCACAAAGGTTGGTCCAAAACTGGTTGACGCAATGCCGAGTTATGCGCTGTAAAGCTCCCTTAGCGGCCTTGTAGTCGGTTTCGGCCCGTCGATTCCTGGGACTGGTCATAGCTCGTATGTGGGCCTTATCTTTTGCCTCGATGTATGGGCGCAGTTTATGTTCGTATTTTGTGAACCAGTCATTCTGGAACCTTCCCTGAACCCCAAAAGTCTGTAGAGCCGTTTGCGACAGTGTGTCCCTAGTTAGGCTCCACATATCTTCAGCACTTTGTGCGGTATGTAGGTGATCATGACCTAGTTTCTTTTGGATCTCTGCCTTGAACTTTTTATATAGCGCGTCGTCAAGTATGGCTCTAGTGTTAAGTTTCATTTTCCGTGGAGCGCTTTTAGCTGAATGTATCTTCTTCGCCAGCAGTCGTGTCTTGGCCATAACTAGAGAGTGATCTGTATCGCAAACCGCACTGTGATATGTTCGGGAATTAAGAATGTCGCGGAGATCTTGTTTCCTTGTTATGACGAAATCAAGCTGGTGCCAATGTCCAGAACGTGGGTGTTTCCATGACACTTTGTGCATTGGTTTGTTGCGAAAATAGGTATTCGTCACGCACAGACTAAGGGAAGCGCACAGTTCTAATAGCAGTTGACCGTTTTCATTCATATTTCCGATGCCATGAGAGCCCATGCAGTCCAGCCAATCACTCCAGTTTTTTCCAATTCTAGCGTTTAAATCCCCTACTAACAGCAACTTGTCAGATCCACGAACGCTCTTCAGACATTGTTGCAGGTCTTCATAAAATTTGTCTTTGGTTTCAGGGGATGCTTTTAAGGTTGGAGCGTAGGCAGAGATTAACGTGACGGGACCAGAAGCTGTCCCCAGCCTGACACTAATGATACGCTCAGAGACGCCGGTCGGTGGTTCGATGCAATTAAGCAGGCTGTTCCGAATCGCAAAGCCAACTCAATAGTCTGGTCTTTCACCACCCGTTTTTCCCTTCCAGAAAAAGGTGTAGTCATCCTCCCGCAAGCTACCTTCATCCGAGACACGAGTCTCCTGTAACGCAGCGACATCAATACGAAGGCGAAGTAGTTCTCTGTCAATTATGGCAGTTTTCCTTAAGCTAGGATCTGTATCAAAGCCTGGTAGCATGGTTCGCACATTCCAGGAGCCAAAACGTGTTATTGGTTTCATGTTTTTGTTCTTGTGTTGTTTGAATTTAGGTGCTTTAAGTTCACATCTTGTTTCAAGCATTGTAACTTGCTTGCTGCTCCAAACACCTAAAGAAGCTCAAGATAAGGGACGGACTAGTACCTTACTGACTGGGGGCTGCCCAGCTTGAGGCGGGCGTTAACTAGTCAATTAGTCGCGATGGACTATCCCACCGTCGGAAGCTACCCCTAGCGCCAGCGCACACGCCGAAGGGGTAGGCACATTTCGCAATGAAGTTTTATAGGTCCCACGTAATAGGGGGCGAGCCTATATTGCTGTTACTGGGCACATCACCAGACTCCACACAAAATGATAAATTGCGATAAATGTATGGCAATATTTTCGTGAAGAAGGCAATCCATGGTTGAGGGTTCAGTTGCTGTTATAGGGAACTTCAGACTCAAGGACCTGTCCAATTGTCTATATAGCTCCTTGCTTAGACCAATGGGAACGTGGGTATTGACGTAAATTTCGGGCAATATAAAACTTTTAGCAAAAGCAGTAAACAAACAAGCAAGCTTTCATGTTATCTCGATGAATATAAATATCTAATCTGTCAAAATCTTGTGCCTCCAGCGCATAAAGAAAAATACTGCCCTTTCGAATGTAGTAATTTTGATTACTTACATCGAGAATTTTTTGTGTAACATTTTCTATTCAAGAAATTTCCTTTTCTACAATTTCAAGTTCATAAATAAGATTTTATGAACTTGATCTCAGCTTGAAACTGCGATAACGCTGGGAGGATGATGAAATAAGGTTTTTTTAAGGCAGATTTTATCTTCGTTCCGTTTCGATCCTGGCATAGCCCGGGTGCTCCTTATTTAGGTAATTTCTAATCCTTTACACACAACTAACTAATTAATAATGAGTGATTCAACTCAACTAGATATACCTCTACCAACTAAAATATTTAAAGGATTTTTGAGTTAATGTTATTTCTGGGACGAGGCGGTGCAGGCACACAGGTAAGTATGAAATAAAAGCATTTGCAATAAAGTACATGGCATAATACCATATTATAATACATTGTAATTACATAAATTTTGATGACTTCCATAACATTTTTATGACTTATGGCTGTTTGCAATATTATATTATCACGTAATGAGTCCGCAGCTATAGCGGACAATAATTTAATGGCGATAGTAATTGCTTCTATGTCAAGGATATTTCAGCTACATATGGATTACTTAAATGTTTCCTGCCAGTTATGTAAAAGAGCTCAAGGTAGCGAAGAGTGATAAAAGGTTTTTCGCCACGGTCTAATGGTAGGTATAGTGAATGTGTATGAGAAAAAAGCGTTTAGGATTGAACCGTTTAAGTATAGCTTTAGAAAATAATATAACTTTATTGATGGTGTAGGCGTTTCATTTGTACCATCTCTACTCAAGGGCATTGCCAGCCGATTGTCTATGGGGGGGCAAGGACGCCAGCCGATAGCCTAGGGGGGAGGGGGGTCAAATTGATATAGAAAATGTGAAAAGTATTGAGAACAGTATACATTTTAGGGATTTTTCTAGCTCTGATGATCAGTTTAAGGCTATTTGACGATGCCAGCACGAGAGAAAAACCGTCTACTTTAAGGTAGAAATATAATTTCAGTAAGGAACTCAAACATAATCTGATATCATGAGAGACCTTAACAAATATTCAGTCAATGGACATAAAGATATCTACATGAAACAAAAATATTTGCATTGTTCAATAAGGATCGAATCTACAAAACTCGGAGTACCTAGTAGCAGGCCTCCTTCACTCGGCCGTACCTACAGCGATAAGTGCCTACACTTTGGCGCGGCTTCCAAGCCGCGTCGTCACCGCTCGCGCGCAGGGCTAGCTAATAACGTGAATTTTAATAGTGAACAACAAAAATGTTCACATCACAAGTCTGGTGCGAAGTATTGCTCATTTAACGGATGTGTGTCGGAAGCAACTTGAAATTTTGATTTTATTTATTTTACGAGAGCAACTTGAAAATTGTACTTTTTATTTGTTGAGATATCTCAACGATTATGGTGTCAAATTAAAGGTCTAGTTCAAAAACCATTTTATCTGTTTGAGTCATGTAAATCGGTCTACGCGTTTAGGAAATAACTAAGAATTAGTATAGTGAAAATGTAAACCACCAGAATTTTTGTGGTTTTCGTTCTACGAGCTCAAATAGTGGGATAGGATACTTACTTATAGTATAAATATATTATTATTAGGTACGTGGTCAAGTAGGTAGATAGACGATGAATAAATATTATAGTAGCAGCGGCAAGTCGACAACCCTAGCGCACCGCTCCGCGCCAGACAGCGACAGCGTTATGTGTTAGAAAAGAGCGGGAACAGTTAGGTCAATATCGCGTTAGGTACTGAATGCTCATGCGAGCTGAATTGCACTTTCTTGCTTAGTAGCCAGAGTCGCCATTTCTTTAAATTGACTTGCGAAGTGGTGCTTCTGTTCGTAAGAACTATCTATTCTGTGCTAGTAGTGTCAAGTGTCAAGTGACCCGGCGGACGCTTACCTACTTACACAATACCTACAGGGATCTGCGATTTCAATATTAATTTGATCTATGCATGGATTTTGAGATTCGAGATACCTGTTTTACATATTTAGAATGGAGCTTATGTCAAAATCGAATATAAAATCTCAAAATGAAATATAGAAATTAAATTCAGCGGATGCAGTACGCGAGTTTCTTGATTCTAAATAGTCTGTGGGTATCTAAGTGGGCTAATAACCATGTAATTCTAAAAGTGGCTTACTACGGAATTCAATATTCGATCTAGAGATAGATCTGTAGATTTTAGATTCGTTCTTGACATAAGCTCCATACAAAATATGTCAAACACGAATCTCGAATCTCAAAATCCATTTATAGTTCGGATATTGAAAATGGCCGATAGAAAGCAGCAAGTACCAGTAATGTTTTAGAAATTATGTTATAATGCCTAATGCAACGGACTTCTCCATAAAACCAATAATATGATGTCACTGATGACTAGATAATGTTGCTGCACATCTAGGTAATAAGAAGATATTGCTACTTTCTACTTTCTCGATAGCATACCTTAATGACAGATGAATGATGTAAGAAAACTCTTTTAAGGATTAAGGATTCAGAGAATTGCAATTGCATAAAGAATTGGTGTCGAGGAAATGTCAATTGGTAAAGCTGTAGGTATAATATTTACATACATACATACATACATATCGTCACGCCTTTTATCCCCGAAGGGGTAGGCAGAGGTGTATTTTTACACCCACTTTTCGCCAGATATACTTTAGTCCCGCGTAATAAGGGGCGAGCCTATTGCCGTACCGGACACATTTCCAGACTCCGTGCTGCTACTGAGAATTTCGTGATTTTATATAATATTTATAGTTACGAAATCATTTGTTTTTATACCTGTGTATTGTTTTAATGAAATAGCTATGGTAAATAAAAGTAAGTAAATAAATGAGATACTGTTGAGTAAACTGATCCACTGCTGAGCACGGTCCTCTTCTCACTATAAGAAGAGTAAGGGTACATAGTTCACCCTGGTCAAGTGTGTGTGTGTTGGCAGTTTCCTTCTTTTTTTTTTTGAGAATATTATGGAGAACTTACAAACATGTAGGTTGCCCCACGATGTTTTCCTACACCGTATAGCAAGCGAGAATGAATAGTCTGTCATGACAAAATATAGACTAATCCTCAAATTATGCTGAAGTAAGCAGTTCTAAAAGTTTTCAAATATTGACTTTGGTAATTGTTGAATTTGTTGATAATCGTTATGTATTTAGATAATTCCTAATAAATTAAAAAATAATGCAACCATATCGAATTTAAATTCACTTGCATAACATTTGCTAAATCTAAGCCACTGAGTTATCTAACTTCGTAAAATGATAGATATAATTGGAGTTTTGGAGAAGGATTAATTTCATCGTTGTTACTAAACATTCAAGTTTAGGTAATATATATTTACGTACTTGTTTACGAAATTATCTATCACTTTGAATGTATTTAAGAATCTGCCTTGTGTGTTTATTAAAAAGAGATCCTCTCGAGAGAATTGAACGCGTACGCGACATACACGATAAGGTACCCACTATACGAAATATGTAGAAGAAAATGCCCACATCTACGCTCACACAGTCTGCCTGATCCCTAGCGAAATCCCTTCTTAGTGCACCCCTACGATCCCTAGGGATCATATAGGTACGCTAAATTTCAGCTTCCTGCTATCTATGCTTCCTTATAGTTTTCCTGCAGCTTGTAAGAAGTTGTCTGTCAGTCAGTCAGTAACGAAATAATTTTATAGATAAGTACAGATACTTTAATAGACTTATAATAAATCTGCGGTACCTATATTGTGTAACAAGTAAGACTAGCATCCTGCTTTTCTGCTCCAAGCAATCTTATAAACAACGATACAGTTGAGCTGGAAGTGCACACTCTACAGTACAGCGTCTATCTAAATGTTTAGTTATCGTTCCCACCGCATGAACGCAACGAAGGTTTGTCAATCTACAATTTACTGAAAGGTCAACTGTATTTATCCGGATGAGGGTCCGGGAAGGAGTTTGGTCCTTATCATTCGGCGGACGTGATGCTTCAGTAAATTGGATAATATTTTTGTTACTAATAATCTAAGTAGGTACGTGTCATAATTATGTTACTAACATTTGGGCGTTGATATGAGCAGGTAGACAATAAATTTACCACAACCATAGAAATGGGAACTAGAAGGTACATCAGTTGCCATTGTAGTATTGTACCCAGTGCGACGTAGTGCAATAAATTCCAAACTTGTGGTTTGCCTTGACAGAAATCTCTGTTGCTCTCGTTAGGCAATAGCGGCTTTACCCTTTATTGCATACATGGTGGAAATTTTTTGAATTTGTTTTGCCTACAGGTAGTTTATACGTTAGACACACCACATTAGCACTATGTGATGAACATAATGCTTGATTCGAGCGTAAGTAATTTTAAATGTCTATTAGTCACTTGGATATTTGATATTTCCTTATTTAGATACAGGATCTTAATGCCGTCTTTATTTCTCGTGAGGGGCTGTCTTTTGGATAGAAAAAGGAATCCCTTTTCAGAATCTTATTTGTAGTTTCACACATAACATATATCTATCGATATAAATGCGCCTGTTACCTACTCTTTTCAACTATCTATTCTAAAGAAGGTCCAGCGAAATAGCTCGTTGCTACAAACTACCTAAGTATGATAAGTAGGTATGAATGTGAACCGCAAGTAAGGACATGCGATTTTTTTACTTCTCTCTGGATAGGTAAACCATTTTTAAGCTTTTATTAATAATTTTAGCCAAAGTGCCCTGTTAGACTCTCATCTCATGCCAAGATTTTTCACATAAGACTGATTTTAAGTAGCTACGTTCAACCGCTTCTCACGACCCTTACCAGGTCGTTAGGTTATCTTGTGGTAAGCTAAGTAATACATACCTACATACTTATTAAAAAAAGAACAAGCTTACAATCTTAAGAATCTCGCCTGATCTAATCTAACATTCATATTGTAGCTGGATGCATGCAGACTCTTTCAAATCATCGCCATCAACAGAGCACAATGTGTTGGTGTTACCAAACATGTGTACTGTGATGCAGTTAACACGAGTCTTTATGGTCAGGCGGAGGGACGGGACTATGACCTAAACTGCGTTGTGCAATGGTTATTGTATTATCTGTTTATGTCAAGACATTAACATCACGTTTGTGTGTAAATCCTAAATGTAAATCTACGAAGGAGATAATATCAGACGCTGGTTTTGTCCCTGGTTTCTGGGCGGGAACCGAACCAACGGCTGCTGGCTTAGTAGTCAAGGTCGCTAACCGGTAAACCTACAGGCCAAGCAATCAATAAGCACACATAAGATACATATAAGATTGTTGATTAGTACATAGTGTTTTGTCAAAGGTCAAATGTCTATCAAAGAGCTGGATTTGTTAAACCAATTATCATGGCAGAAGTTTGCAGCTGCGGTTTGCAAATATATTAACACATTTTTAAAATAAAAATGATGACATCCACATTCCAGTTTAATTACTAGAATGTACGTATGTACCTATGCTCAGTCCTCCATATCTTCGGGACAAGTAGATATGACTACTAGAATATAAGATGTATTTGGTCTTTGACAACCCCGTAGTTTGTCCAATAGAAGAATCACAAATTGAAAATACAAACTTTTGCCATGGGACCTAGGATGCACCCTTTAGTAAATCTGCATCGTAGGTTAGATATACTCATCCTTACATAAGTATTAGGAAGTTTTAAGTACATACCTATTTCATACAACTCTCGTTCTGTCTTCGTCACTTGCGAACAGCACAACACTATGGCACTTATACTGATTAGCAAATTAAGTGGACGCATCTTTGTAGCTATTAAGAAATAATTTGTTAATTTATCAACCAAATTAACGAACCAAAATTATGCTACGAGTAGAAAACTTGTATTTTGATGATAAGAATAAATTCGTTATCGCTATTAAAATGTTTTCTTGTTTTTTATTCGATTTTTTTAAATGGTTGTTTTTAGTGTCAGTGCTAGGTTGCACAGAGCTATGGTCAAACGCAGTGTGAGCGCTGTCCGCGAAAGTGCAAGCCCCTACCAAGGTGTTCAGTTGCGACACTGCGCCGCCCCGTTGTCACTCGCACCTATCTTAAATTGTTGCAGAACGCCTTCACAAACATACCTTTTTGTGTGTAAACAAATATTAATATCAACAGTATAATATCACAATTCTTGGCCAAAATGTTACCAAGTCCAAGTAGCTGTTTCAAAACCAAGTTTGTTAGACTTAATTTGAATAAGCGCCTAACACTTAATCTTATTGGTTGAAAATGAATGTTCGGGGCTGATAGTGTTTTACATTGCAGTTGTCATATTAATTTAAAGATAGATACTGAATCTTGTTATTGCAACTTTAAAACACTTTAGGCCTTTCTGTTTTGAATTAACAAGCATTCTAGGAACAACTTTTATAAATATACCTAAACAGCAAACCAGATCCCACCTAAACAACAATGTTTGAGTATGTGGTCTTTAATAAAAATTCTGGACTGGCGGCCATTCTTATCATCTAGGAGTATAAGAAAATAGCATATTCTCAGCTCTATGTACAAAAAATCATAAAACTGATTAAGCCTTTTCTGTGGAATTCGAGAACAAATACACAAGATTCTTGTAAAATTCTTCAGCCAGCCAATTTTTGTCGTAGCCTTAGGCTTGTTGTAAGAATGTGCACTGTGACCAAATGTGGAACAGACCAACAATAGCTTAATTGCAATGAGAATCTCCCAGATATGTATTGTAATAGGTATGTTAATTACTACTCAATGTAGGTATATCTCCGATACACCGTGTGATAATTTACTTAGCCATCTGCAGCAACAATAACCGACCGAAAAGGTGCTTTCTTTGCACAGTTGGGGTTCTAATTATCAAGTATTTACCTTCTAATTTTGGAAGAAATTATTTAAATGACACTTAATTGTTCAATTTAAGTAGATGCGTCGGATAAAATTAAGAAGTTAAGTACCTACTGTAAGAAAATGCCTTTCCTACGGACTTCAAAAATGGGGGAAGGTCTCAATTGGGTTGTGTTGTATGTTTGTTATCTTTTTTTTTTTTTTACGAGGTGAAAAATCCCATCGGAACTCCGGCTCCTAGGAAAATGAGAGGCGAAGTATGTGGTGTTTCCACTAAAACCACCTTAACTGCCGACCAAAGGCACCCACGGGAAGAAGACAGGATACAGGAGCTGTCCAGTCTTTCTCCCATATTATGTTTGTTACTTAAGTGCAACATTGATTATCCAAAATCGAAAATTTTGTTTTGTTGGGGAAGATATATACTTTCCGTTTAGTCCCATTCGAGTTTGAGGAATGTTGAAGTCTCACTCACGTCACGAAGCCTCTAGTCTCAAAACGTATATATTTCAATTTTAATTGATAATTTTACTTATTCAAATCTTGATCTTAAAGTATAGCTGGTGAAAGGTTAGAAGATTTTGAAAATCTCAGAAACATTATTGGTAAAGCTTATGCATTATAAACAATTCCAAATCCTTGACAACGATTTGATGATTAAGTAATTTGTGTGATTTTGTATGAGACTTTGTATTGCAGTCGTGTGAACGAGGTTAAACATTTTATGCAAGAAGCCCCTTACAAAACCCTCCCTTAGAACGTTATTCTTAATAATATAGTGCAAACCTTTTAAGGGGTGATGGAACTCATTAATATGAATAGGTTTTGTGCCGGGATATGACATGTATAAATACGAATAAATTAATAGTTTAAAAATGCTAGAAATACACGCTTTTATAAATATGCACGTAAAACAAAAAATAAATTACGGGTCGTTTAAATTGTCTCTATTTCTGGGCTGAAGTGTAAACTATGTGCTTTTAATTATAATATTTGATTGTAAAAGCGTGGGGCGCTGGAACAGGGCCAACTTAAAATAAATGTACCTATAAATAATTTATTTTAAGTAGGCGAATGAGCCCACATCCTCTCCATCTCCGCCAGTGCGTCTGTATTGCATGGTGTTTTATCTGTAAGCATAGAACAATCTAGCTCTTCAATCTGGAGACCACTAAGTGATTTTACTCTACTTAGGGCCACATACGCCTGTCTAGCCGCAAAAGTACGGGGTCCTAAATACACCACTGGGTGATCTACTTAAAAATCACTGGGAGCATGCGCCTTTCCACCGTACCGTAGCTATACTTGGACGGGAAAGGCTAGGTTTGGTTATTACCTTGAAACCTGATCGTGTTCAAAGTCCATTACGTGGCCTTTCTCACAACTGCAAACACGACTATGATATGATGTTCCATCATGGAATGCCAGTGCCTATATCTTCCAGTTTCATCATCAGAGTTTGAAACTGAATCGTGTTCAAAGTTCATTACAAGACTTTTCTAAGAAATCCAAAACAGCCATGGTACGATTTACCATCATGAAGTTAAAGTTCATATCTTCCGGCTCCATCATCAGATCAGTTTGACAGTACCATATTATTGTATTGTCATCAGAACTACATACAGCTGCCAATTTTCATTACGCTAGGACCCTTAGAAGATGGTTAAATTAGTTAGGTACCTTAGGCGCCATTACATAGTTACATACAGGTCGACCTAATAAAAGCGTTTTAAAAATCTCAGCTGCATACTGCATAGTTGTTTTATTAGTTGTTAGACCTGGTTCCGCGCGGTCCCCTCCGCTCCAGTTGCTGTGTATAAAACAAAACTGTACAAAAAATGTGGTTGTATAAAGCTTTTGTTCGGACACAATAAAGCACAGGAGTAAGTAAGTGCGTTGCATCATGGTGTCTGTTACCATTGACGCTGCAGGCGACGCGATGACGTGACGCAATAAAGCGCCTGTATGACGCGATCCGATGTGTTGATATGTCTTGTTGTGTAACACACGACGCGAGAGGAAACCGCTCCGTCTTTTTACACCCAATCTGATAGAGACCGCTTACAGATATCCTACTGCAAAAGTTTTATCACTTTTATCCCTTTCGGCTGTTAGTAGAACCTAGCTAAATAGGTTTAAAACGGTTATTGTCATGTGCTTAGTGGACCTAGTGCTGTTACTGAGATCTATGTACCTAGATCTCAAAGATTCTGTAACTAGGTTACAACGAAAAATGTTACCAAAGTTACATAAACGTCTTGAAATTTTATTGACGGCAGTTTTGTGCTGCAACTTGGTATCTAAAATTTTGGATTAAGATCGATTTTGAATACAAATCATTCATTCTGAATCTTATACTAATTATATAAAGCTGAAGAGTTTGTTTGGTTATTTGTTTGGTTGAACGCGCAAATCTCAGAAACTACCGGACCGATTTCAAAATTCTTTCAGTGTTAGATAGCCCATTTATCGAGGAAGGCTATAGGCTAGATAACACCACGCTATGAGCCACGGGAGCGGAGCAGTAGCCTTAAATAAAGCGGGTGTAACCGCGGGCTTATCTAGTGTTTTATATTCAGACATTATGATCGTTCCCGGATATAAAAAATAAAATTTCTTTGAAATCATCTACAATTTTTAGGCAATTCTGCCTAAAATACTTCTATGGGGAACCCCAAAAACTGATTACGAAACTTATGCCTCATTGTCAGCTAGGGTTTTCGGCCAAGGGCGTCGCCAGCCGATGGCCTTCAAGTTGATATAATATAAATTGTAGGGTTTTTTGAATCTCTAGGGGGAGGGGGCAGCTTTCCCCCCTGCCTCCCCTTGGCGACGCCGATGTCTTGGGCCGTCCTCAGAGTTTAAATAAAAAGAATAGTGGGAGTTCCTCATAGGCTTGAAAAAGGGATGTCCATGTGTTTTTTTGTCATTATTAACGATGAATTACTTTACCCTCTTTTATTTATATACCCAAGGTGGCAGAATTTTCCCTAATACAATGTTTAGTTTGTTTGTCAAGGGCCTTCTGAATTCGGGCGCCCTGGTGCAAGGCACCGTCTAGCCTATCATAAGCTACGTCACTGCTACTACCACTACTTAGACTTAGTTTAATAAGATCAATGAAACAATAATTTTCGTAGGCGGTTAATTTTAGAAAATGAGCCCTAAAATAGTTCCTTGAGGAACCCCAAATTGAACTGTCCACATAATTATCTGTAGGGACAGTTAAGTTGTTTACATATGTCATATGATCATATGTGTACATTTTAACTGTGGCAGCTCGGCAGATCCGCCTCAAGCGCTAAGTTTGTTTCATTTTATCTGGTTGATATTTTAGGTACAAATAGGCAGCGATAGCCTAGTGGAGATACCAGCAGATTGCCATGCAGAGTTGCAGAGGGCATCGGGTTCGAATCCACGGCGCGCACCAATGACTTTTCGGAGTTATGTGCGTATTGAATTGTTAATTATCGCTTGTCCCGTGCCTCGGAGAGCACGTTAAGGCGTCGGTCACGGTTGTCATGAAGATCTTTGACAATCGTTACAGGGCGTCAGTACCTTCTAAAAAACTGACACTAGTCTAAACCATGGAACATCGCTATCCCTTCGGGTTGCGGAGGTCAGACAGGCAGTCGCTCTGTGGAAAAGCTAATATTCAGCCAAATCCGGTTAGACTAGTAAGCGGGCTCCAGATTGAAACTGGGATAACGCTAAGAGGATGAAGATGATGTTTTAGGTGCAAAATGAACGTTTTTGCTGTTGGATTCATCTGTAGGAGTTACGATTATGTATTATATGTATAGTAAGTCTATGAGGTACCCCTTACTCATTAAAGTTAGTTATAATACTTATAATTAAGCATAATTATTTAATCCAAAATTATGAAGGATGTTGTTTTCCTATTCTTTATCACATAACATAACATATCTTCACGCCTTTTATCCCCGAAGGGGTAGGCAGAGGTGTATTACACACCCACACTTCGCCAGATATGTTTCGGTCCCAATGTAATAGGGGGCGAGCCTATTGCCATCTACCGGGCACATTATTAAGCGAGCGATAATTAACATTTTTAATACACACATAACTTCGAAAAGTCAGAGGTGTGTGCCCGAGGTACCTGGGGATCGAACCCGAGACCATCGTCTCGGCAGTCCGTTACGTACACCACTGGGCTACTTTACTATTCTTTATCATATATAATATATGTTACTGTAAAGGCCCAAAGTACTGTAAATCTTAGGATTTACCAGTAAACCCTAAGATTTACCAGCATGAGTTGGTCAATGTTCGAATTTTTAAATTAAAAATAAAATAAGTCGACGGAGCCCTGCTTTGCAGGACTCCTATTGTTGGCTTAAAGGTCACAAGAGAACCTAAAGTAACCTAACATAGCATATTTGGCAATTTGTCTTTCTTTATTGCCAATTTGTCAAATATTAGAATTATCGTATATATGTTACTGTAAAAGCCCGTAAGGTTGGGTGAGACTGTAACTCAAGTAAATAGGTTATGTTAGATTCTCTTGTGACCCTTAAAACAAAAATAGGCTTATAGGATCCCTACGAAGCTGGGCTCCGTCAACTTAGTCTGTTTTTATTTAAAAAATCGGACATTTACCAACTCATGCTAGTAAATCTTAGAATTTACTGGTTAATCTTAAGATTTATCGTACTTCGTGCTTTTACAGTAACTTATATATACTAATAATAATACTGGGAATACTGGGATATAATAGTCTCAGCCTAATCGAAAATCTTAGAAAATGTGCCCTAAAATACTTCCTTGAGAAACACCAAATTTAACTGTCCATAAATCTGTGTGTGTTTTATTGTTTACATATCATATATCATAGTGGCTTAAATATTTGTTAGCTTAGCATTTTCAAAAAAACCAAGAGAGAAAGTAGTCCAAATTTACTAGACTACTATGTCTAAACCTGCAGTAAACTTTCAAGAAGATGTTTAAAATATGTATTGTACAGCTGTAGTAGTAACAAGTACCTAGTAACAATTTGGCTCCTAGCTGCTCGTATAAAGTAAGCTTTGCTTCAACAGTTTTAGAAGGTAACTGTTCGGCTAGTTGCAATTCTAATTTAAAAGTGTTATAGAGTTTAACATAGGGCTTCGTCAAATTCTCATTCGCCACTTTTTTACTAATTTAGTTCCGCTAGTTTGGTGGGATTGTTTATTTCAATACAAATGATAGATGTTGGCTTTGAAATTATTGTAGTAAAAATAAAATTCCATTGAATTATTATCTATAATTCAATGTAAAATTCATTAATCTCTATTGAACATTCATAGTTTCAATCGTTTGCTTTTAATCACTCAGCAAGCTTGCTTAATACATCAAATGCCTTAGCAAATTATCAGACTCTGAAGCGTTGGTTTTGACAATCTTATTCTTATACTAATATATAAAGCTAAAGAGTTTGTTTGTTTGGTTGAACGCGCTAATCTCTGGACCGATTTCAAAAATTATTTCAGTGTTAGATAGCCCATTTATCGAGGAAGGATATATCATCACGCTATGAGCGACGGGAGCGGAGCAGTATCCTTAAATAACGCGGGTGTAACCGCGGGCATCTTCTAGCTTATTATAAGATTTTAACTGCGTCATGCAGTCAATTTGGCGCCTAGCTGCTCGTGCAAGTACATTTTGCTTCAACAGTTTTAGCAGGTAACTGTTCGGCTAGTTGGTATTTCATTACAATGAGTAATGTCGTTCTTTGTTATTATTTTATTAGGAAATGAAAGACATCTGATTCCTAATAGACATTCGTTATAAATGTTTGCTTGTAATTTATCTCATCTTCAATGTCGCCGTATTCCCACTGAAGATGTCTAGTCTCAGGGACAAAGGGGATTAAATTAATATTTTAACACTCCATTGCTCTGCTCTGTATACATATGTAGTATAATACTTGCTTAGAGAACAATCTTTTGTATTCAATTTGGTAATCGCTTGACACGTAGGTACTAATGCTTCTACCTGTGGCTACTACAAATAAATTGTTGAACTCTATTGCTTTGGTTAGTTGACAACAAGCTCAACATCATGCTTTCGGTTTCCAATTCAGCCTCTGATAAATAGTACAGAAACAAAACTGTCTTCGTTGGAGGTATTATAGATATTATGTTGAGTTTTGCTAATGTTATTGTTGACCATGCTAAGGATGAAACCGGTGGAGTAACGCGAGTGTCTGTATTATAGTGTTCTCGCGGTGGCAGAGATGGCGCCACGCGCTGGGTACGTCGAGCTTCCTCAGGAGCTCGCCAGATGGAACTGTGCGTGCGACGTCACTTTCTGAATGGCGGTGTTAAGATTCTCCGCGAGTGAATGACTTCCCTCAGAAACTTAAGGTCGGTATCGCTTCTCGGCCTTTTGGCTAAGATCAAAGTGTAGTATCTGTTCTTTTCAGTTTAATATCTGAAAGTTTCCTCACTGAGGGACCAGTATATTAAACTGATTTTTGTAAATAGACGGGATGTTCGGGGCTCGCTCCACTCCCGTCACGGGTCGGCCCGGCATTGCAGTGCCGCCGGGATCGGCCCACGTAATTCCTTGTGATACCGTCCGTTTCTGTGATCTAAAAGTCATCATGAAAGAGATTCATGGGCTAGGGAAATTAGTTCATTTAGATAGCCACATAATAATATTGGTTTGAGAAAAGAATTTAAACCTAAGCACTCAAGCAACATGATGTGCTTCCTGTGATGTTTCGCACATTATTGTAAAACTATATTAGTACCTATTGTATGTAAGTTCTATAATGTTGTTATTCAACTCAAACTCTCATTCAGGGTATATTATAAGAGTGGCCGATATTTCGGCATGTTTGCAGGCGCCATGTCCACGAATGTGCTAAAACAAAAATACGTCGAATAATTATAATAATATAATGTGAAAAGATATTATAAGAAGGTAATTGTGTCCTTAAATACTTCCTTGATTAACCCCAAATTATTCAACCTTATGTTCGTTTTATTGTATAAGTTATGATGATGTTTAACGTATTGAATATTCTCATGATTGCCCATTTACCCATAAAGCGGTTGTGGCAAAGAGCGCTATTATATTATAGTCCTTAATAACATTGGTAAATATTGTTTCAATTCTACAACTATTTCATCGGCAATATTATCTTAAAGTGCAAAAAACACCTTGAGGTTCTTAAACAAGAATTGTATGTCATGTAACAGTCTGACGCCTAGCTGCGCGTGAAATTGTGTTTTTGCTTGATCAGTTTAAGCAGGCGACTGTTCGGCTCGTTTGGTGGGATTGTTTCTTTCATTACATACAGAGTCATGTCATTCTTTGTAATTATTTTAATAAGAGTAGAATATTTCAATAGCTATAAGCGTTTTATTCGTTGCATTAGCAGTAACTTTTATTACCAAGTACAAGTACATCTGCTAAGTGCTACTTTTATGTGGTAATAAACTAATTGTCGGACTCGCGCTATTCGTTCTACGTTTATAGTATGACAAACTAAACAGCGTCGTGCATTCGATTACCAATTCAGCAACTGCTATTTCTTACGGCGTCGAAACTATCTTCGTTGGAGTTATTTTAGATACGCCAAGTTCTGCTAATGGTATTAATGGCCATGCTCACGGTGAACTAGTAGGCAGTCACGTGGGTGTCTGCATCATAGTGTTCTCGCGGTGGCAGAGATGGCGCTACGTGCTGGGTACGTCGAGCCTCTCCAGGAGCTCGACAGATGGAACTGTGCGCGTGACATCACTTTCTGAATGGCGGCGTTAAGATTCTCCGCGAGTGAATGACTTCCCTCAGAAACTTAAGGTCGGTATCGCTTCTCGGCCTTTTGGCTAAGATCAATGTGTAGTATCTGTTCTTATCAGCTTAATATCTGAAAGTTTCCTCACTGAGGGTCCAGTATATTAAACTGATTTATGTAAGCAGACGGGATGTTCGGGGCCCGCTCCACTCCTTCACGGGTCGGCCCACGTAATTTCCGTGTTTCGTTTACAATAGTGACTATGATCATGAACTCGTCGTGGTAGTCATGTACACATACTACAGATACTACATAAATACCTACGGATGCGAGAGTTCGTAATGCGGCTTTTCCGCGTGACTCACACCGCATTTACACATGCGTGTTCGTCATTCGCCTCGACACTCCACGAATATTCGTCGAAACATTCGTATACGAATGCTGTCGCGAACTACTGATCACACATTCGTGGAGTGAATCATTTGAAGTTCGCACACGAACATGGAGGACGTGAAAATAATCGTAGCGTGCGCGCTACATTTAACATTTAATGAAATTAGGGTAGGGGTGTGCAAGATTGCGCAGTGTATAAGATTGCGCAGAGCGATTATCCAATCAGGAAGCAGTTGTTGGCGGCCATCTTCAGTTGACAGCGTCCTACCCACATTCTAACTGTACCGGCACAAAAATTTACGTTTTGAATACAATTTCCTTAAATTTATTTGAAAATAACTAAATTTGATACCAGTCTTACATAATTTAGGTATTTTATAAACGTGGTTGCAGTAAATATAAACCAGGTAAGCTGTTTTTATCTGTTTATTTCTATCAAATTACTCTTGAAGCATTGAATTATTACCTACAGAAACCAAGTACGCGCACGCAATACGCGCCGTTCATTAGGGTCAGAATCTGACCCAATCGGCGGCCGCGTTGTCTGTGGTCCGAGTCGCACGGTAGCGTAAGCATCTCCCGCAAAATAATCGAAATTATGACATATTGTACAGTGTTTTGTGCTACAATGCTTCAGAAAAAGATTATAAGGTTGCTGGAGTATCATTCCACCGGTCAGACATAAATTTTATTACGTAGATTGTCTAATAATACAAATACAGTGAATCATAATCAGTACGAGCGGAGTGTTGCCAGTTGGCTGTTAAATTGTCCCAGTTTAATTTACACATTCCTTATCAAAATTTATTCTATTGACAGTAATAATAAAAAAAGGAATTAGGTAGTTACATAACTATATAAACTTAACCTTTCAAACACCGCTGGCTGGTACATACCAATCGGTTACGACAAATTTGTCACGTCAAGCTCTAGCCGAGTTCGGCTAAGACGAAATTGTCTCAAAGCACTCGATTTTTCCGTTTTTGTATTAAAAGGCTAGTATCTAAAGTCTAGTATTGTCTTGTAATGTAGGTACGCGTAACTAACTTCGTTGTTGAACGAATGACGTAACGAATTATATTAGAATTTTTAAACTTGTGGCCTTTTTTTGGTCACCATAGCGCAATGGCGCACACAATAGTACTCGCTGTTGATTCTTGATATTTTTTTCTCACAAATATACATAAATACTTTTTTATGTACTATAAAGAGCATTTAACTAGGAAATCACTCGGCACTTGTTAGTGCTCACGTTTGAGTAAGTTTCGTCAAGATTGATTTGGCCATCGTTAGTCAGTTGTAAAAACTTAAAAAGCAGACAGTGTGACTTTAGAATTTATAATATACAATTACTTATTTCATGCAAAAATTATGAATTTACCCTATTTTTAGGGGAAAGACGTTGTAACTGGCAACTCTATAATGGCGTCTGTGTGCGTGATGCAGCAAGTAAACACAGCACAGTTCCGCACACATAGCGAATTTTCGGCTTAACTTCTGAGCTCGCGTTGTTTGAATACTGACTTTCTGTAGGTAATAATTCAATGTCTTGAAGTGTGTTTTGCCTGAGCCAGTACGACATTCAAGTCAATAGATGACATTTGTGGTATTTTAAAGCTGTTTATTACTCATTGTGCAAGAATGCGCATAGCTATCGTGTACAAGACTGCGCGCGAATTCTTGTACACTGAATCATATTTTATTTGGAATTCGTTTTTCATTAGCTATATGTAAGCTGTTAAGCTTATTAATAGCTAAAAAGAAAAGTGTAAAGCCTTTACCTAAAAAATAAGACTGTTAAGCCAAAGAAGCCAGCCAATGCACCCAAGAAAAAAATATGGTCATGTCCAGGTTGCTCAAAAGTGTACATTGAGCCAATTACCGAAGAGTGGATTGAGTGATTTGTTGCAAAGAATGCATACGTGGGTCACGGGAACTTCCAATGTGATGTTTGTGAGTAGGTAATGCGCATTGACCAATATGCGCAAACTTGCACACCGGGCCGCGCACTCTTGTCCGCATACTTTGTGCAAGAGTGCGCATTTAGGACGCAGCAGTTTTTTGAAATATTTCTTAAAATGTTACCTTTATATTTTTTATAATATTTTTTCTTAATAGGCAGATAACCTAAATAAACGAATAAGGACTGAAGTTGATTCTAAACTGCTGCGAATTTTTTGTAGAAATCATAGTAGCTAAAGTGCGCAGTCCTGCACACCCCTACCCTATATAATTATTTAGATATCCTGCGTAAAAAAGTAAAAAAAGCCATCGTCACAGACGATTTCTTTTTTGAGCATGTAAATTATTGAATTACTTTTAGAATTACTCATATAAATAATTCATTTTTTATTTTTATTTATAGACTCACGCCTGTATCCCCGAAGGGGTAGGCAGAGGTGTAATATTACACCCACATTTCGCCATGAATTTTTAGGTCCCACGTAATAGGGGGCGAGCCTATTGCTGTACCGGGCACATTACCAGACTCCGTGCTGCTACTGAGAATTTCCTAACGGAAAAACCCAATAACACTTTGCCAGACCCGGGAATCGAACCCGAGACCTCCCAATCCCACGCGCACATTTATGCCACGAGATCAACGAGGCAGTCATATCTTTTACTATGTTTGTTGATAATCAATTTTGTTTTAGCCAAAGTATGATTTATTTCTGTTTAATGTGCTTAATGGCAACCCATTACTAGCAGACATACGGTTCCAAGCATGCATCGTTTATCTTTCTGGTGTTTTGGGTTCCAAATGAGCTCTTCTTTTTGAAATAGTTCAAGGAATTCTATAATTCGCGCTTCACTCCACTCCATTTTGACAAACGTCCGGTTGGGTCGGGCGCTAGCTGTCAACTGAATGCAGACGAATGTGTAAACAGTAAGTTCGTGTTCGCCATTCGTGCCCTTTGATTCGCGTCCGAAAAACCGCTCTCAACGCGAACACGCGAATCACGAATCGAATCACGAGGCGAATAACGAATGTAGTGTTTACACATGCGTGTTCGTTATTCGCCTCGTCATTCGCCTCGTTATTCGCACGAATGTGTAAATGCGGTATCAGAAATTGCTTGTCGCTCTAGCACAGGCCACGCCTCACTGACATTTATAATTATAAGTCACACTAATGATGGACTGAGAGCATTTCAGCTTTATCGACATTTTGGGATCATAATTGTCACTGATGGTTCCACTCAGTCAGTGGCGGATCTACAACTTTTTCGAACCGGGGCAAAACTTGAGAATGGCGCCTGCCCTCGCAACAGATTTAAAAAATACTATTATGCCCCGTTTTCATTAGGGGACATTTGTCCCGCGACCTTGTCACAAAAATATATACCTACCAGGCGTGTTACGAATATTCGCATCCGCATCCGCAAATGCGGAATATCCGCATTAATTCAGAGCCGGCGGACAAAACGAAAAGTATGAGTATGGGAGATTCTCTCGATCCTGAACCAGCAACGTCCTGTACGGGTAAGAAGACTTGCTTAAAAAGCGATCTTGCCATGGTCTTAGATTTATCAAGCAAAGATTAAGGTGAAGGAGAACTGGACAACAGTAGCCACGATGCTAGGAGTTATCGTCACCAGAAAAGACTGGATTTAGATGAAAATCCACTTAATTGGTGGAAAGTTAACCGTTGTAAAAAAAATCTCTCCAAATTAGCTATCTATCTATCTATCTATATCGTCACGCCTGTCTCCCATTGGGGTAGGCAGAGACTATGGAACGCCACATGCTTCGGTTCAAACATACCTCTTTCGCTTCCTCGACATTCATTAACCTCGTCATGCATGCGCGTCGGTTATGGGTACTTTTAATTTGGCCCTTTTTCAGTACAAGACGTATTTGGTCGGCGTACGTCCGCCTAGGGCGTCCCCCACCGACATTTCCATTCATTCTCGCACGATACACTCCTTTCGTATTTCTTCTTTCATCCATCCGTTCCAAATGTCCAAAGCAACGCAACATTCCTCTTTCAATCTTTGTCACTACATCTTCTTTTAGACCACACTTTTCTCGTATCACACTGTTTTCCACTTTATCTATCATCCGCACATACTCCTTCAAATTAGCATGCAGATATTTAGCACCTCCACTAGCCAGTGTCCCCACTGCTTTAGCGGAGCTGGGTTAATAGGTATAATTCATTAAGAAACAGGTTGGAAGCTGAGAAGGCTGCAATATTGCTATAAAAAAAAACACCAATTTTTAAGTTTAATTATTAAACAAAGATATTTTATAATGAAACTCGAAGCTCAAAATTCTGTTGTGTCATAAGTAAAACTGAAAACTTGTGCAATTTGTTTTCTAAAATATGATTAAATAAATAAAAAGTTAAAATTTAATTAATTTTCAGTTATTTATAAACTTAAAATTTAAATAATTCCGCATCCGCATCCGTATCGCATCCGCATCGAATCCGCTTCCGCGGATGTGTACTTCTAATAATCCGCATCCGCATCTGCATCCGCGGATGTCTAAATTTTCGCATCCGTAACAACCCTGATAACTACAACCGTGGTAACTATGATGAAATTAGGACAGCTTTAAACGCTACTCCTTGGGATAACCACTTAACAAACACCTTACTAAGCAACGCTATAGAATTTTTTTACAGTCGCTTGTACGAACTAAGGAATAAATTTGTGCTGCATAAAACTGCTTACCCTTCAACCTATCTTCATACCTTGGTATGACGCATCGCTAAAAAAGATTCTCAAAGAAAAACACAAATACCTACTACAGCTGACTATGTTACTTTTAGTTTGTTAAGAAAAAGAGCCAAGAAACTTGAAGAAGAGTGTTATAGCTCTTACATAAAAAGAACCGAAAATTCTATTATTGAGAGCCCTAAAACTTTCTGGACTTTCATAAAAAATAATAAAAAAGGTAATTGCTCTTTCCCCTCCACTCTAACGTATATACATCAGCAAATACAAGTGAGGGCGTTTGTAATCTATTTGCCACGTATTTTCAGACTACTTTTCTTGAGTCACCCTCTCAACCATGCAATAATGTTCCTTACGCAAATGAGGCGCTTTCAAATAATGACATGCATACAATAGGTGACATTGAAATATCTTCAGATCAATTATGTAAGTTGCTCTCATCGATAGACCTCTCAAAGGGGGCAGGGTCCGACAGCATTAGTCCACGATTCATTACCAATTGTGCCAAACAACTCACAACACCACTGAGTATTTTATTTCGTCGTTCTCTTAATGAAGGTTTCGTACCAGATGTATGGAAGTCTGCATTCATCACGCCTGTTTTTAAGAAGGGTGATAGAGGAGACATAACCAATTACAGGCCTATATCAAAGTTATGCATATTTGCCAAAGTCTTAGAGCGTTTGGTTTACGTACAAGTTTATAACGCCATCTCTAACTCTTTTATAGCCGAACAACACGGATTTATTAAAAAGAAGTCAACTACGACCAACCTGCTGTCCTTCGTTGATTATATAACATCAAAAATGGTCTCTGGCGGTCAGGTAGACTCTATATTTACTGATTATACAAAATGTTTCGATCGTATTGATCACAAAATACTTTTTAACAAGTTATTATGCATGGGTATCCACGGTAATTTGTTCCGATGGCTTACCTCTTATATCCAAAACCGATCTCAAGCGGTTGCAATAAACGGTGCCGTATTTCTAATATAAGTTCAGCTCTTACAATGCCTTGTCCTTTATTGTTCTAATTTTAATAATGTTAAAAATGTCCGTCCTAGTAAATAACCTATTTAATAGAACATATCACATCGAAAATTCTAGAGAAACTAGAAGCTAGCTATAGAAATCGAATCGGCTCTTAAGAACTATCGAGATTTCAAAAAGAAAAGGCAGTACGACGAAAGTAGTTTTCGACAACAGTTATAGAAATCAGTATCAATTAGTTATAGAAATTACAACAAGAAGAGTAGACAGCTTGTAGTTATAGAGTCGATAGATATCAAATTTCGTGGCCAGTCTATATAAATATTGCCTTATTATATGTCCACAACAGATATGTAGAAAATGGAATTAAGTTAGGTCTTTTAGATTTAACTTAATTCCATTTTCTGTTGTGTTGTACATATTTGTTGTGGACTTAAATAATAAGGCAATATTTATATAGACTGGCCACGATATTGAAAGGCAATTCAGTTGGATTTTGCCGAGTACTTTACCTATTTAAAGAGCTAGAGTATCCAAAAATTAAGAATAATTACTAAGCAGTTTAGGTCTGGTATTCTCGCATAGGAAGCATCGCATAATTAATTATGTCGCGTAGAACTATGTTCCGACATAAAAAGGACTAATAGTATTTTTCACCACAGCAGCTCCAACATGCCGCTTTTGCTGCGAGACAACAGTGAACAAAACGCGATTTTGATTCGAGCGTGAGGCAAAGTAGCTTTTTAATTTTTCAATCTTCAGTGCCACGAATTGACATTGTTCAGCCACAAATTTGAAACATTCGAATTTTACTGTGCTCTGTCTCTTTCACATGCATATAAAAAGTGAGTGAAAAAACAAACCCCTTCGAATTCGAAATTCGATTTTGGAATTCGACCTCAAAGAAAACACCTACGGCAACGCAAAAAAAAAGAATAAAGAAATTACTTTTTTTATATGTTATTGTTTACATGTTTAATTTATTACTGGATTTTAATATAAGTCTAATTAATAGTATAAAATTATTATTTAACCAATACATTTTTATTTAGAATTACAACAATGATACATTTGAAAAAAATAAACATCAGGGACGCGGTATTAAAATGCGATTTAAAAAAGTAGCGGGAATAAAAATTTCGCTGATGCTGATACAGTAGGTATAGCGTAACGTGTTAAATTTATATTAATATATAAAATAATCTAAAAATATGAGTGAAACTAGCGATGATGACTGTACTTTAACACCAGAAGAGTTAAATCAACAAGTGATTATGCAGAATTCAATCTATTCCTGTTCATTTCTATGTCTCCTAAGTAATATGTGTTCTCACTGCTGTGGTGAAAAGTTATGTGTGCTACACGAGAGCAAAGATTTTTGTATCTCGTGCGGTTGAGTCCCTCACCACGCTCAGGATTCTAACTTTGATTCACTCGCTACGCTCGTGAATCAATCATAGAATCCTTCGCTTGCTCGGGACTCAAAATCAGCACTTGAAACAAAAAACAACTTTGCTCTCTTGTTGCACAAATAACTATTTTAAATCTGTTGCGAGGGGAGGCGCCATTCTCAAGTTTTGCCCCGGTTCGAAAAAGTTGTAGATTGGAACCATTTGTGACAATTATGATCCCAAAATGTCGATAAAGCTAAAATGCTCTCAGTCCATCATTAGATCTGACTTATAAATGTCAGTCAGTGAGGCGTAGCCTGTGCTAGAGCGACAAGCTATTTCTAATGCTACTGCTACACCTGCGTCAGCGTTAGCGTTAACGGCAATGGCCAACAACGCGTTAATTAACGCGTTAAAGATTCGCCTTGACAATATGTAATTCAACGCGTGAAAACGTTGGCCACATCTACGTAGCGCCTTAATTAACGCGCTAATTGACGCGTTAAGACGCAGGTGTAGCAGGAGCATAAGGGTCACGCGGAAAAGCCGCATTACGAACTCTCGCATCCATAGGTACTTAGGTACAGTACTCGTCAATCTTTATGGCCGCTCTGAATGTAGCCATCGGTACGAACTTGCGCATGGTACAGTCGGGTGGACATGTATCATAACCAAGAAAATATATTTGTAATTATTGAACATTAAAATCTTCAGTTACGTTGTTAGATTAGCTATATTATATTGTTTAATTACATATTCAATCAAATTCGAGTAATGTAAATTCAGTTAGGTGAAGGGACTTTTAAGCCTAGACTTCTTTCCTTCGTCATAAACGTTACTACAGAGAGGTTGGACTACGTTTAGACTAGAGAGAACATGCCCTATAAATTTCCTTATACCGAACGTGCAACATGTAATGTCAGTTGGTCTTAGTTGGTTAATCATAACGTCAAATTACGCGTCTCATTTAAAGAGGCACAGACTCTTTACATACTCATATCTTTGACTACATTCTCTAAATAGCCGTGCTGTGATCTGTCATCAGTGTAAAATTTGTTGAACGTTTGTGTTTACATTTTTAATAACTTTTTTGCATTTAAATAGTAAGTAAGCTTATAATAATTAAATAGTGTACTCATTAATTAATACACATCGTGTATGTGATATCGGGATGTGGATTCCGCTATTCTCGGAACGGAAATAACAGGAGAAACTTTATCTTCTAGCAGTGAGTCAGAATTTTCCAACAAATTTATTTACTTTTCTCGTATTAATGCTATAATGAGTGTTAAGTTTACACAATATCATTGTATTGCAAATCAAGGGAACAGCTTGCATACGTATGTGTTATGAATTTAACTCACAAATTGTTATTTTGTACATTTATTGATTTAATAGCCTTAGTGATGGGATTTGACAATGAAAGGAGATATCGATGTTTTTAAATGAGGGATAAATACGGAAACTAACTATCGGACATGAATGTAAGACTGTAGCTGGAAGCGACAGCGGGTAGCCGCGGTTGCTAAGTTGGCAATAAACAAAAACGTCCAGCGGTCTAATTTTCTATCGCGCGTTTGATAGTAAGCGCAGTTTAATGTACAATGTACATAATTTACTTAGATACCTACCTTAAAAGTAGCGTCTATTAACCTAAAGCCAAGTGTTCCAGTGTACGCACGCGTGTGTAGGCTTACATTTTTGCATCTATAAAATAGTAGAGGGATTAGGGATGTGAGTAGCATTTTTTATTATTAAGAAGATGTTTTTTATTACAGGTTGCCTATTAATGACGTCACAAGAAATCATTGGATAAATGCCGTTGGACGGCCTAGTTTGATTTAGCAGAAGTACCATCGTATTTGTTCACGTCATTTTGAGAAATACTGTTTTTTAAAGACAGAAAGCACCTGGCGTCGTTTAAAACCGAAAGCTGTGCCTACATTACATTTATGCCCGGACATTGCACACCCGGTAGAATTATTTATCCAAAGCTAAACAAAAAGTGTGTAATTTTAGTTTGAACATTAATAAAATATAATAATTACAACGATTTTAATTAATCTACCTACTTCTATATTATTTATCATATTAGTGCTATCCTGACTGATCAAAGACGTCTTGCCTTGTAGTCCGCTACATAATATTCTACCATAAAATATAATATTCTTTCACATTCACACAACATTATCTGGTCCCAAACTAAGCATATCTTGTACTACGGGTACTAGACAATCGATAAACATGCATATATACTTTTCTGTAAATATATTACATATTATACATAGTACCATCCAGACCAAGACAAATATCCATATTCATGCACACAAATGTTTGACTTGAGCGGGAATCAAACCCGCAAGCTTCGGCGTGGCAGTCGGATTACCTACAACTCAAAAAAAATCGAGCAGTGTCCAACGTTAGCGATAGCAAGTGTTCGCGACAGACATTAAAACTATGACAGTGAATAGTGTATTCGAAACCGCGAGTGAAAATCGTTAAAATCAGTGTTATCTAATCGTGCGGTACACCGGGTTCGGTTCCCGGACGTGTCAAAACGTTACAAAATAGCTAAAATAGTGTAAATGGTTAGATTGCTAATATATAACAACTATGTAATACATGAACATTAGTCTTAAACTTATGCTAACCATAGGGACCTTAGATATCGAATCATAAATAGCCTTATCAGTAGTGACAGATAAGAGTTAATGCTTCATAAAACAGCTGTTTGTTTACATATTCGTATTATAGTTTTATAAGTGTTTTTTAGCTTCATATAGACTTGAAATCATGTCTAGATACCTTTTTATTGCTAGTTATTACCTTATATAGTTAAAATAAGCATAATAACAAACATTCGTATGTTTATTATAAAATTTGTTTACTTACGATAGTATTTACTTAAGAAATTCTGTAAAATTTTTATGCTTCAAAGTTATCATGTCATATGCTCGAATTGAATAAAGATATTTTCATGGTGTTTGTTTTAATAGATGCCCCATATAGTTGCACACAACGGCCTACCTAAATTATATATATAAATTTAGTATACGATAGTTTTTCAATAGAAAATATAGTGGGCGGGCCCTTGTGTGGCAGCATTTTTTGGGAGTTTTTATGGAATAACTTAGTGACGCTAATAGTTAGGTTTAGGTATTGTATACCAATAGATAGAACTTAATGAGACCTATCTAACGATGTATAGAACATGTATGTATGCATAATAGGATCTAAACATACGTAACATTTGTACTGTTTTGTAAATAAAAATAAAGGAAAGATTCCCTGTGCACGTGTTCGGTGCGATGGTCGTCGATAAGGTAAAGTTTCGAGGTACTTAAGCGACCACCAATTCGGGCAGTTGTTGCCGTCTCAACCACCATCTTGTAACCATCAAGCACCGCACACCTGAACAGCATCGCTCTCAACGTATGAAGATGTTTCATTTCTGAAGCCCTTACACATCGAAGCCATACAGTCCACACACATAGAAGAACACGCATCGTCGTAGGCACACGTCAGCAGCACACTACCAGCGCACTGTAGCGGACTAGCAAAGGTTCGATTCCTGGCATCCGTTACATTTGTTGGTCGCTTCGAGCCGGATTGAAAAATGCCTACGACGCGTTCAAGAGGTCGTGCTCCCGAGGTCGCCGGGGGAGCGGCCGGCGCCGGGCCTAGTTCCAGTACCCCTGCCCGCGCCGCCGCTGCCCGCAACCCAGCCGCCGCGGTCGTCCGTCACGACGGGCCACCGCGATCGCCGTCGACAACAGTCGGGAGCGACGCGCCGCCGCCGGCCCCCCCCGGCCCCGCGGGGAGGGACGAACGAAACATCACTCAAGACGCAAGGGAGCGAGCAGAGGTGCAGTCGAAAAATGAAGATGGCAAGGAAAGGACGTTGCAACCATCCGATAGATCGAGCGTTTGTACAGCGCAACATAGCATAATAGAAAATAGAGATAGAAAGAAGCCAACAAGGGAACGCGACCAACGCTCAGCAGCTACGGGACGCTCCAATAGAAATGTGATGTTGGCTCGAGAAGAAGTTTTGAAGATAAAACTACAGTTAGCACAGTTAGCACTACAGAAGGCTGAAGAGGAGGCGGACTCCGATGACTACGACGAGGATGGACAGTCAAAGCAAGATTACATACGTTCGTGGTTGGAAGAGGCTCCGGAACCCCAGCCCGGCCCTGAAGATATAGATATAGTGGTATCGGCGCCCACTAAGAAGAGGGACGTCGACGGGGCACAGAAGATAGATATAGAAGATGGACCGCCCTCACAGAAGATGGACGTTCATCAACAGGGAGGTGATTCGCTGAAGCCGTTCATCACGGATCTCACCTCCGCGATCGCCGCGCTCGCCGACAGGAAGCCACCGGACACATCGATAGTTGCACCACACCCGGCGGTTTCGAAAGTCATCATGACGCTACCGACGTTCGGCGGCGCGCACACCGAGTGGCTGTCGTTCAAGGCGATATACGACACCACCAAGAATTTCTTCAACGACGTGGAGAATACAGCGAGACTGAGAAGAAGTCTCAAGGGAAGAGCGTTAGAAACAGTTAGCTCTGAACTGATTGGGCATGCGCGACCAGATGAGATCATGAAGGAGTTGGAGCTGCAGTTCGGACGACCAGACTCGATCGCACAGGCAGAGACGGACAAGCTGAGGACCCTGCCACGCTGTAGCGAAGCACCTAAGGACATATGCGCGTTCGCGAGCAAGATTAGAAGCGGCGTCGTCACACTTCGTGCGTTGAAAAAGGAACACTACCTCATCAATGCGGAGCTAGTGCGCGTGTTGACCGAGAAGCTACCGAACTCGCTACGTGTGCAGTGGTACAAGACGTATACCGAGAAGTGCCAGTCGAAGCCGGACCTCAGCCGATTCAGTGACTTCGTGACAGAGTACGCGCGTTACTGTAGCGCGTTCGCGCCGGCTGAGAACATCACCGATGGGCCGCCAAGCAGACGCACCGTGCAGAGGACGTACACGGCGACGGCGACGGAGAAGCGAACGCATACGGACACGTCTAACGCGAAGTGCAGGATATGTGAACGCGAAGGACACTACTCGTCGGCCTGCAGCACGTTTCGTAACGCCAACGCAGAGAAGAGATGGCAGCTAGCTAAGCAGCATGGATTGTGTTTTCGCTGCTTACGCATACGCCGAATAGAACACTCGTGCAAGCCCAAGAAGTGCGGTGTAGAGGGATGTCGCGCTACACACAACCAGTTGCTTCACTACGATAGAGGAGCCCATAGGACCGAAGACGTGAACATAGAAAAGCAAGAAACGGTCGCCAGTTCGTGCATACGTGCAAAGGCTCAAGCATACTTAAAGATAGTGCCCGTGCAGATAGTCGGACCGGCGGGAGAGGCGTCTACGTTCGCCCTACTCGACGACGGAAGCACCGTATCGCTCATAGACGAAGACATAGCCAAGGAAGTCGGCGCGGAAGGGAGCCTGGACCCGTTTACGATCCGTGCCATAGGCGATACGTCGATCGACATGCCAACGTCGCGACGCGTAGACATACAAATACGAGGAGCCGGCGCCGACAGCAAACAAGTGCCTTTGTGTGCGCGCACCGTAGCCAGCCTACACCTGTCGCCGCAGAAGATCGCCGAAGAGGACCTGATAGACTGCAAACACCTCGAAGGCATCAAGAAGAAGCTGGTGTATGACATAGGCGTGCCAAAGGTGCTAATAGGTCAAGACAACTGGCACCTGCTCATAGCGAACGCAGTACGAAGAGGACCCAACGATCAACCGGTGGCGTCGCTTACATCGCTGGGATGGGTGCTGCACGGCGCGCGCTCACGCACCTTGGGAAACACCGTACACTTTGTCAACGGTCTCTCCGCTATAGATGAAAACATAGAAGCGCAACTGAAAGAATATTTCGCACTAGAATCGCTCATAGTGAACCCACGTCGACCGAACTCGGACCCCGAGAAGCGGGCTACAGATATGTTAGAAAAACATACGAAACAATTAGAAGATAGACATATAGAGACGGCCCTTCTACAGAAAGAAGCACACGTCATTTTACATCGTTTTGAAGACACGAAGAGGCTCGCGTGCATAGAAAACATAGAAGCGAAGAACTCTCTTATAGAAAGGGAAATAGAAATAGATAATACGGCACAGACGCACTCTCCTATAGTATCGGATAGAGGATACGTGCACTCTCCCATAGATTCGAAGGCCGCCGTGAAGCCTACCGTCGTAAAGACAATAGGGGAGCAGTGCATTACGTCCTACATGGAGAGTCGTCGACCACATAGAGGTATAGAAGCCGTACCTGACCCGTATAGTTTTTCCAAGCGGAAAAGGCTCTTACGAGCAAAAGCGAGAGTTCCACAGTCTATAGATACGTGTGAGAAAACCGCAGAGAAGGTTCTATATAAAAGAACGCAGAAAAATAGACAGAAGGATCCAGATTGGCGTCACGTGACGAAGACGAAGCACAACATCAAGTCGGGCAGAGCGGCACCTCGTCCAGCCGCCGACTCCCGAAACTTCGTGCTTCTCTCCGCAGAACACAACCGCGACGCCGAGGACCTTCTTGTAAAGGCGGAACAAGAAAACTCCTTTCGGCGCCGACCTTCGGGAGCTGCGGCGCGGAGGAGGTGTCGCCAGAGACAGCCGCCTGTATTCGTTACCCGTGGAGATGAACAACGGAATTATCACTCTACGCAGTCGTATAATAGCTACAGAAGAAATCTCCGAACAAACAAAGAGACCGCCGATCTTAGACGGCGATCATCGTATTACACAGCTATACATAGATTGGACGCATAGAAAATTACACCACAGCGGTACAGAGTTGGTAATCAATGAAATACGCCAACACTATTGGATTCTTCGTCTGCGGCCGACTACAAAGAAAATAGTACATAGATGTCTACCATGCCGCATTAGAAAAACGCAGCCGCCTGAGCCAGCCACAGGGGACCATCCAAAGGCGCGCCTTGCTCACCATCAGAGGCCCTTCACCTACACGGGTCTTGATTATCTCGGGCCGCTCTCCGTAACCGTCGGTAGACAGCGTCACAAACGTTATGTGGCACTGTTTACATGTCTCACTTCCAGGGCAGTACATCTGGAGGTCGCCGCCAGCCTGAGCGCCGACTCCGCAATCTTGGCGCTGCGCAGGTTCGCAGCGCGCCGAGGTTGCCCCGCAGAGATCTACTCGGACAACGGCACCAACATGCACGGTGCCGACCGAGAGATGAGAGACGCCGTCGCCGAGGAAGCGAGTCGCCGTGGCATCATATGGCGCTTCATCACCCCCTCAGCGCCATTCATGGGGGGCGCATGGGAGCGCCTCGTCAGGTGCGTGAAGACCGCCCTCTATACGGTCCTTCATGAGCGCCATCCGCACGAAGAAGTCCTAGCTACACTACTGTGTGAGGTCGAGTACACAGTAAACAGTCGACCCCTCACACACGTCTCCGTCAACGCAGCAGACAGCGAGGCCATCACCCCGAACCACATCTTGTTCGGTGGTTCTGCTCGCCTCCCTCCGCTGGGCGAGTTCAGCGAGGCTGACCTCAACAGCAGCAAGCACTGGCGGCGCGCCCAAATCCTCGCCGACATGTTCTGGCGCCGTTGGGTGCGCGAGTACCTACCCGAGCTGCAACACCGGCGGGAGCCCCATGGGTCTGGGCTCAACCTCGAGGTCGGCGACCCCGTCCTGATCGCCGACGGCCAACTCCCGCGCAATACCTGGCCGCGCGGTCGAGTTGTGGCTGTCTACCCGGGCGCCGACGGCGCCATACGCACTGTCGAGGTGCGCACAGCAGCAGGCGTCCTCAAACGGCCGGCTAAGAAGCTGGTCCCCCTGCCCAAGTGACGAGGCGTCGCTCACCGGGTGCTCTGCAGCACCGCCACACGACGGGTCACGCGCGTTGCTGCACGGCGGGAGAGATGTTCGCGACAGACATTAAAACTATGACAGTGAATAGTGTATTCGAAACCGCGAGTGAAAATCGTTAAAATCAGTGTTATCTAATCGTGCGGTACACCGGGTTCGGTTCCCGGACGTGTCAAAACGTTACAAAATAGCTAAAATAGTGTAAATGGTTAGATTGCTAATATATAACAACTATGTAATACATGAACATTAGTCTTAAACTTATGCTAACCATAGGGACCTTAGATATCGAATCATAAATAGCCTTATCAGTAGTGACAGATAAGAGTTAATGCTTCATAAAACAGCTGTTTGTTTACATATTCGTATTATAGTTTTATAAGTGTTTTTTAGCTTCATATAGACTTGAAATCATGTCTAGATACCTTTTTATTGCTAGTTATTACCTTATATAGTTAAAATAAGCATAATAACAAACATTCGTATGTTTATTATAAAATTTGTTTACTTACGATAGTATTTACTTAAGAAATTCTGTAAAATTTTTATGCTTCAAAGTTATCATGTCATATGCTCGAATTGAATAAAGATATTTTCATGGTGTTTGTTTTAATAGATGCCCCATATAGTTGCACACAACGGCCTACCTAAATTATATATATAAATTTAGTATACGATAGTTTTTCAATAGAAAATATAGTGGGCGGGCCCTTGTGTGGCAGCATTTTTTGGGAGTTTTTATGGAATAACTTAGTGACGCTAATAGTTAGGTTTAGGTATTGTATACCAATAGATAGAACTTAATGAGACCTATCTAACGATGTATAGAACATGTATGTATGCATAATAGGATCTAAACATACGTAACATTTGTACTGTTTTGTAAATAAAAATAAAGGAAAGATTCCCTGTGCACGTGTTCGGTGCGATGGTCGTCGATAAGGTAAAGTTTCGAGGTACTTAAGCGACCACCAATTCGGGCAGTTGTTGCCGTCTCAACCACCATCTTGTAACCATCAAGCACCGCACACCTGAACAGCATCGCTCTCAACGTATGAAGATGTTTCATTTCTGAAGCCCTTACACATCGAAGCCATACAGTCCACACACATAGAAGAACACGCATCGTCGTAGGCACACGTCAGCAGCACACTACCAGCGCACTGTAGCGGACTAGCAAAGGTTCGATTCCTGGCATCCGTTACAGCAAGCAACGTGATATGATGCAACGCAAACAAATTGCCAAAGCAGTTTCTTAGCATCGCATCGCAACGCATCGCTCATTAGTTTATGAATACTTTTTGTCAATAGATTTTATGGCTAAAACGAACAATTAAACACGTGATTTTTTTAGCACTGTCTGTCTGGCAAGTCTTTGCAAAGCACTGTCCGGCGTCAACAGCAAAAACTACAATTTCAATATTTTAGTTGTTTACTTCTACGGCTTAAATATATCGACACATACTAAAGTTAGACATTTGACCAAAAATATTTATCGATAAATCATCACTGTTACGAACAACACTCAGTTTCCTAACTCTATGTTTTGTCTACTGTTTGCCTACCACGATGCTGCTAAACCTATCGACAGCTCTTTCTACCATACTGCATGTGCCATTAGAAAGAAGATATCAATCATAGCAGCCGCTGTTGTTATTTAGTGTTACTTCTATGCCTTAGGTTATATTTCTTTGCGTTACTACGTCATACACTATTTTCCGTGTTTGGCGACGTAAAACATTAAAACGCCCGCAAGGCATGATCAATGACAATGAAAACTATATCAGTACAAATAACAACAAGAAACACGATAGCAACGAGAAACAATAAAGAAGTAACACTACGAAACTATTTTAAACGCGACGATACTGTCAGAGCTCAGCGATTATGTGAGTCGTGTACGAACGTAGCACACTCACACTAACGCGCGGGAGGCGAGGACGCTAGCGGGTGGAAGTCAGCGCGCGCGGGCGTGCCCTGCCTCCACGCCCCGCGTACGTCCCGCTGATACCTGATTATGTGTTCTGCGCAGCGCAATGCGGCTAGGTTCGGAGCAGCCATAAAGTTTGGCGAGTACTGTAGTATGTAAATGACTATCACGATGAGTAGTATGTAAATGACTATCACGATGAGTTCATGACCACAGTCACTATTGTAAACGAATCACAGGAAGTTACGTGGGCCGATTCCGGCGGCACTGCAATGCCGGGCCGACCCGTGACGGGAGTGGAGCGAGCCCCGAACATCCCGTCTATTTACAAAAATCAGTTTAATATACTGGTCCCTCAGTGAGGGAACTTTCAGATATTAAGCTGAAAAGAACAGATACTACACTTTGATCTTAGCCAAAAGGCCGAGAAGCGATACCGACCTTAAGTTTCTGAGGGAAGTCATTCACTCGCGGAGAATCTTAACACCGCCATTCAGAAAGTGACGTCGCACGCACAGTTCCATCTGTCGAGCTCCTGGGTAGGCTCGACGTACCCAGCACGTAGCGCCATCTCTGCCACCGCGAGAACACTATGATGCAGACACCCCACGTGACTTCCTACTAGTTCACCGTGAGCATGGCCATTCATACCATTAGCAGAACTTGGCGTATCTAAAATAACTCCAACGAAGATAGTTTCGACGCCGTAAGAAATAGCAGATGCTGAATTGGTAATCGAATGCACGACGCTGTTTAGTTTGTCATACTATAAACGTAGAACGAATAGCGCGAGTCCGACAAGTTTATTACCACATAAAAATTGGTTGCCTGTAAAGTCGGTATACGGGCGAAAGTTTTACGTGACAACGACTTTGAGTGGTAAAATAATTTTAATGTGAATATTCATTCGTATAGTAGGAAGAAGGATGAAAGACGCGTGCCTTTCACTTTTTATGTCTGTCTCTCTCGCTCTTAGGCGGGACGCGTGCCTCTCACTCGCTCTCATTGTGAGCGCATAACGTGAGCGGAGCGTAACGCAGTTTCTTGAAGTGTCACCCGGCAAACCAATTTATAAGACGTTGTCACGTCAAAAGTAGCACTTAGCAGATGTACTTGTACTTGGTAATAAAAGTTACTGCTAATGCAACGAATAAAACGCTAATAGCTATTGAAATATTCTACTCTTATAAAATAATTACAAAGAATGACATGACTCTGTATGTAATGAATTAAACAATCCCACCAAACTAGCCGAACGGTCGCCTGCTTAAACCTATCAAGTATCAACTTATCAAGCAAAAATACAATTTCACGCGCAGCTAGGCGTCAGACTGTTACATGACATACAATTCTTGTTTAAGAACCTCAAGGTGTTTTTTGCACTTTAAGATAATATTGCAGATGAAATAGTTGTAGAATTGAAACAAAATTTACCAATGTTATTTAGGACTATAATACAATAGCGCTCTTTGCCACAACCGCTTTATGGGTAAATGGGCAATCATGAGAATATTCAAGACGTTAAACTTAAACATCATCATAACTTATACAATAAAACGAACACATAAAGTTGAATAATTTGGGGTTACTCAAGGAAGTATTTTAGGACACAATTACCTTCTTCTAATATCTTTTCACATATTATAATTATTCGACGTATTTTTGTTTAAGCACATTCGTGAACATGGCGCCTGCAAACATGCCGAAATATCGGCCACTTTTATAATATACCCTGAATGAGAGTTTGAGTTGATTATCAACATTATAGAACTTACATACAATAGGGTCAATAGGTAGTTATGCAGCCCCCACATACCGTTCGCACGGTTCGCACCATAACAGTTCCATGAAGGCGAACAAACACTAATATTAAGTTTTATGGTTATTGTTTTGGTCATCATTAAATTTATTGTAATTAATCAATTAGCAGACGATACCCAGTAACAGTAGCCATGTCTCCATGTCAGAGGTGGTCCCATGCTTGGTACCCCCCGTACCTCACCTTAGCTTGTAAGCCTTTTATAAACGATGTATCTTGTCATGTTCTTCATTCTCATTGTACTGCTCACGCTGAGCACATAACTTGTAAACTTCAAAATAAAGTTTTTAAAAAGTTATTTTCACGCCGTTTATATTTGACTGGCGCAGTCGGGGCGGATTTCGCAAGCAAAGTAAATCGCGTTCGGTACACAAATCGGTACTTACGGGCGTCGTCATTTACCAGCGGATCCGAAAAGAACTTACAAATTTGTCAACTACGGCGAGCAACGGCAGCACTTCGAGAATCGGCATGGCAACGGGCAGTTTAATGTGAGTAGACCCTTTATTCGCACTGTTCCTTTTCCGTGTCTATCCTTAGCGTTTCATTGGACTGAACATCGCTAGTTAACGCATTCTATCGTGTTATTAGACAAAAATCGCTAAAACACGTATAGTTAGTTAAGTTTAGATTTAGAACGGTATTACTGGACAAGCATCGCCGGTATTCTCGTTATTTAGGTTTAGAACGGTATTACTGGACAAGCATCGCCGGTATACTCGTTATTTAGGTTTAGAACGGTGTTACTGGACAAACATCGCCGGTACACTCGTTACTTAGTTAAGTTTCGCGAAACATTTGACAAACGTTATTTATTTGCCTTAATTGTTATTGTTAAAATGAATAATGCCAATTAGATAATGTTGGTAAAGATAAGTAATTTAAACATAATAAACATTATATATTCTATGTATTTTTATTAAAACTAAAATGAATAATAATAAAGGAATTAAGAATATATTGCATAAAAAATCAATGTGTAAAGGTATCAAAATGTTTTCTAGAATAAGTTCGCAAGCAAAGTTTATCGTTAGATTAGAAATTAGGATTAAGAATATGATTTTAAGAAAGAATTTGAACGTAGTGATAAAAACTTACGGGCTCCAACTTCAAAACATTAAAGTAAATGTAGGGATTCCTCCTATTAGAAATGGAATTGGATAGTTTAGCCTTATTAGTGGAATATAGTTTTAAAATAGTTTAAGTAACAGTTGAATCAAATATAATTACAATGTAGCCAAATATTATTAAACATTTGAATATTAGTACATTTTACAATTTTATTTTAGTTAAGTTTAAATGATGCCAAATACTCGGCATATCACAATTTAAAAGAGTTTACTGAGCCATTAACCACTGAAAAGTATGATTAAGTAATCATTATTTTAAATTCGATTAATGTCGTACAAACGAATTGAATAAATAGGTCTAGTATATTAAGAAGTTAGGGAACGACTTATTATGTTTATGTAAATATCTAAAGTGCAGTTCTACAAAAATCGAGAACTCACTTATATATTTTGGTAGGGAACGAATTATGTTTAGCAAGTATTTTATAGAAAAATACTTAGGTATTGTAGTTCTACAAACATTGAGAACACACTAAGGTATAATATATTAAGAATTTAGGGAACGAATTATTATGTATAAGTAAATATCTAAAGTGTTGTTCTACAAAAATCGAGAACTCACTTATATATTTTGGTAGGGAACGAATTATGTTTAGCAAGTATTTTATAGAAAAAATACTTAGGTGTTGTAGTTCTACAAACATTGAGAACACACTAAGGTATAATATATTAAGAAGTTAGGGAACGAATTATTATGTATAAGTAAATATCTAAAGTGTTGTTCTACAAAAATCGAGAACTCACTTATATTTTTACGTAGGGAACGGACTTTGTTTAGTATTGCATAGAAAAATAAGTACTTAGGTATTGTAGTTCTACAAGAATTGAGAACACATTTATCCTATATTAGAAATCGCATAGTTATAAAAACGTTTGGGAAACGAAGTGTGAATCTACAAAAATCGAGATCACTCTTAGTTTCAAATTAGGGATCAATATTTATTTATGTAATTGATATACAACTATATTAGATGAGAATTTTAGATACTTTAAGAGATTATTTTAATACTCTATAGTAAGGTAGGTATTCGAAGTAACGAATAATTATTTAGTTTTGCTCAAAATCACAAACTAAGTTAGGATAGTCTATTTATATTATTTTATATTAGAACACATTCTAATATTAAAATAAAATTATTAAGTTAGGTTAATTTATGCCAAATGCTTTAGTTAGACGTGCTTATCGAATTAAAAGGTTATACAAAACATAACTGACAAAGAAGCTATTATTTCATTTATTAAGCCTTAAGAGATTTTTCCAAGCCTTTTCTACTGACCACAGACGCTTCAAACTTTGCGCTTGGTGCAGTATTATCACAGGGTCCTGTAGGCAGCGACCGACCCATAGCATATGCAAGTAGGACATTAAATTGTGCGGAAATTAAATATAGTACAATAGAAAAGGAGTTATTAGCTGTTGTATGGGCTTGTAAACATTTCAGGCCATACTTATACGGTAATAAGTTTACCATAGTCACCGATCATAGACCACTCGCGTGGTTACATTCGCTAAAAGAACCCGGTAGTAGGTTGACTAGATGGCGTTTAAGATTAGCGGAGTTTGATTACGAAATCAAGCATAAACCAGGTAAACAGAATTGCAACGCAGACGCACTTTCCCGTATAAAACTGAATATTTTAAACGACGACAACGAGTCGATGATAGTTAACGTAGATAAGAAATCCCCAAGTCCTATAGTAATTTCGTCAGATGAGGATACTCAAAGTATACCCTCTGTGAACCCAGATAGACCGCATTCCCCATATTCAATAATGTCATTAGATAGTAGGACAGCTACAGCTTCAGAAAAGCCTGAGTCTACAATAGCCACCGTACATTCGGAGGAAAATACCGACTCATCGGATATACTAATACTCCATGAGGCGATTGATACCAAACCAAACCAAATTTTAGTATTTACATGGCATAAAAATGAAACTAGTGTCAAAAACCTTTCTAGGGATCGGCAAAAGGTTTTAGAAGTACATATGCCAATAGACAACTTAGATTTAATAAAGCAGTTTTTAAAGGAATATATACGACCTAAGATTAAGTACTATTTATACTTCGAGGATATACGTCACCGAGAACAATTTAGTAATGTAATCACGAATCTCTTTAAAAAGGATTCTATTCAGTTATATGAGTGTACTGAAAGAGTTGTGTATGTGGAAGATGAAAACGAGCAAAAGGAAATTGTTTTAAAATATCACGTAGGAAAAACATGCCACCGCGGCATTAAGGAAACTATTGCACATCTTAAAAGAACATTTTATTGGAATAATTTAAGTCAAACCGTAGCTAGTATTATAAACTCATGTGATTTATGCAAACAAATGAAGTATGATAGAAATCCGTTAAAACCGGAGTTGCAATTAACACAAACGCAGTCGAAACCGTTTGAAGAACTTTTTATAGATATATTCTTAATTGAAGGAACTTATTTTCTCACTATAATAGATGCATTCAGTAAACTCGGACAAGCGTTCGAAGTGTCAAGCAGGTCGACCCCTGAAATAATCCGAGCGTTAATTAAGTATTTTTCACTATACGGTGTACCAAGGAAAATTAGTTCGGACCCAGGTTCTGAATTCAATAATAGTTTGTTAAAGGAAATGCTTAGTTTTTACAAGATTGATTTACACATAGGTACTCCTCACAATCCTAACTCTATGGGTTTAGTAGAGCGTTTTCATTCTACAATATTAGAAATTTACAGGCTAGCTAAGTACGAAAGAAAGATCACAGACGCGGCATCCGTGATGACATACGCAGTTATGTCTTACAATCAATCGATTCATAGTACAACGGGCCTTACACCCTTCGAAGTGGTATTTGGTCATACAGATTCTTCAAATGTTTTTGATGTCGATTATAACAAACAATACACACAGCAATTAGTTAAAGAACATGTTAAGCGCACTAAATACTTATATGACTACTTATCTGAAAGAATGTTAGCATCTAAAAAGAAAATTAGAGAAAAGCGCGGCGGAGAAAAACAGTTTAAGATTAAGCCGGGCGACAATGTGTTTATTAAAGGCGTCAACATTAGGCGTAGTAAGGACAAGCCACGTTATCAAAAGGCTGTAGTAACTAGTAGCCCCAATAGAAACACAGTTACAGTCCAGAAACAAAATCGGCTATCAAAGGTCCCACTTAAAGACATTAAGCGTCCTTCACAGGTACGTCCTGGTGGTAGTGACACTAACGACCCCCAGCCGGGCCCTTCAACTTCAGACTTGAAGAAAACCCAGGGATTTTCCCAGTGAAAGAAGGTCAAGCTAGTATTAGTTTTTATAATTGGAACATAGTTAAAATATTAGACTTAGAATTAGTTAGTAAATCTTTAGAGTATAACATAGGAAAATATAAGGAAATTATTAGTTACATGCATGATAGGTTAGAAAACATATATATTTTAGATGGTAATTTAATAGACGCCGACTTACAGACTCAATATATTATGAACACTACAATAGAAAGGTATTATCAGTTAATTCCGAATATTAGAATAAAAAGAGGTTTAGTTAACACTATTGGATCAATGATAAAAGCAATAACTGGTAATTTGGATAACGAAGATGCAATAAGGTATGATAAAACAATTAACAGTATACAATCAAAGCAACATGCACTCTTAAATAAAATGACATTAGTGACAGAAATAATTGGTTCATTTGTTAATTACACTAATCACTCAAGATATAACTTTATTATGTTAGAAAAATCTGTGTTAGAAATAGAAGCCTTTATGAATCAAACCCAGTTCCAAAGGAGTAAAAATTTAGTATTAAACACTTTTAATTTACTTAATCATAATTTTCAAATAATATTAACACAATTAGATGAAGTGGAAACCGCAGTAGCTTTCAGTAGGGTAAACGTCTTACACCAGTCGATATTAGACACAAATGAAATATTTTCTATTTTTAAAGACATAGAGAAAGTCGATAAATTGATTTTCTTATTAACTTAGAACATTCTCTAGACATTAAAGCTTATGTAAAGGGCAAACAAATAACTTTTATACTATCAGTACCAATAGTCCAATTAGATGTCTATAACTACTATATATTACATCCCTTTCCTATGTACAACCCTAAATTCAATAGAACGTTCCTTTTGACCCCTAAATATTCCTACATCCTTGCGAAAGGGTCGAAAGTATTACCACTGTCACAGCCCTGCAAAGAAATAGACGAAGGAAAATACCTTTGTCATGAAACCAGCGTGTCATCCGGTCAGGAAGACAAATGCATAGCAGATCTGCTGAGCTACTCTACCAGCATCACATCGTGCCTTCCACTATCCGTCGAAACCTCCGATGTCAAGATAAAATCCATACAGTCAGACTCATGGATTGTATACACCGGCGCACATATATTCTTAACAGAACATTGTGAAAATGATATCACCCAACTAGATATCATAGGAACATATATCGTCACTCCTAACGATACATGCACTGTGAAGATTGGAACAATCAAGTTGAAAAGACGTCGACTACAAACAACACAAATTGTCTTCAGAAGCACACCGTGTATACATCTACATAGTATAACAACGCCAGCGGATTTCCTGCAAAGAAAATCTATCAGCCTCGATGAAATCGACATGGAAAATCTTCAGTTGCTGTCACACGTCCTGAAAAGTGAAAGTGAAGTGTTAAACAGTGAAAAGTCTATGAACATAGTGAATATGCATAGCATCAGTGTAGGAACTCTAATAATTTACGTAATTTTAATAATTGTATTTCTTGTATTTGTGTATAAATATAGATCAAAATTACTACGTAATTTTGAACAAAATCACCCTTCTTCAAATGATGATTTTGATCTTATGGAGGGAGGAGTTATGCAGCCCCCACATACCGTTCGCACGGTTCGCACCATAACAGTTCCATGAAGGCGAACAAACACTAATATTAAGTTTTATGGTTATTGTTTTGGTCATCATTAAATTTATTGTAATTAATCAATTAGCAGACGATACCCAGTAACAGTAGCCATGTCTCCATGTCAGAGGTGGTCCCATGCTTGGTACCCCCCGTACCTCACCTTAGCTTGTAAGCCTTTTATAAACGATGTATCTTGTCATGTTCTTCATTCTCATTGTACTGCTCACGCTGAGCACATAACTTGTAAACTTCAAAATAAAGTTTTTAAAAAGTTATTTTCACGCCGTTTATATTTGACTAGGTACTAATATAGTTTTACAATAATATGCGAAACAACACAGGAAGAACTTCATGTTGCCTGAGTGCTTGTGTTTAAATTCTTTGCTCAAGCCAATATTGTTATGCGGCTAGTCAAATGCACTAATTTTCCTAGCACATGATCTTTTTCATGATGACTTCAAGATCACAGTAACTGACGGTATCACAAGGAATTACGTGGGCCGATCCCGGCGGCACTGCAATGCCGGGCCGACCCGTGACGGGAGTGAGTGGAGCGAGCCCCGATCATCCCGTCTGTTTACAATAATCAGTTTAATATACTGGTCCCTCAGTGAGGGAACTTTCAGATATTAAGCTGAAAAGAACAGATACTACACTTTGATCTTAGCCAAAAGGCCGAGAAGCGATACCGACCTTAAGTTTCTGAGGGAAGTCATTCACTCGCGGAGAATCTTAACACCGCCATTCAGAAAGTGACGTCGCACGCACAGTTCCATCTGTCGAGCTCCTTAGGAAGCTCGACGTACCCAGCGCGTGGCGCCATCTCTGCCACCGCGAGAACACTATAATGCAGACACCTGCGTTACTCCACCGGTTTCATCCTGTCAACAATAACATTAGCAAAACTCAACATAATATCTATAATACCTCCAACAAAGACAGCTTTGTTTCTGTACTATTTATCAGAGGCTGAATTGGAAACCGAAAGCATGATGTTGAGCCTGTTGTCAACTAACCAAAGCAATAGCGTTCAACAATTTATTTGTAGTAGTCACAGGTAGAAGCAGTAGTACCTACGTATCAACTCATATCAAGCGATTACAAAATTGAATACAAAAGATTGCTATCTAAGTAACTATTATACTACATTATGTATACAGAGCAATGGAGTGTTAAAATATTAATTTAATCCCCTTTGTCCCTGAGACTAGACATCTTCAGTGGGAATACGGCGACATTGAAGATGAGATAAATTACAAGCAAACATTTATAACGAATGTCTATTAGGAATCAGATGTCTTTCATTTCCTAATAACATAATAACAAAGAACGACATTACTCATTTGTAATGAAATACCAACTAGCCGAACAGTTACCTGCTAAAACTGTTGAAGCAAAATGTACTTACACGAGCAGCTAGGCGCCAAATTGACTGCATGACGCAGTTATAATAAATTGTCAAAACCAACGCTTGAGAGTCTGAAAATTTGCCAAGGCATTTGATGTATTAAACAAGCTTGCTGAGTGTAGGTACCACAGACGTAGATCTATATCTGTGGTAGGTACATTTAAAAAACTTTAGATTAGAATTGCAGAAGTAAAGGATTTTAGATCACTCTTTGTAAAAACTGTAAAAAATATTAATGAAATATGTGTAATGTCCAAATAGTTTCACATGATTTTATTGACTTTAAGATTGATTTATTTCCACTACTATGGTTGTGTTTATTATACAGTAAATTGCACATATGGCATTGGTAAATTAAATAAAGGCATACAATTGATTTGAATTTTATTCATAAGGGTCTAAGGACTCTAAGGGTCTAAAACACTTCCCCGAGGGAATCAATTTATTGTGTTTAATCCATTATTGTTGAGCTACGTATGGTATTCCGAAATATCGCTCACCGAAAAGGACGGTTTTCCGATGACACTCTACTCCGACGGTTAGTTGAACGAAAAAATAATTGGCCGATGAAACGTTTCGCCGAAAATATTATTTATCGAAGGTTGGTAGTCCGAATGAATCCTTCGCCGATGTAACGGTTCGCCGAAAACACTCTTCAACGACATTTGGTTAAACGAACGAATCTTTCGCCGATAGCACTCGTTGTAAGAGAATTCTTTTGCCAAATAGATAGTTTTTCTTTCAGCTTGACAACACCCTTAGTTCTTGTAGAAGACATGTTAAAAATACAGGTAATAATAAAATAATACATGGAAGTGTGGCAATAGAAAAAAAACTAAGTTTTTATTTAACAATGAGAAAATTAATCAAAAAGGCAAATTTATATTGTTTTTTACAATAAAGAATATGATTATGATTATTATGATTTCTCTATTGGAACTGTGTCAATAGAAAAAAATTAATAAACGGTGCGAACAAAGCAAAAAACAAATAAAAGTAACACAACGTGATTCATTTTTGAAGTTATAATAAATAGTGAGTTATTATTATTATTTGTACTTATAATTATTTTAATTCTTTATTGACATAAAAAATATTTATTTCTTGTTTTTCAGGTATAGAATATGGGCCAATCCACCTAAGAAAGATTCAATATTCATTTCACTCTTTTGTGATAAATGTGTTTGTATCCTAGCATCATATTCAACCTGTGCATTACGTCTACGCTTTGGCGTGGGTTCCGAGGAGTTGATTCGTTCAATGACACATTCTGTATGCTTCTGCTCTTTAGCAAATTCAATAATTGTTTTATAAATGTTTATTTTTTTTATGGAGAAGCGTGTTCCATCGTTCATGCCACGATTCTAATGCATTTTGTGTCCTTGGAACAGAAAGTGTGCGATCGTAAACTGACCACATAGCTGGTGGAAATAATGCCTGATTTCTTTTTATTATCAAACCCGTGTTCGTTCTTTGCTGCGTGTGATGTGATCCAACATAATATTTCTTAAACCAGTGGGCAATTGCAGCTGCTTCTGTCGGCAATATTTTATTTTGGATGATTTCGAAGGCTTCGGATATCTCAGCGGGCTCAAGAAAAGCGAGGGCAACTAAGTGTCTGATTTTGTGCGCAAATGTGAAATCTTCAGCATATCGCCTTGCGAGACCCTCTGACTGGACATGACGCCGAATACTTTGGGTCAAATGGAATAAGCATAGCCTGTGGGCGCAGTCTGGAAACTGTCGTTTGACTGCATTGATCACTGCTACTTCAAAATCAGTTAATATATTGGTGGTCAGTTAATACACTGGTGACAAATGGGTATTTAATGTATTGATCGCATATCTTTTCAAAATCTCCAAAAATATAAAATAACAGCTTTCAGTCTTATGTGTCAGTAGTGCGTATACCATAGGTAGAAATTTATTTGTGCCTCCTGCAGTTCCCACTAAAACAGGAATAGAAAAAAATTGACAGAACGGAGTTGGACAACTCGAAAATGTCCCGTCCATGATCCAGCATTGTGCATTATTCATACGCTTAACATTAGCTTTAGTACCACAGACATAGATCTAATATCTGTGTTTAGTACCAAAGATGACAACACTTTCATTGTTACATGTATATTGACCAAGCAAAAATTGCTTTTCATTACTTTTAGCGCGATATTGTGGTACATGAAATTCGTTGATTGTTTGCGGTATCTTAGGAAGTCCTTTATTTCTAACACGCTGCACAATCATTCGGCAAGCTGGTTTATTGGGCAATTGAGGCGCACTTTTGGTAGCTACGTCTTTTAAACAACGATTTACAATTTGTGACGGACTGTCCATAGATTCCTTCGCACTAGTTCTCAATTTGTTTTAAAAATTCATATCAATAATTTTTTCAGGCTCTGGTAAATGTGCATGATCACAATTTTGACTAACAAATGTATGTTCATTACAATAAAATAAAGTTATTACACTTACACCACAACCACTTGTTTGTTTTCTTGTACACCGCCAATAATACTTGTTATCATATTTTTTTATTTAAGTGATAAGAATATCCATTCACTACTAGCACATATCCTCCGCGTTTAGATTTAACTAAATTGCACGTATTCATTTTTAATTAAACAAAACACGAGCGAGAAACATTTCATGTAACAAGGTCTGTCGTCACAAATTTCGCAACTACCCACAAAAAATAAATAATACTACCATAGATATTTGTTGTTTTGTTACATGTAACTATTGCAAGTTTATTCAATACCTACCCACAAAAAAATACTACCACTGTGCTAAAGTAGATATTTGTTGTTACATCTAACTATTACAAGTTTATTAAATACTCGTTTAATCTCAGTACCATTGTTAATGAGTGCATTATGCGTCATTTAGGGACTTATCTTTAATACGGTATTTATTTATTCATCTATGCTGATAAAATTAAACATGGGACTCGAGTATTGTTTAGCTGCATTGCACATAATTATAAAATATAATAGCTAGCGTAAACTGAATGCTATCGGCAAAAGATTCGTTCGTTTAACCAAACGTCGTTGAAGAGTGTTTTCGGCGAACCGTTACATCGGCGAAGGCTTCATTCGGACTACCAACCGTCGATAAATAATATTTTCGGCGAAACGTTTCATCGGCCAATTATTTTTTCGTTCAACTAACCGTCGGAGTAGAGTGTTATTGGAAAACCGTCCTTTTTGGTGAGCGGTATTTCGGAATACCATATGTAGCTCATTATTGTTACATGTACGACAAGGCGGTTAGAACTAATAATTGTAGCACCAAAATCACGAATTTTGTAGATATTTTTTTATGTGATATTTTTAAATCGGTCCATCTTAATTCAATCCAAGTACTTACTTAATTACCTAGAAAATAGATCTAGTAGGTAGATGGTAAAAGCCCATGTAACAAAAATAAAAGAGGATCTTAAATCTCACCTGGCAAAATATACAGTTTAGGTTCCTAAAATTGTCGTAATTTGATTCAGGGATTTCACCAAATGACTGTTCTTATACAGATGTTGTACATGTTTATATACAAATGCACGTTTGACCGCAAGTAAGTTACCACGTCGAGAGCCTATATCTTCCTGTCTTTAAGACTAAAGGAAAACTGAAACACCGAGATTAGAAACGATGATATCTGGCCTATATGTGACAATATCTGCGCAGATCCGATCTTCATGCATTTCTATAGACGCAGTGTCTATATATGTGGTATATCGTGCCTATCAACAGGCATCGAGACAGCCAATCCGATGATTGCGAGAGCTAATTCGTTTACTATAAAATTCGTTTACCCAATTCTGATCTCGGAATCGTTTCTCGTCGCAAGAGCCGTTTTTTCAGTTTTTTTATTACCAGAATGTTACTTTTGTTAAGTGGGTTATTAGAAAACTTTTTACCAATGTATAATACTTTCAATAAATTCATCACAACAATAAAACATTGAAGCTTCGTGACGAATCGAATTATTCCCATCTGTATCTCAGCTTTTAGAGGATAAGACAAAAAGGTTAGATCTGTCCACCTATAAATGATAGGCAGTGAGCAAATTTTGACTGGTTATGATTGGTTACACAAAACAGGAAATGAAAATCTTAATAAATTTAATACTTTATTACAGTTTTACAAATTAAACCTACACTTAATAATACAAACTGGGACCTCACGTGGTCAATGGATTGTCATGTTTAAAGTTTTCCAAATAAATATCATACGATTCATACGTAGTTATCTACATTTTACAAAATTGTAGTGTAAAGAAAACTTCATCTTAAAAACTATTGTTTAGTTCTATGGAAGTGTTTCCCTTAATATATAGACGGTATTGAAGTAGCAGAAAATTAAAAATGTCTGCTTTTGAACTTCAGCAATCTTTTTTATTTATATAATCTATTGTTTCTGATCGTTTGATCAGATACTTAAGGTGTGAGAACATTTGAGCAGATTTTTTGTCTTATTGATTTAATCATTATACATTTTAAAACCAATAATTGTTACCACCTAAACAATTAGATTGTTAAAATAAAAATATTTATTTTTGTGCCATGTATAAAAATATTTTTCAAAATGGCTTAAAAAGTCCAATCGCTTTTATTTTTGCCTTATGCTCTTATTACATCATGATTCTCGTTATTTAGAAAAGAAAGATTTGTGAAGTTTATTTGTGCTCCAACGAATTTATCACCTAAGTCTTCTTAGTCTATGTGCGTTAGTCTGTTTAGTCTACGATCCAGTCATCGTAGGGTATCTGGTTCAGGATGCGTTCTAAGAAGCGGGACATCTTCTCTGCCAGGTCCCTTTTCAATTCTGGTTTCATTTCTTTCAAGAGTTCTTGAGCGTTTGTGTTGATGAACAGGTTTAGTGCTGCCTCTGTTGGAGAGAACAATTGTGATTAATAAATTATATTGTCTAGCTAGTATTTTTTTACTGGCTTTGATTTTGTTATAAGGTTCGCAACTGTAGTTAAAAGTAAAGTGAGTAAAGAGGGTTTTGTTTTACCTTTTATGTTTTTTCAAACGAGCTCTAGAAAAGAGCTTTCATTGATAGGCTCAACTATTGTTAAAAAAGCTTATGGCATTACTAGAAGTATAATTGACGGAATTTTAAAAATAAGCTCAGGGCAGTGCAAGAAAGAAAATATTATACTGATCTAACACTGAAATAATAGCAACAATTTCAGCGGAAACAATAAAGGCAAATACTAAAGAAACTTAATTTATGTACATAAAAGTTATTTTCCTATTTTTTAAAAGTGTTTCCTGCTTTTGAGACCAGGGCAAGAAGATGATGATGATGTTTCCTCAGAAATATTCTCTGAACAAGTGATACCCTTAATATTTCACACATTACAATATTCTCTGTTGCATGGTGTAATACTCACGCAGAACGGCGTTGCTGTTGTGCAAGTTCTCGACGCCCATCTGAATGTCCTTGACGGAGAAGTCGAGCTTGAGCTGCTGCAGCTTCAGGTATGTGCGACCGTTGCGCTGGTACGGCTCGCCGCGGAAGTACACCTTGGCTTTTACACCGTCTGATCAAAACAGTTATGGTTAAATTATTGTTATGTTATTCAAGTGATGTTGTATAATATACCTAAATAATATGTACATTGATATGAAATAAACATTCAAAGATAAAAAAAAGTGATGTTGATGATGTTTTGTTTTCTACTAGGAGGTATGTATATTGCATGACTGCTAGAAACTAAAGAAAAAGAAAGAGTGCAAAAGTAAAAATTGCATCTATAATATGCCTGGAATGCGAAGAAAAAGATAAATGCAATCTATTTGTCAAAGTTTTAGAAACCGTAAACCCGAGCCGAGTTCAACAATGTACGGACGTGGAAGATCTCCTAGACCTACTTGCTAAAGTGTCGTCATAACCGCTGGTATAAAGTACAAACAGCGCTCCAGCAAAGCTATAGAACATCAAGTTCTAACGTGATGTTCTATAGCTTTGCTTAGTCCATCGGCAGGCGCAGGTCCAGCCCTCGATTTGGACACGGTTATGGACACGGTTATTCTTCAAATAAAGTTGTGGGAGTTGGCCATCCAAATATAAGGTCAGACGGCCAATTGCGGCTCATTTTCGTTTGTGGGCATGCCCACCGAGGTCAGAACGTTGCACCCGCAGCTATTCATTAATGCTAGATGTGATAATGTGTGGTGTATCGGAATACGTACCGTACTCGCCCCAGTAGTCGCCGCCGCCGCTGGCGCGCACCAGCAACAGAACACCCGACGAGCGGTAGCGGGCGCGCGCGCTGATGTGCGGACCGAACAGTGTCAGCTGGAACTGGTGCGTTTCTAGGTCTGACCTGAACATCAATAGGGAAACCTTCACTTGTTGGGCCTATGGTTGATATTAAGTAGGTACTTGCATATGTTGCGACAGTCAACACTATAATTTAAATGGCAAATGAAATAAAAATAATGAAATGATGTTCTATTAGTAGCCAACGTCGTCGCGATGTAAATGTTACATTTAGTGCATCACACAAAATTTTGGCCCCAACTTTGACAAATTTCAGCAGTGTCCACTGTCCAGTGACCCTATGCCTTCATCTATTCCTATAAATGGTTTTCCTAAAGTAACATCTTGTTAGTACATAACATTTTCAATTCTCTATGAAGAATATAATTTTACGAATAAAGAGCATCAGTTGCATTTATTTTGTGTTGGTGTCTCTTAAAGAGGTGGTATATGGTTCAAAGGCACAGTTACACAAATTTGATGAACTATTTACTTAATCCCTTCAGATATGTACCTATCTGCTCACTTAGAGCACATTCGCAGCGCAATTAACGTTTAAATCTAGTGCAACCTCTTCACTGTTTTCTAGAATTTAAACCAGTTTAAAGATCCGTTTGAAGCTAGGTTCTGTGATCCAGCTTTAAATTTAAAGGACACTAAAAGTATTTCTGAAGACATTTTATGTAGACTAATCCTTTGTTATTCATCTCAACGAAATTAAAAATCAAAAAATTCTCAAATGCTTTTCACACAAATCAAAGAGCCTTGGTTCTTTCATGGCGTATAAAGTGTTGAAGTGCCCATTGTCACCTAGCAAGACCTTTAAATTCTGGTGAATACGTTAACCCTGTCTGGTTATTTATTTTGGTAGGATCGTGTGCCTTTGTGTCTTTAACCCCCATTAAACTTAACACCGGTGTCACCGGTTGAGGAACGTGTGCAGAATATATTAACTGACTAATATTTTCATTTCACAACATTCCAATATTAACAGTCATATTTCTTGGTTCTTTAAAACAACTGTTGAGTATATTTACAGGCATATTTGCTGGCGCTTCAAACCAACCGTTGCGTGTATTTTGCTGATTGGTTTCGATGTCTAAATCAATAATTATTGTTTTTGTTTGTTGTTCATCGTTTGGGTTGTATTATGAAGAATCTTTCTTTGAATTTGATGTCAGATTTGTTTTGTCATATTTTTAGGGACGAAGCGCGCACTTGTTGATTGTTTGTCTTGTGAATTACTTTATTATTTTATTGAATAAAGAATCAAGGGATATTATGACTAAGAATGGCAGTTGTTTATCACTCATATGTATATGTATTTTACATAATTAGCTCCTATAGGCATATCAGTGCGAAGTAAATAGACACTTAGATGGCCTTGATAATTTATTTTTTCGGCATCAAGGTAAAGCTCGCAGTTGGTTTTGTTATTAATATATCATGCCATTGACTTCTGATTTGTAATTTCCTTGTTTTTGCTGGGAGTAGCATAATCTACTATGTTGCAGCGGTCAGTTCTCATAGTCTTACCGATGGCTTACAACACCAAGGTAATACCAGCCATTGTCGTGTGCTTCTTACATAAGAAATATGCTTCCCACATATAAAAACAGACGCGTGACAAATTACATCAATTACTGCGATGTTTGCAACACCATTGTTACATTGTGAATTATGACTGACCATCTCTCCCAAATAGTTTTTTGACGGGCTCTTTGGAGTCTGTTTTATACTCAGTTTCTTGATGCGGAACTGTCCCTTTCATTGTAGATACATACATGCATACACAGGTATTATGTGCTCAAGATACATTCATAGAGTGATTGGTCTTGATTACAAATAAACACACTTCCTTACTTATTTAAGCCTGTTAATCGTCTATGCCTCTATGGAATACACAGAGCCACAGCTCTCAAAGCACACTTTGATTTCATTTTATCGTGTTGTGATTGTACTTTTCTGTCATCATCATCAAAGTATGAAAATATACTTATTGTATCTGTTACTGATTGTTATAAGTTATAATTATGTAGTTTGGATTTGTGATAGGTAGATAAAAGAAGCAAAACGTATCTTACCTGACGTTAGTGATGGTCATGTTGGATGCTCCAGTGGCGTGGATATCTTTGAAGCTGGCCCGGTACCCATCCGGCCCACCACCCAAGGCTATTGAAAGCTCATCTATTACTATTGGCTCGGCCTGGAACACGACAGCCAATAATTTCAATAAAAAAAAAAAAATATTAAGCCGAGTGTATTTGGAAAATATTCAAGTTTGGATGAGAGCCAAGGAAGTCAAGAGCTATTTGTGGTATTGCTTTATAATTTACAGGTATAATTTAATTTTATTACAGGTAGGCCTTCCGCAAGGTGGACCCATAATCTTATTAGGATTGCGGACATATGTATGTGAGGATCATGGGGGATGTCCAACAGTGGACGTATATCGGCTCATGTGATGAAACAAATGTTATACGGGTATTATGTATAGGTTGCTAGTTTACCTCTTCAATGCCCAGCTCGGGCGCTCCGCCCTTCATGTATTCTATGAGCGAGTTGAAGCTACGAAGTAGGCACGCGTCCACATTGGGGTCCTGCCGGGAACAGCGCCCACCGAAGATATCTGGTGACAAACACAACATAATAATTAATACGGTATTCGAAAAATGCCCAATTCGAATTTTTCCGAGCAAGTTTCCTTCCAAAACTATCATTTTTGTGAAGTGCTACTAGTAAAATTGGAATAAAATATTCAAACGGATATCAATCGATGGCACATGTAACATGTTAGGCCTCATTAAAACTTGAGAACTTAGGCACTATTAGAATATCAGACATAGACCTAGAAGAAGATTGAATTCGAAATTATTTCCAACGAATTTTTCGAGACAAAAGAAGGAACGTATTATAATACTTTTACAGATAAGACTAATACTAAACCTCGATTAAGAGCCGTTACGCCTTACGGCTTTTCATACAAACTTTCAAGTACTTATTTTTCGAAATCAATGAACCGATTTTAATGAAACTTTATACACATAAGCAGGACACATAGGTCTAAAAAGTTAATTGAAAATATTTGAAAATATTTAGTTAATTGATTATATACGTAAAGGTTGACCTGCTGTTGGCGGTATATTTTTAGAATCTTTCGGTGTTTGTAAAGAATCTTTCGGAACACTTCTTTGCATTACCAATTTATCTGGTAGGTATATTCAATCAGTCAAAGACACAGAGCTTCTATAGAGCAGACTTTTGTTTTATTAATATACCTAATATTATTTCTGACAGACCTTGAACTCTTACATCATAAGTAAAGGCATGTGCAAGGCGTGTGTATTTATTGACATTGTTAACTATGCGTTAAATTTGTCTTACTGTTTGTATGTTGATTTAGTTAAACGAAAAACAAGGTCTTAAAGTACCTGCAGCTTCAAATCTTCCTGGTTTGTTCCGAAGTGTCAATATTTTTATGACAAGTTGGTATTTATTATTATTGAACTGAGGCCCTGTTCTACGAATGCCGCAGTCTTAGCCATGTCTTTATGTAAGTAGCACAACACTTTATCTATATAACTTTGTAATCCTAACTTAAATAAATAAAAGTTTTCTTTCAGTTGATAGCTTTCAGTGGTTTCAGTGAACCTTTATCTATACTTACCATATGTTTTCTAAAATTCAATTCAACCTTTTTGCCGTGAAAAGAAGATAGCTAGTATACACTTCTGCATTTGTAAATATAACCAAGGTTTTGAAGTAAACATTTAGTAGAAAAGATTTAACTCTTAAACAGATAAGTAGATACTTACATTACTCGTCAAGGGTATTAATAGATTCTATGCTATTGAGATTGCGCGAGGCAAATTGGGCCAAGTCAAAATACTTGAGTTGACCTGGTGAACGAAACCTGTCTCAATTTCTACCAATACCCATAAACACGTGTGCGTCACTAGCAACGGTACTACGAAAATGTCGATAAACATGATCCATAGTAATCTATACTAATAATACGTATACGAAGGTTTGTCTGTCTGTTACGCATCTAACGCTAAACTACTGAACCGATTTTAATGAAGTTTTGTATGAAGGTAGCTGTAAAATCCTTAAAGGGCTGAAATAGAGGATAAACGTAAGAATTTTGGCACCTACTTTTATTTGGTATAACAAAGTGTGTGTAATTATCAACACACCACGCGGACAAAGCCGAAGGCAAAGCTTAGCTTCCTATACTTTTATTAGTCAGCTGTTATGTTAATGTTGACTTTCGTCGGCCATCGGCTGGCATTAATATGCGGCGTGCATCTCTTATAACGGTAGGCCGCCGGTGAAAACAATAGATCGATGATTTTGTACAATAGAGACCTTCGGCGAACCCTCGGCTCCTCATGTGATACCATCTTTATTGTTTTCTCGTACGCTTTGTCTTATGGATTAATCATTATCGGTATTTTAATTAGTGATTCATGGATTCTTGGGTGATTAATAATATCTCTTAGGTTCTTAGGTAAGAGAGGTTAGGTTGAAGTCTTTGTGTGGGTTTAGATGTTATAGATATTGTTGATTCTTATGATTATGCCTGCGTTTAAAATCGTACTTTTATAAAGTTTTTATTTATAAAAGTAAACATTAATATTTTCTTATACCTTCAAAAGCATGTTGTTGGAAAGAATTTTTTAATCTTGAGATAAAAATATCTTGAATTCTATTCATATTGTGTAAGTACAAGGCTGAGGTCATATATCATAATTATCATACGAATTACTGTCTTACAGTTACTGACTACGTCATACTTTACGGATAGCGAATGGTAGCAAAATAAAGAGAGCATGTAAAATAGCTATTACCGCCTAAACTAAAATAATTATATGTTGCAAAATTACTTATGAAGATTTCGACACAACTTAACTGTCTTATTTTATGACGAAATTGTACTAAATACATCCGTTGTTAATTAATTCGAATAATTGTGGTTTAATTGGCATTATTATTATAATACGAAAATATTAGATTTTAGTTATGAAAATATTATGGCATTAGGTAAAGCCCGCAATAGTAGTTGCAATGCGATTATTAATAAATAAAATATAAATTTATTAAAGTAACATTTTAATGCGCTTATGACGTAAAATAGATAAAATAAATCTAACCTAAAAGAAATAAGAATAACAATAATAAATAGTACACACAAGGGGGGCTCATTAACCGTGGCTTGGACACCCTCGGTGAAGCTAAGGGAGATCCCGGGAGTGGACGCTCCGCGTGGGCTTGGAGGGGCCTGCGCAGGATGCGTCGAAAGGTGCAGGTGCGGAGGACAGTTCTGTCTGTCCCTTGCAGTCGGACGCGGTCGCGGGAGGAGAGGCGTGTCGGTGTTGCGTTGCCGCGCGCCCTATCTCCCGCGACCAAATGGGGGCGCACCATTGTTGCGTCGCGGTGGGGTCACAGAGGAAGAGGAGATGGGGTGTTGCCAGATTGCCGTCCTCCCTATCCTCTGCGGGCGCTGGGTGTTTTGGCGGCGGAGCCCAGCACCTTCATCCGCCGCCAAGGCGGTTTTGTTCCGGGCCCGCCTGACCATCTGGCGGGCCAATACCCGTCGGGGGGTTGCGACGAATGCTTCGGCGATACTCGACCCTCCGACACACGGGTTGATTTTTAAACAATAAGAGTTCAGACTCTTACTCCCTTGCGCCCTTCCCCCAGGGCGGAGGAACTCCATGAGGATTTTCCAAATCGACAACAAAAAAAAGGTAGGTAGATAGGATAAATAATAAAATTTCTTAAGAAACCGAGGTGATTAATCTAAAAAGTCTCCTTATTGATAAACTAATGTTAAAGAAATTAACGATTTTTCATGGACTAGATTTCTAATAATACAAGTTATTGCAGCAATTGTACCAGATGCATGCAGTAGCTATGGCAGTCGCAAAATAAAGTAATTCTGATATCATTATTTTTAAAATATTATTTCCTTATAATATCTCAACGCGGTAATATTGCTAGTCAGAAGACTGAATACACGAAAAGCGGCAGAAGCGACCGGTGTAGATACATTTTTTTTTAGATTCACGCCTGTATCCCCGAAGGGGTAAGCAGAGGTGTTATAGTCCCACATTTCGCCATGAATTTTTAGGTCCCACGTTATAGGGGGCGAGCCTATTGCCGTACCGGGGACATTGCCAGCCTCCGTGCTGTTGCTGAGAATTTCCTAACGGAAAAACTCAAAAACGCTTTGCCCGACCCGGGAATCGAACCCGAGCCCTCCCAATCCCACGCGCACATTTATGCCGGGAGAACGAGTTTATTTAAACAGCTTTATAATACTTATGCTTAGCTAAAGATCGTATGACACTTCATATGCCGCAAATCTGTAGGTTCCGGTCCGGTTACTTTACAGTAGCAAACTTTTTACAGAAGTTCGTAAATGTTTGAGCTCTGTACCTACCTACGGTTTAAAAGTGTTTGCTACATCGTACGCACGTCATAACCCGATAATGTGTACTATGTCTAGTGCTAATGGCTCATACAAACAAATGAAAGTTAATATTGTAACTCCTTTCACTGTGCTCATCATACAACTGCCCATAAGTCGAACTAAAACGATACTTAGTCTTGTCCGGTTACTTTCGAAGTCTACTTATCCAAGGCTTTTCAATGTCTGGGTCGATCAATGTATGTACCTTCAGTTGCTTCTAATACAGAACAGTATAAAGATACATTTGATTGGGTTAATAGCATCTTATGTTAAACTACATGAAAACGTTCAATTATTTGGGATTTTAAAGCAAGAGCCGAAAGTCGGGTTCAGTGACTGTGGCGTGCCACGGCCGCCACGGGTGACTCCGTTGTCCAGCTGTGGACTATGACAGGCTAATGATGATGATGTCATCAAATAACTTAATTATGTAACTAAGTTGGTAATATAGTATAAGGTAAGCTAATTAATTACCTACATTCTTATGGTAAATAAGACAAGTGATTAACGGAATGCCTACTAGATTTGATTACCATATGAATAGTATGGTATCTGATGACTGCATTGTAAATGGTGTAAATCACCATAGGCTTTTAAAGTAAATACTGGTAATCTTTTATCGATATATCATAGATATTTTAATTAATTTTAATTTAATCATGAATTTATACTTGAACTTTCATGTGGTTTTAATTTTTCAAACAACAAAAAGGTTTTAACTATTTATATTTACCGCATTTACCAATATTCTTATTTATATTCTAAACATGTGCGAGCAGGTACATAGTTTAAAGATTAATAAGATTTTACAATTTACAACCGCTTCTAAACAAAAGCTCTTCCTCTTGAAGTACCTAGTTCAGCTCTAAATTAAATTTAAATTTTAAAAACTGTTCAGTACGGTTACCTATTGTAAAATAATAATCCTTACCGAGAAGGGCTACAGCTGTACGTGTCATAATAATAATATATTTTTTAACATGTATGGTCAATGGTGCTTGTGAAGTAACGGTGAGTCGTAATGCACCTGGCGAGGTCAACGACCCACTGCCAGTCTCGAGACCTTGTCCGCGAAACTCGATCTCGCAAAAACTATGTACTGTTAGCGGTCCACCATTTGGTACACTTGTAAAAGGTATATTCATGCACTGTTGATGTTTGAAGAGTAAAAGTATTGACGAATCCTTTTACAAAAATAATATTATTATATTTTTACTAGCTGTTTCCCACGGTTTCACCCGCGTCCTGAGGGAACCACTTCGCGTACCCGGTTAATTTATGTTTATCCGCCAGTGAAAGTCCCGTCAAAATCGGTCCAGCTGTACTAGAGATCAGCGAGAACAATCAGACAGACAGACAGACATCTTGTAAAATTTGTCATTTCGATATATGTATCTACCGTGTATACATCCATATGCATTTAGTAAAAAGCGGTTATTTTAATATTACAAACAGACACTTCAATTTTATTAATGTGTATAGATTGTGGGCTAAAATACGATAGGTTTTGTTCTAAAGTAGAACTTGGACTTTTAAAATACGGTGATAATTTTATTAAAAAGGTAGAATTGTTTTGAGTACGAATTGAAGAAGTATAGTCGTATAAATGTTATGTTTTGAAAACTATAAAAGTATGGTAGCGAAGTTACCTACACATATAAAAAAAGGAATTAAAAACAGTAGGTATAGGTAACCTCCAAAATTCCTATTGCTTTTTACTGCGATTTCTTTTACAATATATTATTTTGTGATTAAATAACATTTTCTTAAAGTGAAGCTATTTGCTTATTTTTTTTAACAATAGTCATGTTATACTTCAGTTCGTTGTGTACCTGAGTTTGTTTTGAAACAATTATTTATCTTAATTCTCCAATCTTAAGGTTGTTACTCTGTAACAGGAGGAAAACTCTCTTGTATTTTATATTTTAAATTACGGATAATATTATATCTAGAGGTTAATTTTGAGGTTAACATAAAGACATTCCATCTTCGTTTATATTCTTTTGAAGTCCAGACAACAGAAGCGATGACCTAGATAAGATTATTGCATTTAGAGACACGATACACACCTCCAAATGGACTCGGTTACCTGATTTTGTTCCATTTCTAGGTTATTGTAATCATGAACTTTAGAAACAACTTATAATGTATGTATATGTCTAACTCGCTTACGAATCGTTTTATTTGAAGGCAATAGACAGTTGAGCCCGTGATTACAGCCCCGTTATTTATAGGGCTACCGATGGCCTTTCTGTCACAAAAATAATGATTAAAATTAGACTAGAAGTTCCTGAGATTAGTGCGTTCAATTGATTGAACGCACTAATCTGTAATTGTAAATTGTTTGGCAAACAAGCAAATTCTTCACCTTTATTATATCAGTATAGATACAGATGAGCAGCAGGGGCAAAGCTTTAATTGTTAATTCATGGCGTTAAATACCAGTAACTCTAGCAAGTAAATACCTACCAAAGTCTGAATGTTTTGCACACAGAGTGCAGAGCAACTACCTACGATTAAAGATTACGCACGTAAAGCTCATCTCATCATCATCATCAGCCTTTAATAGTCCACTGCTGGACTAGGCCTCTCCTTTGAAAGGAGGAATTGGCTTACTATACCACGCTGGCCAAACGGGTTGGTATAGGGTTTGTATCGAGTTTTCCTTCTCTTACAGTGCTGTTATCTGCATACTATGTTCCCACTGTCGGCTCTTACGACACCCATGGGATGATATGGCGTGGTGACAATTCGTATTCTTAATCCGTCACCACACGGTCTACGTAAAGCTGAACCATAACCATTTAGTAATCTGTGGCTGAACGCCGATGTCATGGACACACAGTATGGACAAGTGGTGGTACAGGAGTCAGTAACCTTTAATAATCTGATTAGGGCAGCCTTATTACTTTGTATCTTGGCTTGACGTAAATGACTATGATATGGTGAAGGTCTACCGTTTATACTTATGATTATGAAGTAGTAATTGTTCGTATGTTCGTCCTCAGAAATAATGCTTTACTTATTTGTGAAAATTTACTTCAAATACGACTGGGTCATTTAATTTAAACAACTTGTCTTTAAAGTAGGTACATAATTATTATTTCATTTAGATCACAATGCAATAATTATGCACATTAGAATATATTTTACTCTCAGGTCCAAAAAATATGGTACGATGAGAAAACCCTTTAAGAAGCCCATGACATTTTTTTGTAACAGAATTCATACAGTGTCTAGATTAGGCTCATATATTTTTGTACAAAATTCAGTACCTAACATGGTATAGACCGGGGATTAATAATCGCTAGGCAGAAGAAGACGTCAGGACAATCGAAATGGAACAAAATACCACCAAATTCTGCATACCTGATGCACTTACACTGTCTTACAGGACTACTAGGTATTCTCATGCAGGATGACAACAATGGCTTTCCTTACTCCAACCTTTTACCTACTAAACAAGAAATAAGTATGTAGGTATTTATGTCAGAATTAGTCCATTAAAAGAGACTTCTTTATGAACGATATCATTGACTTCTATTCGTCATAGGTCCTGTATGTGCCAACGAAGAGACAGGTATGTCACGAAAGCCTATGAATAGTCAATGAATGACACTAAACTTCGAACTATTCAATCCTATAAGCGCTAGACGCCCTGAAAATTGATTTCTCTTATATTGCCGAAACTTATTATTTCACCTATAGTTTGTAATGTGTTACTAATTTACTAGTATGTCATAAGCAAGGCTTCATTTGATTGTAGTAGAACATACTGGAAATCACATTTGACCCAAATAAACAGCTAGAAGTACAGAAATTACCTCGTTGCGTGATGTCAAGTACCCAATCCTTAACTCGCATATTACGTACTATTACATAAAGTCACCGTGCAATTACTCGCCTTATGCAGAAGGACAATGATCTGTACTTAGAAAAACAGGACACCTAACTCGGTATAATTACCATATGACATGTTTGTAAATGATTATAGATTGCTACGTGGTATTCAATGACAAATCCTATTTCTTTAATTACTGCGCCTATTGAGTGTGATACGTAGGTAATGTAATGAACTGCCACTTGATCATCAGTTAGGTACTACTACTTAGGTATGTTTATTATTTTCTAACCTATTTGTATCTAGTAATACTCTTTAATTTCTGTACTACTGCTTATCAACATCATGATCAAAATCATACCATAGACATGACAACTTATTTTTAGTCTATCTGGTCTATATTGAGGACTGATCATGTTTTGGAACCTTGACCTGCAAGTAGGTAATAAAAAAAAATGGGCTATTATTATGCCTATGTTGGATGTGGCTTAAATTCAGAGTACTCGTAACATTTTGACCAACATCTTAAATACCGTGTTACGAGTACTAAGTACTCTGTTGTGGCTTGTTCTCTTTTTAACTTGTTTTACTTAGTACTCATTACAAAGTAATTTTAATGTAATGGGTGGTAATGGGATATTATTTCCTATAGTTGAATAAACAAACAATAAATAATATTGTTGTTATTTGATATTCGTCGTGTACGTGCTGGTAGAATATTTTATACGCAGTATCTTATGTTACAATGAATACACAAACAAATATTGTAAGTTAAATATTGTGAAAGAGTTCTTTGTAAAGTACGTTTCAAGGCACGTGTAGGAGACTAAAGTACACAGTGGCGTAACTATACCGTTCGAGGCCCGTGGCAAATTCATCTGATGGGCCCCCTTCTCCCAATATAAAGAAGCGAATCAATAATAATAATAATTTTTATTTTATAATACTTATTTATACACTTTTACTTGTAAGAGTAAAATAACAAATCACACACAAACTTTATAATTATACTTAGATATTAATTTTCTAATAATTCACATGGGCACATAGAGTTGTCAAAATGATTTGAAAAACAAAAAAGCAATTTGATATACGCAGTCCGAATCATCATATTGTCGTAAGCACACAAGGTGTTCAAAATATAAAATGTTAATTATTAAAATTCCTTCCTTCGGACTTTCTGTTCAGCAAAAGTGGTAATACATCGACATCATCAAAGTCCAAATTTCGGGCCATAGAATTTTCGATGGATAGAATAGCCAAGTTGCTTAACCTGTCTTGTCCCATATAATTTCTTAAATAAGTTTTAATCAATTTCAGTTTTGAAAATGATCGCTCGGCACTAGCCGTAGTCACAGGAATGGTGAGAAATAATAGAAATGCAGTGCACACTTCAGGAAAGCTTGAAGATATAAAATGATTCTTTATTATTAATAAGTCAGCAAGTTCTCTTATAGAAGATGATGTTTCTATTTCGTGTCTAAAAGAGGATCGAAAACTGAGAATTTCCTTGGAAAACGAGATGGATATAATCTTCTTTATATAGATGGACAAATGCAAAGCCTTTTCCAATAAATCAGTATCGTTCAAATTTTGCAAAGTGGCAGGTTGCAAGACACTGAAATTGGAAACAATTTCATTCATTCGAAAGAAACGCGATCTCAGTTGATTAATGATTATGTCTAATACACGATAGAATACGTTCACTTTAAACAAGCTTTCAGGATCTTGGTTCATCCTCGCAAATTTCATCAAAATGACGTTGCACTTTTCCCTGACGAGTTTTAGGAAATTCAGGGTTTATAGACCATTTCACTGCAATACTATTTGCTTCCGTTTTTAAATCTTCAAATTCATGTCGTTACTTTTCAAGTTGTTCTAGACAGACTTGCAAACGTTTTGAAGCATTTGAAAGATCGATGGCTTTAGACTGAAGTGCTTTAGAAGCCGCGTCTATAGTTTGTAAGACGTTACAGTGGAAAACCAACAACATAATAAAATTGTGGTTTTTTATCTTCTTCTTCAGCAAGATAGCTTCATTTCTCTCATCTGTTTTGGAATTTAATAAAATAGTTTTTGTAAGCGCTTTTTGAACATCAACAAACCGAACTTTTAAAGCAAACATGGCATCAAAGCGTCCTGCCCATCCAGTTGGATTCATTGTTTTTAATGTAACTGAATTTGATGATAGTCACCTTCCCCAGTCTCTCCTTTATTATCAGATATATAAAACTAGATAATATATTCCATCGTTTAAAAAAATATATAAATTTGTTGCACAGTTTCGAATAATGTTTGTATTTCTATGACCTCTTTTACTGCATCATTTACCACCAAATTTAAATTATGAGCAGCACAATGGACATAAACCGCATTTGGCTCTATATCTCTTATGAGTTTTTGAACTCCGCCGTAAGTGCCTTTCATGGTATTAGCTCCATCGTACCCTTGTCCACTGCACTTATTGAGAGAAATACTTTTGTCATTTATGGATTTTATTATCTGCTTGGACATTGCTAAGGAAGTTTGATCCTTAACCTCATGAAATCCTAAAAATTACTCTTTAATTACGAGAGTCTTTGGAGTTCCATTTTCATCTTTCTCGATTACACAGTAAAGTTCACACAATTGATCTGTTTTGGAAATATCTTGAGTAGTATCAAATAAAATGGAATAAAATGGTGCGGTTACTATTTCATTTACCAGAGCATTTTCCACTTTTTGAACCAGAACAGCAATGAGCTCATTTTGTATTTTTGGACTTAAGTATTTAATCTGGCCCTTAGGTTTGCTTAGCAACTCGTGTAAAAGGATCGTATTTGTCTAATAGCTCAACAATACTCAAAAAATCCCTTTTGGACCTGAATCGTTGCCATATACCGTTTCTCTATGGCCACGAAAAGCTAAATTACAAGTGGAAAGTGTTAGAGTAACATCAAGCAGTCTAGTGAGTACCTGGCGCCAAAATTTTTTTTCTCTCTTGATAATGGACTCTTGCTCTACATGTAGTAGTGTTCCATATAACTGCCACTGTCGATGTACAAAGCATGAATGTAAATGTTCTTTCGATGTCTCATGACTTTCTATGGCTTCCACAATATGTTTCCAATCATCATAGCCTTCCATCCAAATATTTTGTATATTTTTAGATGCCCTATTTGTAAATAACCAACATGGTTCACAATATGCTTTTTGAAGCAATAGGGAATAGCACAGCCACGTAGGCACGTTCTAACTTTACACCAGATTTAGAAATACTGTAATAATATCTATCTAAGAAAGTTCTTTTGTTACTATCCCTTAAAAAGGGGCCTTTTGGTTTACAGGATCCGTTTTCGATCACAAACCGTTTTACTTCATCATTGAGTTCTTTGAAGTTACCTTTATCAGTAACGTACGGTAAAGATTTTAATTTTTCTATATCCAAAAATGATTCGTTTGAAGATTTGCTCGTACCGGGTTGTGGTTGCTCTGAATCTAAATATTCACTGTTATCGGGCTCTGCAATATTGCCACTTATAACGAAATCATTTTCTGCTCTTCCCACGCGCTGAGCATTTGATTCTTCTTCTATACTATCTTGATTCTTAAAGTACTGACTTATTTTAGGTAACTTTTTATTTTGTTCTTCAGACTCCTTCTTTCGCTTTCGTTTTTCGCTTCCACTCTGATATTTTCTATAACAACATCGTAAAAAGTTTGTAATAATACCTACTATAATGAAAAATCTGATTGCTAACAAATGCCAAAAAAGCGGCCGTATAAATGTATGTAACGAAAGACCACCAATTTGTTAAATGCTTAATTCAAGCGTGCAATTTTATAATTACTTATTGAAAGAAGGATTTGAACATAGGTAAATAGTTTTGGTGGTTACGAAATGTCAAAATAGTGATTTGTGTTTTTCAAATGGGCGATGCGAATCATTAGATAACTGCCTAATTTTATATATTAATTTTGTAATCTGTGATTTCAAGCTTTAGTTACTACCGAAACCTACCGATGATGTAAAATGTAAATGATTATTTTTATAGGTAGATAAAAAATTAAAATGATTGTTATCTTATATATTATTTTAAATATTAGAATAAAATTCTTACCGAGTAGACATTGTCAACCTATTTTCACAATTGACTTATTAAATATATCCTCACTTGCAACAAACACCCAATTCTTACAACAATAAACTGTTAACTGCTTGCGTAGTAATAGAATAGTGGAGTGTTTCTTATATATACAAACTTGAATCGGGGATACCCCGTGAGCGTCAAATTGGCGGGACGCGTAGGCACAGAATAGATAGGTACTAAACGCAATTTTTAAGCGCCGCTGTTGACCGAAACTTACAGCGGGAATTCCCCGAACATCTGCAGTAATACCAATACGCGTGGCGAGCATTTTATTATCTATCGGATACGTTCTAAACTTGGGATACACCTTTTTTTTACAAATGCTTTGAATTTTTTAAACATTTTTTTACTTGTGTATGCAACTGAGTAGATAACAAAAATAAATCAAAGACAATTTTTTTTACTAAACATGTACCTACCTATATTAAATGTTGGGAGTTGGGATTCTCCTAAGCTGTGACCGGGGGCCCCTTCCGGCTGGGGGCCCGTGGCATTTCGCCGACTTGCCACCCTGTAGTTACGCCACTGAAAGTACATACGAGTACCTATACGTTTTCCTGTTTTTTTTTGTTGACTACGGTGGGATCTCTCCTTTGAGCCATCTCAACTAGACGCCAACCCGGCAGAGTGTGATGGACCGGGCTTGGGACTGGCGAAGGAGGTGTGTGAAGGCTCTCCCCTAAAGGCTTTCGGGGCATACCCACTAAAACCACCGTGGTGTCCCTACGGGTCCCGTGTAGTGGCGGGGTCACGCGATTCGAGAATATATAACATACTTTTCCATGACCTTGCTCGGGACTGGCCCGCTGTTGGTGTTGGCGGGCCCCGTCTCGTTATGCTACTTGGGAGGCGGCGCGGACACTACGCCGCCTTCTTGCCTTTTGGCGGACGGGTAGCAGCCCCAGCGCTCGCCGTCCGCAGGCACTAAAAACCAGCGGCCGCAGAGGATAGGGAGGACGGCAACCTGTCAACACCGCATCTCCTCTTCTTCTGCGGCCCCACCGCAACGCATCAAATAGTGCGCCCCCATTTGGGGGGGCACCATTTGACGGGACGGGAGATAGGGCGCGCGGCAACGCAACACCGACACGCCTCTCCTCCCACGACCGCGCCCGACTGCGAAGGACAGATAGAACTGTCCCTCGCACCCGCACCTTTGGACGCATCCTACGCAGGCCTCACCCAAGCCCACGTGGAGCGTCCACTCCCGGGATCCCGCTCAGCTTCACCGTGGGTGTCCAAGCCACGGTTACTGAGCCCCTCCACCACGACAAGGTGGAGATCCCAAAGGGGAGACATATACGTTTTCCTGCTGAGGCTGCTAAGGCCTCCTTTGAGTAATTAGGCAAATTAGGTCTCCTTTTGTGGGTATGGCACATCATTACGTCTTTATTCTCAAGTTCATTACTATGAAGGTTACTTTTTTATATTCGTCAAAGCGTAATGTCATCATTGGCACTAAGTATGGCAATCCCTTTAATAGGAGACAATAGCCTCTATTTGCCTCTATTTCATCTTTGAAGACTGGCTCACGTTTTGTGGGTCATTTGAAATATATTTTTTTAGTCATATAAAATCATTAATATTACTTGTCCTGGCTGACATATCATCACAGAACCCAGACTACTAAAGCTAGAAACATGTTATTTGGATAGTGGGCTCATTCTATGACGTACTCAGTGTACCCACTAAGGAAGGATTGGTTCATTATTCACAAGGGGTAAATAAAGGTTAAAATTCTACGGCAGGAGAAGCCGCGGGCGGCTGCTAGTTTACAATATGCGTTAGGATATTTAAATATATCTCTAGTTGACTATTTTTAATATTAACAGTTACCTGTTAACAGTTAGTAAAAAATAAAAGTGGCAGTCTCATTCGGTTCCCTGGTAAAATAAATAGATACCTCTGTTCTAAATAACTGCGGTCTAGTGCCACCGACAAACCTGTTGATCGAAAGTGAACTTGTTTGTTATATTTAGGTCGGAGCCAACGGAAAACAAACTGCTTTACTGGCTGATACGGGTCTTCGCTACGTTTGTATAAAGTTTGAGTACTTACTTATTTAAAGAAACACGGTCAAAAGCTACGGCAATGCTCATAAAGAATGAACTTATTATTTTTCCAAACTTTTTGAATCTCACTGCTTCCTACGCCCTTTTTATGAAGCATTGTCAAATATCTACCTCTGGTCGCGAAATCCATCGAAATATACAAGATTGATATCGGATGTTTATGAATTAGTAGCCCGACTAATCTTTAACACAGCTAAACTGATTTGGATGAAAATTTTATTGGTTTAATGTAAGACAATTACGCCAGCAAGTTTTACGATGCGATGCTTACCTGTCTAACCATTCAACGTTATATTTATTATTCAACTAGATGACGCCAGCAGCAACGCCTGCATTTTTTTTTAATTTACCCGTTTTGGCCGATCCCGTGGGAATTTCGGGAAATCCCTACTTAGTGCACCCCTACGGTCCACAAGGAACATACATGCCAAATTTCAGCTTCCTGCGCCCAATAGTTTCGGCTGTAGCGTGTCTGTCAGTCAGTCAGTAACCCAAGGATTTTATATATTAAGATTATGTACAAACATTGTACCTATTACACGACATCACATAAGTTAGAAGGTATATTACAATGAGTGCGTTAATTTAGATACGCGAACCAAGGACGCCCTAAACTCTGAAGTAATTTACGTTTACGTCCAAATATACACAACATACTGCAATTTACATCTTCTCATATATCATATTAAGCAATGAGAGTACCAACTGTCACAATGTAATAGAAGGTCTTACGATATTATAAAAACACACAATAGTTCATAATATCAACATGTTTCTAACAGATTGAGTAACTACTACGAGGAGTGATGTAAGAAATGCGTTTGAAATATATAATTAACAGCATTAAAAAGATTATCGTTATTATAAGAATTGAAAGCTTATATGCCCAGAAGTTTCTATGTAACATTTGTTTGTGAAGTAATTTATTTCGTTAATGATCCACAATTTAATGTTATGTTTTATTATTTAATTAAACAGTTAGATATTTAACTAGTCCTCGAATGAAGATCACAGATGAAAATTAAATTACAGAAGAATGCATTAATAAAAACTTTATCAAAATAAATTATCAATCATGATTTAAACTCTCATATCGCAAAACAAAATAATACTTGTATCAAGCTCATAGATAGATAACAAAACAGAAAAACCATATTAGACAAGTTGACCGTGCCACGTTCTTCAAATAGAGACCAATTGGTAGTGCCTACACTATGTGTCGACCTAGGAGATCGCGGCAAAATCGGATTGCCAAGGCCTGACTAGGTATATTTTAATACTGAATCTATAGGTGCATCTATACGGTAATTTATAGACATGGATATCCATTCCATAGTCTGGATTTTGCCTATATTTGAGGCCCTTGATACAGGATAGTTTACAACCAGGGTTAAATATTAATGTCCTGTTTTAAAGGTATTTTGGGGTTGGTGACATTTTATTTGTATGTTACTCGATATATATACCATTCAATTAAGTAATATACTACCTAGAAAATGCATAACGTAATGTGTGACGTCTTTCGACGTAAAGACTATACTTATACAATAACAATGGCAACCTTGTTTCACGACGTCCACTTCTCGTTTGAATCTATGTACTTCACAAATATTAGATTATTACTGTTATTAGACACACGATTATCGTCCATTCATAGGCTCTTTAGATTGGATAACCATGGCTAATGAAAGATAAATTGTCGCTCATTAGTGTGATACTCGCATTGTGGCATTTCGCAACTTTGTTACATGGAACATCCTTGGTCCTAATGGCTAAGGACAAAATATAAAGCATTTATTTATACCTTGACTTGTGTTTGGCTGGTTCAATCATTTACATTTTTCTTATTAATATTATTAAAACTCAGCAATGCCTAATAATAAAACGCAACATGAGTCAATAAGTTGGAAAAGTTGTTGAATGTAACATTTGTTATACTGATCTTTTTCTTTTCTTCAGTTACTCTCTTTCGTCTGTTATAGATTACACGATTTCATCAAAATTCTACCAATATACAAATTATTAATAATGAAGTGTTTTACTTAATAACCTTTTTTGACGATGTAGTATTTCAGAATCATGATTATTTTAACGAGCTGACTAGAAATAAAATATTCACATCTCTGAGTCAAAATTGTCTGAATTCGGCAACGCCTTAACAATACGAGACGTGTAGTCATCGACACATTGCTCTATAATGTTATCACAATAACTTGTATTATATGATAATTATAGATATTCAGATACAAATAATAATATAGCTATAGCTTTGTGTGTTAATTTAAATTTAATTATTATTAACTATTCCGTTACTCATTCTGTTCAGGAATGCGGGTACCTACATTTATTGTTTGTATAGTCTGAAGGCCAACTTTCAATTACTAAAATATAATAAGCCTTATTACTAAACAAGAAGAAAATGAAATACAAGATGCACTACTAGATTTAACTCCATAATATAACGTACCCCTCCCACGAATTAAAAGAGATAATAATTTATTTTAGAGGCAGTTTACTATTTATAACAACTTTAAATTGATAAGGATAAGGCTTAACCTTTTGAAGCATATTAAGTCATTTCCTTTTTCTATTATTATTCTTCTGTTACTTTTGCTTATTTTTTCAAAGATGAATATTAATAATTTTGCAGGCGACAAGATAGCATCTTGTGGTCTGCAAATTTATGTGTATTAGGTTACACCAGCTAGTTTGACGACAAAATTTTGCTTTTTACCTATACCAAGAATACATTTATTGTTTTTTCTTGAGTCATTAATGTGCCTTAAGAGTCAAAAAACAATTTGAGAGGATGATTTTATTAGGTAAATATTCTGAAAATTATAAGAATTAGTATTCTTTGACGTCAATGGTTTTAGATGAATTATGCATATCTTCCAAAAATATATATAAAATAGAACATACCTTTTTGATATACAAAATACTAGCTTTCGTGGATAAAAGATAAAATTAGGTATGTATAATATGTATATTGACGAAACCATAAAATTACATTTTCGCCGTAGACTCACTTAGTTTTCAACTTACAGGGATGGTCTTCTAGTGATAAATGTTAGAATTTATCAAATTCGGATCGACATTGTGAAGTGGGAACGCCACATATTAAAATGCTTTTACGTTTATAATATTAAATGAGCTGTAGGTATATTTCACCTGGTGATCCGACCAAATATAGATAGATATATTTTCTAACTATCCTTAATATTATTCAGCATGTCTCCGTGACTTGACAGTTTATACTGTCTCGTTACTCAACCATCGTTATACAGTTTGTTCACATTTCTCTGCTTTCTTACTCTTCCGTATTAAACGTCTCGTTTACGCAATAAACGATTCACCCGCAATACTTCAATCGAGACTGTTCTTCAATCGTCATTGTTATTGCTTATATCACACGTGTAATTTATACGATTATGTGCTATTTGTACTTGTTTAAACGAACAAATCATAAGCCTAGTATGCTTGTTACGCAAAGAATATAATAGAATACAAATAAAAGCTTTTTATGTCAACGACTTAACAGACACAAATCTTCATTAATTGTATCGACGATGAGCACATGCGTCGGCGCTCAAACTAAAACGGTCTGCGTCATAATTGATGTACTGGTTTATGAGTTCCGATGCCACAGACAGATAAATACTTATAAAACACCATTATTTGCGTCAGGAGTAAAAATTAACATTAGCCGACAAACACCTTTACTACTTTTTGAAAGGCCCAAGTTCTGTGGTATCGTGTCCAAACTATTGCTGAGATAATAATAATAATAATAACGTACTATAAGAGTACTTAGGGCAGACGCCGTTTTTCATCCATAGTTTTCATATTCACTTATCCATTGAACACCCATCACAATAGCCTAGAGTAATTAGTTTCCATACAAGTTGCAATAGTCCTACACCTGATGCGGCTAATCCGTAGCTGTACTTCATAGTGCAGAGGCTTCTCAGTAGGTGTCCCACCACATTCTAGATTAAAATTCTCAAAGGGCCTCTGCGCGTTGGACCTATGTCTCCGTGTACGCCTGCCAAAGGGCCGTGTACTTTTTTAAGATCATATGTTAGAAAAGTATGCGTGAAAGAGAAACAAATAATAATAATATTCTACCCCATACACACATCACCATCTAGTCCCAAGCTAAGCAGAGCTTGTGTTATGGGTACTAGATAATGGATAAACATACATATATACTTTTTTTTTTTGTAAATACATACATATTATACATAGAAACACCCAGACCAAGACAAACATCCATGTTCATGCACACAAATGTTTGACTTGAGCGGGAATCGAACCCGCGACCTTCGGCGTAGCAGTCACTTACACTCCCGCTGCGCCAACCGGTCGTCATGAGATGATACCATTACCACTGATTTACACAATATAAGCAAGATCATGAACGGATATTCAAACAACTGAGAATAGAACAGCAATGAACAGTTAAATTTATTAGTTCTTCATTACGAATGATAGGCATAACAGCGATAATTGGTATGATCTACGAAACTTAAGTATTAATCCTTGATTTTAATAAACAATCATATTGTGGGAGCGATTTCTCTTTAATTTAGGCTAGAGTTGAAATAAGTCATATAAATAATAAATAAGGTATTTTTCAGTTAAAGGAGAGAACAGAACTTGTTACCTCAATCCTAGTTTATAACATAAATCGTATCCTGCGATACCGTGTCTTACGAATAATAATGAAAGCTACGGGAATAAATCTTCACTTAATCTATTTAAACATGCAGAAAGCGTTTGATTGTGTATTTCAATATTACTTTGCGGGCGTTAGGCCACTACTCTCACATAAAACCCCGCATTAACAGTACATTGAGACTTCGTAAGTACCTTAATTCGTCAAATTTATTGTGATAAAAGAATTAGTTTCATAGGCATGAATGAATTTTTACAAGTCTTTCACAAGGAGCCATTATTAGCACCTGTGATGACCCTGATTGTTGAACTTGATTTTAACAATTTCGGCAATGTCTTAAATATAGAATTCTCGATACAGGAAGACAAAAGTGACTGTAATATGAGTGCGTTTTATTTAAAGGTTACCAAAGTATTTATAAATTAAGTAAAATTTCCAAGAGAATAAGATAAATAAAGTAAAGCAACCACATTGGATTCTAGATTAACAGAACTAGTTGGAGTTGACATCTAGGGACATTTTTATCAAACTCGTTCTAAAATGAAGGTGTTTTGCTGTTGATGGTCAAAGGCATTATATACCTATATGTAAAATCTATTTATATAGTTACTCCACCTGTATCAAAACTTGTATCCCTCAAAAAGCTGCAATCTGTATTTTGATATAAAATTTATTGATATCGGATATTAAAACATTCTTCCTTACTATACATTAAGTAGGCATTTGCCTACGTTACAAAATAAACTTGCTGTCCAATGTCATAATTTCATGCATTTCTAGCTGCAATAGTTTGATCTTTGTGGTTATATTATTATTTATTATTTGGTCAGTACATGTGATTTTATGTGTATTTATAATGTAAACTGGAGGATGCCAACAGGTACGCCCGCACATTTTTTTGGTTGACTCTTTCTGCCTGATCCAGATTTTCAGGAAATCCCTTCTTAGTACACCCTTACGGTCCCCAAGGAACAGTCATGCCAAATTTCAACTTCCTGCGCCTAATAGTTTTGGCTGTAGCTTGTCTGTCAGTTAGTCAGTAACGCAAGGATTTTATAGATACAGATATGAGCACAGCAAAAGCACTAATAACAGTCGTCTTACGATTCTTGTAAATGTAGCTCTGGAGGATATCGGTTAACGGTTAACTAGTGATAGTTCTTGTGGCAGGATTTGCACCGTGTTGATACAAAAGAAAGTGCAAAGTATTGCTCAGTGAAAGTAATTCGTACTTTCACTACAAGTTATAAGTAAATATCAATTAATATCGGCATATTAAAATTGTTATCAATAACAAAGCATGCTTTAACGGAATTCTCTCTAACGTTTGAGATAAGTATAATAAGCCAGAAAAACAAAAATATTCTTGCCCTACTATTAAATATTTCAAGACTTAGCCCCAGTTTCACCACCTCAGTGAACTTAGTCCTTAATGTACTTATGTGTATGGTAATTAAAGGGATATGCGGCAAAGAGTATACAAATATTACGTATATGCGGTATGAAGCTAGCATAGGGACTACCAAAGATAAAAAAATAAAAATTATCGTTTCCTTTTTGCGCCTTTGTTCACTTTTAGTCTCTGTTCTTCAAGATGTTTACATCGTATTCATAAATAAGTTCATCAAAGTTTTTTGTTATGCCTGCCACAAACGTGAAAATAGCTTTGTTTGTAAAATTATTTCATATCCGATCTTTCTATTTGTATGATATCGCTACTAATTGTCTGTTTATAATTTTTAATTCTTCTTTTTCAGTCAGTATAATATATTATTTATAACAATGAAATAGCCATGCAGTAATTTATAATAACATAATTGACAGCTATCTATTAATGATGGTCATTTTATCTTGACATTGTTTTTGCTAACATTTATAAATGATGTAATATCAATACAAAAACAATGTAAAATGGATGTGTGATTAATTGATTATATTTTGAAATTGTAATACCTGAATTGGACAGTCGATCTATGTTCTTGTCTATTATTATTTTGGGTGGGGTATCTGATTTTGTTCGTTTGAGAAGGTTATGCAACATCACGCTTCAAATATTTTGAGCAATGCAGTAAGCATAAACATCATAAAAGGCTGTTTCTCAGTAAGGCTGTCCTCAAAATTCAATAAGTACACATAATATTTAATCTGGTCTGTCCTACAAAGTGTAATTTGCCTCAAGGAGTCATCACATGCAGTTCTTTCTAGAGTATGGATGTCCTTTATTTTTAATTCCTAGTCCTAGTCCTTAATTTTTATTCCCAGTCTTTTGAAGTATTTTTCATATCTCCTACAGACTAGGAACTATTCATTTTAATTCGTAAATCGAAAATAAACCCATTTAGGAATATTCTGGCATTTACTTTATTTTGTCTCATAACAACTTATTATGCAAAATTAATAATATTACCAAAAATAGTATGTTAAACATATTAAGCATACAGGCTAACATAACGCGTTATTATTATAACTGTTATAGCTAATAGCATCACAGATGCTGTTATCTCAGCGGTACGGTCTCATTTCTCCTATTACTCGATATGTTATCTGCTACTCGACATGAATATTCAATGAATAACGGTCACCGTTTGTTTTAATAGTTATTACAGTTTATTTGTATTGGGAAGTCCAGTTTAATACGTGGAATATGAGAAACTGTGCCAGGTATATTCCGATGTTACGTAAATGATAGAAAGATTTTTGTTTATGATTCACACTATTTATTACTATAAATGTGAAAGCAATGTGTCAGGTTTTGCGATTTTATGGCTAATCTGCAAAAATATACTGAAAGGAAAATAAATGTATTTATGCCGGAAATCCGCTTATTTTCCTCTGAATAAATTTTATTTATTTTGTCATGTAATAATAAGCGTAATAAGTGTTATTGGATAGTTTTAGCCACCGGCTAGGAATCATCAAATTGGTGGACCCAAATTTACATAAGATCATTATTAGTAAAAATAGGATCTTATAATTGAGGACAGTTGGAAGCTATATGTTCCAACTAACCTCCATAAAAGAAGTAACTATAAATGCAATGGGATTCAGTTACTTGTACTGGGATTGACAGCCACTCTGACTTGTATAAAAATATGAAATAGACTTTGAATTTATTATAATCTAGAGAAATTAATATGCTTTTAATACTTAGTTGCGTTGCAAAGAAATAACGCTATGTTAAATGTGTATATAATATCAGCCTATAGGTGTATGCTTAAACGTTTTTACAAGAATCACATATTTAGTCAATTCATATGTACATACATGTAGGTTAATTGTAGGCAGAGCTGGCTTGCAGGTAAAGTTATGTCCAAACACGTACGATGTTAAAAAGTATTAGCCGTTACAGACAATAGTGCTGGGACTATACAGATATTAAGCGAAGGTCTTCAAACTTACTGCGTATGTGTCACTAATATAGCACCGATGGAGGTTATTTCAATGAAGTGTAGTGTAAAAAACTTAACCCAATCCTTAGTTCCCAAGGTGAATATTTTACGTATTCCTTGAATAATTATCCGCAATAGGCAAATATTCTTTGTCTGCATGTTGTTGTTTTTATACAGCATAAATAAAATAAGTTAGCACATATCGGATGTGACCATTGACTTATGGAAATCCAGGTGATTTGCAAATGTTTCATCATCATCATCATCATCAGCCCTTAACAGTCCACTGCTGGACTAGGCCTCTCCTTGGAAAGGAGGAATTGGCCTACTATACCACGCTGGCCAAACGGGTTGGTATAGGGTTTGTATCAAGTTTTACTTCTCTTACAGTGCTGTTCTCTGCACAATATACTCCCTCTGTCGGCTCTTACGACACCCATGGCGTGATATGGGGTGGTGACTGGGGGGGTGGAAGCTAGTTCTTTAACTAAACATCGTTCGGTATAAAATATAATTTAGCAGATTCAAGTTTGGAACTAAATTGCATTATTTTAATGCATAAATTGCATCATTTGAGTCCTGTAGCATGGTCATGTTACCTTTTTTTAGACATCTCTTACATTATCATATTTTTTATTAATATACCTATCTTCTACATTACCAGGTGTTGTATGGTATGTGTTTTACAATATATTTTAATTAAGTACAGCTTGTACTAGCAACTTGAATAATAAAGAAAATAATAAACCAACAGAAAGGGAAAGTGACAAATATTATTTTATTCTACATTATTTATTTTAGATTTATATAATTTTGTGGTGCCTTAAAAGCCTTTTACGTGAACTAGGTGTATGTATACACCTTAAAACACCATAGTGTTTTAATTTTGTATTTATGAACTTTCGAAGTTCTAAACCTAAAAGGATCTAGGCATCTAGGTACATCAATGAATTGCATAGCAATCGCAAACATAATTAACGCCTCTTTAATTTACTTACTTATTACTATTTTTATCATAGTATTTTGTAGAAAAGCGATTATTAATCAACTGATTGTAAGATTGAACTTAAACGTCCAGTCTCTAAAAGGTAAGTACTTGTATCTGTCCAGAATAAATGGCCCAGTTAAGTCCAAAGAAAGATAATTAAATTAATTAGTAAAATTAAATAGAAGTAAATAGATAAAACTCAAATAATTAATTAATGCTGCACCTATGGAGCTTTAGAGCAATTAATTTTATACAGAAAGTGCATTGCGCTTTTCGTCAAATTATTTGTGAGAAGGGACCGATTCCCAACACACAGTTCACACTAGTTTGGTAATCAGGGCATAGGTACACATAAAGGTTACTACTTAATTGATTATGAAAAAATTATGATACAATAAAGATTAATTATTGTGAATGAAAAGTAAATTAAATTCACCGCTTAATGTAAGTTAGTTTTTTTTAAGTCAGTACATAATATTATTAGGTATGTCCCCAAACAATGCGTGCGATTTATTAGGTTGATCTTCGAAAATAAAGTTTATGAAAATATTTTAATACAACACTGCACTGTTCAGGGACAGTAAAATAAATTGACACAAATAGTTACACTCGTCTGTCTACTTTCTTCTATCTACTTACGTGTATTTGAAGCGCCGGTTGCTATCACAGTCGCGAAAAATATTACTAACACTTTATAATTCGCCATAATTAAAATTTGAAAAACAACGGCGAGAAAGAAAATACGCGCGAAGAAAACTTGAAAAAAGAATTTTGTTTGTTGTCAGCAAAGTTTTTTTTTAATTAGGCACAGGCGTCCGCCGCGGTCTGCCTCGGCGGGAGCAATGGTGTGTCGCAGACTGAACCCTCTCCAAGACAAGATGCGTTGACCGCAGCATGCTTTTGTACTTACCTATTTTTGCGGATGCGTGTTTTCTTTTGTCTCAATGATATGTTTGTGAACTTATTTTTTCTGTTATTCCACTAATTTCGCTTTCTATTTCATGTGAAAAATGTAACGTATTTTTTATGTTAAACTTACTTTTATAAGATTAACATATTTATATTTGAAATTATGTTTATTGTGTGTTGTAGTAATTATTAATGATAAATAATCTTAGGTTTATGTAAGTATTAAGTTCTACCATATTATCTCAACAATTTTCCATAATTTCCTATTAGGTTCATTCAATCTTACTATATACATATTTTTATATTAAATTTATTTAGAACTAGTCATAAGTAGTCGTTCGTTAGTTGTTCGCAGATTTGAACGTTAGTTTATTCATTCCTGGTAAGGGACACCTGCGTTTCTAGTATAATACACTCGGCTACTTGTCTGCATATATAACATACCTGAATGGTAATCTCGATGACTAGGTGTTTAGTATTATTTTCATTTTGACATTTTGAAATACAGAGACAAGATTTGATCATTTGAGGGGTTAACTTCATCGATAAATTGTATGTAAAAGGCCTTGTGTACATAAAATATAGGTTCTTTCAGTAACCGTGGGTTTCAGGTACAACACCCACGGTGAAGCTAAGCGGGATCCCGGGAGGGGACGCTCCACGTGGGCTTGCGTGAGGCCTGCGTAGGATGCGTCCCAAGGTGCGGGTGCGGGGGACAGTTCTGTTTCTGTCTGTCCCTCGCAGTCGGGTGCGGTCGCGGGAGGAGAGGCGTGTCGGTGTTGCGTTGCCGCGCGCCAGGTATCTCCCGCGACCAAATGGAGGCGCACCATCGTTGCGTCGCTGTGAGGCCGCAGAGGAAGAGGAGATGCGATGTTGCGTTGATATCCTCCCTATCCTCTGCGGCCGCTGGGTGTTTTGGCGGCGGAGTCCAACACCTTCATCCACCGCCAAGGAGGTTTCGTTCGGGGCCCGCCTGACCATCTGGCGGGCCAATACCCGTCGGGGGGTAGCGAGGAATGCTTCGGTGAAACCCTACCCTCCGACACATGGATACATGAGGAGCACAAGTTGGTTTTTAGTCAGTAAGAGTCTGACAGTCCCCTTCGTCCTCCCCCTCCAGGGCGGAGGGACTCCATGAGGATTTTCCAACACGACACCAAAAAAAAAGAAAAGTTAGCGTAAATTTACAAATAAATGTGTTTTATTCCACTCCGTTTGCTTATTGTCCGTCATATAGTAGCTTGGGAATTAAATTAAAAGAGTTTAATATTTAATTTATTTTGTGTGAGTACATAATGCTATTTGTTTAAAAAATTGTTAAAAATATATTTAATAATATAAGACAGCAAAATCCGCACACCACTACTACTCCTAAATTTATTATTTTAGCGTGGGGATGCCTAATCCTAGCATAAAATGTAAGGCATAATAATGATTGCTATACGTTTTATTCGCATTATCATTATGACCCATAATTAAAGGAGTTCTTATTGGTTCAGCATCTTCCCAGACTAATCCCAGTGGCATCCAAGACCTACCGCCTTGCAGACCAGGGTCCGCTTACAAGTCTAAACAGATATGACAGAATATCAGCATTTCTACAAAGCGACTACCCGATATTCCGATATTCCATGGTTCAGATCAGCAAGACCTAATTGGTTGTTTGCATCTAATAAATAATTTTATAGCCATCTGAGTGAGATTTTACCTAATATTCTTTTGGTATCTTTATGCGTAGGGAAATAGCAGTGGCAGCCTAGTGGAGAGACCGGCAGACTGCTACATAGTAGGTCTCGAGGTTGATTCCACAGCGTTTACCACTGTATATCTTAGTTATGTGCGTATTCAATTGTAAATTATTATCGCTTGCTAAACGGTTAAGATCATCATGAGTAAATCTGTATGTCTATGAGTTCTCCATAAGGGTATCGGACGGCATGTGGAACCACACTTGGGCGGCGTGGTGGACTATGGCCTTACCCTTCTCACAGTGAGAAGAGGACCGTGCCCAGCATTATGTCAATTTATTCATAGCGCTGATAATTATGGACCAAAAGCCAGAATACTTTTGTAAAAAACTATGCTTCATTATTATTAAGCCATTAATATTTATGGCAATAAACATGACAAAACGTTTTTCGCTAATATTATTCTGAATTTCCTTGTAGCAATGTAGATTATGTTAATATATTTTATGCTAATGATTAGTTTACTACTTTATACATATGTGCATACATGGCAAAAGATCTAGATTTTTGTCATGTTTACCTAATAGGATAGGTCAACGGGAAGTATTTTAGTAATTTAGATGATCAGATAGTTACCTACTAAAATATACTAGTTTATGAATTATAATCTAATTAGACCGCGGATGGTGCAATAGTTATCTTTCTGGCGTAATATCAAGCGTTGTAGGTTCTTCTATAGCTGTATCCTGTGACGAGGAGCCCCTCGCGTCTGGTCGCGAGACAGGAATAATCATTCAATCAACGGGAATCGAACAATGTTCGATACCCATATGAGACAAAGTAGCTATAGTAACAACATAACATAACTTCACGCCTTTATACCCGAAGGGGTTGGCAGGGGTGTATTACACCCCCCCCCGTAGGATCTCCACCTTGTCGTGGTGGGGGGGCTCAGTAACCGTGGGTGAGGTCCAACACCCACGGTGAAGCTAAGCGGGATCCCGGGAGGGGACGCTCCACGTGGGCTTGCGTGGGGCCTGCGTTGGATGCGGCCCAGGGTGCGGGTGCGGGGGACAGTTCTGTCTGTCCCTCGCAGTCGGGTGCGGTCGCGGGAGGAGAGGTGTGTCGGTGTTGCGTTGCCGCGCGCCCTATCTCCCGCGAACAAATAGGGGTGCACCATCGTTGCGTCGCGGTAGGGCCGCAGAGGAAGAGGAGATGCGGTGTTGCGTTGCCGTCCTCCCTATCCTCTGCGGCCGCTGGGTGTTTTGGCGGCGGAGCCCAACACCTTCATCCGCCGCCAAGGGGGTTTCGTTCGGGGCCCGCCTGACCATCTGGCGGGCCAATACCCGTCGGGGGGTAGCGAGGAATGCTTCGGTGAAACCCTACCCTCCCACACATGGGTACATGAGGAGCACGGGTTGGTTTTTAGTCAGTAAGAGTCTGACAGTTCCCTTCGCCCTTCCCCCTCAGGGCGGAGGGACTCCATGAGGATTTTCCAAACCGACACCAAAAAAAAAAAAGGGTTGTATTACACACCCACACTTCGCCAGTTATGTTTTGGTCCCAATGTAATAGTGGGCGAGCCTATTGCCATCTACCGGGCACATTATTAAGCGAGCGATAATTAACATTTTTAATACACACATAATTTCGAGAAGTGTGTGCCCAGGGTACCTAAGGATCGAACCCGAGACCATCGTCTCGTCAGTCCGTTACAATAACATTTTATTATATAGACACACACTGTCACCACATACGTCCGTGTGGTGATGGATTAAGAATACGGATTGTCACCACCCCATATCATCGTATGGGTGTCGTAAGAACCGATAGAGGAAGCATATTATGCAGAGAACAGCACTGTAAGAGAAGTAAAACTTGATACAAACCCTATACCGACCCGTTTGGCCAGCGTGGTATAGGTAGTAGGCCAATTTCTCTTCTTCGAGGACTAGTCCAGCAGTGGACTGTTAAAGGCTGATGATGATAAAGACACCTACAGTGTTACGGTTAGGTGGAGTGACGATATACCTACGCAAAGTGGCTGGCAGCAGCTGGACTCCGAAAAGTGCCGAAAATCGAGCTCAATGGCGTGCCATTGGAGAGGTCTATATCTAGCAGTGGAATATTATGGCTGGCTGACTGTGATATACACACAACACCATCGTATCCTATATTAAGCAATACTAAAATATATTTTTATTAAAACTGCTTTTCTTGTTATAGGAACAAAAAAGTCCAGTCATGCTGGAGCGCTTTTCGGACCATGGTATAAAGATATTACCTTTACTGTTACAAAATTCTACTAATACATGAAATCGATTATTATAACAATCGTTTAACGATTTTCCAATCAAGTACAAAGCATCAAATGTATGTCTGTCTGAATATCGGTACCGTTAATACCGGTTGGAGTGCATTCAACACGAAATGTCGGTCATCAACCAGATTGTTAAAATAAGATCGTTTTTTTTAGCAATTATTTTGTTTGTTACTTAGTTTTTATGAAAAGAAATAAAGAAGCTTTGTGCTTGTTATACAGAATGGTGTTTTTAGTAATAGTAGTGGGCCTGGGGGGGCCAGAATTCATCAGCTTACTAGACTTTGCCGATCGTGTACCAGATAACAATATCAAGTTTACAAACTTGCAGCAAGTTTAAATCAAACTTTCTAGTTTCACTGTGACAAACTTGCATGAAGTTTGTTTTTCAAAGGATTTGGATGACGACGAGCACAGATTGGTGGTCCAACAACAGCTTGTCGTCGAGCACCTCTTGCTGTAACTAGGAGGTGTATTTAGGAGGAGCTCGAGCACCTCCTAGTTACAGCAGGAGGTGTATTAATATATTAATACATTTGAAAAACAAAATTCATGCAAGTTTGTCACAGTGAAACTAGAAAGTTTGATTTAAACTTGCTGCAAGTTTGTAAACTTGATATTGTTATCTGGGGTTTCACTTAGGGGAGGAATAATGTGACCTTCATAGTATATTTTAGTCTCCACGACGATATATCACTCAGGACGTTTCTCTAGTGCTCATCACACTAAGATTATTCTGGATGGGAATCGAATCTGTGATCGAATCCACGATGACCGTGCAAAACGAGTTGATGTAAGTTTAAAATGCTAGATATACCTTTGCTTTTACAAAAGTAATCATTAGTTATTATCAATTAGCGTTTATAAACAATTAAATAGTTTTACGTACGATCCTGACTTCTGGTTTTATATTCGTTTAATTTCCCTAAGTGATTATGATTAAACAGTCGGTCTGTATGCGACATTGGATTTATTAATGTATTTAATGCGCATCATTTAAAGTTGTATAGAAAAAGCTCTTTTATTATTAGCACGTAATGCTTTATTAGGATTTTTTATTGAATTATTATAAGTACCTAATTTAAAATGTTTTTTGTCTTTCTTCGGAAGAAGTTGCTGTGGTAGAGTAGGTATAATCTACCACAGCAACTTCTTCTATACCATGCATATACATAAGAAGTATCTATATATTTCAATTATAGTAATTAAATAAAATACATGTTGGTTAACACGTTGGCGTTGGCTGCCTTAAGGAAATCCGAATATATTTGCGTTTTTCATCAGTCGGTTAAATGTCGTGAAACGACTTATTTATAAGATATAATATATGTTTTTATAATTTCTGTTGTATAGTATATGCTGTTTTTAGTCCGTCGGACTTTTACACCCAGCGCAAATGTAATATTTTTTCATTGGAGCCACGCCGGTCAAATCGCTGGTCAAATCGCCGGTCATCCTTGTTGATAAAAATCATAAATTTTCTTTCTAATCTTTTTTTTTAAATTACTTTGATCCCAAACCAAAATAATGTGTCCTTCAATAACACTAGTTTTTGATTTGTAATCATAAAAATATTTCAAAAAGTAGGTATACTGTCTTTAATTTACATCATAATTTTGTTTGACTCGCTACAAAAACATTCATAAAACCAATAATTTATAAAAAATACTAGAGGACGCCAGCAGCTACGCCTGCATTTTTTTATTTACCCGTTTTGGCCGATCCTGTGGGAATTTCGGGAAATCCCTTCTTAGTGCACCCCTACGGTCCTCAAGGCACATACATGCCAAATTTCAGCTTCCTGCGCCCAATAGTTTCGGCTGTAGCGTGTCTGTCAGTCTGTCAGTAACGCAAGGATTTTATATATTAAGATTTTGAGGCCAAGTTAGCTAAAGTGATAATTCGTCTATTGATATTGTTCAAAGTGATTATCCGTGAATAGTGGGTGTAACCGCAGACTCAGCTAGTATTTGATAGTTCTTAACAGGAAAAACCAGTAGGTAAGTATCACACCAGACACAACGCGCAGTCGCTTATACAACCACTGCATCACATGTAGTCATTGCTATAAAATTTTACGTAAAAGGAAGGATATTAAAAAGCTAATGTTAATTCGATTACTGTGTAGCTTAATTAGAATTTTAAATTATCTGTTTCATGCGTCATGCACTAAGATGAATCTGTGAACTCATGAGTGCTTCTTTGGTCTATCGTGGCCTTCGACTATATCGACTTCTTATTTGTTTCCTTTCTACCAGTAGGTATTATGTTATTTTTACTGTTCGAATACTATTCGACGGACTATACGAGTACATGGGTCTCAAGTGCTGGGGCCCTTAAAAAGCTTTAGTGTAAAAAGGTATAGAACACGTTTCGAGGCCTCCATAAATGCACTATTAAGGACAGATATAGACCAGTCGCAGCGCGTGTAAAACAATTATTATCATTTTTAGGGTTCCGTACCTCACAAGGTAAAAAAGGAACCCTTATAAGATCACTTTCTTGTCCGTCTGTCTGTCTGTCTGTCCGTGTGTCACCACTGATTTTATCAGGATCGGGTGGACCTAGCAAATTGAAATTTATACCAGACTAGAGGACGCCAGCAGCTACGCCTGCGTTTTTTTTTAATTTACCCGTTTGGGCCGATCCCGTGGGGATTTCGGGAAATCCCTTCTTAGTGCACCCCTACGGCCCTCAAGGAACATACATGCCAAATTTCAGCTTCCTGCGCCCAATAGTTTCGGTTGTAGCGTGTCTGTCAGTCAGTCAGTAACGCAAGGATTTTATATATTAAGATACTGAGGTCTATGGTTCCTACTAGGAACTATCTATATAGTTCCTATTATATATATAATAGGAACTATCAGGGTCCTGGGTCAACCCGATAAAAAGATATGATGAAAATTAGATTTTTGCGAAAACTTGTAAGTAGGTACCAAAATTAACCTTAATTTTCAAATTTTTAAATTTTCGAAATTATTCCTTTACTTGTGCTGTAAGACCTTGGTTTTAACCAAACTTGACAATTCTAGCTCAACCGTAAGTACCTACCTTATAGCTTTTGGGTCGAAAACCTATATGGTAGTTCCCGTTGAACTAGAATCACGAAATTTGGCCAAAAGCAGGGTCTTACAGCACAAATAAAGGAAAAATTACAAAAAAAAAAGTGGAAAATTTAAGGGTGTCCCCACACATACATAGTAGACTTCATTTAAGATAGTCCTCTAAGTTGTATGGGCGCTCCACAGGGGCGCTCATACAGATTTAGAGGACTAGCGTAATTAGCACCAACCTCAAATAAGGTAAAATGCGTTCGGAACCCTCGGTGCGCGGGTCAGACTTGCACTTGCCCGAAATTTATTTATTTTATTTATCATTAATTTTAGAAATTTTCAGTAGCAGCACGGAGTCTGGTAATGTGCCCGGTACGGCAATAGGCTCGCCCCCTATTACGTGGGACCTAAAAAATTCATGGCGAAATGTGGGTGTAATATTACACCTCTGCCTACCCCTTCGGGGATACAGGCGTGAGACTATAAATAAAAGAATAAAAGTAAATAATTTTGGAAACGGCATTATACAAATCTCTACCAAAATGAATTAAATCCTTTGGAAATTAAATAAATTAAATATATCGATCTTCGGGCTAGTGTCATGTCAACCAATGGCGTAAAACAAAAAACAAAACAGCATTGTTTATCACGTCAAATATCAAACGCACAAAAGACAATAAACACCATTTATCTGAAGGTTTTATAAATAAATACGTTATCATTTAGGTATATTATATTGAACAGCGAAGAATAGGTTAAATCAATGTATATAATTTATATTAGTCACCGGACTCTTCGTCGTAGTTAGCTACATCAGCCGACATTGATAAACACAATATCTCTTACTTACACAAAAGGGTGGTAGATAATTTAAAAATAAAGGACAAATAGATATATTTTCCACAGAAGACATCAGGTCTCCAAAATAACTAATCAAAAATATACATGACTAGAGGACGCCAGCAGCTACGCCTGCATTTTTTTAATTTACCCGTTTTGGCCGATCCCGTGGGAATTTCGGGAAATCCCTTCCTAGTGCACCCCTACGGTCCCCAAGGAACATACCTGCCAAATTTCAGCTTACTGCGCCCAATAGTTTCGGCTGTAGCGTGTCTGTCAGTCAGTCAGTAACGCAAGGATTATGCAGGTGAGCATATGCCAAGATCGGCTCATATTGTTTATCATTACCATTATTATCAGCTCTGTAGGTACATATGAGTATATATGCTGTCACACTTCTGGACTGGTATTTTCTGGGTATGAAACGGTCGTCCACAACTCTGGCCAAGTGCGGATTCGCAGATTCCACATGATTTTCGAGAAAATTAAAGAGAACTCTCAGACATGCGGGTTTCCGCACGATATTTTTGGTCATCGCTTGGCAACCGTTAAAACACATATAACTTCTAAAAGTCATTGTTGCACACCGAGCATTTGAACTCGAGGCACTCCGTGTAGCAGTGGTTTGTCTTTCCACTAGGCTATAACTACTCCGTAGTATGAAGGACAAGTCCATATATCATCCTCATTTTTTCCAGATTGGTTGCAATAACTGGGGCGACTGCTTTCCCGTTTCCCCAACAAGTGGTATGGCTGTCAACGTTCATTGGGCACACTGCCGCCATGCGTGCTGCTACTGAGAATTCTGGACTGGAAATTCCCAAACCCAACTGGTTTGATAAGGAAATCGAGCCTTTACTTTATGATTGGTCAACCGTTATGGTCCATTTTATTGATATAACCATTAATTTCGTAGCTACATGTTACCAGTGCTATCTATCGTACAATGGCAAAGATTTTTGCTTTCTTCGTTGCACCAACATGATTGATGATAGTATCAACAATACTATCATCAATCAAGGCTGTCTCGATGCTCCTCTATGAGCACAATATATCACAATAGACGCAGTGTCTACAAAAATGCATCGCGGTTCTTCGCAGATACTGTCGCACAATGCCTAGTGATAATCGAAATTTCTAATCACGGTGTTTTAAGTTTCCTTTAGTCTTAAAGACAGGAAGATACAGGGCTCTCGACGTGGTTATTTACAAGTGCGTTACCCCAGCCAGAAAATGTCGAAAATGGTAATTTAAATGTTAAAGATAATTAGTTGTTCAGCTTCTGTAATTGTTGCGTACATTTTTAAATTTGTTGCACTTATAGTTTTTTAGTTATTTCACAAAAACATTTCCTGCTAGGGTAACGTTACCGCAGCCAGACATTTTCTTTTTTAATGGGAATATTGAAATAAATATTGGCTATATAATTAGTTGTCTAGACGAGGTAAATGTTGCAACTTATTTTGTAGTTCTTCTATCTTCAGCTCATAGCGAGACTTGGCTTGTCGTTCGTTACAGATCGACAAAGTTAAGCAACGCTTATACAGGTCACCACTTGGATGGGTGACCGCGTGTGGCATTTACGTCTGAGCGCTACCGTGCTTCGGAGGGCACGTAAAGCTGTCGGTCCCGGTTCTGTTCTTGTCTAAGGATAAGGATCGTTAGGCCATGTCGGAGGCCATAAGGCGGTCTGAAAACTCCGACACCAGAGTTGGCCACACACTCACACGAAAAACAAAAAAAAATCTTCAGCTGCGAAGTTATTCAAGTTCCTGCTGGAGTAACGTTTGTGGTTTTGCTGGATCTTTGACGCGGTTAAGCGGATTCTTATCATCTTTTGTACATGACTTCTTAATAATAATAATAGTAATTTATTCGCATAAAACATGGTATTAATAGGTGTTACAATAATATAGGAGCAAACATGTTTCGCTAGAATATAGCATGCAAAAATTTAAACAAAATATTTACATATTATGTACATAGTTATTAAAACTTTGCATCCATAAATTCTTTTAAATTATAGAAATTAAATTCATTTAGCCAAGTATACAATTCTTTCTTGAATAATCTAAATTCTAATTGCTTAAAGTGGTTTGGCAATTTATTAAAGATACGTACACACATTGCAAGACAGCTTTTGTTGTATTTGGTTAGTCTAGGAATGTCACTTAACACTAATCTAAAAGGATCTCGCCTATTCCGACAATGTACCTCATCTGCTGTTTTAAACAATTATTTATTCTTGTATACAAACATGCATATTTCGTAAATGTAGAGAAATGGTAACGGTAACAAGTTAAGCTTTTTAAATATTGGTTTGCATGAGTCGTCTGGCTGAAGGCCATTTATAGCCCTTATACATTTTTTTGTGCTACAAATGCCCTACTGAAGTCAGTACTATTACCCCATGTTATAAGCCCATATCGAAGAAGCGATTCCACATAAGCGTGGTAGGATGTAATGTCAGTTTTTATGTTTGTCACGTTTTTTACTTGCTTAAAGGCATAAACAAATTTATTAATTCTGTTGGTGACTTTGTTTAGATGTAGTTTCCAATTAATATCTTCGTCTAATATTACTCCCAGGAACTTTGTATTTGTCACTTGTTTGATATGATTTACATTAAGGTTAATAGTGTAATTATTATTATTAGATTGATTATATTGAATGTAAACAGATTTATCTAAATTAATTTTCAAATTATTTATGTCAAGCCAATGCAATAATGAATTAATTGTAATATTAATGTCAGACTCATGATCTTTAATTGTATTATTCTTTTTATTAGATATCACTATAATAGATCATCGGCAAATAGTATACATTAGTGATTCGTTACTTTAATTATATCATTAATATATAGGAGAAATAATATTGGGCCCAATACGCTGCCCTGTAGGACGCCACATTTGATATCCCTGTATGTTGATGAGTATGATATTAGGTCTCCATTCTCATCAATCTTATCAACAATGACACTCTGTATTCTCTCACGTAGATAAGATGATATCCACTGAAGTACAGGTCCCCTAATCCCTATAGCTTCCAGCTTCAGCAACAGCATGTCATGAGAAACCAGATCGAACGCTTTTGATAAATCAAAAAACAGACCCGTGGTAAAATATTTATTATTAACGTTCGTAAGTACTACTTTTATGAGGGAGAAAATTGCTAATGTAGTCGATTTAAATTTTTGGAATCCATTTTGTTCGTTACATATGATTTTAAATTTGGTGCAATAGCTCATTATTCTTTTGTACACGCATTTTTCATATATTTTAGACACAATGGGTATTAAAGTTATTGGGCGGTAATTATTAATATCGGATTTTTCTCCCTTCTTGAATAGAGGCTTAACGACAGATAGTTTTAATGCTTCTGGAAAAATGCCTTGTGAGAATGACATATTTATTAGATATGTTAGGATATTCGATAACTCATTGCAGCAAGCTTTTATGATTTTAGTGTTGATTTCGTCATAGCCCTCAGATCCGGTGTTATTCAGAGACATAATTTCTAATTTTACCTCTTTCTCGGACATAGGTGTTAAATACATTGATTTTACTGTTTGAGTTAAATTAAGGTCACGGTAAGTTCTAGTTGTGTGTGTTTGTTTATCCGCCAAATCAACGTAGTAGTTATTAAAGTGAGAAGCTATTTCTATAGGGTCAGAAATCACAACATCATTGACTTTTATAATGTCTATGCTGTGTTTGCGGGTGTTGTTATTTATTTCATTTTTAATTACAGTCCATGTGACTTTGCATTTATTTTCATTTTTGTTAATGAAATTTATGTTTGCGTTCTTTTTTGAATTGTAGATGCATTTTTTAAGTAGCTTAGAATAATTATTATATTTTATTTTATTGCTAAGATTTTTATTTTTATAGTAGCGATATCGTAGCATACGCTTGGTTTTGCAACTTTGCATGAGACCCCTACTTATCCACTTTTGTTTGTTTTTGTTGAGTACCTATATCCATTTTAACTCGTACTTTTGGGAAACAGAGATTGTAGAATAGGCAAAGTAACTCATGAAAGACACTAAATGCCGCACTTGCATCATTTTTAAGATATACACTGGACCACGATAGACTCCGTAGACATTCCTTGAATTTTTCAATATGTTCTAAATTATAGTCTCTTTTGTACGAATATTACTTATGATGTGGTCTATGCATGACAATTTGCGTGTGGGCACTGTAATATGAATTTTCATATTATAGTTTTTACATACGTCCTGTAGTTCATTGGTAATAGTCCCTTTTTTCAGCGTATTTATGTTAAAATCACCAGTAACAACTATATTTATTTTGGATTTGTATTTATTAAATACATCATGCAGTAGATAATTTAGTTTCGAGATAAATTGGTTAGGGTCTGATTGGGGTGTTCTATATATACATATCACAATTAATTTGTTTGATTAACATCAACACCTTCGCTTCGGTCGCTTTTTTGTGACCATCTAAACATGGTCGAGTTACCACGGGCTTGCACCGCCTAATGACTTTTATTCTATTATCGCTTTAATTATTGTATGTACTACTGAAATTTTACAGTTATAAAACTGAACTAAGCAACTAATTATTGATATATCATTCAGTTTATATAACCACATACAGATTGATCGGTGGCTAAATAACTCCGCGCGCATTGTTAGCGTGAACGTGGAGAACTGAGTTTCATCATAATTTGTTAATTACTTAGGTACAGGACACTAATGAAACTTCACATACATTTGAAGGCAGTTACTAGCTAGAAAATTAAATTAAGTCTTTTGAGGTCTTATTTAAAATGTTAGGACCTATTGAAGTGTTTTTATATTTATTTAGATAACCTTTGAACTGTGCATTGTTTTTGTTTTATTTATTGCACAACTAATTAAACTAATTCTTAAGAAGTCATGTACGAAAGATGATAAGAATCCGCTTAACCGTTTCAAAGATCCAGCAAAACCACAAACGTTACTCCAGCAGGAACTCGAATAACTTCGCAGCCGAAGATAGAAAAACTACAAACTAAGTTGCAACATTTACCTCGTCTAGACAACTAAATAAATAGCCAATATTATTTCAATATTCCCATTAAAAAAGAAAATGTCTGGCTGCGGTAACGTTACCCCAGCAGGAAATATTTTTGTGAAATAACTAAAAAACTACAAGTGCAACAAATTTAAAAATGTTTGCAACAATTACAGAAGCTGAACAACTAATTATCTATAACATTTAAATGACCATTTTCGACATTTTCTGGCTGGGGTAACGCACACGTTATTTACTTGCTGGTCAAACGTGTTTTTGTATATAAACATATATGTACATCATCTGTTTAAGAGATATGCAGGGATAAGAAAACAATAATTTGGTGGAATCCCTGAATCAAATCACGACAATTTTACGAACCTAAACTAAGTATTTTCCCAGCTATGATTCAAGATCTTTTTTCTTTCTAATGGAACAAACAACATTATTATTTGATTAAACAAAATCAATTGGGTCCCTTAAGGAAGTATTTTGGACCCTTAGCCCCTTATGAGTAGAATAATTTTATGCCTTATATTTATTTTAAGAATGCCATATGTGCGATTCATAGTTTCAATAAACACGACCGTAGCAGCAGTAGTAAAAAGCATAAAATCATATAAAACTATTTGGCCATCTTTTTTTTTTTTTATAGCTTTGACAAAGAGTGATCTTAAATCCTGACGATTGATGAATTTCCGCAATTCTAATCTAAAGGTGTCTAAACATAGGGCTTTGTCAAGTTCTCATTCGCTACGAATGAATGTACAATGTACATGTTTGCTTTACTAATTTTAACAGGCAACGGTATGGGTAAGGGTTTGGTTTATTTCAATACAAATGAGAGATTTTGGCTTTGTAATTATTGTAGTGACAATAAAATTCATTAATTTCTATTGAATATTCATTTTCAATCGTTTGCTTTCAATCAATTTTATCTTTAACAGCCTATGCTCAGCAACCTTAATTATTACACCAAACGCCTTTGCAAATTATCAGACTCTAATGCGTTGGTGTTGACAATTATATCTGCGTCATGCAGTCGGTTACTAATTCAGCCTCAGGTATTTAATAGAGAATCGAAATTGTCTTCGTTGGGCTTATTTGATATGTTCTGCATATTGTTAATGTTATTGTTGGCCATGCTCACGATGAAGTAGAGTAACGGGGGTGTCTCCATCATAGTATTCTTGCAGCGACAGAGATGGCGCCACGCGCTGGGTACGTCGAGCTTCTTCAAGAGCTCGACAGATGGAACTGTGCGTGTGACGTCACTTTCTGAATGGCGGTGTTAAGATTCTCCGCGAGTGAATGACTTCCCTCAGAAACTTAAGGTCGGTATCGCTTCTCGGCCTTTTGGCTAAGATCAAAGTGTAGTATCTGTTCTTTTCAGCTTAATATCTGAAAGTTCCCTCACTGAGGGACCAGTATATTAAACTGATTTTTGTAAACAGACGGGATGTTCGGGGCTCGCTCCACTCCCGTCACGGGTCGGCCCGGCATTGCAGTGCCGCCGGGATCGGCCCACGTAATACCTAAATTTAGTCCATCAGGTCAGGGACTGTCATCAAGAACTCACCGTCAGTGACCGTCACCGTGATAGAGATTATAGCATGGAGATAACTCTTATATCGCTCTATCTTATAGCACTCATTAAACAATATGATGTTACCTGTGTTGTTTTGCATGTTAAGTAATACTAATAACACTTAGCACATGATAAAGACATGATTAGACTGTGCTATTAGTACTTCCATAGTGTGATTAATCTTTTCAAATTATTATTCAGGGTTTTAACCGATATTTCGGAAAACGGGTACCACGCAGTGGTAATTTGAGTTTAGGAAAAAGAAAGGAGTCGGCTGGAGCCATATATCTGGTGAATATGGTGGTTGCTCGATGGTATTTGTTGAGTGTTTGATCAAAAATTCGTTCACAATGATGGCATTGTGCGAAGGCGCATTATCGTCGTGCATTTTCATTATTTTGGGACTAGCCGAGAGGCAACATGTTTCATACCCGAATGATTAGTTAAAATGGTACGGATCGACTTGTGAGATACAGAAAGTTGGGGCTGCTATCCCTCTCAAAGTTGAATGAGGTTTTCAGTCACTTCACTATTACGATGTTAACTTCAGTTCTGTTGCAGACGTTGATGGCCAACCAGAGCGAGGTAAATCTTCCATCTCATCTCGACCGCTTTTGAACGCTTTGTACCACTCATATAAGCACGAGGTGTTGATAAGTCGATCATGTCGATTCACCGTAAGCCTTCTGTAACATTTTCATAGAACACCAAATTCTATTGGCGATGCAAAATTAAAGACTAACTCTTTGTTCGATATTTTTGTCCATTATGAAATTCGCAATTCACACTAGATATGATTTGACTAAAAACAGCACTGTATTATTTTAATACTTAAAGATTTACTATAAATAACAGATGCAACTCAAACTCCGCGCCAAAATTGAAAACAGTTACTGTTGTGCCAATCTAACAACAACAAAAAAACAAAGAATTGGATTTGGAACTATAAACAAATAATCCATTCCCGATACTTTTTTGACTGCATGTATGTACAATGTACATGATATGAAATACTTTATTTTCAGTAAACAGATGGGTGAAGGTCGTTCTTCTACAGATCTTAGACTATACTGCTTTATATTGATGGTTGGATACCCTCGTCGTTAGTACTGCGCGTAGTTTTGTGTGTTTGATCCCACTCTATAAAACACTAAGTATGTTTGATTCACAATGTGTTCTTCTATGAGTCTGGGAATCTAATGTGTCCGTTGATTGAATATTTGTGAAGTGTCTTGTGGCACATCATTTAACTAGAGACTGGAAACTTTAATTGTATTATTAATTATCATGTCGATGTCGTCCAGACCGCATTCACTATGCGGGAGATGTTGTAGGGCACAAAAAGTGTACCCATTCTCTGTCATAAAGCTATGGGGTGTCACATCCGACACGACTGGCGAGAGATTGGGCGCAGGACCAAAGACTTAACATGTAGGTATGCCGAGGTAGGTATAGGGGTTTTAAACGGGGGTTTCCCTTAGAGCCCCGATCCCCAAGGCACACGTTTCGGAAAGCCCCGAAACTGATTTTGATAACATCTTGTTTACTTTTTCTATTATTTTCGATTTGTACCGTCGATATAAAAAGTGCATAAATGTATGAGTTTGAAATATTATATAAGACAAAAGTATTTAATTTGAAATTTTATACAGCACAAGCTCATAGATTGAATAAAATGTTTCAAATAGAATAGGATATTAGAAGAAATAATATTACATATGTACATAATACAATGTGATCAAATAGGTATATTCTACAATTTATGACAACGATATTTTTCAAATTAGATGTACTTACTGCCAATATTTTTATTAAACTTTACTTTCCCATGACTATAACTGGGTACTTCCCATGACTATAAAATATCGTTGGTACTAATGTTGATTATTTTTATAGTTGAATGTCGAAGTCCAATTTTGCCAGTTTTTAAGTTATGTAAAATATTTTTTTTATTTAGTCTAGATATTTTGATCTTCGTGTATTGAAAAAAAGAGGCAATTGTAACATAATCAAAACCTGTGATCGCCCTAAGAAACTCTACTTTGTATTCTTTAATTATAATATTTACTATAGCAAAGCAAAAGTCTATAAATTGCCTGATCCTTAAAGTTAAGTATTTTTATTTTCGTACCTAACTAATAATATTTTATAAACGGTATGTTGCTGTTGACGGTAAGTACTTTTAACACGTTTCAGGATAGTACGTCGAAGGATGGTCCTTAAATTCCTATAGATTACAACACAACGTCCATCGACGGCTGACTTTAAGCTTCGGAATACGACAGCTCGTCAAAGAACGGACGTCAGCAATAGAAAATATTGTAGGGTGACGTATAAAGCTGCGCGTCGACAGGATCGGAATCGGAGCGTACGGAGCGGACGGAGCGTCGTCATTTACAAAATGCCGATGGGGTGCGTCCACTGCATTCGGATTCAGCATCGGCAATTTAGGTATTTTTAAAGCAGGAGGATAGTGACGAGGATATTGTTGTAGATTAATTTTCGGAGAATATTATACATTTGATGAATATCATAAATAATGAATATCATAGATTTTTGGGTACATTCATATGACTCTACTAAAGTAATTAAAACATCGTCGTTCATCGTGAATAAGTATTTTTGCCTACAGTTTAATGCCGCAAACACGTCAGAACTTGAAACGCTCGGAATCCGAATGATGCATTCACTGCGGATGACGTCATCAGCAAAAATACCGGTCTCAGGCGCAGAAATGCCGATGCAGTGCACGCAGCTTCATAGAAATTAATACAAAGCAACAAATCCTTCCGCTCCGTACGATCCGATTCCGATGCTGTGGACGCGCAGCTTTAGTGTCGTATTACAAGAACCTACAGCTGGCTAGTGTCACATCTTGAAGTTTTATGAGCACACAAGTAAATACACATGCAAAAGGAACAGTGTTACAGCGCGGGAGCCTCGCGTCACTCAAGCCAGGCGCGGTCCGAAGGGGGGGTCACAGGGGACATGACCCCCCCAAAATCTAAGGTCGAATTGAAAAAGTTGCCAAATAATAAAAGGAATTTTCTAGCTATACCTAACAGCGATAAAGGACAATGGCAGATCTCCATACATCAAAATGTCTGAAATTAAATTGAAGCGAACAGTAATAAAAAATATATCAAAAAATTTGGCGTAAGTAACAGAGTCTATAAATGATTCCATTTTCGGTGGAAAAAGAAGATATCGGTGTTTGAAGTTTTAGTTAAGAATTAACAATGTAGGTGCAAGGAAAGTTATAGTATGAAAGTTAAACAATGTAGGTAGGTACGTTTGAATTATCAAATGACATATGTCAGATTGACATCAAAATGCGGAAGTATTTTGTAGCATCTAACTATCACAGCCAAAGACAAAAGCAGAGCTGCACATTTTAAATCGATTTTATGTGAAATCGATACAACTTTAAAACGATGCTGTGACGTTTTTATTTGATTTAAACGTGGTTTTGCTTCAAAAATATTAGCTTATTGATATAATGTTGATTAAATATTAAATAATTGCATTTTAAACCAAACCAACTCTATAAAGGTCAATCGTATCGATTACTTATTTAATAATCGATACGGATATAGCACTCACGTCTATTCCTGTCACACCATTGTCTATGGCAACTATCAAATAATAAAGTATTCGTAATCAAATGGAATGCTTTTTATCATCATAAAATACTCCAGCTTTAACGAGACAAAGTGAAAATATTAAAAATCGTTGAAAAAAAAAACAATTCGTTTTGTTCATATGAAGTTTAAGGTCGCCACAACAAACCCAGACCAAATTCTGCCATTGTTCTTTATAGTTTGCTGACTCTATCTAGTAGTGTTTTTATGAACTAGGTACGTACGATGGCCAAAATAACTTGGAAATTACATCTAGTTTAGAAACAAGGAACCGAACTACGTAGTTTTGGTAATCCTAGCAAAATCGATATGCGTCGTTATGATAAAGATTGTTTAACAATATTCTAATAATGTAATTTGTCGGTTCATTGTAAAGATTCAAGATAAAGGCTGTCTACTTAGTTGTGAATCTTGTTGTTAAGTTTTGTGATTGAGGAAAAACATATAATTTAATTTGAAGAACAGTGTTTCATTTAATGATACCTAATTTTATATTAATGGTAAGTCATTGTAAGTAATATCGAGCCTTTCCCGCCATTTTAGCGCAACCGACAGAAACGAAATTTCACAGAAGGTTTTTTTTTTTAATATTTTTATACAGAAATGTGCTAAAAAAGTAAAATTTGATGTACATTAATGATTTTTAAACATTTATATGTATAATTAAAAATCGGGTTGGGTTTCGAAACCAGACGCCTGAATTTGAGGGTATTGGTGGTGTAGGGGGCTTAAGGGAGTTAGTTTTAATCCCCTAAAAGTAATTTTGGCTGCCGGAGTTGCGTCTATATATTTTTAAACAATTTCCAAAAATTCTTAAATACTTCGGCAATTATGCAAAACGGAACGTAGTTTTTATACTTTAGTCATAGAGCATAGATATTTACATAGAGGCTTATTTCTTATGGGCGCTCTGTAGACAAACTTTCTGTGACCCAAATTGCCGCTTGGCGGCGTGGCAGTCGCGCTGTGACAGCTGTCTCTATCAGTGCAAGAGAGACGAACTGACGACACCCGCCAACTCGTCACTTGGAATCGGCACACGGAATCCTTAAGAAATGCGCTACTATATGTAAATCTGTATTCATTGCTTTAGTACAGTTTTACAAATGTCATTTTTAGGTTTTATGTGAAAAACGTGAAACGAAACGCAAACCCGCCATCTTGGAATGATGATATTGACAGCTAATGTCAAATTTGTGCGTCGTTGCTTTCGAGTGCCTAGGGTTAGGTGCGACTGTAATAAGTAACTAAATAGGTTATGTTAGGTTCTCTTTTGACCCTTAATCCGAAAATAGGAGCCCTGCGAAGCCGAGCTCCGTCAACCTTAGTTTATTACACTAGTGTGAAGAATGTGGAAGTTGGCAGTGCCATACACACCGATGTTTGGAGTTTTATTTTTTTTCAGGGGAAACCAAGTATTTCCGGCAAGTGAATATGGTGAGGGGGGGGTTCCGTGACCTCCCCTCCTCCCCCGCAATCACTCACAACCCCTAAAACCGGCGACGTATTTCGAAAGTTTTACCAAAAAACTACAAATATAATAAGTATTTACGCTATAAATGGCGATCCAGATACCTATTTTTTATTAGTGTAGTGAGTGACCCCCTTCAAAATTTCAGGCTGCGACCGCGCCTGACTCAAGCTCACGCCACCGAAAGCGATCGAGAAATGTAGTATAATTTTATAATTACTTGTATTTTATTGTTGTCTAGCTATAAAATTTGCTCGTGATAACAGTCGTATAAAATGTGAATAATCGCCACTTAATATATCACATACAATAATCGTACATACAAGGTACACCGCAACGTCGCGTCGTTAAGCGGGGGAAGAATTTGTATGGGAAATTCTACCGTCAATTTGAGTAGTTTTTGGAGTACCGCCTACCGTTCTGTCCCGGAACGTGTTAAGCTAAATTGACTTTTAATTGAATTTATCAAGACATAAATAAACCAGGGCCCACCGGTACCTACGGGTGCCTTGCAGATCGGGGCCCTAAGAAAATAACCCCTTTAAACCGCCGCGCCGAAATTCTGACTCAGAGCTTTTATCTATATCTATACTGATATTATAAAGCTGAAGAGATTGTTTGAATATCGAGGATGGCTCTAAGCATACAGCTTATCATACATACATACATACATAGACTCACGCCTGTTTCCCGGAGGGGAAGGCAGAGACTACGGAACGGCATTTGCAACGATCCTGACATATCTCTCTTGCATCATTCACTCCCATTAAATTTCTCAGCTATATATCATCACGCTTTAAGCCACGGAGGTGGAGCAGTATCCGTAAATAGTGAGTGTAACGGCAGACTCAGCTGGTATTTGATAATTCTTAACAGGAAAAGCCAGTATCACTTTTTACCAGACACAACGCGCAGTCGCTTATACAACCACTGCACCACATGTAATCATTGCTATAATATTTTACGTAAAAGGAAGGACATTAAAAAAAGCTAATGTTAATTCGATTACATACTGTGTCGCTTAATTAGAATTTTAAATTATCTGTTTCATGCGTCATGCACTAAGATGAATCTGTGAACTCATGTGTGCTTCTTTGGTCTATCGTGGCCTTCCGACTTCTTATTTGTTTCGTTTTTACCAGTATTATGCTACTTTTTACTGTTAGAACAAAACTCGATGGTTTATGCAAGTGCATGGGTCCCAAGTGCTGGGCGCTTAGTAAGCTTTAATGTAAAAAGGTATAGAACACGCTTCGGGACATCCATAACCGAACAATTAAGGACAGATACGTATAGACCAACCGCAACACGTGTAAGACTATTATTATCACTTTATCATCATTTTTGGTAACGGCCTTCTGCTTATAAAAATCTCCACCAAGATAAATGAAATCTTTTGGAAATTATATAAATTAACCTATCGATCTTTGGGTTAGTGTCATTTCATCCAATGGCGTTAAACAAAAAAAACAAAACATCATTGTTTTATGACGTCACAGATCAAACGCACAAAAGACAATAAACACCAGTTATCTGAAGGTTTTATAAATAAATACGTTATCATTTAGGTATATTATATTGAACAGCGAAGAATAGGTCAAATTAATGTAATATAATTTATATTGGTCACTGGGCTCTTCGTCGTAGTTAGCTACATCAGCCGACATTGATAAACACGATATCTCTTACTTACACAAAAGGGTGGTAGATTATTTAAAAATAAAGGACAAATAGTTATATTTTTCACAAGACATTTTAAGCAGGTCTCCAAAATAACTAATCTTAAATATACATGATTGCAAAATCATTACCCATTATTATCAGCTCTGTAAGTAGGTACATACGGGTATATATGCTGTCTCACTTCTGGACTGATATTTTCTGGGTATGACAGGAGCGTCCACAACACTGGACAAGTGCGTATTCGTAGATTCCACATGATTTTCGAGAAAATTAAAGAGAACTCTCAGACATGCGGGTTTCCGCACGATATTTTTGGTCATCGCTTGGCAACCGTTAAAACACATATAACTTCTAAAAGTCATTGTTGCACACCGAGTATTTGAACTCGAGGCACTCCGTGTAGAAGTGCTTGATCTTTTCACTAGGCTATAACTACTCCATAGTATGAATGACAAGTCCATATATCATCCTCATTTTTTCCAGATTGGTTGTAATTACTGGGGCGACTGCTTTCCCGTTTCCTCAACAAGTGGTATGGCTGTCAACGTTCATTGGGCACACTGCCGCCATGCGTGCTGCTACTGAGAATTCTGGACTGGAAAATCCCAAACCCTACTGGTTTGATAAGGAAATCGAGCTCTTACTTTATGATTGGTCAACCGTTATGGTCCATTTTATTGATATAACCATTAATTTCGTAGCTACATGTTACCAGTGCTATCTATCGTACAATGGCAAAGATTTTTGCTTTCTTCGTTGCACCAACATGATTGATGATAGTATCAACAATACTATCATCAATCAAGGCTGTCTCGATGCTCCTCTATGAGCACAATATATCACAATAGACGCAGTGTCTACAAAAATGCATCGCGGTTCTTCGCAGATACTGTCGCACAATGCCTAGTGATAATCGAAATTTCTAATCACGGTGTTTTAAGTTTCCTTTAGTCTTAAAGACAGAAAGATACAGGGCTCTCGACGTGGTTATTTACAAGTGCGTTACCCCAGCCAGAAAATGTCGAAAATGGTAATTTAAATGTTAAAGATAATTAGTTGTTCAGCTTCTGTAATTGTTGCGTACATTTTTAAATTTGTTGCACTTATAGTTTTTTAGTTATTTCACAAAAACATTTCCTGCTAGGGTAACGTTACCGCAGCCAGACATTTTCTTTTTTAATGGGAATATTGAAATAAATATTGGCTATATAATTAGTTGTCTAGACGAGGTAAATGTTGCAACTTATTTTGTAGTTCTTCTATCTTCAGCAGCGAAGTTATTCGAGTTCCTGCTGGAGTAACGTTTGTGGTTTTGCTGGATCTTTGAAGCGGTTAAGCGGATTCTTATCATCTTTCGTACATGACTTCTTAATAATAATAATTTATTCGCATAAAACATGGTATTAATAGGTGTTAAGTACAATAATATAGGAGCAAACATGTTTCGCTAGAATATAGCATGCAAAAATTTAAACAAAATATTTACATATGTACATAGTTATTAAAACTTTGCATCCATAAATTCTTTTAAATTATAGAAATTAAATTCATTTAGCCAAGTATACAATTCTTTCTTAAATAATCTAAATTCTAATTGCTTAAAGTGGTTTGGCAATTTATTAAAGATACGTACACACATTGCAAGACAGCTTTTGTTGTATTTGGTTAGTCTAGGAATGTCACTTAACACTAATCTAAAAGGATCTCGCCTATTCCGACAATGTACCTCATCTGCTGTTTTAAACAATTATTTATTCTTGTATACAAACATGCATATTTCGTAAATGTAGAGAGATGGTAACGGTAACAAGTTAAGCTTTTTAAATATTGGTTTGCATGAGTCGTCTGGCTGAAGGCCATTTATAGCCCTTATACATTTTTTTGTGCTACAAATGCCCTACTGAAGTCAGTACTATTACCCCATGTTATAAGCCCATATCGAAGAAGCGATTCCACATAAGCGTGGTAGGATGTAATGGCAGTTTTTATGTTTGTCACGTTTTTTACTTGCTTTAAGGCATAAACAAATTTATTAATTCTGTTGGTGACTTTGTTTAGATGTAGTTTCCAATTAATATCTTCGTCTAATATTACTCCCAGGAACTTTGTATTTGTCACTTGTTTGATATGATTTACATTAAGGTTAGTAGTGTAATTATTATTATTAGATTGATTATATTTAATGTAAACAGATTTATCTAAATTAATTTTCAAATTATTTATGTCAAGCCAATGCAATAATGAATTAATTGTAATATTAATGTCAGACTCATGATCTTTAATTGTATTATTCTTTTTATTCGATATCACTATAATAGATACTCGTATATCGTTGGCAAATAGTATACATTTGTGATTCGTTACTTTAATTATATCATTAATATATAGGAGAAATAATATTGGGCCCAATACGCTGCCCTGTAGGACGCCACATTTGATATCCCTGTATGTTGATGAGTATGATATTAGGTCTCCATTCTCATCAATCTTATCAACAATGACACTCTGTATTCTCTCACGTAGATAAGATGATATCCACTGAAATACAGGTCCCCTAATCCCTATAGCTTCCAGCTTCAGCAACAGCATGTCATGAGAAACCAGATCGAACGCTTTTGATAAATCAAAAAAGACTAGATTTCGATAAATCAAAAAACAGACCCGTGGTAAAATATTTATTATTAACGTTCGTAAGTACTACTTTTATGAGGGAGAAAATTGCTAATGTAGCCGATTTAAATTTTTGGAATCCATATTGTTCGTTACATATGATTTTAAATTTGGTGCAATAGCTCATTATTCTTTTGTACACGCATTTTTCATATATTTTAGACACAATGGGTATTAAAGTTATTGGGCGGTAATTATTAATATCGGATTTTTCTCCCTTCTTGAATAGAGGCTTAACGACAGATAGTTTTAATGCTTCTGGAAAAATGCCTTGTGAGAATGACATATTTATTAGATATGTTAGGATATTCGATAACTCATTGCAGCAAGCTTTTATGATTTTAGTGTTGATTTCGTCATAGCCCTCAGATCCGGTGTTATTCAGAGACATAATTTCTAATTTTACCTCTTTCTCGGACATAGGTGTTAAATACATTGATTTTACTGTTTGAGTTAAATTAAGGTCACGGTAAGTTCTAGTTGTGTGTGTTTGTTTATCCGCCAAATCAACGTAGTAGTTATTAAAGTGAGAAGCTATTTCTATAGGGTCAGAAATCACAACATCATTGACTTTTATAATGTCTATGCTGTGTTTGCGGGTGTTGTTATTTATTTCATTTTTAATTACAGTCCATGTGACTTTGCATTTATTTTCATTTTTGTTAATGAAATTTATGTTTACGTTCTTTTTTGAATTGTAGATGTATTTTTAAGTAGCTTAGAATAATTATTATATTTTATTTTATTGCTAAGATTTTTATTTTTATAGTAGCGATATCGTAGCATACGCTTGGTTTTGCAACTTTGCATGAGACCCCTACTTATCCACTTTTGTTTGTTTTTGTTGAGTATATCCATTTTAACTCGTACTTTTGGGAAACAGAGATTGTAGAATAGGCAAAGTAGCTCATGAAAGACACTAAATGCCGCACTTGCATCATTTTTAAGATATACACTGGACCACGATAGACTCCGTAGACATTCCTTGAATTTTTCAATATGTTCTAAATTATAGTCTCTTTTGTACGAATATTACTTATGATGTGGTCTATGCATGACAATTTGCGTGTGGGCACTGTAATATGAATTTTCATATTATAGTTTTTACATACGTCCTGTAGTTCATTGGTAATAGTCCCTTTTTTCAGCGTATTTATGTTAAAATCACCAGTCACAACTATATTTATTTTGGATTTGTATTTATTAAATACATCATGCAGTAGATAATTTAGTTTCGAGATAAATTGGTTAGGGTCTGATTGGGGTGTTCTATATATACATATCACAATTAATTTGTTTGATTAACATCAACATCTTCGCTTCGGTCGCTTTTTTGTGACCATCTAAACATGGTCGAGTTACCACGGGCTTGCACCGCCTAATGACTTTTATTCTATTATCTCTTTAATTATTGTATGTACTACGCTGAAATTTTACAGTAATAAAACTGAACTAAGCAACTAATTATTGATATATCATTCAGTTTATATAACCACATACAGATTGATCGGTGGCTAAATAACTCCGCGCGCATTGTGAGCGTGAACGTGGAGAACTGAGTTTCATCATAATTTGTTAATTACTTACAGGACACTAATGAAACTTCACATACATTTGAAGGCAGTTACTAGCTAGAAAATTAAATTAAGTCTTTTGAGGTCTTATTTAAAATGTTAGGACCTATTGAAGTGTTTTTATATTTATTTAGATAACCTTTGAACTGTGCATTGTTTTTGTTTTATTTATTGCACAACTAATTCAACTAATTCTTAAGAAGTCATGTACGAAAGATGATAAGAATCCGCTTAACCGTTTCAAAGATCCAGCAAAACCACAAACGTTACTCCAGCAGGAACTCGAATAACTTCGCAGCCGAAGATAGAAAAACTACAAACTAAGTTGCAACATTTACCTCGTCTAGACAACTAATTATATAGCCAATATTATTTCAATATTCCCATTAAAAAAGAAAATGTCTGGCTGCGGTAACGTTACCCCAGCAGGAAATGTTTTTGTGAAATAACTAAAAAACTACAAGTGCAACAAATTTAAAAATGTTTGCAACAATTACAGAAGCTGAACAACTAATTATCTATAACATTTAAATGACCATTTTCGACATTTTCTGGCTGGGGTAACGCACACGTTATTTACTTGCTGGTCAAACGTGTTTTTGTATATAAACATATATGTACATCATCTGTTTAAGAGATATGCAATGATAAGAAAACAATAATTTGGTGGAATCCCTGAATCAAATCACGACAATTTTACGAACCTAAACTAAGTATTTTCCCAGCTATGATTCAAGATCTTTTTTCTTTCTAATGGAACAAACAACATTATTATTTGATTAAACAAAATCAATTGGGTCCCTCAAGGAAGTATTTTGGACCCTTAGCCCCTTATGAGTAGAATAATTTTATGCCTTATATTTATTTTAAGAATGCCATATGTGCGATTCATAGTTTCAATAAACACGACCGTAGCAGCAGTAGTAAAAAGCATAAAATCATATAAAACTCTTTGGCCATATTTTTTTATTTTTTTTTATAGCTTTGACAAAGAGTGATCTAAAATCCTGACGATTGATGAATTTCCGCAATTCTAATCTAAAGGTGTCTAAACATAGGGCTTTGTCAAGTTCTCATTCGCTACGCATGAATGTACAATGTATACATGTTTGCTTTACTAATTTTAAAAGGCAACGGTATGGGTAAGGGTTTGGTTTATTTCAATACAAATGAGAGATTTTGGCTTTGTAATTATTGTAGTGTAATAAAATTCATTAATTTCTATTGAATATTCATTTTCAATCGTTTGCTTTCAATCAATTTTATCTTTAACCTATACAGCCTATGCTCAGTAACCTTAATTATTACACCAAACGCCTTTGCAAATTATCAGACTCTAATGCGTTGGTGTTGACAATTATATCTGCGTCATGCAGTCGGTTACTAATTCAGCCTCAGGTATTTAATAGAGAATCGAAATTGTCTTCGTTGGGCTTATTTGATATGTTCTGCATATTGTTAATATTATTGTTGGCCATGCTCACGATGAAGTAGAGTAACGGGGGTGTCTCCATCATAGTATTCTTGCAGCGACAGAGATGGCGCCACGCGCTGGGTACGTCGAGCTTCTTCAAGAGCTCGACAGATGGAACTGTGCGTGTGACGTCACTTTCTGAATGGCGGTGTTAAGATTCTCCGCGAGTAAATGACTTCCCTCAGAATCTTAAGGTCGGTATCGCTTCTCGGCCTTTTGGCTAAGATCAAAGTGTAGTATCTGTTCTTTTCAGCTTAATATCTGAAAGTTCCCTCACTGAGGGACCAGTATATTAATCTGATTTTTGTAAACAGACGGGATGTTCGGGGCTCGCTCCACTCCCGTCACGGGTCGGCCCGGCATTGCAGTGCCGCCGGGATCGGCCCACGTAATACCTAAAATTAGTTCAGCAGGACAGGGACTGTCATCAAGAACTCACCGTCACCGTGATAGAGATTATACCATGGAGATAGCTCTTATACCGCACTATCTTATAGCACTCAATAAACAATATGATGCTACCTGTGTTATTTTGCATGTTAAGTAATACTAATAACTATTAGCACATGATAAAGACATGATTAGACTGTGCTATTAGTACTTCTCTTTTCAAATTATTATTCAGGGTTTATAAGAGTAACCGATATTTCGGAAAACGGGTACCACGCAGTGGTAATTTGAGTTTAGGAAAAAGAAAGAAGTCGGCTGGAGCCATATATCTGGTGAATATGGTGGTTTGTCGATGGTATTTGTGGAGTGTTTGATCAAAAATTCGTTCACAATGATGGCATTGTGCGAAGGCGTATTATCGTCGTGCATTTTCATTCTTTTGGGACTAGCCGAGCGGCAACATGTTTCATACCCAAATGATTAGTTAAAATGGTACGGATCGACTCGTGAGATACAGAAAGTTGGGGGCTGCTATCTCTCTCAAAGTTGAATGATAATTTTCAGTCACTTCACTATTGCGATGTTAACTTCAGTTCTGTTGCAGACGTTGATGGCCAACCAGAGCGAGGTAAATCTTCCATCTCATCTCGACCGCTTTTGAGCGCTTTGTACCACTCATATAAGCACGAGTTTTTGATAAGTCGATCATGTCGATTCACCGTAAGCCTTCTGTAACATTTTCATAGAACACCAAATTCTATTGGCGATGCAAAATTAAAGACTAACTCTTTGTTCGATAATTTTGTCCATTATGAAATTCGCAATTCACACTAGATATGATTTAACTAAAAACAGCACTGTATTTAATACCTACTTAAAGATTTAATATAAATAACAGATGAAACTCAAACTCCGCGCCAAAATTGAAAACAGTTACTGTTGTGCCCATCTAACAACAACAAAAAAACAAAGAATTGGATACACATACATACATACATAGACTCACGCCTGTTTCCCGGAGGGGTAGGCAGAGACTACGGAACGCCATTTGCAACGATCCTGACATACCTCACTTGCTTCACTCACTCCCATCAAGTTTCTCATGCATGCTCTTCTGTTAAGGGTACTTCTGACTTGTCCTTTTTTCAGGATGTCTCCAATCTGGTCAGAGAACGTCCGCCTAGGTCTTCCCCTTTGTCCTGTTCCATTCACACTTGCCTTATATATCTTCTTTGTCAGTCTATCGTCATCCATCCTCTCCATGTGCCCAAACCATCTTAACATGCCTTTCTCAATGCTTGTCACTACATCTAAAGAATTGGATTTGGAAATATAAACAAATAATCCATGCCCGATACTTTTTTGACTGCATGTATGTACAATGTACATGATATGAAATACTTTCTTTTCAGCAAACAGATGGGTGAAGGTCGTTCTTCTACAGATCTTAGACTATACTGCTTTATATTGATGGTTGGATACCCTCGTCGTTAGTACTGCGCGTAGTTTTGTTTGTTTGATCCCACTCTATAAAACACTAAGTATGTTTGATTCACAATGTGTTCTTCAATGAGTCTGAGAATCTAATGTGTCCGTTGATTGAATATTTGTGAAGTGTCTTGTGGCACATCATTTAACTTGAGACTGGAAACTTTAATTATATTATCAATAATCATGTCGTCCAGACCGCATTCACAATGCTGGAGATTTTGTAGGGCACAAGTGTACCTATTGTCTGTCATAAAGCTATGGGGTGTCACATCCGACACGACTGGCGAGATATTGGGCGCAGGACCAAAGACGATGTATGCCGATGTATAGGGGGTTTAAACAGGTTTTTCCCTTAGAGCCCCGATCCCCAAGGCACACGTTTCGGAGAGCCCCGAAAACAATAAATTTCATAACATTTATCTTGTTTATTTTTTCTATTATTTTCGACTTGTACCGTCGACATAAAAAGTACATAAATGTATGAGTTTGAAATATATAAGACAAAAGTATTTAATTTGAAATGTTGTACAACACCAGCTCATAGATTTATTATTTGAATAAAATGTTTGAAATAGAATAGGATATTAGAAGTAAGAATATTACGTATGTAAATAATACAATATTATCAAATAGGTATATTCTACAATTTATGACAACAATATTTTTCAAATTAGATGTACTTACTGCCAATATTTTTATTAAACTTTTCTTTTCCATGACTATAAGTGGGTACTAATGTTGTTTAATTTTATAGTTGAATGTCGAAGTCCAATTTTGCCTGTTTTTAAATTATGTATTTTTTTTATTTAGTCTAGATATTTTGATTTCGTGTATTGAAAAAGAGGCGATTGTAACATAATCAAAACCTATGGTCGCCCTAAGAAACTCTACTTTGTATTCTTTAATTATAAAATTTACTATAGCAAAGCAACAGTCTATAAATTTCCTGATCCTTAAAGTTCAGTATTTTCATTTTAGTAACTAATAATATTTTAAAAACGGTATGTTGCTGTTGACGGAAAGTACTTTTAAGCTAAATTGACTTTTAATTGAATTTACCAATACATAAATACCAGGGCCCACCGGTACCTACGGGTGCCTTGGAGATCGGGGACCTAAGAAAATAACCCTTTTAAACCGCCGACATTCTGACTCAGGGCTTTTATCTATATCTACACTGATGTTATAAAGCTGAAGAGATTGTTTCCTTCAACGCGCTAAACTCAGAAACTTTAGCTCTGATTTTTGAATATCGAGGATGGCTCAAAGCTATATATCATACATACATACATAGACTCATGCCTGTTTCCCGGAGGGGTAGGCAGAGACTACGGAACGCCATTTGCAACGATCCTGACATATCTCTCTTGCTTCATTCACTCCCATCAAATTTCTCAGCCATATATCATCACGCTTTAAGCCACGGAGGTGGAGCAGTATCCGTAAATAGTGAGTGTAACCGCAGACTCAGCTAGTGTTTGAAAGTTCGTAACAGGAAAAGCCAGTATCACTTGTTACCAGACACAACACGCAGTCGCTTATACAACCACTGCATCACATGTAGTCATTGATATAATATTTTACGTAAAAGGAAGGATATTAAAAAAAGCTAATGTTAATTCGATTACTGTGTCGCTTAATTAGAATTTTAAATTATCTGTTTCATGCGTCATGCGCTAAGATGAATCTTTGTGAACTCATGAGTGCTTCTTTGGTCTATCGTCGACTTCCAACTCCTTATTTGTTTCCTTTTTACCAGTATTATGCTACTTTTTACTGTTAGAACAAAACTCGATGGTTTATGCAAGTGCATGGGTCCCAAGTGCTGGGGCCCTTAGAAAGGTATAGAACACGCTTCGGGACATCCATAACTGAACAATTAAGGACAGATACGTATAGACCAACCGCAACACGTGTAAGACTATTATTATCACTTTATCATCATTTTTGGTAACGGCCTTCTACTTATAAAAATCTCCACCAAGATGAATGAAATCTTTAGGAAATTATATAAATTAAATATACATATCGACCTTTGGGCTAGTGTCATTTCAACCAATGGCGTTAAACAAAAAAACAAAACATCATTGTTTTATGACGTCACAGATCAAACGCACAAAAGACAATAAACACCATTTATCTGAAGGTTTTATAAATTAGGTTATCATTTAGGTATATTATACTGAACAGCGAAGAATAGGTCAAATTAATGTTACATAATTTATATTGGTCCGACCGGGCTCTTCGTCGTCGTTAGCTACATCAGCCGACATTGATAAACACAATATCTCTTACTTACACAAAAGGGTGGTAGATTATTTAAAAATAAAGGACAAATAGTTATATTTTCCACAGAAGACATTTTAAGCAGGTCTCCAAAATAACTAATCAAAAATATACATGATTGAAAAATCATTACCATTATTATCAGCTCTGTAAGTAGGTAAATACGGGTATATATGCTGTCTCACTTTTGGACTGGTATTTTCTGGGTATGAAAGGGTCGTCCACAACACTGGCCAAGTGCGGATTCGCAGATTCCACATTATTTTCGATGAAAATGAAAGAGAACACTCAGACATGCTGGTTTCCGCACGTTATGTTTGGTCATCGCTTGGCAAGCGGTAAATCACATATAGCTTCTAAAAGTCATTGTTGCACACCGAGTGTTTCAACTCGAGGCACTCCGTGTAGCAGTAGTTGGTCTTTCCACTAGGCTATAACTACTCCGTAGTATGAAGGACAAGTCCATATATCAATATAGACTCTTTAAAATGTACCCATTCCTCTTACAAATTAAATGAACTCATTCAAAATTATAACCTGCAGGCTCACGTTAATGAACCAACAAGGCAACACACTTGCATCGACCACACATATAGCAACATTAAAGGCGCCATTGGTAACCTGCATACATTGTACTTGTCGGATCATACGGGACAAACTCTTGATTTCCCTGCAATTACAAGCAAACCAAACCCTTCGTTTATGTATGTGTGCCGACGGGACTACAACAACGACAATGTCTTGAAATATAAAAATTGTTTGGCAAGTTTATCATGGAGTGAGGTATTTGTCGAAATAGACCGTAATCGTGCTTTTGATTTGTTTCATGATACTTTCACACTGTTTTATAATCTGTGTTTTCCTAAGTACACAGTGAAAATTAACACTACGTCTACGGGAAGTAGAGTACGAGGTGGATAACAAAGGGGATAAAATTATCATCTATAACAAAGAGAAAACTTAGATTTTTGAGTTACAGGGATAAAGATAATGAAATGAGGGCAAATTATATAAAATACAATAAGCTCTTAAGAAAATGTATAGCAGCCTCTAGAAGGATAATAAATAATAAGTACATTTGTAATGCTCAAAACAAGTGTAAAGCTGCTTGGGATATAATTGGTAACAAACTGGACAGTGTTAAGAGCCGTCAAGATATAAAAAGAATAAACTGCGACGATAATGTTTTAACAGACCCAATAACAATTGCAAACGCCTTTAATAAATTCTATATTGAAAAAACAAATATCATCATCTTTTTGTACCCATATTTCGCAAAATAATTATTATTATTATTATTATTATGTTTCTCTTTTTCACGGCTATTCTTCTAACATTTGGTGTTAGAAGAATAACCGGTCCTTTGGGAGGCCTACACGGGGATATGGATCCAACGTGCAGAGGCCCGTAGAGAGTTTTAATCTAAAATGGGATGGGACACATGCCACGGAGCCTGCACAACTGCACTACTGAGTACAGGTATGGACTAGCCGCATCACGTGTAGGGCTATTGTTTTTAGTGGATCTAATGAATACGGGTTATGGGGATGGGTGTTTAGTGAACTGGTACTTAATGCTATGGATGAAAAACGGCACCTGCCAGTGATACTCCTATAGCATCCGTCCGCGTGGCAGGTGGTGACTCGCCAACTCACTAGATGGGCCCTCTCTAAACAGCCGCCCAAAGCAAACAAACTCTGCCATAAAGGCAGCCAGAGGGCAACACCGGTGCGAGTGGCTAGGGGTGTCGAGCAGTGCGGCACCGGTTTCGCCATCGCGGGCCTCGTGACAACGGAGGCCCGGAGCGGGTTTCCCCGTAGTTACGCCCTTGAGAATGACACTTCCACCCCCGAGCTAATAGCTCTTGCGGCTTCCCTCTGGCCGGCCGACCAAGGCAAGCCAGAGTTGAGAGTCCTGCGGGCACTCTTGCAAATCTACTCCGGCCAGCCAACAACGGCAAGCCGGAGACGAGGCCCTGACCGACTCTCTGAAGCATCATATTATTATTATTATTTTCTTCATTTTCTTTCATTTTCTCGGTTAATTAACCGGTGGCAGACTGATGTTACGGGCCTAAGCCAAGTGAGCATCAGACATAGCTTGACTGTTAGACTGTGAGGTGTGTGCGGTGTTGGTCAGAGGTTGAGTACTGTCCGGTTCGCATTGTAGGAATTTTCTTACTAGTCTGCATGTGTTAAGTACTACTGCTTTTTGCAACAGGTAGTAGGTTTTTTGTGGTAAGTTTAAAGTTTTAAGAGACTGGTGTAATTGTTTAGGAATAACTCCTGTTGTAGAGATAACAATAGGTACAATAGTAACTTTTTGTAGATGCCATAGTCGTGTTATTTCATCCTTAAGCTCAAGATATTTGCTGAGTTTTTCTGCGATTGTGTTGTGAATGTTATGTGTGTTTGGTACGGCAATGTCTATGAGGTATCCTGTTTTGGTAGTCTTGTCTATTAGGGTGATATCAGGTCTATTATAATGGACGGTGCGATCAGTGAGAATGGCTCGGTCAAAATAAAGTTTGGTAGTAGAATTTTCTAGAACTGTTTTAGGGTTATATTTATAGTAGGCTGTTATGGAGTCTATGAATTTGTATTGTCGTGCAAGTTTTTGGTGTATGATATTGGCTACCTGATCATGACGATGTTTGTAATCAGTTTGGACTATGGACTTACATGAGCCTGTTATGTGTTGGATTGTTTCTGCGGCACTATTACATTTTCGGAAAGAGTCAGTGTGTAGGTTCTTTATTATGTGTTTTTTATAGTTCCTAGTTTCAATTACTTGGTCCTGTATAGCGATCATGAAGCCCTCAGTCTCTGGGAAGAGTATACCTTGGCTCAGCCATGCGTTCGATGCTTCTTTGTCGACATTTTGGTGGCATAGGTCGTGACGATGTCTTCCGTGTAGTGACTTTTGGGCCCATACTGCAATCTTCGTTTTATCATCTATTAGTTTTTCAGTATCTTGTTTGTTTGTATATTTTAAACAAAGTGGGGTGAATTTCTGGTCATTTTGAGAAGTTGCTTTGTGTAGTTTAGATATTTCTGATTTTGTAAAGAAATATTGTCTTAGAGTCATTATTTGTCTGTTGTGAAGATTTGCTATGTCGATTAATCCTCTGCCTCCTTCTTTTCTGGGTAATGTTAGCCTTTGTAAACAAGATCTTGGATGGTTTTTACGGAATTTAGTCATCGTGGTGTTTATTTTTCGTTGCAGATTTTTGAGTTCTGTCTTGGTCCATTTTATTATACCAAACGAGTAGGTAAGTAATGGGATGGCAAAAGTATTTATGGCTTTAATGGTGTTTCTGGAGTTTAGTTGTGTTTTTAATATTGTGTTAAGTCTGTGTTGGAAATGCAGCGTTAGGCTCTGTTTTGTTTCCTTGTGGTGTATTTGTTGTGACTGATTGTATCCTAAGTATTTGTATGTGTCATGGTCTTCTAGTGATTGTATATTTTCACCTGTATTTGATGTGTATTGGTGGTGATAAGCTTTGCCTGCTTTAATGGAATTTATTTTACATTTGTCTATACCGAATTCCATTTGTATATCTTTGGTAAACAGTTCTGTGAGGGTAGCTAGTTCGTATAGTTCATTTTCGGTTTGAGCGTATAGTTTTATATCGTCCATGTAAAGTAAATGGCTTAATATGTTACCTAGTGTCTCACTTTGTTCGTCTGTGTCAGTGTATTTTAAAGTGTAGCCTAGTGATGTGGAGTTTAAAAGATTTGAAAGCGGATTTAAAGCAAGACAAAACCATAGCGGGCTTAGCGTGTCTCCCTGAAAGATTCCCCTCTGTACACGAATCGGGTTCGTTTCTACTGTCTCTTTTGGTGTAGTGATCGTGAGTACAGTAGACCAGGTTGTCATAAGTGTGTTCAGAAATTTTGCAAGTGTGGGGTGAATTTTATAAATATCTAGAATTTTTACTAACCAAGAGTGGGGGACTGAGTCGTATGCTTTCCTGTAATCAATATACATGCTGTACAGATCGGACTTTGTCTTTTGAACTTTTGTAAGAATTACTGAGTCTATGATTAATTGCTCTTTACACCCTTGGCTAAATTTGCGACATCCCTTCTGTTGTTCAGCCAAGATGTTGTTGGCTTCAATGTGTTGGTATATCAATTCCGATATGCAAGCTGTGATAATTTTATAAAGAGTTTGTAAACAAGTGATTGGTCTGTATTTAGCTGGGTTCGATAAATCGTTATTATCTTTAGGGATCATAAAAGTTTTACCTGTTGTTAAATATGGTGGTATTAAGCTAGGGTCTTGGATGAGTATATTAATATAATTATGTAAGTAGCTGTGAATATAGGTAAACTTCTTGTACCAGTAAGAATGTATGTGATCTGAACCTGGTGATTTCCAGTTGTGTAAGTTATGGAGTACCTTTTGGAATGTCTGTGGTGGTATATTTTCAAACTTCATGGCTTGTATATTTGCGTTGCTGTGTGTTGTTTCAGTATGTATCCATTCGGCTTCAGTATTATGGTTGACAGGGTTTGACCATATTTTTGCCCAAAAATTGTGAAAAGTTTCTGGTATGGGGTTGTTTGGTGTTTGAGTTTCTGCGTTTTGAGTGTTAGTAGTTATTTTCTTGATGTTGCGGTAAAAGAGTTTCTCATTATTAGTAAATTGGGCGTTCTGTTGTTTCCTTGATGTGCATGCTTTATATCTCTGTAGTCGACCTGATACAACTGAAAGTTTTTGTTTAAGTGTGTCTAGCGTTTGCGTTGTGTATGTATTTAACTCTTCGTGCATTGTGTGTATTTTATACTGTTCTATTATTTGATGTGCATGTTTAATTATGTTTCTGTTCCTATTGCCGTTGATAAACTGTGTAAGACGGCCTATTTTACTTCTCAAGTCTTTCAGCTTTCGTTCGAGTCTCCTTTGCCAACTTGGTTTTTGGTCTTTACTAATATTTCGGTAGCTTTCTTTATTCTTCAACTGCATCTTTGCCCCGTTTGTTTTAGCAGCAGTCCAGGCTGCGCAATAAATTACAGTTTGCAATGTGTGAAAATCTGTGTTTATGTATACGTATACGTATTCCGGTAAGATTATTGTGTTTATGTAGTTAACTATTTGTGCTAGATGTTTGGATGATTTCTGTCTCGGAATATACATCCTATTTGTAGGTTCAGTTTCTTTGTAGAATTGGAAGGCCTGTTCAAAAGTGTTATCTATGTGTGTTTTTCTTTCTAAATTTAAATCTGAGTTGTTTTCTTGCGTTGATGTAATGTTGTTGGAGTTTTGTGTTTGATTGTTCCTTTCTATGTCATTCCTTTCATTTTCATGTGTGTACGTTGTTATCGTGTCTGTTTCGGTGTGGGCAATGTTAGGTAGATTGTCTGAGTTACTATCATTTAGTGTTAATTCTGTGGCTACTTCATTTTGTAGTGTATTGAGTCGCTCGTTGCTGATATATTTATTGTTTATAATTGCTCTTCTCTGGTCTGCTATTCGTTGTTCACTTAGGTGTGAGAGTAAAGGAAATTTGCTTATAAACTCTTCGTGTAGTAGTTTTCGGTATGCTGTTTTGTTGGTGCCTAGCTTTGTAATTCGGTAGTAGGCCCTTATTATTGCTTCATTTTGTTCATTTGACCATCGCATGCGCATCTGTGTTGCGTTCCCCTGTGAAACTCTGGGTTGTGTTTGTGTTAAGTGTCTAGTGATTGGTTCTTGGCTATAATTGGATAGAGTTTGTGTATCTTCGGCGTTAGAAGGTGTGTGTGATTGATTCAATTTAAGCCTTACTTCGTTTTTAATCTGGTCTATAGTTTCTTGTGGCAATAATTTATTACGAATTATAGCTCTGCGTTGATCTCCTACTCTCTGTCGACTTACAACCATGTGCGGGTATTTTTCCATGAATGTAAGGTGTAATGGTTCAAGATAGTTTTTCGTGTCAGTGTCTAGTGAAGTTAATTGCAGATAAGTGCGCAGTATGAATTTATTCATCTACTGTGTCCATCTTTTGCGCGTTGAAATAGTCGAGTCCGAGGTGGGTGCAAGTTCTGTGTCTAGATTGACATCTTGCACAACACTGTTGGACCTGCTAGTTGTCGATGATACAGCTCTTCCTCTTGTCATGTATGAAGGGCAAGTGGAAGCAACGGAAGAAAATAGTGAAGTGGTGTCATCATTACTCAAATAATCCCGGCTACGCCTTCGTAGCGACCTAAGGTTATATTTTTTTGTATTCTGGTTCTCCATTTATTTCCCACGAGTAGCAAGGGACGAAAAGGTCCACCACGGCAGAGCCCTGCGTTCACCGTGGCAAGGGGAAATTGAAACTGAATGTTCCCTAGTTTTCAGAGTTCGCATACTAACGACTAAGCTCCCCCCTAGCCATGCAGCTCTCGGCGTATCCTGTTTCACCTTAGCTTGGGTCCTTCTCCTACCTACTTCCCTACCAGTGCCACGTTAGCCACGCCAGTAATTTCTCTATCGTGTGTCCGCCCCCCACGTGATCAGATGGTAGATCAGGACGTGTGGTTGGATTTTAGGGGGCTTATTATTATTATTATTATTATTATTATATCCCAAAATCAACGTCCCCAAATTACAGCCTAATAAATAAACTCGATTCTACAATTTTCATAATACCTTGCTCTGAATGTGAAACTAAAAAAACCATCAAATCGTTAAATGATACTTGTGCCGTCGGTTATGATGACATATCCACAAAGATTATAAAAAGAACCTTCAATGAAATAACGCCAATACTTTGCCATCTCATAAATGTGTCTTTTTTGCAAGGTACTTTTCCTGAAAAACTTAAGACTTCAATAGTCAAACCATTATACAAAAAAGATGATAAAGAAGAGTTAAACAACTACCGACCAATCACCCTCATACCAGTGTTTTCAAAAATATATGAAAAGCTAATGCATACCCGTATTACAATATTTTTGAATAAACACAACATTATCGTAGATGAACAAAACGGCTTCCAAAAAAATAAATCCACAACAATGGCAGCTTTTGATTTAATTAAAAACGTCACAGAGTGTCTGGATAGAAAAAAAACAATGTCGGTGGTATTCTTTGATATGACGAGCGCGTTTGATTTTGTTGACCATACAATTCTTTTACGCAAATGCGAACTCTATGGGATTAGAGGTAACGCCCTTGATTGGTTAACGAGCTATTTGAAAGACAGAAGGCAATGCGTAGAAATTTCATGCATTGACACAACACAGACAGTTCAGTCATGTCATTCTACCTATAAATTTAACCGATACGGAGTTCCTCAGGGCAGAGTGTTGGGATCTCTATTGTTCCTGTTATATGTTAATGATATCCCCAAAGTCACTGACCATAAGTGTACCTGCAGACGACATTTCAGTAGCTATACCACAAAATCAGGGAAGCCATGACGAAATAACTCAGATAAATGAAACAATTAATAATATTTCGAAATGGCTAAGTGCGAACAATCTAAAGGTTAATCTGTCAAAAACAAAAATTCTACAGTTCCATAACTACAATAGTGCGAAATCTGCCATAGACGTAAAATATGATGGTCAAGAAATTTCAGAGGTCAATGAAATTAAGTTTTTGGGTATAATGCTTGACAATCATTGTAACTGGAAAGCTCACATTAAACAAGTCTGCAATCGCGTAAATCGTTTTATATACGCCCTGAAAAGACAGGGTTCCCACCAGGAACTTAGAGTCCCAAGCCAACCTCACCTGCAAGTGGTGCACCTGCCGATCAACGGACGAGGCTCTGGCAAACAAAATATCCCGATAAGCGGCAATAGGCTCGCCACCTATTACGTGGGATCAAAACACTGGCGAAAAGTGGGCGTTTAATATGCCTCTGCCTACCCCTTCGGGGAAACAGGCGTGAGTCTTTGTATGTATGTGTACAATGGCAAAGATTTTTGCTTATCTTTGCTTTCTTTGCTGCACCCTACGATCAACAATAATATCATCAATTATCGCTTGTCTCGATGTTTCCCTTTGAGCACTATATATCACAATAGACGCAGTATCTAGAATAATGCATCGCGGTTCTTCGCAGATACTGTCACACAATGCCTAGTGATAATCGAAATTTCTAATTACGGTGTTTTAGGTTTCCTTTAGTCTTAAAGACAGGAAGATATAGGGCTCTCGACGTGGTTACTTACTTGCGGTCAAACGTGTTTTTGTATACAAACATGTACATCATCTGTATAAGAGATATGCATGGATAAGAAAAACAATAATTTGGTGGAATCCCTGAATCAAATCACAATTTTACGAACCCAACTAAGTATTTTACCAGCTATGATTTAAGATCTCCTTTTATTTCTGTTACATGGGCTATTGCCGTCTATCTACTAGATCTATTTAAAGATTATTAAGATATTATTATTTAGATTCAACTAAGAGAGTTCGGCTTCCGACCATCACATAAAGTAAAATCCGTACCAATGGCAAAGTCGTGATTTAATGCCGAAAATTATAATTTGTAGCAGCCTTTTCATATTACATATATGATAAGGCGGCTAGAAATTATACTATAGCTATATTATACGACAACAAACAACATTATTTGATTAAACACAATCAATTGGGTCCCTCAAGGAAGTATTTTGGACCCTTAGCCCCTTATGAGTATTAATTATCATTAATAATAATAATTTTATGCCTTATATTTATTTTACCAATGCCATATGTGCGATTTATTGTTTCAATAATTATACAACCGTAGCAGTGTAAATAAACCAATCATAAAGTCAATAAAATCATATGTTTTACAGCTTTGACAAAGAGTGATCTAAAATTGACGATTGATGAACTTATATAAAAGTAAGAACTTTAACATAGGGCTTTTGTCAAATTCTCATTCGCTACGCATGAATGTACAATGTACATGTTTGCTATACTAATTTTAAAAGGCAACGGTAAGGGTAAGGGTTTGGTTTATTTCAATACAATTGAGAGATTTTGGCTTTGTAATTATTGTAGGAACAATAAAATTCATTAATGTTTAGTGAATATTCATAGTTTCAATCGTTTGTTTTCAATCAATTTTATCTTTAATGCACTACTTATACTCAGCAACCTTATTTATTACATCTAACGCCTTTGCAAATGATTAGACTCGAATGCGTTGGTGTTGACAATTATATGTGCGTCATGCAGTAGGTTAGTAATTCACCCTCAGGTATTTAATAGAGAATCGAAATTGTCTTAGTTGGGCTTATTTGATATGTTCTGCATATTGTTAATGTTATTGTTCGCCATGCTCACGGTGAACTTGTAGGAAGTCACGTGGGGTGTCTGCATCATAGTGTTCTCGCGGTGGCAGAGATGGCGCTACGTGCTGGGTACGTCGAGCCTCCCCAGGAGCTCGACAGATGGAACTGTGCGCGTGACATCACTTTCTGAATGGCGGTGTTAAGATTCTCCGCGAGTGAATGACTTCCCTCAGAAACTTAAGATCGGTATCGCTTCTCGGCCTTTTGGCTAAGATCAAAGTGTAGTATCTGTTCTTTTCAGCTTAATATCTGAAAGTGCCCTCACTGAGGGACCAGTATATTAAACTGATTTTTGTAAACAGACGGGATGTTCGGGGCTCGCTCCACTCCCGTCACGGGTCGGCCCGGCATTGCAGTGCCGCCGGGATCGGCCCACGTAATACCTTATGATTCTGTCAGCTACTGTGATAGTGTGATCTTGAAGTCATCATGAAAGAGATCATAATTTATAATGCTATGGAGACTAGGGCAGAAGTGATACAAATTATAACATGCTATTAAACTCCTAAGTATATAATTATGTCATTTAGGTAGACAATTAATATTGTATTGAGAAAAGAATTTAACTCATGCACTTAGTCAACATGAAGTGCTTCCTGTGTTGTTTCGCATATTTTTGTATCACTATTAATTTGTACCTATTTAAGTTCCATAATGTTATTAATCAACTCAAACTGCCATTCAGGGTATATTATATGAATAGGTACGATTTTTCGGCATGGTTGCAGGCGCCATGTCCACGAATGTGCCATAATAAAAATACGTCGAAGTCGAATATAATAAGCGAAAAGATATTATAAGAAGGTAACTGTGTCCTAAAATACTTCCTTGAGTAACCCCAAGTTATTAAATTTTTGTTCGTTTTATTGTATAAATTAATTATGTTGATGTTCAACGTGTTGAATATTCTCATGATTGCCCATTTACCCATACCGCGGTTGTGGCAAAGAGCGCTATTATATAGTTCTAATTCTAAATAACATGGGTAAATATTGTTTCAATTCTACAACTATTTCATCTACAATCTTATCCTAAAGTGCAATAAAAACCTTGAGGTTCTTAAACCAGAATTGTATGTCATGTAACATTTTGACGCCTATCTGCGCGTGAAATTGTATTTTTGCTTGATAGGTTTTAGTAGGCGACCGTTCGGCTAGTTTGGTGGGATTGTCTATTTCATTACATACAGAGTCATGTCACTCTTTCTAATTATTTTATAAGAGTAGAATATTTCAATAGCTAGTAGCGTTTTATTCGTTGCATTAGCAGTAACTTTTATTACCAAGTACAAGTACATCTGCTAAGTGCTACTTTTATGTGGTAATAAACTAATTGTCGGACTCGCGCTATTCGTTCTACGTTTATAGTATGACATATTAAACAGCGTCGTGCATTCGATAACCAATTCAGCATCTGCTATTTCTTACGGCGTCGAAACTATCTTCGTTGGAGTTATTTTAGATACGCCAAGTTCTGCTAATGGTATGAATGGCCATGCTCACGGTGAACTAGTAGGAAGTCACGTGGGGTGTCTGCATTATAGTGTTCTCGCGGTGGCAGAGATGGCGCTACGTGCTGGGTACGTCGAGCCTCCCCAGGAGCTCGACAGATGGAACTGTGCGTGCGACGTCACTTTCTGAATGGCGGTGTTAAGATTCTCCGCGAGTGAATGACTTCCCTCAGAAACTTAAGGTCGGTATCGCTTCTCGGCCTTTTGGCTAAGATCAAAGTGTAGTATCTGTTCTTTTCAGCTTAATATCTGAAAGTTCCCTCACTGAGGGACCAGTATATTAAACTGATTTTTGTAAACAGACGGGATGTTCGGGGCTCGCTCCACTCCCGTCACGGGTCGGCCCGGCATTGCAGTGCCGCCGGGATCGGCCCATCGACTAACATAAACGACCTCTAGCGGCATTTTTTGTAAAACAGACGGCAAAAAGTGGCCTGTAGGTTAAAAAGGTGGCGCTTGCGTCGCCTAAAATGTCGAAGTTGCCAGTCTATTTCCAGGTATAATATATTAGTCTATGGATCGGCCCACGTAATTCCTTGTGAGATAGACATGGGCAATGTCGTTATATTTCATTAACCGTGACTGTTGTTCCAGGTATAAAAAATTCACGGTGAAAAATCACCGTGACTTTGTCACGTCGATCACGTCGGATAGGTAATAGATATTTAGAACGTTTTGTAATGTGACTTACACGATTTGATAATTAATTCGCTTATTCGCTATTATCAATAAAAACTATCGCCTGTAACTGTAATGCAGAATAAAGAAAAAAGTACATCTCGGTGTTATTATATATTATCCTAATAATTGGTACTTAATAATAGTATTATAAATGCGAAAGTTTGAAGTTTGAACTTTCACGGGAAAACGGTTGAACGGATTTGGATAAAAATTTCATACAAGTACTTTATTACCTGGATTAACATATAGGGTACTTTTATCCCGGTAATATATTCCCTTGGGATACTTCCCTTCCATCACGCGTACGAAAAACGCGCGCGGCGCAGGGGCGAGGCGCGGACGGACACGTTCCGATTTATTGTCGTTCCATATTTAACATTAACCATCGCAGTGACGGGAGTGAGACGGAGTAAATGTGACGGAAAGGAACAACGTTATTTTGGAACGAAGATATTATACAAAAAGTCACTGTGATACTCTCAGGTGGCAGATCACGGTGATTTTTTCACTGTGACGTTATTTATCACCCATGTCTATTGTGAGACCGTTAGTTACTGTAATCTTGAAAGAGATCATGTGCTAGGGATTTAGGGAAATTAATTCATTAGGAATGAAAGCTCAAGTAGTCAGGCAACATTATGTGCTTCCTGTGTTATTTCGCATATTTTTGTAAGACTATTAATTAATACCTATTGTATCATGTATATAAGTTCTATAATGTTGTTAATCAACGCTGTGGCCGATATTTCGGCATGTTTGCAGGCGCCATGTTCACGAATGTGCTAAAACAAAAATACGTCGAAGATAATATTATGTGAAAAGATATGATGCTGCCGAAGCTTCATACATTGCAAAGAGAAACGCGAACTCGTTTCACAGTGGTCCGCGCGCTAAACGCGCTGTTTGACCGGCGCTGGCCGACGGCGCGTGTCGCGCGCGTCACTCTGAAACCAGCCTTAGGGCCTGTTCACGAGATCGGTCTAAGCGGCGCGCGTCGCAGCGGGCGGCGCGGCAGAGCGTCGTGCACGCCACGACCCTACAGCAGCGGTAAACGCAGCGGCAAATGTGGACGTATTTGGGCCGACGGAGTTACCCATAAATATGGCGATAACCAAAATATCTTTGTGTAACTATACGGTATACTTACCTACAAAATTGTCGACATTGGATCTTCATTTCTTACAAGTATTTTATATCAAAGGAGTAATGCATATTCGTAATTAATGAGGCGTTGAATAGGTAGGTACCTACACAACGTAGATTACGTTAAGTAGGTAGGTAAATCACCTTTTAACTTTCATAGTAGCTGTGTCTGTACCTAAATAGGTACATATGTACATTACACAATGTTTTAATGTTTGTGATTTATATTAAAACCTATCATTACATTTTGTAAAACATTGTTTCATTACATCTCGCAACGTTTTATTAACATTTTTGTATTTAATACAGCGGATGTGTTGCTATCCATACACGCGACTGTTTTAAAATTTCGACTTTAAATGTCTCCGTATTCATTACCGCCACAAAATATTTAACAAATAGTTTAACCGCCTAGTTCGTCCCTCGCGTAACGCTGTCTGCCGCTCGGCGCTCGGAGTCGTGGCGTCGTGCTCGGTCGCAGTCTAAGATTATAGAACTAAAGGCAGACAGAGCGCGCGGAACACTTGCGTGAGGCCACTAAAGCAAATACAAAATTGAAAAGCGAATACAAACTCGACTCAGTGCGCTGCGAAGCATCGCACAGTTCACACGCCACGATCGATCCAGCTTTTAAATTCATAAAATGCCGTCTTGCGTTTTTAAACATTGTAAAAGTTGTTTCTAAAAGCAAATACGGGAAGATGGAATATATTCTTACAGATAACTATGGATTATTTGACCGTTTTATAATATTATTTCGATAAAATTCGTATTTCTGCAGACAATATGTAAGTGTTGCCAGTTTACGTCGACACCGTTTTCCCTGAATTAGGGAAAATGCACTTGTCAATTGATTATGTAGGTAATAATGATTGTCATGTTAATGAAAAATACATTAACGTATTGTAAAAGTATATTGTAGATTATATTTTTTCTTATAAATATACTAATAGGATTTCCATTAGTATATACATTGTTTTGAGTTCGATCCCCAAACGATCCAAATATTCGTGTACACGCGGCTACTTGTCAAGCTATACACTTTGACCTTTGTACCGTTCTTAGACCTTTGTACCGTTCTTATGGCGTAGGGAATAAGTATCAAAATCGTACTTCGACTATTTAGCTTGACTTGGCGCCGTGTGTACATTAAGTACAGAAACAGAAATTATTGATTGTAGCCATTATTTATTTTTAATTGCAATTTTTTTTGGTTACGATTTATGATTATGATATTCATAATTTATTGTATGCATGACAAAATGTTTTTAGCTAATTAATATTTATGACGCAAGCCTACCTATTTATTTCTCAATTTACGAATAAAATTAGTTAAAACTTAAGTCAGAGCCTAAATTTTTTAAGAAATGTTTTTATAAAAGCATACTTTAATGGTATCTTTTATTTGAATAATTTTCACAACAGCATTACATATTAAAAGCATTAATTAAATCTATGGTAAATTCTTCAAAACCACAAACGAATATAAAATATTACCTATGTAATATTTTTATATTCGTTTGCAAAAACTATATGCAAAATTGTGGGAGATTATTCATAATCTGGCAACTTTACACACACATAGACGCGCGTGTCCGTACAGTGCCAGTCGCCAAATGTCACGCACACATAGCTGTCAACGTGCTTCACTTAGTTGGACGAATACGCTACATCTGATTCTTGTTCATAAATCTGTGGGTCGCAGTACATTTGTTCCCGCCGCTCGCCGCACCGCCCGCCGCGCCGCTCGCCGCGCAGCCATTCGCGCCAAAAAAAACGCGCGCGTTATCGCTGTGCGCGGCGGCTCGTGGCGTGCTTCGAACGTCTTCATACATTTGATCTTACCGCTCGCCGCCCCGCGCTAAGCCGCCGCTCAGAGCGGCAAGGTCGTGACAGGGCCGTTACATTGGTTGAGATTGTTTTTATACATATTGATATCCTTTTAGTATAAGATCGTGCAATCTTTTACATCTTGCGCTGACGACACACCTCATCATGATCCTCTTAGCGTTATCCCAGTTTCAATCTGGGGTCCGCTTACTAGTCTAACCGGATTTGGCTGAATATTAGCTTTTCCACAGAGCGACTGCCTGTCTGACCTCCGCAACCTGAAGGGATTGCAATATTCCATGGTTTAGACTAGTGTCAGTTTATTTAGAAGGTACTGACGCCCTGTACGCTGACGATACACCTATCTTCTATTAAATTATCAGTGTAATAGTTCAAATAAATTCAACAAGCTATTTATCACCAGCTGACCCGATTAATAAAGGCTTAAGTCTAAAGCTTATTTGCAATCTGAGAAAAGAAAAAACTTAGCCCTCTTTATTTACTCTCTTGTTAGCCCACGTTTGAAACAAAATAAAATCTCAATAACAATCGACTCGCTAGAAGTTAATTAATTAATGTTGGCTCCAACAGAGGCAGCACTAAACCTGTTCATCAACACAAACGCTCAAGAACTCTTAAAGGAAATGAAACCTGAACTAAAAAGGGACCTGGCAGAGAAGATGTCCCGCTTCTTAGAACGCATCCTGCGCCAGATACCCTACGACGACTGGATCGTAGACTAAACAGACTAACGCACATAGACTAAGAAGACTTAGCTGATAAATTCGTAGGAGCACAAATAAACTTCACAAATCTTTCTTTTCTAAATGACGAGAATCATGATGTAATTGTTACTATTAGCCATTCTAAAAAAAATGTTATACATGCCACAAAAATAAATATTTTTATTTTAACAATGTAATTGTTTAAGTGGTAACAATTATTGGTGTTAAAATTTATAATGATTAAATCAATAAGACAAAAAATCTGCTTAAATGTTCTCACACCTTAAGTATCTGATCAAACGATCAGAAACAATAGATTATATAAATAAAAAAGATTGCTAAAGTTCAAAAGCAGACATTTTTATTTTTCTGCTACTTCAATACCGTCTATATATTAAGGGAAACAGTTCCATAGAACTAAACAATAGTTTTTAGTTTTTAGATTAGATTTTAAGATGAAGTTTTCTTTACACTACATTTGTAAAATTTAGATAACTACGTAAGATATTTATTTGGAAAACTTTAAACATGACAATCCATTGACCACGTGAGGTCCGAGTTTGTATTATTAAGTGTAGGTTTAATTTGTAAAACTGTAATAAAGTATTAAATTTATTAAGATTTTCATTTCCTGTTTTGTGTAACCAATCTTAACCAGTCAAAATTTGCTCTCTGCCTATCATTTATAGTTGGACAGATCTAACCTTTTTGTCTTATCCTCTAAAAGCTGAGATACAGATGGGAATAATTCGGTTCGTCACGAAGATTCAATGTTTTATTGTCGTGATGAATTTATTGAAAGTATTATGCATTGGTAAAAAGTTTTCTAATAACCCTCTTAACAAAGACATGCTGGCAATAAAAAAAACTGAAAAAACGGCTCTTGCGACGAGAAACGATTCCGAGATCAGCATTCGGTAAATCAATTTTATAGTAAACGAATTAGCTCTCGCAATGATCGGATTGGCTGTCTCGATGCCTGTCGATAGGCACGATATACCACATATATAGACACTGCGTCTATAGAAATGCATGAAGATCGGATCTCCGCAGATATTGTCACATATAGCCCAGATATCATCGTTTCTAATCTCGGTGTTTCAGTTTTCCTTTAGTCTTATAGACAGGAAGATATAGGCTCTCGACGTGGTAAGTTACTTGCGGTCAAACGTGCATTTGTATATAAACAAGTACAACATCTGTATAAGAGACATACAGGGATGAGAAAAACAGTAATTTGGTGGAACACCTGAATCAAATCACGACAATTTTACGAACCTAAACTATATTTTGCCAGCTGAGATTTAAGATCCTCTTTTATTTCTGTTACATGGGCTATTACCATCTACCTGATCTATTTTAGATCTATTTCTAGAAAATTAAGTAGGTATTTGGATTAAATTAAGATGGGCCGATTTAAAAACATCACATAAAATAAAGTATCTACAAAATTCGTGATTTTGGTGCTACAATTATAGATTCTAGCCGCCTTGTCGTACATGTAACAATATTGGATTAAACACAATCAATTGATTCCCTCAGGGAAGTATTTTAGACCCTTAGAGTCCTTAGACCCTAATGAATAAAACAATTGTATGCCTTTTATTTCTTTTACTAATATCATAAGTGCAATTTACTGTATAATAATCACAACCATAGAAGCGAAAATAAACCAATCTTAAAGTCAACAAAATCATGTGAAATTATCTGGACAGTACACATATTTCATTAATATTTTTTACAAAGAGTGATCTAAAATCCTGTTCTTCTGCAATTCTAATCTAAAAACTTTTAAAATGTACCTACACTCAGCAAGCTTGTTTAATACATCAAATGCCTTAGCAAATTATCAGACTCTAAAGCGTTGGTTTTACAATCTTATACTTATACTAATATATAAAGCTAATCTCTGGACTGATTTCAAAAATTATTTCAGTGTTAGATAGCCCATTTATCGAGGAAGGATATAGGCTATATATCATCACGCTATGAGCGACGGGAGCGGAGCAGTATCCTTAAATAACGCGGGTGTAATCGCGGGCATCTTCTAGTTTGTTATAACTGCGTCATGCAGTCAATTTGGCGCCTAGCTGTTCGTGTAAGTAGAAGTACATTTTGCTTCAACAGTTTTAGCAGGTAACTGTTCGGTTAGTTGGATAAGTTCTTTTTATTTCATTACAATGAGTAATGTCGTTCTTTGTTTCTTATTTATTAGGAAATGAAAGACATCTGATTCCTAATAGACATTCGTTATAAATGTTTGCTTGTAATTTATCTCATCTTCAATGTAGCCGTATTCCCACTGAAGATGTCTAGTCTCAGGGACAAAGGGGATTAAATTAATATTTTAACACTCCATTGCTCTGTATACATATGTAGTATAATACTTGCTTAGAGAACAATCTTTTGTATTCAATTTTGTAATCGCTTGATACGTAGGTACTAATGCTTCTACCTGTGGCTACTACAAATAAATTGTTGAACTCTATTGCTTTGGTTAGTTGACAACAGGCTCAACATCATGCTTTCGGTTTCCAATTCAGCCTCTGATAAATAGTACAGAAACAAAACTGTCTTCGTTGGAGGTGTTATAGATATTATGTTGAGTTTTGCTAATGTTATTGATGACCATGTTAAGGATGAAACCGGTGGAGTAACGTGGGTGTCTGCATTATAGTGTTCTCGCGGTGGCAGAGATGGCGCCACGCGCTGGGTACGTCGAGCTTCCTCAGGAGCTCGACAGATGGAACTGTGCGTGCGACGTCACTTTCTGAATGGCGGTGTTAAGATTCTCCGCGAGTGAATGACTTCCCTCAGAAACTTAAGGTCGGTATCGCTTCTCGGCCTTTTGGCTAAGATCAAAGTGTAGTATCTGTTCTTTTCAGCTTAATATCTGAAAGTTCCCTCACTGAGGGACCAGTATATTAAACTGATTTTTGTAAACAGACGGGATGTTCGGGGCTCGCTCCACTCCCGTCACGGGTCGGCCCGGCATTGCAGTGCCGCCGGGATCGGCCCACGTAATTCCATGTGAATCCGTCAGTTACAGTTAGGTTGAAGTCATCATGAAAGAGGTCATGCCACATAATAATATTGTTTTGAGAAAAGAATTTAACTCAAGCACTCAGGCAACATGAAGGGCTTCCTGTGTTGTTTCGCATATTTCTGAAAGACTATTATTAGTACACTCTAGTATGTAAGTTCTTTAATGTTGTTAATCAACTCAAACTGTCATTTAGGGTATATTATAAGAGTGGCCGATATTTCGGCATGTTTGCAGGCGTCATGTTCACGAATGTGCTAAAACAAAAATACGTCGAATATAATATGTGAAAAGATATTATAAGAAGGTAATTGTGTCCTAAAATACTTCCTTGAGTAACCCCAAATTATTCAACCTTATGTTCGTTTTATTTCCTAAGGATGGATAAAATTAGAAATGAGTTTATTAGGGGAAGTCTGAAAGTTGCACCGGTGCAAGAAAAGCTGAAAGGAAATCGTCTATCGTGGTATGGGCATGTGATGAGGAGGGATGAAAATCATGTGACTAGAAAGGTGATGAAGATGAGAGTTGAGGGATATAAGGCAAGAGGAAGACCAAAGAAAAGATGGATGGATTGTGTGAAGGGTGACATGAATGAAAAGGAAGTGAATGATGAGATGACGTCTGATAGGAGAGAATGGAAGAGAAAGACATTCTGCGCCGACCCCAAGTAATATGGGAACAGGGCAGGCAGAAGAAGAAGTTCGTTTTATTTTATAAGTTATTGTGATGTTTAACGTGTTGAATATTCTCATGATTGCCCATTTACCCATAAAGGGGTTGTGGCTAAGAGCGCTTTTATATTATAGTCCTAAATAACATTGGTAAATATTGTTTCAATTCTACAACTATTTCATCTGCAATATTATCCTATAGTGCAAAAAACACCTTGAGGTTCTTAAACAAGAAGTGTATGTCATGTAACGGTCTGACGCCTAGCTGCGCGTGAAATTGTATTTTTGCTTGATAGGTTTTAGCAGGCGACCGTTCGGCTAGTTTGGTGGGATTGTTTATTTCATTACATACAGAGTCATGACATTCTTTGTAATTATTTTAATAAGAGTAGAATATTCAATAGCTATTAGCGTTTCATTCGTTGCATTAGCAGTAACTTTTATTACCAAGTACAAGTACATCTGCTGAGTGCTACGTTTATGTGGTAATAAACTAATTGTCGGACTCACGCTATTCGTTCTACGTTTATAATATGACAAATTAAACAGCGTCGTGCATTCGATTACCAATTCAGCATCTGCTATTTCTTACGGCGTCGAAACTATCTTCTTTGAAGTTATTTTAGATACGCCAAGTTCTGCTAATGGTATTAATGGCCATGCTCACGGTGAACTAGTAGGATATCACGTGGGGTGTCTGCATCATAGTGTTCTCGCGGTGGCAGAGATGGCGCTACGTGCTGGGTACGTCGAACCTCCCCAGGAGCTCGACAGATGGAACTGTGCGTGCGACGTCACTTTCTGAATGGCGGTGTTAAGATTCTCCGCGAGTGAATGACTTCCCTCTGAAACTTAAGGTCGTTATCGCTTCTCGGCCTTTTGGCTAAGATCAAAGTGTAGTATCTGTTCTTTTCAGCTTAATATCTGAAAGTTCCCTCACTGAGGGACCAGTATATTAAACTGATTTTTGTAAACAGACTGGATGTTCGGGGCTCGCTCCACTCCCGTCACGGGTCGGCCCGGCATTGCAGTGCCGCCGGGATTGGCCCACGTAATACCTAATTATTCCATCAGCGACTGTCATCATGACATGAACTCACCGTGATAGAGTTTGTACCATGTACCATGTAAATGTACCGCGCTATTTAAGGTAATAAATTATAGAATTTTACTCAGGCTCTCAAGCAACATGAGTTGATGCCACCTGTGTAGTTTAGCATATTATGTAAGAATTACTATAAGTAACTTCCACAATGACCACTCACCACAGTGTGATTAATCTATTGATTAATCTATTAAAACTGTCATTCAGGGTTTTTAAGAGTAACCGATATTTCGGCATGGTTCACGGATGTGTGCTAAATCAAAAATACTTCGAATAACCCAAATTATTCAACTTCCCTGACTGTTTTATTGTCTACAATACAGTGACCACGCGTTGTTTTAGTTCTAAACTCGATTATTAATGAGATGAGATGAATTGAAAATCCTCCTGATTGCCCATTTTGGTTCACGGATGTGTGCTAAATCAAAAATACTTCGAATAACCCAAATTATTCAACTTCCCTGACTGTTTTATTGTCTACAATACAGTAACCACGCGTTGTTTTAGTTCTAAACTCGATTATTAATGAGATGAGATGAATTGAAAATCCTCCTGATTGCCCATTTTGGTTCACGGATGTGTGCTAAATCAAAAATACTTCGAATAACCCAAATTATTCAACTTCCCTGACTGTTTTATTGTCTACAATACAGTGACCACGCGTTGTTTTAGTTCTAAACTCGATTATTAATGAGATGAGATGAATTGAAAATGCTCCTGATTGCCCATTTACCCATAACATGGTTTTTAGTCCAGTCAAATTAGGTGCAAATCTCGGAAAATCGACATACCCAGTATATTATCACGTAAAAACTTGTATTTTGGCATCCTAAAATTGTTCTCAAAAGTCACATATAATTTTATGTCCGCAAGTTTTAAATTCAGGGGTTTGACCCCTACCTTACCTTAAACTGTTTTCGAGATAGAGAGCGTATAGCGCGCGGTCAGAGAATTATTATCTGAGGTCAACAGTTAGTCTCGATCAAAACTCTTAATATTAAGGTTATAGGTAATTTATTGATAAACATATAATTATCATTTTTATTAACTTTTTGTTTAAATTCAATCTTTCTTTATAAGAATTCTTAAATTTATCAATTCATTAACACTCATAATCTCTTTCGGTAATTGAAAAATGTGAATAGTATCGATCATATCCGCTATGCATATACGTCAAGTTAACAAAATCGAATAAACCTGTGCAGTTATCAAATATTCCACCAACGAGTGGAGCAGCACATCAACATTTCAATCTCGTTTATTATCAGATTCAAACTTGGTTAGGGCGTGATTTAGAACCTCAAGGATGGAGTTGGACTATGCGTAACGGATTCCTGGAACCTATCATGACTATTTTACCACCTGCTCCAGATGAATTACTTACTTAATACAATATTTCTGTAACTGCAAAAGTGGCTGTGGCTCAAGATGTGGATGCAGAAAAGCGGGGTTACAGTGCTGTTTAGCTTGCGGCCAGTGTAATGGACAAGCTTGTCTCAATGCTGAACTGATATCAGACCGATGTTAATGATGATACATACAACCTTTGTCCCAGAAATCATGAATGACTTGGGGACAAATGTCGTTGAAGACGGTAATGAAGAGGAAATTCTGCAGCAGAAGGGTGATGACGACGATGATGAAGAAGAAGAAGAGATTTGATATTAGAACTTTCTCTCGAAATTTTTATTAATTTTGACTATAATAAATCTATAAAATGACGTTTGATAAATACATCAATTAAAAATTTATTTATTTTCTTCTTTATTTATATAGAAAGTCATTAGTATAAATTAGATTAGAATTAAAATACAATTTTGGTATTTTTGTCATGTAACAGTTTGGCGCCTAGCCAGGCCTCCTTCACTCGGCCGTACCTACAGCGATAAGTGCCTACACTTTGGCGCGGCTTCCACGCCGCGTCGTCACCGCTCGCGCGCAGGGCTAGCTAATAACGTGAATTTTAATAGTGAACAACAAAAATGTTCACATCACAAGTCTGGTGCGAAGTATTGCTGATTTAACGGATGTGTGTCGGAAGCAACTTGAAATTTTGATTTTATTTATTTTACGAGAGCAACTTGAAAATTGTACTTTTTATTTGTTGAGGTATCTCAACGATTATGGTGTCAAATTAAAGGTCTAGTTCAAAAACCATTTTATCTGTTTGAGTCATGTAAATCGGTCTACGCGTTTAGGTAATAACTAAGAATTAGTATAGTGAAAATGTAAACCACCAGAATTTTTGTGGTTTTCGTTCTACGAGCTCAAATAGTGGGATAGGATACTTATAGTATAAATATTTATTATTAGGTACGTGGTCAAGTAGGTAGATAGACGATGAATAAATATTATAGTAGCAGCGGCAAGTCGACAACCCTAGCTCACTGCTCCGCGCCAGACAGCGACAGCGTTATGTGTTAGAAAAGAGCGGGAACAGTTAGGTCAATATCGCGTTAGGTACTGAATGCTCACGCGAGCTGAATTGCACTTTCTTGCTTAGTAGCAAGAGTCGCCATTTCTTTAAACTGGTTTGCGAAGTGGTGCTTCTGTTCGTAAGAACTATCTATTCTGTGGCCTAGCTGCTCATTGTATAACTTTTTTATGCTTCATCAGTTTTGGCAGGCGACTGTTCGGCTAGTTGGGTGTGTTTGTTTATTTTATTACACATAAGTGATGCTGTGCTTTGTTGAATATTATAATAAGAGTAGAATACTTCAATAGCTGTAACCATTTTATTCGTTGCATTAGCAGTAAAAAGCAACCACACCCTTCTATCCTTTTATTTGTATGATAGCTCTTTCTGGTCCACTCCGATCCTATATTAGTCTAAACGTTGTACACATACGAGGATCTAGTGGCAACCAATACGAGTGTAAACCACTACGTTATTTGTGTATTCTAATCTAATCAGGTTTGGCAGATTTTCGGCAACATCTCCGAATTTAATTTTTTTTTTTATAAAAACGTACCGCATAATTCATTGAAGGACTCTTTCTTTAATAAACGTAATACTTTCATGCAAAATAAACATGTCTAAATATTATTGTCATAAATAGAAGAAGTGAATTAGCTAAGCCGAATGTGAATAATATTATAACAAACTAGTGTTCTTATCAATATACACTTTAAATAAGCTTATGTAATATTGAATATCTTAAACATTTTTATTGTATTTCTTAAAGTACAATGTCGTCTGTATTTGGGGAATAGACACGAGCATACCTAGTCCACCTATACGATTTTTTAGATAGACAAAACCATTGTGGCATTGAAGAAATAGTTGTTATACAGATCAATGGACAAAACCTTTAAATTCAGAGATTTTTAACCTGGGGATCCATGGACCCTAAAGGTGAAGTACTTGGGCTTCATAAATAGGTCAAAACAGATTGGGATGATAAAATAATCTCAAATACCCATATTGATTCAACAAACTAAAATAAAACATCAATAAAACTTGAGCATGTAAGGAATCCGTAAATAATAAATTGTCCAAGTGGTTTATGATAATTAAAATACTTTTACTTTAATTGTATTACATAACGTTGCTTAAATAAACAACAAAAATAATTGTCATAATCGTGATGAAACCATGTACACATTGTACACCATGAAGGATATTTCCAATTCAATTTGTACATCACACTATTTATTTTATGTTGTTGTAGCATTTTCTCCTCATCTGTTATATTCGTATATTCAGGCCTTTCATATTTAGCAAATGTTTTACAAATATTTAAAAAATGCAAAAAGAACCAAGTAATAACCAATGAACTTTACTACACTCTTTAAAAGTGAAGAATAGCAGTTTCAACCATTGTATTACCTGTAATTAATGCTTTTAATTAAAATTGCAAAAGCTATTCATCCAAGTCCCAACTTTTAACGTTAGCCCTTTGTCTAATTTGAAGTTATGTTCTATTTACTTTTAGTAAATTTAAGGGAATATTAGAAATTAAAAAACTCATCTTCATCATATATACGTTCAACCATGTTCGTTCTCATTAAATCAGATAATTTAAGATCTTGCATTTCATCTAACTCGGCCAAGTTGTTCATTATTGCTTCCTCTACATTAATTTTATTTACTTCTTGCTGTATTTTTTCTTTAAGAGGCCCTTCTATCGCAGCTATTATTTGATATCTGATTAAATTTGGTAAAATATTTACTATTAACTCGATGATATAATCTACAGTACCTAATCCGTTACAACGAACCTGTATATTACCTATATCTAAATCCAAGGCTTTGAAAATAGGCCTTTGTCTAGTATCTAGTGGTTGTGCTAACATTACTTTCATTCCAATATATTCTACTGAAAATGATGCATTACCACCATTAGAAATAAAACCTCCTATAACTGAGACATCCCACTGAGTTTTCCCCTCAAGGGTTCTAGTGCCTATTTCAAATTCAAATACAGCCGTATTATTTTCTATTTTCAGCGTAATATTACCAACTCTTTGGAAGGATGATAAGCCAATGATCCAAGTGTTGAATAAACTCATTGTAACTGCGGTAGTAGTTTTGTTATAATCTGTAATACGATAAGGATCTAGCTTCATATCACGAACTTTCTCTCTTGCATTTATAATTAACATATCAATTGCTGGTATGGTGTTTGGGAACTGCATATCATCAAGGAACTTGTCGAGTTGTGCATCAACGTCTCTTCTAAAGTTTTTATATAGTTGTTGTAACATGAATGGTTTCATTGAATCGAAAATTAATGGGCCTCCAGAATTGAGTATGTTTTGAAACATTCCACCGAGTAAACCTAAGTTGCTGAAGTCAGTTGTGATTGTTTTGAGTGCTAGATCTATGTTGACGTTTTGTACTTTTAGTTGGCCGTCTGTCTGTACGCCAAGTGTGGTGATGCCTGTGACGTTCAGTTTAGTGGCATTTATAGTGTACGAGCCATGTGCTGAGTCGAACCATGATGACACAGTATAATTTCCTTTGGACTGTAGTGAGACTATGGTCGCCGCCGCTTGAACCTGAAATCAGTTTAGTTTTAATGGTTAATATACAATATTCCGACACGATGATATCTAGACACAGATGCATGGAAAGCGACGCACACAAGCTGATCCATAGATCTGTAGTTACATACAACAATTATGGATAAAATCTATATGAGCTAAATTACATCGCATTGAGCTGGACTATTACGTTTGTCACGCATCATCAGGTTCATGAGAATACTACATGTGTCATGGTGTTAAAATGTGTTACTAGTTCTCCTGTTAGAATTTGAACGTGAGTTATTCGCATCTAGCCACCACACCCAGCCAATGAACGTAAGAATAACAGGCGCTTTTCTACATTCTATTGAAATATATATACGATGTCAATGTTAATTCTAAATTTAGTTGTAAATTTATTTTAGGTGCTTTACCTTACTCAAGCAACTTAACACACAAACAAAATATGCACATACACTCATTAAACATGTTATTGTATAACATAACTTGTCGTCATAGTGACGCAATATTGTTTTTTGACGCTAATAAATTTATTAGTAAATTTATTTTAACTAAAGATACAATGTATCTGCCATTTTATATTAAGCGACAAATTGCTAAGTTATTAGCATACAATTTACAGCAAGGCAGTGAGCCTTGTGTTGACAATTTATGTGATAGGGTTAGTACATGTACTAACAACGTTTTTATTGACACATCTTGTGATTTAAACTCCAAGATAGGACAACAGTTAGGCTGCAGTATTTGAATATAGTACATCAAAACATGCAGGGCCTATCTGGCAAAGAGTTAGAGTTAAGTTTATTTCTAGAAAAATATGACGTTAAGGTTTTGTGCTTAACTGAACATTGGTTAAGCACCCATGAGGTTATTGTTATAAATGAATATTACACAGTGCAGAGTACATACATAAGAAAGCAGGCTATTAGAGGCGGTTCTCTCATAATGACTTCAAATTTATTAAAATGCAAAGAACGTAAGGATATTGTAAATTTATCTATTGAGCGCACTATTGAGTTGTCCTGTGTGGAACTAGACTTATATATTATAATTTGTGTATATCGACCCCCTTCTGGTGATTATAATCTATTTGAGACTGTTATGGAAGATGCTCTTAATAAAATTATAGGTAGTCATAAGAATATTATAGTATGTGGTGATTTTAATATTAATATTTTAGAGAATTCTTCACAGTGTACTAGATTTTTGAATCTTTTTAAGTCATTTAATTTAAGTAATTTATTCTATGAACCTACTAGAGTCACTGAAACATCTTCTACTTGTTTGGATAACATATTTAGTTCTTGTGTTGCTAAAAACCCAGTAGTTATTAGTTCTCTTCCTTCTGATCACCGTGGACAGATAGCTAGTTTTTCATGTACAACATATGATAAATCACATACAGTAGAATGTAGGCCTCAAACTACCAATCGTCTTATACGTTTTAAAAACAATATTATCGCTAAACTCAATCCCTCAATTTTGAACTCAGAAAATCCAAATACAATTTATAATTCACTTTTTGAAATAGTAAATAATGAGTTTCAAGATACTTTCAAGAGCAAAACTGTCACATTAAAGGGTACTACCGGAACTTTTAACCAGTGGGCCACTATAGGTATATACAGAAGTAGAGCCAAATTGTTTGAATTATATGGTATGAAACAACATAGATTTGACACACCTTTTCTAAATTATGTAAAAAACTACTCAAAAATTTTTAAACAAGTTTGTGTTATGGCAAAGTCTAAATTTATTAGTAGCAAAATTAAGCATTCAACAAATGTAATTAAAGAAACTTGGAGAATTATAAATAATGAAACAGGACGAGCACGACCACGAGAAAACCAATTTGAACTAAAAGAAAACAATTTATTAGTCACCAATCAAACTCAAGTAGCGCATATGTTCAATAGTTTCTTTGCGAGCATACCTTTAACAACTACTAGCTCTTTACAATCATCATCTTTAGACGCTGGAAATTTTTTGCTTAGCAGTGTACCTGAATGCAAGAGCGTGTTTAGATTCGAGCACGTTACCCCGCGAGATATATTGATCGCATATAATTCAATTAATATTAAAAATACTGGCGACTTTTGGGGCATTTCAATTAAAATTTTAGGTACTATAGTTGAGACTGTTGCGCCTTACCTCTCTATAATTTTTAACCAATGTTTTGACTTAGGCGTATTTCCGGATTTGATGAAATTAAGTAAAATCATACCTTTATTCAAATCTGGCAGTAAAAATGACGTAAATAACTTCAGGCCCATCTCTATCTTGCCGGCATTTAGTAAAATATTTGAAAAGATTTTATTAAAGCAGCTACTAAGACACTTTAATTTAAATAGTCTGCTTCATAAAGATCAATACGGATTTACTAAAGGTAGATCCACTACTGATGCGGGTGTTGCTCTCATAAAACACGTTTATAATGCTTGGGAGTCATCTAAAAATGCTATCGGAGTATTCTGTGACCTCTCAAAAGCATTTGATTGCGTTCATCACGACACACTATTGCGTAAGCTCCGCCACTACGGCGTAGAGGAAACCGCACTTTGTGTTGTCGAGTCGTACCTGCGGCAAAGATTTCAGTGCGTCGATGTAAATGGGACTACATCCTCTAAATTACCTATACAGTTAGGCGTTCCACAAGGCTCTATTTTAGGTCCTTTTCTATTCCTTGTATATATTAATGACTTACCTTTTTATTTAAAAAATATCTGTGATGTCGTACTTTTTGCAGATGATACGTCACTTATTTTTAAAGTAGATAGGAATAGGAATCAATTTGATGATGTAAATAATGCACTTATACAGGTTACACAATGGTTTACAGCAAACAACCTAGTGCTTAATTCTAAAAAGACTAAATGCGTTAAATTTGCTTTACCTAATGTTAGACAACTGGGACCTAATATAAGGCTAGATAGGGAGGAACTTGACACAGTTGACTCGACAGTGTTTCTAGGCATTACACTAGATAATAAGTTGCAATGGGGTGCGCATATAGCATGTCTTGCAGGTAAGCTGAGCTCTGCTGCGTATGCTGTCAAAAAAGTTAGACAACTTACTGATGTTGACACAGCTCGTCTAGTTTATTTTAGCTATTTTCATAGTGTCATGTCCTACGGTATTTTGTTATGGGGCAAAGCTGCGGATATTCAGAATATCTTCGTTCTACAGAAACGAGCGGTACGAGCAATATACATGTTAGGTGCAAAAGATACTCTTAGGGAACGCTTTAAGTCTATAGGAATTCTTACAGTAGCCTCGCAATTTTTATTTGCTAATATATTGTATATTAGGCAAAATATAGGTTTATTTACTACAAAAAGTGATATACATAACATAAATACTCGAAACAGGCATAAGTTATATGCCCCTTATCATCGTTTACATAAAGTTAATAATTCTTTTGTAGGGCTAGGTATTCGTATATACAATAAAATACCAATTAGTCTTTTAGAATTGCCATTTAGTACGTTCAAAAGTAAAATAAAAGACTGCCTTATTAGGAAAGGTTATTATACCATTAATGATTATTTCAGTGATAAGGATAGATGGTCACTTACACTAGCCAACTCTTGATTTTTTTAATTTATATAGATACCTTACTTTTCAGTTTTTTTTTATATAATATCTAGTTCTATTAATTTAATATTCATGCATTATTAGGTCATTCAACTTACTACATTTACATTTTCATTGTTGTTCCACAAATTTTATTAAAATTTGCTACAGTGTTAGATGAAGGTAACTCGTTATCATGGGCTGGATACTAACGTTTTTGTAATTTACGTGTATTCATATACCGTCACTTTCTGTAACATACTTTTCCACCATAGTTCTGAACATGATCGCGAGTTGCCTACATTATAAAGCGTAAGTGGATGCTCCTGTTACACAAGATTCACATTTGAAGACTACTACAGCACTTAATCTAGTAACTACATATTTTGTATATATGTATGTTCTTATTTACTATTTACAAGTAATTAATTACAATGTGAAACAGTTGCAGCTCCTTACAAAAACAAAGTATGTACCATAACACTGGCGATTAAAAAGAGTGGCCACGAGTTTTATTGCCCGTTCTTTCTCGTGGTTCTACCTATTGCTTTGCGAATGGGCAGTAAATGTAAATGTAGAAGCATTATTAATTTACTTTAAAAATTTGACGTTCATAAGCGTCACGTTGTGACCTAGATGAATAAATGATTTTTGACTTTGACTTGACTTTGACTTTGACGATTTTAAGTCCCTAAGGCGGTGTTCATCATCACCTAGTAATGTGAAGATTAAGATATAAACCGAGCTAGGGTCGGTAAGTTTAGTTTGAAATGGCATTGAAACCGAAGCATTACCTCCATCCGTTCAATGTCAGCATGTATGTACTTGACGTGGAACTTGCTGACGCCGTAGACACTGGTGTTCTTGAAGTACATCATCATGCCTAGAGGCATGGTTTGCTGCGAGTCCTCCATGGGGCAGGGGTCTGGTACGATGTCTCCCGGTAGACCGACAGGGTCCGGCTGTTTGAAGTGCTCAATCAAGGCAACGACTGTCACACTCAGTTTTTTCTCATTTTCTATCTCACTGCTGACCTCGTCGCTATCATCCAAATCTGAAGAAGAATGTGCAATCGAAAGTCAGAATCAAGATCAGAAAATGACTATCGGAACTTATGAGACAAACAGAAGTGGGAAAGGCCTTCTTGTATTAGAAATTAAAGTTAAATGCTTAATATGTACAGAAACAAATTAAATAAATTGGTTGACCCTTTCGAGTTTGACCTTTTATTACGAGGACTCATATTAAATTTTTGACAAAAAGATTTTAGCTTTCAGAAACTAGTAGATACCTACATTTACTTTCTTAACTGTTATTTTTTTCTATCTTTAGTTAAATATTCGCTGTTATTGGTTCTTTTACAGATTACGTGTTAATTGATACGATTTTATACTTTGAAATGTGTTAGTAGTGGTTTGTTTCTATACCTAGTGTGTTTTTTTTAAAGACTCACGCCTGTATATTACACCCACATTTCGCCATGAATGTTTAGGTCCCACGTAATAGGGGCGAGCCTATTGCCGTTACCGGGCACATGACCAGACTCCGTGCTGCTACTGAGAATTTGGGAAAACCCAGTAACACATTCCCCGACCCGGGAATCGAATCCGGGATCTCCGATCAGCAGTCGCATACGCTATCCACTGGACCACGGAGGTAGTGTACCAAGTGTGTGACTACAAAAGCATAAACCTCACCGTCCTAGCTTTATCCTACATCATGATCAATCAAGACTTTCGCCATGGTCCTCTTACTGGTCTGACCAGATTTGACAGAATAAGCTTAATAATAATGAAAAAATATCAAGAACCAATTAGTACCTTGTCCCAAATTGAAAACGTGTGGCAATTTTTTATTAATTATAACATTATAAGTTATAACATGTGCACAGAAGTAGGAACCGGGCCCACCGTCCTTACTTTTTTGCGGGAAAATTATGTTCGTCGCTCTTCGATCAAATAAAGTAGCTCACTACTTGGTTAAAAATAAAAGTTATTTAATTTATGTAATAAAGAACTTACCTTGAGTATTTACAACGAGAAGAGCGCAGATTAAACATATATTCCGCAGCCACATGTTATTCTCAATGCGTTCACTAACGACTGATTACTAAACGAATCAAAATCTTCATGAGGTCAGAGGTTCCACATTATCAGCGGGAATTGTAAATGACGTTGGTTGTTTATAAACCAAGTCTAGTTCCTCGATCCAGTAGCATAAGGTTGCGAATTGCCGCGTCAGAATCTTGAGTTTCCGGGTTGGATAAATTCCAGGCACAGGAGTGTTTGGAAATTGCCCGAAGGGAAATTAGATGGTGTGTGCTCTAGATAGTAAAAGGCTGAACAAAATGTGTTTTGTGGTTTAAATGGCCACCTCGCTGTTCATCGCTGTGCTGTGTGGATCGAACCCACAATGGGTTCGATCAACACACGAGCCAATACTTTGAGTCTTCCACTTTTTGTTTCTAGTCTGGGTCTAGATTGAATATTTGTAAAATGCCGCAGGGGACAGGAATTCATAGTGTGGCAGTTGTTTGAAAATAAGTATTTTATATAAGTCATCTAAACAAAGGCCCCATAACTAGGACATCAACATACCCTTTCCTTCTTCCTTATCCCACTCCTCTTCCTATCCCTTTTCTCAACACCAAAGGGCAGCAACGCACTTGTCACTCTTCTGGTGTTGCTTGTGTCCATGGGCGGCGGTAATTGCTTACCATCAGGCGATCCGTCAGTTCGTTTGCCGCCTTATAACATAAAAAACAAAAAAAAAACTATTATTAAGTATTTATACATACTCTTATTTAATATTTTTTTATATATATATTGCGTTCATAACATATATTCACCATTGATAATAATTCTATAAATGACGACGATAGTTTCCACTCCGTATGCAGCCTAGATGAGAGCTTTTCCAGTGTGCCGTCGCTAGCTTATTGCCTTAATTCACAATTTTCTGATGTACCTAAAAATTTCAATGTCGTTCATATTCCGGCTGTCGGCTCATTTCCCTGATATGCTGGCCAATCTTGATTGTAAGAGCATTCACGCTATCCTTGTTTCTGAGTCATGGCTTAAGCCCTGTCTTCCCTCAATATTATACTCCCTACCTGGTTTTCAACTTATCAGAAATGACCGAGCGATTGGGGGTGGTGGCGGTGTTGCCATTTACCTCCGCTCATATATCCCTTATACAATTGTTGATATGTCAGCACAACCACCGCCACAAGATGCTGGGGAACATTTGTTTCTGGAAGTTGTATTAAACCGCACTAAAGTCCTACTCGGCGTTTATTATTGTCCTTCATTACGTATAGATTTCTTTTCTTCTTTTGAAACCATGCTGGTCAATCTTGTGCCCTCTTACAATCACATTATCATAATGGGTGACTTTAATACCTGTCTCCTTAAAAATGATTCCCCCTCTTCTTCTCTCCTTTCAACATCTTTAAGTTGTAACTTGTCAATTCTCCCTTTAAATGCAACTCATCATTTTCCAAATTCTTCACCTTCTCTTCTAGATCTTATCTTAGTTTCCTCAAGGGAACATGTCGCCATGCACGGGCAATACCCGGCAGACATGTTCTCCTATCATGACTTACTTTTTCTATCTTACCAAATCCGCCCTCCAAAGGCTAAGCCTAAAATATTAACCCCTTGTATGCCGGAACGCAGATCTACGCGAGACACAATAGCTTTTTAATTGTGTCTGGTATTCCGGCATACAAGAGGTTAATGCAGCGCAATTTCCGTAACATCAATATAAATAATCTCTGTAAAGATGCTAGTGATATTGACTGGAATCAACTTATTAATTCGAACTCTGTTGATGAAAAAGTTGCCATCTTTACAAGTCAAATCACAAAATTGTATGACAAACATGCACCTATTCGACCCGTTAAAATAAAACATCCTCCATCGCCGTGGCTCACAGAAAACATCAAGCAGCTGATACGTAAGAAAGCTGCAGCTAAATTTAAGTACAAAATTAGACCTGATGCTTTAAATCTCCAAAAGTATATCGCAATCAGAAATCACTGCAATAGGGTGTGTAGGGACGCACAACGCCAACATATCCACAGCTCTGTACAAAACGGAGATCCAGCAAAGGTCTGGAAATTTCTTAAAACCCTGGGGGTCGGCAAAGCACGTCAACACATTAATCCTACTGACTTCAATATTGACTTGCTCAATCAACATTTCTCTGCTTCGTCCTTCATCGATAGGACTACTAAGACAAGCACTATTAAATATCTTTCATCATTGCCTACCCCTAGTTATTCACCATTTGTCTTTAATCAGTTCACTGATAGTGATGTTAAGAAGAGCATAGTATCAATCACGTCCAACGCAGTTGGTAGCGACTGTGTCAGCCGTAACATGATCATTCCTGTCCTTGACGCAATCCTACCCATAATTACCCACATCTTCAATTTTTCCTTGTCCAGTGGTTTATTTCCATCGATATGGAAGGACGCCCAAATTACTCCTATACCAAAAATTTCTCATCCTTCATCCTATTCCGATTATCGGCCCATTTCTATCCTGCCATTCCTCTCTAAAGTCCTCGAACGTCTCGTGTACCACCAAATTAACTCCTTCCTCTGTAAGAATAATCTTCTAAATCCCTTTCAATCCGGTTTCCGTTCGGGACATAGCACAGTCACATCCTTAGTCAATGTTACGGATGACATCAGGGCTGGTATGGAAGTCGGACAGCTCACAATTTTATATCTACTTGATTTTAGTAACGCCTTTAATACGGTAGATTTTCATATTCTTCTTGGACGCCTTTGTTCTCTTAACATATCTCCTACGGTGATTGATTGGTTTCGTAGTTACCTGTGTGGCCGCCGACAACGTATACATATCGAGAATTCACTTTCTTCTTGGTGTAATACAAATGCCGGTGTGCCCCAGGGTGGCGTATTTTCTCCTTTACTCTTCTCAATATTCATAAATTCTATCTGTAATAACCTTCGCTGTTCCTATCACCTTTATGCAGATGATCTTTAGATATACACGCAGTCAACACTGTCGCAGATGTCACATTCTTTAGATATCATTAACAGTGATTTGGCACTAATCAGCAAGTGGAGCAAGTCTTTTGGGCTTAAACTTGATCCCACCAAAACTCAAATCATTGTTATTGGTAGCTCTAGAATGAAAAGTAAAATTGACTGGTCACTACTCCCTCATATAATGTTTGATGGCACGATTATCCCTATACAAGACAAAGTAAAAAATCTGGGTCTCACTATCGACTCGACTCTTACTTGGGGACCGCAGATACAAGAAGTGAGTCGTAAGGTGTTTGCTTCAGTTGGTTCACTGAGGCGACTAAGAAACTTTCTGCCCACTGCTACTAAAATTGCGCTCGCTAAGTCTCTTCTGTTACCCATTATTGATTATGCAGATGTCAGCTATCTAGACCTCGCCGAAAACCAGCTAGATAAACTTGAGCGAATTCAAAATGTCTGTATACGATTCGTATTTGGTTTGCGCAAATACGACCATGTTTCACAATTTCGAACGCAGCTCAAGTGGTTACCAATTCGACATCGCCGGAATGCTCACATTCTCACTTTACTGTACAATATACTGTTTAACCCTTCAACTCCCTCCTATCTTAAAGGAAGATTTGAGTTCCTTCATGATACACATAATAGATTTTAAGGTCATCAGAAAATTTAAGGCTTAAAATGCCGGTACATTCCACGGCTTTTTATGACAATTCCTTCACCGTAACTGCCGTTCGCTTGTGGAATAAATTACCGCTGCACATTAGGCAAGCTAAGACGGTAGCTAAATTTAAATCCTTAGTGAAGGAATATTATCTTTCATTATAGTTTACAATCCTTTCTAAAATATTGCTATAGTTCATGTGTGTATAATTATGTCCTTTATATATTTATGTTTTGTATGCTTATGTATATATGTATTTGTATGTATGTATATGTATATATGTATTTGTATGTAGGTATATAGAGTAGAGTATATGAATAAGTATCTATGTATGTGTTTAGAGATATCTATGTATTCTAAGTATTATGACTGTTACACCTACAGCTACCACTATTTTTCGACCAATAATATTTCCATCCAAAGGTTGCCTGGTAGAGATCGCTATAAGCGATAAGGCCGCCCATTGTACTTCGCTTATATTGTATGATGTCTTATGTAATATTTCTGGTGTACAATAAAGCATAAATAAATAAATACATACATACATACATACATAGACTCACGCCTGTTTCCCCGAAGGGGTAGGCAGAGGCATATTAAACGCCCACTTTTCGCCAGTGTTTTGATCCCACGTAATAGGTGCGAGCCTATTGCCGCTTATTGGGACATTTTGTTTGCCAGAGCCTCGTCCGTTGATCGGCAGGTGCACCACTTGCAGGTGAGGTTGGCTTGGGACCCTAAGTTCTTGGTGGGAACCCTATGCAAATAAATAAATAAATAAAAAAAACTCGTAGCTTTTGAAATGGCAGGCGGCGTACCAGTTACTTTTCGTATGACATAAGCGCCTACATCGGATGATTTTTATCAGCTTATCTGTTTGTTGCCATAATTTTTGGTGAACCTTGCTTTTTATATCTCTCCACGTTGTTTAAAAATCATATCCAACTTGATCTATTACATGCAGTTTTTGGCATTGTATTTGATAAGTTTTCGGGTTAAATTGTAGACAAGGCAGCGGCCAACAAGCTACCACTTAGCCTGGCTTTTAGGAGACCTGTCTTTTTTTAACATTACGAGTGCAGTCAAAAGATTGTAAAGTTGAGAAGTTGTATGCCCGCAATGTGTGCCTATTTTTTGGCTGCAATGGGGAAACCCAAAATTACGTCCTAAGCAGCTCAACCTTCGTCCCATGGCGCAGGTGAAAGGAGTGTGTGTGTGAACATTGGCGTATCTAAGGTTATTCTTCAGGATAGATCTTTGTAAAGCAATGGTGTGAAGTTTATTAGGTGTCTAGCCTAGAAGCCTTTAGAAAGTGCAACCAACATTCTGGGGTGGGCTGGTTGCTACTAGCTTTTGTAACATTTATTGCAAAAATAGGTAGCCTATGTGTTATTTTGAAGTATAAGCTATATTACTCCAGAGTTTGAAATCATTTCTACACTTTTTATACATCCATCCAAACATCCTCACACATTTTCGCACTTAGAAATATTCTTATGCTTGCAGGGTAAACTAAAAGTCCAAATAGATTAAGTGGTTAATTTATTTACAAATATTAGGATATCCTAGAAAATTCTATGATGAATGCCGTCAATAATAATAATGATATAAATCGTTCGCTTTTAAGTATGTTGTAGTGACACTGCACTATACCTATGGACTAATGACTTAATTTAAAAATTAAAGAACTCGTCTTCATCATAAGCTTTGTCTTCGACTGCTGGACCTTTGAGTGCAGATAATTTGAAGCCGTCACCTTGCATAGCGTCCAGTTTTGGCAGCTCCTTCTTTATCAGATCCTCTACATTCAGTTTATCCAGCTCTTGTTGCACTCTTTCCTTGAGAGGTCCTTCGATAGCATCCATTATTTGATATCTGAGCAGATTTGGCAGAACATTTACAGCAAATTCAATGACGTAATCTATAGTGCCGGCGCCATTCCATCGCACTTGGATGTTACCAACTTCTAAGTCTAAATCCCTGAAAATTGGTTTTTGCCTAGTGTCCAGTGGTTGTGCAAGTATTATTCTAGCACTTATATATTCTACTGAGAACGATGCTGTGCCGGCTCTAGAGATTAAACCTCCGATAGCTGATATATCCCACTGGGTCCGACCCTCGAGCTTCTGCGTGCCAATCTCAAAGTCCGCTATAGCAGAGTGGTTCTCCATCTTCAACGTAATATTACCGACTCTTTGGAAAGACGATATTCCAGTTAACCAAGTATTTGAAAGAGTCACTGTAAATATGCTTACAGTTGTGTTATAGTCCTTGATCTGGTATGGGTCTAACTTCATGTCTATTACTTTCTTTCTGACGTCTATGACCACCATGTCTAGAGGAGAAATCGAGTTAGGGAATTGCATGTCGCCGGCGACTTCATCCAGTTTTGTATTGATTTCAGTTCTGACTTTGGTGTATGCCTCTTTTAGTACGTACGGTTTGATGGAATCAAAAAGGAAGTTGCCCACAGAGTTGATAATTCCTTGGAACATTCCACCAAAGAAGCCTAAGTTTTCGAAGTTTACGTTGATAGTTTTGAACCCAAGGTCGATGATTATGTCCTGGGCTCTTAGTTTGCCATCTCGTTCCACGCCGAGAGTGGCTCGTGCTGTGACCTTCAGGCCGGTGACGTCAACGGTGAAGGGTCCTTGGGCACGGTTTAGCCAAGTCGACATGGTGTAGTTGCCCCTAGCTTGTAAGGTATCTATAGTCATTGCAGCTTGGACCTGAAATTGAGTTACGTCAATTAAGGTAATTGGATAAAGAGTAACTGAATACGGTTGTTTATTTTGAAAGTGTGTCTGGACGTACTATTCACAATGATGAAGAGGGAACATCAATTATGCGGACACACACAAAATTGACACTTATCCAGGAGGATTAAAGAGATAAAACGTTGGCATGATCGTACCTGCCCACGTGCAAAACACAAATAGGAATTTTAATCAACAAAGTAGACTCTTTTTATCATTGTGGGAATACCTAGGTGCGTTGAGTCATGTTGCACCAATAAGGATATTACAGGTGTACAATCTATCTGCATATATATTTGCACTCCTCCTGACAATTGTGGGTAGATTTCTACACTATTTAGATATAAAATAAAATAAACAGGTGGCGCTGTAAATATGAAGAAAGTGAAAGTGCTAAATAAATTCAACCTGAAATTTAAGTATTTATTGGACTGTTGGAAGATATAAGGATAGGTACCGAACTCTCAGAGAACACCGATAACAATACGGTCTGTTGATGGCTGGTAAGAGGATCAACAGCTAGGAGAATTACGATACAACAAAAAAAATCAAGCGGTATCTTGCGACCAAAAGTGATAAAATTTTGTTTTTATCTAAATACTAGAGGACGCCAGCAGCTACGCCTGCATTTTTTTTAAATTTATCCGTTTTGGCCGATCCCGTGGGAATTTCGGGAAATCCCTTCTTACTGTACCCCTACGGTCCCCAAGGAACATACATGCCAAATTTCAGCTTCCTGCGCCCAATAATTTCGGCTATAGCGTGTCTGTCAGTCAGTCAGTAACGCAAGGATTTTATATATTAAGATTAAGATTTAGGAAGCGAACTATCTTGAATTTGTATAAGTCATCATCATCATCGTCTTAGCAGTATCAAAATTGCATCCAAGACCTTTCGTCTTGGAGCCCGGGATCCGCATACTAATCTAACCATATTTGACAATATAGTAGCGTTTATACGTCATATTGTATAAATATGTAGATCCATTCTGTGTAATGAAATGTACATAGTTATAGCAATGCGCCTATATGAAGTTCCCTAAGTTCTCCACGACGCAAGCGCTTTAACTACAGACGTACGTAAGGATATTCCATAATAAAATTTAAGATATAAATCATTATTTCAAAAGCCAATTGCTTTAAAAGAAGATAATAACCTCCATTGATCCAATCTCAGCGTTCACATACAGTATGCGAAACTTGCTGATGCCGTAAACAGCAGTATTCTTGAAGTACAGAGTGCCGAAGGACAGGGACTGTTTCATGTCTGGCACTGGGTAGGGCTCTGGTATTTCTGCCCCCGGGAGCCCCACCGGGTCAGGTTGCTTGAAGTGCTCCAGTATCACCAGGATGTTTTCACTGAGCTTCTTCTCCCCGTCGGCTAGCTGGGCGATTTCTTCCGAATCTTCATCCGATTCATCTGGAAATGTTGTCAGGGATTTTTTTAGTGTGGTTCTATTTAAGGTGTATGTAGACACACGGCCGTGACGTGGAGACAGTTGATAATTACTAAATCAAACCGTAATCGGAGCGGTCCAAACGGGGTATTACCACTGTCAAGTTTCAGGCATCTCTTTGATCATAATTTTGGCTTAGGGTTTATAACCCGCCAATAATACAATTGAAAGGACGTAGGCTGTTTTAAATAAAATAAATGTTGACTTGAATCGAATGTGCGCCCATATGAGGTCGTCCTTAAGCGTATTCTATGCACAATGAGGAGGGCTAGCAGAATTTGTTATTTAATTAGTAAAACCTCCAAAATATTATGCAGGACTGTCTCCGTGGTCCAGTGGACAGCGTATGCGACTGCTGATCGGAGGTCCCGGGTTCGATTCCCGGGTCGGGCAAAGTCATCATCATCATCGCCCTAGCGTTATACAGGTTGCATCCAAGACTTATAGCCTTGGAGCCCGAGGTCCGCTTACTGGTCTAACTTTTCCACAGAGTGACTGCCGTCTGACCTCCGTAACCCAAAGGGATAGCGATATTCTATGGTTTAGACCAGTATCAGTTTATTTGGGGGTACTGACTCCCCGTAACGACTGTCAAAGATCTGCATGACAGCCGGGACCGACGGTTTAACGTGCTCTCCGAGGCACAGGGCAGACGATAATTAACAATTTAATACGCACTTAACTTCGAAAAGTCATCGGTGCGCGCCGTGGATTCGAACCCGATACCCTCTGCATTGCAGTCCGTTGGTATCTCCACTAGGTTATCGCTGCCTTGGAGGGGTGGGGGGCAAAGTGTTACTAGGTTTTTCCAAATTCTCAGTAGCAGCACGGAGTCTGGTGATGTGCCCGGTAACGGCAATAGGCTCGTCACCTATTACGTGGGACCTAAAAATTCAGGCGAAATGTGGGTGTAATATTACACCTCTGCCCTCAGGCGTGAGTCTATAAAAAAAATATTATGAAGGTACATATCAATAATTTATATAACGAAGTTGAAGAGTTTGTTTCTTTAGTAGAACACGCTTATCTCAGGAACTACTGGTCCGCTTTGAATAATTATTTTTAATTATTTGTGTTGGGTAGTGCATTTATCACGCAAGGCTTTAAAGCATCATCAATATAGCAGTAGCCCTAAGTATGATGGCCTCTAGCAAATTTTGTGTCAAACGATTTCCTAGTCTTAATCGTAATATGCCTATATTATAGAACGATGATCATGTTCCTGCAGTGACTGCAGTATAACCGTCCCTGTATTTGCATATATCACACAAGTTAATTTACGGGTGATATGGCCAATTTCACCACTGTCAGATAAGTTCATGTTATATATGTCGGATGACTCATACTTTGGACCCAAATTAGAATATCTCTAGAAGACAAGGCCTATGTCTTTCGAAATAATCTTGTTATTATTTGTTTAGTAAAGTATATAATTTTAACATATTGATTTAAATATTGGCTAAACTGCCTTCTAATAGGATTGTACTAATAGATATTTTTTTTTGCTCTGTCCATTATTGTGTATGTATAGGGTTAGATTGCTTCAGTTCAGTGATACCATGTCATTCACGCTCTCGTAAGCTCCCCAAAATGTGGGTAATTTATTTTTATCTTATTGTCATTCTTGTAGTAAATAGTGCGAATGAGTTGCCATTTATCGTATACTAATATATAAAGCTGAAGAGTTTGTTTGTTTGTTTGGTTGAACGCGCTAATCTCAGGAACTACTGGTCCGATTGGAAAAATTCTTTCAGTGTTAGATAGCCTATTTATCGAGGAAGGCTATAGGCTATTATATAACATCACGCTAGGAGCGCCGGGAGCGGAGCAGTAGCCTTAAATAACGCGGGTGTGACCGCGGGCATCGTCTAGTTATTAAATAAAATTGATAAACAATGAGTTGACTCATTTGTTGTTGTCCTAAAAGTCTTTTATCGTGCTTTTTAGTTAGGTACCTACGTTTTGCGCATTTGAAACATATAGAGTTATTACGCAATAATAAGTTCTAGGTAATTAAATAACCTTTATATAATGCAATGGTAAGTATTAACTATCTAAGAACAAATTTTCATCCACATTTGTTCAACCGTTTATGCGTGACTGAGTAACAAACATATAAACTTTGAAATATTATTATAATTAATGGTGTGGATAAAAGTAATTACACATTGGGATAATCATCATAAATCTTGATGCATAGTTTTAGTAAGTAAGTAGTCATCGTATTTAGCAGCGTATAGCATTTTCTTTATAAATATAAGGATATTGTAATCATATAATAAATACCTAAGTAGCCTAACGTGATCACATCACGCTACTCAAGTTTCAACTGCACGTGTTATTATTCTCAGACATACCTAGTTCGAAGCGTGTTTTTATTTTTAATGTTTTGAAATTGAAAGTCGCATTAAGTAAAAAGAACCCAAATTGTAAGATTATTGTTAAAATAAGTATTTTGACAGTAAGTAATTGATAATTAGCGGATAATCAAAGTAAAGCATAGCGAATACACATAATGCACTAGCTATATGATTTCTCCCTCGTATAACATTCTATTATGGTCATTATTTTCCACATTTTGAACCCAAACAACACGCTTCCTTTTTCAAAATTTGTAAACAAAAAATATTGTTTATGACAAACCGTGATGCTGGGCACATTCACACAAAATATGGCGTCACATTTTCAAATTTGGAACACATAACTTTTTCTGAAATCTGCACTATTTGAACACAAAATTAAAACTTAAACACACCTTGTGAAAACACAGCGACGAATGCACAGACAAATATGAGTTTATATAACCACATCCCGATTGTTTCATGGACTTAGTGTGACTGAGTGTTGTTCATTGACTGGTAGCCCCCGCTCCCGACCCTGGGGTCATTATTTATCAGCACAATACGTACTCCGTTATCTTTTATTTGTGTATCAAGTTATGAATAGCGTTTTAAGCGTTACTATTATATCCTGTTCTATGTAGTTAAGTAATGATATTCATTAAGAGATCAGCTCTTACTAATTAGGTACTTAGGTACCTAAGTATTTAGGTAAGTAGGTATGTTATTTAGACAGAGCAAGAACTAAAAAAGTAATCAGAGGAAAGAGTTAGGCATGTACCTAATTGTTCTGATAATATTATTATGAACCAAAAATTCTTAGTATGTAATTGTGTATCTGTATAATTCTTATTCAAAGGGCGGATGAAAAGTGCACTCTCACCAATAGTATGTGAATTCTCCTTGTGTCGAGCAGCGGTTCATATCACGAGATAGGTACCTATTATTATTGTTGAAATTTCCCAGAGTCAGGGTGACTCATATAATTTGCAACATAAATTCGTCGCGTACAGCAATGAAAGCTTAAATTTTAAAAGATTACTTCGGGAATGTAGGCAGCGATAGCCTAGTGGAGATACCAACAGGCTGCCATGCAGAGGGTATCGGGTTCGAATCCACGGCGCGCACCAATGACTTTTCGGAGTTATGTGCGTATTGAATTTTTAATTATCGCTTGTCCCGTGTATCGGAGAGCACGTTAAGCCGTCGGTCCCGGTTGTCATGAAGATCTTTGACAATCGTTACAGGGCGTCAGAACCTTCTAATAAACTGACACTAGTCTAAACCATGGAATATCGCTATCCCTTCGGGGTTGCGGAGGTCAGACAGGCAGTCGCTCGGTGGAAAAGCTAATATTCTGCCAAATCCAGTTAGACTAGAAAGCGGACCCCAGATTCAAACTGGGATAATGCTAAGAGGATGACTTCGGGAATGTACCTATTGCTTCCCGTAAAAACATGGACCGTGCGAAGTCAGTCTTTAACTTAGGCAAGTACCTATGTCGTACCTACATGATTTCTAACTCAAATGAAGCAGCATTACAAAATCTAAATGTGGTCTTTATCCTACTTACTTGGAAGGTTTCCAGTGTAGTCGTTAATCTGGAAGTGTGGGAACGCCTATCATGTTCTGAGACTTGAGTACCATGGGGCGATCCAGAACAATCTAGAAACTGCCTAATGATATAGGATTCTTGGAAAAAGCAAAGTGAAATTTCGCCATTATTCGTTTCGTTGTTGTATTTTCGTCCACTCATCAGTCGTTGATTCAGCGCCTCGAATTCAGGCTTATTAACGCGTGTTATGCGTTGTAGCTTTAAGTAGTTGAGACTTTTTAAGTACGATCGGTCGTTCGATCGGTCTTCAGAGAGAGCTCTGAAGACCGACAGCTTCACCTTTACTAAATTCTTTAATTTTTCTTGAATTTAGTAAAGGTTGGTGCAGAAGCAAATAAAAGTAGGTAGACTTGATAAGTTACCATTTTTGATTCGGTGAATATTTTATTGATTCTGTTGCCAGAAATACTGTGGGAGCGAGAATCAATAAAATCCCTGTAGGGTGATTAAGTAAAACTGTGAATTTTCCTTGTAAGAAATTGCCTACATTGCGGCATTATTTTTATTATTTTTTGGAACAAGGCAATCTTAGCTGTCTAATTTAGTAAACGTCTGTCGTGTAGTATGCAGTCTACGGTTGTCCTGAAGCAGCAGTGAGCTAGAGCCAGGTCTGTTGTATTTAATAGCCTAAAGTCTAGCTCTTAGCCCAATTCTATTGCAATTATTATTGTTGACAAGCAGATCTTAAAGCTGGAGGGTTTACACTTACCAGTTAATTTATTTTGAGTCATCCTGCGCTTGAACATGATTTGGCCGGTACCTGGGTACACGGGTGTACCTAGGTTCTGAGTCAGTCAGGGGGGAGCGCAAAACTATTTTTTTATGATCGTCCCACGCGCTTCACTGTTCGTCCCTGATCATTGTAAGACCTTCTTGTTGCCAGTCCTGAACTGAGATAAATCTTTTTGCAATAGGTAGGTATTAAGTACCTTTAATTCTGCAATATCAACAAGGTTCTCCAGCCGTCCGTTTCGTTTCTTCAGTAGGTCATAATCTCTAGAATGGAAAAGTGGCAATCAGAATCGAACCGTGCTTTTACAGTAACTGCCCAAGATACATAGGTAATTTATCCTTCGGGCTGTTCTGCTGCCTTGGTGCCACCGCGGTACTAATTTAGGCGACTGATACTGCTTCGGCAAGTAAAGTGTCGCTTTGAACGTCGACATGTTCACGGTGTTTTTGAAAAGTGTCAATAATTCTTTTTACATTAGTAGGGGAGCCCACGACGCTAAATTGGGATTTACTCGAGCGTCATAGAGACCTATTGGGATGCAAAGCTTAGACGATAAAAAGATAAAAATTTAAATAATGTATAATTTTTCATCGGTGGGGAGAGCCATGGGAGAGCGGCTATAGACATTCAAAAATTTCAAAGTTAAGTAGTTTGTTTGCGTGACACCTAAATCGTCAGATTATTCAATGAGAGCCTTCAGGTTCAGTTAACATCCCCTTAGAAAATCTTACACGCTCGATTAATATTCTTTTTTTTTTTTTTTGCATTTTGAAATATTACCTCCACTATACAAACGATCAGATTAGCATTCCCACTTTATTGAAAACTAGCTGTTTCCCGCGGTTTCACCCGCGTCCTGAGGGAACTACTTCACGTACCCGGTTAATTTATAGCCTAAGTCTTAACTTGCTACATCAGCTATACACCAGCGAACGTCCCGTCAAAATCGGTCCAGCCGTTCCAGAGATTAGCGAAAATAAACAAACAGACAGACAAAAATTGAAAAAAAATGTCATTTCGGTATATCATTATGTACCGTGTATACATCCATATGCATTTAGTAAAAAGCGGTTATTTTAGTATTAAAAATAGACACTCCAATTTTATTTATGTATATAGATACGTAGAACATGGATGCTATCAATATCTGACACGCTCGAGTAAATCCCAAAATCCTTTCTTGAGCTCCCCTACTACATGGTTTGTAGTTAGGGTTGCCAGATGGCCGGGAAATCCGGGACTGTCCCAGAATTTTTAGTCTTGTCCCGTGTCCAGTAATTAGACCTTACTGTCCCGGATTCCAAAACCCTATCAGCTATCTTGTAGACTTGGTCATACAAGAAAAACTGTCACGGCTGGTACTCGATGTAAACAAGCCTAGACGTCTCGTACATATACATACATCTAGGCCCAAATATTTTTATGTATAAAAGATATCTATTTCAATCTTACTTTTTTATATATCAATGCAGGCGGGGGTGCAATTCTCCCGGAAATTATACAGCCATTTCTGGCAACCCTATTTGTAGTAAGTAGTTTTCTAAGCTATTGTTATAATTTAATTGTTTAGTTAAGTAACGCCATCTTTTGGCTGAATCGAGTAATGCAACGAAAGTCAGCACACGAGCATATTGTAGCCAATAGTTTATGCATGATATCATAGATGTCGCTTTGTAATTACTCATGTATAATCTATGACTCAGTACCTAGGGACTTGGTTACATTCTGCGTTTTATACCTACAGGCGCTCGAATCGCGACTCCTAATGTTGCCAGCTTCATATAAAGTTCTTTACATTATTACGCTATCGGGTAATTCGGTTAATCTTAATATATAAAATCCTTGCGTTACTGACTGACTGACAGACACGCTACAGCCGAAACTATTGGGCGCAGGAAGCTGAAATTTGGCATGTATGTTCCTTGGGGACCGTAGGGGTGCACTAAGAAGGGATTTCCCGAAATTCCCACGGGATCGGCCAAAACGGGTAAATTTAATAAAAATGCATGCGGAGCTGCTGGCGTCCTCTAGTCTATAATAAATTTAAATATTTTGTTAAATATTTAATAAATCACAGAAATTGTTCTCCTAACCAGTCATCGTCTTGGCGTTATCTCGGTTGCATCTAAGACTGACACGCCCAGAGCTTGGAGCCTGATATTAGTCTCACCAGATATGACGGAGTAGGTAACAGCTTTTCCACAGAGCAACGATTTTCTATGATTCAGAACAGTATCAGTTTATTTGAGGGAACTGACCACAGAAGAATAACTGAAGCATGGAAGGAACGATATTTTTAAGAACAAATTGAATATAGCTACACTCTTCACTCATATGATAAATTAGAGTTGCCAGAAGAAGATGGCACTATGTTTGTCAGTTAGGGCTAAAGACAATTTGAACACAAATATCGTAACTTTTTAATTTAATAGTGACTGAGCAAATCCGCTATCGATATCGATTAAAGTTTAAATATAGGTTCAAAATCAAACGGACTTGTAAAGTATATTATTTATATGTTATACATTTTAAATTCCGTAACTTTATGTCCACAGCAGTCAGAACGCTAGTTGATGGACAGTCTTTAAATAATTATTACACAAACTTGCATTTTTAAACTGAACTTAAATATTTTTGTTTCAAATGGGTACTCAGTAGCACATAATCTTTCGAGGCGTTATTTTCTAGTTTTCATGGTATTTTTCTTTACGCATCAACAGCCTTTTCAAGTCCACTGCTGGTCTTAACCTTCCGTGGTGGAGGTTTGGCCTACTATAATACCACACTAGCCAGACGTATTCGTATAGGGTTTTATTTCGAGATTTCCTTCTCTTGTTTCTCTTAGTCGCCTCATACGACACCCTCGGCATAAATGTTTATTTATACTTATTTATAGTTAGTTTTTCAGCTGTAATTAAAGCTGTAAGTTGGATTAATAAATATTAAATAAATAAATCATCGCCCCCTACTCTCTCTCTAATCTCAATAACATATTTTTATTAGAGAAAGCAAATAATTAAGATAAAAGCAAAACTCATAGCTTAAGCATTATGATAACTGAGAATGGCATATCCAAATTAATTCTTTACAAGGATAAGAGATAGTCGACATGGATTTTATCAAGCAAAAAACATAAAAAATTACTTAAAATAGATAAATCAGACAAAACCTTGAATAGTGCCCAAAGGTTTGTTATTAACAATAATCACTTCATTGAAATTTTCTCATTACATAGTGTAGGTAATACAAATATACGTGTAAAAAATGTATGTGCGGGATCGGACACTTTTCGAACATACATGTGACACACAGAATATTTAGAGAAAAAAAAATTGTGGCTAGACTAGCCCTTCGATTTTATCTTGGGATCGGCACATTATTAGTCCACTAGTCGAACAAGAACAACCAAGTTTTGGTCTCTGGGTAGATGACATTTTACAAAATTTCTTTCAAATGAAGATTCCCTTATTTTGATGCATATCCACTCAGTAGTCGTGACTATGAAAGCAGACAATTCTTATCAAACCTTCAAATTACTGTCCTTTAAATATTACTGTCTTTGTAAAGAAAGATCAGATTTTTTCTATAGGTGCATTAATTTTTTTTGTAATATGATGGATTCTAACAAGCTTCGGAATTCATTACTGTTGCTGATAGTTTAAATAATAGCAAGTAATTATTTAAGCACTCACACTGATATGTTTAGAAGGGAGGAGCCATCTGTCATTACTATAAAAACATTCCGCAGTAAAATGCTTGGCACAAATTCTATGGTGCTTTCTAGGCACCCAATTTTCTCCACGACATACTGCAGCAATCCACTTATTTTATAAATCTTTATCACGTGCACATATAATCTAAAAAATAACGAGGTAAAAATATACAGTGGATAGACATATCGATAAGATTTTTTACAACACTTGAAAAGTCGATATAAATATTATACGACTAAATTCAAAATCATGATAGAACTGAAAAGAAAAAATCACTAAGGTTATATAATTTGATGGCATAATATTGTCTAAATTGTATCTTACACGTCAGTTGACTGTGTTCAATTTGGGAGTACTAGGACGGTCTCTATGTATATTATCCAATCTCTTTGGAACTGACCGTACTGAATGACAGTAACGACTGTCAAAGATCTTCATGACAGCTGGCGAGGCACGGGGTGAGCGGTGCATTTACTTACCTATTAGTGTTCTTTCTTACATGTTTAATATAAAAAGTTACGTAAGTGAACCTATAGCGCACTATGGATTTAGTAGCATCACTCTGCAAATCAAACATTAGTTTTCCTTAACAACTATCTTTGAGATATCAAAGATAGTTGTTAAGGAAAACTAATGTTATATATTGCAATGTCCTTATCGGTTGATATAATATTAAGTATATTTTTTTTTATAGACTCACCCCTGTATCCCCAAAGGGGTAGGCAGAGGTGTAATATAACCTACGGCTAGAGGTGTAATAACACCTACATTTCGCCATGAATTTTAGGTCCCACGTAATAGAGGGCGAGCCTATTGCCGTACCCGTTGATATATAATAATGACATAAATTATTATTTCTTCTAATCGTCGGATTCAATATCCGATCTATCCATTGACTTGGAGATTAGAGATGCATTTTTAACATCTCCGTACAAATATATCATCAGCCTTTAATAGTCCACTGCTGGACTAGGCATCTCCTTTGAAAGGAGGAATTGGCCTACTATAACACGCTGGCCAAGCGGGTTGGTATAGGGTTTGTATCAAGTTTTCCTTCTCTTACAGTGCTGATCTCTGCATAATATGCTCCTTCTGTCGGCTCTTACGACACCCATGGGATGATATGGGGTGGTGACAATAGGCTAGTTGACGAAAAAAATTTTATAAGTGCGTCCTTTAGATTATTCAAAAATAAGCGATACGTATTTTTTTATTTGTAAATTAAACCAAAAATGACCAAGATATAGCTCATTCAAGTTAAGTATAACGTCACACCGTGCTGAATTTTTTTGCACTAGATGACGTCACACGTAACTTTAATGGCCTATATCTTTGTTATTTTTTATTAAATCGAAAAAAGAAAAAATATGTGTCCAATATTTTTTTATAATCTAAAATACGGAATGATGAATTATCTATAAGTAGGTATATAATTATTTGAACTTTCCGTGTGAAAGTTCAAATAATTATATACCTTGCGACCAGCCGTCAATTAATCGTGTTATCTCTATACTTTCCTACTACAATTTTATGTGTTTGAACTCGTATAACTTCTTTAAACGGTATGCATCATCAGCCCTTTATAATATCCCACTGCTGGGCACGGGCCTCTTCTCATTATGAGAAGCGCAAGGCCATAGTCCACCACGGTGGCCAAGTGCGGGTTGGCATACTTCACATGTCTTCCGAGAACATTACCTATGGAGAACTCTCAGACATGCAGGTTTACTCTCGATGTTTTCCTTCACCGATAAGCAAGCGATAATTACCAATTTAATACGCACTTCGAAAATAAATAAAATAAAATACACTGCTGGGCACTGGAATCTTCTTACTTTATGAACGGCAGCAGCAGTGCGTCGGTCTCGGCTATCGCTGCTAAACGGTATATTGTGTTGCTAGTCTATCATTCGAAGGCAACGATAGCCTAATGGATCTTTCTCCTCACAGACTGCTATGCAGATGTTTTCGGGCTCAAACTCATGGCACGCGCCACTGACATCTCTTGTTTATTATCGTTTAATGGTGAAGGAAAACATCGTTATGTTCCTGAACATGTGAAGTTTGCCAACCCAACTTGACCGGCAGTGTGTTGGACTGCGGCCTTATCGTTCTCATAGTGCGTAGGATAAAGCCTTTGTTAGTTTTTTTTAAAGTTACTTTGTGTATTTTTTTTTGTCCGTGTGGTGACGGATTAAGAATGCGGAATTTCACCACCCCATATCATCCCATGGGTGTCGTAAGAGCCGACAGAGAGAGCATATTATGCAGAGAACACCACTGTTAGAGAAGGAAAACTTGATACAAACCCTATACCAACCCGTTTGGCTAGCGTGGTATAGTAGGCCGATTCCTCCTTTCAAAGAAGAGGTTTAGTCCAGCAGTGGTGTTAAAGGCTGATGATGATTGTGTATTTTTAGTGAGGTATTAGTATGGGAGTATCAAAATGTTATGTAGTTAATGTACCTGAACTTAATATATTTGTCACGGACTTCATTTATGTAGTTATTGAAAATAAATAAAAAATATGTCCCAGTTGTGAATATTAGTGTCTAATTCAGTTCATTCGATACGTACACGCGTATGGAACTATGAATCAAATCACAGGACTAGGTGCAAAATCGTTTAAGCGGGATCGGGACAGAATCGATTCAGTCCAAAGAGAAGGCTGGCGTCGCCAAGAGCCTCCAACGGGGCCGCGGGCAGCCAGAGCTCTGGTGGCTGATTAGGAGTAGGTCACTCCGGAAAGCTACCAGTCTTATCATCTTAATATATAAAATCCTTGCGTTACTGACTGACTGACAGACACGCTACATCCGAAACTATTGGGTCCAGGAAGCTGAAATTTGGCATGTATGTTCCTTGGGGACCGTAGGGGTGCACTAAGAAGGGATTTCCCGAAATTCCCACGGGATCGGCCAAAACGGGTAAATTAAAAAAAAAATGCAGGCGGAGCTGCTGGCGTTCTCTAGTTATAAATAAGCTGCCAAACATTGCGTAAGAGATAGGACCAGTAAAAAGGGGTGCGGGCTCGTAGACTTCAATGGAATTAGGTCTGGTTAGACATGGCGCAATGAAGGATGGCTGGACGGTTTCTGTACCCTGTCTTCTCCACGTGGAGCATCTTTGGTTGGCAGTCGGGGTGGTTTAGTGGTAACACTGTACTGCCCGGATTCTCTAAAGCTCGCGATGCGCAGGGATTTTTCAACCTAGTAACAAACAAAAAAGTGCAAAATCATGTCATAGTAGGTAATAGTAACAAGGCTATCAGTAAACTTGATTACTTGATCATACATTTATTATGACACAATGTGTTTACTATTAACTTGACCCACATAAAATGGCGTCGATAATGATCTCTAAGGGCTCAATATTAATTATCGTTTGAACCATTTGAATAGAAATCCTTGTCTGTCACGATTGATAGACAGGAACGTAGCTCATAGAAAATTATTTATATTCATTTGGATTTCTTTAGAATTATGGTAAATAGTTAGGTATGTTATTTATAATAGGTATTTCCACGTGTATATATCAAACGCTTGATTGCAGTTTAAACGATTCATCCTGGGACGGAGTCAGACGGAGTCCTGGGGGGTTGAGCCGAGCGGCGCTGGCGGTAATGCGACCGTGAGGCAACACGCCCTCTTTGGTCCCGATTTCACGCTAAACGGTAGCCCCCGCTGTGAGACGCAGCGGGGGAAATGGCCATCGTGTCCCGTCAGAGGGCCACAGGCTAGGAACGTGGGGTCCGCATCAGCAGTTGGAATTTATTTCGGCTGTTGATGTGGTGGGTGAAGGCTATACTGAAGGCGCAAGCGAGGGAAGACGGATGGAGTTGGTAACTCGGCTCCGACCTTTGACCCGAGCGGGCGCCCGATGTCGTGCTGTAAGCCAGCCTTGCGTTCCTATATCCCTCTGGTAATCCTAACGTCCGGTATGACGTTCCCTGTTGCGGGCTCCATGGAGGGTGGGAAGCCAGAGGGATGAAGTCTTTAAGTAAACGTATGGATACCGAAATCCTTTTTATTACCCCAACCGCGACGGGGACGGCGAAAGCTGTTCCCGCCGCCACAACCAAAACCATACAGATGGTCGACGCCGTGGCCTCGGCTGCAGGTGTCAAACCATCCCCCAAGGACGTGACTTCAGCGCTGGCTAACGCTAGTACTGGTCCCGTCCTTACAATCGTCAGCCCGTTTGAGATCAAGCGGGAAGATGACTCCTCCTTCGCGGGCTGGCAAGTGGTGAGTCACCGTAAGGGCAAGGGTAAGGGCAAGGCCACCGGTCCTGTCCAACGCCCGCCCACCACACAACCGAGTGGCCCCGCTGCTACCAGTTCCACGAAGAAAAGGAGGAACAACAAAAGCAAGAGACAGCGCATGGCAATTAGGCGGAAGGCTGAACAAGCCGCTGCTACTGCCGGTGCTGCCTCCACTAAAACAGCTGAGCAGGTTGCCGTCGCAGGTCCCAGCAATGTGACCAGCGCGCAGCCCACGCTCAGTAGCGAGGGGTGCACGAAGGCCAGAGGCAGTACGGGGAAGCCGCCTGCCGCCAAGCGGCGGGCTGGCCTCCCTGGACGGCATCCAGCCCCAGCACCACCGGGAAACGCGGCAGGTAAAACTGCCGAAAACAAGGAAAGAGGTGAGGCCAAACATGCTCTCAACGAGACCAGCTCGCCCTGAGGGGAGCACAAGAAGCCCCGCCTCGACTCCTCCAGGGTACAAGGTAAGTCCTACGCACAGGCCTCCAAGGCGTCCCTGGGTGTTGCAGTAACATGCAAACGCACAGGGAACTTGCCGAAGGAGTTGGTGGACCAGGTACTCCGGGAGCTCCAAAAAAAGATCCTGAGTGATGCCTGGTCGACCAAAACCCCCAAAAGCCCCGCTCCAGCGTTCACCGGGAAACCCGTGCACGCGGACGGGGTCCTCAAACTTTGGTGCGCCGACGAGGCAACGCGTACCTGGCTGACGGAGGCAGTCTCTCTCCTGGTCCCACCACCGGGCTTTGAACTGGAGGTCAGGGGCCAGGAAGAGACCCCGAAGAGAGTGCGGTGCGGCATTGTCGTACCCGACGAACAGGGGGTCTTAGACGACGTGCGCGACGTGGGTCGCGCTCTGGAGTTTCAGAACCCCTGGTTGGAGGTTGACAAATGGTCGATGCTGCACTCTGAAAGGCAGTCAGGTGGGTGGTTCCTAGTAGTGGGCGTCCCAGTAGAACAGGTCCCGATCCTGATGAAGAACGAGCGCAGCCTCGCGTTGGGGGTAGGTGCCGTCTACGTCAGGTTCCGGGACCCCTCAGGTAAGTTTGTCGACCATCCTCCGGACGACAACTCCACACGAGTCAAGCAGGACTCAAACACCAAGCCAGGGTGCGACGCAGAACCCGGCCCGTCAGAGCCGGCCGCGTATGGCTCGGGGGCTGGCCCGTCAGCCGAGGGTAACTCGGAAGATGAGAGCCTGCTCCTGAGCCCGGTGCGGCGGGACGACGGGGTGGAGGCTGGCGACATCCTGGCCGGCCTAACGCAGCTGACGGTCGGGGAGGTGGGGACATCATCTAAAGATGAACCCTCTGCCTAGTGACGTCAGTTGCCTCCAAATCAACCTCCATCACAGCCAAACGGCCACTGCGCAACTGCGCAAATGGATGGAGGTCCAACAATCAGCCATCGTGCTCATCCAGGAACCTTGGATAAGGGGTGGCCTCATCAGAGGCCTCTCCAGCCTGGGAGGTAAGATTTATTCTTCAACTGACCACACACATCCAAGAACCTGCATACTGACAACTAAAAACATCAGAGCCCAAGTTCTAACGGAGTTCTGTTCCAGAGAGATCACAGCGATATAAATTGAAATAACACAGCAGCCAAGGAGTATAGCGGTTGTTTTCGCATCGGTCTACATGCCCGAGGCCGAAGACCCGCCACCGTTCGACCTCACGCGTCTGGTTAACCAGTGCGAGAGAACCAAAACGGAGGTCGTAATAGGAACGGACTCCAATGCCCACCACCAAATGTGGGGCATGAACTGCAATAACAACAGAGGTAAATCACTGGTTGAATACCTATTCACCACTAATCTTACCCTATTAAACACAGGTACGGAGCCCACCTTCGTCACAAGACGTAGTCAGACAATTATTGACTTAACTCTCGCAACAGAAGGAGCGGCTGAACGCATCAAGGGATGGCACGTCTCGAAAGAAGCATCGTGCTCAGACCACAGATGGATCAGCTTCTCTATGGAAGTCGTTATACAACCTACACAGCCACGCAGGAAACCACACAACACTGACAAAGCAAAGTATGTCCAATTACTTAAAGAGAAACTTACCCTTACTGCTACGCCGACGGTGCTGGGTGACAATGAACAGATCGACGAGCAGGTATGTACACTGACGCAGTCGATGCTAGACAGCTACCACGCAGCATGCCCAGAAACCACTCTACCCTCAACCCCAGGTAAACAACCCTGGTGGGGCGCTGAGTTTGAACGCAAGCTCAAGAAGGTAAGAAGGGCCCTTAACAGGGCAATGAACACAAGCGCGGACGCAGATTGGGACGCTTATAAAGCGGCCAAATCAAGCTACAAGATATGCCTCAGATTCAGACGCACCATGGGATGGCGAAAATTCTGTAGGAGCATTGAATCTTGCCAACAAGCAAACCGGGTAAGGAAACTACTGGCTCAGCAACCGATGGTTGCACCAGGTACTCTCCGTAAACCGGATAACACATACACCACATCGGAGGAGGAGACAAGACGCGTCCTACTAGAAACACACTTCCCAGGCTGCGTCCTCACCCCGGTAATAACGTGGCACGATACACCAACAGTGGCGACCGAACACGAGTGGAGACACGCAAACACCGTGGTCACAGAAGAAAAACTCCGATGGGCCATCGATAGCTTCCATCCCTTCAAAGCAGCCGGACTGGACGGCATCTTCCCTGGGTTATTACAATGGGGGGGTGAACCGGTCCGCAAAAGACTTCTGGCAATCATGAGGGCTAGCCTGGCCCTTAGATATGTACCGAAGAATTGGAGGGAAGTCAAACTAATTTTCATACCAAAACCAGGCAAAACAGACTACACAAATGCAATGTCCTTCAGACCAATAAGCCTGACCTCCTTCATGCTTAAAGCCTTGGAAAGGCTATGCGAGAGGGAATTAAGAAGTGGGGCACTTAAACACCTACCCCTACATGCCAATCAACATGCATACAGCTCAGGGAAATCGACGGAATAGGCCTTACATCAGGTCGTGAACCAGATAGAAGCTGCTATACAACAAAAAAGCATCTGTCTGGGCACCTTCATTGACATAGAAGGAGCCTTTGACAAGACAAACTTCTCCAGTATAAGCAACGCCCTAGCCAGACATGGTGTGGATCAGATGCTCATACAGTGGATCCAAAACATGCTCAGCAAAAGAGTAGTGCGCCTGCACGGCGACTCCCAGACAGCCTTGATAACTAAAGGTTGCCCGCAGGGCGGTGTACTCTCCCCGCTATTGTGGAACTTAGTCATCAATGAACTCATAGACAAACTCAACGCGAGATATTTTTACACAATAGGATATGCAGATGATCTGACCATTCTCACCTCAGGTAAGGTAACTAGTACAGTGTACGACCTTACTCAACAGGCTCTACGCATAGTAGAGTGGTGGTGTAATGAGTACGAATTATCAGTAAACCCGAACAAGACCGAACTAGTTATGTTCACACACAAACGCGCGCTGGGTACTTACCGACTGCCCAGGCTATTCAACACAGAGCTCAAGCTGTCCACCGAGGTAAAGTACCTGGGAATCACTCTTGACAGCAAATTGACATGGAACAGCCACATGGAAAATAAGCTCAATAAAGCCAGCATCGTCTTCTGGCAGTGCAATAGGATGATAGGTAAACGATGGGGCCTATCCCCCAAAATTGTCTTATGGCTCTATAAGACAATAATACGTCCGATGATAAGCTACGGCGCAGTAGTGCGGTGGCCTCGAACCAACCTAACAACGGCCGCCAACAAGCTTCAAAAGCTTCAAAGACTTGCATGCCTAGCGGCCACCGGCTGCATGAAAACTACACCTACAGCGGCACTCGAAGTGTTGCTGGACTTGCCTCCATTGCACCTGTTCATACAACAGGAAGCAACGATGTCGGCGATCCGGCTAAGAGCTCTGAAGCTCTGGAAAGACACTAACACACCGCACACTAGCAACTTAAACACACTCTTTAAAGAAGTTCCTCTCACACAAGCCATTGGCGACCGAATACCGAAACAATTTGTTTTCGATAAGAAATACAAAATCCAACTGTACGAGGATCTACACGAGGGAGCGGTTGGCCACAACGAGCTCACGATCTTCACAGATGGATCTAAGACGGATACAGGTACAGGTTCAGGAGTATTCTCCGAGGACCTTAACATTAACATCGCAGCACCGCTGGGAGCCTACAACACGGTCTACCAGGCCGAATGTTTTGGCATAATCCTAGCTGCCACAGCAATCATGGCACGTGAGGTAAGGGAACGATCCATTAGGATCCTCTCAGATAGTAAGGCTGTCCTCTCAGCCCTCAAAAGCCATACTATCACCTCGGCACTCACGCTTGAATGCCACCAGAAACTAACAGAGGTAGGTAAACAAAACAAATTAACACTGCAATGGATCAAGGGCCACAGTGGCTCAAGAGGGAATGACGCAGCCGACGTACTTGCCAGAAGAGGGGCCACTTTAGAGGTGGTGGGACCCGAGCCCATTATTCCCCTCCCTTCTGGTTTTTATCGCAACCTGGTAAGGAATAGGACCAGGACCCAACACAACCAGTCCTGGATTGGTATTGAAACATGTAGGCAGGCCAAGGAGCTCTTCCCGCAGTAGACGGTAAGATAGCCAAACAAATCCTCCGGCTGTCCAAACAACAACTGCGGACAGTCACGGCCGCCTACACAGGACACAGATTCTTTAATAAACACCTATTTACTATAGGTATCACCGACAGCCCGCTGTGCAGGGCCTGTATGGCAGCAGACGAGACGGCAGCCCACCTGCTCCTCGACTGCCCTGAGGTCGCACAGTACAGGCAGCAGTACCTGACGAGATACAGCACCCTGAGGGAGGCAGTGGGCCACATCAAGAGTCTGCTGGCCTTCCTCGAAAAGCTGGGGTGGCTCGAATGAAGACACCATTCCCACCAGCACGCAAAATACACGCCAAGACGTGGAGTTGCGGAAACAGCCCGTGCCATCAAGTATCAAGTACGTAACGATTCATCCTTTATTTTATTTTAAGAAGACATCGTCCGCCCTAGGGAAAGACCCTGTGTCGCTGGGGTTGAGATGAAATACGAGGGTATTTAATGAGATAAATTTGATAAAGGCATGCGTAAGACTATTATAATTTTTAACGCCCTCTATAACATAGACTCCATAATTAAGTCAATATTTGAGAGTTTCATTGAGCGATGGCTTCGTGGATGTTACTTGTTTTGCGTATTAGCATCACAATGTCGGATCTTTACAACGGAACACTTTACTAATGACTTCTTGTATGACCTTTACGCACATCTAACTCTAATGAGAAACAATTCTACGATATTGTTCACTAATTGATATGTCGCATTCGGTAAGTACTCGTCAAGGCTACAATGTGATTCATTTTAGTTCCTGCACCGGAAGATTTCCTGTCTGTTTTTATGAATAGTTTATGATGATGAGTTTTCCTAGTCATCGATATTCGACAATATTTTAGTTTTTATTTGTACCTACTAAAGTCAAAGTTAATAAAATTCCAACAAAAACAAAACCGTGAAAAAAGTATAAAATAAAAATAATAAGAAAAAAAACAAAACGAACATGAAAACTTAAAAATCGCACCAAAAATGTTTACTAGGTATTTAGTTTCTTTTTAAAAAAAAGAGAACCGCCTTAAAAAAATCGACCCACTGAAAAGTACGAAATAATTTTTACATACGCTAATACATAGTATATAACTTATACAAAATACTTAGTTTTTGAAGTCGGTGCCAAACCAAATCCCTCTAAAAGCCTATTGTTTGGCGTCATCTTTTCCAAACCAGCGCATTCAATCTGCATACCTAGTACTTACAGCCCAAAATAGCTAAGAAGTATAATTATTTTATAATTAAGCATTTATTTCATACTTTTTATATATTATTTTATATATACGTTGCTTTTTAGAGTATATAGGTAGATTATTTTAAACTTTATTGATTCAGATATTTTTTGAGGCTTTATAGATTTGATATATTCGTCGTATTATTTTCTCTAGTTTGCCAGTATTCTTTTTTGTTTTTGATGGTTTGGCACCGACTTCAAAAACTAAGTATTTTGTGTAAGTTATATACTATGTATTAGCGTATGTAAAAATTATTTCGTACTTTTCAGTGGGTCGATTTTTTGAAGGCGGTTCTCTTTTTTTTTAAAAGAAACTAAATACCTAGTAAACATTTTTGGTGCGATTTTTAAGTTTTCATTTTCGTTTTGTTTTTTTTCTTATTATTTTTATTTTATACTTTTTAGTGTTTAGGTACTTCGTTCGTTTACTTCAGGTTTTGTGTTAACTACTCTTCTATTTATTTCATACTTTTTAGTGATAGGTACTCCATTTACTTTAAGTTTTGGGCTAATTAAGAGTTTGTTTATAGTTAGATTCAATTATTTTAGTGATAAGTTTTCTGCTAGTATCAGTTTGTTATAATGACTTTGACATAGGTACCTACTTTTATTCTGTGTGCCTATGGGCTTAGGCTTCATGCTGGAAGAGAGAGATGAGTCTAGGGAATCAGCCACATACGGAAGTACGATCCAAACAAATGCGGTGGACTTGTACATACTATTGAATTGGCTGTGAGCTCTCGTATTATGCTCCGGAGAAATATGCCAATAACGGATGGCTTAGCGAACGGGGCAATGGGTGTTCCTAAAGGATTTAAATGGCCGGCACTAAGAAGAGATCACTTGAGCCAGGTGAACTGCCTGATGCCATTTTGATATTATTTGATGATCCATCAATAGCATTGCATCTTAAAGATGATGATGGATACATTTACATAGCTCCAGTGCCAGCGACCTATCAAGGCAATCGTGGTTATGGCAAGGGCGGATCCAGGGGGGGGGTCATGGGGGTCATGACCCCCCCCTGAGCTGGTTCCAGGACTTAGGTGGACCACTAATTAAATATAAAGATTTTATTAAAGTTTATATTTTGTCACCATACAGATTTTATGTAACTACATACCTTCAATATTTAATTAGTTATAAAGGTTTTAGACCAGGGTAGATAATTTTTGAAACGATAGAAAATTATAGTAGGATGAAACCCATTGGAAAAGAAAGAGAATATAGCAAAAATTTAAGGAAAAATAAATTACGGGCGATCTGAGGTCGAGAAAGTGGATGGAGTTGCGATTTTAAGGGTAAAAAAGGGTTTATCTCGATTGCCAGCAAAACTTCAAGTCCTACGGGAAAAACGTCAATAGCAAAGTTGTAGGTAATAAAAAGATCTACAACTTTTGTATTTACACTTTATTCACACAACGTCTTAATTTATGTGAAAAATTCAAATAACCAAGTTTTTAGTTTTTTATTTTTAACTTTTACAATAGTTTTTTCTTTTACACGAAATTTGTTGAAAACTTGCCTTTTTATGTCCCAAACACACTGTTTATGTTTTTTATTTAAAGTATTTATTTTTACGCCTTATTTTGACTTAATATCGAAATAAAACCCTAATTTTCAATTGAAAATTCTCACGTCAATATATCAGCTTTCTTTTTTAAATTGTTCGGCGTTTTGTTCGTTGAAATCTCTACCTTCTGATGGTGTGAATAAAATATACATTACTAAGGTAAACGTTCTCAGAAAATGCAAAGAAATGAAACAACCTCGAGACCGATTTTTTAATTATAATGTACAATTTTGAGCGATTTATTACAAATTAACTCTTTAATTACTCGAAAAATGTAAGATTCCTTGCTACATTGATAAAAAAGAACTTGCAAATCGAAATATACAATTAAAATAAACAACCAAATAAGTTATTATTTAATAAGACATCTACAATTTTTTGAGAAAGTTATAGAATCTTCTTTAAATTGTAGCGTAGACTTCTATTTTTTGCTATTTTAAGATAATGTATGTAGGTCCCTGAGTGACCCACAGAAAATTTTAGTCCCTCATTAGTTATTTTATAGAGAAAAGGGGAAGGGCTAGGTGGATCTGGGCCTTACTGCCTGTTATTTCATATCAGCTATAAAAACAGTTAGTCAGTATTTGAAATACAGAACAGTGAACAACATTATTCATAAAAATACATGTCAGGGCTGGGATCCACCTAGCCTTTCCACGCTTCTCTTTAAAATAACTATTGATGGGCTCAAATTGTCTGTGGGTCACTCAGGTATATACATTATCTTAAAATAGCAATAAATAGGAGATTACGCTATAATTTAAAGAAGATTCTATAACTTTCTCAAAAAATTGTAGATGTCTTATTAAATAATAACTTATTTGGTTGTTTATTTTAATTGTATATATTTCGATTTGCAAGTTCTTTTTTATCAATGTAGCAAGGAATCTTACATTTTTCGAGTAATTAAAATGCAAAATATTGTAGATGTCTTATTAATTAGGTATCTATTAACTTATTTGGTTGCTAATTTTTGTTGTATATATCGATTTTTAAGTTCTTATTTATCAATGTATCATGGAATCTTACGTTTTTCGAGTAAATAAAGTGTTAATTTTAATAAATATCTCAAAATTGTACATTAAGATTAAAAAAATCGGTCTCGAGGTTGTTTCATTTCGTTGCATTTGCTGAGAACGTTTACCTTAGTAATGTATATTTTATTCACACCATCAGAAAGTAGGGATTTCAACGAACAAAACGCCAAACAATTTAAAAAAGAAAGCTGATATATTGACTTGAGAATTTTCAATTGAAAATTAGGGTTTTATTTCGATATTAAGTCAAAATAAGGCGTAAAAATAAATACTTTAAATAAAAAAACATAAACAGTGTGTTTGACACATAAAAAGGCAAGTTTTCACCAAATTTCGTGTAAAAGAAAAAACTATTGTAAAAGTTAAAAATAAAAAACCGGCCAAGTGCGTGTCGGGCCACGCGCAATGTAGGGTTCCGTAGTTGCCCATAATGGTCATTATTGATAATAACTTCTGTTTCACATGGGACTAAAAACGGGCATCTTTAAGATTAAGCTAGCGCTCCCAATGTAAACTCACAGAAATAGGTATTTATAAGTTAACCGACGATTACTCGTAAACTAGTGATGTCTACTTAGCCGTGATAGTTTTCCTTTTAAATTCGTTATGTGTGTAGTACACTTAACGAATTTAAAAGGAAAACTGTGATTTTTTTCACCTCTTCCAAATTAATAGTTTAGCCGGCAGAGGGGGGAGGGGGGGACACTTGAGTCTATAGCATAGAGATATATCAAAGAAATATAACCTAAGGCATAGAAGTAACACTAAATAACAACAGCGGTTGCTATGATTGATATCTTCTTTCTAATGGCACATGCAGTATGATAGAAAGAGCTGTCGATAGGTTTAGCAGCACGCTCTTATAGCAGAATCGTGGTAGGCAAACAGTAGACAAAACATAGAGTTAGGAAACCGAGTGTTGTTCGTAACAGTGATGATTTATCGATAAATATTTTTGGTCAAATGTCTAACTTTAGTATGTGTCGATATATTTAAGCCGTATAAATAAACAACTAAAATATTGAAATTGTAGTTTTTGCTGTTGACGCCGGACAGTGCTTTGCAAAGACTTGCCAGACAGACAGTACTAAAAAAATCACGTGTTTAAAGGCCCGCACAAACTATCTGTCGTGACTTACTGTCGCGACAGTAAGTCGCGACAGAAGGGTAAGGCCTTGCCACACGATACAATTTTACCACTGATCAAATTTTCAATCGAATTGGCTTTGCATGAAAATTGAAATCTGGTGGTACCGCCCACCCGATGAACTTGAGTTGATCAACTGGCGTCTACACGTCACGATTTCATCAAGTGATTTAGTCAAGTTGGACGTAAAATTGTGCCGTGTGGCAAGGCCTGTATCTGGACAAGGAAAATCCATTCAAGTGTGCACAATATCGGACGTCTGTCGCGGACGTGACCTTGAGCGTTCAGACGTCCGATAGCAATCTGGAAAAATGACAGTAAGCGTCTGCGGACGTTTACTGTCATCCGTATATTGTCCATGGTACGGCCTTAATATTGATTTTATACCGAATATAGTCAAAAATGATAAATTCACTTTCAATTCAACAGTTCTGCTTTACTTCAAGGTAAACCAATAATATAATTTAATAGTGCTAACTGCTAGTGCCCTGAATTAAGAAAAATATGCTCCTACCTAGCCTTAGTGTATTGCATAGACAGCATGGCGTGTCTATGGTTGTATCGGACGCGGACGCGACAGAAAGCCGCGTGCGAAAGGGAGTGCACACTATGTGTCGCGACTTACTGTCGCGACAGTAAGTCGCGTCCGAACAGTTTGCGTGCGCCTTCATTGTTCGTTTTAGCCATAAAATCTATTGACAAAAAGTATTAATAAACTATTGAGCGATGCGTTGCGATGCGATGCTAAGAAACTGTCACTTAGATTATGTATTGTACGAATTATACCAGATTGGCTAATGCGGCACGGCAGGCTTTGGCAATTTGTTTGCGTCGCATCATATCACGTTGATTTTTTTAGAGTTGTAGGTAATCCGACTGCCACGCCGAAGCTTGCGGGTTTGATTCCCGCTCAAGTCAAACATTTGTGTGCATGAATATGGATGTTTGTCTTGGTCTATACTATGTGTAATATGTAATATATTTACAGAAAAGTATATATGCATGTTTATCGATTGTCTAGTACCCGTAGTACAAGATATGCTTAGTTTGGGACCAGATAATGTTGTGTGAATGTGAAAGAATATTATATTTTATGGTAGAATATTATGTAGCGGACTACAAGGCAAGACGTCTTTGATCAGTCAGGATAGCACTAATATGATAAATAATATAGAAGTAGGTAGATTAATTAAAATCGTTGTAATTATTATATTTTATTAATATGTTCAAACTAAAATTACACACTTTTTGTTTAGCTTTGGATAAATAATTCTACCGGGTGTGCAATGTCCGGGCATAAATGTAATGTAAGCACAGCTTTCGGTTTTAAACGACGCCAGGTGCTTTCTGTCTTTAAAAAACAGTCTTTCTCAAAATGACGTGAACAAATATGATGGTACTTCTGCTAAATCAAACTAGGCCGTCCAACAGCATTTATCCAAAGTTTTCTTGTGACGTCATTAATAGGCAACCTGTAACAAAAAACACCTTCTTAATAATGAAAAAATTCTACTCGCATCCCTAATCCATCTACTATTTTATAGATGCAGAAATGTAAGCCTACACACACGCGCTTACACTGGAACACTTGGCTTTAGGTTAATAGACGCTACTTTTAAGGTAGGTATCTAAGTAAATTATGTACATTAAACTGCGCTTACTATCAAACGCGCGATAGAAAATTAGACCGCTGGATGTCTTTGTTTATTGTCAACTTAGCAACCGCGGCTACCCGCTGTCGCTTCCAGCTACAGTTTTACATTCATGTCCGATAGTTAGTTTCCGTATTTATCCCTCATTCAAAAAACATCGATATCTCCTTTCACTGTCAAATCCCATCACTAAGCCTATTAAATCAATAAATGTACAAAATAACAATTTGTGAGTAAAATTCATAACACATACGTATGCAAGCTGTTCCTTTGATTTGCAATACAATGATATTGTGTAAACTTAACACTCATTATAGCATTAATACGAGAAAAGTAAATACATTTGTAGGAAAATTCCGACTCACTGCTAGAAGATAAAGTTTCTCCTGTTATTTCCGTTCCGAGAATAGCGGAATCCACATCCCGATATCACATACACGATGTGTATTAATTAATGAGTACACTATTTAATTATTATAAGCTTACTTACTATTTAAATGCAAAAAAGTTATTAAAATGTAAACACAAACATCCAACAAATTTTACACTGTTGACAGATCACAGCACGGCTATTTAGAGAATGTAGTCAAAGATATGAGTATGTAAAGAGTATATGCCTCTTTAAATGAGACGCGTAATTTGACGTTATGATTAACCAACTAAGACCAACTGACATTACATGTTGCACGTTCGGTATAAGGAAATTTATAGGGCATGTTCTCTCTAGTCTAAACGTCCAACCTCTTTGAGATATATAGTCGTATTTTTAATTAGACGAAGCCAACTGACAGTAGCTAATGTCACTTTGTAAAATAATGTTGTCATATTTAAAGTAATAGTGATGCGTTTAGTTCTCGTTCAATCAGATGAACGAACATTGAGTGTAATAGTTAATCATTTCAAACTATAAAAGAATATTATTTCTACATTACAATAAAAGTGCTCTGAAATAAGTTACTAGTAGTTATGTGAGTAGTATAAATTGTTATATTTTATACATCTACAGGATGTAAAAAGACTCTTAACGAAAACTGAAATCCCATGTTGTACCAATCTCTACGAACATTTTTTACTTCGGCACCATACCTGGGAAATTACTGGTTCAGGAGATATTGAGGCTCAAAGTTAGTATGGATTTTTTCTAATTAAGTACAAAATCGATGCATTTACCCCGCCAAGATGTTCGCTAGATGCCCTATGACCCCATGGATAGGTAGATGTTTCGAGCATTGAACGCGCGCGCTTTAAATTGCGGTTTAAAAAATGTGAAAACTTAAAAAAAGTTCGTTTCCCAGGTATTATTTTTAGTTAGTATGACTTGGCATGATGTCCACAACGAGTAAACTTCGGCTTGGTGATGGGTCTTGTGACACCCTGTATAGTTTCAACTACATGATGTATTGAAAATATAACAGTCTTACAGGTTTCCTCGCAATGTTTTCCTTAATTTTTAAAACACTCGGTAATCAGTATAGGTAAATACTATAGGAACATAGTCTTCGAAAACTCAAACACCGTACCCGATATCGGCCGTTCGGCACACTAACTATTCACTAGACAATCGATGCAATTTCATTCATTCAAGAGATTTTTCAATCATTCACTTTGTCATAACACTATTTTTATTTCATCATAAACTGACAACACAGTAAACGTCAGTTGACTTCGTCTAATAAAAAATACGACTATAACAATTTTTTTCTCTTCAATGCTTGATATTTGACAAACCAATCACTTGATCGAAAAATGATTTGAGCAAACTAATAATATTTTTTTTAAAACCTATCCAATGATATCCCACACAATGGGGTACTCAACAAAAAAGAAATTTAACCCCACTATAATATATTTAGGGGAGATACCCTGAAAAAATATTTTTTCCTAAATTTTATTCTACGGTTTTGTTGCAATATCGTATGTCTATATTCATGTCAAATATCAGCTTTCTAGCACCAGGCGTCTTTGAGCTAGGCTGCGGACGGACAGACGGACGGACATGACGAAACTATAAGGGTTCCTTGTGGACTACGAAACCCTAAAAACCAATAACTTGATTATTTGAATTTTTCACATAAATTATGACGTTGTGTGAATAAAATGTAAATACAAAAGTTGTAGATCTTTTTATCACCTACAACTTTGCCATTGACGTTTTTTCCGTAGGACTTGTAGTTTTGCTGGCAATCGAGATAAACCCTTTTTTACCCTTAAAATCGCAACCCCGTCCACTTCCCGACCATAGATCGCCCGTAATTTAATTTTCCTTTAATGATCGCTATATTCTCTTCCTTCTCCAATGGGTCTCATCCTACTGTAACTTTATTTTACTTTGTACCGTTTTCTAACGTATCTGCACTGGTCTGTTACGTACATTAATTAAATACCTACCTTTTACTTGTACCTATTATTATTGAAATTAAATTATAAGTTCTTCACTTGACCACGACTATGTGACCCCCTCCTGGCGCCAAAGCTGGATCCGCCCTTGGGTTATGGTGATATCGAGAGGCGGATGTTGCCTGTCATATTGAGTTGGGCTGTGACGGTACACAAGTTGCAAGGATGTACATACTTAGTTCCGCGGACCTGGGGTCTAAAATCTTTGCTATAGGGCCTATAGCAAAGATTTTAGACCCCAGGTCCGCGGAACTAAGTATAGGCCAATGCTATGTTGCCTTGAGGCGGGTCAAATCCCTAAAAGGCATGGCTTTAAGTGATATTGACTCGAACAAATTACTCAACCGTCCCCACGACGATAGAGCCTTATCCGAAATGACAAGAATGAGAAATATGCTCTCGCATTCGATTTTTTCACCGACTTTCTTTGCTTTTTGTTAATCGCAGAGTCATAGACACGTACACACGTACACACACACACACACACACTCGTACACATACACACTTAGGTACACATACAAATACACACACGCGCGCGCGCGCGAGCAAACACGTATACACGTACAAACACACACACATAATACACACAAACATACTAAGAACCAATATATGTATACGGGTCAAACTGAGAACCTTCTTTCTTTGAAGTCGGTTAAAATACTAAAACTTTCTCCTAAGTGTAACAAATACTTTTTTTCCGAAAACCGTATAAAAATCGGTTCAGCCAAACTCGAGTTAATCGTGGGCAAACTTACATATATACGGGTCAAACTCAGAACCTTCTTTTTTTGAAGTCGGTGAAGAGCCTTAAACCTTCTCCTAAGTGTAAAAAATACTTTTCTGAAAACCGCATCAAAATCGGTTCAGCCAAACGCGAGATAATCGCGGACAAGCATACATACATACATACAGGTCAAACTGAGAACCTCCTTTTTTTTTGAAGTCGGTTAAAGAGGACTAAATTAAATAGGTACTGAAGTATTAAGAATATGTGAAATCTGTGGCGTGGAACTTTTTTATCTCCTAAGGGGGAAATGTCTCAAACCTCTCTTAGTGCTCCCCTACACTCCTCAAGGAGCATGCATGTGTATTAGCTTCTTGTGCCCGATAGCTTCAGCTGTGTTTTGTCTGTCAGACAGTTCTGTTAGCCAGTAACTGAAGAGTTCTGATGCCGATTTGTCACAGAACCGATAGCTGTTGGAGTAGTCGTGTTCTAGAGCGGAGACCGCGCTTTGGCAAACGTTGTGTAGGACGCCCTCTAGCTAGGTGGAGTGACGATATACGCTAAGTGGCTGGCAGCGGCTGGACACGAAAAGCCAAAAAGCGACCTCAGATACTGCGTTGCGATAGCCTTTTGATAATGATAATATAGAACTTGCTATACAAATGTTATAAATAAATAAAATAAAACTAATGTTATGTATGACACTAAGTTAGGATTATGTTTGTGGTCGCAACGTACGTACAATCAAACAAGTCGACGCTGGACCAGCTTGAAAAATATTCCCATGGCTCGCTCATAGAGTCATGGAGTCGATGCACACGAAAAACTGGTTTTGTATACGAGTGTCAATGTGTGTGTCAAGTATCACTGGAAGAGACGTTGTCTTGCTGAGCGATTTTCGCCCTTATGGTGGTCTAGCGGGAAGTTGTTCGACTGTATGTTACTAGGTAATTCCCGCGTGATACCTACTCATCAATCATGTTAAAAAGCTTAATAGTTTAATTATAAATGATGTAATCACAATTACAGCTATAATAGATATTATATGTATAGCTTTAGTTAAAGGCAAAGGCCTTAGGATAGGACTACATGACTATACTCTATATCCCCCGTAGAGGTAAGGTGTCTTATTACAAAATAATGACTAATTGAAGTTTGAAGTTAAATCCTGACCTCAGCTGTGTTAAAGATTTTATGCATACCTGGACAAATAAAAAAAACATGGTGTTAATAATCGCATGTTAAGCATTCGGTCTCGGCTGTCATGAAAAGTTCTAACACTCGCTATTGGAATTCGCATCTGGGTTGCGGAGTTCAGGCGGCAGCTTCTCACTTTTGCAGTGCTATATTAAGCCTTATCCCCCATTTTCCATAGTAAATTAAATGTATAGTAGGTAACTTATATATTATTATGTATGTAGACGTCTTAGGCAGCGATAGCCTAGTAGAGATACCAACGGACTGCCATGCAGAGGGTTTCGGGTTACGCACCAATGACTTTTCGAAGTTAAACCGTCGGTCCCGGCTGTCATGAAGATCTTTGACAGTCGTTACAGGGAGTCAGTACCCTCAAATAAACTGATACTGGTCTAAACCATGGAATACCGCTATCCCTTTGGGTTGCGGAGGTCAGACGGCAGTCGCTCTGTGGAAAAGTTGATATTCTGTCAGGGTTAGACCAGTAAGTGGACCTCGGGTTCCAAGGCATGAAAGTCTTGGATGCAACCGGGATAACGCTAGGGAGATGATGATGTATGTAGATGACTTCAATTTGACAAGTATTTTGGCAAACACGTTGAATTGGTAGTCATTTGAATAATTTGCACTTTAAGTAACCCGAATGACCTTGCCGTTGGTAAGCAGAGACTTAGATATAAATAGTAATTAATTTAGTTAAAATTATTAACTTGAGGAAATGTCTCGTCTTATATTAATTACTTAATATATTATGTCGTTTGACCCAGCGCTGGTTGATGTTAAGGATCTAAAATTCTGAGTCGACATAATTATAGACCTAGCTGTGAAAAGAATTGCCAGTCGGAAAATAATTCTTGGCAAGTAGCTTTAGAAGGTAAAGTTGGATTAATGTAATATTATCTGTTTTATATATTGTCTCTATTTAAGGGTATCCTATGAATAGAAGCGCGAATGTACACGCATTAGAACGTTTTATAAAATGCCTGCAATGCGCTTCAAACAAATTGCAGATTATTTTCAGAGAAAAACTTCACAACCTTTCGGGGACTCCATTTGTATCAGAATTTGTATCAGAGTTAAACGTTTGGTTTTGTTTATATTTATGTAAGACCGTGGACGCTTACTTACCGATTTTTTTTCACCGTAATTTGTGAACTTGTTAAAAAAAAAATATTTCAAAGACTTCGCTCTATAACAAAAATAATTTGGTGGTCGTGTTGACGCCAATAAGGATCTGCTGCTGATAGAATCCCAGGGGAATCGAAGGAAGCCTTTAAATATAACAATAATTTATAAGGTTCTTGAAGTCATCATCTGTTGAATTTCACGAGTTTGTCACGACTAGAAAAGGTAATAAAGTTATTTGCTTATAGAAACTTGTGTAGCAAGTTCGCAACCGAATGAGTACCAAAACAAGGTATCAACTAACAACGTAAACGAATCGAGAACGTCTCCCTGATCCTGAACACACTATAAGACCAATTAATTACTTACAAACAAAAAAGACGTAAGAAATGACACTCCGGCAGTAAGCTACTATAAGGCTAAAATTTTTTTTTATTTATTTATATTTTTTATTTATAGTCTCACGCCTGTATCCCCGAAGAGGTAGGCAGAGGTGTAAATATTACACCCACATTTCGCCATGAATTTTAGGTCCCACGTAATAGGGGGCGAGCCTATTGCCGTACCGGGCACATTACCAGACTCCCAGCTGCTACTGAAAAACCCAATAACACTTAGCCCGACCCGAGGATCGAAACCGAGACCTCCAAATCCCACGCGCATATTTATGCCGCGAGACCAACGAAGCAGTCAAAAATTAATTAACATTAAAAAAAAACATTATTAAGTCATTCAAGTGTAAATATGTCAAACTAATAACATAGGTACTACTCTTACTACTCTAGATAATACTGTAGTCTATGCTAGTTATTTTTAAAATAAAACCCGTCCATGTTTTTAGGCTAGTTTTTTGGCCTATAATTTATTTGAATTGTGGTCAGCCATGGCTGATGATAGTTTTTACGTGCCATAAAAAGTTGCGTGCCATGCTTGGTTTTGTTATTTACGTTAAATACAAACTCTATCACGTTTTGAACCTTGTTCCTTTAATATGTGCGATATGTAGGTAATATAAGATAATATTTAATTGTTTAATTTACATTTGTTTTCACCTAAACTGCACCTATGTATATTTACGAAAATACCTAAAAGTGCACAGAAAACAAAAGGTGCGTAAGAAAATTTAAAGCGTGCTTTTCGTCATCCGGAGAAATGAATCGATAGTTAGATTAATGTGTCTATGGAGCACAAACTCGTTGGATTAATTAGTAGGCATTCCAATGGTTTCTACTTTACCCTTCGAGCTTCATCATCAGACTAGCTCGATCATCGTCATCATCAGCAGCCTGATGCAGTCCACTGTTAGATGTAATATACTTAGGCCTCTTCAATAGTACGCCACTGTGCTCGAATTACGGCTCTTCGTGTCCAGCCGCTGCCAGCCACTTTGTGTAAATCGTCTCAGAAACACCTACTTACTTTTAAAGTAACTTAACTAAAAAAAGCCAGAAAGATCAAAACCGGCTCTAATATGTCATAAATTTTCCACGGAAATGCGCGTGCATTACAATGTTCTAAGACCAACTTTGTGGGGACAGCGTGGACAACATATCGTTGCATTTGAAACAACCATCTGACATTTAAGATGCAAGCGCCGACATTTCCTGATTTACTCGTGTTTTTATTTCCTATTATCTAAGCTTTATATTAAGGAGTTGAAAAATACTAATAACCTTGTGAACGCTGTCATATTAGATTACGTAGGTGCAAATGTGCAACCACGAATTTCTTTATTTCTTATCGTTGCAAATATTTTTGCTTATCTAATAAATATATCAATATATCTGTATATTATTATTATGTATATATAAAATTCTTGCGTAACTGACAGACAACGCACAGCCGAAGCCGAAACTACTGGTCGTAAAAAGCTGAAGGTACATATGTACCCACGTGCAACGGTAGATGCAATGAGAAGGGACTTCTCGAAATTTCCACCAGATTCGGATCAAGAATCGGGCAGAAATATTAATAAAAAAAGGAATGTGTAGGCGTAGCTGCGGGCATCCTCTAGTAGTAATATGACGTCAAATACTTTAATGATAAGTATACGTCATACTGTTTGGTAATACGGAAAAGTTGAGCTCGGAACTGACAAAATATACTCGTACTTTTTATTGTACTTATACTTACCTATCTATTTGTTTAGGTACTGTGTCGAGTGCTATTTGACCTTCTTATGACTGTGACTTTGAAAACTTGAATCTTTTTGGTATTATTTCATATAATTATGGTCAGCCATTTATATCCACATGGCGAAGAAGTTGGCACTTAATCTGTTGAATCAATTCACTTGTTTCGTCATTAATTGATTTGATTTGAAACGTCCAGGATCCCAGGGTTTCTGATATACTGCTAAAGGCTGTATCGACATGGTGCCGCAACATGTTATGATGTACATATAAATATAAACAAAGCCCACATCATTGTTTATGTGCGAGGTAACTTTCCACTAGCTTTTCTCCGCAGCATATAACTTATGAAGAACACAGTGCTTCATGGTCACTTTTCTTAAAACCTGCCAGTCAAGAGAAGGATCTGTTTTATTATTCCGTTTCTCAGCTGCTCGGGTTTTACCATCAAAATAAAAACGGGTAAGTGTAACGGATGGATAAACATTTTTTTTGGTATTTAATGGTATAACTAGACAATGTGTTTATGCTTTATATATCCAGATAGTAGTTATGTAGGTACGTGTGTAGAATAACATAGCACTGTTATGGTGTTTTCGTCGTTAGCTCAAAATAAACGTGCGTAAAGGCCTTGCCACACGGCACAATTTTACCACTGATCAAATTTTCAATCGAATTGGCTTTGCCCGTCTACACGACACAATCAAATCACTGATTTTCATTCCGTCCACCCGATTGGTTAAAATCTGGTGGTACCGTCCACCCGATGAACTTGAGTTGGACGACTGGCGCCTACACGTAACGATTTCATCAAGTGATTTAGTCAAGTTGGACGTAAAATTGTGCCGTGTGGCAAGGCCTTAACACTTATTTTGATGAGCCGTTGTTGTGGACGTGTCTGTGGTGTGAACAATAGCAGACAGTGACAAAACAAGTACCTACATTACATATGTGTATTACCACAAATAATACAAATTAATATCTGATGGCAAAAAAACGGGACGATAATAGAATGGACAGGTGATTCCGCCTGTTGAAACTTTGGTTTGAACGAGATGTAGTCAGAAGTTTTTGAGATAAAGCACATTTTAAAAAACCGCAAATATGTCTTTGTTGTTTATACAAATACGACGAAAAATAAAGTAGGTAGATTCTTCTTTTGGCGAAATATTGATTTTGCTATTTTGGTTAGGTTACTTCTTTTTTTTTTTTAAAGACGACTCCCGCATTAGGACTAAATCCTGTGTCGCGGGGAACTTTACAAACATACAATTAACGGACACAATGAACACCCAGACTCGATACAACAATTTATGAATTACACAAAGTGTTGTATCGTGTGTGTATCGAACCCACAACACTTCGGCACAGTGTCAAGCGGTGAGGCGGCTGCTCAAACCACGACGCCAACCGTGCAGTCGAAGATAATCTTAATATATAAAATCCTTGCGTTACTGACTGACTGACAGACACGCTACAGCCAAAACTATTGGGCGCAGGAAGCTGAAATTTGGCATGTATGTTCCTTGGGGACCGTAGGGGTGCACTAAGAAGGGATTTCCCGAAATTCCCACGTGTTTGGCCAAAATGGGTAAATTAAAAAAAAATGCAGGTGTAGCTGCTGGCGTCCTCTAGTGGTTATACCTATAAACTCTCATCGGAACCGTTTACGGGCGAGTCCGAATCGTACTTGATATAATTAGTTCATAAATTCATACCTACTACAAGTTTAAAAATTATCGAAATTAATTTGAACCAGTTTTCATCTCCTGTTTTATCCCCTAAGGGGTGCAATATTAGAAAATGTTTTCTAAGTAGGTGCCTAAGTAATGAAATTACAAACCGGAACCCATCAACATAATATCTGCTTCCCATTCAACAAATTGTTTTGAGAGCATGATGACTTGCAGATTAAATGCATCTGAAGGAATATGATGGAATATTTTAAAAGAGTTGTGTTAAAGTTATCGATTCAAGGAATCATTATGATTGCGGTCGTAATTAATGTCAGATTAGTTTACTTATAAATAGACTAAACAGAAATAACTTTATACAAAAGATTCTCAGTGGTTTAGAGTCGGTTTATTGATATTTATATTACTTAATAACTCACGATTCAAAGTAGTTTTAAATACCTACTATTGACACGGAAAAACAATCATCAGAAAAACTACCATATTGAAGAACTCCTTATACTTGTTATATTATTGCAATGAAATGAAGAATAGTTCCTATTTAAACTTTTCTGGTCACTTACGCTATAATTTAAATGTTTGACTGCACGGTTGGTGTAGTGGTCGGTGCCGACTCAAGCAATCGGCGGTTCGATACTCACAGGAGACAACACTTAGTCATCCTCTTAGCGTTATCCCAGTTTCAACCTAGGGTCCGCTTACTAGTCTAACCGGATTTGGCTGAATATTAGCTTTTCCACGGACCGATTGACTGTCTGACCTCCGCAACCTGAAGGGATAGCGATATTCCATGGTTTAGACTAGTGACAGTTTATTTTAGAAGGTACTGACGCCCTGTAACGATTGTCAAAGATCTTAATGACAACCGGGACAGACGGCTTAACGTGCTCTCCGAGGCACGGGACAAGCGATAATTAGCAATTCAATACGCACATAACTCCGAAATGTCATTTGTTCGCGCCGTGGATTCGAACCCGATACCCTCTACATGTCAGTCTGTTGGTATCTGCACTAGGCTGTCGGCTATCGCTGCCTAGGAGAGAACACTAAGTATGATTTATAAATTGTTGTTTCGAGTCTGAGTGTTCATTGTGTCCTTTAGTTGTATGTTTGTAAAGTCCCCTGCGAGACAGGCCCCTCTACAAGAGCGGAAGATGCCTTTAAATAAAATGCATGTTTATCGAAATATTAAGTACCACGTATTGTAGTTCTAGGGTATACGATGTACTACTGAACAGAAATATCGGGACAGTAATACATCCGAATGCCTCATCCGTTCGAGTAGAAAGTAGTGTTATGAGATGAACACAAAAGAAACTCATGCCAGTAGGTATTTAAAATCGCCGTTGTGTCTAAATTCCTATATAGACAAAATCTTTAAAATAATTCAAAAATAAAAATAACAATAATATGACCGAGGCACTAGCTGTCTGACCGATTTGAGGCAGTTTCCACCGGAAGTATTTAGACGTTCAAAGTTCAAGTAATTAGCATCGCTACTGTTGTAGACCAGTTGCTTACATTAATAAGTTCTCAAGGTGCCATCAATTTATTAGCGTTTCAAGGTGAAGATCAAACGGCGGGTTAGACCCGGCGACTGCGGTTCAGCCTCAGGCTACGTCTGTCACATCATCATGGCAAATTATGTTTGATTCAGATGAGTCATATTAGCTCGATTGTTGTGCTACTAGCAATCCTATAGTAGCATTTAATATGGGTACTGCTTTATAGTGCCTTGAATTCATACATCCTTCTTTCTCTTTGTTTCTTCTTTTGCCTATTTTACTTGATGATACACTATTTAGCAGAGACCTATAAACTCTAACAATTGGTACATAAGTTCCATACGGAATAAGTATGTCTAGTATATACCTCTAGTAGGCGAATTCATCAATAGATAAAATATAGGGAACGGTCGGTAGTCATCAATACATTGTAAAATTCTTCTGTTACTGAGTGACTAATTGTCAATGCACAGCCAAACCTACTGGGCGGCAGAAGCTGAAATAGAAGCTGATATGTGATATGTTCCTTGAGGAGTATAGCGAAGATAGGATTTTAGGAAGTTGGCTCCCAAAAGGTGGCAATACCTCACGCGGGCGGAAGCCGCAGTCGAAGTCAAGTTAGTTATAAAGGCCATACATTGTTATAAATGCGAAAGTGTGTGTGCGTCTTCTACGCCAAAACAGGTTTTGATGAAAATTTCCAGTCATATAGCTGATAGAAAAGAATACTTCTTGTTGCTACATTCGAAAGGCACGCGAGCCGAATTTAGTACCATGTAAAAACCTTACTGATGGTCTAAAATCTAAATGTGAGAAAAGGCTATTATAAACTTAATTATTTAGTTTACTTGACTGTGTAGGCGTAACATACAGGATGAAGTTGTCACAATCACCCAGCTATTTTAATACTGAAATTGAAGCTACTTTATCCAATAGATGCATAATAATGTAAATTAGTCTGGAAAATCTTAAACATGACACCATGTAGAACCAGAAAATTGTCTGCAAAAATCCTAAACACTATGTAAACTCAGGCTTTATATGTTACTAGGTAACATTAAAAATAAACAAATATAAAGTTATATAAACACGATTTATCGAGCTATGAGCACATTCTTAAGTTTTTGCGATTGTAATCTCAAGTTCAAAACATTGCGGTTTTAGTGACGTAGATGAGTCACGTTTAGCCAGTTCAGGTGGATGTTTTTTAAGGTACAAATATTATTATATCCCTGGAAAAAATGTTGTGTTTATGATGACGGATTAAGAATTTTTTTTTACCACGTACGCACATCCTCATCTAGTCCCAAACTAAGCAGAGCTTGTACTATGGGTACTAGATAATGGATAAACATACATATTATTATGTATATACTTCTTTTTTGTAAATACATACATATTATACACAGAAATATCCAGACCAAGACAAACATCCATGATCATGCACACAAATGTTTGACTAGAGTGGGAATCGAACCCGCGACCATCGGCGTAGCAGTCGCTTACACTCCCGCTGCGCCAACCGGTCGTCCAAGAAAATAAAGTAACTCTACCTACCTCATTTCATTCCGTGTTATCGTAAGTCCGTTTTTGGGAGCGTCGGAAAACTTAACCAAACCCTATCCTATAACAAGCTGTCTGACCAGCTTGGTATAATAAGCCAAGACATCCTATTCACTTGCAATGCTATGGTGATAGAGTTTAGGAGAGGTCGTCCAGCAGTGGACTATGAAAGGCTGAAGGCTGTATGATGATCTGTGAATGGACAATGGACACGAAACAACAATTTTTGGATCACATAAAGAGTTGTGTCGTGTGGGGATCGAACCTATAACACTCAGCGCAGTGTCAAGGCGTTGACGCGACCATCGCCGAAACGTCGAAGGGATTTCACCTTTATTTTCAAATAGATAGTTACGTGGTATATACTTATCTTAATATATAAAATCCTTGCGTTACTGACTGACTGACAGACACGCTACAGCCGAAACTATTGGGCGCAGGAAGCTGAAATTTGGCATGTATGTTCCTTGGGGACCGTAGGGGTGCACTAAGAAGGGATTTCCCGAAATTCCCACGGGATCGGCCATAACGGGTAAATTAAAAAAAATGCAGGCGTAGCTGCTGGCGTCCTCTAGTTACTTAAATAAAAGTAGGTATGTGTAACTAGCAGAAGATTAAAAATAATGCAGCTATGGGATATTGCATGGAGGATTATGATGATGATGAACCTTTGACTAAATAAAGTTTCAATTTACCTATAGAACAGAGTAGTATCATTTCCCCCCCGTGGGATCTCCACCTTGTCGTGGTAGGGGCTCAGTAATGTGTAACGTGGGTTTGAGGTTCACCCACGGTGAAGCTAAGCGGGATCCCGGGAGGGGACGCTCCACGTGGGCTTGCGTGAGGCCTGTGTAGGATGCGTCCCAAGGTGCGGGTGCGGGGGACAGTTTTGTTTGTCCCTCGCAGTCGTGTGCGGTCGCCGGTGAAGAGGCGTGTCGGTGTTGCGTTGCCGCGCGTCCTATCTCCTGCGACCAAATGGGGGCGCACCATCGTTGCGTCGCGGAGGGGCCGCAAAGGAGATGCGGTGTTGCGTTGCCGTCCTCCCTATCTTCTGCGGCCGCTGTGTGTTTTGGCGGCGGAGCCCAACACCTTCATCCGCCGCCAAGGGGGTTTCGTTCGGGGCCCGCCTGATCATCTGGCGGGCTAATACCCGTCGGGGGTACACATGGGTACATGAGGAGCACGGGTTGGTTTTTAGTCAGTAAGAGTCTGACAGTCCCCTTCGCCCTTCATTCCCAGGGCGGAGGGACTCCATGAGGATTTTCCAACCCGACACCAAAAAAAAAAAAAGAGTAGTATCATTTAACGTAATAATAGAACGTGATATAACATTATTGGTTTATCAATATTTACCTCGAAGCGATGATTTACTGTATTGTAATTCTTGTAACACAGGTTGTTTTGACATAATTATCACATAATAATATTTTTATTGCATTGTAAATAGCTATGTAAAGTACTTTACTCAGTATGTTCTTATTTTTGTGAATAAATTATTGCATATGACTATGACTTAGCTATCAATATCAGCACGGATCCATTTGTGTCATTAATTACAACGAAAAATATTTTATTATTGATATAATTAAGTAATAATTTCTTTGCACATAAAGATAAATATAAAGCTTTTTGGTTATTTTAGGATTTGACAGGACAAAATATATAATTAATACAAAAAGATACAAAAAATATGTACCTACCTACGTGTTTTTCGTAGATGACGTCTGCCTGCAAACTACGGTAATCGATTATCAAATAATGCAATTAATATTTGATTGTATAATTAAGCGCCCAATTGACCTTGTATCGCATAAAGTTGACTGCACGAGTGGCGCAGTGGTCGCCTCGCCACTGACAGTGCGCCGAACACACAAAACTTTAAGGAGTGTTGTGCTATAGAGCACAAAATAATGAAATGTTACTGAGCAAAATTCATATTATTATAATCCTAAGAGTTGTCGTGAAATACACGTAACAACTACGTGCGGTCGACCGACACCGCGGTGGTTTTATTGAGTAAGCCTGTAACCACTAGGGAGAGTCGCACACATAAGTCTCATTTTTATAAGTTGTAGGTATATTTTGAATATAAACCTGTTAAGTAATCATTTGTAGGCATAGATTTATATGTACTAATTATATATCTCTATGTTTGTAGGTAAGTATTTGTTACTATGCTAAATAGATCTCATTGCTCATCAGCAAATGGGTATTAGGCTGCCATATAAAAACGAAATGCTCATCTCAAAGCCTGATCACAATTGGTATGTGGAAACACCTGTATAATAGGTACGCGAATTGCGGAAATGGTTCTAATATAACCATACAGGTAACATAAAATTATGTTTTTTGTTCGCTAGTAAAAATGTTATTAATTGTATTATTGTTTTGTATGGGAAGTGATGAGCTCAGGTCGACCTTTGATCAGTGTAATTCGTAAAATATTGAGGTATCAAACCTCAATATTTTACAAATTATTCGCCATAATGACAGTAGTTTTTCATAAAAGCAGATAAATAGTTTAAAGGCTTGGCAAGCTTTTTATGTAGCTTATGCTTTTAAAGCCTATTTTTTTCACCCAGCCTTGAAATAACCAATGGTAAATAACAACTTTTTGTCATCTCTAGGGAATCAAATCCAATCCAGTGGGCAGGAAATGACAAAACGAACAATTAAAACCGTCGCGAATCCGGTGCTGTATCAAAGTCAATGTGTACACATTTCAATAAAGTTTTTATAACACAACATGATTTTCAGAATACTTGTCAAAGCTAATAATAAAAACAGGAAATGATCCCTACACACAGTAAAAACTACGTCAGTTAATATTTAAATATGCTTATCATTAAATCACATCTAGAAATTTAAATACATAAGCAAAATGAATCATTATCGTTTAAAAAGTAGGCACCTACGCTATTTTATACCGTCATGGCTGCGTATAAAAATGCATTGGTATTATTTACATACCTATATGTTATTTTGAAACTCCAAGTTAGGGTATACGAATTACCTTAAAACAAAGATTTACCAACCCTGCATCATTCCAATTTCGGAGCTTTCCCATACAGCTTTGAGAGTTTCTAATCCAGAATTTATTTCCTCTTTGTTATTTGATTTTTTAGTAAGTATAAAGGAACACCAAGAACTTAGGGTCCCAAGCCAACCTCACCTGCAAGTGGTGCACCTGCCGATCAACGGGGCTCTGGCAAATAAAATATCCCGATAAGCGGCAATAGGCTCGCTCATTACGTGGGATCAAAACACTGGCGAAAAGTGGGCGTTTAATATGCCTCTGCCTACCCCTTCGGGGAAACAGGCGTGAGTCTATGTATGTATGTATAAAGGTGGAAACAGATATTTAACAAAATGGTTTAATTTGTACTGCAATGAATTTCATAGGAAGAAAACATTTATAAACATAATCTTTAATCTTTTTATATATGCATTTATTGAATTACAGATATGCAGTAAACCATTTCAAGTGTTCCACCTCTTTCACACGTACGTAAGTTGACAGTGACCGCTATATCGGAGGCCAGTTCAAAGCCTCAATCAAGCCTACTGGGCGTTCAATCAGAGTTCAAGTTCAATAAAATTACATATCAACACTATCCACGTATGTTATTATATTAGACACCATATTTTTTTCTAACCTATACATTTTTTATTCCATAATTACAACAAATGTAGTTTGTTTGTAATTATTCAAATACTTTGTATTATTACTAATTGCACTATTATTATTCGCGGAGCGGTGCAAAAACTGGTGTATTGTAATTTTAAGGCGCGAGTTGGTGTTATAATAATAGAATTGATTGTGATCACGTGTGGAAACTCCGATGGACTTTATACCCCAAAATATTAAAAAAACTATATTTTGGAGAATATACGCACACAGTCACTTGATTTAAAATTAGGCATAGTCTGAATCAATAATCAAACGACTCATAGTCAAACATGTACCGAGATAGATTTTCCTGGATGCGATTGCAGCCCTTCTGGTGTAGCAGTAAGGATCATTAGCAACTAAACAAACCAGTTTGCTATGCTTATCTGCAGTGGCCCATATGGAGATCTCTGAATCGCTTGCGAAGCCTGGTTGGCCGTTGTAGACACAACCTAGCGAAATGGGGTATGATTGACTCAGCCTACATGCAGTGCGACTGTGGCGCTCCCGAACAGACCATGAGTCACCTGCTAGAGTGTCTTAAGTGTCACAGATGTTCGGGAGCCGATCTATGTCAAGACAATGCAGTTGCTATGGCCACATACTGGGCTGGTGCCATTTGAAACCTGTACCACCGACTCGAGAAGAAGAAGAAGCTATGCTTGACTGGTCACACTAAGTTAAGGGTTATAATATTTGGTACCATCTGCCAACTGCGCACTTTCCTCATCTCTCACTATCGATAGCGAGTTGAGTAAACTGGAGTCAACAAAATGCCTAATATCAATGTCTACCTACTTCGTAAAAAATTGTGATGCAACCGGCTTCTAGGATTGCGTGATAGGCTTCTTTCTTTCCACTGGTTTCCGATGATCACAACAACAACATTAAGGGGAGAGAAGAATCACAAAAATATTTTAGTGAGTGCGACCTTGGAATCGGAATTGATTGTGGTTATGATTTAGGATCGACCACAACTTTATGTAATATATTGACCACCTTTTTTCTTCAACACATGTGCGTCATTGGCTAAATGTAGTTCTAACAAAAACCATGAACTACCTAATGATTTGTACGGGAGTTTTTATAAAGCTCTGTTATAAGTTTATAATCAACCATTGTTTTTCTTGCTATATTTATTTACGTGTTAATTAAATGAGTATCCTGTGTAGTCGCTTATATTTATGATGGGAACGCAATAGATAATAGAGCAGAAGTACCAAAAGCTCAGTTCCGCATTGGACAGTGCTGGACGTCGACATTAAACTGGTAAATTACTGCTGACCGAGAAAACCATTTCCCATTCGCAAATTGGCCGAAAAAACAATAAATCCCTGGGCGATTGGTCGAATAGTTCTTCGTTCTTCTGATCATGCAATAAAAAGAAGTTGTATAGTAAATTTTATTAAGAAGTGTTACCAAACTAAATAGGCATCAATATTACTCTTATTTTTTTCGAATATAATAAAGAGATTAGTGGTTAATCAATCGTTCAGATGTGTATAGTTTTTTGGCCTGATGTCAAATGGGCAATTGTTATCTTGGTCGACAGCTGACTCACGAAAACTTATGTTGTGATGACCATATTTTTCTAGACTTTTCGTTGTCTATATTTATTGATATACCTAATGCTAAACTCAGGGACTGCCACCGGTAGTCATTATCAAAACAAATATTTTTGCTGTCACCTGCAAACATGTTGTTTTGCTCGATTATTATGGAAGTTTGAACCGTTGGCTAGACAGCCTACAATTTATGAGAAATTACCTAGGTATATCATGTATTTAGTTGTTAGGATATGAATGCGCTGACGTTTCGACCGATTTACGCCGGTCGTGATCACGGGAGGACTCTTTGACTATAAATAGTAGCCTGAGGACAAAAGACCTTCTAAGCTATAGGTTTCAGCGATTATCCTCGTGTTTATAAATATTTATTGATAATTTCCCTATCGGTTCTCTGACATCCACGATATCACCGGTGCGTTTGGGACGGGCAGGGGCTCTAGCGCGTTCCAAGAGCATCTTAAGGGTTGAGCTACACCTATCAGCACCGCATCGTACTTTCCATAGATATATTAATTATAGTAGATATGCCCTCTAGATGAAAATATATCGGAAACCTGTGTCGCCAGTTTGCCCCTACCACACGGCTTCTACTACACATACACTTTAGTAAAATCAATAGTAACGCAGTCGCGCACACACTCGTATTTTTTAAATCAGAACGTGCAAAAAAATCAATTATAGACTTTAGCCTGTCAAACATAGCGTTTATTTACCATGCGCCGTCAAACTTACTCACACAAGAACATTTAACGCTATCACGTTAGTAGATCTGCACAAGCACATCACTGAATCGCTCACGCGTCGACCGGCTGCTTCGAGTAGCAGTGGCCGGTCTACGCGTTGTATTCATTGGCTAGTCGTTAGCGACGTTCGCAGTGAACGAAATACATTGCGCAATCGCCTACGTAGTACTAGATAGTACCCACGTATTGCCAGCAATGTATATTTTTTTTATTTGCTTGCGATAGTATCATTTTTGTCTACAAACTACATAATACTATTGTAATAACTACAATTATTACAAATATCATTTGTATTTTAAGGTTTTTGGACTTACCGGTGAAAAGAAATCCCTTCTCGAGCCACATTACATGCCTGGCTTCTTTTTCTACACGTTATAACAGCGCAAGATGGCATAATTATTATTTTTTCTCGGAGTTTCGTACGCTGTCGCAATATGAGCGCGATTATTGACCGGTCAAACAAATTTTGTCGAAATATGAGCGTTTGCTCACACGCACGGCGCGCCTGTCACGCCCACAAGGCCGTTCTACTCCTTTTAACTGTTCTGTGGTACTTTCCTATGCTTCTTCTCTTCTCTTTCTATTTCTGTCACAGAAAAGGATAGAAGCATAGGAAAGTGCGATGTGGTGCTGATAGATGTAGCTTAACCCTAATTCGCCCATGATAAATAGCTATTCTGTGTTTTAAATAATAATACATAATGACCAAGTTCAAACTAAAATCCTGGATCCGGGACAATACTGTTTCCACCCATACCTACATGACATCAAATAGACACATTATCCATAGTATTAATTAAGTTAACAAAGACTAAAAATTCACGGCCAATATCAGAAGTGACAACAGCAGGATCATACATAGATTTTGTCCTAGAAACGATAAAACATCAGCAATCATCTATAATTACGTGTTATAACGTGAACAAAAAGCTGGGTGCTATTCAATCATAGATGTATAAGAAATAACCCAAGCAAGGGCGTTGTTTTTATAACTACATATTCACACATCGGTACAATTATAAACATAGCTGTTTTGTTATATGTATGATTGTAAACAGTACTATGGTCGTGTTAAGTGTAGTGTGCTTCACAAATAAATAGTAAAAAAGTGAAAACAAATGCGATATTCGAAAATATTCTGTAAAATTAAAAATATTTTCGGAAAACATGGTTTAATGTTTGGTCTTACTGTAAAGGTAAGTTATTCTTTTCATACTTATACGTTTTCATGCCTCTTTTTCTGTTATGTCTGCAGTTCTGCTTATAATGCAATCACAGTCGAGCTATTCATGAAAAAAATGAATTAGTGTAGATTATTTGATTACTAGTAATCTGTTTTTATTTGCTTATGTCTACCACGGTAGTATTAATATTCCCTGCCCTGCCATTCTCTTGCCCTGGTCCCAAATTATTTGGGGTCGGCGCAGTATGTCCTTTGCGCCCTCACTTTCTGTCAACCGCCATCTGATCAGTCGCACCTTTTTTCGTTCATATCCATTCCCACACAGTCCATGCATCTTTTCCTTGGCTTCCCTCTTCTTTTTCGTCCTTTTACCTTCAAATTCATCACATACTTACTTTCATATATAATCAGTATCATCATCATCGCCCAGCTCTGTACAAGTTGCATCCCTTCATAGACACCCTGGTCTTTTAGCCCGCGATTTGCTTTCTACTCTAGCCATATTTAATGCAATATTAGCATTTCCACAGACTCTCCTTGTGGAAATCCTAATATTCTGTCTGATTTGCGATATGCCATGGCCCAGACTAGTATTATATTCAAAGGTAGTCCCTTAGTTCTGTCAATGGTCTTTATAATAGTCGGGTTAACGTGCTCTCGCAGACACAGGGCAAGCAATAATAAGTACGTAGCTTCGTCGGTGGTGCGCGCTTACACCCGATATCATCTGCATGGCCAACTGTTGTTATCTCCATTAGGGTCTCACAACGTTTGTGTACAGAGACTCTTAATCCACTGTATTATGTTATACCAGTTTTATGTTCTAGTGGCCAGTGTAAACAACCCTTTCTGTTATAGATACTTTATTAGAGCGTTGGACCTTTGATATCCACCGGAGGAATTACATGCCAATATTAACTTCTTTTAAATGATTGCCTATTTATGTGCATCAATCAAGTCATAAGTTATTATTACGTCAATAGGATGTCTTATGGTAGATCTCGTACTAGTGTTAATCTTGGGCATCAGGGGGAAGATAACAAGATTAGGATTTTTCTCGTCTCTATACAATTAAAGGGGTACAGTCGGATGTCAACTCTAATGAACCTGATGACCAGGTCAGCATAGCCTTACCTACATGGTTCTAGAAAACAAATCTTTATTTAATTGTGTGCTTATTATTAAAGTACCTAATATTCAGTTTATTTTTGTTTCTTATCACATATAGCATTATAGAAGTTAAATATAATCATTATGAATTTGCGGACCCCGGGCTCCAAGATAATAGTTTCGGATCGCAACTGGGACAACGCTAAGATAATGATGATGGAGCAGTTGACAAAAATACTTTCAACTTGCATCACAAGTTTAAATCCTTTTTAAGTCTTCAAAACTTTTAAGAAACCTTGAGCAGTAACGGTCATTTACAATCAGCCTAATTTAGCATAACATATCAAAAGTCTTTAGGAAATGTTATACAGGTTTGGCTAGTTAAAGCGATTGTGATTTAGCTCCGTGACGTCAATGGAGATCTTTACTCACCTCGTAGACAATAACATAGTTAAAAAAGCTCGTATATCGCGTATTTTAAGACTATTATTATACATATAACCTTTTACTGTTTCAGAGGTTATCTCTATTGGCGATGCAAAAATTGTCCGCGCGCCTCTAGCGCTGAATTTGGAAGTTGTCAGAGCACGACACTTTTGACAGCTTTCATACAACTTTGCTTCGAGGTAATAGTGGTAATTGTATTGAGCTGTCAAAAGTGTCGTACCAGGACGACTTCCTAATTCGCCGCTAATGTCGCTAGTTAGAATGCGTTAGTTAGAGGCCGAATTTCAGCGTCAGCGACATCGGCCTAGCGTTATCATGGGTGCATCCAGGACGTCCCTTTCCAAAATTTTATCTGTCGATGAATTTGCCTACTAGAGGTGGATATTTGACATATTTTGTGTGAAGCTTATGTCGGTCATGTATATCTCTAGTAGCCGAATTTATCGACAGTGCCATACAAACTGCACTGCCACTGGCACGTCCGTTTCTTAAGACAGATCGGGAAAACAGGCGGCCTCTGCACCTATCATGGCCGTTCTTGAGGTATACCTGTGACAGGACGCGGCAGTTTATTTAGATCTTACTCGTTACGATCAAGACTCGATCTTCTAGTTACAAGTTTATTTATTCGCGCATTTATAGTAAAAATGAGAAGAATGGAGATAGGATGAGGGTATTCTCACTCATATATGAAACGTATGAAACGTATATGGATACTGATACTTTAAATATTTTGCGCAAAACGTTCCTTGGGTACATTACGTAGACACTTTAATAAAAAAATCTCCTAAATTTATTTCCGAGAGTAGTACATATCAAAGTTAGAATAAAACTTTCCACACTAACAAAGTTGTGCACAAAAACTAGTGACGCCATAAATATCTGAGGAGCCTCTAAAACATTAAACCATTATAATTGGCTATGGAGAATTCACATCTTAATTACATATTTCCCTACAATTTGGAGGGAAATATGAATGTTATACTACCAGTTGTCTAACTGAAAGCACAAAAAGTTGATTTATTAAAACAGTGTTCGTAAGTAAAGATTAGATTTAGAGATAAAATTTTAATCATAGTTTTATATACGTCAGTTTATTTTCTAGTGTCGTCCTCCATTCTTAGTTCTTAATTGCTTTCCACAATGGAGATCTCCGGCTCGTTTACGAAGCCAGGTTAGCCGTTGCAGATACAACCTAGCGAAATGTGGCACAATCGAATCGACTGCGGCGCTCCAGAACGGTCCATGAGTCACCAGTCTCAAATGTGCGTACAAAATAATGTTCGAAAGCCGATCTACACCAAGCCACAGACAGTGCAATTGCTGTATCCACATACAGGGCTGGTGTCATTTGATCTCTGTACCATCGACTGGAGAAGAAGAAGGAGACTTAGGTCGTAATGTTATAACTAAGTATATATGTTTGCAGATACATATATATGAATGTATTCTAGACTCTGTCAGGCATATTGCATAGTGAGTATTTTAGGCACGAGGAAGACTCCTTATTATCATCATCGAACTAGCTTTATCTATTGGGTTATTTTATTATATTTCAGGGTGGGCCAAGACCTAGCTTCATTAAACAATAGTGAGAGGTTTCTTAGGCGTCCAAACTTGAAGGCAGGCAGTAAGCCTACGCGCCCTCGCGTGGTTTTACTGCCTATAGGAAGATTACTTTTTATTGTCATAATATTTTTAACAAATAATAAGAGTGTATGTGGATAGCTACTTGGGCAAATTAGTTTATTTTCAGGCGACACAAGAAGTGGAACTGGCGCATAGAACAAAAACGCTTGAAGGAGCTTTTGGTCCATGAAATATATTTTGAAAGGCAGCCTGCCTTGTCCTTGAAACGCATACTCATGGACAGGTGCATCCTCTTCATACTCACATATAGTGCTCAAAACTGGTCTTTTACCTCAGCCTCGGGGCTTATCGAGCGCAGCATTCTAGACGTAAAACTCGTCGATTGCTTCAAACACTTCGGTTTCAAAAACAAATCGCAAATGTGTCCCAAAATGTAGGCAAGTTTTTGGGATAAGAGCTAAAACTACACTTTGTGGAGCCCAAACTGAAAGAGACCCAGCGGCAGACCAAAGGTTAGGAGGCAAAATGACTTAAGACTTTATAATGAAAAGTGGGCAATAGCAGCCCTCGATGGAGACAGGCGGAAAGAGCGTAGGAAGGCCTTTGCCCTGACGTGGGACAGGTTAGGTGTCAAATAATAATAACACGATTAAAATGAAAGGCAAACATGATTTCCCTATTTTAGATTGATCATTTGATTCTCATTGCAAATGTCTAAATTGTTATATAGTAGCTTAAAAAAAACGGCAAAGTTTTGAAATGTATGTCAATTCAACGCTTAGCTCTAAAATTTGATCTCTAGAGAGCTCTCTCTAGGCTGAAATTTACCATGGACTTGAAAATGCTTCTGTGCACGTAAACTGCAGGTAAACCTGCAAATAATATTATTTTTATGTGTATTTAATATCGCTCGGATATCGTCAAACGACTCTTTCAGAATATTTGTAATTTGTATTACTTAAATATCTACTAACTAAACCGCGATATTTTTGAGTAGATATGTGTGGCAAATATAAGCAAGTTTATGGCAATTATAACTGGTAAATATTTTTACTAATGTTAGATATTTTTATCCTTAACTCTTGTTGTTGCCGTGGTGGATTGGCCTTTATTTTGACTAGTTTAGTGATGCTGATGTACTTCTAGGTACGTGTTCCTAGATCAATATTTTGAGTTTACCTGCGGAAAAAAAATCACTTATCTATTTTGGATATATTCTTGTTTTTTGAGAACCTACACCGAACTATACATGGTGAATAACATAACTATGTACGTTGCTTACGCCTGCGTGGGATGTTTATATCATACAAACTATAAACATCTAATAGGCGTGAAATACGAGATACTACTCTAGAGGATCCTGGGTGCAAGTTTCTAGACCCAGCCAGGTTTGTTGTTCATTATTATGTGAGTTACCTATTGTTTTAAAAAGGTAACCTAGAATGCTACTTTACGCTTTAAATGATAGTAATACACTACATATTAGGGCACGCATTTTATAGTAGTATCGTAAAAATATTTCTACCTAACCCTCTCAATTTACTTGTTTTAGACCTTTCAACATTTTTAAAAGACTTTTATCTAGAAGGCTACACCAACTTTAAAAAATTGGCACTTTAACTAGAGTACTAGGCGATACGTCATTAAAAACGTCACATTACGTGTACAAAAATAAAGTGTAAACCTAAATCATGTTGTGCATTAAGCATTAATGTAGTGTTTGTTGACTTGTCAAGAAATAGAAACATTAAGTATTTTTGACTGTTTATTAATATAACTTTTCGATCTTACCAAGTAATTCCTTGAATATCGTATACATCTATCCCAGAAAGTATGATTTTTACTTGACGAAACACCCAATAAAATGATTAAATAATTGTAAATAATGCAGCTATAGCTATAATTTGTGTTGTATATAAATACCTAATTGTTGTATATAAATGAAGCCTTACGTCCATTGCTGGACACCACCCCAAAGCTCTCCACATAGACCTAAATTGAGCCAACCGTATTAAATAATACATTACAAAATATAAAATTCATGACCCAATTCACAACTAAAACATATTGTATACCTACATATTTTTTGCTGTACCATATATTTTTGACAGCATACGTACCTATATATGTACGTATCTATACTTTTTATACATACTGAACTATGTACAACGTCAACCTTGATTTTCGTAGTCTGTGCGGTTCTAAGTCTTGCAGGTATATAACATCTGTGGTCCTCTTGCGGTCAGTAGTGAAGCGCGGGAGTTAGACGGACACACATTATAATTTATTTTAGTGATTTAATCCTTCTGTGGAAATAAATATGTCTTCGCAAAGATATTTAACTTCGGTCTTAGTTTTCCTATGTGTCGTCAACAGCGGTTTGTTTAAAGAATTACGTGAGTATTTATTGTTTCTTAATTATTTGTCTGTAACTATTGGGCAATATTAGATATAATATATATCTAATTATTATGATTGATATAATATCTAATAGATAAATGTTATATAACAGACAGGGAGTTTATTTATCACGTTGTTGAAAGTTATGTGATGAAATTGTTCATATGTGCATTATTTAATATAGTTAAATATAACGATAATTATTGATTACACTATTTTTTATTACATTTTCATAAATTTCTATTAATTTAGAATAAGTACCAAAGTTATTTGGACAAACATTTGTGAATCTAATATTTTCTCCCACCTAGTCATTTTCCGTGAACTGCTGTAAAGTGTTTTACATCCCCGTGACACAAGGTTACGCTAGAGTCGGCTTTTCAAAAACCTAAAGAATCATTATTATGTTGCATATAATCGATAACTAGAAGTATCGGATACATAATTATACAGTCTTCCTATTTCCTTATAAACAACGAAATAATTATAAGAAACCAGTTTTATTTAAATATAATAAACGACTACAAGACGATTAGAATTGATTATTTTATAACAAAGTAGTTCCTGAACAATATTAATAATGGTTCTATATGCATATGCTGGGGCTAATATGTGACCGACTGTAGTTAAAAGTGCAGGGTTCTACATAGACAACTTATGAACAAAATCAAAGTACTTATCATATTATTGTTTTATTATTTTTATTCTCGTTTGATCTTTTCGTTGGATTTAATCAATAATAATAATATGTCCGAGTCGGCGGACCGGTGTAATCGAGTTATGTTTGCCTATTTACTTTAAAATACATTAACAACTACCTGTAGGTATTCTATCATTGTTTATGCGATTTAGTATTTACATTCAAATCAATGACGATTATTACTAGAATTATGAATGTAAAATATAATTAAATTGCTCCTGCATAACAATTAGTTACCATGCATTAATTACATATAAAACCATCAACTATTTATTAGTTTAATTTATGACTGTACGATTATTTCATTTTGTTTCCCTGGTATTTTCCTGCCACCCAAAGGTTGCCTGTAAAATCCCATTTAACGAAAAGGCAGACAGACATTTCTTATCATAACATTTTAACATAAACTTGAATCTAGTACACTATAGCAATTAATTCAAATTTATAAATAAAACCGCAGATTCCAAGTGGGGTCTGGCCCCAGTTTAGTTCGTAGTTGGCGCCGTTGGCGGCGCTGGCGTCGTTCTCCGTCTCTCTCGCTCTCGTAGTTAAGATACACTGGAGGAGAGAGAGACAGCTGTCGCAGCGCGACTGCCACGCCGAGAAGCGGCAATTTGAGTCGCAGAAAGTTTGTCTTCAAGGCGCCCATAGGAAATGCGCCTCTATGTAAATATCTGAGCTCTTTGACTATAGTTTGCTTATGCTTCCAAATTTTGATATTTACTACACTTCGCCCGCGGCTTCGCCCTCGTGAATTATACATCTAAGCCTACCTCAGGAATCACACTATCTACTGGTGAAAAACGCACAAAAATCTGTTCGGTAGTTTTTGAGTTCATCGAACTCATGCAGACAGGAAGAAACGGAGAGTTTAATTTATTTTACAATATATTTTGATTATTTTAATGTTTCATATAGGTTTATATCACGATTATATTATATATATTATTATTGGCTTATCGATCAATAACATGCTAGAATAATTTTACATGTATTATCTAAACCGGTCCGGAATTATTTCCTATTTTTATTGTAATTATATCCGCTATTCGGATATTTATGAATAATAAAAAGATAATATAAGTGAATAATTATTTAAATTATGTCAATCTGAATATAATTATGTATTTTGTTTATTTACAATAGAACCAGTTTCATTCGTTAATATCTGTTGGACAGTTTTACGGATAATAGGTAATATGAAGATATTGGGTTTACACGTTGACAGTCATAATTATTACCCCATATGGGATCATTTCAGTTAATAGTGACCATGTCGGAGGCCTTCGGGCGGTCTGAAAACTCCGACACCAGAGTTGGCCACACGCTCACACAAAAAACAAACAAACAAGTTAATAGTCATATTTCTGTGACCCCATACCTGCTGATAGCACTTAGAGTGTCGAATTTACCGTAGACGTAATATTAATATGATTTGTAATTTTGTGGACATGTAAGGGGAAAAATGGAACAATATTATGATGGAAAATAATTTGCCTGATAAGTTTAATACAGACACAGGACTTATCTATTAATTGCTTTCGATTTCAGAGGTAACACGATTTTGTAAAGGAACGTTAGTTCCAAGGTGTTAAGAAAATTCATACTGTTTTTTATAGTCTCACGCCTGTATCCCTGTAGGCAGAGGTGATTACACCCAACGTCTATGAATTTTCGGTCCCGCGTTATAGGGTGCGAGCCTATTACCGTTACCGATGCTGCTGACTCCGTGCTGCTACTGAGTATTCGGAAAAACCCAGTAACACTTTTGCCCGACCCGGTAATCGAACCCGGGACCTCCAGTCAGCAGTCGCATACGCTATTCACTGGACCACGGAGGCAGTCAATTCATACTAAGAAAAAATATAGTAATTTTAACGCGGCTTTGCCCGCGTTAGGATTGATTATCGGGCAAAACTTAGTCCATATGCTATTCTGATACACAGATATACGAAAAAAGGTTACAACTGCATTAAACAAAAAGACACCTTATGTTAAGGACTTCAAAGTCGCTATTTCCGTTTGTCAAAATGTCGTGGTAATGTTCGCGTAAACTCATATCAAAAGAGCAAAGTGATTATGAATAAAGCATGTTCTTACGAGGTGTCAAAGCAGTTACGTGGTTTATAATAAAAAGCAAGCCCTCGTAGTGTGGGCTATACCACTAATCATAATTACCTGATGTACAAATATCACTTTCACTGTCCCCCAGTAACGTAGTCCTTATCTTATACTAATATATAAAGCTGAAGAGTTTGTTTGGTTGAACGCTCTAATCTCACGAATTTCAGTGTTAGATAGCCCATTTATCGAGGAATGCTATATATAACGCTATGAGCGACGCGATGGGAGCGGACCAGTAGCATTAAACAACGCGGGTATAACCGCGGCCTCTAGTCACTTATAATATTGAGGTGATCAAAATAGAACACTCCGAGAAACACGTGTAACTAAAGGCTTTACACTACGTAGCTATATACCTATATAGGTATTATTGAACATGTTTACAAATATACATTGCGTTTAACTCACAAATCTACAATAACAGAAGAAGATTTATTGGGAGCACACGCTAAGATTTTTATAAACGATGCCTACTTAATATTCTTAATGCGGAACGTAACCTTCCTTTGTACAATGAGGCCGTTATATGATAATACTAGTCGACGCCAGCGGCTTCGCACGCACATATTTTCGAATTGCCCGTTTTTCCCGAGCCCGTGGGAATTTCGGGAAATCCCGTCTTAGTGCACCCCTACGGTCTCCAAGGAACATACATGCTATATTTCAGCTTCTTGCACCGAGTAGTTTCGGCTGTAGCTTGTCTGTCAGTCAGTCAGTAACGCAAGGATTTTATACATACAGATAATATTATGTTTACCTCTCACTGACTTGTTTTATGGAAAATATAACTTATTCTATAAAGAAACAGTTTAATTCTATAAAAATACAGTTTATTCTGAAGAAAATACAAGTTATTCTGTAGGAAATACCTCAAAATTATACAGTTCGCAGAAAAATATATTAATACTTTCGAAGTCGAATCTACTCGATGTAGAGAATATACGCTGGCTGCGTACCGCCGCACATTCTTTTTATTCAACCGTTTTTAACCGATCACGTAGGAATTTCGGAAAATCCACTCCATGCACCCCCTACTGTCCTCAAGGAACATACATGTCAAATTTCTTGTTTTTTGCGCTCAATACTTTTGCCAATGAATACAGATTTATATCTACATAGAAGCGCAGTTCTTAAGGATTTCGTGTGCCGATTCCAAGTGGGGACTGTCTCCAGTTTAGTTCGTAGTTGGCGCCGTTGGTGGCGCTGCCTGGCGTCGTTCTCCGTCTCTCTTGCTCTTGTGGACAGCTGTCACAGCGCGACTGTCACGCCGCCAGGCGGCAATTTGGGTAACAGAAAGTTTGTCTTCAGAGCGCGCATAGGAAATGCGCCTCTATGTAAATATCTGAGCTCTTTGCTTTTGCTGTGCGATGTCTGTCAGTCAGATTTCTATCTAATCAGGTTATAATAATATTAAAATGACTGCAGTAAACCGATGCCAGTTGTAAATATTCTAAGATGATTTACTTATATCATCACTTATGCCATGATTACATATACATACAGTGTTCGGATTTAATTGCTGATTTATGTAAATCTAACTACAATGATTGAAATATGTGTCAAGTACCGTACAGTACCTAATCAATTTGTATGAATACGCAATAATTCTTAGAGCTGCCTCAAACGTGCACGATGAGCTCATATTTTTATACGTCATACATCACAAATCTAAAGAGAACTGGATTGTCAATTGACGCACCAATTTAAGAATTTAGTTTTCTAGAAAATTCTCCAAGGAATCTTACGACTAATTTGATAAAGTCTACAGCACCGGAGAGCAAACATGCGCAAATCCAATTCTTCAAAGCTAAACTGCTGGACACAATGAAGCCTTGAGAAGGTCAATACGTATATATAAGTACTAAAGGATGTCTGCATCTACGCCCGCGCATTTTAATTTCACCGTTTTTGCGCGATCCCTTGGGAATATCGGAAAATCTCTTCATATTGGACACCTACGATCCCCAAAGAACATACAGGACAGGTTTCAGCTTCTTTTAATCTAATACTAATATATAAAGCTGAAGAGTTTGTTTGTTTGTTTGGTTGAACGCGATAATCTCAGGAACTACTGGTCCGATTTGAAAAAAATCTTTTAGTGTTAGGTAGCCCATTTATCGAGGAAGGCTATGGGCCATATACCATCATGCTATAAACCACGGGAGCGGAGCAGTAGCCTTAAATAACGCGGGTGTAACTTTGGGCATCATCTAGTTTCATATAAGAGAAAAATATATAATTCTGCATTTATTCTACTCCTCTACGCAAGTCATCGCCAAAAATAAAATAAAAATTACATAGAACCGGAAAAATAAATAATTAATGAAGTAAAATGAAGTCATACTTAATGCATGATAATACAGAGGAAACTTTTGAAAGAAACAGGTAATTTATTAAGTACCGAAGATGAAGGTTGTTACCGGTGTTTACATAATGGACGACATTTGACAACTAAACCGTACACTAATGTTTCCGGTTTTTTGTTTCGTTGTCTATGACGTTAGCCTGAACCAGTGCAGTTATGTGACGTCATTTCATAACAAATTAGTTAACAACGCTTAAACTTTGGATCATTATATAAAAATAGTAAAGGTGCGATTGCCTAGTGGAGAGACCGACAGACCAATGATTTTTCAAATTTATAATCGTATTAAATCTATACTATAATAAAACTGTAGAGATGAAAAAGTCTGTACATTAAAGATATTTTGACGAAAATTAGCTAAAAAATCTAGGAAAATGCTAAAAAGCGATACTTGATAACTTTTTGAATTTATGTCTGTCTGTCTGTCCGACGTCTTTCCCTATGTTGCTAAAGATCTCTAAAATGGCGAAATTGATTTCAATAAAACTTACACTCATGTACAAAGGATACTCAAACCTATAAAATAGTATATGTTACATCACAATCGGTTGAGTGGTTTTCGGTGTACAGCTTGACCTCTCCTTTGTACGTAGTCCCAAACAAAACAGGGATCATCCAAAACTGGTTATATATGTGGTGCCATCTATGATCATTATAAGTTTGTTAGTAAAAGTATAGTTAGTCTAAATAGGTACCTTCAAAGTGTTTTATGGCTATTTACCCAACTTTAAAAAAGGAGGCGATTCTTAATTTCGTCAGTATATTTTTACGTATTTTCGATAAATAAATTACTGGAACCGAGCATATTTATAGTTATCCTTCCGACCGATAGATGTCACCATTTTCAAATAATTTTCTAGCAAAATAAATGTTTCTTGCAAAAAAGACAATAATTATGTGTCAGGTATCTTTCTGTTATTAAAAAAATAATAGAGTATAATATTCGGCACTTTCATAAACAAAAAGTCTCTGTGTCAAAATTTATTACAATGTCCACTTAATTTAAACGGTCAATCTCCTTTATTTCAAATTATTATGTTTATATAATAGTTACATAATAATTTCACTTTATTTTAAATGATAAAAACAATGACTATAGATCCTTTTTTTCAATAAATTGTCGATTAGTCCATATTATTTTCTATCTCGGTCGGTTTGTATATGTAAACATAGATGGCGGTTTCTGAATGGCAGTGTTAAGATTCTCCGTGGATTGATGAGGTTCTCGGTAAATTTTCTTTCGTTTTCGTCGGATTGGTGTCTTAGTCGTTTCTTTTGAATAATGAATGTGGATGTGTTTCTTTGATTTCATTCGTTCGTTCATGTTCTGTACTCATACAGGTGTCTCATTATTCCCAAATTCCCACACCTCACGTAGGTACTACGTGGGAATCCGTGGGTGGGAGACTGAGACCTGAATTCAGATACCTCTTGAGTAACTCAACGGGGCTATCTTAATTTCGGCAGGGCTGGATATTCGTAGCCCTGTGTTTATTTTCTAAATAAAACGCAGGGACAGACTTGAAACAGCTGGAATCGTCCCTCGAACATGTTGTTTTTCACATGGTCAGTTACCTATATGTGGCATGTTCACGAGTAAGCGGTAAAAATAATTTACATGTTCTATATGAAGGTGGTAAAACAGTTAGATAATGTCGTGTATAAAGAAAGTCTCTAATGATATCCCTACTATCCTACTTCCCTACTAATATTATAAATTCGAAAGTGTGTATGTATGTACATATGTATGTACTCGTATGTATGATCCGTTTTCACGCTAAAACGGCTGAACCGATTTTGTTGAAATTTTATATAGAGATATATTGGACCATGGAGACGGACATAGGCTACTATAAGTTGCAAAAATTAAACTGGCAGGTCTTTTAGAGACGGTAGAAGTTTGTACGGCACAAATTTACCTCTGGGAAATAAGAACGCATGCGCTAATAATTGAGTGCTGCACATGTGCTATCGCATATCTGTCAGTACTGTCACATCATACATAATGTCATATTGTGCACGGTAATTAAATTGTTCGTTTAAATAAACTAATAACTTATATATTGCGCTTAAACGGATGAAACGATTTGCCCTACACTGGTATTGTCTTATCTGTGGCCCTACTAATATTATAAATGCGTAAATGTTTATACAATATGGACATGTATTAGAACATGGCTTTGACATTTGAAGGTGATGTTATTATGTACCTTTCGGTAGATAATGTCATATATACTGACCGAGTTACTTTGTACCCATAGATTTATATGTTGGTACCCTATAGAGTATCTGAAATATTTAGAATAATCAGGAGTGCCTTCACACAAATTGAGATTGAGTTGTAGATTTGTGTTACTCAGAATTTAACGCGCGCGAAGCGGCGGGCAAAAGCTAGTTGTTAATAAAAATACAACGTGAGAAGAGGGCTGTGCCCAGCAGTGGGACAGTTTATATATAGATCCAGTATAGAGTGTCGGTAGCGGAACGGTCGACGGCGCCCTGAGCTAATGTCATTGGCACCTTGTCAGGCCGTGAGCAATATATTTTCGCGCCCGGTTGCGTCCCTTTTTTATGCGGCCATAGGGTTCATCCACTTGTTCAAATATTTAAGATCTCTGTCACGACAAATATCTTAATATTTGAACAAGTTACAAATTGATAACAGAGCATAGAACAACTTTCGCATCAATAATAATAAAACTTGATTAAATATGCATTATGAATATTTTGATAGAACTAGAGGACGCCAGCAGCTACGCCTGCACATTTTTTTAAATTTACCTGTTTTGACCGATCCCGTGGGTATTTCTGGAAATCCCTTCTTAGTGCACCCCTACGGTCCCCAAGGAACATACATGCCAAATTTCAGCTTCCTGCGCCCAGTAGTTTTGGCTGTAGCTTGTCTGTCAGTCAGTCAGTAACGCAAGGATTTTATATATACAGATTATGTATTCTATCGCCGGTAATTCACGTGATGCGTGTGACGGACGCTTTGATCTTATCGCCTGTTACTTCCTCGTCACTTTGTTATTCTGAAATACATCACCGCCAGCCTTCGGGTCCACCTATATATGTACGGTGGGTAATATCTTCCTTGTGACCTTTGGGTCGAAGGGGTTAAGGATGGCCCAGAGATTGGTTTCAGGATATATGTGGGTATTGGCTATTGATTCCCTAAGATGTATCTTAGGGAATCAATTCTTAGTACACCGCATGGGCATTATTGGCGAATTGGTCGTAATGCTGGCAGGACAAGTGACTGATCATTTATATGAATATCCGGCAATATCGATACTAGGTGTGTTTGACGGCTTGTAGCCTTCCCTGGGAATGGATTAAGTTGAACATGGCGCCGTCGGAGGAAGACTGGACAGCACCTGTACCCTGTCTTCTTCCCGTAGGGCGTCCTTGGTCGGCAGTCGAGGTGATTTTTAGTGGTAACACCATATACTCCGGCTCGCCTTTCCCCTCACGAGCCGGAGATCCGAAGGGATTTTCCACCTCATAAAAAAGGTGTGTTTGACGGATCCGGTGTCGTGATCCTTCATACATATAAAATGTACTGTCGACGGGCTGGACTTATTTACTGGTCCATAAAACCCCGAGAGCAATAAAGGCAACCTGGCTAATCTGGTTACCAGAACTAAGGAATTGGAAACATTAAAAGAATTTTCAAACTTGGAAGGATCGTTTAAATTCAGATTTATGAACAAAATAAACTGATCATCCAAAGACCATATTCGTTTGTCACGTCACGTCGAATCTTAATTATAGAATTCACATCACATAATAGTTTCACGCTAATTTGAGCCCAACGAACAATCTCGTATTGGTCGTCAGTGCAGCAAAATACTTGTTAACCTGTCGTGTTGTGGCCCAGAGTTCACCGATGTTGTAGCGCACTGCCCGCATATACCTCGTAGCAGGGATTTTTTTATTATTTGTGGATTGGTATTTACTTATTTTGGACCTTTACTTACATATGTCTCGAATTGACGACAATCGATGACTAACGGGAAAACTGGGCATCCTAGAATTCAATTCATGGCTTATTAGTTTTACTGAAGTTTGTTTCAACGTAACTGGTTGCGTTTCTTTGCTCTATCAAAATTAATATCATAATTACGTCAAAAACTGACTAATTCGGCGACATTGAACTTCAGGAAAGCGACTAAGTTGCTGGTAGTTATTGATAGAAGTGGCGTCTGTGTGTTTATAACTTTATTTTTTATTTGTGGCTAATTTTGTTCATTTCCTTACCTATATCTTAAGTATTTAGTATAGACAGTGTCAGCAGTAGTGACCATTGAACACACACTCGAGACAATAAATTATCTTGGTGGTTCTATATCTTATATTAATATATAAAGCTGAAGAGTTGGTTTGTTTGGTTGAACGCGCTAATATCAGGAACGCCTAGTCCTATTTGAAAAATTCTTTCAGTGTTAGATAGCCCATTTATCGAGGAAAGCTATAGGCTATATAACATCACGCTACGAGCGACGGGAGCTGAGCAGTACCCTTAAATAACGCGGGTGTAACCGCGGGCATCCTCTAGTTTATAATATTCCTACAAAAGTGTTCAACTTATTAGGAAGGCATTAGCTTTCTAGAAGGTAAAAGTCTCCTAGACATCTGCCTATTTCATAAACGTGTAACATAAATCTTATCACCAACAAGGAACGTGAAAATTACATATGAACATAAATACATAAGTGGCAACGCAGGCAGTTGATTACGAAGGGGTAACCACATGTTTTGTCCACCTTATTGTATACAAGTGACGAGTCATTCAATTCATTATATTTGCGACGAATCTTGGGTGGATGATCATTTGTATATCATCTTGTTGCAGTAATGAATATCTTAAATATGGTCGCGTGTTTTTGTGACGATAAAGCAAAATTAACTATCAGTGCGTTTGGGCTGGCCGGCAAATGGGATTGATGTAGTCTTTTTTAGCAAACAAAATAAAAATATTATTAATAACAGATAGTAATAAGATAATAAAAAATGGTATAAGATAATCTATGGTCTAAAATACGTATTAATTTTGTCCTAGATGTTGGAAAGGCAGTTTTATCTGACGTTGTAATATTTTTAAAGTCCTGTGAAATATTACTGCTAGTGTGGGCATTGTATATTTCAACATTAAAATAGGTTATCCCTGGTCCCGTCATACGGGTCTGGGCTAATATACGCAATTAATAATTTCTTGGGGTCAATGGGATGATAAATAGTTAGATATCCAGAATCTAGAACTTGTTAGTAGCAATTAATTACGACGGTGTACTTTGACCGCAGCGATGTACCGATTTGAACGTAAGGGTGGTTCTACACGGTGCATGTAGCTGGAGCAAGTAAAGGTGCGGGTTACACGCGTGGGTAATATGCGCAAGCTACTTGATCAAGTTACTCGCTTGTACTTGTACATGGTGCTAATAACTGGAGCAAGTAAAGACGCGGGCTACTTGCGCAAGCTGTACCTATGTACAAGTTATTTGTTCGTGGTCAAGAGCTACATGTGCATGCTATTCGCGCTGTAGCTTTATGACTTGAATCGCGTCAAATATCTCGACGAACGAAAATTATTTTAAAATCATTTGTTAAAAATGTAATTTTAACAGATTCTCAAGCTACATGCGCCGTGTACAAGCACCCTAATAGAATGATCAATACAATTTTTAAGCCGTAGAGAGTAGAGCAAAGTAGCCTATACAACCTAAACAAACACCTCTTTCGATTGCCTAGTAGGTCAGAAGAGAGTCAAAGTGTTCTCTTATTAATAACAACGTTCTTTCACAGCGGACTACATCCAGGTGTGCAAGCGGGACCCCAACACGCTGGATGACTGCGTGCTTAAGTCCATCGAGTCGCTCAAACCACAGCTCATCGCCGGAATACCAGAACTTGATGTGCCCAGTCTGGACCCGTTCTTCATTCCTGAGGTCAGTTGATAACATTATATTATACTCTTTTGAAGTTATGGTAGCGATAACCTAGTGGAGATACCACCAGACTGCCATGCACACGGTATCGGCTTCGAATACACGGCGGGCACCGCTGACTTTTCGGTATAATGTGAGTATTGATTTGTTTAGTATCGCTTGCCCCGTGCCTCGAAGAGCACGTTAAGCCGTCGATCCCGACTGTCATGAAGATCTTTGATAGACGTTCAAGGGATTCAGTATCTTTGAGTAAACTGACACTAGACTAAACCATGATATGACTGTCTCTTTGGGTTGCAGGGTCAGACAGTCGCAGTCGCTATGGAAAAGCTAATATTCAATCAAATCCAGCTAGATTAGTAAGCGACGCCCGGGTTGCAACTGGGATAACGCTTGGATGACCGGTTGGCGCAGCAGGAGTGTAAGCGACTGCTACGCCGAACCGGGTCCCGAACGCCCGGTCGCGGGTTCGATTCCCGCTCAAGTCAAACATTTGTGTGCATGAACATGGATGTTTGTCTTGGTCTGGGTGTTTCTATGTATAATATATATGTATTTACAAAAAAAGTATATAGGTATGTATGTTTGTCTATATCTAGGTAGTACCCATACACACAAGCTCTGCTTAGTTTGGGGCTAGATGGTGTTGTGTGAATGTGATAGAATTATTATATTATACTAGAGGACGCCAGCAGCTACGCCTGCATTTTTTAAAATTTATTCGTTTTGTCCGAACCCGTGGGAATTTCGAGAAATCCCTCCTTAGTGCACCCCTACGGTCCCTAAGGAACATACATGCCAAATTTCAGCTTCCTGCGCCCAATAGTTTCGGCTGTAGCGTGTCTGTCAGTCAGTCAGTAACGCAAGGATTTTATATATTAAGATTATGAGGCCTTTTTTGAAGTTCCTAAGTAAGCTACTAGAAGCGCCATCGTTTTAGCCATTGACTAAACCAGTAAATAGTGATTTGTGTCCTACAGTTACCTGCGACTTCGACTGCCCTAAATTTCAACCTTTAATTTACCTCTATAGGATTGTAAAAAAATCTTCGCTTCGGCTAATGGCTTGTTGTAGGTCACTAATGTTCAGTTTGATGCTGTAATGATTTAATGTCATACAAAGTACAGCGTGCGGCAGGTAATACGTGAGAACATTGTATTGTTTGCTGCCAAATATGTAATTAATGCAGGTATACTTAACTAGTATAGGTACTACGAACTAGTGCGAACTAGTAACTGGTAGTATATTACGTACCGACTGTTCTAATGGTTGCAGGGTGATGACTAACGTATGGACTTTGTACTTACTAATTTCGCCATGGCATGTAGTGCCTTTTCCGTGTGGTGACGGATTAAGAATACGGACTGTCACCACCCTATATCATCCCATCGGTGTCGTAAGAGCCGACAGAAGGAGCATACTATACAGAGAACAGCACTGTAAGAGAAGGAAAACTTGATACAAACCCTACACCAACCCGTTTGGCCAGCGTGGTAAAGTAGGCCAATTCCTCCTTTCAAAGGAGTGGTCTAGTCCAGCAGTGGACTGTTAAAGGCTGATGATGAGATGTACCTACTAATTTCGCCATGGCATGTAGTGCTTGACTGCGTATCTATACAAATCTGTCAGCAATCGCAGATTTGACTTCACGAGTGGTTAAGTGGTCGCATCTCTGTTTAGCAGTGTGCCGAGTATTGTGGGTTCGATCCTCACACGAGACAAAACTATAGGTATATACTATAGGTAGTAGAGCCTTGCTGATTTCAGCATGAATGGGCCGGCTCGACCGGGGAAGTACTACCTCTCACAGAAAATCGACGTAAGTAACAGTAGGTACCTATTAGGTCGCAACAGTTTAGGTACTACCTAAACTATTGCGTTTCGTTCGGTGAGTGAGAGTGCCGGAGGCCCTATCCTCTAATCCTTCTCCCTCATCCCACTCCTCATCCTATCCCTTTTCCCAACCCCAAGGGGTGGCAACGCACTTGTGACTCCTATGGTGTTGCTTATGTCCATGGGCGGCGGTAATTGCTTACCATCAGGCAATCCGTCTGCTCGTTTGCCGCCTAATACCATAAAAAAAAAAAAAATATGATCCACAAATTGTTTGTTTCGAGTCTGGATGTTTTTGTGCACGATGAATTAATGTTTAAAGAGTCCCCCACAAAACTCGATCTATTCAGTGTGGTATTTGTAATAAAAAAAAATGCAATAAAAATCAAAGCAATCCAAATATTACTCTCGCGTACTGAGAATATATAAACCCTATACCAACCCATACCAACCCGTCTAGCCAGCGTGGTATAGTAGGCCAAGCCCTCCTAATTTGCTCACAACGCAAATAACGAGAGGCCTATGTCGTAGGGAGTGATGTACTGAGAATAATGGTTTCTTCTCTTCTTCCAGATCAAAGCGATCACAACAGATAATGTACCCATACGCGCATCGGGACACAATGTGAAGGTGACGGGCGCCTCAGACTTCAAGATCAAGAGTATATCGTAAGTAGCACATGCATAGTAATATTAGGTATAGACAACAGTTATCCATACCTTAGCGGGAAAATGTCAGATAATTATGGACTATATTTCGGCTTCGGAGGCACCATTTTCACCTTTCATGGTCCTACCGACCATCGGGTTATATCTGGCCGAATCGGGAGTGTATGCGAGAGCCCTTTCAGATGTTATTCTTTCCGACATTCTACAAGTTTAATAACATTCGTTGACCCTAATAAATTTCTTCATAGACGCTCTTAGGCTGCAGATAGGTTTTGCAGACTACCGGGCAGTCTTGTCAGTTTTATAAAGATACTAAAAATAATCAAAGAAATTCCAACAAAAGTGTGTTGTAGTTGGCAGAAGAACCCGAAAACCTTATAATTAGATAACACAAACACACTTGTAGGACTTGATCATCGGGCCGTAATGTAATTACGAGTATAATAAATCACCGTGGTGTGATAATTATACAGATTTAGTTTGGTCATGGGGTCTCATTCCTTAGAACGTTTTCCGTCATTCTTAACTCTCTCAACAGATGGCTTTACTAGTATCGATTGTTATGGATGACTTTCATGCATAAATGATAAATAAGAAAATAAAGTTCTAAAATATGATATTTATTAATTAAAAAGTCCCTTTATAACGATTAAATAAAAAAATGAAACATTTAATTGAATATGAATATTTTTGAAAAATATGATGTGCACTTCGTTGCTCTGGTGGCCAAAATACGTACTAGCTTGTAGATAAACGTTACAATGAGTTAACTTTCACTCGGCATTCATAGATGGCGCTTTTACGTATGTATATATTTATTTTTATTTAATTTGGTATTAATCTGTAGATGGTAAAATAAATAAATATTTATTAAATAAACATCAAATATTTGAAAAAGTAAGATATTATGTTAACCAATGAACGGCCATGAGCATTTATTTTAAAAAGTACCTGTATAGGTACCTAGTCGAGCGATTGCGTTTTGTTTTTACATTTAAGTACGTAAAAGTAGTGTAATTTAAATTTTATACATAATAAAACCTTACTGTGTTTGTAGTAGTATTATATAATAAATTTTCATAAATTATGTTAATCAATATGCGTCTTACATTTATAGGTACCTACCTACCTATAGTCTGTTCAAGATACGAAAAAATAAAATGTAAACAAACCATAAAATGGTTCTTTTAATGTCGCCTTCGCAACAAAAGTAGATTTAAGTTAAATACTCCAAGCGAAAGATGCAGTTAGTTTTACAAAAATACGCCTGTCCCTTCAATTCATAAATGATACTGTATATTTTTTACCTTTTATTTTTTTCGTAGGTATCTTGAACAGACAATAGCAACTAATAAACAGTTGATGTTGAGTATGTTGTAAATCAAGCTAATGAAAAAAACAAAACGCATTTTTAAACTTTGATAGCCGACTTCTCTAGAAGTCTAGAACTCATTCGCTTGGTTCCCGATAGGTATAGTATTAAATTTATCTATGCCGATAGTCATGACTTCATGAGTCGCACAATTGCAAAATCGCGTACCAAGTACACCAAGTGCGTCTCTATAAAAATACCAGGGTCGAAAACCAGGTATCAATATACTTGCAAGTTTTTGGGCACTCGAGTATAGAAAACTTCGTGTGACGCCCTGGTAATGCAAGTTTGTATTGAAAAATAAACCTTATCTTAATATGAGTAAGGATGTTTATCGCAAAATTTGGTAATGGACTTTTCTAAACACTTTCATGGAAATTTATTCCTTACTACCATATATTTAAGGAACTTTGTCGCGCAAAACCTTACAAGTTTTATATTCCTGAGTACTCAAAATACTTTCAAGTATTTTAGTGTTTTGTGCGATAAAGTTCCGTAAATGTATGGCAGTAAGGAATATTATTTCATAAAAGTATCTGTAGGGTAAATACGCCATACGTCGGCTCCTCCCCAAACTTCGGCCGTCTGCACATTTTCGGCTTGCGTTCATTTAAAACGTATTGAAGTTACAAATTTGCCACTCGAATTACAATCTTACTAGTCGACCAAGCCAACTAGACGAATGTCAACGTGACAAAATTCAACATAATTCAATAATTATAATCCAGAAATTCCTAGTACTGATTGCAGGCGCATTGTACGTTCACACGCCGCGTTCGCACGTTACGATAAATAATTTCTGGATTATAATTGTTGAATTATGTTGAATTTTGTCACGTTGACATTCGTCTAGTTGGCTTGGTCGACTAGTAGTTCATAATCTATATGTACAACCGTTACTTTCCGATTACGTTACACACTCTTCGCACACTGAGCGTCAGTAGCGATTGCGCCGTCGAAGCGTCAATTTCATATTTAAAGTACCTTACTTGCTGTGAATACGCACACTTCGGGGATTGATATTAGAACGGTCAGACATTCCTTTTTTATTGTTTTAAGCATTATTATTAGTAATTAGTGATTTTTACTATATTTTGAGATAGATTTTTCAATGTTTAACGTATTGTTTTAAGGGAAAATAGGAGGCCGCCAATAGAATACCAATTTTGAATTAAAACCGGATTTTCGGCCGTGGCCGACTAAAAGTAAATGCAGTCTGTTTTATAATTTCCAATTGTACTAATTCCATTGGCTTAATAAGAGAATTTGCAACGCATATAGGCAAATAAATCTATTTTACGTTTAATCGCCAAATACCGGCCGGGGTGATAATAGTTGAATCTCGAGAAATAATGTACACAAAATAGAGGCTGGCTTTAGAAACATTAAAGATCGTAATATCGACCAGCCTCGAATACGAGCCCAACTATACAGGCTGATTACTTTTCTTATTTTCTCAAAATTAAATATTTATTATACGTTTATTTATTTATAATATAAAGAGTTAAGTTTAAATGTAGGAGTTGATATTATTGAAAACATTTATATTAGCTTATTATGGTATGGAAATATAAGATATAAATTGCTCTTTGGAACTTGCTACCTTAACCCATGTTAATTACGTAGCTTAAAAATATAAATATATTCAATAATGATACTCTGGGCCAAAAATGGTATGAATTAATTTTGAAAAGATATCCAGAACTAATTATAATTATTTTGATGTTTACTTTGTTATAAATTGTAATACTTACCTAACGTTATTTAAGTGCAAATAAAAAAATACTTTACCTACTATTAAACAAATACGATTAATAACGTATACTTAGTGAGACTCCTGCCAAAATAAATCATATTAATAATATTTATCCATCTTAATTTAAAACATCCTATACCCGGCCGATATTTGGGAAAAACGCGACCGACCATGGTCCGTGAATGGCCGACTTTAGGGTTTTTTCGTTCTCGACGCATATAAACCTTAGTACTTTTTCCTTGTAGTAGAAATGTCAACCTTATGCCCATAAACATGAAATAGATTTTTCAAACTATCCAAAACCGCATCGGAAGCTATCCTATCGTTGCAAATTGATGGTGCCAGACCGATTCCAAAACAGAAAAACCGTAAGGGTGCCGACATTTAGCGTATTTACCCTACTACGTTACGGTCGGGAGTCGGTAATACGCGAAACGTGTTCGCGTACGTTCAAGTAAAAAATACTTTGAAAGTGTTGCAAATATTTTAGTGTTTTGCGCGACAAAGTTCAGTAAATGTATGGCGGTAAGGAATAATATCCCATGAAAGTAAAAGTACTCCGTTACGATCGTGGATCGGCAAAACGCGAGACGCGATCGCGTACGTTTAATTCAAGTAAGAAATACTTTGAAAGTGTTGCAAGTATTAAAAAAAAAATCTTTACAATCAGCTTGAAAATTACGAATCCTACAAAATAAATGATTTTATAATAGTTAAATTTAGTTTTTTATCTAATTCTGTTTATCCACTTTAATGGAGGAGTAAAAAACGACCTAATTTATCAATTTAAAAATATAAATTTGCCAACATCTGGATTTGAGTTAATTATCTAAATAACTAACTTGCACGTTTGCATAACTTGCTTGTAAGGCCCAATTAATAAACCAATTGTAATGACTAGCTTTTGCGCGCGACTTCGTTCCCGTGAAAGTTGAAGAGAAAAAATTCCAACGTTTTTGCAAGATTTTTTGTTAGCTGACGAGGTATCATGGTTTCATAAATAAAAAAATAAAATGAACTGTTGTTTCATTTCTACATTTTAATAGTTACCTACCTATTCCCTTTTTGCAATCTCGACGTTCGCTTCGCCAGGGGTTCGCCATTTAGGTTACATTAATTTCGCCTGAATTCCAATTTAATTAAGAATATAATAATACAAATAAAGAATAACAATTTTCACGAAGCAGAACTCAAAGGAAAGCACCACCTAGTATAGTAATGTACCTATTATATTATCTGTAGCATGCACCACAGACCCTGGGACCACCGACCATCAGACCAAGGCAACCTCACAAGGTCATAGGCTTTGTCAAATCTATTCAAACGAGCCCAAACACTACTAGTTTATCATGTGTAGTTTAGGAGTTCCTGTGACCACCTTCCGGCTTCATCATCAGACCAAGGCAACCTCACAAGGTCATAGGTTTTGTCAAGTCTTGTCAAACGAGCCCAAACACGACTAGTTTATCATGTGCAGTTTAGGAGTTCCTGTGACCACCTTCCGGCTTCATCATCAGACCAAGGCAACCTCACAAGGTCATAGGTTTTGTCAAGTCTTGTCAAACGAGCCCAAACACGACTAGTTTATCATGTGTAGTTTAGGAGTTCCTGTGACCACCTTCCGGCTTCATCATCAGACCAAGGCAACCTCACAAGGTCATAGGTTTTGTCAAGTCTTGTCAAACGAGCAGAGAGTATGAAAAAGAGTGACCGTGAGTTTTATTGCCCGTTCTTTCTCATGGTTCTACCTATTGCATTGCGAACGTGGCAGTAAATGTAAATGTAGAAGCATACAGTAATAATGTTTAAATTTGACGTTCATAAGTGTCACTTTGTGATCTAAATGAATAAAGGATTTTGAGTTTGAGTTTGAGTTTGAGCCCAAACACGACTAGTTTATCATGTGTAGTTTAGGAGTTCCTGTGACCACCTTCCGGCTTCATCATCAGACCAAGGCAACCTCACAAGGTCATAGGTTTTGTCAAGTCTTGTCAAACGAGCCCAAACACTACTAGTTTATCATGTGTAGTTTAGGAGTTCCTGTGACCACCTTCCGGCTTCATCATCAGACCAAGGCAACCTCACAAGGTCATAGGTTTTGTCAAGTCTATTCAAACGAGCCCAAACACTACTAGTTTATCACGTGTAGTTTAGGAGTTCCTGTGACCACCTTCCGGCTTCATCATTAGACCAAGGCAACTTCACAAGGTCATAGGTATGGTCAAGTCTATTCAAACGAGCCCAAACACGAGTAGTTTATCATAATATGTAGTTTAGAAGTTCCTGTAACCACCTTCCCGGCTTCATCATCAGACCAAGGTGCATTCACAAGGTTTCATCACTGCACCATTTCAATGTTACCGTAACATATGTCAAATATCAGCTTTATGGAACAGTGTACAAAGTGCATTCCAAATTTTGAACGGAAAGACACGAAGTCATAAAAATATCGCTAGATGTTTTAACGCCACCGGTACATACGTAAAATAGGTACCTACTAGATCGGTTGATCGTGTTATAACCTTGAAATGAGGCACACTTGGGTGACAAGGTGAAATATCATAATATTGTTAACATTTTAGACAGAATGCTTTTTTTATTATAGCGCCATCTCTTCTTTTTAATTTAAAATAACATTGCTTACAAAATGAGACGTAAGATGTCGCTACCATCGACTCCAATTTTTTTCATCGCTAGCGCCATCTGTTGTATTATTTACGGTATTAACAAGTACTTATAAAAATAAAGGTATAATATTAAGGATCTAACGTGGCCAATTTTTATGGACGACTTGCGGCATCTGTACTGTAAAGTATTATATTTATCTATGGTTTGGTCTTCGATTACATGCAGATGGCTATCGCGCCATCTCTTAAAAATTAATTAAACCACTTTAATATTGTGTAAGCTTATACCTGTGGCGGCATATAATTGTTTAAATTTAACAGCAGATGGCGTTAAATTTAAACACCGAATAGGTGGTTCCCTAGATCAAAACTCACTAGGGTCAAAACTTCGCCCCCACATAAGACACACAAAACATGATCCTGGATAAACTATTTTATGGCAATAAGGATTTACTTTCGTTGAATCCTAGTTTTCGATCTCACTTTTTAGTCTATTTCCCTTGAAACCCAACATGTGTAATGCTTTACCGAATGATATCAAAGCTGTATGTTCTGTCCATGACTGAATTAATAAAAATCAAAGAGGCTCAGATTATTTAGGCTTGACCCCATTGCAGTTGGAGCTGTTCAGGTATTATACAATTTCTGTTTTCTTACAGAGTGGATATCGACACGCTTACCATAAAGGCGCGTGTCCGTTTCCCTAAGTTGCACTTCGAAGGTGACTACAAGCTGGACACAACTCTGCTGTTGACTCTTAAGGGAGAAGGCAAAATGAACGCTGATGCCGGTAAGAATTGGCTTGTTTCCTTGATATTATATATTGTGTATTTTGCTATGCTAAAAGTCAATGGCCAACCTGTGAGATTAGTACGAGTTTAGCTTTACGTTTCACCTCGTTTTAATCAGCAAGGGGCGCACTGATTGGAAAGAATACGATAAAGTCATATCGTTTAGGAATTAAAAGTGAAGCGTGCCAATTTTTCTATGGAGTAAGTACTCCATAGAAAAATTGGCACGCTACACAACGGTTTTTTATTACAACGGCTAAGTAGCCGTTGTAATAAAAAACCGTTGTGTTGAAATAGCTGTCTCATATGAGCTACATGGCTGTGTTTATTGAGGATGATAAATTTAATGTGAAATTGGAAATTGACAGGGCAACATATACAGGCCTTTTTGAACCATAACAAAATGAAAAAAGTAATAATTCATTCCTAATGATCTGCTGATCCATTTTAAAATAGTAGGTACACTATATTAAATTAAAGCAGCACTTTCATTGGATGCCTTCATAAAGCCGCAATAGCGCTGTTCTTGAGGTATGAGGTGCCGAGCATGTTGTGTGGCGGTAGACTTTCTAATAGGGACACATCTGGATGGCCAAAGATCACAAAATTGTTTGATATTCGGTTACTTACAAATTATTTGAAAATGGATCCCTGAAATGTTTTTGAAGGTTTCATTTAATCTTCGTCATCGGTTTTTTTATAATCTGTCCCACTGCTGGGCCCTGTGCCCCTCTACCCTCTATGAGATTTAAACATACATTTACATATTTAATTGTAATATTCCAGTGAAGTGCGACGCGGAGCTGGTGATCCACCCGCAGATAACCACGGTGGACGGCGTGGAGTACATCAAGTTTAAGAAGATCGACGCCGACATCAACGTCAAGGACTACAGGATCAAGCTTGACGGACTCTTCAACGGAGATAAGACTCTTGGTAAGCGTGAGCATACATTTGTTTCAACTTTTGTGATTTGACAAGCAAAAGTCATACGAAATGATAGTGTGTTAAATTATTTATTTATTATGGACAACCAGAAGTTGTTACTTTGTATTGTTTAATAAAAATCAGAAGTGATAAAAAACAGCTAATGCCACAACATTCTAAGGTGTCACACTAAGCACCAAAAATATATTGTCTTCAAGATCGAATAACCCAAGTCCAGTTATTGCAAGACCGACGCTTTGGAACAAAAATTAAAAAAGTAGAGCTAATAATAATATATACTTGTTATTTGTAAGTTTAGTTTAGTTTAACGCATGTTTCGGAGAGCATGTTTTCTACTGTCATGAAGAGAGTCAGTATTACGAGAATTTACTTATACAAAGCTAGACAATATTATAAAAACGTGATCTGTCCTTTTGATTTTTGTTGACCAGGCTGCAGTAGCAGCTCTAGATAGTTCAATATTTCAAAGTGGGTCTCATCTTCCACTGGAAACGTTCTGGATGCAACTAGGTTAACACTAGGCCGATATTAACATAACATCATCATCAGTCTGCCAAAGTGTGCTGCTGGATATAGGCCTTTCCAATGGCACGCCACTATGCCCAATTTCGGCTTTTCGTATCATTAATATGACAATAAGATAGAAGTAAAATTGAGAAGATACACATAAAAAATTAAATATCCGCCTTGTATGTAACAGGTGAAGCAGCCAACGCGGCCATCAACCAGAACCGTGGCGAATTCCTGAAGGCGACCAAACCTCACCTGGAGAGAACGGTCACCAGGATCATGCTGGACGTCGCCAACAAAATCGTGGACGGACTCACGCTTGACCAGGTGCTGCCCAAGCCCTAGACCTGTTCCTAGTACAAAATAATTAAGTTATAATAATAAGCTCACTGTGATGTTTACTCCGTGCAAAAATCACTTTGTAAATATTGCTGCCAATTTTCGAAGCATACGTCTTATCTCCTTGGACACGTAAAATATTTTGTTTGGCAGCTATATTTACAAGTGTTTGCAAACAAATTTTGTACAAAATGAAGGATCGGAATGTCGTCGTTTATAACATCAGTAGGTTTGGTAATGTGAGATCGAATGCCAAAGGAAATGTTAAACGTGTGTTTAATAATAAAATTATTAAATTGGAATTGCTGGTTATTTTATTTTACTTGACGTTGGAGGTCCTTCACTCCTACTACTGTGTCACCTGTGTACCTAGGCAGGTTCAGCAGCAGTGACCATTGATGATAACGAGTTATGAAACTCGTGAAGTCCCAGGGAAAGGTAAACTGTCTTGGAACGGATGTATACCTATTGGAGGAGATGGAAAATAAATAATCCACATCCCTCCTTAACAAAGCGGGACACATGCCATGAATAGATATAATGATGCGAAAGATATGCACCACAGACATGACGGGCCTATATTGTGAACTATACCTGTTTCCAACTTTCCAGTAATGTATACAAGGCAAAAAATCCGTCCTACTTACCACAATCCGATTCGCCAAAGACTACACTCCCGTGGAATGTGATGAGCAGATTTTTCTTAATTGTTATCAGATTGAAATTAAACTACAGTTTACGGATTTTATCGCGTTATATTACTTTCACTGGTTATTTTTTATTACATTTAAACCGAAAGATCTAGAAACTACATTTTTATTACTAGCCGACGTTTCGAATTCTTTACAGGATTCATGTTCACGGCAGACTGAGGTGATATTTGTCTTTGTCTTGAATTTAAAAGTTATCTCAATGTACCCGAACATTTTCCAACTATTGGTGTTACTATCTACGCAGAATGTGCTCACTGTGTCTTGATGTCTTCTGGTGACTTTGTCCTTTTTGGGTTTCATTAGCCTGATAACAGGGTCCCAAGCTGGAGGTACATTCCAACCATCTTCCCTTTTGAAATTAGGATGTTTTTTAATTTCAATAGATTCACGTATCATTCTTGGAATAAAGCGGTGTTCTTTTGCGAGTATCTGTGGTTTATCAAATCGCAGGTAATGGTTGGTTCCTTGTTCTACATGTTCACACACAGCAGACTTCGTCGAGCGTTTGTGTTTAATGTCAGCTATATGTTTCTTTAGTCGAATGCCTATGCTTCTCTTGGTTTGTCCAATGTATGAGAGCCCACACTCACAGTCTATCTTGTAAACCCCGGCCTCTTGTAAGGGTAACTGACTCTTGACAGATAGTAATAATTGGCTTATCTTCGTTGGCGGCTTGTAGAAAGTTTTGATTGAAGCTCGCTTCAAGATGTAGCCAATCTTGTCGGTCACGCCCTTGATGCATGGGAAGACAGCAGGTTGTCTCTCTACTGTGGCTGGCTTGTTCTTCGGGGATCTGTGACGTTGGCACGGTGGTCGGAGCTTGTTGTCTTGCAGAACTTGCTTGACATGTTGAAGCTCGGCGTCCAGGTGTTTCTTGTCACAGATCCCCCGGGCTCTCTGAAACAAAGACATTCCTACAGTAGCTAACTGTTTAGGATGGTGGTGAGATTCACCGTTTAAGTACCTATTTGTATTGTCTTTTCCTATACACAGTGTGGCTCAAAGAGTTGTTTTTGTTCCTGACAACAAGTACATCTAGGAAAGCTAAAGAATTGTTTTCCTCTAATTCCATTGTACATTTGATGTTGTTATGAATAGAATTAAGATGGTCTAGGAATACATTAACACTATCTGTTGGTAAGATTGTAAAAGTGTCATCTACATACCGCTTGTAGAACCTCGGTGTGATGGTGGCAGTCTGCAGGGCTCGCGCCTCGAAGTCCTCCATGAAGATGTCAGCAACAACAGGCGATACTGGAGAGCCCATTGCCACACCGTCTAATTGTATGTAGTATTTCTCATCCCATAGCAGATAGCCGGTTGTTAAGCAGTGTTTCAATATTTCTGCATATTCCTCGGGCATGTTGTTCTATATTAGCTTCCTTCTAGTTATTTCAGTACAGTCATGTGCTGGTAAGCATGTAAATAATGACTGTACACCAAAACTAACCATCTATTTAGTAATCTGTGCCATAGTTTCCTTGTCAGAGAGATGTAGGTGTTTTATTTCAATGACAAAATGGTAGGAATCCTTTACATGCGCTCTCGTCTTGCCTCTGAGTGGCGAGAGAGTCTTCGCAATGTGTTGAGCCAATCTGTAGGTTGGTGCCCCTATTTGACTGACTATAGGGCGCAGTGGAGCATTTTCTTTGTGTATTTTCGGTAGACCATACAATTGAGGAGGTTTTGCACACGATGGTATTAAGTATTTCACGTCCAGATTCAGTTGTTCGGAGTATTTCTTCAGTGTTCAGTGAAAGTAATGTAACGCGATAAAATCCGTAAACTGTAGTTTAATTTCAATGTGTAACATTCGCGTAAACCCAAGAAAATATTTTGTTATCAGATGTTGAATATCGGCATAACGGTGCATATTTTTTTTATAGACTCACGCCTTTACCCCTGAAGGGGTAGGCAGAGGTGTAATATTACACCCACATTTCACCATGAATTTTTAGGTCCCACTTAATAGGGTGCGAGCCTATTGCCGTTACCGGGCACATCACCAGACTCCGTGCTGCTACTGAGAATTCGGAAAAACCCAGTAACACTTTGCCCGACCCGGGAATCGAACCCGGAACCTCCGATCAGCAGTCGCATACGCTATCCACTGGACCAAGGAGGCAGTCTGCAGTCACAGTGCATCAACTAGTTTAGATAAATGGTATACGAGCTATGGTACACGAACACGGAAAATGTTTCCCTGTACAAATACGATATTGAAATCCGTTTATTATTTCGAATATAATTCGACAAACTTTCATCTAGATAGACAAATTTTCTGAGCTACTAGCGTTGCCCGATTTTTTATATATGACAAGCATGTTGGCTATAATGGATTACGAATATATAAATGTAATTTTCGTAATCAGCTTTTTTGAAACGTGTTACAACAAACACATGTTGTTTTAATAAAAGGTATTTATCCGTATGTCGAATACGAATGCGACTACTTTCGATATCGAAAGAAAATTATCCAATTTTTCGTATACCGATAATGTTCATCATTCATGACATTTATCTGCCTAGGGAAGTCCACTGTTGGCCATAAGGATCTCCTAAAGCTCTCCACACACCGATCTTACCGCTGCCCGCGATACTAAGAAACTCGATTTTGACGACCGGTTGGCGCAGAAGTGTAAGCGAATGTTACGCCGAAGGTCGCGGGTTCGATTCCCGCTCAAGTCAAACATTTGTGTGCACGAACATGGATGTTTGTCTTGGTCTGGGTGTTTCTATGTATAATATGTATTTATTTACAAAAAAAAGTATATATGTAGATACATATGTTTATCAATTATCTAGTACCCATAACACAAGCTTTGCTTAGCTTGGGACTAGATGGTGATGTGTGTATGTGGTAGAATATAATTCTCAGTTCACCTTGCTTTTTCCACTGCTGCATTGTCCAATACATGATTGCCACTCCAGAACCTTCCTTTCCTAACGACTATCGGATCTTTAAGTTAAGTGTCGCACAGATTGATATTTCGGTGACGTTGGTTTTTATTCCATCTCGCAAGGACTACGAGCCTTGTTGTAAGTTCATAGTGGACGATCACTTCTCAGTTTCATAAGGCGCTCACACGAACTGGAGTTGAGGTAGTGTCCAACCGCAGGCGTTCAAGCGGTTGTTTCAAAGATTCGGTTTAGAATGTGTGAAAGAAGCGTAGCGTCTACATTTACTCTACACTGAATTGCAAAGGCACCACCTTTGTCGTACTTCCTATACAACAAATTGGGTCCTTATGACCATTTCTACAGAAGCGATTCTCACCATTTTGAAAGAAATGGAGGCTTAGAGAGTTAATAATCTTCCTCTTTCGAGTCAATGACAAGTCCTTTCAAACCAGTTTCTTCATATCTTGTTCGCCCAATGCGCATCCCTTATTGCATTCTCGGAGGTGTTAATTAAGTCTTGAAGAGTACACATGAGTCTGGGCGCGACAGTTAGTGGTTCATTGAGAGAGCTAATTTTATTAAGATGACTATTAGTTCACTCTATAATTATGGATAGCGTCATTCTAGCGTTGTTCCGGTTCCAATTAAGATCTTTGCCTTGGAGCGCGTGGTTCGATAAATTACTGATCTTCACTAGGGACTATTACGTATAATAGCAAATAGTCATAAAAAAATCACAGGCGCATATTATACTCTGTGAAGATCGTATCCCTCGAAGATACACACACACACACATACACAGACTCACGCCTGTTTCCCGGAGGGGTAGGCAGAGACTACGGAACGCCACTTGCAACGATCTTGACATATCTCTCTTGCTTCATTCACTCCCATCAAATTCCTCATGCATGCTCTTCTGTCCAGGGTACTTCTAACCTTTCCTGTTTTAAGGATGTCTCCGATCTGGGGGGCGATTCAGAATCTTTCGATATCTCATTTGACATTCGATTCCGTTAATTTTCAAACGGGCTACCTCATTTTTTGTCAAAACTATCGCATTTCCTATCAATTTTATGCATTCAGTATGAAGTAAATTCATAAATAAACCGAATCCAATGAATATTTGTTCAAAATATCTTTGATAGGCGGCTAAAAGACGAGGACAATAATTTGACATATCGTACGATTACTTGTCGTGACATTCTGAATCGGCCTGCTGGTCAGAGAACGTCCGTCTTGGTCTTCACCTTTGTGCTGTCCCATTCACACTTGCCTTATATATCTGCTTGGTCAGTCTTTCGTCATCCATCTTCTCCACGTGCCCAAACCACCTTAGCATTCCTTTCTCGATGGTTGTCACTACATCTTCATTTACACCACAACACTCTCTTATCACACAATTCTTTACACTGTCATTCAAAGACACACCACACATACTTCTCAGCGCTCTCATTTCTACAGCATTTATTTTACTTTACCCTCGAAGATACCGTTATCCTATTGCCGTATTTACAAAATAAACAAGTCACAATTATAATATAATTTAAGCTGTTTTTATTTAATTCTTACGGAATTTTAACAGATGATACGTTTTAGTATTTCCTACGGCCTCCCCTACTGTATTGCATATAGCAACGTGTCTACTTTCGTATCTATTATTTGTATTCGATAAATATTAATATAATTGCAAAACAGTCGTAGACTTTTTGAAATACCATTTTAACGCTCGTCACTTAAAGTGCATCCACAATGCAGTTAAGATATTTGTTAAGTAACATTTTAAAATGTTAGTACACAACATTCTAAAAGAGACAACTCGGGGAAGCACCAAAGATCGTGGCTGAGGGTTATTAAATGATTCCGTGTTTCTAAGTATTGCCCAACAAAAGGTAGCTGCGGTTTGGATGCACCATCACAGATTGAATGCTATGTTTGACCAACTTTGACCAGCAATTATCCAGTTACTATTATATGAAATGAAAATTGCAATCATGATTCTTTAAGGTGGATTTTAATTTATAAAAATATAAAATAGTTATCTCACAGACATAATATTTTGTCTAGAAAAGTGGAAGGCGCTGGCACCCGTGATACAATGTATGCCTACATTAGTACGGGGGCTATCGTTTCACATCTTTATTATTGCAAACAGTTTTTATCTCACCTATGTTGTCATCAACAGCCTTTAACAGTCCACTGCTGGACTAGGCCTCTCCTATGAAAGGAGGAATTGGCCTACTATACCACGCTGGCCAAACGGGTTGGTATAGGGTTTGTATCAAGTTTTCCTTCTCTTACAGTGCTGTTCTCTGCATAATATGCTCCCTCTGTCGGCTCTTACGACACCCATGGGATGATATGGGGTGGTGACATTCCGTATTCTTAATCCGTCACCACACGGACACACCACCTATGTTGTATATGTGATTATATTGTAAACCTTTGTTTAAATTAAATAAATTATTATTTGTTTCTCTATCACGGCTATTCTTTTAACCTTTGATGTTAGAAGAATAACCGGCCCTTTGGCAGGCATACACGGAGACATAGGTCCAACGCGCAGAGGCCCTTTGAGAGTTTTAATCTAGAATGTGATGGGACACCTACTAAGGCGCCTCCATCACTGCACTATTAAGTGCAGTCACGGATTAGCCGCAGCAGGTGCAAGACTATTGCTACTTGTATGGAACCTTATTAATCTGGGCTATTGGGTTGGGTGTTTAATGGATTGGTCTAGGTGAACACTATGGATGAAAAACGGCGCCTGCCCTAAATACTCTTATAGTATGTCGAAAAGAGGCAGGCGGTGACTCGCCAACTCACTGGATGGGCCCTCTCTAGATAGCCGCCAAGGCAAACAAACTCTACCATAAAGGCAACAAGAGGGCAACACCGGTGTGAGCGGCTAGGGGTGTAGAGCGGTGCGGCACCGGTTTCGCCATCGCGGGCCTCGTGACAACGGAGACCCGGAGCGGGTTTCCCCGTAATTACGCCCTTGACAATAACACTTCCACCCCCGAGCAAATAGCTCTTGCGGCTTCCCTCTGGCCGGCCGACCAAGGCAAGCCAGAGTCGAGGGTCCTGCAGGCGCTCTTGGTAATCCACTCCAACCAGCCAATAAAGGCAAGCCGGAGACGAGGCCCTGACCGGCCCTCTGAAGTATGCGGGACCGCAGTGTCGCCACACACATTCAGCTCGCCACAAAGCTGCCCTGCGGTTTGTAAGCTTTCTTTCTATCCTGTTATATATTTATATATCACAAGATAAAGGTGATGTTTGAAAGCTGTTACTCTGCCCTCTGAGATTGCGTTAGTCTCAAGATGAGATTAACGACTGCCCCAGAGGGGTTGTGGTGACATTCCGTATTCTTAATCCGTCACCACACGGACACACCACCTATGTTGTATATGTGATTATATTGTAAACCTTTGTTTAAATTAAATAAATTATTATTATTATTATTAATTTTGTGTTGTATTAAAATTTGTTGATGTAGAGGTATATTAATAATTTGTCCTCTACATGCTCGACGATATGCGTTGGCCCTTCTTGTCCTATGCCCACCATTGTTAAGCGCATCTGATCAAGTTTCGGGATTCAGCATCGTCTGAGTTGAGAATATTTACGATACCATTTCAGACATTAATAATATTACGTTAATGTAAGTGGCGCCTGCTGCAGTTATCTTGGCAATCAACTGAGAATGAATCATATCTAAGATATGTAGACAACTGGAGCCTGCGTTAACAGATTTTGCCGATAATTCAGAATGTCATAGAAAAGTGAAGTGAAGTGAAAGTGTTATTGGATTTTTCTATCACGAAATTCTCAGTAGCAGCACGGAGTCTGGAAATGTGCCCGGTACGGCAATAGGCTCGCCCCTTATTACGTGGGACTAAAGTATATCTGGCGAAAAGTGGGTGTAGAAATTCACCTCTTCGGGGTTATAGGCGTGAGATTATGTATGTATGTATGTATGTCATAGAAAAAGCATCCAATTTTGCCGTCATCTATTGTTTATTTTTATATCTTCACGCCTTTATCACCGAAGGGGTAGGCGGAGGTGTCATATAGCATCCACATTTCGCTTTATGAATTTTAGGTCCCACGTAATTGGGAGCGAGCCTATTGCCGTTAACGGGCATATAGCCAGACTCCGTGGCCTGTGCTGCTACTGAAAATTCTGAAAAACCAAGTAACGCTTTTCTCCGACTACCTATTCATTGGACCACGGAGGTAGGGAATGCAAATCTCGCGAGATTTGGGCTCAAGCGAGATCTCGCGAGATTATGAAGCCAATCTCGCGAGATCTCGCCAATTTCGAGATCTCGCGAGATTGGCAATTTTGAGTGTATTTTTTTTTGTAAATAATCGCAATATTTGATTAATTAGGACAAACAAAATAACCATTTTAAGTATTATAGGAAACATTATTTATCACGAATTTTTCAATAGGCTTTTATGCTTCAAGCATTGTTTGACGTAGCTGTCTATACTTTTTTAATAAACTTTTATGAAGTAAACTTTTACGGACGGATCTGTCAAATAAGAAAGGAAAGAAACAACCAGTCTTCGCTTCTAATTTCAAACATAAATCTTTTAGTAATAAAATATTTCTTTTATAACAAACAAAGCAACGAGAGGTCAAAAAAAATCTATTTTACTAAACTGAGGTATATCAATTAGGTAAATAAAATTATATCTAGATACTCAGTAGACCTTTTAGATATTACAGATTAATTAACAAAATATACCAATTAGACAGACTTTTAGAAATTACAGATCCTAATTAACAAAATATACCAATCAAAGGAAAGATTGGTTCAGTTCAAATCACAAGCCATTATTACGAATTATTTTCAAAGTAGCTCCTCCAGAAGCACAAAATGTCCAAAGAATCGTCTGCTAAACGGCTTCCTTTTCTGTTGGCCAGATAACCAGCCGCTGAGAAGGCCCTTTCGGATTCAACGCTAATTGAAATTCTCGCAGTTCTCAGGCAGACATCCACGAACTGCAAAAGTTTGCCTTTTAACCCCCCGGACTCGTATAAATTCATTTAATTTTTTTATTAATGCCGGTACCGACAGATTGCAATTCCGTCCGATTCAGTTCGCGCTTCTAATAAGACGTTTTTATGCTCGAGTGTAATCTCGTAAATCTCGCGAGATCTCGCCCATTTTTCGACCGAGATTAATCTCGCTAAAAAAGGCCGAGATTGCATTCCCTACACGGAGGTCGTCTAATGTTTTGTGATACTGAAATGCATCAAACTCCTGAAACGTAATCCTACCAAACTTATCATTTTGAGTAGGTAAGTTCGCTCTGGCGATGTGATTCGACCGAATCCCTTTGAGAAACTAAAAATTATTACATACAACGTTATCTTATTTTATATGATCCAAAAGTGTGTGCCTCAAATTAGCTTTTCACCTAGGGTCAATTTTATAAATATCGCAAGTGATATTCTACTTAAATCTACTGATTTATACAAAGTAGCACATAATTTTTTTTGTTTATCGATTGTCTAGTACCCACAGTACCAGCTCTGCTTAGTTTGGAACTACATGGTATTGTGTGTATATGGTATAATATTTAACCTATATAATTTGTATAAGTATATAAAATACTTGCATTACTGACTGACAGACAACGAAAAGCCAAAACAAGTGCTAACTACTCATCAAGTAGAGCTATAATTTGATCTCAATTCGGTTAATCTATTTTATTCATCATCATCAGCTCTTTATACTGTCCCACTGCTGGGCACAGGCCTCTTCTCACTATGAGAAGGGTAAGGCCATAGTCCATTACGCTGGCCAAGTGTGGGTTGGCAGACTTCACATGTCTTTCGAGAACATTATGGAGAACTCTCAGACATGCAAGTTTTCTCACGATGTTTTCCTTCACCGATAAGCAAGCGATAATTAACAATTTAATATGCACTTAATTCCGAAAAGTCATTGGTGCGTGCCGTGGATTCGAACCCGAGACCCTCTACGTAGCAGTCTGTCGGTCTACTCAGCTATCGCTGCCTCGTCTATTTTATTAATGTCCTGTAATTCACGTTACCGACATCATGCTCACTGCTGAGCACGGGAATCTTCTTACTTTAAGAACGGTAAGGCCATAGTCTACCACGGTGGCAAAATACGGATTGGTAAATCTGTTTAAAAAGCGAAAATTAACAATTTATTACGCACATAACTTGTCAAGTCTTCACCGTAGATTTGAACGTGACTAACTGCCTAGAAGTCTGTCGGTCTCTGCACTGGACTACCGCACTATATACATAGATCGTTATAATAGGGAAGTTTCCTGCAAGTGAAATAAATTATACAAGTTTAGTATTTTTATCTAGTGCAACATGTCAAAATAATAGCACTTTCATTCATCAATTAATGTTAAAACTTTATTTAACATTTTTTATCGTCAATTTATTGATAATAAGTATTCTAATTGACAGCAAAGCACTATGACGTCACTACGTCTTAATTCATACAAAACCTTACAAAACCCTTGGCAAAGGTCGTTTTTGACATTTCATTAAAAGTGCTTGATTTGACTAGTTGGAAACAACCCTATTACCAGCAGCATAGTATTGGACCTTTCGCCATCATCACCTGGGTGACCTGGGTCCTCCCGAGAGAGATCAGAGAGTCGGAGCGATTAAAGTTTTCCATCGTGGGAATAGAACCATGACCTCTAGCTTAGAAGTCAGGGTCACTAACCACTATGCCGGCCCTGTGTCCGTGTGTTTATCACCGAATTGTTCTGGAACAGCTCGTTGGCGCGTAATATTATTTTCATTGCGTAATGCTGGTTGCGTGAACACATTTTTGTTTGGGAAATTGCGGCATAGCGGCCTTTACTATATTATTATTGCGTGAAGGCTGAATGAAGGTTTAATATTACTTTTATACTGCCTCTCTGCACTAGTAGTGTGAGTGACGGCAGATCATGATAGATATTATGATCCGCAAGGTTCAATTCCAATCGAGCAAAAATTTTGGGTTTTTTGTCAAGAAGGAGGTTGGGAGTCAGGAAGTAGACAGAGTTACACTCTGAGTATCAAAATTCCTTTCCATCGGAATATGAGAGTTAAGAAATAATAATAATAATAATAATACTCTACCACATTCACACAACACCGTCTAGTCCCAAACTAAGCAGAGCTTGTATTATGGGTACTAGACAATGGATAAACATACATATATACTTTTTTTTTTGTAAATACATACATATTATACATAGAAACACCCAGACCAAGACAAACATCCATGTTCATGCACACAAATGTTTGACTTGAGCGGGAATCGAACCCGCGACCTTCGGCGTAGCAGTCGCTTACACTCCCACTGCGCCAACCGGTCGTCAAATAGAGAGTTACTCACATCTGTGCTTCCTTGTATTAGCATACAAAATATTTCTTATTTTATTTTTATTTATAGACTCACGCCTGTATCCCCGAAGGGGTAGGCAGAGGTGTAATATTACACCCACATTTCGCCATGAATTTTTAGGTCCCACGTAATAGGGGGCGAGCCTATTGCCGTTACCACGCACATCACCAGACTCCGTGCTGCTACTGAGAATTCGGAAAAACCCAGTAACACTTTTGCCCGACCCGGGAATTGAACCCGGGAACTCCGATCAGCAGTCGCATATGCTATCCACTGGACCACGGAGGCAGACCGCAGTAAATATTTCTTAACAATGTCTTTAATTAATACCTATAACATATTTGAAGTGCACCTAATTCGCATTCCTATTGCTAGTGTGCAAATAATAAATAATGGGCTCTAGAAAGAACTCAATGAAATATTTTATGAATGTGAGATCAACTCAATGAAATAATTTAGAAATGTTAGTTCTGGGCGGAGACCAACACATTCAGTACGACATTGAGCCGAGGCAACCGCTGCAACAATTGCATCATAAGCAGCGGTCCGCTATTATATACGCATAAAAACATCGCCTTGGTATATTATTAACAAATGCCTATATTCATCAGATTACTGTTATAATTGCGGACAAAAGAAACTCGTGTGCGGCGGATAATCAGTTCCTTCCCGGTGCGCGCAACCGGGGCATCGACCAGCTCAGCTGACCTTCGATCTAACTTGACGTACGCTAACATAATATCCTAGGGTGACGGACGATGTGATGCGATGCGACGTTAGTTATATTATGTCAAGCTCATAGAAATAGTATCTATGTATGGTCAAGCTGATCTACGTGTCGACGTAAGATAAATTTGGAACAGTTACCATTTGTTTTTCACCCATCTATTGATATTTTTTGTTTTACATTTAAACATTTATAAAGTCAATGTTAGAAAAAGAAGACCATGTAGAAGGGATCTCTCGGGTTTCGATCTCAGTAGTGGGACTGTTTATTGAGGCTGATGATAGTCAGAGTAATCGTCTAAATTGGACGCAACTGCACTTAGGTACATTTTGAAAAAGTAGGTATAGGTTCTCACTTGTCATTATTATAGCTAGAAGAGCCTTGCTGATTTAAGCATGAATGAGCCGGGTCATACAGAGAAGTACTTGTAGTTAAGTACTTCTCTGTATGACCCGCCTCTCACAGAATATTAACGTAAAGTAAAAGCCCGAAGTACGGTAAATCTTAAGATTTACCAGTAAATCCTTAGATTTACCAGTAAATCTTAAGATTTACCAGCGTGTCTGAATTTTCAAATAAAAAACACTTAGTTGACAAACCCAAAAAACAGGAGCCTATATTATGGGTTAAGGGTCACAAGAGAACCTAACATAACTTAATTACTTAAGTTACAGTCTCACCTAACCGTACGGTCTTTACAGTAACTTAAATACGATAACTCTAATATTTGACAAATTGGCAACAAAATAAGACAAATTACCAAATATGCCATGTTATGTTATGTTAGGTTCTCTTGTGACCCTTAACCCAAAAATAGGAGCACTGCGAAGCAGGGCTCCGTCGAATTATTTTCTTTTTATTTAAATATTGGGACATTTACCAACTCATGCTGGTAAATCTTAGGATTTATTGGTAAATCTTAAGATTTACCGTACTTCGGGCTTTTACAGTAACATATGTATACAGGGTGTTAAAAAGACCCTTAACGAAAACTGAAATCCCATGTTTTACCAATCAGTGCGAACATTTTTTACTTCGGCACCATACCTGGGAAATGACTGGTTCAGGAGATATTGAGGCTCAAAGTTAGTATGGAATTTTCTAATTAGGTCGAAAAAAAAATCGATGCATTTACCCCGCCAATATGTTCTTTAGATGCCCTATAACCCCATGGGTAAGTAGGTATTTCGAGCATTGTATGCGCACGTTTTTAATAGCGGTTTAAAAATGAGAAAATTAAAAAAAAATCGTTTCCCAGGTCATAGACTAATGATTGGTATCGCTTCGCTATACAGAGCGAGACCAATCATTAGTCTAAGTCCCAGGTATTATTTTCGGTTAGTATGACTTGGCATGATGTCCACAACGAGTAGACTTCGGCTTGGTGATGGGTCTTGTGACACCCTGTATACGGTTTCGCTTGGTTCTGTCAACGAGCGTGCTGGAGGCCACATCCCCTTTTCCTTCTCCCTCATTCCGCTCCTTCATCTATTCCTTTTCCCATCCCAAAGGGTAAAGCAACGCATTTATGATTCCTCTGAGGTTGCTTGTATCCATAGTAACCCATACAATCAGGCGATCCGTCTATTCGTAAAAAAAAATATTTTAAATATTTGTATAAAGTTATCGCTATTTTAGGAGCCCGCATGTCACACCTCTAAATGTTATCCGAAAGTAGTTATCTTCATCTAATTTGCACACAATACTCGTGCCATACCAGAATTTCTAAACAGTAAGTAGATACACCAGTATTGTGCAATATTTAAAACGTTAAAAGGGTAAGCCTATTATCTATTACACACATTTCCAACTACATGCTCCACTCAAAACCCACCCGGTTTCAAACTCGCGACCGCTAAATACTTTACAAGCAGCCTCTGCTATTTGTGCACCGAGTTTCTTTGGTTTCAGCCGTGAACCATGCGACAACACTGTGATCAATGAAGTATTATTTCTTCTGCGACTTTATATTCGCACATGACTGTGATGTGACTGCCTCGTTGGTCTCGCGGCAAAAATGTACGCATGGGATTAGGAGGTCTCGGGTTCGATTCCCGGGTCGGGCAAAGTTTTATTGGGTTTTTCCGTTAGGAAATTCTCAGTAGCAGCACGGAGTCTGGTAATGTGCCCGGTACGGCAATAGGTTCGCTCCCTATTACGTGGGACCTAAAAACTCTTGGCGAAATGTGGGTGTAATATTACACCTCTGCCTACCCCTTCGGGGATACAGGCGTGAGTCTATAAAAAAAATGACTGTGATGTTTGGTGCTTTTCTGTTTTAAGCCATGTATTCACTAGGGGACAAAGTCGCGCGACTTATCGCGAACAGTCGCAGGACATTTACGTGCGACTGTCCCGCGACAATGTCGACCGACATTTCGCTCGTCCACATACCGGCATTGTGATCGAGATGTCGCCTAAGTGTTAACACAGTTTCGTTGGTAGTGTGGACCAACGAAGTGTGCTATAATCGCGGGTAGTCGCGGAACAAATAGCAACACACGTCCTCACAAGTCAAATGCCGTCGGAAACTGTCGAGGGACACGAAGTCGCGCAAGGTCGACGCTATCGGAGCGTCGACAAGCGACTTGTCCCCCGACACGGCGATGTCGCCTGCGATGTCGGGCGATGTCCCCCGCGACGTCGCTCAACACGTAGAATTCGTGTCGGGTGACAATGTCGCGGGACAAATGTCCCCTAATGAATACGAGGCTTTACGTGCGACTGTCCCGCGACAATGTCGACCGACATTTCGCTCGTCCACATACCGGCATTGTGATCGAGATGTCGCCTAAGTGTTAACCTATAATCGCGGGTAGTCATGGAACAAATAGCAACACACGTCCTCACAAGTCAAATGCCGTCGGAAACTGTCGGGACCCACGAAGTCGCGCAAGGTCGACGCTATCGGAGCGTCGACAAGCGACTTGTTCCCCGACACGTAGATGTCGCCTGCGATGTCGGGCGATGTCCCCCGCGACGTCGCTCAACACGTAGAATTCGTGTCGGGCAACAAGGTCGCGGAACAAATGTCCCCTAATGAATACGAGGCTTTATATTTTGTAATGTCACCTGAACAACAGCTATGAGCGTGTAACGAAACGGAGTGCACTCTCGCGCTTTAGAGCGAAAGTACTTACGCTACATCAAAGTTTAGTTTACAAAGACGTAAAACTTCTATTTAAAGTATCTATAAAATTATTTGTTGAAGTACTGCTAAGATGGAAGAACAAAAACGAAAATGGGCAGGTTCAGACATGTCGAAAATTTTCATTGCAAAAGTTTTTGTGAATCTGTACTTTTGCCTAAATTGCCTAAATAGCTTCAAATCTTCAATATCTTTGATACCGACTGAGTCAATAATATTTATGTTGATTTTTAGCAAGCTTTTTCACTAAAAACAGTTACAATATACACAAAGTATTTGACATTAGTGATAGTAGCAACATTGGTTTATCGTAATAAACTAGGGGTCGGGATGGTTTAGGTTTATATAGTGAAGTGATCCATAGTTTTGCGATAAACCTCATTTTGTAATAACACTGTGGTCTAAACTAACGTTTTTGCTGCTTTAAGCTTGGTATTAGCCTTAAACCGTCTTTTGTAATAAGGCCGTAAGAGTTCTTTGTAGTTTACTACGGAACCCTAAAAATACAGAAAGAGTGTATTATGTGCATTTGTTAACGAACTAGAAGATTTCGATATAATTTGGTTTTGAAACTAAATTTCTCGAAGGATCAGGAACAATTGCTTCACATTATTAACATCTAAATCGATAGGCAATTGGCACTCAGTAACACAATTAGTAGATCAATGATCCAACCAAGGTCGTCATATATTTATTTTTTTGTCTGCACGGCACGGCTAAGCGATTTAGACTGTCATCTCATCATCAATACTTTTTACTGTTTCTACGGGATATATACCACGTACCTTTGTTTTGAGTAACCTGTAGGTACATCCGTGAACATGGCGCTTGCAACAGTGCCGAAATATCGGTTATTCAAAACAAAGGTACGTGGTATATATCCCGTAGGAACAGAAAAAAGTATTGTCATCTCATCATTTAACAGCGCTGAGTGTTGTGGGTTCGATCACCACGTGCGCCAACATCATCATCAACTGCCTTGAACAGTCCACTGGTGGACTAGGCCTCTCCTTTGAAACGAGGAATTGGCCTACTATACCACGCTGGCCTAACGGGTTGGTATAGGGTTTGTATCAAGTTTTCCTTCTCTTACAGTGTTGTTCTCTGCATAATATGCTCCCTCTGTCGGCTCTTACGACACCCACGGGATGATATGGGGTGGTGACATTCCGTATTCTTAATCCGTCACCACATGCGTCAACACTTTCTGTGAACCACGAACTGTTTCTTGGAGTCCGGATGAACTTTGTGCCCTTTGACTGAAATTGGTGTCGAGTAATTTGTTGTCTATTTTTAAAAAGATATTTTTATAGAAACAGGTAAAATAGGCACAGGTAGGTACAATTGTCTTCATGTCTATTTGTTTACGAAGGGATCACGCAAAAATCAGTCTGTACATGAACCATGTCGAGACTACATCAGTTTTCAAAGTGATAGCAATGGAACTGGCAATGGGCTGTTCAAAATTTGTCGCAGAATTGACAACCGTTGGAGTAGTTGTGTTCTGGAGAGGAGACTGTGCCTTGGTAAACGTAGCGTAGGACGCCCTCCTGTTTTCCCTGTTAAAACAAAGGGATCTTTTTACAGCCTCTTGGAGTCAATAATATTTCATATCATTTGATGAAGATGTGATGTACAAAGAACTGGCGTTATTTTTCTTAGAATCATTCAGTTTTAAGCAAAACTTTGGAAGACGGCATCGGCTTAGTCTTTGAAAATTTTAAATTAAATAACATCTTCTTGTAAATGAATATTAAAACAGCCGTCTAGTTATTGGCGTCATATTTGACAAAGATAATTAATATTCGTGTGTTTACGACTTCTTAAAAGAAATAGAGGAATAGTTATTTGTGCAACAAGAGAGCAAAGTTGTTTTTTGTTTCGAGTGCTTATTTTGAGTCCCGAGCAAGCGAAGGATTCTATGATTGATTCACGAGCGTAGCGAGTGAATCAAAGTTAGAATCCTGAGCGTGGTGAGGGACTCAACAGCACGAGATACAAAAAACTTTGCTCTCGTGTAGCACACATAGCTTTTCACCACAGCAGTGAGAACACATATTACTTAGGAGACATAGAAATGAACAGGAATAGATTGAATTCTGCATAATCACTTGTTGATTTAACTCTTCTGGTGTTAGAGTACAGTCATCATCGCTAGTTTCACTCATCTTTTAAGATTATTTTATATATTATTATAATTTAACACGTTACGCTATAGGTACCTACTGTATCAGCATCAGCGAAATTTTTATTCCCGCTACTTTTTTAAATCGCGTTTTAATACCGCGTCCCTGATGTTTATTTTTCAAATGTATCGTTGTTGTAATTCTAAATAAAAATGTATTGGTTAAATACTAATTTTATACTATTAATTAGACTTATTTTTATTAAAATCCAATCATAAATTAAACATGTAAACAATGTCATATAAAAAAAAACAAATATCTTTTTTTTTTTGCGTTGCCGTAGGTGTTTTCTTTGAGGTCGAATTCCATAATCGAATTTCGAATTCGAAGGGGTTTGTTTTTTCACTCACTTTTTATATGCATGTGAAAGAGACAGAGCACAGTAAAATTCGAATGTTTCAAATTTGTGGCTGAACAATGTCAATTCGTGGCACTGAAGATTGAAAAATTAAAAAGCTAGTTTGCCTCACGCTCGAATCAAAATCGCGTTTTGTTCACTGTTGTCTCGCAGCAAAAGCGGCATGTTTGAGCTGCTGTGGTGAAAAATTAATTTTGTCTCTGTTTGTTATTGACCTAAAATCTAACGCCTTGGTTAGTTAAATATCTAATATCTGCTTTTGGCTAAGTAAATGTTTAGGCTACGTCAGTTGAATTTAAATATTGTTGGCTGGTTCTTACGCTGCGTTCCACGAGGTCGGCTCCTTGTACATTAACGTGTATAATTACTTTGTTTTGAGATTTATGAAGCGTTCTACATTAATCTTGATATATACGTAGGTCATCCTACAAGCGTTATCTCAATTGCAACCCGGAGTCCGCTTAATAGTCTAACACTATATGACTGAATATTAGCTTCTCCACCCAGTGACTGTGCCACCTCCGCAACCAAAACCGATAGCAATATTCCATGGTTTCATTTAGTGTCAGTTTATTCAGAAGAATTGAAAAACATGCTCTCAGAGGCATGAAGCAAGCGATAATTAACAACTTTATGCGGATAACTTCCAAAAGTCTGTGATGCACCGTGGATTAGTACCGGATACCCTGTGCGCGATACTCTGTTAGAATCTTCACCTTATTTATCAAGTAACATTGTAATCAAACATATCTCATATTTAAAGGATCCATATATGTTCGTAACCTTTATATCATCATCATCAGCCCTTTATACTGTCCCACTGCTGGGCACGGGCCTCTTCTCACTATGAGAAGGGTAAGGCCATTAGTGATGGATATATTAGCAATCACATTAATTTTAGCATGCGAATTTTCATTTAGCATTTAGCATATGAAATATTGTTGCGAAATTTCGTGAATTGTGAATTCATCGTTTCGTGCGCGATTCGGTTCGTTTATATTTTTTTGCTAACGCGGGAAACGCTTTTTCTGTCTCGTCCACGGGAATAGGTACTCAATATATCCGTTTCACCTGACATGACAAGTGAAATTATTAGCAAATGGTGCGAATGCGAAGGATGATGTAAAGCAATTATTATATTCTTATCTTTGATTTACTCGTATTTAAAGTCGTATATTGAGTGAATACGTGTGAATTTTTGTTTAGGTAATAATAATCTGTGTAACACGCGTTTGGCGCGCTTCGTGTTCGTATTATGTCAAAGTTTAGTACGAATTGGCACATAATAGTGAGTTTTGTTTACGTATTTGATAAACTTTCTTTCGTCTAATATTTATTGTTGTACTTATAATTGATAACAATATGAACTAATTATATAAGAAAACTACAAAATTTCTGTGAAACTTCAGAACGGCTTTACAAAATTAATATTCATTCGGCTTTCACGATTATTCGGCACTGCCTTTTTGTTCCAAAATTTACATATTACTTGCGGTCCTCTCCTTTTTGGAAACATTTATCCCTATTGGAAAACATTGATAATATTATTCAGCACACCTTGAGCAAAATTCTAAATCTTGACATGAACGACCGAGTGTGGCTTCAAGCGACTTTACCAGTTCGTTTGGGCGGCCTCGGCGTTCGCAAAATTACCGATGTAAGCCTCCCAGCGTTTTTGGCCTCGGTCCACGGCACTGAGGAATTGACCAGGAAAATTCTAGAACCCACACTGGTTAATTCTGAGGTGCCGTGCAAGACTGATGCCATTAACGCTTGGAAAATGGCTTGCCCGAGCTCTGACTTACCCCGATATCTATCCTCTCAGAGGCAATGGGACGGGCCGCTCTGTAGCAAGATGAGAGAATATCTTTTAAGTACTGCATCCAGTGTTGTAGAGCGCGCCCGTTTGTTGGCTGTGGGAGAGTGGGAATCGGGGCTATGGCTTCAAGCACTTCCATAGTTCCTATGTTGGACGACACAACTTTCCGCATCGCTTCTTGCCTACGCTTGGGAGCTGTTTGCAATTCTCCGCATCGCTGTCACTGCGGTGAAGCCGTCGACAGTCTTGGCCACCATGGCCTATCGTGCAGCAAGAGTGCTGGGCGTTTTTCCCGACATGCCCACATTAACGACATAATCCGTCGAGCTCTTGTCACCGCCGGAGTACCAGCTCATCTTGAACCGAATGGGTTGGTACGCGACGATGGGAAGAGACCAGACGGTATGTCCTTATTACCTTGGAAGATACTGTCAGTCCCAAATCTAAATAAAGTAGTTAATTAGTAAGTATGACAGAAGGTCCTTAAAGTTGTTAATGTTGTTATGTTTATATTATTCTTTTAATTGTGATCATTATCTTACTTAGATACATAAAATACATACCTGTGCAAGAGTCTTTATTAAGCGAACGCGCTTTTTAATTCGCATATTAATCAATTTCACACTTCACATACAACATTATTTTTAATCATCGTTATAATTAGCAAATAGCATAGCAATAGCATTTGGCATGTTAAGAGTCACGAATTCGCATGCTAATGAAATTAATGCGAAATCGCATTAATTGCCATCACTAAAGGCCATAGTCCACCACGCTGACCAAGTGCGGGTTGGCAGACTTCACATGTCTTTCGAGAACATTATGGAGAACTCTCAGACATGCGGGTTTCCTCACGATGTTTTCCTTCACCGAAAAGTAGGCGATAATTAACAATTTAATACGCACTTAACTCCGAAAAGTCATTGGTGCGTGCCGGGGATTCGAACCCGAGACCCTCTGAATGGCAGTCTGTCAGTCTCTCCACTCGGCTATCGCTGCTTATAAACCTTTATATCTTTCATATCATGATGACGTATAATTACCGTTATACCTATATTTTTATTGCATTTGTACCTAAACCTACCAATCCTACCATCAGGTTTAAAACACCAATAAAGATTATTGTTAAGAATAAATTTATACATGTGTGTAATTTTGTCAATAGTCAAGATCTCAAAACTGAACTGATCTTAATACTCTCAGTAGCTAGTATGAGCTTTGTCATTTACAACTAAAAAATTGTAAATAAAATGCAATTTGACCAAATCTCATGGCAAATTTTCCAAATAAGCTTATTATGAATCAACACAAACGAGTGTGATTATCAGCATAGAATGTCGTCAGATTGCGTAGCTATTATAAAATGTTAGGCTCTTGACATTTTATTTGTCCATAAATTCATTAAATAAACGTTTGCAAAACGTTTATTAACGTATAACGTTTTAAAAATAGCTGACAGTTCTCGTTGGCAGACTGACATACAGTTTTTCGCAGTCCACTGCTGGACATCTGTATAAATAAAATCCTTGCATTACTGACTGACTGACAGACAAGCTACAGCCAAAACTACTCGGCGCAAGAAGCTGAAATTTAGCATGTATGTTCCTTGGGGACCGTAGGGGTGCACTAAGACGGGATTTCTCGAAATTCCCACGTGATCGGACAAAACGTGCAATTCGAAAATATGTGCGTGCGAAGCCGCTGGCGTCCACTAGTCCTCTCATAATTTTCGTCACAATAGCATTAATCAGTATGAATCAATAGGTGGATTTGGAGTAGGTACTACAACACTCTGACCAGGCTGGTTGGTATGGTTATATGTCCGTTTATCGTCTCTTACCAAAGATACTATTTGCTTCGTCTATTTTCCTTAGTTTTTCGGAATTTCCGGAATGTCACCACCCCATATCATCCCATGGGTGGCGTAAGAGCCGACAGAGAGACCATACTGTGAAGAGAACAGCACTGTAAGAGAAGGAAAACTTGATACAAACCCTATACCAACCCGTTTGGCCAGCGTGGTATAGTAGGCCAATTCCTCCTTTCAAAGGAGAGGCCTAGTCCAGCACTGGACTGTTGAATGTTGATTTTACTTAGTCTCTTCTCACGATATCACGGAATGAAATGGAGTGGGTACACTTTATATTCTTTGCCCGTCACCATACGAACCTATCATCGATCAATAAATCAAAGGGACAGATGCGCATTAGCTGGTGAATTGAAAAAATCGTGCGGACACTTTGTTACGAGCCCTTAAATGTTTTGAATACCTCAAAAAGTATACATTTGATTCATCGACATCAGCCTGCCGTAGTCCACTGCTGGATATAAGCCTCTCCAATAGCACGCCACTGAGCTAGATTTTTCGCTTTTCGTGTACAGCTGCTGTAAATATAAGTAATTTGCATTCCATGACTCAGAACAACAAAGTTTCGAATTGTAGATGTTTTCGGTTCGTTCTAGAATCAGTCCAAATATTGACATTTCTTAAAAAAATCATGACCTTGTTTCACCAAAAGTATCTGTTACGCTACTTTACCATACCGCTTGTATAATAATTATGTGTTTCACAAATGATACAAACATAACATAACAGGGCGACGCGCGACGTTTCGTTTCGCAAATGGATTCCTCTTAGATAGCGTGTGTTGCCAATCTGATATGTCAAGAGGTGCGGGCTGCCTTGACCGACGCCGGTGTTGCCACACCGACCACGCAGACGCAGCCAGAGAGTTGGCATTCCTAATCATTACACTATTACCTACTATTTATTAGTGTTGGAGGGAGTTTTAGTTTGCCATATTTATGTAGCAAATTAGATTTTGAACATGCTTGATTTTGAATTCTATTGGACTACACGGGTGGCAAAACTCATTGTCTTCAATGGACACTGCTATTGGACCTGGCTGTACAGTTGATACATTAGTGCGAATGAATGACTAAAAGAGACGTAAGAAGCAGGTTCATTGACACAAGAGCGACACAAAGCAAGTCAACAAAAAAACAAGAGCAAAAATTATTTTACAACTATTACCTAAATTTACCTGGACGAGATCTGACAATCTTCCAAAGACAAAAGACTTGTTATTGTTTTCCTTTGAAACCTGGTATCACCAGGGTCTAGCCCCTCCATATTAAAAGAAGCCAGCACCCAAAACTAATTTTGGACCAGCCACTGAAATGGTCTATAATTCGAACACCATTGAACCAAAATTACACTACACTATATTAGTTAATCAGTCTAAGCTCATATAAATCAAATATAAATCAAAAAGCAAATATACAAAATTATTACGATATAACATTGAATAATATTAATTATCAACTAATTGAAGCGCTGTTCAATGAAATAGGATCATCACCCAATAATTATTATCCAATCGATTAAAGGTGCTGATAGACTCGAGCATTTCATTTGTAAAAGAACATCGAGCATTTGCTGTATTCGTTGAACTGAACAACGAACACAGTCAAGCATAGAACCAAAAATCATTTCTTACATTAATTCATGATCAATCCAGGGAACACTCAAAAAAATATTCTTCTCGGAGATGTCAGATCTGACAGTCGCTTGTGCTGCGTTAATATTTATTGGTTATATTTAAAAAGAAAGAAAAATAAAAGATTGTGGCAAACTTATCTATTTCGTCTTAAAGCTCGAAGCAAATCTGTACCTAGCACGCTCTTCAGAACGCTCGAATGCTCGCTAACGTTAAAATGCTACCGTTTCTTTTTTTGTAACATAACATTCGCAAGAATGCGAATTTATCAGCACCTTAATGACTCAAAGTATGCCTAAGCTTATGAAGTTTAGTTCTTTCTTTCACTACATTTCAGATACATAAATTATTTATTTTATATACATACCCATATATTCCCACCAAGAACTTAGGGTCCCAACCCAAGCCAACCTCACCTGCAAGTGGTGCACCTGCCGATCAACGGACGAGGCTCTGGCAAACAAAATATCCCGATTAGCGGCAATAGGCTCGCCACCTAGTACGTGGGATGAAAACACTGGCGAAAAGTGGGCGTTTAATATGCCTCTGCCTATCCCTTCGGGAAAACAGGCGTGAGTCTATGTATGTATGTATGTATAAATTGTGACATTGAATCTGAAACGTAGTTGCGGTACTTGTAACGCAAGTACGTTTCAGATTGTCACTTTCTGTTACGGTATTCAATGTAACGGTGTATCTACACCGTTACTCTTTGAAGAGAAACTATTCAGAATGTAAGAGCAGAGCCATAGATTGTTGCCAAAAGTTGCCAAAAAATTTAATGTTACCAAATATAACCCTGCTCTTAACTATTGCCTACCAGAAATTATTGCGATATGGATGATATTGATAGACAGATCAAAACAAATCAAGTAAAATAAAGATAAAAGTTGCGTTAAGTTATACATGTGCAACGTCTCCAAAAACAAAAAATAATGAAAATAACGAATAAAAACAAGATACATTAATTAGTAACACGTGAAAAAGTTCAAGAAAATTTAAAAATCTATAAATAATAACCTTATTTAGAATTAATGGCATTGTATACGTATTATGTTTTAACACTATAATTGTTTAATCAAACCGTTTTATCTTAGTATTATGTAATAATGTTTATACATGATAATATTCCTTGACACGCATTTGTTTATTAAAGTTATAATGTTCTTTTAATTTAAACATTTACTCATGGACACTAACTCTAGAACCATCTTCTGGCGTTAATGTTGTAATCTGGTTTAACATATGCGATCATATCAATAAAGCCTTTGTTTTTTTTTAAGGTTACGTAACCAAAAAGGCAAAAAAACGGAAACCTTATAAATTCTCCATATCTGTCGGTCTGTCTGTCTATCCGTCCGCATGTCATAGCCACTTTATTTCAAAACTATTAAGACTACACGTTTGAAACTTAGTAGGCAGATGTATTCTGTGAACCGCTTCACGATAAAAACAGAATAGAAAATTAAGGTAAACCATACATGGAACTGTCTTGAAAAATATATTTTTTCATTAGTCATATACATGCGGCAAGTCTCTAGATAGGTCTTTAAAAATTACTTTGACGTTCCTAAAACCATTGTGTACCAAGGTCAAGAGTCTGGAAGATAGACGCTTCCCAAGTGGTAAAATGAGTGTCTAACTTTAAAGTATAAGAAGCACAAATCTAAAAAAAAAATATAAAAATATAGAAAAAAATCGTAATAAAACTTCTAACGAAAATTGGTTTGAATGATACCTAGTCAGTAGTTTTTGAGATAGGTATAGCACATAGCACATGTTCAACAATCGCAAATATAACTTTGTATAGTTATGTTTTGTTATACAAAACATATACGACAAAATTATATTTATAATAATTATTATTATTTATTATTACAAGTCTAATTTGTGTCCCACTGATGGGCAAAGACAAAGACCTCCCCCTCCAACTTCCACCTGTCGCGATCACATGCGAGTAGGGAATGCAATCTCGTTCTTTTTTAGCAAGATTAATCTCGGTCGAAAAAAGGGCGAGATCTCGCGAGATTTACGAGATTGCACTCGAGAAAAACGTGTCGAAGCGCGAACTGACACGGACGGAGTTGCAATCGGTCAGTATCGGCATTAATAAAAAATGAAATTAATTTATACGAGTCCGGGGGGTCAAAAGGCAAACTTTTGCAGTTCGTGGATGTCTGCCTAAGAACTGCGGTTTCAATTAGTGTTGAATCCGAAAGGCCTTCTCAGCGGCTGGTTATCTGGCCAACAGAAAAGGAAGCCGTTCAGCAGACGATTCTTTGGCCATTTTTTCTTAAATTTACTTTTTGCACAAATAAAATATGTACATAGGTGGACTTAATGCCAAAGGCATTCTCTAACAGTCAACCTAAGGTGATGCAGAGATGATAGTTGTATGTAGGTGCGTTCCGAACTTTGGGCTTCTGAAGGAGCTACTTTGAAAATAATTCGTAATAATGGCTTGTGATTTGAACTGAACCAATCTTTCCTTTGATTGGTATATTTTGTTAATTAGGATCTGTAATTTCTAATAGTCTGTCTTATTGGTATATTTTGTTAATTAATCTGTAAAACCTAAAAGGTCTACTGAATAGATATAATTTTATTTACCTAATTGATAATAATAATAATAATTTATTTATTCACAGTTTACATTTACTGTGTGTGATCGAAGTCACCTAGTAAGCAGATAATGCCTGTGACAGGTGACTACGCTCTTCCATAACTATTGTACAATAAACATTTTGTTCAATAAGCATCAAAATATCATAATGCTGCAATTTAAATTAGATACTAATTTTTAAATACTAATAATTTTAAATAGATTTATAATGAAATGAGATAACGAAATAGAGCACGCTTGTGTGTGCGTGTGCGTGTGTGGGTGCGTGTATATCGTGAGTGTATGTGTGTGAGTGTGTGTCGTGTTTATATTGCTTGATGTAATAGTGTCTCTGCTTCTTCATAGCTTAGAGGTGTAAGAAAACTGGTAGTCAGTTTCTTACTCTCGCGTTGTGTTTTTGAGTGAATCTCTATATGCTGATTTATTTTATAATACAGGTATTCTGATCGTCTGAGGTATTGTTTGTTTGCAAATGCTGTTTTTATTTGAGTTCGTGGAACAGTGTATCCTCTTCTACTTGCGATTATGTTTGAGTTATATGTGATGGACTTGTGTTTTTTTAATACTGTCAAAAGAACGTAGAGTTTTCTCACTGAAAGAACTTTACTGAGGGAATATAAGGTGTCAGTTGGGAATCTCCTCTGTTTAAAGTAGATTACCTTTAACAGAGCGCGTTGTGCACGTTCTATCTCTATCATTTTTGTTTTGTCTGTCCCGCCCCAGATAGGGATACAGTAGCATAGAATAGATTGCGCTAATGCTGTATAAATTTCCATTATAATGTTTTTTAGAGGAGTGACGAACATTCAGCTGCTCCCCAGGCACAACATGTCTTAAGGTTTTGAAAATCCAGATGAGTTTCCTTATTCTGGTGGTAACTTGGTCAATATGTGGATGCCAGGATAGTAGCTGATCAACCGTCACTCCTAAGTATTTTGTTTGTGGGATTTTATTTATCATAGGACAGGTGCAACAATCTTGTAGTATGGTTCGATTGCAGGAGTGAATTTTTAGATTATAGTCTGCATTTGGTTGCAGATGGTTTCGAATACTGTAACATATGAAATTCGTTTTTGTAGTGTTTAGGGTGAGCAGATTCTTATTCAGCCATCCAGCAACCGAGCACAAACCAAGTTCTGCACTTTCCCTTACAATAGCCCAAGATTTTGCCGCAAAGTCTATCGCTGTGTCATCGGCGTAGGAAAGTATGTGGGCGTTGTTAATGTTTAGATTACAAAGGTCATTAATATATATGAGGAACAAAGTCGGGCCCAGCACACTTCCCTGTGGGACGCCATACGACACAGCGATGTCCTCACTAATATATTCATTGAGTCTCACTCTTTGTGTCCTATCAGTGAGGTAACTTTTGAATAAAGAAAGAGCAGTGTCTCTCACTCCAATTTTTTCGAGTTTGTGTACATGAATGGGAATAGAGACGGTATCGAAGGCTTTTTTGAGGTCCAGAAATACTGATAAACATTTCTGCCCGGTATCGAGCTTTTCAGTTACAAGTCGGCTAAGTGCCATGACTGCGTCTTCCGTTGACCTGCCTCGTCGAAAGCCATATTGTGATGGAGACAGTAAATAGTACTTATCTAGGTAACTTGTCAGCCTGGTGTTCAGCAGTTTCTCCAGTATTTTGGTAAAACCTGAAAGTACACTTATTGGTCTATAATTACTGATGTCGTCTCTATCTCCACTCTTGTACACAGGAGTAATGAATGCTTTTTTTAAAGGACTTGGGAATACTCCCTGTCGAAAGCAAAGGTTAGCTAGGTGCGTAATAATTGGAACAAGTTCATTCTTTGCAATTTTCAGAAAAATTATAGGAATATTGTCCCACCCAGAGGCTGAGCCTGATTTTAAGTTTATGATAATTTTATCGACTTCATCTGCATCCGTTTCTAACTACGGAATTCAATATTCGAATTATAGATAGATCTGTAGGTTTTAGATTCGTTTTTGACAGTTTTTGACATAAGCTCCATACACAATATGTCAAACACGAATCTAAAATCTACAGATCTATCTGTAGTTCGAATATTGAAAATGGCCGTAAGGGACCAAAAGAACTAACCTGCGATTTTATGGTGTTGGTCCGATTATTTTTGTTACGTTGGCTGCTGGTTTGTATGTTATAAGCAAGGTGTTTTCCTATGTTCGCAAAGTATCGATTTATGAAATTCGCGGATTCGACAGGACTACTTCTGAGGCTAATTAATTCTTGATGTCCATCACGTGGTTTACTAGAGTAAGTAATGTCTTTTATGTTTTTCCACAATAGTTTAATATTCTTTGTTGATTTGGCTATTAGCTCCCTGTCGTATTTTCGTTTGAGCTTTTTAATCAAGTTGTTGCAATAGTTCCTATACCGCGTGTAAGTAACTCTCTTTACGTAGTTTTTGTTGTAATTTATTTCTATTTCTAATGCAACGTAGAATGCCAGGAGTTATCCATGGTTTCAGTGTGCGTTGACTCTTAGGTATAACGACATGTGTAGTATTGGCTTTTAGGGACTCGGTAATTATGTTTATCAGGTTTTGTGTTACAGTGGTGGGATTATCATAGAATAGTAGGTTTGAGAGGGCTTTCTGGCGAAGATATTCCAGAGCCTTATTATAATCGGTTTTAGATTTAGTTTTGGTTGCAGTGCTTTTAATTTTAGATTTTAAAAGAGAGAGAAAAGAGTGGTGAAATGATCGGTAATCGACGTGTGCAAGACTGCAATGAATGCTGAGTATTTATTTTTGTTCAACTTTAACATGAAGTGGTCTAGACAATTTTTTTCTCTAGTTGCTAGCGTATGACCAGCCAGAATACCATATCCGGACAAAGTATTGAAATAATTAACCCTATTAGTATATTCGTGGGAGGGTTCGGATGTTTTGGGTGCTATATTTATATTAATATCACCCGATATTATAATATTTTTTTGCGTTATCAGAGTATCTAGGTGTAATGAGAGAGAGTCTATAAACCCAGTAGCGTTTGTGTTAGATGGAGAGCGATATACGCAAAGTATAATGTTAGCAAGTATTTCCAGTTGAAGACATGAAGCGTTAGTAAGTTTAATTTCTTTTACTTTAGGTTTTAATGTTTTTTTCATGTACACAATTACTCCGTCGTTTTGGTTTAGCTGGCGTGTGGTAGAGTACGAGTTATATTTATCAAGTTGTGGTATAGGTTTATTGGAGCTAAGTCTGCATTCAGTAAGTATTAATATATCTGGATTTAAAGGGAGACCCGTTAATGTGACCAAGAAGTCATCAAAGTTTCGATATATGCTACGTATATTTTGGGATATTATAGTGAGGTCATCATTTTAAATACCTTATGTGATGCGAGTTCAGCACAGTTACATTCAACAGCGCGAGCAATTTCGATATCATCAATCACATTCATGTTGTGAAGTGGATCATCCATTGATTGTTAGAATAAAGGGCAAAGGCGTCATTAACGAAGAAGAGTTCGTTCTGTAGAAGAAATGTTTGCTTTCAGTCTGGGAGTGAAGAAGTTTGAGATATGATTGCTGCAGATTACTGATGTGAGTGAGTTTGTATATATGTGTCTGGATGGTAATGATATATATGAATTACAGTGAATGGTTACATGTAAAAGAGTGTATGTCTGTAAACGAGTTAAGTGTGTATGGAAATGTAAAGAATTCGTTTGTGCAGAAAAAATATGGAGAGTGTAGCTAGTTGTGTCTGTGTTGTATGTGTGTTTGCGCGCTACATAGTCACAAAAATATAAAGAGGTCATGAATTTTAAATACAAAATAAAGTAATAATATCAGATTAAGTACCGAATAGCGAAATTCTAAGTCTAGTCATTTATTCTGAGACAAGCTAGTCACTTGCGATTCACTTTTTATGACGATGGTTGTCGAGTTTTCTTCTTTCTTGAGGTAAACCCTGCCGAATGCTGTCCAGCAGAACTTATATCCTTGGGATTTGGCTAGGTCCCGCAAACTAATAATACCTCAGTTTAGTAACATAGATAATAAGATTTTTTTTTAATTTTTTACCTCTCGTTGTTTTGTTTATTATAAAAGAAATGTTTCATTACTAAAAGATTTTTGTTTGATATTAGAAGTGAAGACTGGTTGTTTCTTTCATTTCTTATTTGACAGATCCGTCCGTAAAAGTTTACTTCATAAAAGTTTATTAAAAATTATAGACAGATAGGTACGTCAAACAATGTTTGAAGTATAAAATCTATTCAAAAATTCGTGAAAAATAATATTTATCTTATAATACTTAAAATGGTTATTATTTTTGTCCTAATTTTTTCAAATACTGCGATTATTTACAAAAAAAAACATACAAAACCGCCAATCTCGCGAGATCTCGCCAATTTCGAGATTGGCTTCATAAACTCGCGAGATCTCGCTTGAGCCGAAATTTCGCGAGATTTGCATTCCCTACATGCGAGTTGCCGCCAATCCCTCCGATATATGCGTCCAACTCATCCCGCTATCTCCTTCTGGGCCTTCTCCGTTGCCGTTTATTGCTACTAGGCATCCACCTTGTGGTTGTTCCTGCCCATAATGGTTCTGGCATACGGCAAACGTGGCCCACCCAGTTCCATTTTAATTTGGCAGCTGAGTGGCCTACATCGACAATTTGTGTTTTGGAACGTAGCATTGTGTTTATAATAATATAATATAATTCCATAGTATTTTTGTTGCACATAAACTATGAAAGAAAATGATAGTGGTTTATGGTTAGGTGAAGATAATGAGTACCTATGTTTAGAGGATACCTTTACTACGGAACCCTTCATGGGCGAGTACGACTCGCTCTTGATTTTATTATTTTAATGTATTTTTATTTAATTGTAATAAGATTTAAATATAAGGAAATATATTATATAAAAAAAAAAAAAAAAAAAATGGCAGCGAATATTTTCCTGTATTGGAAAAAATCCGATTTAAAATATTATACTATATAATAAAATTGCCTATTTACGTGTACCTATTACTGTTTTCAATCATAAATACATATTTCAATTTATAATACTTCTCATAGAAAAATTAAATAGCCATCAAAGAAGTTTTCATCGTAAACCGAAACGGCAAACAGTTTCTAAGATGTTCATGGCTACAGAAATTTGAAAATACCAGGATCTCTGCCAATATAATATATAATATCGGCAATTTAATTGGATGTGTATTGGAATAATTCGTGTGGGTGAAATGATAGTTTATTGAAACGTGAAAGCTTGTATTGTGTGTTGGTGATTTTGTTTCCTGTGATTTTGTACCTTTTTATCTTTTTATAATAGACAATTTTATTTAGTAAGTGTAAGTTTAGAAGACAACGGTGACGGGACGCGACGCCGGCACCTAGGCAACGTCCTGTCACCAAGTGGCTAAATGTCATGCATAAATTGTAAATAATAACATTTTGTATTTTAAGTTTAAAGTTATAATATTTATGCCGGCTACAAGCGAGGACATTAGTGATGCGGAGTTGAGTGCAATCCAATCAACCACATCGTCGCTGAATAACCTAGTGCGCTGCCCAGTATGTTCTCAAGCTCGTTTTTTTAAAGGTGAGCGGGGCTTGAAAGTACATTTTGGCAAAGTGCATAAAAACCAAAATGTGCTTCCTGGCCCCAGTTCCATTTCACATTCTGTTTCGTCCCAAATTCCTTTTTGGCAGTACTTAGGTACATTAAAAAATTCAATTCCAGTTTTGAAGCGAGTTCCACGCGGTGCGAGACCATTAGTAGCTCATAATTTAGCTAACTGTATTGGTCTCGTTGTGCGTGAGAACTCCAAAACAGCTTGGGAACAGTTACTCACTTTCCCTTATAGGATTCTACACATTCAAAGCAACCGGACAACATCCAAATCTTTGACATCCCAAATTAAAGACCTATGTAACCATTCTACTAACAATTTTGACCCTAAATTTACTATCCATAGATTTAAAAAAACAATTTACCAATGTGTAGAGTCCAAATTAAGGGAGGGTGACATTCAAGGGGCGTCTAGGTTATTGTTTAGTAGCGATGTGGTGGCGCCTTACTCTTCAGACACCCTAGCAGGTCTGAAGAGTAAGCACCCAGCGCCAGCTAATGACCTCACCTTTCCCGACATGCCTGACGAAGATTGTGACTGTCTGTTTGTTTCAGCCAAGGACGTATTTGAAGCCGTCTGTTCCTTTCGTAGTGGATCCGCTGGCGGCCTCGACGGCTTAACACCTCAGCATCTGAAAGATCTCACAAGTGCAAGTGCTGGAGAGGCTGGTGATGCACTTTTGAAGGCACTGACGGCTTTGATTAACCTTATGCTCTCCGGCAATGTGGCCACAGATGTCACCGACTTATTATACGGCGCCAACTTGTGCGCCCTTCGCAAAAAAGATGGTGGCATTCGGCCCATTGCCGTAGGGTGTACCTACAGACGTTTGGCAGCCAAACTATGCTGTAAACATTATAGTGCCATTTTGGCAGATAAATTTCAGCCAATCCAGCTTGGCTTTGGTTCGAAGGGAGGCTGTGAGGCTGCCATACATGCGCTGTCCACGTACCTTGGCTGCGGTAAAGGTGAGGTCATTTTAAAGGTTGATTTGAAGAATGCCTTCAACTCAGTGAACAGGGACACCTTACTGACACAAGCAAAATTAGAAACTCCTAAATTTTTTAAATTCCTTTGGCAATGCTATAGGCATCCATCAAAATTAATTTACAAAGATAATGTTTTGGAATCTGCTGTTGGGTGTCAACAAGGTGACCCTCTCGGGCCAGTCATTTTCAGTTTAGCCATTCACCCAATAATAAAACAAATAAATTCAAAATTTAACGTGTGGTATTTGGATGACGGGACCCTGGGAGGAGACGTTTCCACAGTTTTACAAGATTTAGAGCTAATAAAAAAGGAATTTAAAGCAATTGGTTTGGAACTAAATTCGGAAAAATGTGAAATTTTTATTAAGGACAATTTGGATAACCTTTCGATTGTATCAAAATTTAATTCTTTGGCGCCAAATATTAAAATCATCAATAAATGCTCCTTCCGCCTCCTTGGGTCCCCTATTTTCGACGACGCTTTTGGAACTTTTATAAATGAAAAAGTACAAAATTTCTGTGAAACCTCAGAACGCCTATACAAAATTAATATTCATTCGGCTTTCACAATTATCAGGCACTGTCTTTTCGTCCCAAAATTTACATATTACTTGCGATCCTCTCCTTTTTGGAAATATTCAACCCTTTTGGAAAACATAGATAATGTTATTCGGCAGACCTTGAGCAAAATTCTAAATCTTGACATGAACGACCGAGTGTGGCTTCAAGCAACTTTGCCAGTTCGCTTGGGCGGCCTCGGCGTTCGCAAAATTACTGATGTAAGTCTACCAGCGTTTTTGGCCTCGGTCCACGGCACTGAGGAACTGACCAGGAAAATTCTAGAACCCACACTGGTTAATTCTGAGGTGCCGTGCATGACTGATGCCATTAACGCTTGGAAAATGGCTTGCCCGAGCTCTGACTTACCCCGGAATCTATTCTCTCAGAGACAATGGGACGGGCCGCTCTGTAGCAAGATGAGAGATTATCTTTTAAATACTGCATCTAGTGTTGCAGAGCGTGCCCGTTTATTGGCTGTGGGAGAGTGGGAATCGGGGTTATGGCTCCAAGCACTTCCATCGTCCAACATAGGAACTATGTTGGACGATACAACTTTCCGCATCGCTTCTTGCCTGCGCTTGGGAGCTGTTTGCGTTTCTCCGCACCGCTGTCACTGCGGCGAAGCCGTCGACAGTCTTGGCCACCATGGCCTATCGTGCAGTAGGAGTGCAGGGCGTATTTCTCGACATGCCCACATTAACGACATACTCCGTCGAGCTCTTGCCACCGCCGGAGTACCAGCTCATCTCGAACCTAATGGTTTGGTACGCGACGATGGGAAGAGACCAGACGGTATGACGTTATTACCTTGGAAGATGGGTAGGCCTCTGGTGTGGGACGCGACATGCGTCGATACCCTTGCGCCATCACATCTTTCAAGTACAGCTGGATCAGCTGGCGCTGCTGCTGCATCGGCGGAAACCCTCAAACGGCGCAAATACGGAAACCTGGCTGGTAATTACGTTTTTGAGCCGTTTGGGGTCGAAACGCTGGGGCCATGGGGCCCTAGTGCACGCGCATTATACAAAGAAATCGCCAGAAGGCTGATCGATGCTTCCCGTGACCAGAGGGCTGGTTTATATCTCGCTGAGAGAATAAGCATTGCCATTCAACGTGGCAATGCTGCCAGCTTTCTGGGCACGCTACCGCTCGACAGCGTTGCGGAGGAATTTTTTGACGCATCGTAGTTGGCAATTTATTATTTTATTATATTTTATTTACTTTTCTTTTCATACTTTAGCTTTTTTATAGTTTAGGATAGTTTAGTTATATAATTAGTTTTATTTTATTGTACATAATTATGTTAATCCTACGTATGTCAGTTAATGTAAATAAAAATTACAGGAAATATAAGGTAATATGACGCAGAATAGGCACTATAAGTTATTGCATAAATTACATAATATTTCTCGATACAACGCTATTTAAACTAAAACTACTTTTTGCTGACATTTCATTCCTTCTCATTCACATTTATACCTGTAAAAATTACTCCGTAGTGCCGTAGTGGAGTTCCATAGTAGAAAGCCATCATTGCAATAAAACGAGTAAAGCTTTTTCACACTGTGTCTCAAGGACCCAGGACCAGAAGAGGAAAATAATACGTGGGCTGTAAGTTATTGATTGTTAATTGTGCGGCAAAGATAAGAAACAGCGACCCACGTATTTGTTCTGCCGTGAAAGGCTGACATCTTAAACCGGGACGTGTTATTGAGTTCCTATTCATTAGCTATGAGTGTTAAGATACGAACCTTATAAAAACCATAGTTAAGAGTGGGTGGAATTATTTGAGTAAGTTCTTCGGAGCGCCGATATACAGACAGTAAAAGACAGCCATTGAGGCAAGGTCTCTACCAAAGAGCTCAGATATTTACATAGAGGCGCATTTCCTATGGGTGCTCTGAAGACAAACTTTCTGTGACCCAAATTGCCGGTTGGCGGGGTGGCAGTCGCGCTGTGACAGCTGTCTCTACGAGAGCAAGAGAGACGAACGTTCCTCCTGACACTTAACTACAAGAGCAAGAGAGACGGAGAACGACGCCAGCGCCACGCCAACTAAGTATGAACTACACTGGAGACAGTCCGCACTTGGAATCGGCACACGAAATCCTTAAGAACTGCGCTTCTATGTAAATCTGTATTCATTGTCTCTGCGTAATAGGGTTGTTTCCAATTAGTCAAATCAAGCACTTTTAATGAAATGTCAAAAACGAACTTTGCCGAAGGTTTTGTATGAAGTATGACGTAGTGACGTCATAGTGTTTTGCTGTCAAGTAGAATACTTATTATCAATAAATTGACGATAAAAATGTTAAATAAAGCTTAACATTAATTGATGAATGAAACTACTATTATTTTGACATGTTTCGCTACATAAAAGTACTTTGTATATTTTATTTCACTTGCTGGAAACTTCCCTATTGCAGGGACTCAAGGGTCCTAGTAGCCTCAGGATCCCCAATGATACAGACAGTACACCGCAACCTGTCGAGGGCATCCAATATTTACTGAGCGGAGCTATTACAGAGGTGATAACAATATTCCATACATGACCGAGCCTAAGCCTTGCATGAGCATTGTTATGTTAAATTAAAGTTTATGCGGCCTCACAATTGCCAGACAAAATATAAATTAGTGCAAGACTAATCTGTGTAATTTATTGAACGTACAACAGAAATACGTTTTAGTAAAGCTTCTGTCTCTAAAACTTATTAAGGCCCTCATCATCATCATCCTAGCGTTGTCCCGGTTGCGCTCCAAAATCCACGCCTTGGAGCCCGGGGTCTGCTTTCCGGCTATGTCTCCTCTACTTCGCACGTTCTTCAGCATACCTGGTGGTTAGTTGGTTGGCACGCATATCATCCCTTACGACGTCAAGCCAGCATTTCTTTGGCCTTCCCCGTTTACCGGGGCCCGGCGGCGGTAGCATGGCAAGACATTTGTTACCCACGTAAGATGCCGGTTGACGTAAGACGTGGCCACACCAGCGTAGCCGACACTCTTGCAGTTTATCAGCAATGTCACGGACATGAAGGCTGCCCCGGATGCGGGAGTTTCTAATCGGTCCTTCCGTGTGACACCACACATCCAGCGCAGCATGTTTATCTCCGTGACACGCGTCTCACTGCCATATAACAGGACAGGTCTAATGATGGATTTATAGGTAGACCTGTCCTTTTAGCTAGACCGGCATTTTTGGTCACAAATGACACCGCTCACCTTACGCCATTTGGCCCAGGCTGCCGAAATGCGTGCCTTGACGTCGCAATCGATGTCACCAGACGCGTGCAGTGCTGATCCCAGGTACTTGATTAGGTCCTTTCGCTGGGTAATGTCCCTGCCTATACGAATTGACGCAGGGTCTGTACTGTTGCAGGCCAAGTACTCGGTCTTCGCCACGTTTATTTTCAGACCGCCGTTCTCAAGCGACTCCTTCCAGGCATTCACACGCCGCACCAAGCGTCCCCTGTCCGCATCCGCCAGCGCGATATCATCAGCATACATGAGCAGCCACGGGGGCTGCTCATGTGAGTCTCTGATGCAGTCTGACAGTACGTCTAATATCACACTGAATAGGTACGGATTGAGGACGGAACCCTGTGGAATAAACGTAAACACTCGAAATATTTTTGTATTTTAGGCATGAGACCAATCAAGTCAAATAAAACTCTCCAAACATAAATTCCTAATAACTATTTACAATTTTCAAAATAAACTTTAAATAGTTGCAATCTAAATTAGATATTATCGCCTCGATATTTAGTTTTATTTTATCTATTCAATCTGGAATTCATAAAACCGCCAAAATCCAAAACGATTCACTTGCTTGGCGACAATAAAATTCGCTTCATCTCTTTCGCTCTTTCAACGGATCAGTAAGTTAGAAAGAAAGGGAAATGAAATTCGCTCTCTCTAATTCTAACGAACTAGTCGTTTGGTGGTGTGAAAGAGAACGAATGAATACGAAAACTATCGAAAACGTAAACTTTAGATTTACTTTGTAGTTTGGTTGTGCTTGCACCGTTTGGTTTGGATTTGTGTAGTTTGCGTTAGCGTGGTATTGTTTTGCGTTTTCGAAAATCGGTTTTTTCGCATTGGAATATCGATACGATACGATTTCTGACTGCAATCGGATTTCAGATTCGTTTTGATATATCGGTCTCATGCCTAGCGTGGTCTGATGCCATCTAATTTACCCTGAAATACTAGGCCTTCTATAGACTGGTCTCCGCGTCGTGAACCATGACCGAAAAAAGTGAGTATACGAGCCTGAACAATAGAAGATAACCTCTGTTTGATGCCTAGCTCTCGAAGAATGAACTCATTCGTTCGGAATTCTGTCCACGACATACCGAGCATTCTTCTCTAGCACCACATCTCGAATGCGTCGATCTTTTGTTTCTCACTTTCTCGAAGAGTCCATGTCTTAGAAGCATAGAGGAATATGGAAAAACCAGGAACCTCACAAGTCGTTTTTTTGTGGCTTTGGTAATATTTCGATCTTTCCATTTTTTCTTCAGTTTGTCCATAGCAGGCTCGGCCCGCGAGCCTGGGCTAGATTAGCACAAGATAGAGGGAACTGGCATCAACAAAGAGAGGCCTACGTTCAGCAGTGGACAAAGTCAGGCTGTGGATGATGATGATGATGTCCATAGCAGGTCTGGATATTGCCATGCGTCGTTTGCTGTCGTCTATGCAGCCGCCGTTGTTTAATATCAGTGCTCCCAGGTATATGTATGTTTGAACTACTTCGCAATTAGCAATTTGCCTGACGTCTGGAGAGCTGTTATTACTACGGTCAACGATCAGCATCTTAGTTTTGCTACAGTTTATTCTGAGACCGAAATCAAGGCTAACTCGTTCCATCCTGTGCAAAAGTTCTTTCATAAAAGTGATTTTACTGGCGGACAATGTGGTATCATCCGCGTAGCGAAGATTTGATATATTTCGTAATAGATTAGGTGTGTTATAATTGGAGGATCAAAGTCCAATCATTTGTGGAGCTTAAACGTCGTATGATATGGCGATGTGTCCTGAAACTACAAGTCTGTAAATGTAATCTACATAGATACATACATAGTCTCACGCCTATATCCCCGAAGAGGTAATCACAGGTATATTGCTACACCCACTTTTCACCAGATTTATTTAAGTTCTACGTAATAGGGGGCCAGCCTATTGCCGTATCGGGCACATTAACCAGACCCCGTGCTGCTACTGAGAATTTCCTTAAGAAAAACCCAAGAACACTTTGCCCGACCCGGGGGTCGAACCTGAGCCCACCCAATCCCACGCGCACATTTATGCCGCGAGACCGAGGCAGTCTTGAAATGTAATCTCTTATACATATATATTTATATGAGGACTATGCCTAGACAAGATTCATCATCATCATCATCATCAACCTTTAACAGTCCACTGCTGAACTAGGCCTCTCCTTTGAAAGGAGGAATTGGCCTACAATACCACGCTGGCCAAACGGGTTTGTATAGGGTTTGTATCAAGTTTTCCTTCTCTTACTGCTGTTCTCTGCATAATATGCTCCCTCTGTCGGCTCTTACGACACCCATGGGATGATATGGGGTGGTGACATTCCGTATTCTTAATCCGTCACCTCACCACACGGACAAGACAAGATTACTTAATCTTTATTTTTGTGTGCATAAATACAGATATATTTTGTCATAGCAGTATAAAAATACTGATATTCAAATGTGGATACTAATTAGTTTAGGCAATATTTCGGCCTCGACTGTCTAAAGCATAATTATTATTCTTTATATTCAGATATAGGAAATATTTTCTTACATCTAAGTTACGCAATGAACATCCAATTTAAATGTTTGTATGAAATACCCGCTTGCCGTGCGCTTCCTAGTGAAATGATAAACAATATTTAATAGCAACAAATCATCTTACCTTGAAAATACGAACTACGCTTGTGCTCTGCTAGTGTGTTTAGACACTAAGTGCCTAATGTGCCTATAGTCATTTTTTTCTTTTTATAAATCTTCGTCTATCACTTTTCTTAAAATATAGTTCTTAAGTTTAATTTATAGTGTCAATATGTTAAGTGTTATTTAAGGGAAGGAGTGGAACAACCCCAACACAAGTAGGTATTGTAAATAACTTACTGGGCTGTTTCATTCACATTTGTCAATGTAATCAATTGAGACACAATATACGTTTTTTTTCCGTCTAAACACTCCTTGCCGAAGTTACGCGACCGAAGTTCCTCGGCTGATTTTACGTACCGATGTATTCGGCTGATAGGACAAACCATAAGTGCCGAACTTACTTGACTTGAGAGAACTCTCAGACATGCAGGTTTCCTCACGATGTTTTCCTTCACAGTTTAGCAAGCGATAATTAACTATTTAATACGCACATAACTCCGAAAAGTCATCGGTGCGCGCTGTAGATTCGAACCCGGACCCTCTGCGTAGCAGTCTGTCGGTCTCTCCCACCAGGCTATCGCTGCTTACGCTATGAATTGGGTAAAATAAAAGACAGAGAAATGTGAATAAAATCATTTCACCGGCAAGGTTCTCATCCTCCCATCCCAGTGCGCCTTTATTGTAGACTAGCTTTTGCCCGCGGCTTCGCGCGCGTTATATTCGGGGTAACACATATCTATTTTCACTCCCAAGTTGTGTGAAGACACTCCTGATTATTCTAAAGAGTCAGAAGCTCTATAGAGTACAAAGTAACTCGGTCAATATCGGTTTGTCAAAGCCATGTTTCAAGACATGTCCAATATAATAATATATCTATAAACACTTTCGCAATTATAATTTTAGTAGGTAGAGAAAATGGTTTCAGCCGTTTGAGCATAGTATATAATAATTAGTTTATATATGCGAACAATGTAATCACCGTGCACAACATATCAATATGTATGATGTGACAGTACATTGACAGTACTGACAGATAGCACTGCGCAGCACTTAATTATTCGCGCATGCGTTCTTAGTTCCAAGAGGAAAATTTCTGCCGTACAAACTTCTACCCTCCCTACAATCCCTCCCAGTTTAATTTTTGCAACTTATGGTAGCCTATGTCCGTCTCCATGGTCCAATATATCTCTATATTAAATTTCAACAAAATTGGTTCAGCCGTTTTCGCGTGAAAACGGAACATACATACATACATACACACTTTCGAATTTATAATATTAGTAAGGATAACGGCGGTACCTACCTATTGCAATTGCTCATACAGCATGAAAATATAATAAAAACTTTTGATTGACTGCACGATTGGCGTAGCGGTTGAAGCGGCCGCCTCGCGGAAAGCAAAAGCGGGATAGCGATCCTGTAACTTCAATAAAATAAGACATTACGTTTTGTTTTTTGGTAGACCCTCTACTGTATCTCAAAGCAGGGGAGTAATATTATAACACTCACATTTGGCACACGGCATTAAGGGGAATTCTTTTGTCGTTACTGAAATAACGCGCAAAAGTGTACGAGATTTTTTCCGGATTCGGAAAAATACTTAGTACCTATTAGTGATGTAACGAATATTCGCATTCGCATTCGCGAATATTCGAATATTTTTGGATATTCGCATTCGCGAAATTACTGCGAATGTTTTGCGAATATAAAATAAATTGTTTTTTGAGAGGAATACTTAGCTGGTTATTTAAACAAAATCCATTAATTTCTTATGTTTTTGTAATGTAAAAAAAATATAATTAAACCTCGTAATCACATTATCAGTCTTCTCTCAATCATTTGGTATCATTTATTTTTTAACTTTAGGCAATGAAGCTTAACAATTAAATTGTACATACATACATACATAGACTCACGCCTGTTTCCCGGAGGGGTAGGCAGAGACAAAAGAACGCCATTTGCAACGATCCTGACATATCTCTCTTGCTTCATTCCCTCCCATCAGATTCCTCATGCATGCTCTTCTGTTCAGGGTACTTCTAACCTGTTCTGTTTTTAGGACGTTTCCAATTTTGTTAGAGAACGTCCGCCTAGGTCTTTCCCTTTGTCCTGTCCCATTCACACTTGCCTTAAATATCTCTTTTGTCAGTTTTTCGTCATCCATCCTCTACATGTGCCCATACCATCTTAACATACCTTTCTCGATGCTTGTCAGCACATCTTCTTTTACCCCACACCTCTCTCTTATCACACAATTCTTTATTCTGTCGGTCAAAGATACACCACACACATACTTCTCAGTACTCTCATTTCTACAGCATTTTATTCTATTTTCAAGTCTCTTTTGTCATACCCAACTTTCACTACCGTACATAAGAGCAACGTGAAAACGTACCTTTTTGGACACGTTTTGACTGTTCATAAACGCCTTCAGAGCTCCATTCACTCTATTACCTGCATTAACTCTTCTTTCAATATCTTCTACATTCTTACCATCTCTTGTAAACAACGTACCTAAGTAAACAAACTCATTTACTTGTTGCACTCGCTGTCCATCGATCAAAACATTACAAGCCGTAACGCATACCTCCTTGTCAAAAACCATAACTTTCGTTTTACTTACATTTACTTTCTTCCTTTCCTCTCTTACGCACCATGCATGATTGTTACCATCTCCTGCAACTCCTCCGCTGTAGACGCAAGTATTACCTGTTCATCAGCATTAAGGAGGCATTTGACGAGTAACCCATTCATCCTTAATGTCACTGTCCATGAAGAGGTTAAACAGCCAGGGCGACGCTACACATTTTTGTCTAACACGTTTCTCGATGGTAAACTAGTCAGTGTATGCCCCGTTTATCCTTACACAAGCTCTAGAATCCTCATAAAGGGATTTCAGAGCTTGAATGAGGCTGCTATCTACCCCATTCATTGATACCACCAACCACATTTCATTCCTCTCCACTTTATCGTAAGCCTTTACCAAATCCACAAATGCGCAATAGACCTTTTAACATTTAGCCAAAAACTTTTCGGAGATGCTTCGCAAGGAAAAAACCTGATCAGTATTCCGTACATCCCATACCCTTTCTGAATCCCGCTAGTACATCCCATATTTTGTCTTCGGTTACTTTCATAACTCTTTCAATTCGTACTTTTGCATATAATTTGCCAACAATGCTGAGAAATACACACAAGATGTGCTCACGCCTTTTTCCGGTTGGGGTAGGCAGAGACAGAACGCCACTTGCTTCTACCCTTACAAACATCACGCACTGAGAAATTAAATTGTGTATTACGATAAAGTCGATTTTTGATACCTGGTTTTATTAATCTGACCTCCTAGGTCGTAGTTTATGTGCCCGTTTATGTAGTTTGAAAATCTTCAATACTTTAATTTATTTTAGTAGAAGATTCACGCTTACCCACGATCAATATTCGCCCTCCAATTTTGGATGTGTGAAATGTGTAAATAATTTTTATCTTAATTATATATTTCTTGTGTGCGTGTGTATGTCAGTGAACCCTCCTGAACGACTGGACCGATCTTGATGAAATTTTTTGTGTGTGTTCAAATTGACTCGAGAATGGTTTAGATTCACAATTTAGTCCACTGGAAAATGTTTTTTACTTAATTTTTAATTTATGAGTAGTTGTGGATTTTAGAATGTTTCACATTGGAACCGACGAACTGCGCTGCTATTGCAGTGTCAAATCTTATATTGATAATTTCGTCAAGGAGTCCATCGAAACGTTACCTGAATAATAAAACATTAAAAAATAAAGATTTCGAGTCGACGACATATATCCGCAAAATTCGGATTGTCGAGTATTTTGTTAAATTCTAATGGTTCTGACAGACAGATCGCAGTCGCCATATTGGCCACTCTAGCGAAACGTCACTGATACCGGATAACATTTTGAGGACTACTAAGTCTTAGTATAGGTCGGTTCACGAAAGATGACCACTGCGCAGAAATCATTTTTTAGGTCCCCGTGGAGGTGCGGGGTGAGGCACGCGTGGAATGCCAATGGCGTGGCTCCGTTCTTGACGCATTTCCTAAATGCGTCAAGAATGGAGCCACGCCATTGGTGCACGAATGTACATAATTATGCGCGACGGCCGCCATTTGTGGTCAACTTTCGTGAACCGACCTAAACTAAGTAGTTTGTATGTGTAAATACTTTTTGCAGTTATATTCCTTAAACAGTTAAAACGACAATTAAAGAAGTATCCTCACAATAAAGGAGATTTGTGTTACCCCGAACATAGATGATACACTATAACTAGAGTACCCCGAATTTACGCGATCGAAGCCGCGGGCAAAAGCTAGTAGGAAATTGCACCTATATAATGTTTGGACAATTAGCTAGTTTGTAGGAGAAAAACGGTTGTTTAGAAACTGTTTTGCGTCCTTAAAAACCGTCTCGTTTCGTTTCTCGAAAAATCCGAAACGACCCAGTCGGCGCGAGCGGAATCAGGGTTGCCAGAATATTTTTCCGCCAAATCGCCTGGCTGGGGCGCGCGTGTAGCCTAGTTTGCAGCAAACGGATAATATATTGTCCCAATGGCGCTAAATATCCCCATCTGGCAACAATGACACTTCAATCAGCTGCGTTCCTATCAACTCGGCTATTCTCGGAGCAAAAAACAAACGGAACGCGCTTCTTTCGAACGGGACCACCACCAAGGTCACCAAGCTATAGACAAATGGCACCAATTTTGTTCAAAACTGAATATTCGCATTCGCATTCGCAAATGTTGGCAGCAGATATTCGCATTCGCAAATGTCCAAAATATGACATTCGTTACATCACTAGTACCTATCACTTTTGCGCGACCCGGGTGTCGAACCCGGGAACGCCCGTTCAGCAGACGCACACGCTACCCACTAGACCACGGCGGCAGTTTATTTATGAATTCTTCACCTTCCGTTTAAGAGCGAGCTCTTATCGATGGAGCAATTGCCATTGGCTTTGGTTTTCTGCCCTTTCTTTAACCTCTTGATTCGACCTGACCCCGACTTTTTCCTTCAACTGTGCCACATAAGTTCTTCGTGGCCGTCCTCTTCCTCTTAATAAGTTTCCTGAATAAGTAACCTTTAATTTTTAGGTATCATAAAATGTTCAAGATACAACTCTGCCCACCCTTGACTTTTCTACAGCTAGCGTGAACACTTTTATGAAATGTTCCGACTCATAATCGTAGTTAATGCGTTTCGTCGCTTTGTGAAACAAAACCTTGATTTTTTATTATACATATCTGTGATTATACTTACACTAATTACCAATGCCTCGCAGTTTCGTATTTATTACGTTTATGCTTACTGCTACAGATCTGAGGGTCAAAGAGGCATATTTTATGTATTTATCTTACAGAAAGTAAGTTTACGGAAGAAAGTTCTGATTGGCTTGTAGAAAGGTTGTCATAGTAACCAAACTGCAAGTTGTAAATTTAGATTACACTAGAGGACTCAAGCAGCTACGCCTGCATTTTTCTTCAATTTACCCGTTCTGCCCGATCCCGTGGGAATTTCGGGAAATCCCTTCTTAGTGCACCCCTACGGTCCCCAAAGAACATACATGCCAAATTTCAGCTTCCTGCGCCCAATAGTTTCGGCTGTAGCGTGTCTGTCAGGCAGTCAGTAACGCAAAGATTTTATATATTAAGATGTTAATTTAATTATAAATGACAAATCAATCATCATTATTATCATCAGCCTTTAGCAGTCCACTGCTGGACTAGGCATCTCCTTTGCAAGGAGGAATTGGCCTACTATACCACGCTGGTCAAACGGGTTGGTATAGGGTTTGTATCAAGTTTTCCTTCTCTTACAGTGCTGTTTTCTGCATAATATGCTTCCTCTGTCGGCTCTTACGACACCCATGGGTTGATACAGGGTGGTGACAATCCGTATTCTTAATCCGTCACCACACGGACGAATCAAAATGTACCTATATTTTGTTTTTGTCTAGTAGCTGCGAAAATAATTGAGTTAAGGTAAAAAAAACACTTTCCAGTAAATATTAAATGTAAAAGTTTTATATCGCTAGAATTCAAATCAACTTGATTGTGTTTAGGGTTGGTATGTTCAGTCGTACAAACTTTATAATATTAGAGCAGAAAGAGTCTAAATACAGAGTTACTAGGTTCCATTGTTACCTTTAAAAGGCTATGAATGAGACGAAGGTCTGACGGAAGCTCAGTAAAGGTCTCGAACTTGTGACAGGAAGTATTTTTTTTTTATGGCAATAGGCGGCAAACGAGCAGACGGATTGCCTGATGGCAAGCAATTACCGCCGCCCATGGACACAAGCAACACCACAGGAGTTACAAGTGCGTTGCCGCCCCTTGGGGTTGGGAAAAGGATTGGGATGATGAGGAGTGGGATGAGGGAGAAGGAATAGGGGATAGGGCCTCCGGCACTCTCACTCACCGAACGAAACGCAACAGTTTAGGTACTGTTACTTTACGTCGATTTTCTGTGAGAGGGTATATAGTACTTCCCCGGTCGAGCCGGCCCATTCATGCAGAAATCAACAAGGCTCTACTACCTAGAGATAGCTGTATTGTTGATGCCTTTATGGATATTTCAGTCTATAAATGATTACCAACAATACGCATTAATTACATTTCATTACTAAACGAAAAGTGTTTGTCTGTTCATAAACCTATTAAGACGATAGCAAACAGTTGATAAAAAAATAATATCTTTTTGTTTGTTCAAATTTATGAATTTTGGTTTGTCAAATGATATCAGAACAGTAGAAATCGTACTCCAAATTCAAATTTCCCCAATATAAATAAGTAATTTCTCTTTCCTAAACCTTTTCTAAATGCTATCAATTCTTCTAGGACAAGCTACCATCAAAAGACCTTCAACGGAACAACTGGCCGTTCGTCACAGTCCAGACGTTAGCACACGTGGAAGTGGGCTAATTGGATCACATGCATCACCGGATATCGAACTCGCATCCAGGATATCTCGCGAACGCGCTCTTCCGTGCCGATGGCGCAACCGCGGAACTGCCCCATCAATTACGCGCCTACGATGCCGACTCTGATTAACCTATATGTGCCAAATTATCTATAAAGTGTAATCAATTAGCATGTACTGTCGATAACACTTGCTAAGTTTAAATTAATTTATCGTACGATGAGCGCAATCGTTTAAGCAGTCACCTCGTCAAAGCAAACGATTACTGATGTTCATGGACACAACAACAGAGAAGTCACAAGTGCGTTGTCGCCCTTTAGGAAAGGTATAGGATTGATACGAAAATTCCTTTCCTTAGAAAGGAATTCTTGTTGCAATAGAAATGATTTATAACTCTTAAAGGTTTTTAAATTCTATGTATCTGTCAATTACATAATATAATACGACTAGATGTGAATATTTTTATTGATAAACACAAGAAGAAAAGGTGTGATAACATACAACACGTTAAGTATAAAGAGTTATTTCGGGCTGGTCTTTCAAACTGATCCACTGCCAATTATTACTATCTCTTCATTCCTGTCTGATTTGCTGTAAAATTCTGGTCTGAACCTGTTCCTTTTTTAATGGATGATAACAGTCAATCAAAAAATAGTGTTGTCTTACTACGGAATTCAATATTCGATCTATACATAGATCTGACGAAGATTTTAGATTCGTTTTTGACATAAGCTCCATACAAAATATGTCAAACACGAATCTCGAATCTCAAAATCCATGTATGGATCGAATATTGAAAATGGCCGTTAGACAAATGATTGGTATCGCTTCGCTAGCGAGACCAATCATTTGTACAAGCGTGTTGTTTTATTTCATTAAATAACAATCATCACAGATTATTATTATCTTTGGTCCTTTAACACCTTCGATCACGATTTAACACAAAAGTTTACTACCTACGGTACATATATTTTCAAATTATCACAGAAATCACATTATGGTTTACGTTGTTCCTTGGAATGGAAAAATCCCCGTCAATAAATACAGCAATTTGTACAATAAACTTTTATAATACCACCATAAACCAGTAAAACCTGTAGATACACAATACTTTGTTGTTGTGTTCTAATTTTTACCGATTTATACCGATCAGAAAACCTTACTGTCTATTAAGACAGTAAGGTTTTCTGATCGGTATAAATTCTTTAATTTCACGGGAAATCGGACCAGCATCAGTAAGTATATTTATAGATAATCTTAATATATAAAATCCTTGCGTTACTGACTGACTGACAGACACGCTACAGCCGAAACTATTGGGCGCAGGAAGCTGAAATTTGGCATGTATATTCCTTGGGGAGCGTAGAGGTGCACTAAGAAGGGATTTCCCGAAATTCCCACGGAATCGGCCAAAAGGGGTTAATTAAAAAAAATGCAGGCGTAGCTGCTGGCGTCCTCTAGTAATAAATATTATCTATAAATATACTTACTTAAATGAAATTGAAGCCGGTCTATCTGTAATGTCAAAATAACTATGTTTTATCAAGTAAAAAAAAACTTATATTAAATGTTTTATAGACTCAAGACTGTATCCCCGAAGGGGTAGGCAGAGGTGTAATATTACACCCACATTTCGCCATGATTTTTTAGGTCCCACGTAATAGGGGGCGAGCCTATTGCCGTACCGGCGCATTACCAGACTCCGTGCTGCTACTGAGAATTTCCTAACGGAAAAACCCAATAACACTTTGCCCGACCCGGGTATCGAACCCGAGACCTCCCAAACCCACGTGCACATTTATGCCACGAGACCAACGAGACAGTCGACTTAAAGTAGCAGTCGATTTTAAATGTTGTCTTTCTATTTGTCTGTGGTGGCCTCTGGAACGCACGAACGGATTTAACTGGAAGATAGAAAACTTTGTAGGGTTCCATGATATGGGCTCATTTGGTCAGCCGTGTGGCGCTGTTGTTGAGATTCCGAAAATAACGCGGGTAAAACTGCGAAGCCCTGTAAAGGTAATATTTGTGATGTGTAACTCATCCTTCAGGGCATCAGTGGTGAGACTACAAACTCAGATTGAAGCATAATTGTGCGGATAACATAGGAGGTGTTCCAGGTCCAAAAAGTTCACTTATTGCTTGTCAAACGGTGAAGGATAACATCAGAAGGAGACATTCTTATCGGAAAAGTCCATATATTATTCTCAGAAGACATTCAGGGCTTGCAAAACCACATTTGTCCAGCGTGGTGGACTGTGGCCGGATTCTTCTTATAATGACAAAAGATCCGTGCCCAGCAGTGGGACAGTTTATATAGCTACTGCTACTGGATTGGATGTTATTATATCACGAAAAAAATTAAAGTTAATGTTATCTACATCTGACTAGCGTAGAATACACAACATGACAATGTTTATAGTAAATATAATCATAAGTTTTCCTGCAAGGATGTCAGAGGTTAAACAATTTTCGCAATTATTGTACACTACTTGCACATTATACACATACTTTGTCATGTTACGAAACATAAGTGCTTGTCAGTAATTAAATAGTTAAATAGCTAAGAATATATCGCAAATACAACCATTTATTTATAATAATATAATCGCTCTGGACTTCAATGTCAAATACTGTAATATTCTTCATTCAATTGAAAAATGCTGTGTAATGTTGCATTCGGTGAAAAAAAAAAATTTTGCTTGCTTTGTTATTGCCAAACTCTGAATTTGAATGCTATGAACAGTATGAACAGGCAAAACAGCGCCAGCTCAGTGGATAAACTAACCGACTGCCGATGGTATGGGGTTCGAACGTAAATAAAGCGTTGAATTTTGCCATTTCGAAAATACGTGCAACAACATATATCTACACCAATATTATAAAGGCGAAAGTTTGTTTCTTTGGATTATCCTTTATCCTTTCTCGCAAAAACTACAGTTTTTTGTTGAAACTGCAATATAGCTTATAGGTATATCAAAATAACGGATCGTCTCGGAAATCAAGTTTTTTTAGTAAAGCATAATCTGTAAATAAACCTGAAAACTTATACAATACTTGTTGTATAATGCATTTGTGTTTTAATAATAAATTAGTAACTGCAATATTGAGTGCAATTAAATGTTGGTAGTCGTTTATCTATTTGCTAGGAATTAATGTTTTATTGGTAACACAAGCTTTGTTGCTCTTCGTATTGTGAAATATGTATTTAAAATAAAATGTAATAATACTAGACGTCGCCAGCGGCTTCGCCGGCATCAATTATACCTACATATAAACCTTCCTCTTGAATCATTATATCTATTAAAAAAACCGTATTAAAATCCGTTGCGTAGTCTTTAAGATTAAATCTTAAAAACTACATAGGTACGGACAGGCAGGAGACAGACTTTGTTTTATACTATGTAGTGATTAGCAGTTTTCTCGCCTTGTCCGCCTTGTGCAAATTGTTTTGCAGGAAGTTTAATAAATAAATTGGAAAAGTCAGTGGTGCGCAGTGGCTTTGAACTCAAGACACTCTGCTTACCAGCTTGTCTATCTGTTTGTCTCTCCATTAGTCTACCGCCGCCGTCCATTTGACCGTCGCCTTTCGGTTTAAATGTACCTTGATTATTATAAAGCTGTACCAACATTGCGTGGATCAGCGTGCGGACACGCATCCAATCTTTGAAGTTATACCGCGAGTCGGTTAGCTTCAAAGGTGCGTTGCGGGTCCGTCCGCAACACTACGAACCTAGGGAAGCCAGCTTTAGACCACGCTCATGATTTTAAAGTTCAGTTTAGCACTATAGCTCTTGATATATCCTCACTCTTGTATAACTTACTATTTCCTTTTAAGAATAACTGCATTTATTATTTCCAATTACTGTTGACCTTTTAACCCTGGTGGCAAGTAGATGGATGCGAAACAATAAAAATATATGACGGTGATTAAAGTCCATTATGAGATAAAGGTTAATTATTCATGGAATGAACATGAACTGAGTTTGTAAATGTTAGACACGTTATAGGTATTTTGTCTTTAATGTAAATGTGTAACCTATTTAACTGGCCTGCTTGTCTATAGGTTAGTGACATTGACTTCTAAGTAATTTTTTATTGTGTTAAGTTCTTTATGTTAGATTTGTATAAAGGTAAGTCGATTCTATAAATTGGCATGTATGTTCCTTAGGGACCGTAGGGGTGCACTAGGGAGTGATATCCCAACATGCCCAAGGGATCAGAAAGAATTAGTAGACTAGAGGAGAAAGCAACAGACGGGCTGCTATGCTGAGTGTCTTGAATGCAAACCCAATGCGCGCATCACTGACTTTTCCAAGTTAAGCGCAATTTTTCTTTTATAGACTCACGCCTGTATCCCCGAAGGGGTAAGCAGAGTTGTAATATTACACCCACATTTCGAAATGAATATAAAGTCCCACGTAATAGGGGGCGAGCCTATTGCCGTTACCGGGCACACCAGACTCCGTGCTGCTACTGAGAATTCGGAAAAACCCAGTAACACTTTTGCCTAACCCAGGAATCGAACCTGGGATCGCCGATCAGCAGTCGCATACGCTATCCACTGGACCACGGAGGCAGTCGCGCGTGTTACGTTGTTAATTATTATCCATGCTAAACGGCAAAGAAAAACAACGTGACGAAACCTGCACGTCTGAGAGTTCTCTATAACATTCTCGAACTAAGTACATGGTGAATTAAGTCTGCTAGATTGCACTGTAATTGTACCGGGTGTACTTTGTGTCCGTTTATTGAATATTTGTAAAGTTCCCCGCAACACCAAGAATTACTATTAGTACGTGTGTAAAATAATATATACCTATGTATCTTTATGATATTTAAATACATATTTCACACTTCTAAGGAGAACAACTGTAGTGTGTGTAGCAAATAAAATTATTTCCTAGCAAATAAATTAACGACTACATTTCATTTTATTACAAACAATATTACAATTACTAATGCATTAAAACTCAAACGCATTTTTGCAGAAATATGTGGGCGTAGCTGCGAGCATCCTCTAGTCCTCAATTAAATAGGTATGTTCATAATAACGACGTGGTATAATTATTGGATATTATAAGATATAATGCACATAGAAGCAGGTATAATCTAGCTATTAAATATATGTAATCATATAATAAAAATAACTACATATACATATATTTTTATTTAGGTTAAACATGTCACAAAAGAAAATGATTGGGTACGCACTTCTAAACAATTTTAAATTGCTTATTATTTTCCGAGTGACTAATAACTTAAAAGATGACTAAATGTTTGCAACTAATAAAATAAGTTGCTAGCGATTAAATATTTTCGCGACTATTATATTAAATAAGATTCAAAACTAAGGGTGTTATTTTACAACTTTATATATATATCAGACTGAAACGTAACTAAGTCTTAAAATACTACACAAAGAAATATATACAGAACATACAAAAAAATATATACAGAAAAAAAAATTTAGAGCGCGTCATGAAATTCATCCACATCGCCGTCAACTGGCAGCGTGCCCAGAACGCTGGCAGCGTTGCCACGTTGTATGGCGATACTTACCTTCTGGGCCAATTACAACCCAGCCTTCTGGTCACGCGAGGCGTCGACAAGTCTCTTTGCGAGGTCTCTAAAAAGAGATCTCGCACTTGGACCCCATGGCCCCAACATTTCGACGCCAAACGGTTCAAATACGTAATCCCCTACTAGGTTTACGTATTTGCGCCGTTTGAGGGTCTCCGCTGTAGCAGCAGCAGCGCCCGCACAACCGGCTATGCTAGGAAGATGTGATGGCGCGAGGGTATCGACACACGTTGCGTCCCATACCAAAGGCCTACCCAACTTCCATGGCAGTAAAGACATACCGTCTGGTCTTTTGCCGTTGTTGCGTACCAGGCCCTGAGGTTCAAGGTGGGCTGGAACGCCAGCGGAGACAAGAGCCCGACGGAGAATGTCATTAAGGTTGCCGTGTCGTGAAATACGACCTGCGCTCCTGCTGCATGATAGGCCATGGTGACCAAGGCTGTCGACAGCCTCTCCACAGTGACAGCGATGTGGAGTAACACATGGCGCGCCTAAACGGAGGCAAGACGCGATGCGGAAGGTCGTATCTTCCAGCATGGTACCGATGTTGGACGATGGCAGTGCTTGAAGCCAGAGGCCCGACTCCCACTCTCCCACAGCCAGTAGGCGAGCACGCTCTGCAGCATTAGACGATGTGCTAAGAAGGTTTTCTCGTATTCTGCTGCAAAGCGGTCCATCCCACTGCCTCTGAGAGGATAGGTTTCGGGGTAACTCAGTGCTTGGACAAGCTCTTCTCCAAGCATTCGTGGCATCGGTCTTACACGGCACCTCAGAATTGACCAGAGTTGGTGCTAAGATTTTCCTGGTCAATTCTGCAGTGCTGTGGACCGAGGACAGGAATGCTGGTAGGCTAACATCAGAAAGTTTTCGAATACCGAGGCCGCCAAAACGTACAGGTAAGGACGCCTGTAGCCACAATCGGTCATTCAGTGCTATATTCAAAATTTTACTAAGAGTAGTTTGTATAATTTTGTCCATTTCAATGAGTAGGCTCGAATTTTTCCAAAAAGGCGAAGCTCGAATAGCGTGAGTAAATTTAGGCACGAAAAGACAATACCGAATTATAGTGAAAGCCGAATGAATGTTAATTTTGAGGAGCCTGTCCGAAATTTCACTAAAATTTTGAATTTTTTCATGAATAAATGTATCGAAACCTTCGTCTAAAATCGGGGACCCAAGGAGGCGAAGAGAACTTTTTTCAATGTGGGTTATATTGGGAGTCAGAAATTGAAATTTGGAAAGTATAGAGGATTTATTTAAATTGTCGTTTATGAAAATTTCACATTTATGGATGAACATTTAGATTTTAAGAAAGCCAGATTTTGATAAACAGTCTGTACGTCGCCTGCCAGGGTTCCGTCATCTAGGTACCAGATATTGAATTTTGAATTTAACTGGCTGATGATTGGGTGAATAGCTAGGCTAAAAATGAGTGGTCCAAGAGGGTCACCTTGTTGACAGTCAACGGCGGATTCCAGAAGATTTTCCTTGAAGATCAATTTTGAAGGGTTTCTGTAACACTGCCTGACTTAGTTACGTTTCAATCTGATATATATATATATAAAGGGTGTTATAAAAACTTAAAACTAGCAGCTGCGTTTAGGTAGCAAATAAACTATAAAAGTCAATTGAAATAATAGCCGAGGAGCTATAAATAATAACTTAGCGACTAATAATGTTAGTAGGTAGGTTATGTTAGGTTTCTTGTGACCCCGTACACTGCTTCGCAGGGCTCCTATTTTTGGGCTTCTTGGCTTAAAAGACTGAAGCGTCTTATTAACTTATACGAAAGACTTAATTTAAGACAAAATCATTAAATTTGGCAAATATTGAAATTTTTATTATTTATGAATGTCCATTTTCTATTTTTTATTCATAATCAAGTTTCCGCTTAGATACTAATTCAGTTCCCAAAAAAAAAACTGCTAGTTTAAATTAAAACGAAGCTTAATAATAAACTCTAATTATTTTTGATAATGCTTTAAAAAACTTGTATTCACTTTACTTAGGCGCCGCATTAAATACGTGCCATTTTAAATTAAAAAAAAATGGCTATACGTGTACTAGTTATAGGGTAAAGTAAATAAGACGACCTTATATCTAGGCTTTTTCAATATACTTCTAATGAAGTTCGTTGCGGGTATCAAGGCATTTTAACCTTCCCGTGGACTAAACGAGTGTCAAAACTCGTTGTCACTGCTGCGAAACCTGGCTACACAGGAAACACAGTAGGCGGAATATGGTTGGGGCTATTTAAGCCTAGGCTGAATTTGTATTTTAAACGTAGCCTTACTGCGATATATCATGAAAATATAGGGACAGAGTGACGTGTGAGAGAAGCGTAATTAGGTATTTCATGATTGGAAATTCATTATTTATCTGATTTCGTATTTGTGCTAATTATTGTTTACATAACATATTTGTCATTTTCATCTTAAACAAATCGTACTACGTGAATAATTGTAACATTATAATGGTTATGTTATAACGGAAATAAATTATTTTTATAAAGATACGTGATTTAATTTGCATGCGTCGTATGAAGAGTAAAATTTTATATTGTGTACTTCGTATTTTCTTGGGTTTACGCGAATGTTAGATATTGAAATCAAACTACGGTTAACGGATTGTCAATAAAACCAATATACCGCGATAGAATCAGTAAACCGCAGTTATTTTTCAATTGTGTACTTAAATAAATAAAACCATGTTAGTTTTGGGTATTTTGTATACCAATGACATTCTTATATGTAGGTACATTTAAATAAATGCATAGTTAAAGATGATCGTTTAATGACCTAAGTTCATTGATAATAAATTGATAAATATATTGTACTAAGTCATCATCTCATCAGCCTATAACAGTTCACTGGTGGACTAGGCCTCTCCTATGAAAGGAGGAATTGGCCTACTATACCACGCTGGCCAAAGGGTTTGTATCAAGTTTTCGTTTTCCTTCTCTTACAGTGCTGTTCTCTGCATAATATGCTCCCTCTGTCGGCTTTTATGACACCCATGGGATGATATGGGGTGGTGACATTCCGTATTCTTAATCCATCACCACATGGACATTTTAATATGTACATTGAAATAAATGCATAGTTGAAGTTATTGTCGTCGGTGCTGTCACGTAAAGTTCTTGTATGGTTTAACTATTTGATTTAAAGATGATCGTTTAATGACCTAAGTACATTGATAATAAAATAAAGCCGCTACAAATTGCTACCTTTAGTATTATTTTATGTGATAAGATTATAACTGCGCTCACGGCTTTGCCCGCGTGAATTATACATCTAAACATAATTCAAGAATCACATTATATATATTGGTGAAAATTATACAAATATCCGTTTGGTAGTCTTTGAGTTTATTTCGTTCTTTCAGAGAGGACGGCCTGGGCACTTCATTTTATAATATTGTAATTGATACACCTAAACCTTCCTTGGGAATCACACTACTATTGGTGAAAACCGTATAAAAAATCGTTCGGTAGCTCTCGAGTTTATCGTGTTCATTCAGGAAGGAAAGAGGACTACATTGCGAATGTACTTCTTTTAGATTTTGTCGCGGTTCATTCATCGTTTACTTATAAACAGATATTACCTGGCACAGATTTTTACGTTTAGTAATTGTTTACAACATTCCTACTATATTTTGATCGTCGATGAAATGGACATAATATATGTATTTGATCAAAACAAAAAATATGCCAATAGGTATGCGCAATGTCAGGAACAATTTTCTTTAATAGTTATTGATTAAATAAATATTTACAGTGCAAACTGTGTCTAAAATATATTTTATGGACGAATGGATCAAAATAACATTCATCTGTTTTTAATGTAACATAAGCTTCTATTAACACGCTCAACAATTTTATTTTAAAATATTAGAAAAGCCGGCTCCTCTAATAGGTATATTGCTTTCATGTGAAATTTTTGTTATAAAATAATTATTATCTTTTTTTATTTTTTTTTATAGACTCACGCCTATGTCCCCGAAGGGCTAGGCAGAGGTGTAATATTACACCCACATTTCGCCATGAATTTTTAGGTCCCACGTAATAGGGGGCGAGCCCATTGCCGTGCTGCTACTGAGAATTTCCTAACGGAAATAACCAATAACACTTTGCCCGACCCAGGAATCGAACCCGAGACCTCCCAATCCCACGCGCACATTTATGCCGCGAGACCAACGAGACAGTAGATAATTATTATCTACTTTCGATGTATGTACCTACCTATCAAAATTAAGCACACGCCAATAATTATGCATGTGCTCATTTTTCCGACTCCAAAAACTCCAAGCACAATAAAAAAAACGTTATTCTATACATCTCAAATCACAGCAAAACTCCTTGAGAAGATTGCTGATCAACACATCAGATAGCTAAAGGACAACGTATATAGTTCAGTGTAGGGCTGACGTACGTTCACATGTCCTTAACTACCTGAGTGGTGGTGGTTTAGTCGATTGGTGCCAGTACCGGCCGACATCGCGACCGGGCTGGCCGATACCACGGCTCCACAATCGGTTTCCACATCTGTGTAACTGCGAAACTATTCTGCGTACATTGTGCAACCCCTATCAAAATGTTGCCCACTGCGGTGATCCTGTTCTCGCTGCATCTCGTAAATGCTGATATACGTAAGTAAAAAAATAATTTTAAATTGCTAAGATACTTTCTAAAACTAGAAAAAGCTAAAACTTTGAGCAAAAAAAAAAATTAATAAAAACAATAATTCTAATAGGTATGTACTTAGTTCGCGATTCAAATTAATCAAAGACCATTTCCAAAAAAAATATACTGTTCTCATTTCGAAATTTGCTTCTGACAGAAGGAGCGGCATTAGGTATCCAGGTAAAAATAATTATATTATTTTGTTGTGAGCGTAATAATAATCTTATCGCTAATTACTTTTAATTAAACAAAAACAAAGTTTTATTTATTAATGTTATTTTTAAACTAATTAAATCTAAATATGTTTGCAACGATCTGGATCAATTGCAGATAGTACAAGAATTACCATTAGGCTTAATTTGGATTAACTTTCTACGGAATTTTCCTCTCGAGCTCTGTAGAGTAATCGGACTCAAACTCATTTCACGAACTATAAAATTAAGAAAATTCTCAGCAAGGATTATTTGGATAGTTGCCTTATATTCAAATCTGTAATATTTTTTATATAAACATGACTTTATCTGTCATTTGGGGCATTAAATTTGGTGCTCTACTCTTTAAACGAACTTACCAGTATTAGACATTTTAGCGCAACACAGTCATAACTGCTTATCCCCTCATCGATAAAGCATGTCAATAATTTTGCAACGAAACCATCACAAGAAATATATTTACGCAAAGCAAGCAATTTTAATAATAAAAAGTGCGTCATATTACCCAGCTCTCGCAACTGAAGGCGTGGATCGGTGTGTTGTGACATTATTGCAGAACGTCGTGTGATTGCGATAAACGTCTGTTATGGCCGGCACACGGGCACAGCGGCTCACCGGTGACACAGATGCTGGCCATGTCAAAACTACATGCACCCAAGATTTGCTTTTCGAACGTTTAAAAAGTAAAAAGACCGATAAAAATGTTTGTATCTCGAATATTTCAGCAAAATGTTATTTGACTGTATAGGCAAAATATTCGAAATACAACTGTTTGAATGCCAAGCCCGAATTCTTGATATAATGTTGGATTTGGGAATAGAACGTGCGTCTTCATGATCATCGAAATCCTAAGCAAATAATTACCTCAATAGACCTAGTCAAACCTTCTATGTAAAATTATTGTTAAAAATTAACTATGCTACATCAAGATCGCTCGACACAGGCATCGAACTAGAGAACTAGCAATCGTGACAAAATAAGCATAAACATCAAGAATAAACGTTAACACAAATCTTTAAAGCTTTTAATTATCATCATCATCATCATCAGCCCTTTATACTGTCCCACTGCTGGATACGGGCCTCTTCTCACTATGAGAAGAGGCCCGTTTTAATTATACTTAATAATAATTTAGAAACACATTTAGCAATGGAATATTAATTAGGTATTATGAAAACATTTGAAGCACCAACTGTTAACGGTTAAATATTGATTAAATTGCATTTCATTGTGTTTGTACGAATGATTGGCGTTTAAAATGATATTAGGGCAATAGACACACCCCCTATTACGTGAGTCCTAAAAAATCAAAAGGTGGAATATGGGTACCTATATCTTATAGGTATTATTCCTCTGCATAACCCTTTGGGGATTCAGGCGTGACGCCATAAGAATAATTAAAAAGAAAATAAAATGATATTTTCTCGAATACAAAAGTACTCATCATTAAATTTGCGTAAGGTATGAGTAGTCCGAGATTACCAAAGTCCTCTATGTGACAAAGTCTATAGGTCTAGCTTCTGAACACAGTTCTATCCGCGTGCGTATCGGTTATCCCAACAAAAGGAGACTTATGTACTATTTGGACGTATTAGTAGTTCAGTAGTTTTTGCGTGACGACATAACAAACAACCATTTCCTTAGGTTAACTACAAAGTAATGTAAAGATTGAAATTAAACTACTAGGAATTTACCGATTTTATCACGATATACGGAAGTGACTTTCCTGCAGTATCGTCGGCAAATAATAAATAATGTAGTTTCTAGATCATTCAGTATAATGTGAATGATCATTCATATAATGCCAGAAATTTTATTTTATTTTATAAGATTATTATTAGATAAACTTACATCTAACATAATATACAATAAGAGGAGAAATATATACCTACAAGAAAGCCATTTCAAAGTTTCCACAGATAGATATACTTAATGATAAAACCAATATATTGCGATAAAATCCATAAAAAGCAGTTTAGAATCAATCAATTATCAAAGCAATTTAAACAAAGATCCATTCAACTTAACAAACTTTTCCGTTCATACTAGGATTACGTTTACAGTGCGAAATCGTTATCAAAAAGCTTACAAAACTTATTGAACAACTTACACAGATCTTGTTATTATTTCGATAGTGTTTACAAATTCTTCCATGACCTAAAAGTACAAGAAACCAGCTACTTACGGACTAGATGTTACTTCATATCGGTAACATATAGCGGTTGGGACATTCCATCCAAATTTGGTAACTTATCTATGTTTTGCATATACTAGTAATATTGGAGATGAAATTGATGAAATATAAGCATTTTAATATAGTCGTCATATATTTGCATCAAGCCTATTGGTGTAATGTTTAGTGGCCTTGATTGCCAAGCTGCAAATCTTGGGTTCGATTCGCAACCAGGAGAAATCCTCGTCTAACGAATACGGTTCCTTTTTCTCTGACTAGGTGTACTTACTGTATTTAAAAATGAAAATCTAATCTAATACTAATATATAAAGCTGAAGAGTTTGTTTGTTTGTTTGGTTGGTTGAACGCGCTAATCTCAGGAACCGGTCCGATTTGAAAATTCTTTTACTGTTAAATAGGTCATTTATCGAGGAAAGCTATAGGCTATAATATAACATCACGCTATGAGCCACGGGAGCGGAGCAGTACTTCAATAACGTGGGTGTAACCGCGGGCATCATCTAACATAACATAACATAACTTCACGCCTTTTATCCCCAAATAGGGTAGGCAGAGGTAGAGGTGGGTATCATCTAGTATGATATATAAGTATGATTAATGCCAAACAGATAACTAATAGTCAGTTATCTTTTTGCCATTGCAGAGACTCTACCTGGCTTGGGGTTTGATATGCATGGGTATTAAAATAAATATTTAGGATAAATTACGACGATAACAAAGAATCTAGTTCATCATACTAAGATATATCCTACATCAGAATCAAACTGATAACCTCCGGCGAACACTCAGGGTCATTAACCAGGCAACAAAACACGTTACTACAAAATAAAACCATACCAACTAAATTACAAAATTACTGTTACTACCTACATTTTCTCGCGTTGCACAATTGTTAGAAGCCAAAGAGCCAAACAAACAACAACAACAATTTGAAAACAGTTTCTGTTGTTGGAATGTAAACAAAAAGTGTTTGTTGTTGGTATCGCTCCAATTTTTTCTGATCGTTTTTTGTCAATGTTGCAAGTTGTGTAACGGTTTGAGGCCTGAGGTCAACGAATGTAACAAATGTATAAGATCACGAAAAGCCATCACGTTTTTGAGGTAACTTGTTTCATCACCTTCCAGTTCTTAGGTTAAAATCATAAATATTTTTCACCACAGCAGCTCAAACATGCCGCTTTTGCTGCGAGACAACAGTGAACAAAACGCGATTTTGACTCGAGCGTGAGGCAAAGTAGCTTTTTAATTTTTCAATCTTCAGTGCCACGAATTGACATTGTTCAGCCACAAATTTGAAACATTCGAATTTTACTGTGCTCTGTCTCTTTCACATGCATATAAAAAGTGAGTGAAAAAATAAACCCCTTTGAATTCGAAATTCGATTTTGGAATTCGACCTCAAACAAACACCTACGGCAACGCAAAAAAAAAAGAATAAAGAAATTACTTTTTTTTATATGTTATTGTTTACATGTTTAATTTATTATTGGATTTTAATAAAAATAAGTCTAATTAATAGTATAAAATTAGTATTTAACCAATACATTTTTATTTAGATTTACAACTATGATACATTTGAAAAATAAACGTCAGGGACGCGGTATTAAAACGCGATTTAAAAAAGTAGCGGGAATAAAAATTTCGCTGATGCTGATACAGTAGGTATAGCGTAACGTGTTAAATTTATATTAATATATAAAATAATCTAAAGAGATGAGTGAAACTAGCGATGAGCCAGAAAAGTTAAATCAACAAGTGATTATGCAGAATTCAATCTATTCCTGTTCATTTCTATGTCTCCTAAGTAATATGTGTTCTCACTGCTGTGGTGAAAAGTTATGTGTGCTACACGAGAGCAAAGTTTTTTGTATCTCGTGCTGTTGAGTCCCTCACCACGCTCAGGATTCTAACTTTGATTCACTCGCTACGCTCGTGAATCAATCATAGAATCCTTCGCTTGCTCGGGACTCGAAATCAGCACTCGAAACAAAAAACAACTTTGCTCTCTTGTTGCACAAATAACTATTGTGATTTTTTGGATTTGTGTGGATAATGGCCCTATCCCCTATCCCTTCTCCCTGATCCCACTCCTCATCCTATCCCTTTTCCCAACCCCAAGGGGCGGCAACGCACTTGTGACTCCTGTGGTGTTGCTTGTGTCCATGGGCGGCGGTAATTGCTTACCATCAGGCAATCCGTCTGCTCGTTTGTCGCCTATTACCATAAAAAAAAAAATGCCAATCTATTGCTGGCGTCAAAGATACCTAACAGTAATAATGTGTAGATGCCTGTTTTCATCATTTTTGTATTGATGGACCAAGTTATTGGGTATCTAGTGATTGTAAAAACGTAGACTCACACCTGTATCGACGACGGGGTAGGCAGAGGTGTAATATTACAGCCACATTTCGCCAGGAATATTTTAGGTCCCACCTAATAGGGGGCGAGCCTATTGCCGTTACCGGGCACATCACCAGACTCCGTGCTGCTACTGAGAATTCGGTAAAACCCAGTAACACTTTTGCCCGACCCGGGAATCGAACCCGGGACCTCCGATCAGCAGACACATACGCTATCCACTGGACCACGGAGGCAGTTTGATTAATAGTGATTAATTAAGTTAAAATTATTAGCTTGAGGCAATTATAAATTATTCTAGGCTTTTATATTGGAGCCCCGGGTCCACGCACTATTCTAACCAGATTTGACAGAATATTAGCTTTAAGGCTATTTAAGGAGAAGTAATTTGTGATTGAAAAATGGCACTTATATTAATTATTAGACGTTTTAAGATAGTTTTAATTGACTTTTTGGTTCAGCCTCCAAGGAAATACTAAATTTTATTAAGATGTCGCATATTTCCCAGGATTAAAAATGTGCAAAATTCTTTGCAGCTTATGTAATGGATGAATAACAACGTTTTAATTACGAAAACACAAATAATAATTCGAGCAATATAATTAACGAAAATTTTAAATTTATTTTGCTTGTTATCGATACCTCTTACTCGTAGTTTGTCATAATAATTATAAAGTACATAGGCAATATTTTGAAATTAAAACGCTGTCACTTGTAGACATGGTCAGAAATTCCCAGATTTTTACCCTATATATATTATACTAGCTTTTGCCCGCGGCTTCCCTCGCGTAAATTCGGGGTTCTATAGTTATAGTATATCATCTATGTTCAGGATAACACAAATCTCCTTTATTATAAATGTCGTTTTAATATGAAATATAACTGCAAAAAGTATTTACACATACAAACTACTTATTACTAAGACGTTTCACTAGAGTGGCCAATATGGCGACTGTGATTTGTCTGTCAGAACCATTAGAATTTAACAAAATACTCGACAATCCAAATTTTGCGGATATATGTTGTCGACTCGTTTATTTGATTATTATTAATATAAGATTTGACACTGCGATAGCAGTCCGTCGGTTCCAATGTGAAACATTCCAACATCCACAACTACTTGCAAATTAAAAATTAAGTAAAAAAACATTTTCCAGTGGACTAAATTGTAAATCTAAACCATTCTCAAGTCCCCTTGAACACACAAAAAAATTCATCAAGATCGGTCCAGTCCTTTAGGAGGAGTTCAGTGACATACACACAAGAAATATATATATTAAGATGAGTAGAAATCTAGCCTACGTACCTACGTACCAATACACAACCAAAATTCAAGTTAAAAATGTCCGTAATCTATCAACAGCTCCTACCTAAGTATTTCCTATATCACAGATAATAATATAATACTATACTAGTGACTATATTAAAATAATATTGCGAAGAAGAAAATATTCAGGTAAATATCGTAAGACATTTGAAGCCTACACTTTGTCCGCATGGTATACTCTGCCTAGTCCTCCTTATAGCAAGTAGTACCGAGCAGATGGGGCAGTTTATATTCAAGGTTGATATTATTATTCTATTCAAATGATTATTCATCATAATACAATGTAATAAAATATGTTCCATTATGTAACGGCAGTCGGTCTTCTTTTTCATCATCATCATATCAGCCGAAAGACGTCTACTGCTTGACATAGCTTCTCCAAGGCTCTTCACAAGGACCGATCCTGGGCCTCCTTTTAATTAGTTGAAATTCAACCGACTTCTAGATAGGCATTGTCATCCAGATTAATTATATATTAAACATTATTTTATTATGCAATTTGTTCACTTGAGACGCGCCTGTTTATGTATATCTTGAGTGGAGGCAAAATTGATCCCATTTTTCCATGTAAAGACATTATAGTTTCTTTGACTATATATTTTATTCTATATTCTAGCATATTCAAACACCATCATATAGTCTCACTCAGCAAAGCTAGTTTGGGACTAGATAGGTACTAGACAATGGATAAACATACATACCTATGTATACGCATTTTTTACTATCATATATTTGCCTGACCTTTACATAAATTATGCTAAATATTTCAGTATTATCTTAATGGATATCAAGAAACTTTTTTACTAAGTGTGAAGAGTTATGTTAGTAGTTTAATCTTACTAAAATGCACTATACTGCAATGACCCTGAAATTGTCACCAAAGGCTAGGAGGGTTACGCAAATGCTCAATATGACCTTAACCAATTTCAGATCAAGAATAATAATTACGTAATCTGTAGTAAACTTACATAATATATGAGTGAATAATAACAAAACAATTATCTGAGTCCAGTTAAAAGTAGGTAAAGTTATAAAATCGCTTTTCAATCAGTCTTTACGTAACACGAAATAAAATCATGCGTAAGAATTGTCATGTCACTCGGTCATTGGCGTGTGCGATTCGCAACAATGCTGTGCTAATTGAAACATAACAGATCGCGTATTTCGGGGCCACACTCTGGCCAGCCATGTAATATGTGACATAACGGTACTTGTTCTCAATTAGCCAAAGCGGCATATCTAGGTTTCGTACTGTTTTGTTATGTTTTTTTTGCGGTGACGTTGGTCTGCTTTGTTTTGTGAATCGAGTGTAATTGTTTCCGAAATAAAGTGCATTCTTGTTAGGTCGTAGGCTATTTTAATATAAACTTTACGCTTCAACCAACACTCTTTTTTATGGTAATAGGCTGTAAACGAGCAGATGGATCGCCTGATGGTAAGCAATTGCCGGCGCCCATGGACACAAGCAACACCACAGGAGTCACAAGTGCGTTGCCGCCCCTTGGTGTTGGGAAAAGGGATAGGATAAGGAGTAGGATGAGGGAGAAGGAATAGGGGATAGGGCCTCCGGAACTCTCACTCACCGTACGAAACGCAACAGTTTAGGTACTGTTACTTTACGTCGATTTTTTGTGAGAGGGTAGTACTACCCCGGTCGAGCCGGCCCATTCATGCTGAAATCAGCAAGGCTCTACTACCTTAAAAACACTCTTCTGATGACCGAGCTGCATGACTGTAACGTTGCATCAACATCTGTTCATTAGTTTTTAATTTTCATTGAAACGGTACATATTTATTTATTTAGTATTCTTTTCAGTAATTTCAATTCTTCTTTACTTCGGACATATTCATTTAATGCATTAAGCCTCTTTTTAAACGTTCTCGTTTCCCTGGCTAAAAATAGACCCGATTTATTTTTACCGTCTGCATTAAAAAGGCCTTCTGGATGACGCATAAATACGTAAGTATTAAGAGGATCTAGGTCCGATCCTTGGGCAATATTAGAAATGCCATATTAATAATAATTGGCTTTACAATCATACTACCAGAGTTGCTTGAGACTATTTGGGATATAAATTATTTGGATTACCTTTAGGTTAGGTTATTATTTTCCTATTTTTATTTTGTGTAATCTTTCCCTAACTAGAACAAGATTGTCGTTTCTTTTTGTTGGCAAGGTTACCATAAGAGGAGATATTATTATTATCAGCCTGTTCTCGTCGATACTCTAATAGGTATTAATGTACAAATACAATGACGGCTCTTTAATCTGCTTACAAGCGTATTATACAGAAACTCCAAAACATGAACAAACCAAAACTGACCAAAACAATATAAATGATTTTTGGTTCGTGATTTTTCGAAAAGTGCTGAACCAATTGTCATAAAATTTAAATGGCACCACCTCTGAAACATGACATATCTTCCTAATCACACATTCACGATCACAATATTCACAATTGAATTTATCAAAACATTTATCTTCAACAAAATGAAACATACAGTCGAGTTGAGAACCTTTTTAAAGTTGGTTAAAAATGAAGATCGATGCGTGATCCGTAATATTACTAGTCGACCAAGCCAACTAGACGAATGTCAACGTGACAAAATTCAACATAATTCAATAATTATAATCCAGAAATCCCTAGTACCGATTGCAGGCGCATTGTACGTTCACACCCCGCGTTCGCACGTTACGATAAATAATTTCTGGATTATAATTGTTGAATTATGTTGAATTTTGTCACGTTGACATTCGTCTAGTTGGCTTGGTCAACTAGTACTATTTCTTTCCTTTGGCTGCTTTAATACTGTATTAATACTGTTCATTATTTATACGTTCGGACTCCGAGTCCCGGTTTCATTATGATAAAGTTTTGTCAAAAGTTCCTTAGTAACTATTTGTAGGAATTAAATAAATCATGCATGACACCATTTTAAAAGGGTTTGAAAGCGAAAATAGTTAATTTATTACTGTTCATGTGATCAACTAATTGATTTTACGAGCCGTTCTACTAGATGGTTGGAACCATAATATATGTTTAAGAATTATGAAGGTACTATTATTTAAAAAAAAAAAAATGGTGTCTGAGATTTATATACGAGTATAAAGAGGATAAATGCAAAAGGATACACTTTTACGTGCTTATAAATAAGGCTATTGTACAGTAACGACAGTTCCAGATGCTAAAAAATTGTGCATTATGTTTGTGAATTAAAAAGGTGCCATAACTTATAATAAATGTTTTGTTGCAGCATCGTACATCAAGGTGTGTCAGCGGAATGATCCCAACGTCGACAAGTGCATCATGAACTCGGTGGAGGAGCTGCGACCTAAGATGATAGACGTGAGTTCTATATACCTTTGTTTTTGATAGCCCATAAAATATCACATTGTTAACTAATAATAAAGAAGAGAAGAACAAAAAGTATTAATAATCACCCAGCTATTTATTCCAATGAATTCTGTGCTATTATTTACATCCAACACCTTTTTTGCGCCAAGTCTTTTGTAAATTACAATCATAGTAAAATTGAAGTCTTGAATGTCGCTCCAATAAGTGAGTAATACTTTAGTATGAATATAGCTTCAACTTACGTAAAACTTTTGCGGTTACGGGCGGACTATTGTCCAGCCAAACTTTGTTGTCCCGGAACTTGTGAGTAGGCAACTATCACAAAAAGGTAACTAGGTATAATAACGGCATCTTCTGCTCTTTGTGCAGTAGCGATTCATAGGCAGGTTTCATTCACGATTTGATCATTTTGACTCAATTTTACGGTCGAGCTACCTGTGACTTTGTTGCAGCGTACGTGCAATATGTGTGTTCGTTGTGACACTTTATTGCAATAAGAATATAAGTAGGAACTATTTGCATAAACAAATTTTTTGCAGATCCCGTGCTCTAAAGCAAAGGTCTTTGCGCCGGGACTACCCACTAAAACCACCATGGTGTTCCTCTATCTGATCCCATTGCATGGCAGGGTCACGGGAACTACGTTTGTATAACTGCCGCGACCCCACCTGAGCTGGCCCGCCGAAGCAGGCCCCGTCCCTCGCATGCATCCATCTGCATCCATCATACTTGTCCTCCTACATCCTCTTTCATACTACGAGCGGAAAAGAACGACGTAGTCTACTAACGCTACGAGAGGCGCACGCGGAACACGTGCGCCGCCTCTGGGGCCTAGCGGACGGCGGGCAGTCAAAAACAGGCCCGACGCCCACTGGCGTGTACTCACGGTGGCCGGAGATCGTTGAGCGAACATTATTTACCCTGGAAAAATAAAAAAGACTGAGCGTCGAAATATTTTCACAATTCCCTTTTTAAAAAGCACTCTTTTGTAAATGTAAGTTTTTAACATGTCAAGCTATCCTTAAAATTACCATGAATTATTAAATATATTCCATATCTTTGATCATATTTTGTTCAATCACCACAATATGTGCAGTGTTATACGTGCCTTTCTTTTAAAGAAAACCATAATAATTATTATTTTGTGAATTTCTTTTAATTTCAAAGCGTTTATTTCCCTACAACAAGTGTTCGACATTTTTTTTCTTAACAAATAATTTAATAATATGTACAATTTAACAAGAAACAACTACTTCATTGTGATGAAATTGAAGTTCATACAGTATTGCTGCTAGTTTTACATTGTGATCATCGTATATTAGTCTGGTTCCAATAATAATAATAATGTGTAAGAGGTGTATTCAGGATTAATCAGCATTATCTCCAGCTGCTGCACCAGCACCACTTCCAGCTGCAGCATTATCTCCAGCTGCTGCACCAGCACCACTTCCAGCTGCAGCATTATCTCCAGTTGCTGCACCAGCACCACTTCCAGCTGCAGCATTATCTCCAGCTGCTGCACCAGCACCACTGCCAGCTGCAGCATTATCTCCAGCTGCTGCACCAGCACCACTTCCAGCTGCAGCATTATCTCCAGCTGTTGCACCAGCACCACTTCCAGCTGCAGCATTATCTCCGGTTGCTGCGCCAGCACCAGGTCTTGTTACAGGATCATCGCCTGTATCACCTCCAGTACCGGATCCTGTTGCAGGATCACCTCCTGTAGCAGCTCCAGCAGCAGTGCCAGTTGCGGCTTGATCCCCTTCTGCATCTGCAGCACCTAATCCTACTGCGCCATCATCTCCTGTACCAGCCCCCGAAAGTGAACCCGCATCAGCATCATTTCCTGTAGCAGCTCCGGCACCAGTGCCAGTTGCGGCTTGATCCCCTTCTGCATCTGCAGCACCTAATCCTACTGCGCCATCATCCCCTGTACCAGCCCCCGAAAGTGAACCAGCATCAGCATCATTTCCTGTAGCAGCTCCGGCACCAGTGCCAGTTGCGGCTTGATCACCTTCTGCATCTGCAGCACCTAATCCTACTGCGCCATCATCCCCTGTAGCAGCCCCCGAAAGTGAACCCGCGTCAGCATCATTTCCTGTAGCAGCTCCGGCACCAGTGCCAGTTGCGGCTTGATCCCCTTTTGCATCTGCAGCACCTAATCCTACTGCGCCATCATCCCCTGTAGCAGCCCCCGAAAGGGAACCCGCGTCAGCATCATTTCCTGTAGCAGCTCCAGCAGCAGTGCCAGTTGCGGCTTGATCCCCTTCTGCATCTGCAGCACCTAATCCTACTGCACCATCATCCCCTGCAGCAGCCCCCGAAAGTGATCCCGCGTCAGCACCACCGTCATTATTTGATGTTTCATCGTCTGGGTTATCGTTTTGGTCTTCTTGGTTTTCTACTTCCACTTGCACATCGACAGCTTGGTTATTGTCATCGAATTGTGATCTTGTTTTGCCGGTACTTCGTAAATGAACGCCATTTTCATCACGGGTGGAAGATGTTTGGACTTCTGAAGTACTTGAGCCTGATTTTGGACTATCATCATCCGTGTTATTCTTATCTTCCTTTTTATTTAGTTTCACAATGACAGTGACATTTGTTTTACCAGTCACTTGTGGTTTGCCACTATCGTATATAGGCCGTTTCCTAGTGTCAATCATAATGTTCGTCCTTTGGGAATTGGCACCTCCGGGGACCGATATTCGTAGAGCATTAGGTGTCATGCATTGTCTGTTTGGTTGTCCAAAGCAAGGCAATGGGAAGCCACCGATAAAACTGAATGGGAATCTTATTTGTAGATTTGTACGCGGTGGTTCGTTGATGGGTGCCGTTTGGTATAAACCACACTAAAACAAAGGAGAAAAATTTAGGTTTTAAAAAGGTGTCCTATTTACAAGTACTTTCGGGTTCCGTCAAAAGGCATCTGTTCTTATTGCACGTAATTAATGATTAATAGATTGAAAGATCATCTAGCTCAAAAATATAACGATGAATTTTTAAAACGAGAATACTTTAGTAATTACAGATCAAATGGGAGCTTATAGCGTCGTAATATACTGGAGACAAATCACGATTGAAATACATATTTATGTTTACTATTTTTCAAAAAATATTTTGGGAAATTGCAGAGTTTATTATAAGTCTTCACAATAACACAAACGTTCTATTTATATAAATAGTCCTTGCTTACCTGCAAAACTGCTAAGTAGGCCACTGACACAATGACTTGTAACGAACCCATCTCGTTTCTATGAATTGTGAAATATCGCTTCGACCTTATATACCTTCGTTTGTTGGCTGATATGATTAATTGACGTATTTGTCATATGAACTGCAGTCATTGTTGGTGTCATATGCAGAAGGAAGCACGTAGAGCCCGTTAGAACAGCCCGATAACCGTGGTCAGGTGTTTGAATGCTCACGAGTTGCAACTTATCGCATGAGTACGTCATGCAGTTAATGTTTTTAATTCATAAAGGGTGTGTACGTAACGCTAGCCTCGGTAAATATGCCTTCGTTTTCATATATTTCGTAAGTTTTCATTGATGCAGTCGTATACTTACCTGAAGAAGCGTAGATTGTGCGTGGCTCGCCATGCCCTTGGCCGGTTTTTCAATGCTAGGTATTGTCCATCACGTGGACTATAAAAACGCTTCTAACAGGAGCAGTTAAGCTTCGCTGAGTGAAATATAAGAATACAAGTGATATTTAAATTCTTAATAATTTCCAACGAAATCTATCTTAATATATAAAATCCTTGCGTTACTGACTGACTGACAGACACGCTACAGCCGAAACTACTGGGCGCAGGAAGCTGAAATTTGGCATGTATGTGCTTTGGGGACCGTAGGGGTGCACTAAGAAGGAATTTCCCGAAATTCCCACGGAATCGGCCAAAACGGGTAAATTTAAAAAAAATGCAGGCGTAGCTGCTGGCGTCCTCTAGTAATACAATACAAAAAGAACATTTGAATGATGGTTGAATGTATCAAATAGACGATCGGAAAAATCGCATTTCACAAACCATTTAAGAGCCGCAATCTTACATTCTAATAAACACTGAAATCTTCGATCAAGTCACGTTGATCTCATCCAATTTATTACTTTAAATGGCGTCGATGTAAACAAAACTTGTGTTTCTGAAAGTAAATATGTCGCAACGGCCTAAGGGACTCTCAGAGTTGTGCAAAACCATGCAAACACATATCCTTGGGCATTGAATTAGGGAGAATGGCAACCGGTCCGCGTTGGGAAACATCTAACATTAATAAATTGTTAATTTGATAGCCAACTTTATACACACGTATTATAATATGTATAAAGATATTGGGTTGCAGATATTTAAGTAGGTGCTTACTGTTTGAGTAGATATTGAATGATTTGCTCATAAAAGACTTTGTAAGTATATGATATGTTTACAAATTAAAGGTAGGCTTAGGAAATATTCTCAACATATAATAATATAATTTATCTGTTGAGAGTCTTGGTCTGGGTGTTTCTATGTATAATATGTATGTATTTACAAAACAAAAGTATATATGTATGCTTATCCATTATCTAGTACCCATAACACAAGCTCTGCTTAGCTTGGGACTAGATGGTGATGTGTGTATGTGGTAGAATAGAATATTATATTATTATATTTATTACAATTGCTCACTACTCTTACAGTTGTCCAAAATGATTATATATGGATATAAGGATTATTTTCCTCGAGAAAGGCTCCATATTACAATTTGCTTATTGGTCAGAGAAGACTTACATTTGACTTTGACTTTGAGTAGTAAAAGGGGTAGTGTGCCGTAATGCCTTATCATGCCTAAAAACACAGAGAACTACAGAAATTAAGAATGCTTAACTACGTCAATTTATAAATAAATTAAGACCAGAAATGGCTAGTGGCCTTGTCAGTGCCCAAAATCAGGAGCACGCGGGAAATAAATTGCTTTCGTAGTGAATATGAAAGTATGTCATTGTCAGTTTCAAAATAATCAAGCAAGTATGTCAAGATGACATTTGCGAGTGTCAAATGTAAACTAACATGTCGTAGGGTCCTTAGGTCATGTGCGTGAGTCACATATATTTTTCTTTTAGTTATCCTACCACTAATAATTACGCTAATGTTCGTAAGGGTCGAAGTTTGTTACTCTTTAACAAAAAACTGCTGAACGGATTTTGATGCAACAGCTACAATATCATCTTAAGGCGAGGTTGCAGTACTTTTTAAGATTTTTGAACGTCTGAAAGTCCCATGAACTATGATATTTTTACTGAATAAAAATTAAAGTATAAAAGTTGAACATATCTTCTAGTAAATCGTAAAGATAGAAACACGTTTTGGAATGATTGGTTCGATAAAAAAAAATGTCAAACATGGCACTAAATCACAATTTTAAACGTGTACTGCTTAGAGATTCCATAATGAATTTATATGAAAGTATTATCAATAGAAACAGCTCTTTATTTAAAAAAAATTGGTAAAAACAGATTTCGTAATTTCGTTATCATTTTGCTCCAAGAAAAAAAATAGTCAAAATGTTGGCATTATATCGCTCGCCGGCCGTTCATCAGTGCCTGTCTAGGCGTGATTGAGGGCGGACGTACGTCGTTGCTCCGCAAAATCCCCCTCCACCCCCGCATGTACGTTTTCGCAAAAGTACAAAGTAATTCGTATTCCAAACTCAATCGTTCAAACCATAGACATACTAGTAAGAAACCGTAGACAGGTTACTGACAAGGTAACATGACGGAGCTTACGAGTGGCACGCATCGCGAAAAGCGTACGCACACTAATATAAATATGTCAAAACGACACACTAAGAATTAGATAAGAAGTGTAAGTGAGATAGCACATCTAATCGCAAGCGCGAAATAGAGATAAACATATACTCTCTAGACCGAAGCGCATTGTGACATCATGCTGACCGTTTCACAAACAATAATTTGACTCAGATGCGACATGATCACTTTGTCTGTCTTGAGTAAATTCAATTCGCCTCAAAGTAAATTTGATTAATTCATTTAAGGTAGGGAAAATAAAAAGTCAATGTGATTTATTTATAACATTTATTAAAAAAGTACATTTCATTCAATGGAAACCTAAAACAGTACGTTAATATAAAAACTGTGCGCTGCGGACCCACCGTAGCCCTGGCAATACCCCTGGGGGTATGGTGGAACTTTTAAAGCTTAACCGTACTCCTGGCTGAAATGCTCGTAGTGTTATACCAACGTGCTACGTGGACATTAAACTGAACAGTGTTATCTCTCGTATGATAATGACTTACTACTTACGTTTTTGTATTTTTAGACAAGCGAAGACAAGCGCTAGTACGATGATATAGTGCAACAAGGAGATACATTAGAGAATAAAACGTTTAGGTATTACTGCTAATGGTTATAATGCTTTGTATATTATAGGTATAATCTGTGGTACTGTTGAAGACCCGTCATCATCATCATCCTTGCGCTGTCGAATAATTCCCACTAGTTCTATTGAACAGTTCTATGATAGAACTAGTGATACTTTTTTTCCCACTAGTTCTATTAGCACAACTTGATGAGAAGAATAGAAACAGTTATAGGAAATTTACCACTAGTTCTATGTATGTTTTACAAGGGTCGTGTCAAAACATCGCGCTCACAAATCCGAATAAATATGTATTTATAAAAATGTGTTAAACGAATGAACGTCTACAAAACAATTGAACGTCTACAAAACAAATGAACGTCTACAAAACAAATGAACGTCTACAAAACAAATGACTACCAGAAAGTGATCAGCTATCGATAGTGATTGCAAAAAACAGGTGCATGCGATTTTCAACCTTATTGACAATTCATGACAAACTTTTTTTTTTGTTTTTTCTCGCTTTCTGGCAATATTAGGGTAATAAAATTATAAATTCTGACTAATGTCAATTAGGTTGAAAATCGCATGCACCTGTTTTCTGCAATCACTATCGATAGCTGATCACTTTCTGTAAGTCATTTGTTTTGTAGACGTTCATTTGTTTTGTAGGCGTTCATTTGTTTTGTAAACGTTCATTTGTTTTACACATTAAACAAATGAACGTCTACAAAACATATTTATTCGGATGTATGAGCGCGATGTCGTGACACTACGGATCATTCCCAGTAGTTCTATTGAATACCCTTGTAAAAATATACATAGAACTAGACTGGGAAATTTCCTATTACTTATCCCATTAGTTCTGTTCTCCTCATCAAGTTGTGCTAATAGAATTAGGACAGTTCTATCATAGAATTGTTCAATGCTACTACTATACTGGGAATGATCCCACAAAATAGTAGAACTTGAAATTAACGAACTGAAATTAATAAACTAATCACACAACAATATTATCTGGGAGTACGGGTTAAGCTTTGAAAGTCCCACCATACCCCCAGAGGTACTGCCAGGGGTACGGTGGGTCGGCAGCGAAAACTGTGCAGTACAATCTACTTAGTTGTTTAATACTAAAAGGAGAAAAACAAGAACAAGTGAATGGACTTTGATCATCCGTAAATGTTTGTAACTTACGTATGATTATGTATTTCTATAATAATAATATATTGTGTTGATTCAGCCTCAAATCACTTTTATTACTTGACAAAAACACACATCAGTATTTTATTATTACGAATGTCCCATCTGGATACTTTGTTTTTTAGTCTTTGAACACGCACAATACTACCTCTCTTGTACACTCGCTAAATGCCAATTTATTATTCACTCTATTATTTGTGATACTGAATTTATTATAAATTGAAAATAAAACGTTGTAATATTGTAATACTCATGAATGAGAAGTGATTCCATAACTTTTAGTCATTTTCCTACTAAAGTTTAACTACTTTAGCAAAATCTCATTACACACGACGGCATTTTCAAATGTAACGTACACACACGCGAGTAAAAGAGCGAGCGCTTCCGACCGCAGCGCGACCGCGACTAAAGCCAAATGAGACATTTAGAAAAAAAAAGTTTGTCATCAATTTGTCAGTTTTTAATGTGCCACTTTTGAAGTTCGCATAACTCATCTACGGTTTTTTTACGCTGCGCTGTGGCACACGCACACACGAAACCCCCCCTCCCCTCCCCCCGCTCACTCGCTGACGCCACCGCCGTGTTTTTGTTTTTGCGGGGGGTGAGGTCGAGCTACGCACTGTACTGCAACCTCGCCTTAATATATAAAATCCTTGCGTTACTGACTGACTGACAGACACGCTACAGCCGAAACCATTGGGCGCAGGAAGCTAAAATTTGGCATGTATGTTCCTTGGGGACCGTAGAGGTGCACTACGAAGGGATTTCCCGAAATACCCACGGGATCGGTCAAAACAGATAAATTTAAAAAAATGTGCATGCGTAGCTGCTGGCGTCCTCAAGTAGCTTATACATTGGAATATCACCTACGTAGGTTACCTTACGACCCGAAAATCAAAACTCTCACAGGCAGAGCCGAGTGCAGAAACTAGTTTTATACTTGTATTGCCATCGGAGTGGGGCTACCGACATGACTATACAAAAAAGATCTCCCGCACAGTTTATCCCATATTTTCCGTAATATATACTAGAGTAATTGCCTTGCTCAGAGATTTAAGACGGTGGGCAGTAACTGTCTCACCAATCTGTCTGGTTTGACAATCCCTAAAGCAATTAGTACAGATTTACATAGAAACGCAGTTCCTAAGGATTTCGTGTGCCGATTCCAAGTGGGGACTCTCTCCAGTTTAGTTCGTAGTGGGCGCCGTTGGCGGCGCTGGCATCGTTCTCCGTCTCTCTTGCTCTCGTAGTTAAGATACACAGGAGGAACGTTCGTATCTCTTGCTCTCGTAGAGACAGCTGTCACAGCGCGACTGCCACGCCGCCAAGCGGCAATTTGGGGCACAGAAAGTTTTTCTTCAGAGCGCCCATAGGAAATGCGCCTCTATGTAAATAACTGAGCTCTTTGCCTAAAGCTAGCCTAACATTTAAGATATTTCAGATTATTGATTTTCTAATACCCACAAATCAGTTTGACAAGTATTTTCATGCGCATTTTCAATGGGGACCTGCTGACGAAGTTAGGACAACTTTCAGCTTTTTTTATAATTATTATTATAGGTATTGTATACCAATTTTTTTTTTGTTATATTCCAGGGTATCCCAGAGTTGAACGTCCCCGGCATCGAACCTCTGAGCCTGGGTCAGATAGCGCTGGCCCGCGGACCTCAGGGCGCGAAGTTGACCGCAGTCGTCAACGACGTCAAAGTCAGAGGACCCAGCAACTTTATTATTGAAGAACTCAAGTGAGTATACAGATTACATCTATTGTTTAATTTAGCTTACGAGTGGGACTTTTACTCCCTTAGGGAGGAAATTGCCAAAATTCCTGTTTTTCGTCTTCTTACGGTTATAGTTTCGGCTGTACCTTGTCGGTCGGTCAGTCAGTTTTCTTTTTTTTATGTTTCTGCTGCATGGCAATCTGTTCACCAACAATAGGCCATTTCTTTGTTTAATTTCTCAGTTTCTGTTTTCCTCAAGAGCATTATTTGTATGAACATTATTTTCACACGACTCTCTTGGTCAGTTAGTAACGAAATGATTATATTGTGTAGGTAACATGCATTTATTAATATAATACAGACTACAAGGTTTTCAAGGACTGCCTCCGTGGTCCAGTGGATAGCGTATGCGACTGCTGATTGGAGGTTCCAGGTCGGGCAAAAGTGTTACTGGGTTTTTCCGAATTCTCAGTAGCAGCACGGAGTCTGTTAATGTGCCCGGTAACGGCAATAGGCTCGCCCCCTTTACGTGGGACCTAAAATTCATGGCGAAATGTGGGTGTAACTACCTACCTATAACGCCTCTGCCTACCCCTTTGGGGATACAGGCGCGAATCTATAAAATAAAAGGTTTTCATTCTTAGACATAAGTTAAAGTCAGAAAATTATTAGTGTTCTTCATGAAAAAGGGAAAAGGAAGTTGAAAAGTGACTCACTAAATCGGTATTCTATAAAAATTCAAAATAACTACTACCTACGTAATTGTGTTGCAATAGATAAGGCACGCATATTGTTTATGCGTATAAAATTGTAGCGGGTTTATTAAATAAAATCACTTTGTGTTTGCACTTTGACAATGCGCAATACAATTATCATGTTTACCTACTTGATTTTTACGGAAGGCTTCCTGTGATAGACGTAGCCAAGACATACCGCGACCAAATTGAAGAACGTTATTAGAACGGAAATGTATTTCATGTATTCTCACTTTTTTATTTTACATATAAATAAACGTCACATCTCGTCAGTCCTGTGTAAAGATTCTATTTCAAGACATAATATTTAAAAAATAATATTCTTGAACTAGCGTTTTAATTAGACGAAATTATTTAATTAATGTAGATTAAAGAGTAATAGTTATGAATGTCTACACAAATTCTAAATGCGGGTTCCACATAGCATATTTCTAATAACTCGAATATATCGCAGTAAATGTAGAATCATGTAGTAATTTAATTAAATATTGACGTTCAGAAGCGTTACTTTGTGACCTAAACGAATAAATGATTTTGACTTTGACACTCATAGCTCTCTTAGATCATGAAAAAGTTCTATTATTTTAAATATTGCAAATTTGTCTCTGCTCTGCATGACATCTGATGCAGCCAAAATATTTCGCATCATAGTCTTAAAAATAATTAGAGAACAGTTCATGCGAGACATGCCAAACTATACAGTTTATTTTTATGGTGATCATGCTAGCGCTTTCATATTTCTTTAGACAGTAGAATTCTAAGACAGATATTTAAAATAATCCATAATATTTAATTAAATTAATTAAATAATTTCTTCGTTTAATGTGTACGTTGCTTTAGGAAGAACAAATACTTGAGCTGATTTAAATTACCGTGAAATTATTTAGCTGACAATTGGATCACTTCTGCTTAAGCACGTGTTCCTCGCGATGTATCAATATAGTATTTATCACACATTGACACGTTTTAAACAAAGTAGGTAAACACACACTGTTGTTTTGTTTCTGTTTTTCATGTTTATAGCAATGGAGACAGGCAGTGCTTAGTCAATACATCAACACATATAAATAAAATTGGAGTGTCTGTTTGTAATATTAAATAACCGCTTTTTACTAAATGCATATGGATGTATACACGGTATATACACCGAAATTTCATATTTTTTAATTTTTGTCTGTCCGTCGGTCTGTCTGTCTGTCTGTCTGTTTGTTCTCGCTAATCTCAGGAACGGCTAGACCGATTTTGCCGGGCCGTTCACTGGCGGATAGCTGATGTACCAAGGAGTAACTAAGGCTATAAATTAACCGGGTACGCGAAGTAGTTCCCTCAGGACGCGGATGAAACCGCAGGCAACAGCTATAAATAATATAAATTGTTATTGATTTTCTGAATGTACGCGTAATATTTTTGAGAAGTAAGGGCATTCACGCCTTAAATGAACGCTTTACTTTATAATACGGGTTAAATGCGGCGTCCCAATCGATCATTTTCCTAAACGAATAGTCTAAGTCAAAATGATTTACTCAAAAATCATATTGTGATATTATGAATTATGATCGTCAAATTTACAAATGACTGAATATTGACACCGATTGAGAATACGTTCAATCATTTCGTTATTTATTTTGATGTTTTATTTAATGAATATACGCACCAGAAACTAACTAAACTGCGATAACTACTCAGTGGACAAGCTATTGGTTTGTTAACCATGAGCCTTGATAAGTTAAGATCATTCTTATCAATGGTCATCAATTGATACGTTGAAAGAATAACTTAACATATATAAATAGACGCTAGTTTAAATAATGCCTCAGTTAAAATCATTAGTATGGTAAACATAGATGTATTATATTAACCTCAAGCTATATTTAATGACAAAGGACTTTACCGAGCTTCGACCACAACCTTGAAACTATGACCAGTCATGTAAAATTCATTCGAACGATCTTGTAGAAGAATGAGTAAGCTATTCGGGACGTGCTTATAATATGTATGTGGAATTGATTATATTGGCGGTTAAATATTTGAATTGAATGATGCGTATGCTTGAAAAATTCGAGGAACATGATATCAAATAAGTAACTATGTAAGGAACAATAGGTAACTTTTGAATGGACGGATATACGATGGCACTTTATTACAATCTTTGTTTGGTTTTCTGTTAGCACGTGTCTACGCTTTCTACGCTATATAGATTTTAGGAAAACAATATAGCATTTAATATAAAATTTGGTTTGTTTTATTTTATTTATTTATAGGTAAATTTAATCTCATATAATTATAATTGCATATAGGCCTGCGAGAATACCAGCGTTGTAGTTTTATAACTGCAACAATAGCTGACGCAGTTGCCTAATTTGTTCTCCACATACCGCCTTCTGTAAATATATGTAAGAAAATGTATTTTATGTTTTGGAGAAGCAAATAAAATATTTTTTGGTTTTGTTTGTTTGGTTGTTTGAGATTCATTAGTGTCCCTTGGTTACCTAAATTAAATAATTTACCTATATAATAAAAATAATAGACCTAGGGGAGCTGAAACAATTCTTACATTTTGTTTCATACACTAAATACCATAGTCAGAAATCGTTTGATATTAGTACCAATCGGTAGGTCCTTCTTTATACTTGTGATTGGCTATCATAAAGAATATGTAAGCTTTAAATATTGTGGTGAAAAATCGACTTAACCGCAACAAGTCAACTTGTTTCAACTCCCCTCATACCGAGGTAAGATGAAACAGAGGTCAAGGAGAGTTGAAACATATGATTTTTAATGAGTATTAAGGGCTGTAAAATAAAAAAATACTATATGATATAAAAGTATTTATTAAATTAAAACTTTTCAAGTTCAAAACATAACTTTTAATTAATATTTTGGATTTATATGGGTAAGTTTAGTAAGTAACTACAGGTTTTATACAGAGATCATATACTTGGCGACCCGCCATACCTCATTTAGTCTTTCTTTTATTATCAGTAGGCAGAAAAGCCAGGAGAGTTGAAACAGTCTGTCTCAAATCCCCTCAGGTAAGAAAAACCTCTCAATTTCGATTAAATTCACAATCAATAAGTAAATACTTAGAAATCAATTTTACCAAATGTATATACTATATCTGTAATTAATGAGCTTTCGAAACATGTATGACTTAAACAAAATACAAAACCTTTAACAAAATATGAGCATCGTAAAAAAGAACGTTAAATACTTACTTTTTAGGATTTTGTTCACATGGCAGCCAGAAATCTATAACCGCGCGACTGTGGCGGTGACGAGGCAGTGGTTGAAAAGCCACATTGCCAACTAGCTAACGGTTAAAAGTTTCGAGAATTCGGCACTGTTTCAAATCACCTTTGTTTCACATCCCCTCGGTCTCCCCGAAAATACTTAAGAAATAATATACTTAATAAATATACTTAAGAAAATATAAGTTCGATTTTTCAAGATGCAATTTTGCACGAGGTTGCATCTTTAAACATTGAACCAAGTACAGAAAGAAAGTCATATAATACGTTCAAATAAACACACATAAGTAATTTTTCAAAACTATAAATTCTAGGTCGGATCTGGACAAGAACAGGTTTGACTTCAAGCTGCTGCTGCCGAAGCTTGACTTCGCGGGTAAATACAAGATGGACATCCAGGTATTGCTGCTGCGTCTGCAAGGAAGAGGAAACATCACCGGCACTTTCAGTTAGTACTACACTTTTTTTTTGTCAAAGATGACCAAGTTAGGTCTTCAAGTTGTTCGATGCTGGGGATATTTCTAATAGTCCAAGACAGTCCAAATGATAATCATCATCCTCCTAGCGTTATCCCAGTTTTCAATCTGGGGTCCGCTTACTAGTCTATTCCTTGCCTTTCTGACCTCCGCAACCCGAAGGGATAGCGATATTCCATGGTTTAGACTAGTGTCAGTTTATTTAGAGGTGAGGAACTCTAACGACTGTCAAAAATTTTAACGACAACCGGGTCCGACGGCATAACGTGCTCTCCGAGGTACGGGACAAGCGATAATTTTATTAACAATTTAATACGCACATAACTCCGAAAAGTCATTGGTGCGCGCCGTGGATTCGAACCCGATACCCTCTGCATGGCAGTCTGTTGGTATCTCCACTAGGCTATCGCTGCCTTACAGACCACAGTCCAAGTGATAATATAAATTTAATGTAGTAATGTCTTGTAAGAAAGACCCCTGGAACAGCCTTTAACCTGCCATTAGTACTACATATATGTTTCGTTATTATCGCTTCCTGTCTGTAAAATAAACAAAAAATATCACAAGAGAAGAGGTCTGGTTCTCTTAAAGTTGACTGTCGCTGTAATTAAAAACTGTGTGTCTTGGGCACCTATACAGTGATCATCATCAGTCATAAAAGGTTGGCGAGGCACCGTCTGCCCGTTCCAGTTATACTATAGGAAAAGTTGGGACAGCCATCGTTTTTCATCTATGACTACTGTAATATAATATAAATGCATACATAAGGCCTTTTCACCAGGCGTGAATCATAATTTGATGTCACGCTTGATACCCAGACCGGTCACTGAACTCTAGAACAACAGGCCTACTTATCGTAGAGTAATCGTAAACCACTAATGTCAAATGCCGTAAAAGTACAAGAATCCATAGTATATAAACTATATCATCATCATCAGCCCTTTATATTGTCCCACTGCTGGGCACGGGCCTCTTGCCATTATGAGAAGGGTAAGGCCATAGTCCACCACGCTGGCCAAGTGCGTGTTGTAGCCTATATAATAGGCTAGTTGACGAAAAAAATTTTATAAGTCCGTCTTTTAGATTATTCAAAAATAAGCGATACGTATTTTTTTATTTGTAAATTAAACCAAAAATGACCAAGATATAGCTCATTAAAGTTACGTATAACGTCACGCCGTGCGGCATTTTTTCGCACTACATGACGTCACACGTAACTTTAATGGGCTATATCTTTGTTATTTTTTATTTAATCGAAAAAGGAAAAAATACGTGTCCAATATTTTTTTATTATCTGAAATACGGACTAAATAAAATGTAATTATTTTGACCCTGGAAACTACCCTATTGCCATCAATTGGCCAAAAGTTACTAAACCTATTACATTATTAAGTTAGGCCTAGTAATCTCGTAACAAAATGCGTTCATACAAGACATGTATTCCTTCCATAGTAGCCTTACACATGGCTAGAATATTACAAAGAATAGGAAAGTTTGACAAAAACATTTTCTTTATCACATAGAAACAACATTTTGTTGCTAATTTGGCAACAAAGCTTGTTTTCAATCGGCAAAAAATGTTTTGTTAAACAACTGTAGGTGTAGAAAACATTTCAAGTAGACTTTTAGTTACTAAACTTGCGATAATAAGGTTCGATTTCAACCAAAAAAGATCTCGCCAAGAATCCAATACGCTGGGTTCAACAACCCTCCTTGAAACAGAATAGATATAGTTATTTGTGCAACAAGAGAGCAAAGTTGTTTTTTGTTTCGAGTGCTGATTTTGAGTCCCGGGCAAGCGAAGGATTCTATGATGAAAGTTAGAATCCTGAGCGTAGTGAGGGACTCAGCAGCAGGAGATACGAAAAGCTTTGCTCTCGTGTAGCACACATAACTTTTCACCACAGCAGTGAGAACACATATTACTTAGGAGACATAGAAATGAACAGGAATAGATTGAATTCTGCATTAATCACTTGTTGATTTAACTCAGTCATCATCGCTAGTTTCACTCATCTTTTTTTATTATTTTATATATTAATATAATTTAACACGTTACGCTATACTGTATCAGCATCAGCGAAATTTTTATTCTTATTCCCGCTACTTTTTTAAATTGCGTTTTAATACCGCGTCCCTGATGTTTATTTTCCAAATGTATCATTGTTGTAATTCCAAGTAAAAATGAATTGGTTAAATACTAATTTTAGACTATTAATTAGACTTATTTTAATTACAATCCAATAATAAATTTAACATATACCTAAACAATAACATATTATTATAAAAAAAAGTAATTTCTTTATTACAAATATCTTTTTTTATTTGCGTTTGTTTTTTTTATTCATGTGAAAGAGACAGAGCTCAGTAAAATTCGAATGTTTCAAATTTATGGCTGAACAATGTCAATTCGCGACACTGAAGATTGAAAAACTAAAAAGCTGGTCACGCTCGAATCAAAATCGCGTTTTGTTCACTGTTATCTCGCAGCAAAAGCGGCATGTTTGAGCTGCTGTGGTGAAAAAAATATAGATCCGCGTTGAGATTTTCTCTATACATCCAAGTTAGTAACTCCTCCAACAATCCATGTATTTCTTGCCTCGATCTATAATATAATAAACCAAAAAATCAGTACACTAGCAAAATAATAAGTATACTGCCTCCGTGGTCCAGTGGATAGCGTATGCGACTACAGATCGGAGGTCCCGGGTTCGATTCCCGGGTCGGGCAAAAGTGTTACTGGGTTTTTCCGAATTCTCAGTAGCAGCTCGGAGTCTGGTGATGTGCCCGGTAACGGCAATAGGCTCGACTCTATTACGTCGGACTTATAAATTCATACCGAAATGTGGGTATAATATTACATCTTTACCTACCTCTTCGGGGATACAGGCGTGAGTCTTTAAAAAAAACTAGCAAAATACCTAACTACTACTACGTCAATACTGGTATTCCCTGAGCGCAATGAAAGTAATCTAACAAGTAGATCGCGTGAACAGCTTACGTACACATTACATAAGTAGTAAGCATTTCTATGTCAAGATCATATTATGTTGTACCGAACGATTACTGACAAAAAAAACATTGCATAACATTGGTACCAGCTCACGTGTCAGCCAAGTGAAGCATTCGATTCTAAGAATCGTAATTGTTTACTTTATCGAATAAGCATTAGGAACGAAATATACATACTTATACATATATACTTTTGGATATTTATACATTCTTAAAACATCTGATAAGGTAACTTATTGCCATATCTGATTTTAATGTTGAATCGTAATCCTATTTATCTATATCCGCTATGGTCTAAGTAGAGTTGTATTATGCGCTATATTTTGAGAATTTTCTTCTTCGTTTTTGAGTGAGATTTGACTTATAACATGGTATATAACATCTTCAAGCCAGATAATTCAGAAAGGCAGGGATGTACAATGTACATACATACGTATTGCCTCATATTACCAACCTTCAGTGGTAGGAAGGATTTTTATAGGTGGATACGTAATACCTTCAACAATATACTTCCAGGCCTTACATACAGGTCATCTACAGTAATAATAACCAGACATAATTATATATACATATACATATATTAATGTCTAGATGACATTAAAGTTAAAATATAATATATAATATCCAGCTGTTTTGCCATTGTCAGTTTAAAACGCAAGCTATAATGCTTCTGCCTTCGATAGCAAAGTAACAAATCTCTATTTCCCAAGCTGGTAGTAGTGTGGTGTAAAGTTGTTGACGGCTCAGTTGCACCGAATGCAACGTCGTGTACGTGACGTGGAGCTCGCGTCGGCGGGATTGCGGTCAGCATGTGTGCTGCATGACATACGCGACAGCGACAAGTAACAGCGGCACGCGACACTAGCAAGCGACAGCTCTTGTAGATTTTTAATTAATGCGTGTTAAGATGCTGATTCGATTGTCATTGTCGCTTCTTGTCGCCTACAAGTGTATACTGCTGACTAATTAGTCTTATTTGTTTATTTTAGGACCACCAGTGGTTATTAAAAGCATGCATTCACAATAATAAAATACAATAAATTCTTAGTCACTTGCATAACCTTTTAAGGTAGCCACTGCATTAAATAGTAGTCTTGGAAACAAATTGACTAGTGATAGAGTATTTTACAAAAACGTCCAGATATAAACAAGGATCGTTAATAAAGAATGATTAGATATTTAGATATGTAACACAATAATATATAAAATTATTATTTGAATAAATGTAGCGCTCGTAGCGAGACTTGGCTTGCCGTTCGTAACAGATCGGCAAAGTTAAGCAACGCGTGCACAGGTTACCACTTGGATGGGTGACCGTGTGTGGCATTTACATCTGAGCGCTACCGTGCTTCGGAGGGCACGTAAAGCTGTCGGTCCCGGTTCTTGTCCAAGGATAAGGATCGTTAGGCCATGTCGGAGGCCTTCGGGCGGTCTGAAAACTCCGACACCAGAGTTGGCCACACGCTCACACGAAAAACAAAACAAAAACAATTTGAATAAATAAAATGAGTTGTTTAAAATAACGAAGTTGGGGAGTCGGAATTCTGAATTAAAAAGTTAAAGGTTATTTGTGATATAGGAAAGTCGACTGGAGCCTAATTTGTCGGATTCAGCTATTCCAAGCGAATGTGGTGGCGTTCGTGTTTAGTTTTTTTGATTCAGTAATAAATAACGTGAACCTATTATTTACCGTAGGGATTTCGATTGTCTGGGACTGTATTCATGAATCGTCTAAGGAAGAAAGGAAAGGTGGCACCACATAATGTGTATATTGCTACTGAGAACAAAAATAATAAGCTTTATAGTGACAGTAGTATAGCATCTTGTTAGATAGTGGGGAATTCTTCCGGTGCAAGCTAACTTCCCGAAATATTTTGCAAATACAAACCTAGCAGACCTTGGAATAAAGGTCGATTCTCTGACATCCGTGTACTTACTCGTCTTATAAAATATATATTATTAATAAAGAATCGTAAATCTTGCGAAGCACGTCACTTTGTTTGTTTAAAGTAGCAGTAAAATTATTTGATTAACATAACGATGGTTCTTGGTAATATAAAAGCGTAATAATTAAATATTATTCTTTGTAAAGGTAAAACAGTTATCCTTGTTTATATAGCATTGGTATGTCTTGCCTGTTTGCTCAAACTGGACTTTAAGTTATTTTAATATTGGGTTTTTTCATTATCAAGAATATTAGACCGGCACATGATAAGTCTTATCATACAACTAACAAAAGTAATTCGGTAATTTATATATTATAGCGGGATTTTAGACCCTGGCCCGATATCAAATATCTGCTAAGGCATATCCAGGGTAACAATTTTCCGGAGATTTATTCAAACCATATTACCAACTAGCTAACTCTTTACTGTAAGCTAGTCCAATCTTCCTTTTCGTCAACTTATAACAAAATCGTTCCAATAACTTTCGCTATCAACATTGGCTTTTCGTCTACTCCCAATCTCATAACTTGCACTACACCCAACAGTTTACTAATAGGCTATGCAATGCTTAACACAAGTGTTATTATTACGGCACTAGCACGTGCATTGTGCTGCCTAACTGTGTTTTAGCATGCCACCATTTTATGTAATTTGCATCATTAATACACATGTAAAAATATTGTAAGACAGACCTACAATCATATTGGCGATGCACGCAATACAAATCATAAAATTGATTGCAAGTTGTCTTTACTGGTCCAGTGGTGTGAGATTTAGCTTATCTTTATAGTTACTGATTTATTATTAGTAGATTGGGCTAAATAATGAAATGTCCCCATGCCTGTGTACATAGTTTGAAAATTTGCTCAGCCAATATGGGTTGCTACGAGCTACAGACATAATGATATAATTTAAAAAACAATTCGCAGCCTTTATTGTTGTAATAAATATTAGTCCATATTGGATACTATTTTACAAGACATTAACACAAGTACCTATTACCTGCATTTTGAATGTTAATCACATATTTCTGATCTTACAGAGGACTACGCCTGCAATGTTACAATGAGGGGCCACAAGGAAGTCCGAGGCGAAGATGAATACCTGCAGTTCGATCCCTTCAAAGTGAAGCTTCGTGTTGGTCAGTCCTCCATCTACCTGACCAACTTGTTTGACGGCGATCCAGTCCTTGGACCTGCCACCAACAGGGTCATCAACGAAAACTCCAACGTTTTCTTAGAAGAAATAAGACCGGTCCTAGAGAAGAGCCTTGCGGACCTCTTCACAGAAATGGCGAATAAAATAACATCAAAATTCACGTATAAAGAACTATTCCCGTGATTTGTGCTTAGTGTACTCATGCTAATACAATACTTAAAGCCATTTGTGATTTTGCACGTATGTGTAAGTATTTGTTCAATGAATTATGTGTCACAGGACTAAGAAAATTCCAAAATATCAATACAGTGGACCTCCGGTACTCCGACAAACGTTTTGCAGGGCAGTATCGGACTATCGAATTTGTCGGATTATAGAGTACCGCCTAAGACCCCTATAGCCCGGCGTCTTTTACAAACGAGTACTTTGTAATCCGACAAATTACAGATCCAAACATAAGATTTTATATGTTACACTCTGAAGTACAAATTATACTTCATTATACCTATATGTCAAATTTAGTAAATTAAACAAACCAATAGAAAGCTTAGGTTTCATCATAAAATTAACGTCATTAATGCTATGGAAATTACAGAAAATAATATCCTTACATTTGGAAATAATTGTGTACAAACAAATGTTCATATTAAGATAATCAAAAATGATGAATAGATAAAATCATAATATGAATCCATCAATGTATGCAGCATGAAAATATATTTAACTTTTTTTGTTTGACGTTATTGAAACGCGAAGTCATGTCGGATTACAAGGGGTGCCGGATTAGCCAGGGGCCGGATTACCGCGGGTCCACTGTACTAGAGTTGGACTAAACTTTTTCAATAAGCAAAAATTTCCATTTTATGTTAGTAAATACGTACAAGTTCAAAAATATTAATATTGAATTCATTGTAGTTTGAAAGCCTCTTTATCATTACACTTTCACCGCTTATCACTGTAAGCCGCTCATGACAGAGGATTTTTCTAGCTGGTTTCGCATTGTAGGGCCAACTCTAATGTTTATTAGAACACATTTGTACAGAAATTTAGCCTAAGTGAGAACGTGGACTAGTTGTAAGGTATCGGTAATTTAAGTAGTAGTGTAAGATTGTAAATAGTAATATATGATTATTTAACTGTAATATGTAATTGACTGACGCAGCTAAAAGATGTACGAGTATGTATGAATATTAAATTTGATGAAACGATATAATGATGAATGGAACAATTACGTTGCATCAGCAATGTTTTAGTTGTTCTAGCATCACTCATGAGATCGCTCATGACGACATATGTTGACAAACTAACTACAGAATTCAATATTCAATCTATAGATATGTAGATCTGTAGACTTTAGATTCGTTTTTGACATAAGCTTCATACAAAATATGTCAAACACGAATCTCGAATCTCAAAATCCATGTATGGATCGAATATTGAAAATGGCCATAAGAGACTTCCTTTATTAAAGCCTCCTTTGTTCTATTTTGATTTTACTTGTTCTTGCATTCATCCATTATTTTTATTTCTTTGAAATCTTCAATCATTCTGTTTTTCAATACATTAAGCTCGTCGTGATTACATTATGTCATTTTACCAATGAAGTTCAACGTATAATTCTAACAACTGTCAGTTAAGGTTTCTGATTTTTCTAAGTAATTTGTTAATTATCATTAACGACATTGGGAGAGAAATAAATCACGTCAGTGAATTTAAACCGTATCTTATTATCCCTCTTATACCTACATAGTCATAAATCTTGTTACCATTCAATCTGAATCTGTTATTCCAGTGTGAATCATAGATATCCTATACACTTCTTTATATAAGTTTGCCTGTGTCTTTTAAGTCTCTTAATTTATTATCGTACTATCGATATAAAATGAGAGACTTAAAGAGATCTCACAAAGATTATAGATTTAATATAATGGTTGCATGGATGGAGTTGTGTTTTAAGCGGCCACCAAAAACTTTAAACCAAGCAAAGTTTAGACGAGACCTTTACTTAATCTTTGAACACTAAACATTTAGATTTACATTCGCCTAAAACACTGCAGAAAGTCAGTTTCTTCTAGCCTGCGCAAGAGTAGGTATGTCTGTCAGAAATGCATTTGATTGAAATGAGGATGAATAGGATATAGTACCTACTCCACAATTTCTCTACGAACGTCATTAATAAATGAAAGCAAAGTTATAATTTAACACTTGTCTAATAACAGGTACATGCGTTAATGTAAGACACATATTGTGAAGAATGTATTTATTTATATTATAGTTTTATGTACAATGACAACATGTTATCACTTCTTCTTGCATTATATCAATCAATTTCAAGGTATTATAAAGATCCTACGTCGCTAAAATTAGATAATTCTTTTAAGCAGTAAAACAGCTTGGTAGTCGTAAAAATTACATTTGCTTTTTATATTACCATTATTGTTTACCTGCGTTTTAACTACTTTTGAATATGAATACAATAATTGTAAGACCTTATTTTCTTCTGTAATTAGGTGAAGTCGAATTTCGTATTGATACGCTTTTTATTTCTACGTAACTATCTGCAAAATCTTACTTTATCCTAAGCGTTACTGCTTCTATAAAACTAATAAAGTTATGTTTACTCAACTATCGTATATGGGTTATGCTATCACCTTATACAGGTATACGTATGTATGTGTGTATGCGTATACTGTGGTCTGTTCCTACATCAGAAGACGCGTCACTGAAATCAATATGTGTTGGAGAACAAACAATTACGTCTTAAGTCTTTTGACTTAATGAAACAAAATTTTGCTTCCAAATATAATTAATAGGTACAATACTTTTCTAACAGTTCAGTTTTACTATTTATTCAGTTGAGTACATATATATATATATATATATATATATATATATATATATATACATATATATATATATATATATATATATATATATATATATATATATATATATATATATATATATATATATATATATACTTATAACGATGTGTTTCATTTATATTTTAGTTAGATCAGACAGCGATAGCCTAGTGGAGAGAACGACAGACTGCTATGCAGAGGGTCCGGGTTCGAATCCACGGCGCGCACCATTGACTTTTCGGAGTTATATAATTATCGCTTGCTAAACGGCGAAGGAAAACATCGTGAGGAAACCTGCATGTCTGAGAGTTCTCCATAATGTTCTTGAAAGACATGAGAAGTCTGCCAACCCGCACTTGGCCAGCGTGGAGGACTATGGCCTTACCCTTCTCATAGTGAGAAGAGGCCCGTGCCCAGCAGTGGGACAGTTTATATACAGGGCTGATGATGATAAGTAATCATCAAAGATATTATAAATGAACAAATTGAAATGAACAGATTATATGAATAGCAATAACACTTCTGGAAGTTAAGTAAGTAAGTTTGTTTTAACTATTTGGCAGCAGACTAGTTTTCACCGCCCTTAATGGGCATTACTACGTGGACTGTACTAATGGCAAGACCCTGCTTACTGTAATAACAACTTGCTATCAACCGTAGTTGTCGTAAAGACAATTAATAAATAATAAAATTGATTCAGAAAGAAAATTCAATAGTACATTACAATTGTCAGGATCAAATGTCGCTTATCTAACACATTTGATTCATTACACTTCAAACACACCGCAAAAGCAGCTTTCTTCCAAAGCCAGCTTAAACAGGGAGTAATATTCCGTTCTGGTGGAATCTATGAACTTTGTGCCACTGATATGTTACAGTTGGCAGCGTTGAAAGAAAAGTGACTAACGACGAATGACGTTTTCAGGAGCATTCTTCCTATAAAAGAGTTATTCGAATAAGCGATTTGTGGTAACTCCTACCGATGAGGAACGAAGTACAGATAGTTTGTGCCTAGTCTGATGTTGGCAAGAGTGCAATCTCACCCAAGTTTCATCCAGTAGATAGGCGCACGCATGTACATGCAAACGTGAATAGAATACCTACCCATACAAACACATTATTTGATTAAATCTTTATTGAAGTTACGTTCATATTTTTATTTTTCCTCAGATTTAATTTCGTTTGATTTCATTACGAGGATATGAACAATGAATGTAGTCTCCTGCGTTGTATTGTTATTCAGTAGGGGCCGCCTAGCTGAAATATTTATTTTAGAGGTAGTAATGTCTTGAGATACTCTGACTGAGATACTGTATCTTTAGTACCAGTAGTTCCATTATTCTTGCTTTTGGTGAGTGATATTCCTATTTCTCTTCGCATACCGGCCGGCCACATACTTGTGACTCTTCTGGTGTCTGGTACTCGCATAACAATCGCAAGCAATCCCTCAACTTGTTTGCCTAGTTATGTGTAGAAGTAGTAAGTCAATAAAATTATATCAACATTTAAAGATTTTTAATAGTGTTACGATTCACGTCTAAATATAATTGTTTATAGTGAATGTAACTTGCCTACTAACTACATAGGCAGATGTTGAAACTGCATTATGAGTTAGTGTTACTCAAATGCCTGAAGCACGTTGCGCATTAGCCGCATAAGTGATGCATTGCAGTTTAGTTGTTAGCAGTGATGACGATTGGTTAATTTGCACGTTGTATATTTAGAGTTTAAAACGGATATGTTTTTGCAATAGTTACTTTAGTTAGTAATATTTAACAAAATATAAGACTATGCGACCGCTTTGAGACATCTCTAGGTTTATTACTGGTTAGGATCAATAGCCAATATTGTACCTCTTAGGATTTTACAGAGGTCGCCAAGTAATTTTCAGCCAAAAAAAAAGAAAAGGCAGAACAATAATTTGTGAGGCACAGAGAGTATTATCCCGCGGAGAGGATCGGACGTCCAGCAATCAATGCAGTTCTAATACGCCTATACTTAGGCATCAATTTATCAAGTATAAAGACTGGGAATTCGTGAGCTATGTTATTTCGTTTAAAAATTTTCACAGATGAAAATTGAATAAAGCTCAAATATGGGCCGCTGGAACAGCTGTCATATTCTTTCATCGCTTGGATGCCGATCGCGATCCTACGAATTGCATTATCGGTTTGAACGGTATTGTGTGATAAATTGATAATATAGACATACAAAAACGAGTGACGAATCTAAGTATTTTTTATGCATCGCCTTGTACCTCAAGGATATGATTGGCATATGTGACAATTGTTTGAAATAGATTTAATGACTAAGTATGATAAACGAGAATATCAGTTCGTAACATTTGTTTTCTTTGGTAATTATTTTTTTACTCTGGTCACATTGAACGCCCATCGCTGTGACAAATCATTCACTTCCAGAAAAAGGACTTGATTGAGAACACCTTTTGCGACTCGTGTGAATTTGTATAATTAAAGTTAATTTTGTAGAAACCTTGTAAAACTGCCGCTTTTGATTTGTCCGGCACCGCTCAGTCCTCCCGTGTTGATAATTTTGTTAATAACCCTGGCGTATCGCCGACATAATATATTATGACCACATTATGACCCATTTAATAAAATATTTAGTTCGGTTATTGTGACCGATATGATTCCTAATACCTTCGATAGTGTTCGGGAGGGTCCCAACGACGTTCGGCTTGGTAGCCGTGTATTGATTAGTTTTGAAAAATATACTTTTGTTTTTAGTAATGTACTTATTACGTAAAATTTTACTTTAATTTGTCATGTTTTCTCGAGAAATAAATAGGTATACCTAAGTAAAACAGCAGTTTGTTTATTTTCTACCAAATGCTTTATTTAATTTCTGCTTACTATCGGCCAGTTCCAATATACGATCTATACATGGATTTTGTAGTATGAAGGTGCATAGGGTTCCCACCAAGAACTTAGGGTCCCAAGCCGGTCCCAAGCAAGGCTGCAAGTGGTGCACCTGCCGATCAACGGACGAGGCGCTGGCAAAAAAAATATCCCGATAAGCGGCAATGGGCTCGCCACCTATTACGTGGGATCAAAACACTGGCGAAAAGTGGGCGTTTAATATGCCTCTGCCTACCCCTTCGGGGAAATAGGCGTGAGTCTATGTATGTATGTAATGTAGGTACATGGATTTTGAGATTCGAGATTCGTGTTTGACATATTTTGTATGGAGCTTATGTCAAAAACGAATCTAAAATCTCAAAATAATGGATAGATCGAATATTGAATTCGGCGGCATAGAGCATAGATATTTATAATTATAGAGGCGCATTTCTTATGAGCGCTCTGTAGACAAACTTTCTGTGACCCAAATTGCCGCTTGGCAGCGTGGCAGTCGCGCTGTGACAGCTGTCTCTATGAGTGCAAGAGAGAAATCTGACGACACCCGCCAGACGCCAACTCGCCACTTGGAATCGGCACACGAAATCCTTAAGAAATGCGCTTCTTTGATGTAAATCTGTATTCATTGTCGTCGGTAAGACGTGTTTTTCAGTTCCCTTCGATGTCATTTTAAACGGATTCCACTGTAAGCAAAAATATACGATTATATAATCGGACAGCAGGACGGATACCACGAATAGCAAGTTAAGGTACCTAAGTACTCTCATCACGTAAATGGTTTGTTGTCATTATAATGAGTTGCATCAAGCCATTTGGGTTGCAATATCACTTTATACCATACCCTATGTAACTCTTGTAACACAGTAACACTTGCCAATAATACATTTACCGTAATGTTTTATAATCACTTCGGTTTCATTCATTTGCCGCCGAACGGATCATTTGTATAATGCATGATATAATCTAGTGAATGAGAGGTTTGTGAAGCAGTACCACGGATATTGGAGACAAGTCTTGCAGAAGTAGAAGACGCATTTTTCTAAACAAACTAGATGATGCCTGCAGCTACACCCGAGCATTTTTTTTTTAATTTTCACATTTCATCCAGGATACTTGTCACGTTTTTCTACACACACACGTAATCTGCTTGTAAGAACTACTTATGTTTTATCTTCTTCTTTTGCCTGCCCTGTTCCCCGATTACTTGGGGTCGGCGCATAATGTCATTCTCTTTCCATTCTATGCTATCAGATTTTATCTGGTTATTCACTCCCTTGTCATTCATGGCATCCTTCACACAATCCATCCATCTTTTCTTTGGTCCCCATGCTCATATCCCTACTAACTACTCATGTTTTATGTAATGTAATTCGCCGCAATGACTAAGAAATACCAGTTCCTTTATAACACCACTCACTATATGTAATCCTCTCACATTACAGTATTTGACAAGAACTCACATTATTAAGCTTATAGCCATTTGTGAGTGCTGCCTGTATACTCTGTGTGAAACTTTGAGAAATCGTGGCTCCATCTTAATCAGCGTAGATAGGTATAATAATTTATTATCTGGTATCGATAGTACAGTGTATGGTGCTTAGTTTGGGACTAGATGGTGATGTGTGTATGTTGTAGGTATATTATTTTTATTTACTGAGCTAGTCTTACGAATGTGAACAGTATAATAAATTGTCATCCAAACAGTAACAGTTATATTTTTCGAGAGCCTTTAGCATACTAGGAGTGAGTAACGAGAGCGTCGTCCCTCTTCAAGCGCTCTAAAAGCACTCCATGACAGAAACTGATTTTTGTAGACTTGCAAACAAATCTTCAATATTGGACCTCAAGAATAATTTATGTAGATAATATGATTCCATATTAGTTTTATTTACAACTGGCTGTCAAATTTCAGATTCAATACATACTCGGGTTTTGCAGAATTGTTGATAACAATCATCATCATTCTCTTAGCGTTATCCCAGTTTCAATCTGGGGTCCGCTTTCTAGTCTAACCGGATTTGGCTGGATATTAGCTTTTCCACTTTTCAATTGTTGATAACAATATGGTTTACCATATTGATATCAACAATTCTACGCTACGCGTTATCTTCTTAGTAATACGGAATGAAGCAGATTACGGCAACAATTTAAATCGGTGCTCATGACTTTTAAGTTATGAGCACCGATCATGACTTTTGAGTTCTGACATAAAACGAATTAATATATCTAATTTTAAGATAAATAATAGGTACCTACGTATTATTTTCTCACAAGCTGAAAATGGTCTAGAAATCAACTACTCTCCGCTGTAAATGATAAGTCTTAACTTCCAAACAATGTCACCAGGCGGCGCGGTCGTCGCGCTCGCAATGTCGCTACTGTATTATTTGTATTGTACATTCGCAAAATTTACAAACTTTTCTAAACATTACTAAAGCATCTGACATTGCAGTCAGAGTGCTTTTTCAAAAAGTATTTATGATGATGTAAACCTAACCACATCAGTGGGAAGGCCTATATCCAGCAGTGACGAAATAACGCGCGTTCTCAGCTTATATACCCGCGATGTGAACGAAACCATACCTCGAATTTAAATCGAACAGAGCCATCTTTTGGTGGATTTTAGAACTAAATATGAACATTGTTCAAAGCGATTCAGGAAGAATTATGACTTGTTTATAGGTTACAGAATCGTGGTTTAAAGTAATAATGGAATGGAAAACTGGTATCTAAAGCGTCTGCACACTAAATGCTAAAGAACACTCAAGATCTTTTCTTAAAATAACTAACTCTACGTTCCCCAAAGAACATTCAAGCCACATTTCAGCCTGCCCCCAGTCAGTCAATAACACAAAAATGTTATATACTTACTTATTAATTACAGATTTTTATTGGTCCCTGTACGACACAGCTTCATAGAGGTGTTTACTTATAATTATAATAAAGCTAAAGAATTTGTTTGTTTGTTTGCTTGAACGCACTAATCTCAGGAACTACTGTTTTTTAATATTTTTTTCTAGTCTCACGCCTGTATCCCAGAAGGGGTAGAAGCATCTCAACTGCGTTATTCCTCTTTCAGGGTTTTTCTGCCACACCCAACACTCACTACCGTACATCAACGTGGTCACAAGCACTCCATTATGAACCGCCAGTCGCGCCTGTTTTGGCACATTCTGGCCGTTCATAAAGGCATGCAGCGCTCCATTTACAGTTTTCCGCAGTCACTCTCCTTTCAATGTTTCCTTCACATCTTCCATCTCTTGTAAACATCATTAGATCAATCATTCTTAATAATAATAAACAAAGTAAACGAAACTCGGTTATTTTATTTCTCAGGAACTATCCATCTGATCAAGTGTATATTTTTTTTACGTGAGGTACTTTTTAGGTACAATTTTTTGGTGTTATTATGTTTTATGAGTAATGGTTAAATAGTAAAATATTACAGTACACCCGCCATCTTGATGTCAATATGGCGGGTGTATCTTAATTTCAAAATAATTTTGTTCTGAAGGTGGTACAGATTTTTTAAAGCGAGGTACAGAATAGTACAATATAGGTACATTTTTTTGGTAATTGGTATAATTTAATTCGCAATGGTACACCCGCCATTTTGACTCTCACGCTATATAAATCAAGCCATGCGCAACGGGTGCGATCCAGTAGTCTTAAATAAAGAGGGTGTAACCGCGGGCTCAGCTAGTGTGTTCAATATATAAAAATTTATTGTGGTAGCCTAGTGAACACGATCGCACTGTTACGCGATGGATGCGTCCCCATGTCCTTTTATTTCCCATATCCTATTTCTTCCTCTAGCGGACCCCGGCTCCAAGGCGTAGGTTTTGGATCGCAACAGGGATGGGAGACGCTAAGATGATGATGATCCTATTTCTTCCTCATCCCACCCCTCCTTCTATTCCTTTGCCCATCCAAGCTGGCAAAACACTTGCGACGTATCATAAATAAAGACCTTAATAACATAACATAACATAACATAACATAACATAACATAACATAACATAACATAACATAACATAACATAACATAACATAACATAACATAACATAACATAACATAACATAACATAACATAACATAACATAACATAACATAACATAACATAACATAACATAACATAACATAACATAACATAACATAACATAACATAACATAACATAACATAACATAACATAACATAACATAACATAACATAACATATCATAACTTGACGCCTTTTATCCCCGAAGGGGATAGTAGGTAGAGGTGACCCACTTTTCGCCAATTATGTTTCGGTCCCAATGTAATAGGGGGCGAGCCTATTGCCATCTACCGGGCACATTATTAAGCGACCGATAATTAACATTTTTTATACACACATATATATAGTGAGCAGCGATAGCTGAGTGGAGAGCCCGACAGACTGCTGTGCAGAGGGTCTCGGGTTCGAATCCATGGCATGCACCAATGACTTTTCGGAGTTAAATGCGTATTAAATTGTTAATTATCGCTTGCTAAAAGGTGAAGGAAAACATCGTGAGGAAACCTGCATGTCTTAGAGTTCTCCATAATGTTCTCGAAAGACATGTGAAGTCTGCCAACCCGCACTTGGCCAGCGTGGTGGACTATGGCCTTACCCTTCTCATAGTGAGAAGAGGCCCGTGCCCAGCAGTGGGACAGTATAAAGGACTGATGATGATATACACACAACTTCGACGAATCAAACCCGAGACCATCGTCTCACCAGTCCGTTACATACACCACTGGGCTATCGCCGCTTATGAAGACCTTAATCTTCTACCAAATAAGCATTAACCAATCAATAATCTCAAAAAAAAAGTATTCTTTGACACGGTACCATCATAGGTATTTTACAAACCATTTTGTTAAAACGGTCAAGGTCTAATGTATTTACACTACGTAACGGTGGTTTCGCGGTTGCCACAGCAGGATGTCACTGCGGTGAATGCAACGTTCGTTTTTTACGCAAAACCGGACAACAGTAAGTAAATAAATATACATCAATGATACGCGATATCATACTAGAATTAATTTGATTACAACCGGGACCACCATATTGCGTAATTAACTTGGAATTTCCCTCGGAAAAGTTACGCTTTTACCGCTAATTGAGATCTCGAACAGTAGATTATGAGTAATAGTAATAAAATAAAATGTTAACTAGATTTTGTTACTTCATTTTTTTGTTGTGGCGGATGTGATAAGCCAGTCGTGGAATATGTGGTTGTGTTTGTTTATGTATTATGTGAATGTGTTATGAAGATTGATGAAAAGACGTAGCAGAAACAATAACAACTCAAGTAGATGTACATCTAATGACCACGGTGTGTATGGCGGCATAGAATGACTGTGGGAGGCTTGTTCGTCGATACGGTTTAGAGCCTGTCCAGAAAGCACGATTTACGCGCGCATCCACTCGCGCGTTTTGATTTGTATTGCGTCTAGATGCGGCGTTTCACGCGCGTTCTTACGCGCGCATGTGATGAGACGTATTTGGGCATTTTCACTTTAAGGCGCCTAATACAGCTACTGAGTTGAGCTGTTGCTGTCACTGTCGGATTGAATACATAAGAAAGAGAAGCGCGACGACGACGGGACGTTCAGAACTTTAAAAAAACATGAAATAAATTAATTACAGAAAATGTATTGATTGGATTAAAAAAATAAAACAGTATTTCGTTAGTATATTGCTTGTTGAATAATTTGTCAAAAAATCAGATATTTTAATATGGTTTTTACTAGGACCAAGAATCAAATGGACTCGACATTAGCGTACACCCGTAAAGGACGGACATAGAATACATCCTGAGTTGGTGTTAGCAGATGTTGTAAATTATTACCCTACAATTATACCAAGTACATATTAACTTTTAAGTAACACTCTATCAAACCTGAATTATAATAATAATAATAATATTCTACCACATTCACACAACACCATCTAGTCCCAAACTAAGCAGAGCTTGTACTATGGGTACTAGATAATGGATAAACATACTTAAATACTTTTTTTTTGTAAATACATACATATTATACATTGAAACACCCAGACCAAGACAAACATCCATGTTCATGCACACAAATGTTTGACTTGTGTGGGAATCGAACCCGCGACCTTCGGCGTAGCAGTCGTTTACACTCCCGCTGCGCCAACCGGTCGTTCTGAAATTGAATACCTTACCAGACATCTGAGACCGCGTTCTCCTATAATTTTTAATCAATTTGGTATTTCGATGAATTTATGAGCTAACTCGAGAAGTTCCATCAATATCCGTTTAGGTATTTTTGCAACGAATAGTAACAAACATCTATATAATATAATTTACAGCCCAATAAAAAAATAAAAATATAACTAACCTTACAAGGAGGTTTAAATCCATCCATAAGGTGTGCGATAAGTATTTTTTATACTTAATATTATTATGTATAACAAAAGTGTCGAATACGAGTATATGGGACTGGCTTCACTCGCCAAATAAACACGAGGCTCAGAGTTATATACCTTTTATTATATTATTTGACACTCAACTTTACTGTCCTTCGAACAAAATTAATTTTGTATACAAAATTCTTATTTTCTCTTCTTTATCATTCGAGAATGATTCCAAATAAGTACCGTACCTATTGCGGGGAGTTTTCCTAAAACACTTTTGTTCAAAGTGTTTAGAGCATACTCTTGCATATTTATTCGGATCCCAGTTTTCTCCTCCTGTTGCACGTATCCACAATTATATTTGGATCGTGCAGTCCTTTGGGAATCTATAAACAAATAATTTCATTTCAACAAAGAATCGGAAAACAAATTAAATAATTAATCTTAGGTTCATGAAACTAAGTAACGGCAAATTACCCAAAATTTGGGTAAGTTCCCAAACGCTTCTGTGGTATCCCTAAAAAACATTTAACGCTGTAAAATTAAAAAGTATCGATGACTTTTGGCTAGCTCAACATTCAACGACCTATCGAATTCGATTGTGTAATACTAAAATCGTGGTGAAAATAAAATAGCATTTTTTGGTTTATTGATGTAATTTAGAAATTATTTCCTTATGTAATAATACGCTATTTGTATCATTCTATCAATATTTTCATGTATAAATAGATATTATAACTAAAATATCGTACTTACGAATAAATGGCTATGTTCTCACATTTCCGCTCACTATGGCTTTTACAGCCTACAATGTAACAAATCACCATAATAAATCTGAACCAATGATATTTTCACTAAGCATTCACAATTAATAACAATAATAACGCAATTTTTCGCGGAAATTATCGAGAGCTCAAACGTTTGTTGGTCACAACATTCAGTTGTGACCAACAAAAAAAACGAAAACTCTGACAAAGACAAAAAATGCTATCTTTGTCTCTTTTACTCGTATGTATTTCTGTATGTCATTATCTCGGTCTGTCACGGTATTATTATTTGCTTGTCAAATCCATAGAGATACATCATCCTAGGGTTTTTACTCGTTAAAATATTTTTTTAGAGGTATCTTTGTGATTTTTTTCTATCGATTAAAGTTAGTTGTATTGTGTTTTCAACACAGTACTTAACTAGATTATATCCAGAAGAACTCGCGTTTAGCTCTTGTAGTCCCCTTAAATGACCCATTGCTGTTTTAGAGCTGTCCCAAGGAATATGCATTTCGAATAAATATCTATTTAACTAATAGTTTTGGTAATGAATTGAACATACATTGAAAATATACAAAACAGGCTATCTGTTTTTGATATTAACAATAATATAAAATAAAACAATTTTACGTAAAACATATTTGAAATTTCATGAATTTTTCAGTTTCATTCTGTCCTATTCGTTGATTGTTAAGATTGGATGGAGATTTTAATATATTTTTATATGAATAATTTTGTAGTGATGATTTTAATGCTTACAAAAAGCTAGTTGTTTACTTTAACACCATTTTTAAATTAATAAATAAAACCATTTTATTATAATATTTTAGTGCGATATGACAAGACGCTTTTTAACAGACCACGGATCAGAGGAGTAAATAGGTTGTCACCGCTACATACATACTCTTTTCAATTAATATTATAATATTTATATTAATACAGAATCGAATACGTCCCCTCGCCACGGACACGCGCGTAGTACTGGACTGGACGCAGCAATGGCGCCAGAGTATCTCGACTCGCGCGGCGCTCGCGCGTAAAACGAGCGAGTCGAAAGTCCCGCTCATTGCAAGCGTTTTACGCGCGTGTGAAGTAACGCGCGAGAGCATCTGGACGGGATGTATGTAGCTCTAGTATCTCGAAAACGCGCGAGTGCCTACGCGCGAGTGGACACGCGCGTAAATCGCGCTTTCTGGACAGCCTCTTAGGTGCACAATAACGACCTGGCAAACTCAAACTCAAACTCAAACTCAAATATGTTTATTTCCATAAAAATGTTTAAATTTTTTGGACACGTCAGAAAGTCAAACAAATAAAAAATAATAAAAATGTAACTTAAAATGCATATTAACATAGTTGAGCATTGAAAAAAAATGCCTGTTCAGAAAGTAGAGCCTCGTGAGAAGAATCAGGCAAGAAACTCCGGGCCACTCTTTTCTACGTCTTGATTCTATACAATTTAAAAGCTTAGTAACTAAATTGAATTTTTCATAGGTATATGAGCTGGTGTGTCTATAATGTTGTTGTCAATTAATAAGGCTTTTTTAATAATAATATAAAAGTACTAACTAGCATAATATAGACACAATAACTCACACTCACATGAAACTTAACACTAATCAAACATAAGTAGCCTGTGGGACCGAGCAAATTAATCCCAAGCATTTTTATCTTCAATATAATCTAGCACTGAATAGTACCCTTTTTGGCAAAGTTTACGTTTTATAATCTTTTTGAATTTATTATAACTTAAATTTTGAATATTGCTTGGCACTTTATTGTAAAAGCGCACACATTGGCCTTGAAAAGATTTTTTTATTTTCTCTAGCCGGGTAGCCGGCACTACTAGCTTACTCTTATTTCTAGTATTCAAATTGTGGATATCACTTTTCTTTGAGTATGAGGCCTTGTTTTGGAATAAATATATTAGGTTGGAATAAATGTACTGGCTTGCAACTGTTAAAATGTTTATTTCCTTGAATTTATTCCTTAACGAAGCCCCATAATCCAAATTATAAATTGCCCGAATAGCTCTTTTCTGCAGAACAAAGATGGTCTGAATGTCGGCAGCATTTCCCCACAGGAGAATACCGTATGACATTATACTATGAAAATAGCTATGATATACAAGCCTGGCAGTGTCAATGTCAGTTAACTGGCGAATTTTCCTGACTGCGTATGCTGCAGAGCTGAGTCTATTCGACAATTTACTAATATGTGGTCCCCATTGCAGCTTAGAATCTAGTGTAATGCATAAAAATTTGGTGGCAATTATGCTACTGCGACTAGGTTTCGCTACGGCAGCTAAGCAGCTCTGGTGCGGTGTCTATATGAAAGAAAAATAAACTATTTATTTGTCACAGCCACAGAAAAAGTACAACATATAAAAAGAAAACAAATCGCAAGGCATAGCATTACTCTGTGGCAGAAGGTACACACTCAGCTGTATTGTTGCATTGTGGTAGTGTCCACAATAGAAAGCTGGTATATGCGATATCATTAGATACTTTTGCCTAGGAGCCCTTCAAGCAGTCTTGCCTGATTTGACGGAGCAATTAGGTTATCCTCATACATTTTTACGGAATCATACATTCAAAACGAACTCTAGTGGACCGCAATGAACCAAAATTCTTAGGACAGTTCGACGTGTGTAAAACCAGGCGGAACCCATGAATAAACCAGACATTGATGATCGGTGAACACGTTTAATATCGCGAGTCCATAGTTCCATTCAATCGCTAATTTCTAACAAGTGGTCTGTTACATTCTGTTATCATCAGCCCTATATGTATACATATTACATATGTATGCTCTCACTCCCTGCTAGGCACGAGCCTCTTTTCACTACACCTGATAAGGGTAAGGTCATAGGCCACCACGCTGCTGGCCAAGTCCGGGTGTAGACTTGTCTTACAAGAACTTTATGGAAATCTCTCGGGCAAGTTTCCTTACGATGTTTTATTTCTCCGTTTAACAAGCGGTAATTAGCAATTTAATACGCATATAACTTCGAAATGTCAACGCGTCTTGAGTTTGAACCTTGCCTTATACTATATTATATCCTATGCCTACATATATATGTGTCTTTAAATGTTTGTCTGTAGGTTTATTATTAACGCGTATTGCAATTCCCAGTAAAGTACGTCATCGGGCGACTTGTCTTTTGAAATGGTCTGTCTCGAGGATTGTTTGTTTGTAAACAAAACGGAGGACAACGTTTGGCATTATCGTATCTTTAAGGTAAGAAAATCTATGAACTATTAGTATGTAAGCAAGTATTTAATTCAACGGAATATAATAAATACCTACCAATGGAATATTAAATTATTAATTCAACGGAATATATATACACCAACCAATATACGTTCATATTTTATCTATTCCTGAGGGTCAAAAAGAGAGTTAAGGTCTGTAATAAAATTACTGATATCCAAATGTAGGCTGCGAAACCAGACCATCATTATGAACCTATTCAGAGAACCTTGCAAATCAGTTAATAAATAAGGCTATTGTCCTTAACCTAACAATTGAACCTCACAAAGTAGTAAATTACATACAGGGTGTAAAAAGACCCTTAACGAAAACTGAAATCCCATGTTGTACCAATCACTACGAACATTTTTTACTCGGCATCATACCTGGGAAATTACTGGTTCAGGAGATATTGAGGCTCAAAGTTAGTATGGAATTTTTCTAATTAGGTACAAAATCGATGCATTTACCCCGCCAATATGTTCTTTAGATGCCTTATAACCCCATGGATAAGTAGGTATTTCGAGCATTGCACGTGCGGGCTTTGAATTGCGGTTTAAAAAATGTGAAAAGTTAAAAAAATATATCGTCTCCCAGGTATTATTTTTGATTTGACTTGGCATGATGTCCACAACGGGTAGACTTCAGCTTGGTGATGGGTCTTGTGACACCCTGTATATAAACAGTCCAAACAGATTTACCAGATCCGACTGCCTAAAAAATTCCAATCATACATCAGTGTCACAAACTGCCACTAAGACTGCTCCTCTTTTAAAATACAAACAACGTTTCATAATAAACCTGCATCAATACCTCTATCAATGAACTTAACACCACTCTCATATAGTTTCCACCCGGTACATGACATACGACGCTAACACGGACATTGCACCAGCACCCGCCAGAGAACTTCCCAATTTGTCTGTGAGATAACGGTTGCGCAATGGTCTGCGAGTGCCGAGAGCTAGCTTTATGCAACATATCTCGGAACTACGCACAGGTATCGACACTGTTACGGTACATTTTTGTTACGAGTTTGCTGCTTTATTTTTGTGCGTAATCTTGTTGTTATTGTTGAGACTGAGGCAAAGGCTTTACGGTTTGCTTTGAAAACTATAACCCGCGTTGCCATTAGACCCGTTGCATAAATATTGGTAGGGGTAGGCATTGTCAGACATTTTTTTATGGTAATATGGCGGCAAACGAGCAGACGGATCGCCTGATGGTAAGCAATTACCGCCGCCCTTGAACACAAGCAACACTATAGGAGTCACAAGTGCGTTGCCGCCCCTTGGGGTTGGGAAAGGGGATGGGGCCTCCGGTACTCTCACTCACCGAACGAAACGCAACAGTTTGGGTACTGTTACTTTACGTTGATTTCTGTGCGAGGGTCATTGATCTGTATAACAACGAGGGTAGTACTTCGCCGGTCAAGCCGGAACATTCATGCTGAAATCAGCAATGCTCTATTACCTGTAGCATAACAAATAGATGAATGATCACTCTTGTATGAAAAAAATATTCTCGGATTTTAATAGGTAAGCTGTCATGTTAATAGTTTTAAAACAACATGCTATGCTAACCTTTAATACACACAATACTAATAAGAGGCGGAAAGATGTAGTCTGCATGTCACATCCGACCTCAAAATTTACTTTTACAAATAGATTTTATACATTTTATGGGTCCATTTTTATATAACAAATTAGCTGTTTCCCGCGGTTTCACCCGCGTCCTGAGGGAACTACTTCGCGTACCCGTACCGTAACTTAATTTCAAAAATCGGTTCAGCCGTTCCAGAGATAAGCGAGAACAAACAGACAGACAGGCAGACAGATAAAATTTAAAAAAAGTTCGGGTACGCGAAGTAGTTTCCTCAGAACGCGGGTGCAACCACGGGAAACAGCAGGTAACATCTAAATTGTAAATAAATTTGCACTATTTTGGAAATGAAAAATTATTATTATAATTAAAAAGAAAATAAACCGCGTCTGCCGGATCCTGTGGGAATTTCGGTAACGGTATCCAAGAAACATACATACATGCCAAATTTAAGTTTCCTGCGCGCTTATAGTTTTTGCTGTGCGTTGTCTTTCAATTAGTAACGGAAGAATGTTACATATATCATCATCATCAGCCTTTAACAGTCCACTCCTGGACTAAGTATGCCTCTCCTTTGAAAGAAGGAATTGGCCTACTATACCACGCTGGCCAAACGGGTTTGTAACTTTGTATCAAGTTTTCCTTCTCTTACAGTGGTGTTCTCTGCATAGTATGCTCCCTCTGTCGGCTCTTACGACACCCATGGGTTGATATGGGGTGGTGACAATCCGTATTCTTAATCCGTCACGACACGGATGGTTACATATATAGATACAGATTATTCTTGTGTACGTGTCTCACTCAAAGTCTGCCAAACAATTAGGAAAATGTTGATAAAATTTTGTCTGTTTGTTTGATTGTTTCCAGGTGCTTTAGATTCATCGGCAAACTGGTAATTAGAGCTATTATTGGGTTACAGACAAAAATGGGGGAAATCCCCATAGACACACTACCACTTGACACAGGTATTTAAATCCAACCTATAGGTTTAGTTCCTCCACAATGCAATAAATATGACTACGTACAGAATGGACATAAACAGCCATAGTACATACATACATATACATACATACTCACTTCTTTTTCCCGTCGGGGTAGGCAGAGACAGCGCCACTTGCTTCTATCCTTACAAACCTTACGCTCTTCCTCTACATTCATTACTTTTTTCATACAGCCAAAGTAAATCACAACGGAATAACCCTGCAAGCAAAATGTACTTTAAATATACCTATTTAGAGCGTAGGTAGTAGTGATGGTGGAAATCCCTGTGGGCAACTATATTCATATCCTTGTACATAGAATGTTACTTACACAAGCAATAAAAAAGCATTTTTATTATTTTTTGTCATAATCTGAACTGTTTTTCACGCACAATATTTTTCCCTTATTGCATCGCAGATAATTCAATCCGTTCGTTAATTATAAGTATTCCAACAAACTAAGCAATGCCACTAATGATTTTAAAACAATTATATTACCCATTCAGCTAATCTATATATATAGGTATACTAGAGGACGCCAGCAGCTACGCCTGCAATTTTTTAAATTTACCCGTTTTGGCCGATCCCTTTGGAATTTCGGGAAATCCCTTCTTAGTGCACCCCTACGGTCCCCAAGGAACATACATACATGCCAAATTTCAGCTTCCTGCGCCCAATAGTTTCGGCTGTAGCGTGTCTGTCAGTGATTTAGTAACGCAAGGATTTTATATATTAAGATTTGATGAGAACAATAAAGACTAACGGCCCTGTCACGACCTTGCCGCTTTGAGCGGCGGCTTAGCGCGGGGCGGCGAGCGGTAAGATGTATGAAAACGTTCGAAGCACGCCACGAGCCGCCGCGCACAGCGATAACGCGCGCGTTTTTTTTGGCGCGACATGGCTGCGCGGCGAGCGGCGCGGCGGGCGGTGCGGCGAGCGGCGGGAACAAATGTACTGCGACCGAGTCCGACGCCACGACTCCGAGCGGCACAGACAGCGTTACGCGAGGGACGAACTAGGCGGTTAAACTATTTGTTAAATATTTTGTGGCGATAATGAATACGGGGACATTTGAAGTCGAAATTTTAAAACGGTCTCGTTTATGGATAGCAACACATCCGCTGTATAAATTCAAAAATGTTAATGAAACGTTGCGAGATGTAATGAAACAATGTTTTACAGAATATAATGGTAGGTTTTAATATAAATTACATTAAAACATTGTGTAATGTACATATGTACCTATTTAGGTACAGACACAGCTACCACAGTAAAATAATCCATACAGTCGTTCGACGAACGCGTCTAGACGGGTCAATCGTGCGGGGGCCAAGAGGTGAGACGCGGGAAGAGCGGTACCTAGAACGTTACGTACGTATATCGCCTTAGTTCGTAACTAGGTACATGTTTTTGGGGGCTGGCACGTGCTTGTTTTTTGTTCGTTACTTATTTATTTGCTTATGAATATTAATTAAGATGGTGCATACGACTTGTGCTGTGAGACATTGAAATATGCTGTTTAAAGATTTAAATAAATAAGGATTTAAAAATCTGCGATTTCATCAATTTACTTATACCAAAAAAGAAAATTTAATTAATTATAATTATTTATATTATTTTGAAATGTATGTACCTATAACCACTTAGAATAATGTGCACATTCCTACTAATCTACTAACTTTTTACAATATCCTATGTCTGTCCAAATCACAGAGTAAAGTAGCAATTATTGTACGTAAACATATGGCAGACGTAAGAAAATATGCGTTGTAAGGTAATATTCGATTCTGGTGTGATTTTAATTTAATTCAATAAGTACCTAGTACCATCGTATTAGGTAAGTACCTATCACATATTATTATGTATCTTGGTAACGGCGCATCGTAGCTCAAAAATAACCATATTTTGGGCCCCCTTTTATAAACCCCACACATGTTCCCCTTAATCTCATAGCCCGGTCACCCATCCATAAAATGACCGTGATGTCTATTGCTTAACCTTGACGTAGTTTGCACGAAAAAAATCTGCCAAATACTTCATATCGATAACAAAGGCTCTGCAAGCTGATCCCAAGGTTACCCATCCATTAAACCACCGCTATGTCAATCGCTTTATTTTAACTTGGTTTGTAAGAAAAATGCTTTATATTATTAACCGCCTCCCACGACACCTGCGGGATGCTGGTGCACCTGTAGGGTGCTGACTGACACTTTGTATGCAAATCTGTCACCGCACGAAAAATGCAACGTGTTTTATAATAATTATTTATCGTTAATTATTGTAATATAATTAACTAGCTGTTTCCCACCGTTTCACTCGCGTCCTGAGGGAACTTCTTCGCATACCCGGTTAATTTTTAGCCTAAGTTACTCCTTGGTACATCAGGCCAGTGAGGGTCCCGTCAAAATAGGTCCAGCCGTTCCAGAGATTAGCGAGAACAAACAAACAGACAGACAAAGATTGTAAAAATGTCATTTCGGTGTATGTACCGTGTATACATCCATATGCATTTAGTAAAAAGCGGTTATTTTAATATTACAAACAGACACTCCAATTTTATTTATATGTATAGATACCTAAGTGATTTATTACACTATATTATTCATGTAGCGTAGCAATTGTAATATTTTTCTAAAATAAATAGACTGTGTTTGAATAAGTAGGTATTGTTTACAAGTGGCAGCCCTGGCCTTCTTACCCTTGTCTAGACGCTGTCGGCTTTTTCTACGAGATCAAAGGCGTCAAACTACTGTATGTGTCTTTATACTGTGCAGCTACTATGAAAGTTAAAAGGTGGTTTACCATAGTTTACCTAGCTACTTAACGTAATCTACGTTGTGTAGGTACCTATTCAACGCGTCATTAATTGCGAATATGATATAAAATACTTGTAAGAAATGAAGATCCAATATCGAAAATTTTTTAGGTATACCGTATACCTAGTTACACAAAGATATTTTGGCTATCGCCATATTTATGGGTAACTCCGTCGGCCCAAATACGTCCACATTTGCCGCTGCGTTTACCGCTGCTGTAGGGTCGTGGCGTGCACGACGCTCTGCCGCGCCGCCCGCCGCGACGCTCGCCGCTTAGACCGATCTCGTGAACAGGCCCTAATGGCTGCGCGGCGAGCGGCGCGGCGGGCGGCGGTGCGGCGAGCGGCGGGAACAAATGTACTACGACCGAGTCCGACGCCACGACTCCGAGCGGCACAGACAGCGTTACGCGAGGGACGAACTAGGCGGTTAAACTATTTGTTAAATATTTTGTGACGGTAATGAATATGGAGACATTTAAAGTCGAAATTTTAAAACGGTCGCGTGTATGGATAGCAACACATCCGCTGTATAAATACAAAAATGTTAATAAAACGTTGCGAGATGTAATGAAACAATGTTTTACAGAATGTAATGGTAGGTTTTAATATAAATCGCAAACATTAAAACATTGTGTATTGTACATATGTACCTATTTAGGTACAGACACAGCTACTATGAAAGTTAAACGGCCCTGTCACGACCTTGCCGCTCTGAGCGGCAGCTTAGCGCGGGGCGGCTAGCGGCAAGATCAAATGTATGAAGACGTTCGAAGCACGCCACGAGCCGCCGCGCACAGCGATAACGCGCGCGTTTTTTTTGGCGCGATTGGCTGCGCGGCGAGCGGCGCGGCGTGCGGTGCGGCGAGCGGCGGGAACAAATGTACTGCGACCGAGTCCGACGCCACGACTCCGAGCGGCACAGACAGCGTTACGCGAGGGACGAACTAGGCGGTTAAACTATTTGTTAAATATTTTGTGGCGGTAATGAATACGGAGACATTTAAAGTCGAAATTTTTAAACGGTCGCGTGTGTGGATAGCAACACATCCGCTGTATAAATACAAAAATGTTAATAAAACGTTGCGAGATGTAATGAAACAATGTTTTACAGAATGTAATGGTAGGTTTTAATATAAATCGCAAACATTAAAACATTGAGTAATGTACATATGTACCTATTTAGGTACAGACACAGCTACTATGAAAGTTAAAAGGTGATTTACCTACCTACTTAACGTAATCTACGTTGTGTAGGTACCTATTCAACGCCTCATGAATTGCGAATATGTATTATTCCTTTGATATAAAATACTTGTAAGAAATGAAGATCCAATGTCGACAATTTTGTAGGTATACCGTATAGTTACACAAAGATATTTTGGTTATCGCCATATTTATGGGTAACTCCGTCGGCCCAAATACGTCCACATTTGCCGCTGCGTTTACCGCTGCTATAGGGTCGTGGCGTGCACGACGCTCTGCCGCGCCGCCCGCCGCGACGCGCGCCGCTTAGACCGATCTCGTGAACAGGCCCTAAAGGTGATTTACCTACCTACTTAACGTAATCTACGTTGTGTAGGTACCTATTCAACGCCTCATTAATTGCGAATATGCATTATTCCTTTGATATAAAATACTTGTAAGAAATGAAGATCCAATGTCGACAATTTTGTAGGTATACCGTATAGTTACACAAAGATATTTTGGTTATCGCCATATTTATGGGTAACTCCGTCGGCCCAAATACGTCCACATTTGCCGCTGCGTTTACCGCTGCTGTAGGGTCGTGGCGTGCACGACGCTCTGCCGCGCCGCCCGCCGCGACGCGCGCCGCTTAGACCGATCTCGTGAACAGGCCCTAATAATAAAAAGATTTAATTGTGCAATCATTTTAAAATGTCAAAGTCATGACCAATTATTTTTATTAAGGCAGGAGCTGCTTCCGTTGCCTGTCCTGCAACTTGAGTATCACACAAATTGCTGTCTTGTGTGAGACTTGAGCTCCAGACACTCACAGCACAGTGCTTAAGGGCCAGGCGACCGCATAAACCACTACTTTATATATTATCTCTGGTCAATAAAAACTTTATATTGTTTATGAATTAATGATGATTTTAAATTGTACTTGTTTTTATTAAAAATATAATGAAATCTATAATTATTATTATAAAATGAAGAGCCTTTTTCATTCCTGTTTCAGCGCCCCACGCTTTTACAATCAAATATTATAATTAAAAGCACATAGTTTACACATCAGCCCAGAATTAGAGAAGTGTGTTTTTCTAGTGTTTTTTAAACTATTAATTTATTTTATACTTTTTGGTCTTTGATAACGAAATATTTTTAACATCGCATCTTCTCCATCTCCGCCAGTGCGTCTGTATTGCATGGTGTTTTATCTGTCAGCTTAGAACAATCTAGCTCTTCAATCTGGAAATCACTTAGTAATTTTACTCTACTCAGGGCCACATATGCGTGTCCAGCCGCAAAAGTACGGGACCCTAAGTACACCACTGCGTGGTGTACAATATATAATTGGTTTGTCATAACCTTGAAACCTGATCGTGTTCAAAGTCCATTACATGGCCTTTCTCACAAGTGCAAACACGACTATGATACGATATTCCATCATGGAATGCCAGTACCTATCTTCCGGCTTCATCAACAGACCTTGAAACCTAATCGTGCCCAAAGTTCATTTCAAGACTTTTCTAAGAAATCCAAAACAGCCATGATACAATTTTCCATCATAAAGTTCCAGTTCATGTCTTCCAGCACAACCATCAGATCAGTTTGACAGTACCTTATTATTTTATTGTCATCAGAACTACATACAGCTGCCAATTTTCATTACGCTACGACCCTTGGAAGATGTTTAAATTAGTTAGCTTAGATTCCATTACATAGCTAGTTACATGACATGTCGACCTAATAAAAGCGTGTTAAAAAAAAGTGTTGGTCCTACTTGCGGGAAGCCTATCCCTGATGCCTCATCCAGGGCCGGGCCTCCACTCTAGAACTATCCTGCTTATTACCACTTCAGCTTGACTATTCGCCGATAAAAAATATTAGCTAATAAAATTAATGAATATTGTGTAATTAACATTGAAATGAAACCATAACTTTATTGTAAGTAATTACTAAATTCGTTCTCAAATTGAACTTATCGGACCAATAAAGTTGATAAGTGATTTGATCTTGTTCACATAATTATTTTATGCATCTATTATTATGCTTCTTGACCTAGGTATTAAATATCTGATAGTTTACTTGATACTACTGCATCTATTTGATGCAGCGATAGCCTAGTGGAGCGAAAAACATACTGTTACGCTGTTACTTTTCGAGTTCTAACTCAAGGCGCGCACTTCTAACTTTTCGAAGTTAAAAGGCTTGTGCACTGGCATTAGGTAGTGCTGTATCAAGCAATCATCATTAGTCTTGTTTTATTATATACCCGACTGTTAGGCACAGGCCTTTTCTAACTATGAAGAGTTTAAGCTATTGTCCACCACGCTGGCCAAGTGCGTATTGGCAGACTTCATATAATATATGTCTTTGGCGAACTATTACCGTTTAGCAAGAGATGTTCAACAATTTTATAAGCTCTTAATAAAGCTAATGCTTGACTTGATTTATTCTTGCCACCACAGTTCTAACCAGAATAAAATGTAAAAAATTATTACTTATTTCAGAGGTTTTTGCTATAAAAAACTTTTAAATACTTCTTGTTAGTAACAAGAACAAATATTTTTACTATTCGAGCACGGCTAGAACTGTTTAGGATACTCGAAGCTCAATAATCATTAGCATAATATTATGTTGCCTTAGGTGATAAATATGAATAAAACATTACACGAGATCAATATACACAGCCAGACATAGCATACTAAGAATGGTGGAAGGGGTTTCGATCAAAGAGCAATTCGCTAATCTTGGCGAAATGCCCCCTATTTATATTAACTAATATAATTTATAACGCTTTTGGTTTCTCTGTCATCAATAAATACAGGATGTCACAAGACCCATCACAAAGACGAAGTCTACCCGTTGTGGACATCATGCCAAGTCATACTAACCAAAAATAAAACTTGGGAAATTACTTCTTTTTTCTAGTAAGTACTCACATTTTTCAAGCCGCAATTAAAAGTGTGTGACGATCTGGTTAAGATTGCGGGAAGCGGTTGGATGCGGGCGGCTCAAAATCGGTCTGTGTGAAGAACCTTGGGGGAGGCCTATGTAGAGCAGTGGACGTCTCTAGGCTGACATGATGATGATGAATTAAAAGTGTGCGCGTGCAATTTTCGAAATACCAACATACCAACTTATCCGTGGGTGCATAGGAGATCCATAGAACAGGTTGGCGGGATAATTGCATCGATTTTGTACCGAATTACAAAAATTGTATAGTAACTTTGAGCCTCAATATCTCCTGAACCAGTAATTTCCCAGGTATGGTGCCGAAGTAAAAAATGTTCATAATGATTGGCACAATATGGGGTTTCAGTTTTCTTTAAAGGTCTTTTTACACCCTGTATGTTATGTTATCATTTTTGCTCGCCCTAAGAGCAGCTATTATCGCAAAAAAGATCAGTCATTGCTAACAAATCACTCAATAAAGATTTAATCCCACCGTGATAATATATTGATCAAATGCTTTTGACATGGCGTGTCTCATGGGGATTGTAGTAACACTTGCGATATCCATCTCCAAATTATTAAAAGTAAAAAAAAATGTATAATCAATCATTGGTGGTTCTCATCATTTTGTCATCTAGCTCGTAAGCAACTCAAGAAATGTCAATCTAAAACTATTGAATTTTGAGCCGACTGCCTGATGTAATATAATAAGTTTGTAACTTTGTAGTTAGTACATAATTATGATTGCAAGCAATTATGGAGATCCGGGTATACGTTCTAGTATTGAGTTCTTGGGTTTTTCTGTTAAGCAACTTAACTGTGCTGAGTCGCGGTTGCCAAAATATGACATCAAGAAAATCGCTAAAGTAGGAATCCTGCTGCTTCATGCTATTTTACTGTGAGAAGGTACTACTATTGTCAAATCGGATCATTAATGTTGTGTACAATCTTGTTCTACAAATCAAAAAACGTACTACAATTATTGTCGTGCCGGACTTTTTTTTTTGTGTCGGGTTGGAAAATCCTCATGGAGTCCCTCCGCCCTGGGGGGGAGGGACGAAGGGTACTGTCAGACTTTTACTGACTAAAAACCTACCCGTGCTCCTCATGTACCCATGTGTCGGAGGGTAGGGTTTCACCGAAGCATTCCTCGCTACCTCCCGACGGGTATTGGCCCGCCAGATGGTCAGGCGGGCCCCAAACGAAGCCCCCTTGGCGGCGGATGAAGGTGTTGAGCTCCGCCCCCATTTGGTCGCGGGAGATAGGGCGCGCGGCAACGCAACACCGACACACCTCTCCTCCCGCGACCGCATCCGACTGCGAGGGACAGACAGAACTGTCCCCCGCACCAGCACCCTGGGACACATCCAACGCAGGCCCCACGCAAGCCCACGTGGAGCGTCCCCATCCGGGATCCCGCTTAGCTTCACCGTGGGTGTTGGACCTCACCCACGGTTACTGAGCCCCGATCCTACGGGGGGGGGGGGGGTCGCGCCGGACCTATCTTCTACCATTTAATTTGAAACATAGTCAAGGGTATTATATATGACTGTATACTATCTCTTTGACTTTTTCCGATATATTAATCGTAGACACAAAAAAATACCTCGGAAAGAGATCGACTCTGCAACGCCTTTCGTCTCGCCGCCGCGCTGTCAACCTGAGATGAGGCACTACAGTTCCGGTGTTTACAAGTGTGCGTTGCAAATATGTATGTAGTAATTTCATACATTATCTTGTTGAGTTACTTACTAGTTCTTGGTAATAGTATGAAAAGACGTTTCGTATAAACATATTAGGTTAACAGGAAATAGCAAGAACGTGTTTTTTCATTTTTAGTTTTCAACGCAAAATAAAATTATACCCTGACTTTAAAAATGGACGCTTGAAACGTTATTATGCATGTATCTATGTTGTTTTACTACATATGAATCATTACTTGAAACAGCTATATTAAACTGTGTCAACTTTGCCCATATTAAACTGCATCAACTTTACGCACTAGTAGAATTAGTAAAAGGTATTTACATTAAACGACTGGTTAATTATCAAGATCACCTTGGACAGAAAAAATGCAACTCAGTACGGAATATTGTAAAAACAACAACAAAATCCTAAAGGCACAGGCATAAGTGGGTCATTCTCGTTTAGTAATAAATATGGCTATGTTAAGTGCTTGCTTAGTCTGGGTACAGCGTTCTCTTATAGGTACGGTAAAATAAAAATTGTCAAATTCGAACATACCTATTGTCAAATCCGAGTTGGAGCTGGGCAGTTGAACGTTATACCTATGTCTATTATACAAGACTCAGGTTCGCCCCTGCGTGGAATACTGCTCTCATCTCTGGAACGGCTCCGCTCAGTACCTGCTAGATGCCCTTGATAGGATTATAGTACACATACTTCAGTCTACCATGCGCTTCAGTTTTGAACGGCGAGGCGGCCGATTAAAACACTACGCCACATGAGCAATCTAAGTTAAGAAAGAGCGTAACATTCTGCTATAATACGCAATTTAGACTAGTGAAGGAAGACACCGCCTTGCGATCTAGTGTCTTATCTTAGGGATTCAAAGTAACGCAAATGAACGACACAAACAAACTGGCGAACTAAGGATTATTATATATAATTAAAAACCTTTTTATTAGGCTTACGTCTCACTTCGATTCTCTCAATAGCTCTCATCTCTTACATCGTTCGGCGCACTGCTTGGCCTACCTCAAGGTCATGTCATTTCAGAGTAAACTACCTGAACTACGCCAAAGGCCAAAGCTTTACTAATCTAGGCGCTTCTATATTACTGGACTGTTTATTTGTTGATACACTTCACCTGCGCAATTCCCACAGGCAGAAAAAAATAGGTGTGAGCGTAGCTGCGAGCATCCTCTAGTAATGTATTAAACATTTATTTTTAATACAACTGAACTGCTGCTGGCATTAAAAAAATAGGCTAAACAATTAAACAAATAACGTAGACCTCCATTTTGTTATGACCTAAGAAAAAAGGTCAAAATTGTTTGAATGTCGTTGAAGGTGAAATCAACTATTTGAATGTTTTTCTGCTTACTTATGTTTTTCACCTAATCCAGACTATTTCACTGAGTAAGACTTATTTAGTCATTATAATGACTTTGTCACAAATGCCTACACCCTCTTATAAACATGCTCTGTTTGTCTGTCAGAATACCTCATGAACTGTGTAAGCTAAAAATTTCACAGAGGGAGTAGTAATTTTTACGAATATGGCTAATTTTGTCCGTGTGGTGACGGATTAAGAATACGGAATGTCACCACCCCATATCATCCCATGGGTGTCGTAGGAGCCGACAGAGGGAGCATATTATGCAGAGAACAGCACTGTAAGAGAAGGAAAACTTGATACAAACCCTATACCAACCCGTTTGGCCAGCGTGGTATAGTAGGTCAATTCCTCATTTCAAACGAGAGGCCTACTCCAGCAGTGCACTGTTAAAGGCTGATGATGATGATGATGGCGAATATAACAACATCTTGCATATGCAAGGTATTGTCAGTTATCTAGGTAATTAAATCTTCAATCACAACCAAGACATTGACTTCTGCGTGGAAGAATGGAGGAAGGAGGGGTTTTTTTTTATAAGCTTTATTGTCATGAAAATAAATAGCTAGATAACATGACATACTTCCTTGAAAAAGAAGGTTTAGGTAATATATTCTGGAGATCCGAAGGGATTTTCCACCTCGTAACATAGAAAAGGTAATCGGTAGGTATATTTTTGTGATAATTAATCTATCTATAGCGGCGATAGCGCAGTGGTGTACGTAACGGACTGCCGAGACGATGGTCTCGTGTTCGATCCCCAGGTACCCCGGGCACACCGGTGTATTATAAATGTTAATTATCGCTAGCTTAACAATGTGCCCGGTATATGGCAATAGGCTCGCCCCCTATTACATTGGGTACGAAACTTAACTGGCGAAGTGTGGGTGTCTAATACACCTCTGCCTACCCCTTCGGGGTTAAAAGGCGTGAAGTAATGTTATGTGTCTTTAGCAACATTATCAACATAAAATGTCAAAGGTATAAATATGTAAATTCAGTTAGTTTGTTTAACTGTATCTCGATTGCGTTGCCTTCATGGTGTTATTTCACACTTCAAGATTAATGTCTCCGCCTAATCCGATACGGTGAAGGACATACTTCGAAATACTCAGCTTTAAATCCAGACTGTAATTAATTGAATTAATCTCAGCATTCATAATTATATTTTCTTTATAATAATGAGTAAGATTGCAAATATGATAATTGAACCCAATAAATTGGGTTAGGTTAGGTTAGGTTAGGTCTCTTGAATCTAACCAAATCGTATTCTGTATGCTGGGGTTCATTTTTACCATATATTTTATACTAATACCATAGTCGATCAGGTAACAGGCATTAATTTATTCAAAAAGGGCTGAACAATGAAAGAAAATCTGATAATCTTTCATATCTGGTTAGACTTGTAAGCGGACCCGGGCTGCAGGCGTAAGTGTTGGATGCAACCGGGATAACGCAAGAACGATGCTGATGATAAACAATTAAGTTTGTTTTTACTATTTCTTTTACAAGCGTGTTTATAGATATTTTTTATATGTATTGTTTGTTATTCACACAGAAAAGTTTCCATACACTGGAATTGGCACTAAGGTCGACTACTCCACATCCTTATGAATAAGTACCACCTTATCTACAACTGTCATTATACTTTTTTACATATTTCGCTTTGTTTGTTTTCAAAGTTTAAAGTTCTTTACGCTTGGTTATGGAACCTTACCTATATTATTTTCTCATAAATAAGAAGGATTTTATTTAGTATATCATAAATGAAAACAATAACAAACAATGCTGAACTAATGTTAAAAGATTAGAAACTTGTGTTTATGTCATGTTAATTGGCGCAGTTGTTATAAACTTGATTTGATATACCTAATAGAATTGGTACAATAATACATACATACATACATAGACTCACGCCTGTTTCCCCGAAGGGGTAGGCAGAGGCATATTAACGCCCACTTTTCGCCAGTGTTTTGATCCCACGTAATAGGTGACGAGCCTATTGCCGCTTATCGGGATATTTTGTTTGCCAGAGCCTCGTCCGTTGATCGGCAGGTGCACCACTTGCAGGTGAGGTTGGCTTGGGACCCTAAGTTCTTGGTGGGAACCCTATGCACCCAATAATGAATCTGGTAATTAGTATAAATTTTAAATTATAAAATTTTTGGGTGTATTTTATGTGGACATATTTCGCATATTACCCAGCGATTAATATTTAAATCCTAAATACCCAAATATAAATATTCAGAAACTGCTAATATACATAAAACGCTAAGCATGAACGATAAGTTAATATCAAAGCTTAGCATCAGCTATGCTTAGCTGTTTTTAACCAAGGAAACTTGATTAAAGCCCACGATGCACAATATACAAATAAAAGCTTATGAAATATGAACCTTTTAATTTATTTTTAAAATGAAGAGCTTCTAATGAAGTCGTGGCGCTGGTGGCACGAAAATCTGGAACTTCTTTTGATGTCCGTGGCGGTGAAAAGGTTAAAAAATCCTGTCGCATTCTGTGTTTCCCCGGTCTATTTTCCTGTGTTGCCTCACACGGGCGCCGTTGTTTAAATAAGAGATAATTCGGCGATGGCGCGCACTCGCGTTCGCTCGCTCGTTGCAACCTGACCAATTACTGCACCCTACACTGTACACTCGGGCAATATGAAAGTGCTTGTAATTCTACTGTTAAGTGCCATCTGTGTCTACGGCAAAGTCACACGTAAGTTATTTTGTAACTTATTTTATAGTTATAAAGACAATCTTGGAAAAATGATGTGGGAATTTGGGTTAATTAGCAGTCGCCTGAAATTCAGGATCTAGCGTAATCGTAAGTAATTTGTAGTGCTAATTTCAAAAAGTGGCGAAGATTTCATATTTAATATTGTGCGTAGATATTTCATAAACTTCATAGTTATTATTATGCGTAAATAGTAAATTTATTTATTTTACTTATAGACTCACGCCTGTAACCCCGAAGGGGTAGGCAGAGGTGTAAATATTACACCCACATAGTTAATTTATTCATAGATATATGATATTAACGTGTTTGTTTATCTTTTATACGGATATCTTGTTATTATTGATGAAACTTTTCCCGGAGTTGCTTTTCAATTAATTTTATCATAGGTACTTCTTTTCATAATTTTATTTTATGAGAAGGTGTTGACCCATTACTTGATGCACTTTTTCAGCAGCTACGTTCACGTATACCTCTATAATGATTTCTACTTATATTACAAAGTAAGAAAGCTTTCTCCAGTTTCTCCGTGCAGCTTTTCTGCAGCAAGTACAATCACGGGCAGTATACTAAAAATTATATCTCAATTAATATCACATTTCATATTGGACTAAGTTTGTGCATTTTGAGGCACACTCGTGAAGATAAATTAAGCGTACATCGACAATACCTCCCGTAACATTGATTTAGAGCATGGGACACATTTTAAGTTTTAATTCTATTTCTTATGTCAATGAAAGCTTTTCTTATCTATTCTATAGGTTTTAGTTAATTTTATCATCATGTTAACTTCACTAGATACAAACTTCATAATTTTAAGCATCTTACATAAGTAAGAATACATGTCTTGTTTGTATTGACTTACAACGTAAACCATGTTATTGTCTTTATATTTCGTTATTTCAACATTTCGTTAAAAGTAGTTTAAATAACTTTCGGTTTCATTATTTGTTTCTTAGATTTACTTAACCTTGGAATATTTTATGAAGATAACTGTCAACTGGTTATGTGAGAAAAGAATTATAAAGTAAATGTAAATTAATTGATTTTGAAACGTTAACCTGAACGTTAAACCAAGTAAGAAAATTTTGGTGACAAGGTTGTCTGATGTGGGTCATTTTGTCTTGTTATTGAACTGACGATTAGTTTTGGTTAAGAAAATTATAAAATATATCGCTACTTAGGTATATGATAAATGCGAAATATTGTTTGTTTTTATATTTGTTGCAAGCTAGAAGAACTAAAAAAAAACTACCTACTCAAAGTTTACAACGCAGAGCTGTAGTGATATGATTTTTGAGTATAGAGATTATTAGGAAGTTGGAGAGTGACATAGGTTATTTACCACGATTTCTAACGCCCATGAAGGCGGCGCCGCAGTCGAAGTTTAGTCTTACCATTAAAGTCAACTCACGCACTGATAATAAATACTGTATCGTGTCAGACCTTACAAACATTCAAGTAACGGACACCAAGATAATAATCGAACCCTGGACACTCAGCGATGTGTTTATGTCGAGCTGGTTGTTTTAACCACTACGCCATACATGCTAATTGTTCATATGCTTAGAAATAGGTAAGGGGTAGGTATAGGGAATATAGGTTTTTCAAAATAAAGTGAGCATATTTTTTGAGCAATAAGTAGTAATCAAGTTTTTTATGATGTTAAGAAACTGTATGCTGACTAATACTGCGATGCATATTTAGATGGCGTTTTTTCTATTCAAGCATATTGTTATTTTCATAACATGACTTGTCTATCTGCATGACAGATACAAAAATACAAAATTAAATTGTTTTTTTAAATAATAATATGTCTTTATATTTAGTTTGCAAAAAGCTTTTATTCACGAAGCCAATGATGTTTTGCTACGTAAGTAAAAGGTTTACGAGAAAATAAATATTTTTACATTTTCATCATCATAATTATCAGCCTCGGCCACTGCTGGACTTAGGCCTAGCATAGTGTTTCATCATCATCAGCCTTTAACAGACCACTGCTGGACTAGGCCGTTCCTTTGAAAGGAGAAATTGGCCTACTATACCACGCTGGCCAAACGAATTGGTATAGGGATTGTATTTGTATCAAGTTTTCCTTCTCTTACAGTGTTGTTCACTGCATAGTGTTTACCTAACATTAATTCAATTACATTAACATTTTAAATCGTTAGATAATGCCCCTTTAACATAGTTACTTAAGTACGCATAATAAAGTATATCGTCCCTATACAGCTCCAACCGAATTGCCTACATTACAGAAGGCTAAGCTCATATTGATTCAACGCATTATTTAGCATAACCAGAATGTCCTTAAGTAACGAAGTTGCTATAACGTAGTTGTTAGGTAAATGCGATTCGTTACAGATAAAAAAAAATCGGTTACATACGAAAGTGAATATTTTGGGTTTACGTTATGCTCTGTTTAGCGGTGATTGCGAGAAATTGCCATTGCGTCGTAACATCCTATAGGCCGTACACTGAGTGAATTTGTTGGTGTCATGCAATTGTTGTCATATTAGCTAAACAACAGACATGTCGGTAAATTACATTTTGAGGTCAGCTAATAGTTTTATAAACGCACCTGCAGAGGCTTGGAATAAATAAAAGAGTTCGTAAAAATTGCTACGAATAACGGGTTAAACCATTTAAATAGTGTAAGATAAGTAGTTCAAATGTATTTTATTTATTTTTTATTTATTTATAGCCTCACGCATGTAGCCCCGAAGGGGTAGGCAGAGGTGTAAATATGACACCCACATTTCGCCATGAATTTTTAGGTCCCACTTAATAGACGAGCCTATTGCCGCTACCGGGCACATCACCAGACTCCGGACTGCTACTGAGTAGGTATTCGGAAAAACCCAGTAACACTTTGGCCCGACCCGGGACCTCCGATCAGCAGTCGCATACGCTATCCACTGGACCACGGAGGCAGCATGTAACTTTTGTGAAATACTGATATGACATGTTTTATAAGGAATATAAATATTTTATATTGCTAGACCTTTTCGCTGGACAGTTACAACTCCCACACTTTAAAGATCATAAAAAGTTACGCAACTTTTCTCACAGATTACTCGCAGTTTCCAATTTTATATGTTTTATACTAAGGACAGCCAGATCAAGGGTTAAAAAGGCTTGCCAAGATACACTTAACATTAGCAAACAGTGATATTAAGGCGAAATAATAATACGAAATTGAAAGTACTTTCGATTGTGCTCAAAGCACAGTGTAGTAAGTAGTCGTGTCTCAAGGATACTTGAGACCTGAAACCAACCCGCATGTGTAACTAAAGTAGGCCAGCTAGGGTTGACACCGGTGAGTAATGGAAAAATATCTAGACATTTTGCAAAACATTGCAGGTAAATACACACATTACTCATTAAAAGTTGAATAAAAAGTATGTTAAAGTTTAAAACTAGAAAGTTTTGACAGTATCTGAATCTAGGTTTTATCTGGCTGTGAATTTTTTACATGTCCGTGTGGTGACGGATTAAGAATACGGATTGTCACCACCCTATATCATCCCATGGGTGTCGTAAGAGCCGACAGAGGGAGCGTCTAATGCATAGAACAGCACTGTAAGAGAAGGAAAACTTGATACAAACCCTATACCAACTCGTTTGGCCAGAGTAGTATAGTAGGCCTAGTCCAGAAGTGGACTGTTAAAGGCTGATTATGAATGAATTTTTTACATTTCGCAAAAAGAAGTTCAGTCGACTGTTATATCTATAATATAGAGAAGAATTTGCTAAAATATAGTGCGATACTTCAGACGTTTTCTGCTCGACAGCGAAGGTCTTGGGTCGCAATCAGAACAACAACAAGGTGATGATAATAATAAAGATTATTATGATTACTATAGTTATCACATATGCGGATGGCAGCCCTATAGTAGCGGCGCGGTATTCGATCAACAACTGTTACGTGCCCAAACTTAAACATTACAGATTGCGTTACAGGAATATTTATCGCTTCATTTGTTTTTATTTGTGTATCATTATATCGATGTTTATGTAGGTAATGATTTTGTATGTCATCTTTACATACCTACATATGTGTAATATGATTTCTAACAAATGTGTTCCAAAATACATATGTCTACCTATACTATATTTTACATATTTTTCAAACTACTATGGAAGAAAAGTCTATTCATGAGAATCACTGGAGGGACAGTAATTATGAAGGAGATTCTCATTATATGCATGCAAGACACAATCTTAGGTAGGTACCATAACGTAAGAGTAAAGTACATAACGATACCAGTCTAACTCAGTATCAAAAGAAAATGTTGCACATCTATACGTTATCAAATATACTTCTAATAAGGTTTATTATTTAAATAAAGTGGTACCTACTTATTTATTAATAGTAACTTAACGAAATTCTCAGTAGCAGCACGGAGTCTGGTAATGTGCCCGGTACGGCAATAGGCTCGCCCCCTATTACGAGGGACCTAAAAATTCCTGGCGAAATGTTGGTGTAATATTACACCTCTGCCTACCCCTTCGGGGATACAGACGTGAGTCTATAAACAAATAACTTAACGGATTTATACTTTGAAATATTTATAGATTGAAATAAAAAATCGTTTGTATAAACCACACACGTTGTTGTCCATCATTGAAGATTCCGATTCTATAGATAGACTTGTCCTTGAAAAAAAATCAGTCATCGATCATGATTTGAATAAACAAAATGGATCATGGTGGCACATTACAAGTCAAAACAACATTAGAACAATCATTCATGCAATATTCTGAAGATACATACATACATACATAGACTCACGCCTGTTTCCCGGAGGGGTAGGCAGAGACTACGGAACGCCATTTGCAACGATCCTGACATACCTCACTTGCTTCACTCACTCCCATCAAGTTTCTCATGCATGCTCTTCTGTTAAGGGTACTTCTTACTTGAATATTCTGAAAATGACATAAAGAACTAGAGTTTTGTTTTACACGCCGTTGGAATTTAAAAAATTATGGTTAAGAAATAATCTAGATCAGTATTATATTGTACTGTATGTAACCAATAAGTCCACACAAAACGAAACCGTACTGGTATCGTGAAGAGCCGATTTTTAAAGATTTGTATGTTTTAGAAGCTCATGGATTATCGAAAATTCAGGCATGTATGACTTACTTGTAATCGGCAACGCCTGAAATCTAATAATTCGTGAAATGCTTTTAATTTTTATGAATACCTACTTATTATGAGCGTGCGGGATGTTTTCCCCAAATTAATTGGTATCGAGTTTATTCGTGAACTCGCCAGTGTGTAACGGTCCTCATGTGCCATAGGATATGCATCTAGCCCAAGGTTCACCCGCTCACCGAGGTCCAAGAGTTTAGGTCGAACGGGTTAGTGGCACTCAATAATTTGTAGGCTTGACAGGAAACATGCATGGGTGGATGCACTTCATAAGTATGTGTAGGTTACACTATGTTATGTAATTATAGGCCGCGGTGCCGAACTTCAGCAAGAATCCCCGCAATCATATACTTAACTACGACTGCAAAAAAGTACACTATGCTGTTTAGCTAATCATATGTAGGTACTTTTATCTGTTTCTTGATGGCGACCGATAACACTTTTCGACCAATCCAAATTTTCCATTTTTGTGCGTTGAACGTCGACGTTTAATACTCGTGTCTTCAACTTTGTTATGTTTACTTACTAAGGCATATTACTGAAGTAAAGACTACGCGAGGCAGTGATTAAAATGTAGTTATGTTATATTTGAGGGATTTTAAAAATAGTTGTTTTTTATTCTTAAATAATCTGTCATGACGTCAAAGACATTAAAAATTATATGACATCAAATACCTACATTACAATAATGTCATATTGCCATCTAGATCTCGAGCAATGACTAAGATGTATTTAATAGACGCAACCTATTAACATTTTGCCTGACCCGGCAATCGAAACCGGAGCTTCACGTGCGTCCGTATACGTAACTGTAAACCGGACATTGTCTTTTATTTTGATCAAGAATGCAATGCATTGAGAACATTAACAGTGGAATAAACCATCCCGTTATGAGTAATATTCCACTCTTAAAGAAGTAAAAAAGGAATTGAAAGAGGTCTTACTCCTTTTTTACTTCTTCTTTTATAAAAATAGCAATTGCCCGCATTCTTATAGGTATAAAAATGCGGGCAACTCCTATTTTTATAAATTGAGAAAGGAAAACGAGATACACTATTTCCCTTTAATATGTAAAATATGTATAATGCCTGGTATAAATATCCATGCACTAGTGATGGCAATTAATGCGATTTCGCATTAATTTCATTAGCATGCGAATTCGTGACTCTTAACATGCTAAATGCTAATGCTATGCTATTTGCTAATTATAACGGTGATTAATAATAATGTTGTATGTGAAGTGTGAAATTTATTAATATGCGAATTAAAAAGCGCGTTCGCTTAAGAAAGACTCTTGCACAGGTATTTTATGTACCTAAGTAAGATAATGATCACAATTAAAATAAAACAATAATATAAACATAACACCATTAACAACTTTAAGGACCTTCTGTCATACTTACTAATTACCTACTTTATCTAGATTTGGGAATTACAATAAAATATAGAAACTAGTGTATCTTACCAATATTATTTACAGGTACCTACTTATATAATTTGTTCATATTATTATCAATTATAAGTACAACAATACATATTAGACGAAAGAAAGTTTATCAAATACGTAAACAAAACTCACTATTATGTGCCAATTCGTACTAAACTTTGACATTATACGAACACGAAGCACGCCAAACGCGTGTAAACACAGATGATTATTACCTAAACAAACATTCACACGCATTCACTCAATATACGACCTTAAATACGAGTAAATCAAAGATAATAATATAATAATTGCTTAACATCATCATTCGCATTCGCACCATTTGCTAATAATTTCACTTGTCGTGTTAGGTGAAACGGATATATTGAGTATTCCCGTGGACGAGGCAGAGAACGCGTTTCCCGCGTTAGCAAAAAAATATAAACGAACCGAATCGAGCACGAAACGATGAATTCACAATTCACGAAATTTCGCAACGATATTTCATATGCTAAATGCTAAATGAAAATTCACATGCTAAAATTAATGTGAATGCTAATATATCCATCACTACCATGCACCATTGAAACATCTCAAGGAATATAGGTACCTACTAATAAGTATCCAATATCTTCCGTTACAGCCGACTTCTTCCCAGCATGTAAGCGGTCCGACCCTCAGATAGACAAATGTGTCCTGGACGCAATAGAGGCCATGCGTCCACAGCTCAAAGCCGGTATCCCAGAAGTGGACTTCCCACCGCTGGACCCGTTTTCCGTGCCCACCCTAAAGCTCGACCGGACTGCTCCCAACCTCAGGCTGAAGGCGACGGTAAAGCATGCCAAGGCTTACGGCGGAGCCAATTTCAAGATTGAGAAGTTTAAGTAAGTTCATCCATGTTATTGGGATTCGAGAGACATTTAATCCTCGATAAGACAAATTTTACGAGTCTGCTGTGACAAAATCTTAGTTTTCATAGTGTGGCAGCTAGACCAGAAGCAAAGATTTCATTGCATTGATCTCATATATCGTGATGGACACAAACGAACGGTGAAGAATATTACCTATTTAGTTGCGACTTCCTTAGATTATTTATTTTGTCTAGATGCTCTGCTTTTTATGGCATCTCACAATGCTCTACAAGTCTGCATAATACATCTTAAGTCAACTAATAATTCTGTCTTAGTTTAAGATTATATAAAGTGGCTTGTTTGAAAGTAGTGACCGCACGTTGTCTCTCCTGTTATGACAAACTATACTGTCTTCACGGGAAGTACCTACTCTCAAAGTTCTTAAGACATAATCAAAATTCTAATATATCTGAGCGTCCAACGGACAAAAGCACTTCATTCACTGATTTGTTAAAACACTGAATACGAAGATACAGAGCATCAAAAATAAAACCACTGAGATAAACATCAACAAGATCTAACCGCTAACGAGCCGTGGCTATCAGAGTCATGTAATACAAACCGAAGCAGCTTTCCGCACGGCATGGCATGTCGTAAGCAGCGATAACGTGATTATGTCAGATCAGTAAGAACCCGCGTCCGGTCACCGATTGCATCGAAACACTACTAGCTTGCATTTTCCTTTTATATACCACTATGTAATCTAAGTAGGCCTGTATGGAATACTACTAGTAAATAGTAAGTTATTTGGGTCTTTGGTTGACAATACGTACATTCTTAACTAAATACTTATATCTATTTCATCACAAATAATTTTCAAGCGTTAAGAAATTAGATTTTCTTACCTTTCGGTATACGAAACATGTTTCCAAATATATTGCACAGATGTAAACTAAACGAAAGCTTACATCCTAAAAAAGAAATATTCTATTTTCAGGTTGAACTTGAACAACAAGTACACTGGCGAGATCAAGCTGGTCCTCCCGAAGTTGTCGGTGACGGCTGACTACAACGTGCAAGGCTCCAAGATCCTCAACCTGGATATCAGCGGGAAGGGCAAGTTCGCTGGAAACTTTAGTGAGTATTTCACCTTCAAACCTGATAGCGTTCAGTTGATAAAACGCTGTTATGACAAAGATCAAGCCGTACTCTACAAAACAAGTACTATTCCTACTATTTTAGCCATTCATAGTACACTGCTGGACTTACGCCACTCCTCGCTTGCGTCACAATAACATTATGACACAATAAGAGACTTTGGCCTGCTATACCTGGCTAGACGGATTGGTATAGGGTTTAATTCCGAATTTTCCGTCTTATCGCGAATGAACTATTTGCTTCGTGTACTTAGTCACCTCCTAGGTACGACACCCACAGTGTGCAACGGGGTAGTAACACTTATTATGATGTATTCATCCGTCACAACACCAACAATCAACTAACAGAAACAGACAACACAACAAACACACAAAAAAGTAATTCAAAACATCCAGATTCGTCAATTCGGGCAAATCTCACAACATCTGTTGCAATATTAAGAGGGATGACCACTTCAACCACTAAGACATTCGGGTCTCTCAGTAATTTCCTACGTCCATCACGATAATCAATTTAAAGATCTTTCTTCTGAACCAGAAGTGTTATTCGTCATCTCATACGTAATCAAATATGACATGGCATACATTTTTGCCACGTGAAAATATAATTATGCTAGTCATAATAACAATGTTAATATCTAATTAAATATATCTTAGGATTTATCTTAATTACTTAGAGGGCAAAACACGGTTAATGCTTAAATTAATCCGTTAAATATAAAGCAACTGTTCATGAATATTTAACTAGATGAGATCAGTGCTATCATTTAAAATATTAACATTTTAAAATCGGTATTTCTAAAAGGTGGAGTAAAAGAGTTGAATGGCCTCTTTGCTGAATAAAAATGATTTCAGTCGGAACACTGATAGACAACGGATAGTAAAGATTACTGCTATCATTATTTTATATTTGGATTTGGTAAATCCGGGTCAAGTCTGCATTTTAAGTAAACAAAACTGCAACAACGAAATTTATTTATTATTAAACTTCCTGCACAATACTGTACATAGGCGGACTTAATGCCTTAGGCATTGTCTAACAGTCTACCTTAGGGTGATGCAGAGATAGTTAAGGCAGGTATTAGGTGGAAGTACTTTATAATTGAATTTATATATAACTAGATAGCCGTGTGGTTGACGGCATAGAATACAAGTGTCACCACCCCCTATCTTCCCGTGGGTGTCGTAAGAGGCGACTAAGGGATAACACGATGCAATTACCATCTTTGCGTAGAGACGGAAAACTCGACATCAAACCCTATACGACTGCCTCGTTGGTCTCGCGGCATAGATGTGCGCGTGGGATCGGGATGTCCCGGGTTCGATTCCTGGGTCGGGCAGTGTTATTGGGTTTTTCTGTCACGAAATTCTCAGTAGCAGCACGGAGTCTGGAAATGTGCCTGGTACGGCAATAAGCTCGCCCCTTATTACGTGGGACCAAAGTATATCTGGCGAAAAGTATGTATGTATGTATGTATGTATATAAATAGATACTTTAGTAAATAATATACATAACACACTTATACAATACACATAAATTTAATAATTAATACTATATACTATTTATAATATTATATATATTAATATATTATGAAATGAAATGAAATGAAATGAAATTATACTTTATTTCGTGTAAACTTTGTATAAAGTGCTTACGAAACGTCAATTTTAAATTTATCAGTTGTACAAGTTTATATTTTTAAACATGTTGAATCAGAGCAGCTCAATCCCAAGCATTTTTGTCGTCTATATAATCGGAAATTTTATAATATGCTTTTAAACACAATTTAGTTTTAACAATTATCTTAAATTTATTTATTGTTAAATTTCTTATACTAAGAGGGAGCTTGTTATAAAAGCGTATACACTGCCCCATAAAACAGCTACTTATTTTGTGGAGGCGGGTGCTATGAACTACAAGATTATACTTATGTCTAGTATTTACAGTGTGAAGATCACTTTTTTTACTAAATTTGTCAATATTCTTGTGGACATATAACAGATTGTCGTATATATATTGCGATACAACAGTTAGAATGCCTATCTCACTGAACTTTCCTCTTAGAGAAATACGAGGACCGAGGTTGTAAATTCCCCTTATTGCTCTTTTCTGCAGAACGAATATCGTGTTAAGGTCTGCAGCATTCCCCCAGAGAAGAATCCCATAAGACATGATGCTATAAAAGTAACTGAAATAAACCATTCTAGCTGTATCTATATCTGTAAGGCGTCTATTTGTCCTAACTGCATAAGCTGCAGAACTAAGTTTGCCCGAAAGTCTTTCTATATGCGGGCCCCATTGGAGTTTGGTATCAAGCGTAATACCTAGAAACATAGTTGTCCCGACGGGCTCAATTCTGGATTCCTAAAGTTGTACATTGGTTTCCATCTGTTTAACATTGGGCATTGAGAATTTTAATAGTTTGGTTTTCTTATCATTAAGTAATAAATTATTAACATTAAACCAATTAACAACTTTAGAGAGTGCACTGTTTACTTCGTCAAAATTTATCTGTTGTAGTCTAATATTAAAAATTAAGGAGGTATCATCCACAAACAACACAATCTCATGATTCTTTTTTACATAATAAGGTAGATCGTTAATATAAATCAAAAAAAGAAATGGTCCGAGGATTGACCCCTGCGGGACTCCCATTTTCAAGGCAGAACCTGGAGATGTCTTGTCATTGATCTGGACCTTCTGGATTCTTTTGCCCAAGTAAGAAACCAGGAGATCGAGAGCTTTGTTCCTAACGCCGTAATGATACAATTTTTTGACCAGAGTGTCATGATGTACACAATCAAACGCTTTTGACAAGTCGCAAAAAATACCTAATGCATCTTGCGACTTCTCCCAAGCTGCAAATATGCTTTTGAGGAGCTCAACTCCTGCGTCAGTAGTCGAACGACCCCTCGTAAATCCGAACTGTTTCTCGTGGAGTAGATTATGTCTATTAAAATAACTAAGCAACTGACTAAGAATTAATTTTTCAAAAATTTTACTAAGTGTCGGCAATACAGAAATAGGTCGAAAATTAGAAGGGTCGGTTGTGTCACCAGATTTAAATAAAGGTATAACTTTACTATATTTCATTAAGTCAGGAAATATTCCAGAAGCAACGCAACAATTGAATACCGCTGCAAGATGTGGAGCAATTATGCTAATAATAGATGAAGTAGTCTTCACTGACAGTCCCCATAAATCCATTGTCTTTTTCATATTTAAAGTTTTAAATTGTTTAAGAATATCGTCAGTAGTAACAACAGTGAATTCAAAGGCTGCATCACATTCTGGCACGCAGTCCCTAAGAAGCATTTCAGCAGACATGGAAGATGAGTTGAGCGACTTTGTTGTCACTATAGGTATATTAGCAAAGAAATTCTCAAATTCTGTTGCAACTTCCAGATCCTCTGAAATACTCACATTATTGATTTTTAAAAGGTAGTCGCCGCTGCGTGCTTTGACTCTGCCAGTTTCATTGTTGATGACATTCCAGGTAGCCTTTATAGTGTTTTCTGATAATTTTATTTTGTTTCTCAGATAAATAGATTTTGCCGTGTTACAAGCTTGTCTAAATATTTTGGAATATTTTCTTACGTAATTAATAAAGGTCTGACTATTATTATAAGACTTTTCATTATACAGTTCATATAACCTAATCCGGCTTTTATGAATACCTTCAGTTGCCCAATCACTAAACATCAGACGGTCAGTCACATTTAATTTTTTGGATGAAAATACGGTCTGAAATTCGTCATTAATTAATTTAAATAAAGAATTATATAACTGATCCGGATGGTCATGATGACGCAACCAACGCATTTTTCGAGATAAATTGTTTTTAAAAGTTTTAAGTCGATTCTCATTTATTGGTATATATTTAACAATTTTTCTCTGGTCTCTCGGACATTCTCTTGGACAACAGATTAACTGCCCACTGTGATCTGACTGAAGCATATTAATCAAAGATTTGTGTATTGGTTTTATACTAGTAAATATATTATCAATACAAGTACCACTTGTGGCAGTCACTCTAGTTGGTTCATAGAAATTATGACATAAATTGTATGACTTAAATAAATTTAAAAAATTGATAGTTGAAGAGCATTTTTCTAATATGTTAATGTTAAAGTCTCCACAAATAGCAACCGTTTTACGGCAATTACAAACTTTGCTTAGAGCATCCTCCATAATAACTAAAAAACTTTCAAATGGTGCACATGGAGGTTTGTATACACTCATAACAATGAACTGCTCAAACTCAACACATGTAATCTCTACTACTCGCTCAACAGAGAGGCTCACAATGTCAGTCCTTTCTTTAAATTTTAGAAATTTACTTGCTATGATTAACAAGCCACCATGGATAAAATTTTCTCTACTGAACGAGCTTACAACCTGGTGGTTATTAAAATTGAATATGAACTGGTGGCTTCTTAGCCAATGTTCTGCAATGCATAAAATATCAATATTGTTACAGTTCATAAACAATTCCAATTCTAACTCCTTGCCCATCAACCCTTGTATATTTTGATGCACCAGGTTGATACAATTTTTAAAATTATTTTTTGTATGTGTGGTTGATGGAACTATATTTTTGTCACTTAAACTAGATACAGAATTTGGTGTCTTATTAAATATATTGCCAGAGATTGACTCTATTGTCTCAGAAGTCAATTTAAAGAATTTGGAACGGATTCCAAGCTTATATTGCATGTCAAATTTGACTGCTCAATAAAAGCAGTGTGGTTAGCCAAAACCTTGGCTGAGTTATTAATATAATAAGCTAGCGATGATGCTATTTGTCTTTTATAAAATTGTGATATATAATAATTATCATATGTCAAATAAAAATTTCTAATTAAAGCATTAGAGTCAATAATGTCAATCAGATTATTATAAAATGTCATAGTATGCAATTTTGAATTAATCTTAAATCTATAATCATTTTCAGCTTGTGGCAACAGGTTACTGTAAGGAAAAGCAAGTAACAGAATTTTTCTAACTTTTAAATTGAGTAATTGGTCAAAATATCTCTGTATTACATTTATATTTGCATTTCCTCTTCTCCCAATAAATATAATAATTGTTGTTTCAGGACAGTATGATTTAGACAAAATAGATTGCATTATTTGAGTATAACTTGCTCCAGGCATACATATGTTAGTAAAAGCCAAACCTGTCCTTTGCCGCAACAATTGGCTCATGTTTTTGCCTATCTCATCACTAAACATTAATAGTTTGTCAGTGTTTGTAATGTGGGGTGAGAAGGAAGTGCCAAAATTAGAATCAATGGTGCTGTTACCCGCTGCATCAGACGGTGATAACAAATCAGGGCAATAATTCAATGTAGTTGGCTGTGAATGACTCCGTGGCATCTGGCTATGTTCATTGCCATGATTATTATTGGTAAGAGATTGGAGCCTCTGCTCATTATACTTACACAAGTCCACTAAGTCATCCATTGCCAAGATATGCTCATTTATTTGTTTTTGCGATAAATTATATTTCTTTGTCATGTTCAACAATGATTCTTGTAAACTGTTAATCTCCGTTTGCAAACAATGAATATCAGCATCATACTTTAATATATTAGAATCTAATTTAGCTAAACATACTGACATCTGTTCCTTTAAATTAACATATTTTTTGCAATAATCTACATTAATATTTGATTTCTTGTACATTCTTAACAATTTTTCCTTTTTCCTGATAAATTTATTAATTTTAACATACTTCTTCAATTTATTACAGGCTTTCATCTTTCTAAATGACCGAATAGATGAATTAGACTCTGTTAAATCAATAGTCACTATGTTTCTACTGCTATCATCGGAGATGGCAGAAACCATGCATGGAGCGCTACCAACCAGCTCATCAAATAGCGATTGTGTTGTAACTGATTTCAAAGTCTGGTTTGCACTTTGTAATATGTTTATTTGATTATTGGCCTCACTTAGGAGACGCTCCAATTCAGTGATGCGTTTGAGAGCTTTCTCAAATTCATCACTGCACCTGTCAAATTGCATAACAATGTTTTGTAGTCTATCCCTTTCGTCTAAAGAAGTGACTAAATTAGTGTGCATTTCTGCCATCTCACTCCTAAGCTGAGAGTTTTTCCCTAAAATCTGTAGCATTTCCTTCTCATTGTCCTCATGTTCACTTTGTAGTGACTGACACAAATCCTTATATTTCTTTAGTTCAGTAAAGGCCACCTGTAATTTCTCATCGTCTTGGCGTGCCCTTCTGGTCATCATCTTGTTAAAAGTAAATAAACAAATCAAGAAAGGTCACTGAGGTTTGTGTAAGACACCAACAAAGCTGTTTGAGTAAATTGTGATATGCTTATTTGGTATATTGCTTGTGTAAGGTGTACGAAAGTCAAATAAGAAGTAAACTCACCTCAAATTGGCTCAAATTTAGCTATTATTGTATAAATAATGCAAATTCTTTATAAAATTGTACGTTAGTTTGACAGTTGACTTACTTGAATTTGCAAAACTTTTACAACTTGATGAACAACACTTATCACTGTTATTATACGACTATTATAATTATCACAGCTTATTACGCAAGGAATTACCAAATTAGGCACATTATTATGAATTAAATAGATTTAAAACTAATAAATTCTTGGGAGAAATACAGTTTTACGTTATACCGCCAGTGTTGCCAGAAGCCAAAAAAAATATAATAAATAATAATATTGATATTTATATGCATAAATATTCAATAAAATATTCTATATACATACATAATCCTGTGATGATTACGATGATTCAGCCAATAACCCACGTTGAATCCATTGACGAGCCTTGTTTTTAAATGTCCAGCGACTGTCTGCCGTCCTGACTTCCAGAGGGAGCGCGTTCCATAGGAGTATAGCTTGAACGTAGAAGGAAGAATGTACAAGGCCAGAGCTATGTTGAAGACATAGAAGTAAAAGGTTGTGGGAAGAACGAAGAGCTTTATCTTGCGAAGAGCATAGATATTGAAAGTGAGAAGTAAGATAAGCTGGAGGAGTGGGTGAGTGAAGTAGGGAGTAGAGAGTAGTGAGAGCACGCAAGCTACGGCGTTGACGAATGGGAAGCCATCTCAGTTGAGAATGATAAGTAGACACATGGTCATACTTGCGAAGATTGAAAACGAATCGAATGCAGTTATTGAGAAGCCGGTCGAGTTTGTTGAGAAGGTCTGCATTCAGGTCATAATAACACACATCACCATAATCGATGACAGGGAACACTAAAGATTGCACTAGTATAGTCTTTGTTTTGGAGGGGAGGAAATTCTTCAGACGATAGAGACATCGCAGGGTCCCAGTGACACTTTGACACACGTTAGTGACTTGCGTTCTCCAGTTAAAGGTGTTATCTATGTGTAGTCCCAGGTCCTTAACGCTTGAAGTGATCTTAATATTTAACCCATCAAAGATGATTGGAGGGTGAGCTGCAAATCTACGTCTGTTTAATTTGTTGTCAACATATCAGCAGAGCGTCTAGTTATGTGCTCAAAATATGGAGAAACATTGGCATTCCATTAAGGGTTAATAAAAAATTCTTGTAAAGTACTTGTATCTACATATATATTAGAAAATTCTTAGAAATTACAACCTAAAACCAGATTACTCACTAAAGCTTAGCTTAGCAAACATATCTACATCGAAACTACCCGAATATATCAACTGCTTATCATCATTCTCCTAGCGTTATCCCAGTTTCAACCCGCGGTCCGATTACTAGTCTAACCGGATTTGGCTGAATATTAGCTTTTCCACAGAGCGACTGGCTGTCTGACCTCCGCAACCCGAAGGGATAGCGATATTCCATGGCTTAGACCAGTTCCAGTTTATTTAGAAGGTACTGACGCCCTATAACGACTGTCAAAGATCTTCATGACAACCGGGACCGACGCCTTAACGTGCTCTCCGAGGCAATAATTAATTTTCAAATCGATACTTGCTTCAAAAAAATACATTCTTGATATAAAAATGGCTCCATGACACACTATATTTAACACAAATAATAAAAGATGCGGATTCCGTTTTGCCTTTTGAGCAGCGGAATACTAAAAATCAAGGTTATTGTCAAGATCGTCATCAAATAGTCTTTTGAAATCACCAGAATTTCCTATTAATATTTTTACTATCATCATTTGAACTGAAATGACTGTTTACAATCACGTGAATATTGATTCTTATGAACATTAAAATAAACTTTAATGATGAGAATTGACGTATTTAAATTATAATAGAGTTTGTTGTTGTTTTCTGTTTCGGTCAGATGTTATTTTAAAGAGGAATGTGTGTCCTTTAAGTATTTATTGGTGAGGGGGTTTTACCATCAACTTCGTCTCGTAATACTGCGACGACGATTATGGGTTAAAAACTCTTCAGATACTAACTGATTGACAGACAAATCCAAAACGATTGAGCGCAAGAAGCTGAAATTTGGCATGTAGGTATGTTGGAGACCGTAGACTAGACCACTAAGAAGGGATCTCGCGAAATTCCCATAGGATCGGGCAGAAATATAAAAAATGTGCGGACTACGTCCGATTTTCATTAAACCAGTTCATATGCCGTAAATTGGCCCATGATCCAAGCTAACGAGTATATGTGTGCACATAATTATCATGACACATACTTACTAACACTACATTATTCTATACATTTTGTTTCTGAGAAAATAAGTAAGGTCTGGCGGCCCTGGGCTCTTACTCTATATGTGTGATCCAGAAATTGTTGTTTTTTGTCTTGTAATTTCAGGCTTTGTAAATATCAAACATCCACCAAATCTGTCTACAGAGAAGAACTATAAGCAACCTCCACTAAGCCCTAATTTTATTTTCTTTACAGCTGGAATAACTGTGATCGCCAAGGGTATCGCGAAGCCAATCGTCAAGGACGACGTGGAGTATCTGCAGGTGGACAAGATCGTGACAAGGGTCAGGATCAACAACGCGCAGATAGCTATTGACGACAACCAGCGGCCAGTAGCTGGTAAGACTCATAGTACAAGTTCAAAGTACTCTATAATCTAAAAGCATGAGAGTTGATAATAAAGTTTTACATTTTCCTTCGTGCTTATTGACGACTAAAGCTTAAATTCCTATGTAGAAAAAACCTATTGGAATTGTCAAAGTTAGGAATCATTATTTAATCGTTCGGAATTGTACTGGTCAAATAAATAAACAGTCAGGGCGATCATAAACAGTTACTTTATCCTTGTGTTGAAAAATCCAGAGGGTTCACCCGCGTCCATAAGAAAATAAGGGAAATTAAAGAGTGTGAGAGTACAACTGTTACTAACCTAGGTTTTATTCACGTCCATTATAAGAAAATAGGGATAGGTGATTCATATTGTAGGAAGTAATATGATAAAAATTACACCTGCGTTTTTGTCTGTACAAACATCATACAACGTATCTCATTCTTTATATCTTCCTTCTGGCACATGTTATTGGCAGTTTCTAAGATTAACGTGGTCAAATAAACGAATCCTTTAGCTGTTAATGTGTTATACATATGACTCCTAAATATAAAAAGTTTTGTAAATAGCATGCACAAAAGACAACTATCATAATCTTATTTTGATGTAGGTACAAATATAACAAATATGAGATGATTAGCTTCTTATACTACATAGATTACAAATAAAAAGTATATTTCGAACAGAGATGGGTACTCCAAAGATACTTTGTTTCCTAGAATAATGTAAACTTGCCAAACTTGGAGCAAGTTTAAATCAAACTTGCTAGTTTCACTTGAGGTACTTTCTACTTTGTTTTGTTTATTTAATCGTCTCTCAAATGTTCGACTGTGACAGTTTTGAAACACGGATCAATTTTACATAATGGTTGTGACATAATTTACTACTTCACTATTATTTACAATAAAATAGCTTACATAATCATAGTAGAACTTTAAGTAAATAAATGATCACGATTTGCTTTTACTATTAATAATGATTATGATTTGATCATTAGTCGCTATTACAACGGTTGCCAATTATATTAAGATTAGTGTTGTCCAAATGCAAGAACAAGACGAGACTTAGCCAGTCTTGGTCTTGGTCTTGCGCCAATACACCTGGTCTTGGTCTTGGTCTTGGTATTGCGCTCCCAGTCTTGGTCTTGGTCTTGGTCTTGCAGCAAGAGTCTTGCAAGTCTTGCAATTACCTATCAGTCTATTACTATTTATTAAAGTTTTTAAATCTTAGAAAAACGTATTACAATTGGAACATTGTGAGCTTGAATTAACACAGCCATAGTAAAGATCAAGCAGATTAATAAATAACTGAAGATTTGATAAGAAATTCGAAAAATCAACTGACCTATATGTCGTTTTCCATGGAAGTAACTGTTTCTTAATAAACATTTATGATTTATAAGTTTACATTTGCTAAAACATGTAAAAAAAACAAATTAATTACAATAACTTGACTGTATTTTAAAGAACAATATCTGTCTAGAAAGAGATTGAACCCTCAACTTATATGAAATTTAATAAAAGAGTTTTACGATTTATCATTTATTTCAATAAAAAATAAAATACAACACAAATCAAACATAACAGTACACAACAGCTTTATCATTAGGTTATGTTACTTTATATCAATTCTTTTGACCAAGAATTAATACAAAGTAACCATCTGGCTGACTCATCACTTAAACTTTTTCTATGTTTTCTAATTACTAATGATGCTTTAGAAAATAATCAATATAATATATATATATATATAATGTATCATAACCATGTACTTCCGAAAAGCGGCAAATTTCTTTGAGAAGTAAGTACAAAACCTTTGATGCCGCATTATCAAAGTGCCGATGGTTAAAACATAACTATGCATGCACTCAGTTTGATTTTAATGGATATTTTTTTATTCGCTATGTAGGTATGTTTATGGTACCTATTAGTCGTAATGCGCATAGGTCCAGTTTTTCATATTCTTTGATACAGTTTTTTGCGTCTCATAGAATTCCTAAGCGTACCTACGAGTATACACCGAACTGTTACACCTAACTACTCCGTGAAATAGCGCTAAGTCCTAGCTGCAAGACGCAAGAGTCTTGCAGGCTTAGTCTTGTTCTTGCTCAAGTCTTGCACGATCAGTCTTGGTCTTGGTCTTGCTAAAAATACGCGGTCTTGTTCTTGGTCTTGGTCTTGCAAAAACGCAAGAACAAGACCAAGACTGCAAGACCAAGACTGAATTTGGGCAACACTAATTAAGATTTAAGATCGAATAGTAAAGAACTTTATCAATAATTTTTACCTCAATAGATTATATTGATCTTATCTGAGTAAGGTATCAAAAGGTATAAGAAAACTCTTAAAGTAAAGCAATAAAGAGTATAATTATTTAGAGTTACTTTATGAAATCATGATAGGAAAAGCCGGCAGATTCTTTGTTTTATAAAACTTGGGATTGAAACAATAATTTTTACCTTAAAATAGGTTAGACCCGATCAGGAATTTATAGCTTAACATATTAAGATATTAATTACTTGTCACCGTCATATTTACGATAAACTACGATATTATCAATATTTACCATCCATTTCTAAAACAATTTAATCTAAATAATAATTGTTTCCCACAGCGGCATCAGCAGCGTCATTCTTCAACGCCAGCCCACAAGTGATCCTGGATATCTTGAACCCTCTCATCGACGAGACCACCGCCACCGTCATCAAGGCATTCGTCAACAAAATACTCGCAAAGATACCCATCAGTGAAGTGCTCACGGAAAAGAAGTAGAAGAAAGACAGTAAGAAAGTGTTAGAAGTAGTCGTAGGTTTTTATTAGGTTATTTAGATTATTTATAACAGAGTAGATAGATATAAAATAAGAGAACGATAGAAGTCGATGTGAAATTGTTCTTGATAAAGTGAATTTTGAATTTTTTACATGAAAACGTTTGATTTTAAGTTTTAGGCAAGTTCAAAGTCAGCAGGCACCAGGTTGGATCAGAGGATTCATATGTTTGTCAAAGTAACTCTGATACAAAAGTTGAGTGTGCCTGTAAATATGGTTTTGAGTGGATTTGTTTCAAGGCTTCCGATTGATAAATATACAATTATACATAAATAAACTACATAATTATTATGTGTGAAATAGATATTTTTTAAGTTATATTTAAAGCTGTGTGTGTAAATGTAAATATTTCATTACTTATCTTTCAGCAATTATTGCTATGTACAATTTAATTGTGGTAGTCCAAAAATTGTAAGTAGGTATTATAAGGAAATTTTGCGAACTTGGTTTATTACCAGAAGCTGTATGTACCTGCTTATTTGTAAAAGGCTGTCAATAGATTAAGACTTATAATAATAATAAAGAACAGGGAAAGTGAAATAAAAACATACAAATTACAAGAGTTTAATTTTATTCATTGTCATGGGCCTCATCACAAAACTAGAACTTAATAGAAAATAGTTATTTCAACGGCAAGTTGTAGCTCGGTCTCTGTTAAATTGGTTCTAAGTAGACGAATGGTACATTTGCACAAACCATCTATATCTGAAATTTGATAAATATCGAATTGAAGTAAATATCCAACGTCTTTAAAGAGTCTAAGTGTAGGACTAATAAGGATGTATTTAGTCCTTATTTTTGGCGTGACTTCGTAAACTTTATATTTTCACGCGTTGATGAAATACTTGCTTTTCTTCAAATAGTCTCATTACAATACATATTTTCGTTACAGGAATTTGTTTTTTAATTAGTTTGTACGTCAAGTGTAGTACATATTTTTTTTTATAAATTTATTTTAATTTTTAGAGAATCATCCAAAAATATAAATTTTTGTCACTTTGGACCCTTTATTTCTAAAATATTGATACATTTTAACCAAATTTTTATTTAAAACAATTGCTAGTTAACAAACTTTCCAAAAAGTAGCAATTTAGAGACAAAATGTCAATAGCTTTTTGAGTTTAGTTGATGGGGGTAAAATTGTTGCAAATGACCTCAAATATAACCTGCTTCAAGGAACTGGTCGAATTACCAATCATCCTGTAATACCCACCAGATAATTATAACAAAATATTAAAACGAACCAACCAGTAATTCTATTTTAAACTACAAGCATTGTTTTATCTATGCTACAAGTATATCTATCCACAAAAGTATAATTAAGTGCTAAATAAGGATACAGATAAACATCATGACCGCGACAATCCTGAGTAAGGTCAAGGTTGTGACAGCTTTTCCTTATTTCATTTACAACTGCAACACCAAGCTAGGTTTCACCGCGAAAGTTATGAGCGAGAATTACCAAGCTGCGCGGAATCCGTTTTCATTAAAAAGGTTTGTGTTTCCAGCAAGCAATTGCTTGGTCATCTGATTCCTACCGCACAAAAAGCAATTAAATAAAAGAGTAAGAAAAGTTTTCTTTTTTAAATTTCCCTTTCAAGTGAAAGATACATTTTAAAAAGAACATGAATATCTAATATTTTCTGCAGTTAATCAAGAATGTTACACATTGATATGAAACTTCGGTTTATAGATTCTATTTACTGACATTACTCTTAAACCCAATGAACTAGCTACATTTTTTATAATCTGTCGTTTCGGCTACTTTATAGGAGCTGTGGTCACAGTCACTCGATCCACTCCACTCGTCCTCCGTCTCATTTTACTCTATTTGCCTGAGTCGTTCCTCAATCGACTGTTTTTCGGTGGGAATATAATTAAGCAGTTTTCATTTGTGGGGTAAAATAAGTAATGTGTCCGCTCCGCTCGCGGTGACAACTGGCCTTAATATACTTCCTGAATGTGCTCTACATATGCCCGTGAGTGCAACATGGAAATAGACTGCCTTAATGTTCGTTCAAATAAAGAGGTTTTACTGTGTTATTGCATATATTCATATGAACAAGTTTAATGAAGGGAAACCTTATAAATAAGTTTTTGTACACGGTTAGAACTCATTACGCTAAATAGGAAACTTACAATAAATTAAAGCAAGAAAGGGCTCTCGTTATTATGTTATTCAATGTCATGGTAGTCTAATTATTTTTTTAAAGAGAATGTATAATAGTTTTCACGCGATTTATTTTTCTGCACAGTGAATGTATTAGGTCATAGAAATAATTACACACTCTAAGGGCGAACAACAGCGGCAACCACGTAGTAGCTCAATATAATATAAAGTTGGAAGAATTGAAATTTTGTCGAGGTCTTTTAAGCTCGGTGACCTAGCGAAGGCACAAAGCGCCTGAAGTAAATGTTTAGCTTAGCTGAATCGATCAGTACAAATGCTATCTATTATTTTTAAGGTTGGATTGGATAGACAGAGGGACACTACGTCTGGAACCTCATCAGTATTCTACTCATAGGTTATGTCTGAGAGTACGGAATTGATCCACCGTTAGTTAGTTAGGTAGTACCTATCCTCAACACAAATTAGGTAATTTAACACAAAGTAGATACTCAAAAAATAATGTATACTCATCACGTTTTCTATATTAACGTGCCAGCCGATTTTCTCCAAACGATTAATGACTTAGTACAATTATGTGCATAATTGCAATGTTTATATGTAGAAATATTTGCCTTAACCCTCAGTCCCCATTCGAGGTCCTCTCCACATATGGCAACTGGTAACACATCAGAGCTATTATAAGGCACAATTTTCTATTGAACAAGTTAGAATAAGTCCGATTCTAAGTGAGATAGGTCAATATGCGGCTTGTTAAGTTAATTCTTTTAGTTATTTGTGTGGTACAAGCGTCTGCGGGGCGCATTCGAAGAAATGAAACTGACACTGATAATAAAACGGACATAAGTAAGTAAACTGATGCCTTTTAGATAGATTTTTAATGTCTTGTGCAATATTGCCAGATTATGTCAATTTTGATTTTATATAGAATTTTCAAAGTTCGTTTAAAAACTTCTTTAAATGTAATAATCAAGTGCTGAATCAAGTGTAAAAATGGTTAGTTTTCTTTTGCACATATCGAAGTCGAACGTACATCTCAGTACAGTACGCTTTACCGACTTCATGAAGCTATCAATGACTGAACGAGCTCTAGAATTATTTATTTAATCATGAGATGAAGTGTGGTAGTCAACGTCTATTTTTTACATGGGTGGGAAGTCAGAGCCCTCAACTAACCTGCTACTGATCCAAATCGTAATATAAGGCGAGTCCTTTGGATTACGGAAGTCAGAAATCAAGTGTTCCGTGGAAAAGCTAGTATTATGGCAAACTTGATTTGCGTAGAAAGCTTATCATCATCAGCCTTTAACAGTTCATTGCTGGACTAGGCCTCTTCTTTGAAAGGAGGAATTGGCCTACTATACCACGCTGGCCAAACGGGTTGGTGTAGGGTTTGTATCATGTTTTGCTTCCCTTACAGTGCTGTTCTCTTTTCATAATATGCTCCCTCTATCGGCTCTTACTACACCCATGGGATGATATGGGATGGTGACATTCCGTATTCTTAATCCGTTACCACACGGACGAAAGAAAGAAAGCATACCTGAACTTAAAGGTAATAAAGAGGCCGAAGCCATTTCCATCAAATACATTAACCTAACATATTCATCATTTCCCTCAGCCAAATCCGCCTGCCACTATTCGGACCCAAACGTCGCCGCCTGCATCCAGCGCATAGCCGAGCAAGCCCGTCACCTGCTAGCACAAGGAGTGCCGTCTCTCCACATCCAGGCGTTAGAACCGCTGAAGATCCCCAGCATCAGGCTGCGTCAGCACAACATGCCGAAGAATGCCTTCAAATATGACGCCTGGCTCTCTGATGTTATGCTGGAAGGACTTACCAACTATACGTTCAATAAATTGGAGTAAGTACAAATATAATATAGGCCTTGTTTGTAAATTGGCCTACTTCCGTACACGGGCCTTTGTCCACTATGAGAATGGTTAGGCCATAGTTCATCACGCTGACCAAATACAGACTTTGCATGTTAAAATATTATAGAGTTCTCAGCACCTACGCAGGTTTTCTCACGATTAGGTGTCTCCCTCACGATTTGAAATGCGTTAATTATTATCAAACTATTTATTATGCACTTTTATATGTCAGTGGGGCGGACTGTGAGCCTTCTAAGCTTATATTAGTTCGTCAGCTTAATAATCTGCTCCCGCTTTTGACACTGTGACATTTTTTTTCATAATCACTATGATATCTCATCATCATCCTCCTAGCGTTATCCCAGTTGCAACCTGGGCTGCGCTTACTAGTCTAACCGGATTTGACTGAATTTTAGCTTTTCCACAGAGCGACTACCTGTGTGACCTTTAGACTAGTGACCGTTTACTCAGAGGTACTGCGTATAACGACATTCAAAGATCTTCATGACAACCGGGACCGACGGCTTAACGTGGACTCCGAGGCAAGTAGCAAGCGATAATTCACAATTCAATACGCACAACATATGTAACTCCAAAAGCAGCGATAGCTGAGTAGAGAGACTGACAGACTGCTACGCAGAGGGTCTCGGGTTCGAATCCACGGCACGCACCAATGACTTTTCGGAGTTAAGTGCGTATTAAATTGTTAATTATCGCTTGCTAATCGGTGAAGGAAAACATCGTGAGGCAACTTGCATGTATGAGAGTTCTCCATAATGTTCTCGAAATACATGTGAAGTCTGCCAACCCGCACTAGTGTGAAGAGGCCCGTGCCCTGCAGTAGGACAGTATAAAGGGCTGATGATGATGATAACTCCAAAAAGACTGTGGTGTGCACCGTTGTTTCGAACCCGATTTCCACTAGGTTATCACTAATCACTATGATATTTAATGCCACCTTTTATTACAGCGTGTACCCTGAAGAGTTGAAGGTGACAGCAAACATCAGTATACCGCATCTACTGATGTCGGGCGAGTTTGTGGTGCTGGGAGAGTTCCAGATGTTACCGGTCGAGTCTACCGGCAAGATGGTCGCCAACTTTAGTAAGGCAACTTAATTTAGTATTCAAATAAAGAGGATGAATTACTCTTTAAAACCAGGTGTAAGAAATGAAACAAAATACTACCAACGCTTTCTAAGACTGTACCATGTATGTATATACCAACTAGACCATATAGTAAGCGGTCTACTGTATTTTGGCATTAGTATGACCTCATTATGTTGTGCGATGTTCTTTGATGTTCAACCGATTTAAAAAAAGAGAAAATTGGGTTTGTTATCTCAAAATTACCACTTTGGAAAATTGTTCGTTGTTTGGAAGCATATACAGCAATTTATCGTCGCTTTGCAGCGGAATGCACAGCAGCTCTTGAAGCGCTAGGCGCCCGTGTACACAAGAGGATGGTGATACGAGATGCTTCCGTCCACCTCCGCTGCACCGGACCTCTGAAGGCAAACCTTATGGAGGCTCACTCAACCACTGGCGAAATGGGTACGCTTGTTTTATTTATAATCAATTTGTCGTACGAAATTTAGCTTTATTTTTTTTTTTTTTCATTGAGGTTGAATATTTTTCTATTGAAAGTAATGGACGAGCCAGTGGCCCATCTGATGGCAAGTTACAACTCCGGCTCATAGATATAGCTTTTCGCTAAACGCCACCAGCAGCTGCCTACTAGAAGTGACGCGCGATAGGGAGAGAGACAAGGAGATGGCGCTCAAGAACGTTTAAATATTGTTAGGGGAGAGGTGGTATGAAAGGGACACGTATTGAAAGGGACAATTCAAATTACCGGTAAAATAAAAACAATTTCGAATTGACTCTATTTTTGTCGTATGGCTACCCTGATGCAAGTTAGATCGCGGCTAACTTCATACTTCTGTCATTTCAAACATGGCAGATACGTGTCAGTGTTATTATTGGTATTGAATAGTATTTTTTCCGTTATAATTGTGGAACGTTTTATCGAGTTCTGCGAAATGCTTATTTATGTGTGAATCACTGTTTAAAATAGGCTGGACATCCACACATGCAAGAACATAAGGTTAGTATACTTTAATCTAATATTGTAGATTTTGTGGTTATGCCTTAGACAAATGATTGGTATCGCTTCGCTATACTAGACACCGCACTGCCTGAGAAAAATATGTTCATAAATGAGGCACCTCATTTTGACAGTTTGTGACAAACAAAAGCAACAAGACGCATGCGTGAAGAACTGTGTTGTCAGATTCTCAACAGTTACCCGAGTAAATGGGAAAATATTTTATCCTTTGGTCTAGTGGATAAGTTATTGGTCTCTAAAACAATTTAGAAAATTCTTAAAAAATTACAATTCATTAAAATCATCAATATATTTGTGTATAGGTTAGGCATACCGCGTAAGTTCCTTTATGAGAAAAATGGTGGGTATATTATCCAATGATTAGGTCTAATTTTATTATGATGTTTTGTTTTATGTACTTATAGTATTTTGCAAATTATTATTAAAAACTGCCTCGTTGGTCTCGCGGCAGAAATAAGCGCGTGGGATTGGGAGGTCTCGGGTTCGATTCCTTGGTCGGGTAAAGTGTTATTGGGTCTTTCCGTTAGGAAATTCTCAGCACGGAGTCTGGTAATGTGCCGGGTACGGCAATAGGCTCGCCCCCTATTACGTGGGACCTAAAAATTCATGGCGAAATGTGGGTGTAATATTACACCTCTGCCTACTCCTTCGAGGATACAGGCGTGAGTCTATCAAAAATATAAAAAAAATATTAGAATTAATAACCATAGTGAAAATAAGGTGTTTTCAAAACAGTGATTTCTATTTCCATGCTACTAGTCCATATAAATTTAGTTACGTATTATTAATTTAACATGAATAGTCGTGAAAACTACTTTGAATAAAACAATTACACATATAATTAGGTAAATCGTGTTTCTTGGGGAAGCTGTTCAGTTTCTAACAACTAACATTTTTCACCTTATTTGTAAAGGTATAAACATAAAATAATATAGAAAAAGGTGAAATATATAATAAATAGGTTAGATAAGAGAAATAGTATAATATAACGAAATACAATAACTATAGATTCACATAATAAAAATCTCAAATTTGGGGAAGTTGATTCTTGTACTAGTAGCAACACTGAATGGCGTTTTCGGTTTTTTGTATTTTTAGGGAGAAATTTCAAATTTACTGTTATCATACAGATGGTATGTGATCCCAGAGTCCTTCTTAATTTTGGCTGAGTTATTTTTACACGGAATAAAAGCGCAACTTGGCATTGTACAGCGAATTATTTCCGTAATTATTTTGGTGGCTATATGCACCCGACACACGGCTGTCAGTGTGACAGGCTCAACCATGCCAGCTGGCATGGTTTTTTCTGCCTCATTTTACAAGTATGAGGGCTCCGTCTAGTAGAGCAGAGCGAGACCAATCATTAGTCTATGGGTTATGCTTTAAATTTTTTGATGATATTTATGAAAGGGACACAACAAACGGCTATGAATGGGACGTCCCCTTCATAACGGTCCCTTTGAAGCCGGCTATTTTACACAAGGTTTGTTATATTTTATTTACTTCTTTTTCAGATTACTAATGCCACGTAAGAAGAAAATGCGTGTCAATGCTCACAAAATTGAAGAGGTGGTTAATGGAGTATTACAAAATGGCATTACTGTGCTAAATGCATTATCGTCGGCGTGCAGGACCTTCTATATGCAAAAAAGTAAATTTTACAGGAGACAATAAAAACTGTTTTAAACGCGATATGTACAAATCGAAAGTATTTTGTTCATATTTTAGTTCTATTTATAGTACAGAGATTATATTAAAATGATTAATAGGTGCAAAATAAAATTATATTAATACAATAATACACTTAGAAGGAAATGCAATAACCCAATCAATAAAATTTTAGCAGATACAAGGTAATGTGTTAGCCGTAATGATAAAACTGGATTAGGAAACAAATAATTTTAATAAAAGTTGAGAGACATTAACAAAATAAAAATATAATTTAGTTGTTAGTTGTTGCATTGTTTAGTTGCTTAGTAACTTTAAAATTAATTACCAGGTGGTAATGTATCGTAAAATGGCCAACAGTGCCCGAGGATAATATTTTTAATCTCTTACAAATCTATAAGATATAGACTGCCTCGTTGGTCTCGCGGCATAATTGTGCGCGTGGGATTGGGAGGTCTCGGGTTCAAATCCCGGGTCGGGCAAAAGTGTTACTGAGTTTTTCCGAATTCTCAGTAGCAGCCCGGAGTCAGGTGATGTGCCCGGTAACGGCAATAGGCTCGCCCCCTATTACGTGGGACCTAAAACTTCATGGCGAAATGTGGGTGTAATATTTACACCTCTGCCTACCCCTTCGGGGAAACAGGCGTGACTATAAATAAATAGATAAATAAAATAAAATAAAAACAAATTTATAAATTTTCTCTCTGTAATTGGCAATGGAACGAAATGTAACTGTGGGAATTCAAATTGAGCCACACTGATATTTTTTGGTCTATGTGTTAAAAGTCGGTATTCTTGATCAAGCCGTAGTTTATAAAATATACCCTCGCCGGTGTATTTCAATGCTTTAATATTAACCACCACGGGATCTCGACACACCTCGACCAAGGCGTATAGACAAGAATTTTAGGAAGTTTTATGTCCATAATTGCGGAAGAAATCAAAAGTTGGAACGAAAACATGATATTTGAGGCATATAGATTCAAAAGCAGCTAAGTGACTTTATATCGAAATAGCAGGAAATGCAAAAAACGTTTTCTCTCGTATTTTTATATTTGTAATGACTTTGGATGTAGGGCTTGTGATGTATAATAATAATAGGTTTTGGTTGTCTTTTTCTATGGTTGCTATTTAATTAGTTTATAAATATCAAAAAATCGTATCACTTAGCTGTTTTTAAATATGATATGAGGGCACTTAGCTGTATTTGATCCTAAATTCAATTTTTAAATGTAATTTTAAGGGCCTTAGCCGGGTTTGTTTCTTGTTATAAATATATGAAGAGATGATACTAAAAGAACACTAGATGGCTCCATACTTAGTTAATTTTTTGAAAATGTGGCACTTAGCTGCTTTTGATTCTATATGCCTCATTTCCGTTTTCTTGCTTCCTGCGAAATACGATGGTAATCACTCGGCAAATAAATGTCCTTCTTCTTCTTCTTTTGCCTGTCCTGTTTCCATATTACTTGGGATCGGCGCAGAATGATCTCTTCCATTCTCTCCTATCAGACGTCATCTCATCATTCACTCCCTTCACATCTTTTCTTTGGTCTTCATCTTGCCTTATATCCCTCAACTGGCATCTTCATCATCCTGCTAGTCACATGATTTTCATCCCTCCTCATCACATGCCCATACCACGATAGACGATTTCTTTTCAGCTTTTCTTGCACCGGGGAAACTTTCAGACTTCCCCTTATAAACTCATTTCTAATTTTATCCATCCTTATCAGCATCCTCATCTCTGCTACTCTACTCTTCCTGTATGTCCACCGTAAGGGCGTCCATTATAAGCAGGCAGAGGTACGGGTTAAGAGCCGGCCCTTGGTGCAAGCCTACAGCCACATTGCCGGTATTGCCCGCTGAAGACCGGACATGGGTTGTACATCTACTGTACATCGCTCGGATCAACTGTACATACTTCCCAGGCACGCCTTTCTTCTTAAGGGTCCACCACAAAACCTCACGAGGTACCCGATCATTTGGTTTTTCGAGATCCACAAAAACCATGTGCAAGTTTTTGTGTGCACTTCGATATTTTTCGCTGAGTTGGCGGATCGCAAAAATGGCAGCACCTAAACTTCTTAAAAGTATAATTATTTAAAAAAAAAGTGTATTTACTTAAACTATATGTTTTAAATAGTCACGATGTTTTGTTATGTAAACAATAATATAAATAATGTATAAATATTACTTACATGTACTTTTTGAAGCTGATAATATATTAAAAACTAACTTTTAACAGTTTTTCGCTAACCGTCTTTTTACAACTGTAGTTACAAGGTACTGCACTAAAATTTTCAAATTGGCATTTAGAAGGTCCTAGATTGTACTGTTTTACCGACAAAAAATGCTTAGATTGTAGTTTATTATTTCATCACTAGATGACGATATACATAATCTAATCATTTTGATCAAGACATTGTTTTCACCAAAAGTTGTAGTTAGAAGGTCCTGCACTGACGCCGACGTTATGTAAGCAAATCCCATCTGCATAGATTGATCGCAAAAACTAAAGCTTCTGAATGTCCTTCATTTGTTTTATATAAGTGTTTATTTTAAGAAAAGCTATAAATAATTTTTATGTTTATGTTATCTGAGAAAAATTTTAATATTGTTGATTTCTATTTAAGTTAAATGAAAGCCATTATTATATTAGTCTTCAAAGTGAATACGGTAACATTTAATGATGACAATAGTCACTTTTAAATTTGAGTTATACCATATCTAAGTAGTTATTGTACACATATTTCCTCGAAATTAGGTACTGTCCCTTTCATAAATTACTGCGTCCCTTTCAATATTATCCATTTATGAAAGGGACAAAATACACTTTTTTTTAAGATGCCTAAATAAATAACAAAGGGTTGATTAATGACAATTATTGTATTTCATTCCAATAATTTAATAGTCAAGGCTTGCTATTCGAATCCAACCTGTCCCAAATATTTTCTCAATCACTTACTAGGACCACAAATTCAAAAATGTCCTTTTCATGCCACCCCTCCTCTACTTTATGTTGATATTCTGTGAGAGGGTACTAATCCTCCGGTGGAGCTGAATGGGCCATTCATGCTGAAATCAGTGAGGCTCCACTATTAGTTAGATAATGCTAATTATAGAAGCATTTTGAGCAACCAAATTTCAAGGAAAACACTCTTGCAGCGATTTTATATCATCATCATCCTAGCGCTAGTGATCATCCCGCTAGTGATCTAAGGCCCTTGCCTTGGAGCCCGGGATAAGGTTAACGGTCCGACAAAGCCTACAGCAGCGGCGGCGGCGGCGAGCGATTTCGATGTACAGTCGAACAACTTGCCGCTAGACCACCATAAGGGCGAGAATCGCTCAGCAAGACATCTTCGCTTCCAGTGCTACTTTACACGCACATTAACACTCGTATACAAAACAAGTTTCTAGTGTGCCTCGACTCTATGAGCGAGCCAAGGGATTTTTTTTCAAACTGGTCCAGCGCCGACTTGTTTGATTGTACATGTCGCGGTTACTCTGAGCCGACATCAGTCACCGTGGCGTAGCAAAGCAAGTAGGCTGAGACCGGGCCCTAAAACAGTGTAAGGCATCCGAGCATCGGCATTGTAGCTGCTAATAATAAAGATTTTATTGTATATCAATTTTAATTTCCAGAGATGATAACAGACCACATAGCGATGATGCACTCGGCAGACATAGCGAAGGACGTGCAGCCGGCCGTAGAGACCGCGCTCGCGATGGTTCTGGAGGACATCGCCAACAAATTCCTCAAGTACATCCCCCCTGACACGGTGTTCCCCAACTAGAACTACCCGAGTCTCTAATAGATTTCACAGCCAGGCCAAGTATCACTACCTTTGCATAGATGTTATCTTCCACATAAAAAAATCAATTAGAACGAAACTGGTATGTTCTATCTGACATATATAAATATCACAGGGACTTTTCAGACAGCGGTGATACTGGGTCTTAGAATGCTATGAACAAAATGTACCCTAAATGGATTACCTAGATGTAAATTTAAATGTATTTTTAGTTCCCTCTATTTGTTAAACAAAGTCTACCTATTTCGATGTATTGCTTGTATTTATTAGTTAGTAGCTAAGTATTTATAATACCTACATAGATAAATAGATACCTAGAAGTTAGTAAATGTTTAAGTTATATTTATTTAATTTAACTAAATAGTAGATAGGTATGTAGTAGTTGAGTAGTAGATAATGTTTATAATTGTTTAAAAGCTCAATGCTATGGTTTAAGTAAAAGATGTATTAAGAATACCAATGACAAGTCATAGCAATGAATACAGATTTACATAGAAGCGGAGTTCTTAAGGATTTCGTGTACCGATTCCAAGTGGGGATTGTTCTCAGTTTAGTTCTTAGTTGGCGCCGTTGGCGGCGCTGGCGTCGTTCTCCGTCTCTCTTGCTCTCGCAGTTAAGATACACACGAGGAACGTTCGACTCTTTTGCTCTCGTAGAGACAGCTGTCACAGCGTGCCTGCCACGCCGCCAAGCGACAATTTGGATCACAAAGTTTGTCTTTAAAACGCCCATAGGAAATGCGCCTCTATGTAAATATCTGAGCTCTTTGCTAGTAGCTAAATGGCATTCGCTCTGATTTCTACTTTCGCTAACGCTTGGTTGCTAAGGCAACATAAGGAATTCCTTCTTCGTTGATGACATGATATATCGAAGGCCTATGTCAATTCCATACATTTTTGAACTTAGCGATTAGCGATATCGTTAATCGAATGCCATTTGGCTAAGGGGGCAGATCTATTTATTGAGTTTATTGACAGCTATGGCCGCCACAGTGCACTAACAGTATTTGCCTCAATGTACTTCAGAATTTATATACTCACTAGAGGACGCCAGCAGCCACGCCTGTCATTTTTTTAATTTACCCGTTTTGGCCAATCCCGTGAGAATTTCGGGAAATCCTTTCTTAGTGCATCCCTACGGTCCCCAAGGAACATATATGTCAAATTTCAGCTTCCCGCGCCCAATAGTTTCGGCTGTAGCGTGTCTGTAAGTCAGTAAGTAACGCAAGGATTTTATATATTAAGATGTGCTTCAGAAGTTTTGTATTTAAGTGATAATAGAGCTGTAACACAGAGAAGTAGTACCGAACGATTCTTTTATTTACTTAATTCAGAAGATAATGTGACTATTTAGTAAATTATTTTATTGTAATTTGATTAGATAATATTATATAAATAAATAATTTGATTACCTATCCCTTTTATATAAATAAATGCTTGAAGATTATATAGTCTTTATTATTGCTAACCTAATATCGAGCAAAAAAAGAGAACGGCCAATTGCATGTCGAGCTACGCACAATGTGAGTTCTATAGTCTTTCAAGTTAATTGTCTGTTACTCGTTAATTAGTAAAATCTAATTAGCCGTTATTATATATCATTATTTAGCATAGTTAAGAAAACGTTTAAAGCAAACCCTTAGTCTATTTAAAAGAAGAACAAAAAAGTACATTACACTTTCTCATTTCAACACTTAGGAAACACGTCCTTGTACCTTGTACACATACATATACACTCACAAACTCACACACGTTCACACAATCTAACACACATCCTCTCTGTGCTGCATGCTTTATATCATAAGTTATTTTACAACATTTATTTTTATCGTAATAAGTTCATAAATCATAATTGTTTATTTTTTATGCAAAACATCTTTGTACTAAGTTTTAACAAATTTTATGTTCTTTGATACCACTAAGTATAATTCTGACCTGTTTATATAAGTGTATATCTATTTGTAGGGAAGGCAGCGATAGCCGAGTAGAGATACCAACAGACTGCCATGCAGACGGTATCGGGTTCGATTCTACGTCGCGCAACAATGACTTTTCGGAGTTATGTGCGTATTGAATTATTAATTATCGCTTGTCCCGTACCTCGGAGAGCACGTTAAGCCGTCGGTCCCGGTTGTCTTGAAGATCATTGACAGTCGTTACAGGGCGTCAGTACCTTCTTAATCAACTGACACTAGTCTAAACCATGGAATATCGCTATCCCTTCGGGTTGCGGAGGTCAGACAGGCAGTCGCTCTGTGGAAAAGCTAATATGCAGCCAAATCCGGTTAGACTAGACAGCGGACCCCAGATTGAAACTGGGATAACGCTAAGAGGATGATGATGATACCTATTTGTGGGGGATGGAGTCGGTGTCTGTAACACAGTTTTCACTAGCTCAGACACCGTCGTTAAACTCTATCTTTCACGTGTACCTACTATTCTATAAATATATTGTCTTCACATGTTTAAATTAACATAGAAAAATTGTACAAAATGTAATTGGATAAAATTAACATATTATTATTATTAAAAAGGTTTATATATTTATACCCTACTCGAAATCAGGAAAAATATGATTTTGCATTTACGTCTAAGTACTTTTAAATAAAAACTTTTCAGAATTTGATTGTACAGTTTTATGTCATAATGTAAAACCCTGCCAAGTCTCTCTGGTGCTCATCAAAAGCTTCTTTTGAAATTCCACACAGACACTTCTGTTACATTTTTTGAGCTGTTATAAATTCATTCGTATTCTTAATAAATAAAATAAATTATTAATACACAGCTAATTGTAATATTATTACCTATGATTTAGTAAATTATGAAATATAGTAATGTAAACTTAGTTGTTAGAACAAGTATAATCTCATAAAATATTCCCTTGCTTTCACGTTCTGATAACTATTTAGTAAATATAAAACTACAACGCAAAACCTGACGTGAGGTGTTATAATAATTTAAAGCAAGGCATTTTTGTCTTTGGATGTTTACCATATTATCTTAATATATAAAATCCTTGCGTTACTGACTGACTGACAGACACGCTACAGCCGAAACTATTGGGCGCAGGAATAAATTAGCAATTAGTATTAAATAAGCAGCGATAGCCGAGTGGAGAGACCGACGACGGACTGCTACGCAGAGGGTCTCGGGTTCGAATCCACGGCACGCACCAATGACTTTTCGAAGTTAAGTGCGTATTCAATTGGTAATTATCGCTTGCTTATCGGTGAAGAGAGTTCTCCATAATGTTCTAGAAAGATATTGAAGTCTGCCAACCCGCACTTGGCCAGCGTGGTGCCTTACCCTTCTCATAGTGAGATGAGACCCGTGCCCAGCAGTGGGACAGTATAAAGGGCTGATGATGATGATTAAATAAGCCATCGGAGAGGCCTACATCCAGCAGTGGACTATGGCAGGCTGATGATGAAATAAGTCTTTAATGCTATACCTACTTTTAACCTTAGAAATTTCCATTCCCCTGGGGTCAATTCTCATTAATAATCATCATCAACCTGCTGTAATCCACTGCTGTATATAGGCCTCTCCAGTGGCACGCCACTGAGCTTACCTGCAGTCACTGCCAGCTATTTTGCGTATATCGTCGCTCCACTTAGCCGGAAGCTGCCTTAGGCCTAAACTTGGAAGTCTTGGTACCAAGACGCGGTCGCCACTCCAGAATATACCCAATCCGTTCCTGTTATGTAACTTTATAACAAGAAAAGACTTAAATTAAAAAAAAATATAATGAGCGTGAGTGCATCTTGGTAGAAGAATATTTTAGCACGGCAATGCTTTTCGTTAAAGGTCATTCAATGAAAAGTAAGTGTCTATAAACATCTCATAATCAGACCACTTTCAATCCTCTAACCGTATTGAATTCAAAATCAATCGGCGTCATACCAATTCAAAAAGAATACTGCGCAATTTTAGTCCTTATTTCGTGAACAAAGAATCTATTATGCAATGTTCCTAAAGTATGCCAATCTGTCAGGCCACTTCTACGAATATTACGTCATTGCTAGTAAGGTTTACGAAATTATGCAACTTGCCAAACACATTTTCAACCTAATTTACATGTGGAAATAAAGTAGACATTGAATTGAACAGATGTAAATTAATTGTTTTTAGGTCAAAGAACTGTAAGTCGCATTGTCACTGCAATTTCGCGGTGATTGTGCTATTCTAAGACAATAGTTAAATCTGTGGTGCTATTATTTAATATTTAATTAGGTATGACATTTAAATATAGCTTGTATTGAACGGACTTCGAGTAAAGAGGCTGGCTGATGCGTTTAATGACTTATAGCTACCTACATAATTTTATGATTATTGATTGGACGTCTATAGGTACAGTCGAACAACATCCCGCTCGACCACCATAAGGGCGAGAATAGCTCGGCAAGCCATCGTCGCTTCCAGCGCTACTTTATACGCACATTAACAAACAAAACCTCGTATACAAAACCAGATTCTAGTGTGCCTCGACTCTATGAGCGAGCCAAGGGCTGTCAAGCCAAGCAAGACTGTCTGTCTGCTTTCCGCAACCCAAAGTGATAAAGATATTCCATGGTTCAGTGTCAATTAATCAGAGGTATTGACTAGCCATAACGACTGTCAAAAATCTTCATGACGGACGGAATCGACGGCTTAGCGTACTTTCTGAGGCACGGGGCAATAAATACAGATTTACATATAAGCGCAGTTCTTAAGAATTTCGTGTGCCGATTCCAAGTGGAGACTGAAATAATATTTAGGCTAAGTTCATTGGTGGTTTAATATAACTACACAGGCAATTTCTTCAGATATCAGTTTGATATATGTTCAGACGAAGAAAGGTAGACAATTCTAGGTTTGGGTAGTCAAACCTCTGATCTGACAATAATCGGTACCAAATTTGGAAGTCTATAATAGGAAGTTCTAAAGCTGAGCGTAACTAAGTGTCTTAATCTTCATTGTCACAAACTTCAAGATCGATTTTGAAGTTCGTCTAGCCTTTTTCGTTTTTTTTGCATAGGCAGATACATCCCCGAAGGGATAGGCAGAGGTGTAATATTACACCTACATTCTGCCGTATTATGATTATGAACTTTAGTTTAGTTCCCCCGTATTAGTATTATAATAGCCTATTGCCGTTACCAGGCAAATTGCCATTGCTGCTACTGAGAATCTGAGAATTCGGATAAACTCAGTAACACTTTTGCCCGATCCGAGAATCGACCCGATCAGCAGACGTACAAAACTATACGCTGGACTACGGAGGGATCATTTAACTAGAAAATATCTTAATATATAAAATCCTTGCGTTACTGACTGACTGACAGACACACTACAGCCGAAACTATTGGGCGCAGGAAGGTGAAATTTGGCATGTATGTTCCTTGGGGACCGTAGGGGTGCACTAAGAAGGGATTTCCCGGAATTCCCACGGGATCGGCCAAAACGGGTAAATTTAAAAAAAATGCAGGCGTAGCTGCTGGCGTCCTCTAGTATACATATAATACGCTTTTAACAGGAGGACTCACTATGTTTTCATCATTATTGATCATATTGTTTGTAGGACTACCTCGTTGGTCTCGCGGCATAAATGTGCGCGTGGGATTGGGAGGTCTCGGGTTCGATTCCCGGGTCGGGCAAAGTGTTATTGGGTTTTACCGTTAGAAAATTCTCAGTAGCAGCACGGAGTCTGGTAATGTGCCCGGTACGGCAATAGGTTCGTCCCCTATTACGTGGGACCTAAAAAATCATGGCGAAATGTGGGTATAATATTACACCTTTGCCTACCCCTTCGGGGATACAGGCGAGAGTCTATAAATAAAAAAATAAATAAAATAAATTGTTTGTTGGTATACCTACTTCTAATCACATAGACGACGCAGCCTATCATCATCATCAGCCCGCAATAGTCCACTGTTGGATATAGGCCTCTCTAATGGCACGTCACTGAGCCTGAGATTTAAGATTTTTAGCTTTCTGCCACTGAGCATGACAGTTTTGGCTTTCCTTGTCCAGCCGCAGCCAGCCACTTTGCTCATCTACCTACAGTCACCACATCTCACCTACAATACGTTTGCCAATGAATGACGGAGCCGATAAAACAGCAATAATATTACAAAGTAGTTTTCACAGGAAAATACTCCAATGTAAGTACTAAAATTACTAAATAAATACGTACATGTATTTTTTGTACAATCGAGTTGAGTAAACAAAACCAAATAGTCACGTAACAATATTTAATGTATGTCATAGGAGAGTGGCGGTCAAGGACGCCCAGAATGCTGTTCTGTCTGTTATATAATTATGTAAAATCATCATATTAAAAAAAAACAACGTCATCATAAGAATAGTTAAGTACCTGCAGACATGACTTGCATCATAATGAATGATCGGCGTAGATGCTATTCGCGAAAAAAGTGTGTCACCAATTTTCAGCAAGGACAATTAAATATATAACTAGGTATAAAGAGAGTTTCTTGGTCAGTATCTAAAAGACTAAAATAACAGACACAAAAACATCCAGATTTCAGCAAGCATATTTTGTAGACGGAGAGGGCTATGCTCGGAGTTTCTCTGAAGGATCTAATTCGTAATGAAGTGATCCGACAGAGAACCAAGGTAATCGACATAGCTCAGAGAATTAGCACGTTGAAGTGGCAGTGGGCTGGTCACATCTGTCGCAGAACCGATAACCGTTGGAGTAGTCGTGTTCTACAGTGGAGACCGCGCCGTGACAAACGTAGTGTTGGACGCCCTCCGGCTAGGTGGAGTGACGATTTACGCAAACAGTGGCTGGACACGAAGAGCCAGAAATCGTGCTCAGTGGCGTGCCATTGGAGAGGCCTATATCCAGCAGTGGGCTACGGCAGGCTGATGATGATGATGATGATTTTGTAGACCACATCAAAGTTATCCCGTGTGGAGATCGAATTCAAGACTCTACGTAGTGCTAAACGGAGTCACTGCTTCAACCTCTACGTCATTTATGGAGCTGAACTATTTATAGCTCCTGCGGATAGGTGAATGAAAACACTGCTTAGTAAGTACTTTCAGATATAAAAAAATTACATAAATGTGTTGATGAATACATAAATTCAATGTAAACATAACTTTGTCCAATTCTTTCTGTCATACTCATACTGCAAGGTAATACGATTCGCGTTCAATATGAAAGTACCTAGTACCTATGACCGAGATTTTTCGGTAAATCGTGTTTTCTAAAAATGAATCCTAGTTGGCGAAGTGTGGGTGTGTAATACACCTCTGCCTACCCCTTCGGGGATAAAAGGCGTGAAGTTATGTTATGTTATGAATCCTAGCTATATCTATTTATCGCCCCCTAAACCTCATGCATACAAAATATCATGAAAATCGTTGGAGTCGTTTGAGTTTAAATAGTTATTTAGATATACAAGAATTGCTCGTCGATCGAAAGATATCGAAAGTAGTTGCGTTCTTACTCAAGTCACAGTTGAGGAACTAGTAACACGCGCATACAATGTACTACGTATGCGTATAAAAAATGTTGCTCAGATAAATATTCTAGGAGTTAATTCATTTATAAACAACTTATTTTATGTACAGTATATAATTATACTAATTCAATGTTTTAACCAAAAACTGTAACTATAATACCAGCCTACAACCTATTGCTTGACGGGAATCGCCGCATCGCTGCCATACAGTATAGGTACAAAGACTAATTTCACGTTAATAATATATAGGACTAAGGCAGGCTATTTATCACCTTTGTCATCTCAAAGAAGTAAAGATAACCCAACAAAAGACATATTGACAAAAATTAACAATAACTTGTTGAGCAATAAGACTTTCTAAGATGCAGCGATCACGTATACCCGCGTCTGATAAGATGGGTGATACTCAGTAAATAAAAAGATAGTAATGTAAAAGAGATGATTATCTCTACGCTCTATCATCACGTCTCAATTAATATTTAAGTCGTTCTCCCAAAAGTCCGAGTATTACTTAGATAGAGTGACAAACATGTGGTCGACGTTTTGCTTGTTAGCCGTCGTCGGCTTAGCTGTGGGCTATGAGAAGAGACTTATAAACTGTAAGTAGATTTGTACTCCATTTTACTTTATGTGGGGATTCTGTCTGTTATTTTAGTCTCTTATACTACAGAAGGTTTTTGTCTAAATTAAATATGCCAAACCGTGTGACCAGCGTTATATAGTAGGCTAAGTCCTTCTACTGACTCACTATGCTACGTAATTGTGACGTAGATTCGTGGAGGACTATGTCCAGCAGAAGACTGGAACGCTGTAAGATATGACAAATGAAGTAAGGATAGATCTAAGATTACAGTGTTAGTCTGATGCAAAGATCCTTACTTATAACGAGGAGGAATATATATAGTATCATAACATAGTATTATCAGTATTTTTGTCACATATTGAGGAAAATGAAAAACACTAAACATGGAGGGCAGCAGATAAAAATAATTGTTTTAATCACAAAATAGAAAAATAATCTTTATATTTTGCTGTTTAGTTGGTGGTTTCATCTGTCCGAGAGAAGAAAAGGCTCTGGGCGAGTGTCTTCGAGATGCACTTAATAAATACATCCCTCAACTAGCTACAGGTGAGATTCTTATCCACTTGAATACTTTTAAAGTTTAGTGACTTGTACACATACTTAAATTAATGTATCGTTTCTATATCTAAACAACTTGATCAAAACCCAATGACAAATGGGCAAAATATAGAACTTCAATGAAAACGCTCGTACGCAACTATCCGTAAATCAGGTTGGATTTCAGATCGTCTCTAATATCGCATTCGCTAAAACGATTTCCTATTGCCTTTCTTTTTATACTCCTCCAGGAATTATACTATGTATAAGTGAATACTGTGTAAGAATCTGTTCGGTAGTTTTTGAGTTTGTCACGTTGAGGAGGCAGACAGACCGGCTGGGAGTCAACTTGTTTTGGTACTTAATTCCAGGAGTACCGCTGTACCAAGTGCCACCATGCGAGCCGCTAGTAGTGCCAGCACTGTCGATCCAGCAGTCGTCAGGCGCCATCTCCGTCAAGTCCAGCTACTCCGACGTCACTGTCAGCGGACCTTCCACCATGCGAGTCAAGGAGGTCGAGTGAGTAGAACCAAGCAGCCATTCTTAAGATCAGCGTCATGTTGAAATGTTAAATATTAGTCGCCTAATGAAGTTTTTCAAACATAGTACAAGGAAAATCTAAGAGCTTTACTTTCCACTTGCAAAGTAATGTCCATATAACGTTTCCAACTTGCAAAGAGACTTTTAATATTTTGTCAGAAGGGATTTCTAATAGGCTACGGCAGAAAAGACCCCTTTAAATTGCTATTTCCTTAACTATTCAGTAACTAACACTAAGGGCCCTTTTCCTGTCATGCGTATTTTCGTCCGCGCGCGGATCTGGTCCGCATGCGGGTGATGACACGCTCCTGGCCACACGCAAGACAAAGATTTCGTTTGCCGCTGCAGTATCGTGCGTTTCGCCAGTGACTCTCTCTGTTTCAATTTTCATTTCTTCATTTGCAATGATATATTATGACCATGCGTGCGACCCGCGTCACAGTAAAAACAGCACTGAAGGCAGAAGAACGCCGTCCGCATCCGGATAACACGCACGCAGGCTGCCCGTCCGCAACCAATCCGCGTTCCGCGCGCGTGTTACCCGCACGATAGGAAAAACATGTATGAATTGATAGGATGCGGGCAGCCTGCATGCGGAGGAGATCCGCGCGCGGGACGATAATACGCATGACAGGGAAAGAGCCCTCAAGATTTCTCAAGCGTTTTCGCAAATTTTGCGTCGCAGATTCTGAAGAATATAGGCTTTTGTGCCTAATTAATGCTAGTACTTTGACCTCACAATAATGAATTTCAGAGTAAACTCAGAGGAGCACCGAGTGGTCGCCAGGCTATACATCCCAGAGCTGAAGATGCGCGGCAACTACAAGCTGAGCGGACAAATACTTATGTTGCGTATTGACGGCGAGGGAGACTTCACTGCTAAATACGGTAATATTGTTATAAATTATTCACTTATAATGGGAATAGAATACTTTTTGCCACTTCTGAATTCCAATGAGCCAAAGAGTTATACGAGATGCTTGAGCGAGCTTTGTTTATAAACCGTCCCGCTACTGGGCACAGGACTCATTTAATTATGACAAGGGTAAGCTCATGATTCATCTCGCTAGCCAAGTGTGGGTTGGCGGACTTCACATGTCTTTCAGGCACATTATAGAGAACTCTCAGACATGAAGGTTTCCTTACGAAGTTTGGCATCGACAAGCAAGTGAACATAAAAAATTAAACCCGCACATAACTTCGAATAGTCATTGATCCAGCCTATGCCCAGCAGTGGGACAGATTATAAACAAGGCTGGCGATGAGTTTTTACACATATGTTTTTCGCATTCCTTGCAGGTGACATAGACGCGACGGTGACTATAATCCTGGGTCGTGCACCGCGTGACAACGACGTGGATGCTCTGACGTGTGAGGATCTCGACGTGCGCTTCCACGTCGGCTACGCGTCTATACAGCTCGACAACTTGTTTGGGGGCGACAATGAATTGAGTGAGTAAACAATTTTGATTCGTTATTGGCTTCGCGATAAAAAACAGCGATAGCCGAGTGGACAGACCGACAGACTGCTACGTAGAGGGTCTCAGGTTCGAATCCTCGGCTCGCACCAATGACTTTTCGAAGTTAAGTGCGTATTAAATTGTTAATTATCGCTTGCTAAACGGTGAAGGAAAACATCGTGAGGAAACCTGCATGTCTGAGAGTTCTCCATAATGTTCTCGAAAGACATGTGAAGTCTGTCAACCCGCACTTGGCCAGCGTGGTGGACTATGGCCTTACCCTTCTCATGGTGAGAAGAGGCCCGTGCCCAGCAGTGGGACAGATTAAAGGGCTAATAATGATGATGATGATTGGCTTCGGGTCAAGGTTGATATTCTGTCAAATCTGGTTTGGCGAGTAAGCGGACCCCGGGCTCTAAGGCGAGAAGTCTTGGATGATGTTAGGCTTCAGTGTCAGTGATATCCACAAGGCAAATTAAGAAGAATCATCAACTTCACCAATCAATCAACAACGGAATGACTCATCATCGTTCATGCCAATTCCATGGCTAGTGTAATCTATGCTAGACCGTGCGAACAGAAGTAAATATTTTGCGTTTACTAAAATAATTAAGCGATGGAGAGTTTATAGAAAAAGATTATTATGTATAGGTACAAATCGTGCAACTTTGAAAGTATTTTTAAAGCAACGGACTCTGATAGAGACAAGAAAAATGGTTGTCCACCACAAAACTATGTGTCTCATATACAGAAAGGGACCAAATAACAAGGGGATAGGTAGAGATGTGGCGTTATCTAAAACTCTATTGCACCTATTCGTTATATTTTACTTAATAACCAGTTTTTTCTACAACTAACAAATTAACTTTTATGATTGATTTGATATGAGATTATTGGGTCAATTTTTTTTACTTATATTGTAGGTAACACAATGAACCAATTCCTGAACGAGAACTGGCACAAGTTAGCCGAGGAACTACAGGCGCCTATGGAAGAAGCACTCAGGGACTTCTTGAAACCTCTCGCCGACCACGCATTCAGCACGCTTAACGCCGACGATATACTGCTATAGAAGTGATCTAGTTATATTTTATTTATTTTTTATACTGAAAATATAATTTATTAATGTCTTTATGATGGTCTTTTTAATAATGAATGATGAATAACCATTTGATGGAACAAAATCTAGACAACGAATAATATTAAACTAGAGGACCCATGCTGCTCCACAGCATATTTTAATATTATAAAAAAACTCTTACATAGGAATAGCAGTTTTGCTAAAATGGTAGTTTTGGTAAAACGGTAGTTTTGGTAGCAATCGTAAGTGACAGTTCTACCAAAACTACTATTCGTACCGAAAATACTATTCCTATCAAAACTACAATTTGTACCAAAACTACTATTCGTACTAATACTATCATAATTATGTACCATTTTTTTTAAACTACCATTTCTACCAAAACCGCCGGTGCTGTCCAACGTACCTTTTCTCTGAAAACTACTATTCTTACCAAAGCTACAATTTCTACCATAACTACCACTTGTAATATAATTATATGACAATAGTACTATGAACCGCTGTAATATGTTCCACATAAAAAAAAATATTTTCCGTGTGGTGACGGATTAAGAATACGGATTGTCACCGCCCCATATCGTCCCATGGGTGTCGTAAGAGCCGACAGAGGGAGCATTTTATGCATAGAACAGCACTGTAAGAGAAGGAAAACTTGATAAAAACCCTATACCAACCCGTTTGGCCAGCGTGGTATAGTAGGCCAATTCCTCCTTTCAAAGGAGAGGCCTAGTCCAGCAGTGGATTGTTAAAGGCTGATGATGAGAAAAAAATGAAGATGCCCGAAGAAAGTCCGTAATTTAAAAACACTAAAATTTGCCTAACATAAAACGTAATTTACCCGTCTGTAGGGTTGATTTTCCCAACATTAGGCGGAAATTTCACTACATTTGGGGAAAATTCCTCGGGTCGCGGGTATACTGACGTCGTTACCGCGACCCCATCATGAGGTTCGATACAGGAACACCGCGGTGTTTTAGTGGGTATGCCCCCCGAATATCTAGGGGGGAGAGCCGAGCCACCCACCCCTCCCTCCACCTGCCCCAAACTCGGTACAGAGTTGGCGGAGGGGTCCCTTTGAGGAACAGTCCGTAACTGGATTTCATCGCGATACAAAAAAAAAGGGGGAAAATTCCTTAAGGTTAACTGGTAACATTTGGGGAATATTACCTGCCATCAGCGATAATTCACTATAGTGATAATTTTACCAACATCGGGTATAATTTTACACACCACCACACTCACACCCGTATGAAAGGAGGCATAATGGTTTTTCCTGGCAGTTACCGCAAGGAACTTATGAGATGCCATAAACAATTTTTTGAATTTAGAACCGTCCATGTAGAGAGAAAGCAATGGAATCTTAAGAAATTTATAGGAAAATATTGAAAAATAAGTTCAATGTCCACACCTATCTTCCTTCAAACTTACCCAATTTAAATGAGCATACCATCAAATGAAAGAGCTCTTTTCAGTGCGTGTTTTAGGCCTACAACGAAACGCCTACCTCCATAAGTAGCAGATATATAGAAGCAGAAAGTCATTGACTACGGCTACGAAAACGTAAAAAATGTACCTATGGGAGATAACTGTTTTTGCATATAACTTGATGAATGTGCAAGTTAGATAATTTCTAATACTTGATGACAAATCTAAGCAGCGAGAACTTTCATTTAAAAAAAAAATCATCCGAATCGGTTGGGTAGAACGGGCTGGCCGACTCGTATTATAAAACACAAATTCTTTTAATATATAGATGCGGGACTAACGGTTAATATTGTCAAGGTATCCTTTACCACTTCGCATTTGGGTGACACAGACATAAATTAATAAAATAATTTTCTATAACAGTAACGTCTTGCATACATTATTGACGCTCACTTCTATATTGCTATTCTGGGCAAACATTCTGCCGACAACTTAAAATACAAGCATTTTCATAGAGCTCCATAGAGGTTAACAGCAAAGAAAAGTAATAATTAAAAGACAGAATAGTTTCGTAAATATATTTTTCATTAAGTACATACAACTTATCGATCACAATCATTAGGTATTAAACATACAAACCTACAACTTAATTACAAAACGTTAAGTACATTGTGTTCTCATCTTATTGTCTTAAATAAATAAAGCTTAACTCTATGCCGCTACGGCTAACTACGGATACTTAAGATCAGGCACTCTAATTTTATGCTGTTTTGTACAAATATTGTGAAACAGTCATAGTTACTATTAAAGTAATACTTTTAGCATACGAATATTTAGGTATTTGTCTATCAACTGATAAAACAGAATTAGATTGGAAGGTATTCACTCCATAACATTTTAATTTGAAAATTTGCAACCATTTTCTAAATACGTTGAATAAATCTTCACCTTGTTTTCTCTGCAGTAACCACAAGCCATTTATATTATCGTATGATAAGATATTTTTCCTCTATGTCCATTAATAAGTAAAAGCTAAAAGCAGCTGATTATGCGTTTAGGCGCAAGATCTTCAACTTTTTTATGCTTGAATTCAGTGGAAGCACGCACGCAATTTTAAATTTTATACTCGATGTTTTAGTATTTACTATATCCTGGCCGGGAAATGTAGCATAAAATAAAGCAGCAATATAATTCGGAGTGCCTGGTCTTAACAGCTTATTTCTAGTCTGAAATTATTTTGAACACTTGATTGAATAAGTATTTAAATACTGCATTTACTTACTTAAATGAGACAAACCAAATAGGTTCATATGGAAAATTAAAATAACAGTTGGACTCAAAATACAAAATATATTGAAGGCTATATTTAAAATATTGAAGAATAAATTACTAAGAACACAGTTACTTCCATTCTCAGCAGTCGGGACATTTAAAATCAGCAATATTTAAAAAGATACAATTACAAAATTCTCAAGTCACATTTTCAATAGGTTTTTAAAATTCAATACTCTTTCTAGGATAAAAATACTGTCTAGCATTCTAATAACAAAAGCAACAGGTATGACAAAATACTGCTAAAATACGCTAACAGACATTCAGAACGCAAAAAATAATACATCTATCAAATCAAGTCATATCAAAATCTATCATACTAAAATTATATACATCGCATGCTATACTTTGACCCTCATAATCTTACATGTGCGCGTGTTGAGATATGTTTCACACATACCAAATTTTCAAACGCATGCACGCTCACACAAACAAACACCCGCCATTTTGTTTTAACGGACGCGTTCAAATTATCGTGTCACTGTAAATGAAGTTCTATTTTCTAACTCACTCACACTCTTAAGGCTTGAGCCACACATCCATGGGTATCTTGGAGAAGGCGGCGTTGACGAACGCTTGGAAGTGTTTCGCGATAGATGAAGAGGCAGCCGGTCGCATCTCCTCGATGATCTCAGCAGCGTTGTTGTTCAGGAACTGGTTCATGGCTTCGCCTAGAATGTGAAAGGAAAATTGAATAGAATAAAAGAGTGCATATAATAATCTCGAAAGCACACACACATCACATCGCTCACAGAGATTTCTGGGATTTGGTACATTCATACATGCGATCAAATGGAATTTCGGTTTGACAGATATTAAAATAGTTGAAAGTAATGCAATTAATCTTAAATAATCATAATCAATAAATTTAAAAATACCTTAAATGTAAAATGAATCAAGAATGAGATGAAGAGAATTTCCTCCTTCTGGTTCAGGAATACGTACAAAATGTATATTAATGCAAGTTAAACTGATACAGACCGATAACACTCCCGTGGTTGACGGTATCCTTGACCTTGAAACGTGAGGTCCTAAGCTTGAAGTCTACTAGCAGTCTGTCAGCCAGCATGTATTTGACATTATCGCGAATGACTTCCTTGCCGAAGATTTTTGCTATCGCTACAACGTCACCTGAAAAATTACAAAAAAAGTTGCTGTAAAGAAGATAAGCCATAGGTATGTAAAAAACTCTTAAACAGAGTAAGGAAGAAGATATCATTTCAGGCAAATTTATTCTTGTTTGTGAAAATACCAGATACAAGTTTTCCCCATCTTAAAATTTACAGAATTAGTATACAATAGACTAGCCTTCTACAAGAAAGTCAGTAAAAATAACATGAGCGAGTAAGTGACAAACCTATTCTATTAACCAAGTCTTGAGTGTGACTTCGATACAATAAGAGTGATAATGAATATGTAGAAAAAAACATATGAAGAGCATCATGCGAAATATCCAACAGGTTTCGACTGCTAAAATCAGCCAAGCAAAACGTTTTAAATCCACGAAGGTACTACATATGTAGACAAACTAGCTGCCTCAGCGTTCGAAAATCGTATTCATTATTTATCACACGTCTCATAGGTGAAGTAACATGTCATGTTGAAACCAGCATCTCAGAGATCTGTGCAACTTGAATGAAAGTTAATTATGCTGCTTATAAGTCTGTTATTAACCAATTTACACATTTCAGCTGGGTAAAATATACTATATCACAAGTAGTAATACGAGCAAACGCGCTGCCCTCTATATCACAGAGATAAGCAAGCGTTATCTAGATAATTGTGTAATATGCCACCTCTTGAGAAGTAATAGATCATTAAAGATACGCAAGTACTAATTGCTAAATTACACCACTGAATCTTGACAAAAAAGACACCTAACTGTTCAACTAAGATTCATCTAAAAGAACACTTCAAAACTTTTTGTGTTGAAGTGCTCTTTCAGATGACTATTTTATGAAGATTTGTACACTTACCAAATGAAGCCCAGAAGTCACCCTGAGATCTGACAGGGAACAGCAGTACTTGTCCTGAGACTTCGTACCGACCGGTGATCTCGATACGAGGCAGCACTAGCCCCATGTCAATGCGAAGCTTCTTCAGATCCGATCTGAAAGCAAAACAGTCCTTTTGTGTTTTCTTGCACACAAATGGCCTTAAATGGGAAGTTGAATGGACTAAATTTAGTGACAGAAAGACATAAATACACTTTCGAAAATGACTGATAAAAATATCATCAGACTTAGTTGAAAGAACTAGAAATTACTTATTTTTTGGTAAGATTATATCAGACAGTTACAAAAGAGCGCAATATTGATAGACTGCACTTTATAGTTTCCCAATACAACACATTCACCACAATTTGTCTTCAAAGAAATATGCTAATAAAATATCGCATTAAATAAAACATAATAAAATAAAATCATCAAATAAAAATTATAGCACCGTCAGTTTCTGCAACGCTACATTTTCTCAAAATGACAATGAAAAGAAACTCTTCATGACCCTTTGTCTCCACGAATAACGCGTAAACATTACAAAATACGGCCTCAACGCTCCACTTGTCCCATGGCAACTGTGTCGTAAGCCCACAGTTCCTAATTCCGCGGTGTTGCCAACATTACACGCATTCCCATAGAGCTGAATCATCATCTAATGCAATTACACGGTAGTAACACATTTCGACATACACTTACGGTATATATTTTGGCAGTTACTTCTAAGAAAATGGGTTTATTTTGTTGCCTACAAAGTGCTGAGGCTAAATGTAGAAATATACCATTCTAGTCGTTCTAAAGCATTTACTAGAATAAGGAATTAATAGACACGCAGAAGACAATGACAACTCTAGAAGGTCTAGAATGTTAATAGTCACAATCAAGCTTTATCAATATTGTGTTATGATTTATAGCAGGATGGATAGGTTTTATAGTAATAAAAATATAAAGAAAGAAATTATGTTTACAGTAGGCAAGGCAAATACACTATAGATCCGTATTACAAATGATTTGTTTAACTACAAATTCCGTCAAATGCCTTGCCTTTCCATATTTCAATTTCGTGTTCTCATTTGAATTTTCCTGCTATTTTATCTCATTTTCCAATCACTTTAGTCAGAATTCATTTCAGATTTTGTAATGTTTACTTTACTACCTGTTCATTGACACTTGCAAAATTCATCGTTATTCGTCACACCTAGCCAAACGTTTCCTTTTCGTACGTTCGTCAGCAAATATCGACATTAATGTCAGAAGAAGTTTGTCATAATCACTTTATTCTCTTGCTTCACAGTGACATCTCATATTTTCTGACCATAAACCTATAATTCGTATACTTATAACCAGTAAAGTATACGACAGTATTACGACAATATGTTGTAACACAAGTGCCTCTGTGAAGTTGTCTGTTACGACAGTTTTAGCAATTTTATACTTATTCGTTAGCAATAGCGACAACAACAGAGACTTGACCCCGTTTCCTAGCTCTCTCGGTCAGTTTTTCTTGTTTTAGACAGTTTAATTAGAAATTTCGAAATTTTGCCTTGCGATTGACCCACAGAACTAGATCTGCCTACAATTTCAATTTTGAATGACTAGATTTTTATTCAGCCGACTTTATTTACATATGCATGTGTATTGCATAAAATTACGCCACGAGTCATAATTTATATTCTAGTTAAGGCATAATCGGCTTTATTACCTACATTATTTTAATAATGTAATGAAGCCGATTGTGCTAATAATAAATGTAATTAATAATAGCGGCAAAAGCCTAGTGGTGTACGTAACGGACTGCTGAGACGATGGTCTCGGGTTCGATCCCCAGGTACCCCAGGCCCCATGTATGTATTAAAAATGTTAATATCGCTCGCTTAATAATGTGCCCGGTAGATGGCAATAGGCTCGCCCTCTATTACATTGGGACCTAAACATAGCTGGCGAAATGTGGGTGTTTATACACCTGTGCCTACCCCTTCGGGGATAAAAACGCGTGAAGTTACGTTATGTTTAATAATGAATTATTCAAATGTGTTGTGTTGAATGAATAATATTTAAGGCAGTTTTACTCTCATGTTACACTATTCATTGACTAACTGCTAGTCGTGCTTACGGCTTGAAATCATGAATGAACTCAATATTACCATTATTATCTAATATAGATATGTCATTTTTCTCTATTTTAGTGCACACGATGCAGTTAGATAATTTTAATGACTCAATGCAAAACAATACGTAAGAATACTAAGAAAGATCTGCAATATTATTAGCCTTCATTCCATTCAAGTTTTTCTGTTATGTTAGATCTATTGTATTTTATTCAGTATTATGTTAATGGGCATTTGATTATAGATTTACTGAACGGACACGGTTCAAGTGACAAGCTTTGAAAGACTCTATTACCATATACAGAACCTGGTACGTCAAGTCATGGATAATTTACCTGATCTTCGTGATGGTATAGTTACTGGGTCCAAATACTGTGATGTTGTTGAAGGCAGCTGTGACCCTGACTGGTCCTGCGGAGTTCTCCATGACGAGTCGGTCGATGAACAACGGTTCCACTGCAGGCACTCCTAGCTCGGAGATACCCTGGGATAGGTACGGTCGCAGGTGATTGAATGAGTTCTTGATGCAATTGTCCAGTTGTGGGTCGCTTTGGCTGCATGGTAGGATGTATTCCGCTGGAATAGAAATAAAGTTTTTGTTAGAAGCGGACCCAAATGATGTAAATAAGATTTATTATAATGTATTTAAAAGTGAAGCCATCTGTGTGTTAAAATATTGTTACTAAGTTAAAAACTTCAAGGACATTAAGCAAGACATGTGAAGAGCTTGTCAAAACAAATGCTTTTAAAGTATACAATAATATTTAAGTATATAAACACCTTCCAATATTGGAGAATAAAATTTGTTATTTACGTATCTATACTAACAGTATAGAAATTTATTTCTTTGTTTGTACTTTGTTCACTTATGTGTCACCAATGTTTTAACATTGGTGACACATAAGTGAACAAAGTCATAAGCACAACATAATCCCTATTTGGTTACAGCTAGAGTACACGCAATGACCCTAAAAGTGGATATGTATTCAACGCAGGGCGTATCTAACCAGACAATTTGTTCCTTCACAACAGTGGAATCACGATGGTATATTTCAAAAGCGAATATTTGCATACAAGCATAAACAATGGTGTCATAACCGAAGTTACGTAAGCACTCGTGGGTGGGTACAAGGTGAACGATCACTTTCCAAACAAACATTATGTGAACTTGGAGAAAATGTGGACAACTGTCTTCTTTGTTTAAATATTGATAGGACCATTGGTTTTCATCATTTTAGTAAAGCACAATTTGCTTATGATAAAGAAGTGTAACTTTTGTAGGAAGCAAACAATATTTTTGGAAAATATTTTCAATAAATTGCTTTGAAGGTATCAAGACTGTATATGGTCCGATCTCATTAAACAGATTTTATATACATCTGATATAATCCCCAAAAATGTTTACTGCAGTAGAAGGTAGGCCACCATCTACTAAACAATGTTCTGACAGTAGTCTAACCATAGGACATCAACAACCCTCGAAAATATAAAAATCAGACCGCAGCCACTCTGGAAGACTTTTTTCGTTATTCTAATTAAATGACTTGGAAGCTAAGGATGATACGACTAATAGTATTACAATATAAGCGTGATAAAAATACTAATAAAACAATGTAAAGTTTTGTGCTTGTACATGGTTCTAGTGGTCTAACCAAGATGGCAGTCCACTTTACCATCTGACCAGAAGCATATCAAAATGCAATATGTTGGCATCACATCTTATGTCACATTACTATTTCATTGTCCATTGTGACCCTAGACTGGATAGCTTCGGAAGCGAGGCGTGAATTGAAATAATGAGCAAGTGTACCTAATGATAAACGATTTTACAGTAGCCGATTGCAAGACAGCGATTTGTATAAATCATACAAGTTTATTTAACGAGCGTTGACTACTACATGTAATGTCTGTCCACAACTACGAGCTATGACCTCTCCTTTTAACTAAAGCCATCACCGATTTCTAAACTTTGCCGCTAATGAAGACAAAGTTTACACAGCTCTAGAAATAAATTAAACTCATCATCATCATCAGCCTTTAACAGTCCACTGCTGGACCAGGCCTTTCCTTTGAAAGGAGGAATTGGCCTACTATACCACGCTGGCCAAACGGGTTGGTATAGGGTTTGTATCAAGTTTTCCTTCTCTTACAGTGCTGTTCTCTGCATAATATGCTCCCTCTGCTCGGCTCCTATGACACCCATGGGATGATATGGGGTGGTGACAATCTGTATTCTTAATCTGTCACCACACGGACAATTAAACTACGCCTTATTATAAATTTGATTTGAATTAACTTGTGATTTTGTCAGCGAAAGTAAACCTAAAGATGTGCGAACTACACAAGTGCCTGTCGTAAAACGAAACTTAATTACAATTAAGCAAGCGCAGTTGCACTTCGCAACACTCGATGACAATAATACTGTCAAGCGAGCGCAAGTGATGTTTAACAACACCTGCAATGAATGCTTGCCACGGCACATACCAATGTTTTATTCAAACATAGTTACTCAAGATTTATAGAAATAACTGATACAACACCCGGTAAAGGTACAGAATGGAATACTGATACTGTTTATAAATCATTAATTGACATAGACGATTCAAAGTTGACTGCAGTGTTCGATACTTTATATGATACTGATGAAGTCGTGAATTGATTCGTTAAAGTTTCGGATCTATTTTAAACTATTTTAATAATATTCAATAGAAATATCTACTCTAAACATGAATAATAAAGAGATAAATCATCAATAATCACACGCTAAAACGCAACGCATATAATCATGTTAAACACTAAAATTGTGTTGAACTTGAACGACTATTGCGAGCTGTTTCACAAGGTCACTACCATTATATAACCGTTATACAACTATTGCCGACACGGTAACCCACTTGCGGTGTTTGCAATAGAAATACTACACTCCGTATTTTGAAAAACTCCCATACAAATTGATGGAATTTGGAATAAGTAATAAAATTTTGTTGATTTTGTTCTTACGTCATATCGGTGAATTTGTAGGGCGACTTTGGTACGATGAGATGTTCTGATGGTTAATTGGCTGAAATGTTTTGGACTGAAATATCTGATTCCTTTGTGCAATCCTTCATGATGGACCTATGCCATGCCCTTTGGCAACCCTTCATGATGGGTGTCTATATCTTTAAAAAGAAAAATCAACTTTAAGTATACGTTTGACAGCAAAGTCATGAAAATTTGCCTATCACTAAATAAAATATCATTAGTATCTACAACCAAATTTATGAAAATAACGACTCATACTTATCATCATCAGCCTTTAACAGTGCACTGCTGGACTAGGCCTCTCCTTTGAAAGGAGGAATTGGCCTACTATACCACGCTGGCCAAACGGGTTGGTATAGGGTTTGTATCAAGTTTTCCTTCTCTTACAGTGCTGTTCTCTGCATAATATGCTCCCTCTGTCGGCTTTTACGACACCCATGGGATGATATGGGGTGGTGACAATCCGTATTCTTAATCCGTCACCACACGGATAATACTTATATATGTACAATAATCGAAGCTATAGCCTAATTAAGTGGTAGTATAAAATATGAGTCGAATTGTCTTCATGGCCTCTGGCCCCATTAATCAAATTACTTGTTGCACAAGATATACAATTTATATCACTACATGGTATAAAACAAAGCCTGTCTTCTGTCTGTCTGTCCCTATGTATGCTTAAATCTTAAAAACTACGCAACGGATTTTAATGCGTTTTTTTTAATAGATAGAATGATTGAAGAGGAAAGTTTATATAATAAAGTGAAGACACACCCAAACCCTATAGGTCAAGTTGACACGTTATTAATGTTTTATTTTTTATGTTATTAACTTCCTTATTTGGGAGACGGAAGGCAGATCAATGACAAATATACAATAATTTATAATTCTACAAATATTTCAATTGTACAAATATTTCATAATGTGAGCGGTAAACATTTAATATTCTCAATATCGATATTTGCGTTATCAACTTAGAGTAAAATTAAAAAAACGACATAATTTTAGTAGTATACTTCATTTTATGAATTAAAGTCATCTTTAGCGTAAGGGTTTAGTTTTCAAAATTGATGCAACCTAAGCTATATTTACAAGCTTTCTCATATTAAATTTAGAGTTTGTCTTCTATTGCTTTCTGATAGGGTATACTCGATGATCTCCACGTATAAACAACACACATTTTAACTGTATATTGTTAGTATATCGGTGTTTGGTAAATTTAAACCCTACAGCTAGGAGTGTGGTAGTTGAATCTAGACTCAATGCGGCGTAGAGCCAATTGCCATGTCAATCAAATATTGGTAAGCCCAAGTGCCCCTAATTAAAATTGTCTTAGCTTGGACCACCGAACAGTAAGAAACATACCAACAAAAATATTCTCACCTATGGACACACATATCATAGATAAATTACATCCAAACGCATAACAAATCGGGCTCATCGCACAGAATCGTCCGAAGTGGGAATCGGACTCACAAGAGCTTAGCAGTCATGATCCGGAACTATAACTTCAACATACCTTAATACTGTTCCGTTGGTCTTATAGGCTAGCATAAAATACAAAATATGATCACAGTCAAAATCATGTATGTTGCAACAAGAATGTAACAGTCACGTAACAGCTCTGGTGATTGTAACGAAACAGTTCCTCCCTCTTGAGAAACTCTAATTGTGCACGGTGGAGAATTGGGCCATGTCGGTACTTCGTTAATTTACACTTAATTATGATTAGTTTTGCTACAGATTGTTCTATCAAATAAAAGACACGGCTTGTTGTTCTACTTGGAATCAAACCACTGCGAGATTAAAAATGTGATAAGTCTGACTAATTGTTTGTTACGCTTTGACGCCTAGACCGCTGAACCGATCTTGATAGATTTTTAAATGGAGATAGTTCATGATTTGGTAAAAAACATTCTTATACATTAAAAATATTACCTTTAACGGGCCGATATAGTGGATGAATGAAAGTTCGGTTTTTAGAACCTAACGAGTATTGCCTGGTTTTACTAATCGTGTACGTCCAATAGATTTACCAAGCGGTTAGAGACGAGGACAAAGGCTAGTAAGCAATATGCAAACTTAAATAAATTAAATTTCAATTACTTCTTAGTAATGCTAAATACACGTTCAAGGATTATTTGAATACCTTTAAACCAGGATATGGAGTTTTTGTCCTAGACTTGGCAAATATTGAAGCAACCATGAACACCAAGTACATATAAAGTCAATATTAACATTTTTTTAGACCAGCTAACGGAATTTACTCTGCTTTGGTTTTGAGATTCTTTGTCTGCAGCAAACACGTCATTTTAGCAATTTGAGGGTTTAGTGACTTAAAAAGTAATAAGTGCCCTGTTATGTCACTTTGCTATCCGCCGTCAGCCTGTCAAGGTCCTCTGTAAAAAATAAATAAAAATCGCATTGGAATCCTCGTCGTTTTCTTCTTTCTACCTCCCTTGTGGGGTTGGTGGGGATACCTATTGGAAATATTATTCCATGAGGTGGTCCACATCGATCGGATTGATCGGCCCATTGCTATGGGCCGATCATTAGTTTTACTGCTCTCGAGGCTGACCAACCGGGTGAGTCTCCGTTGGGAGAGGCCTAGTTAGTCGCCTGTGAGAGGCCGGCGGCTGGTCGTCTGGCTGGTGTGGTGGTGGTGGTGGTGAAGCCCCGCTTTAGGGAACTGGGACCAGTTCCCGATCGGGACGCTTTAGTCTCCTCCAGCTGAGGTTCGTTCATTCTGAATGGGGGAGGGGAGCGATGTTGACGACGTGGGGGTGTTCTGAGCGATCTGCCGCTCGAACATACCCCGGGCCAACCCGCTCATAAATCCCTTGATCGGCTCCCACTTGAGGTTCCGATATATGGTCGCGTTCCTGAGGTACCTGGGCGCGTCCACCGCCAGGTGAAGACACTTGTTTTCCACCCACTGCAGTCATTGCCGCGTGGTCTCAGCTGTCAGGTTATACCAGGCCGGCCCCGCGTGTGTGAGGCGTGACCTGATATATGTTTTGTAGAAAGCCAGCTTGGCTTTCAGCGGCAGTCTGGAGGACAGCAGCGGGTGTAGTTTTGCCCTCGCAGCCTGGGCCTTCGCGGTGGTCGTCTGGACGTGGTGGGCCATCGTCAGATTCCTATCGATGGTAACGCCCAGGTACTTGACCGTCGGCGACCTAGGGATTTCCTCCCCCATCAGCTTCAGGCACGGCAGGTACTGTACCCGTCCAGTCACCAAAGCCTGGCTCTTGGATACGTTGCACTTGAGCCTCCACTTCTTCAGCCAGCCCGGGAGTGCCTCAAGTGTTGGGCTAAGCTTCCATGCAGCGTGTCTGGCATTCCGGGAGCTGGACAGGTACGCGGCGTCGTCTGCAAACAGTGCCAGCTTCACGTCACCCACTACAGGGATGTCATCCGTGTAGCGGGCGTAGAAAACAGGGGAAAGGCAACTCCCCTGCGCAACTCCAGCCTTGATGGTCCTCTCGTCTGACGTGACGTCTTCGATGACCACGTGGAAGGTTCTCCCTCGGAGAAATGATGCGATGACCGTGATGAGTTGTCGGAGGATAGTGGACGTCGCGTCGACAGTTTGTAGATGAGGCTGTCATGCCACACCTTGTCGAACGCCTTCTCCATGTCGAGCATCAAGGTCACCGTTTGGCCTCGCTTGTTCATCCACGTGGCCATCTCGTCCAGTACGCTAGTCAGCTGCAGCGTGGTAGAGTGTGCTTGGCGAAACTCGAATTGTTCGGGCCTCGGGATGAGGTGCGGGGTGATCTTCGCCAGCAGCAGCCGCTCGAACACCTTGCACGTCGACGAGAGGAGAGTGATGGGCCTGTAGTTCTCCGGCTTCCTGAGGTCCTTGCCGAGCTTTGGAAGTACAATGACTCGGCCCCGCTTCCAGCTGGTCGGGAAGTGGCCGGTCCATAGGATGCCGTTGAAGAGCTGGGTCGGTGCAATAAGTGATTTCCGATTATTCCCCGATGTGGGACAGGTGTTGCTCCCACTCGTCCCCCCTGTGCTCCCACAGAGAGGCTTTGAGCGCGTTGGTGAGGCGGTTGAACCGGGTTTTGGGACAAAACCCGGTTCAACCGCCTCACCGAACAAGTAACTTCTAAGATTTATCAGCACGAGTTGGTAAATGTCCGAATTTTTAAATTAAAAAAAACACTAAGTTGACGGAGCCCTGCTTTGCAGGGCTCCTATTTTTGGATTAAGGGTCACAAGACAACCTAACATAACCTACTTACTTGAGTTACAGTCTCACCTAACCTTCATTTCTTTTTGTCTTGGCAAATTGTGATTAAAACTTTTAAAATCCTGTGTTTTTATTTAAATCTGGCCCGGGTCGATGCAACGTACTATCGATTTGGTTTACTGTCGATGTAGCATACCGTCGTTTTAGTGTACTAACGATTAAGCATACCAACGATTTGGGGTACTGTCGGTGTAGCGTACCTACCATCGATTTGGGGTACTGTCGATACATTAGCCCGTCGATGGAACATTTTCGATACAGCGACCATCGATGTAGTGACTGTCGATATTATGAACGGCTACCGTATCTATTAGATCTTAAAATTTTATAAAAGTTCCATAAAATACCATGTAACGAAGTCACAAGGTTATCATATTTACAAATGTCATATTATACTTTTTGCCACATTATATGTAGATAGGTTTGCTAAGTGTGAAAACTTAAACTTGATTTGTTTTCACACGTATGTGATAATCCATCAATATTCTATTACGATGTTAACAAAATTAAAATAAAATAATGAGAAAACCTACAAATTCCAAGGTTATTGTGATGTGAACTAAACAATCCAAGGTCAGACGGTGCACAATTTTAGTGACATTCCGATGATAAACAAATAAAATAAAAGTATTTTTATTGATATGTTACCTTGGATGCAATTCTTAGTGTACATAAAAATTGCAATAATACCTAAAGTGTAATGTTTCAAGATTTTGTTTGCATAGCGAATATGTGTAACAGGTTTTTTGAGAAGGTATTGAAATTGTTGGAAATTGTAAGCAATTAATATTTAATTGGCAGAAAATAAATTGTTTTGAGTGCCTTCATTGGTAAATTGAATGGAAGCCAAAAATAAATGGCGATGCAAAGTATGCATAAAGCAAAAAAAGGGCAATAGCTCCGCTGACTTACCTTTAGGTGTTACTACGAGGAAAATGTATAAAATTAACTCCAAAACCAGACCATCCCTCTCACCGCCAGAAACATCTAGCAATAGAATGATTATTCAATGTACTGACACAGCAAAACTCACAGTTCACGATATGCCTAGTCTGATGGATTCACAAGTACTTACTGATTTGGACGAGTCATATGAATCATATACCACACCCAATAAAATGTCAAAAAGCTTGGATACTACTATTAATGACATGTTATCTAATGCTGAAATGAAGGAAACTATATCTGAACTCACTTCTAAGCTATTAAGTACGGAAAATGAGCTAGAAAATGTAATTCTGCAAAATAACGACCTTAACAATCAGATACAAAGACTTAGTACAGAAATAAAAATGCTGAGATCGCTGTGTCATACTACCACAGCATTGGAATGTAGCCCGTACAAGAACTCCAGAGAGAAAGCTATTCTGCAGCTAAACTCATCGTCCACCCCTTCCTCGCTGTCATTGGCTTCAAACCTTGACCCTTGTACTAAAATCGCATCATCTTTAGCATTGCAGCGGGAAATAGTACAATTACAGCAACAACTCAAGGACGCAGAGCAGGAGATCACAGCACTCACTTTACAAATAGACAGCCTTACGAAATCCTTACATTCAGACGAAGCGACGGAAAAAGAACTCCAACATTCCTTTTTCTGTCATTCTACTGCTCACCAACAAAAATATGACGAACTGAGAAGAAAAATTTATATCTTCGGTACTCAACAATGCGTGGACCTGGCCGCTGCCATAACGCGCTCCCGAGTGAACACGAAGCATGAGACGTATAGTGTCACCGCCGTAACGAGCCCAGGTGCCCCAACTTGTGAAGTAATAAAAAACTGTCGAAATATCAAACTAAAGTCGAATGATAAACTCATATTATGTGTCGGTGAAAATGATTCTAATCTGAATTCTGTTATCACACAGCTTCAGAACTTATTGGAAACATTTCACCTAAACACTGTTTTTGTACTTAAGACCTTTTGGAATAATCAATTAGATGTGAATAAACTGAACAATAGGATTAAAAAAATGTGCAATGGCCGAGAGAATTGTCACTTTCTAGACTGCCAAAATTCTAAATTATATAATATTTGTAGATCTATTAACTTTTACATAGATAGCTGTGACTACAATGATAAATATCTTATTCCTAGTAATCTTAAAAAGCTAATGGCCGCTAACAAATCCAGTTTTAAATTAGATAAAAAGACAAGTGAGTTTAAAAAAGGGACGATTCCTTATTATTTTAAACGCCTGAAACCAGCAGATGTTGAACTCTCAGATATTGATATATTACCTAAAAAGCCTTATATGAAGCCGCAAAAGGGTACCATACCATTTTATTTCCCAGTAATTAATACAAGCAATACTTTTTTTCGAGCCTAATACTTATAATTCTGCAATATGTCATTTTAAAATAATGCATCAGAACATTGCCAGCGTTCTATCGAAGCGGGAATTGCTGGAGATAACAATAAAAGACTTACAAGAGACAGGAAACGCTCCTGACGTTATATGCCTCTCTGAAACATTCGTAAAAAAAGGATACGAAAATTATCTTAAAATCCACAGCTACAGTCTAGCTGCCAGCTATTGCAGGGATAAACAGAGAGGTGGAACTTGCATTCTGGTCAAAAGTGGTATGAATTTCAAAGAACTACTGTTTGTTAAAAATCATGCTACTCAAAATACATTCGAAGCCTGTGGCATAGAAATAAGCTCCAATAAATTAATAATTATTTGCCTATATAGGACACCTCAATCTGACCCAACACAGTTTTTATCACGCCTAAATAATTTATTGGATGAAATAATAAACAAAAGTAAATTAAAACTACAATTGGTTATTACAGGAGACTTTAATATTAATACCTTAAAAAAAGGAACGATTACAAACGAATTACAAGATTTAGCATACAACTATAATTTGAAAATCCATATTGACGTGCCTACGCGAAAATTATCTTGTATTGATCAAGTATTGAGTAATATTCCAAATGCAACCGCAAAAGTACTACCACTTCACCTCTCAGACCATGACACAGCACAAATGCTGAGTTTTCCGCTAAAACGTAACCTAAAAACAGTCGCAACATACTACATCTATAAAAGAGACTATAATTTACAAAATATTAATAAGTTTAGAGAATGCTTACAACAACTATCATGGTCAGATGTGTATATTGAGAAGGATGCCAATATAGCATTCAATAACTTCCATGAAATTATATGCATGTTTTACCGTCTGTGTTTCCCCAAAAACAGAATAAAGATAAGTTTTAACAAAACTCAAAAACAAAATTGGATAAGCAAGGGCCTAAAACAGAGTTGCAAAACTAAACGTGTTTTACGGTACAACTATTATAAAGACAAAAGTATACAAAATAAAATTAAATATACTAGATACAACACACTCCTAAAAAAATGTATTTACAGAGCAAAAAAGAATTCTAACATTAAATTTATCAATAAAAATGAAAACAAATGTAAAGCGACATGGACTATAATAAAAAATGAAATAAATGCACCAAATATGACAAATAGTATTGAAAATATAAAAATTAAAAATGACATTATTACGGATCCCTTCGAAATAGCTTCATCCTTTAATAATCACTTCACCAATCTGAATCTCAACCCAAAGCACAAAAAGGCCAGCTATAGTCAAAATTCTTGTGTAAACTCTATGTTCATCACACCTATGTCTGAACGTGAGGTTAAACAAGAGATAATGTCACTAAAAAACACAAATTCTGAAGGATATGATGAAATCAGTACACGAATCATAAAAACATGCGCTACTGAAATAATTGAAGTTCTTACGCATTTAATCAACCAATCGTTTTTACTAGGAACTTTCCCAGAGGCACTAAAGTTGGCAATTATTAAACCTCTTTTTAAAAAGGGAGATAAATGTGACATGAATAACTATCGGCCAATAACGCTTGTACCTGTCATATCCAAAATATATGAAAAGTGTATGCTTAAAAGATTGATTAGTTATTGCAATAAATTTAATATAATTAATAGAAATCAGTATGGCTTTCAAAAACATAAATCAACGACTTTAGCAATGTTTGCCTTGTTCAGAGCTATATTGACGGGCATCAATGATAACAATTATACTACAGGCCTATTTTTTGATCTAACAAAAGCTTTTGATCTGGTTACGCACGACATCTTACTTGAAAAGCTTGAAAAACTAGGGATCAGGGGACTAGCACTACAATGGATATCCTCTTATCTAACTAATCGACAACAACGGGTTATCATTTCCAGATTAGATAAAAATAGAGATATGTCGCAGTACATATCAGAATACACAGGGATCAAACACGGTGTCCCACAAGGGAGCGTGTTAGGACCGGTTTTGTTTCTTCTATATTTAAATGACATAATTGACATAACGAATCATAAGTCTGTATTATTCGCAGATGATATTTCCATTATAGTGACATCAAATAAAAATAAATATAATATCCATAATCATGAAACTGACATAAACAATACCATTGACAAACTTACTGACTGGCTCGACCTAAACAATTTGATAATTAATCTTGACAAATCATTTTATATCCAATTTAATAAATCTAATAATAGTATATATGACATTAAACTAAATATACCAAAGATAAAACAAGTAAGTCAAACAAAATTCCTAGGATTGATAATAGACGAAGACATGAACTGGAAGGCACAGCTTGACAATGTATCTGGTAGAATAAATAAATTTGTTTATGCTCTAAAGCAAATTAGAAACATAACTAATATCAAAACAGCACTGATATCTTACCATGCTTATATAGAATCAGTTCTACGTTATGGTCTTATTATGTGGGGCAATAGCACTGATATAAATAGAGGATTTGTGGCGCAAAAAAAATGTATTAGGGCTATGTACGGCATTAAGTCAGATCAATCTTGTCAACCAATATTTAAAAAACTTGGTTTGTTACCGCTGCCATCGCTTTATATTTATGAAATATGTGTCTTTGTACATAAGCATAAACATTGTTTTGTAACGGCCAACGATGTAAACCCTCGAAACCGTCGAGATCCAAATCGACTGGTGCTGAATGATATTCCCAGATCAACCAAATATAATAAGAGTTGCCTAGCTATGTGTGTTCGCATGTATAATAAAATACCTAGCCAAATTAAACTCAGTAATATGCACTTGTTTAAAACTAAATTACACGCATGGCTAGTTGAGCACAATTTTTATAGTGTTAAGGCATTTTTAGAGAAGAAATTGCAAAATGTTACCTAGTGATAATGTATGATGTTTATAAATAAATTTTAATATTATTAATGCATGCTATAAAACCGTAGCAAAACATGTGATCTAAATGTATAATGTACCATCCTCGAATACCATGTTTTATGCAAATAAATATATGAATATTGAAAGCCTCAAGAACATAAAAAGCGTTTTGGGATCACAGTCTTTTCAATTGCTCGTATGGCGTAGTGGTTAAAGCGGTCGCCTCGCCGTTCAGCCCTGCGCCAAGTGCTGTTGGCTCGATCCCCACACGAGACAACACTTTGTGCTATCCACCATTTTTTGGTCTCTAGCCTGGGTGTATTTTTTGTCCGTCAATTGCTTTTTTTATATATATTTTTCCGTACCGGGCACATTACCAGACTTCGTGCTGTTACTGAGAATTACCTAAAGAAAAAACCCAATAACACTTTGCCCGACCCGGGAATCGATTGAATGTTTCTAAAGTCTGCAGCAACTCAAAATGAATTCTTACTTCTATTTTATCAGACGAATATATTACTCCATAAAAACCATCAAATCTGCACCAAAAAAAGAAGACAAGTCACCATACTCTGACAATGATTAGTTGGTTTATTTTTAGTTTCATAAGCATGTGTTGTTGTGTGTTTAGGATTTAGTTACTACTATTATTACTAGATTCTTCTTCTGTTTACAACCCTAGCGCGGTAATCATTGATATCTAGTACAGTCGAACAACTTCCCGCTCGACCACCATAAGGGCGAGAATCGCTCAGCAAGACATCGTCGCGACCAGTGCTACGTACTTTACACGCACATTGACACTCGTATACAAAACCAGTTTCTAGTGTGCCTCGACTCTATGAGTGAGCCAAAGGAATTATTTTCTAACTGGTCCAGCGCCGACTTGTTTGATTGTACATCTTCCATTCATACACTGCCTTGCGTTGATACCTACCTACCTACCTACCTGTACTGACTGTATATGCCTTTTGGGTATGTTTTACAATATACCTTATGTATACAAATACGTCTTTGGCTTGTTTGCTATTATGACACACGTAACACATTACACACGCAAAACAGCGTTTGTACCGTTTACCATACAGCAACAGTGGCTCCTGATGCAATTGCGCCTAAATGCCTACGGTATTTCGTTAATGTATTAAAATGTGTTTATTGACATAAAAAGTTCTATTAGCTTGCAAAATATAGCTTGTAAATATATATTTTCTTTAATTTTTCTTCATTTCCGCCCATAAAAGATTTCTTCATGTTGCCGTCATTGTGTTTACTTTTTTTACTTAACATCAAAAATTTCAAAACCCAAACTAAATAACAGTTCGCCCAAACCCAAAAGTCTTAAGTATTGTAAACAACAACACGAACTAAAAAAATGAACAGTATTAATCGATCGCGCAACTAGTATTCCATTCAATCACAAAATATAATAAACATTAAATATTTACTAGTACGACTAGTGCCATAAAGTTAAAACCATTCCTTTCAGCATATTAAAACTTGCGTGCCACTTTCCACCTGCCTGACGAAATGTTACTTCAACGAAAATTATTTCCAACTACGTTTCGCAAAAGTGCAATACCATAATAATATTACCATTATATTTAATGAATAAGCCATCTCTTTATAATGTGCTAGGTTGCAAGCTGCAGTTAGCTTTAGGTTGGCCAATTGATTGATGGTTTCGTTAAAGTATCGAAATAGCCTGTAAGAACATATGCTCTTATTAGTCTTAAAGCTTTGTACATAGATGTGCAACACGTTGGTTGTAGGCAGTGCTTAAATTTATATTAATCCTGAGAGCTACGTAAATGCCACTTGTTGTAAATGTAAATGTCACAATTGTAAATGACTATATCAATGGTGTTGGGAGAGGGCTGTTCAGCAGTGGACTGCGATAGGCTGATTGATACCAATGGTATCTTTGTAGATCCTCAAAGGTAAAGTTAAAAGTTGTATGTTGGTTTCCGCAAGTGCACATTATGAACAAAACTTATGCCTTAATAAAGTTAAAGTATTAGAACACACTTCCAAATCATAATTATTAAAACTTTATTATTAATGCAAGAGCGAGCAAGTCGTTAACCGGTCTGACTCATTTAAAAATCGTTGACACTGATACTGTTCAAACTTGGTGCAACCTTAACAATGGAACATAAAACTCTAAATGTCAACTAATTCATTTTTCGTAGAATGTGTATGAAATATTCATGATGGTGGATAGCATTATATCATAATATATTCCAAGGCAAGTTATGGCGGGAGATCGTGATATGGCGCCGAGGGATGGCGCAAGCAATGATGCAACAGCCCTTGTCAAGGCTGCGTCTGCGTTGACAGCTGGGCAAGCACTGGCCACACAGAATGGTATGTCGAATTTCGAAAATCGTTGACGTTCGAAAAAAGGTGCAATACTTCAAACGAGTTTGAATAAAGCGAAAACCATGAATGAAATTTTATTAAAATTGTAATATTGATAAAACTTAGACAGAGACAACCAATTATTAAAAAAAAATATGTACCTACCGACACTGTCACAAAATGTGTTCAATATATCTCATCAATCAATTGTTATTATCATGTTCCGTCTATAAATATTAAATTCTGCTATAAAACTAAAACTAATAAAATTGCTATGCTAGCTTGAAGTTTCCAAATGTCATTATTTGAAGGTCGAATTAATTATTTGCATGAGCAAAAAAAGTGGGCCATTGTTATTTGATGTAAATAGATAAATACATAATTACGTACAAATTGTTACAATCGGAATACAATTATGTTAAACTGGTTTGATTTTTTGATGATCGGATGTACACGATTTCATTTCATTATCATACTTAGTTACCTACATTACTGATTAGTAATATTGGTATAGCCTTCATATTATTATACTCACATTTCTTGTTAAGAGATAATAGTGTGTGCGATATTTGGTCCAAATCTAAACCTCTTTCCTTATACTTTCCTTCCTCAAACTTTAAAATGCCTATATTTTCATAGATCTCTGTCGTGTGGTTGATGGCATAGAATACAAGTGTCACCACCCCCTATCTTCCCTTGGGTGTCGTAAGAGGTGACTAAGGGATAACACGATGCAAATACCATCTTTGCGTAGAGACGGAAAACTCGACATCAAACCCTATACGACTGCCTCGTTGGTCTCGCGGCATAAATGTGCGCGTGGGATCGGGAGGTCCCGGGTTAGATTCCTGGGTCGGGCAGTGTTATTGGGTTTTTCTGTCACGAAATTCCCAGTAGCAGCACGGAGTCTGGAAATGTGCCCGGTACGGCAATAGGCTCGCCCCTTATTACGTGGGACTAAGGTATATCTGGCGAAAAGTGGGTGTAGAAATACACCTCTGCCTACCCCTTCGGGGATAAAAGGCGTGACGTTGTGTGTGTGTGTGTGTATCTCTGCTTATTTTGCGGTTAAACATAGATAATTGTGTAACCCTAAACAAGTATATGTACTTGTTGAAATTTACTTGAACTGAAACATAATTGAAAGATCCATTAAAACAAATTATACTTATCCCTCTTTGTCGTTGAGTAAAGAAAAGATGAATTATTTAACATGACGACTCCATATTATATTATTATTAAAGAGAGTAAATTAATTATAAAATTACTATTATATGATAAAAATAAAACAAGTCTGATTATTCACCGTATAATTTATCTAACAATATTCTATGTTTACCTCTTCCGCCTACTTAGTAAGCAATCAACAGGCAATGAACCAAATGAAAACCCAACATGATCAGCATTGCTCAACAGCGTACATTCTCCCCACGTATCGCCGCCGTTAAAATGTTATATGTCTCATAGAAGGCACGACAAGGTCGTCCCACCTTCAGGAGTACGACGATACATTATGCCGGTCAGGTCTGGACAACAGCAATCTTTCATTGTCGGACTTCACAAGGATGGATTACATTCGATGAACGACTTATATGCTATTGTTCGCTAAGCAATTGCCTGCTTGTTTGCCGTATCTATCCGTTTATCTCGATTCGTGCTTCGGTGAAGGTCTCAAGACATTAAGACCAATAGGGCTCTTAAAATCGTGGTGTCTATGTTCTTTGGCTAATCGACTAATTCGCATTGACACCTGTCATTGCCGAATGCTATCGTTCGAAGGAGCATGTGTTAATTAATTTGCCCTATTTTTGTCCTCTGTTTTCAGGTCTATAACTTCATAAAATTCATGTTTCAAGTCAAGGTTCGAAAGTTTCTCAATTAATCTAATTGTCATGCCCATTTAATATTTTTAGCTAATCGTCTAATTCACATTGACATCGTTCATTTGCCGTTATTTGATGCCATATTTCTAGATTGAAATGAACATCGTTGTATATTGTTTTAAGTGTTCCATTGTTTAGTTCTTCATTATATTTATATTTTTAGTTTGATGTCGGTACGGCTGTACGACTTTAGTACTAGTCTATCTCATCCAATATACATATTGTTTAAATAGTGTACCCTAAATTGCTTTAAGGCTTATCAGTTTATGCATCATGGCACTTTACATGGTCATCCTATGTCATTTAATGAAGTGTCTCTTCATTTGAACTTCTGTTGGTTTCAATTTTTCTATTCTTTATTCTTCATTCCATTTGTCGTCATATCTTTGTTTTTCAATGTGCTGATGTCATGTCTTATTAATGAATACAAATACATTCATCTATGTGTCTTCATTTATTGTATCCGGCATCGGAGGTTCCTTGAAGTGAATCTATGGTTTATCTATCTGCATGCATATATGTGCAACACAGAATGTATTTTATGCATTTATACGCAACCTTTGTTATTCTTGACTGTCTGCAGCTTGAGTTGACTTGTGCAAAAGAAAAGAAGTATGAAACGGTGGACCAACAAAATAGACATTCAAGCAGTCCCGTGATGAGTTTGGCCTCCTGAAATACGTTAATACGTGTCAGCTGTAATCAACGTAGGTATGTCGTTGCGAGCTGTAACTTTGACCTTACGATGTACGCAGTGAACTTGAAACGTGCGTATTATTTGGGTACATATCATTATCGACACATAAACGTGGCATATATGTACCTACCTAAACTGGGTATTGGGATAACTATTAAGTACATAATAAAAATAGCAAAATTTTTGGCAAGGACGAAGACAATGAGTGAAGCAATTGTAGAGACGGACCATCTCTCTGACTGACCGAGAGCTTACAAACTACTACGGAAACATGTCACTTTTAATTTTTGTTTACAAAGGCCTGTGGATTTGTGTTTATTTAACATTTAGTTTTTAGACTATAGAGATAGATGTTCAAGCGGTCACGAAAGCCAAGAGTTGCGAATGCGATTAATTCCTCTTATGGGAACTGGTGTGAAATTTGTGCAAAGGTATGTGGGTGTTGTTTGTGTTCATTGTTTCAATGTTTGTCCTCATAAAATAGAAATGTGCCTGGATGCAAGAGTTATCCTTTACAATAAAATTATTAATTTTCAGCGACGCAGGGCTTATCAAAAGGCTTATTGCATGAAATGTAAGTCTCAAGGATAGAATATTAATTACCGCTAAGTATTCAGTGCGACTGTATTACTAGTCACACTGCCTATTTTGTAAGGAGGAGAAGTTATATTGAAACTGTATGACTCAGCGAACACGAAACATCTATTGAATAAATTAACAAATGGTGTGTCATTTAAAAATGTACTTTCAATTACAACACATGTATATTTCGTATAGTGTCGTCATGAATTCACATGATTTATTATTGAAATGTTTCGGCCGACTGTAAGGTACAAGTGAGTGTAAGCCGGCGTCTATGAAATTCTGAATAATTATTAGTAGCAATTTCGATAATTGACTTATTTAAAGACATAAATACTTGGCGACTAAGCCCCGCTAAATAATATTGTATGATGTATACAAATTTTGTTGTACGGTGGTGAGGCGTGGACACTGACACTTAAAGATGAGAACAAGCTGTAAGTGGCAGAAAGGAAGATCTTGCGGCGGATTATGGGGCCAACTAGAAAAGAGTATGGGAGCTGGAGGATCCGAAAGAACCAGGAGATAGAAGACCTTGTGACCGAACCAAATATTATCGGCGAGATTAAGGCGTCACGACTTCACTGGTTTAGTCACGTGATGAGAATGGAAGAGGATCGTGCTGGAAAAAGAGCGTATCTGGGACGACCTAGCGGTCGACGCCCTGTGGGTCCTCCTAGATATCGCTGGAATGACTAAGTCCTTAAAGATCTAGCAGGACTTCGTAAGCTGGACTGGAAGGAGTGCATCCACGACAGGAAAAGATGGAGAGATCTCAGGTCAGAGGCCAAGACTCACTTTGGGTCGATGCGCCAACACGAATGAATGAATGAATGTATACAAATTGCGAAAGGTTAAAATCGATTATTAGCAATTTGCTCTATATATGACAATAATAGTATTGTACACACGGCTACAAGTCAAGCTTAACATTTGCAGTATTATTTTAATACTTATTTCTTATACCATAAGAACGGTACAATGGTCAACATGTTTAGCTTGATGCAGAACCGTGAGTGTCTTACGTATTTTTAGTCTGATACATACGGTAATTTTTAAAAAAGGCAAGTGTCTTTTTTATGAAAATGTAATCAATAATAGAAAATTTTATCAATAAAGAAGAGTTGATCGTTGAAACGATCACCGACCACTGCCAAGTCATTTTCAAGACAAGATAATGCCTAAGCTAGATGTAAATTGCAAATGCATGTGCATTAGATAAATATTAAAGCAGACTGGTTATTAACCCAGAATCAGAAAATTAAAAATTAATTTGTGCATTCATTCACCTCTAATATGAATAATGCATAGCATAATGTACAAAATTCAATGAACGTCCGGTCCGAGCTACGATTATTATTATTTGAATGCATTTACAAATTCAGCGGTTGCCAACATGTTTACTCTAGTGTATAAAATAAAGCATTATCTATCTACTCTGAATCTTTTGTTTATATAAAATTATTTAGTTTTTTATTTATTTATACTTTATTGTATATCAAAATCATCATTTATAAAATCTTACAATATTAGTAAAGTACAAAGGGTGGTATCGTTTAGAGCGATCTCTACTAGGCAACGTTTGGATGGAAATATTATTGGTAGGAAAATAGTTTCTGACTGACTGACCGACAAACTGTAAACCTGAAACTACTATGCACACGAATTTGGCATGTATATTCTTTGGAGAGCGTAGGGCTGCACAGAGAAGGGATTTCCCAAAATTCCCACGGTATCGGGAAGAGACGGTTAGTTTCAAAAAAATGTTAATAAAATAAATCAGCTCATGTACATTGAGGTACCATCTCTAAATCCAAAGCCACCTTAGCTCCAACCAGTCCTTGGCAACCGCAATATCTTCTAGATCAAGATAACAAGTCGCACAAGATAGCTCTTAGCTCTGTTACTTAACAGTTGGGTAAGGCAGTGAAATCCACACCGCACTCGGCCCGTGACGCTTGTATAACAAGGAAGACGATGAGTTACAAACAAATATCACGCGAATTACAACACTACTATAATAAATGAGAGACATATTTAATACCTTTATTGATGGTATTGATAATTGAGACGTTAGAAAGGAAGCTGCAAAGTTTGTTGAAAGTAACAATAGCGCGAATAGCTGATATTATTATCATGATAATTTTTATGCAATAGTAAGTCAGTAGGTAAGTAATATTTTAGGTATGGTGTTTAACAAATGCTATCAGATGTTATTTAATAAATATAAAAAGAGGGGTTAAGAAAATTTAGAGTAAAGTCAGTCCATCAAATAGTGAGAGAAAACCGATGTACCTAGTAAGTCTACCCCTTAATCTGTATGTATAAAATCCTTGCGTTACTTACTGACTGACAGACAAGCTACAGCCAAAACTATTGGGCGCAGAAAGCTGAAATTTGGCATGTATGTTCCTTGGGGACTGTAGAGGCACTAAGGAGGGATTTCCCGAAATTCCCACGGGATCGGGCAGAAACAGTTAAATTTAAAAAAAATACCAAGCGTAGCTGCGAGCGTCCTCTAGTTATGTGTAAGAGCAATGCCGACTTCCCTACTCGGGCTGATTTCAATCGTAATACATCTAGCGGGTGGGTGCGGGTGGCTCAAGATCCGTCAATGTGGAGAGCCTTGGAGATGAACATTTTGGCTGATAAACATCATAATCATCAAATCTAGCTGTTAAATTTAGCACTACTAATAATATATACGTTAAAGTTTGTGAAGTTTGTTTGTTACTCTTTGACGCAAAAACTGTCAAACTAATTTTCGACGAAACTTCTGAGTAAAAGAGCCTATACTGAATACAACAAAGGCTAGCTTTTGTGGCAATAACTGACATCTACCCGTGGTCGCAGGCAGAAGCTAGTATTATAATTATAATATTTGACCAAAACACGTTTAAAAAGATTCCCATTTCTACAAACTCGTGTATATAAAAACTTCAAATAAGCACATAATGTGTTTGCTAATTACCGATGGTTGGTGTCGACACGACCGGTGATGGGTTACCCTTGACACAGATAGACTAACACACTTTTGACAATACCAAATTGTCCGTCACCACTCGTTCACACAATTTGACTAAATCATCTATGTATTTACACTAATCGACAGGTGATTTGACACTGCGGTGCTTAGAGAACAATATGTAGTTAGTAATTTCACGTGATCAAATCGACTATACCTGTTTGCTGATTGTTGCCCTTCGTGTCTGTTCATTGCTATTATATTTTTTTTCAGATTAATCTTGCACTAGATACATGCCTGTAAAGATTCAAACAACGGACGCATATTACACCCAGACTCGAAACAACAATTTGTGGTTCACACAACGTGTTGTCTCGTATGGGAATCGAACCCTGCACCGCTTAAATCACTACGCCATCCGTGGTCTGTACACATTGTACTTTTACCTTATAAAACAATTATCACAGGTCAGGGCTTCTTTATTTTAAAGCATTGTAAAGTTACTATACCTAGATATAAATGTTGTAATCACTGTATAATGCCATCCTCCTTTAACACATTATCCTCAAATAAGATATTTACAAATTATGTTTAATAAGATTATACAATTATGGCGGCATTATAATAATTTTACATTAAGCTATTGAGGTGGTAATTAAGACAATTATGACATATTATATCCCCTACAGTATTATATCCCCTACGGTGGCACCTACTTATTATTTCACGGAAAGGTTGTTAAAGAGGACGGACATCCACTTCCAATGATCCTGGCATACTTTTCTTCTTTTATAAACTCCCTTGCCTTCTACTTACACAGAATAAGTAGTTGCTGACCAGTATGAGATCAGCCTTCGTACAAACAGAGATAAATCAAGCTTAACAGTTGCAGTACAACTTTGATACTTATTTCGTACGCCATAAGAGCGATATGTTGGTCAAAGTGTCTAGCGTGTAGCCGTGTGTTCAAATTTGATTACAACGATAACAAAGTAAAACAAAACAAGCGCCAATGGTTTACCTCGTTAAAAATCTTCGGCCCTGAATTCTCAATATCTTTTTACTTGTTTGATATTTAAGTGTAATTATATAAGTTATAATCGTCACCGTTAAGTAGATAATAAGTATTTTGTCTACGTCGAATCGTAAATTATCGATTGAACCATGGCGCCAATTATCTTTACGCAATACTTTTAATTTTATTGCGTTTTTATCGGAACGAAACTACAACAATTAATTTTTAAATACGCTAATTTACAAGTAAACAATAATACAACTTAGTATCATAATATTATTTTATATTTGGAGATTGGCAAACGTCGAAGGACGCCTTTCAACTAGGTAGAGTGACGATAAACGTAAAGAGGTGGTTCCTTTTTCATTAGTCGATGGGGTCCGTATGTGGGATGTTTGACTTATTTTGCTTCCACGCACATAACTTTTGTCTAAGAACACTGATCGTATACCGATGAACTGCATTTTCGTCTAAAGCCTGCTTCTCACAGTGCGTGGTTTTGCGGACACGCGCTGCACCTTTAAAAAAAATCGATAGCGCGCTATAGTACTTAGTCCCTATCCATTGTAATAACTGGGTTAAAGTGAAATTGTTCCCTTACACCGAATACAATCAAAACTTGTACTTAAGTTTTCCACATCGTGATTGCCGTATTCGCGTAGGCTCAATATGACTTTTTGTTGGTCATCAGGTGAAATAGAGAGCGCTAAAAGCTGGTCTCCAATAACACAAATGACATTGTACCTTTAATTTGGTACCTACTGAAAAAAATCTAAGCAACACTTTATCTAAGCTTAGGTCAGAGTATATTGGTATAAAACACCCATCAATCTCGAAATACGACTTTATGCTGTTAATAAGTCTGCTGGATATTTTTGACAGGCGGAGGCTAAGTAACAACAAAAACTAAAGGCAGTAAGTAAATTTTAATGTACGAAAGTCTGTGAATTTCCTGATAATCGGATCAGTGGGTGAATCGGATCAAAATAAGAAATCAGTGAATAATTTTAATAAAGCGTTGACACGGAACGCACGCTGTTGGCGGCTTACGAGCCACTTCTACCCTGCACATCCTGCCATCTTCGGTTTCGTTTCGATACGACTGGTACATCAGCGTTAGCGCCGCTCGCCAGTGAGTCACTTTTTGTGAGGGTTACAATTTTCGAGCTCATCTAAAGTACATGGTTACTACTCCTTGGTGTAAATTGAAGAATTCGTGTTAAAACTTTGAATTATATAGCTTAAACGGCTTGGCAATAGGTCTATTTTAGAAAACATTTTTACTTTTAGGGTGCATAGGATTCCCACCAAGAACTTAGGGTCCCAAGCCAACCGAGGCTCTGGCAAACAAAATAGCCCGATAAGCGGCAATAGGCTCGCCACCTATTACGTGGGATCAAAACACTGGCGAAAAGTGGGCAAAGGCATATGCCTTTGCCTACCCCTTCGGGGAAACAGGCGTGAGTCTATGTATGTATGTATTTTTACTTTTAAGCACAGTAGGTATTATACGTCCGTGCGGTGACGGATTAAGAATACCTACGGACTGTCACCACCCCATATCATCCCATGGGTGTCGTAAGAGCCGACAGAGCGAGCATATTATGCAGAAAACAGCACTGTAAGAGAAGGAAAACTTGGTACAAACCCTATACCAACCCGTTTGCCTAGCGTGGTATAGTAGGCCAATTCCTCCTTTCAAAGGAGAGGCCTAGGCCAGCAGTGGACTGTTAAAGGCTGATGATGATGAGGTATAAGATAAAATGTCAAATATTAATTTCAAAAGTCTTTAATATGGAGTGATTCGGATCGCGAACATCAGGGGCGAATTGGATCACTTATTTAAAATGATTTATTTCCATTTGAGAATAATTAAGCATTTTCATTTAATTATAAATGGTTCGAACATATCAAAGACAAACAATAAAGGGGAATGAAGCAGGAGAATGGTCTCCAAAAAAAAGTTATAGCCCTAAACAAAGTACCGGCCTGAGAATAAATTAAGCTTAGGTCGGGCTACTGAGATTTAAAAATGACCATACATGAATTAACAAAGAATAGTTCCTCTCTCCAGTGATGTTATTAAGACACGTGGTAGACAATTAAACCAATACTGGATTTGACTCCACCTCAGAGTACGATTAATCTTTACGAAAGAGATGCTAAGAAGTAACTTAAAACTGCAGAAAAGCTGTGAAAAAGAGAAACTGACTGATACCAAAGAAAATGTGGAGAAGAAGGAATAAAATAACACCTTGAATAAAGCTCAAAGGTTCACGTACGAAGCACAAAGATTGGCTTTGTATTTACTGATAAAAAAATCATTCATCCACCATTATGTGAAAAATGGTGCCACGAAAAAGTGCTGATCTGAGTGGGAAAGATGGCCCGTATCCATGTGATTTATGTTTTAGTAATTAATATTGTTCTGACTATTAATTGTTTTTATATTGCTTTTGATACAAAAGCCTATAATGTTGAGAAAACCTTAATTTTATGTATTATCCTATTCGCCCCAATAATTGGGCCGATTCGGATATTTCTCGCTTTTTACCTTTTGTTTAATATTTTGCACAATTTAGGAGTCATTTGAGTTTCGAAATGTTTAATGCGTAGCCAAATAATTACTGATTACCGTTTTGGCAATTAAAGTTACATTATCACACTTTCGTATGATTTTTATGTCCCTGAAATAAATAGTGATCCGATTCACCTCGGTGCTATTACTCTATTAAATTAAATGCATGTTAATAACAGCTAACCCTAAAAATGCGGAAATAACATGACAAAGCTGCATACTGTATTTTGCTACGATTAAAAGATTTTTCAATCAACTGAAAATTATCGCTTGTTTTCAAGTTACAAGGTTTATTAATTCACTGTCAATACAAAATAATATATTTGATTCAATCACGCGATACATTGTGATTTAGCGATATTATAACCAAATAGATTTGAACGATCGCATAGTGGTTTTGGTGATAGTTTTTCTTACCCGAGCACCAAATATTTTGGTTTCAATTTTTAAATACATATTCTGTGCAAATCCTTTCTTTTTTAAACTTTGTAATATCGATAGTCTTCGTCCGCGTTAATTCTACAGTTAATCCTACCACAAGAATCACAATATACCATTGGCGAAAAACGTTTAACGAGTTTATCGCGTTTATAAACAGAACGCGGCGAGGATAGAAAAATATATGCGGCGGCTGCTCTTAAAATAAACTAACCAGCTACATTTACTTAACAAAATACCACCATACAAATACATTAAAATTCTAGGCTCCATATAAGATCTGCATGCCACATCTAAAGGTCAGTTTTCGTTAAGATAGTTGCAACACAATATTTCGCCACATTCGAACACGCAGACAATATCTGATTCACACAGTTTCAACACTCTTTATACAGCCTATGCCTTTGCTTTAAACTTTTGTGAAGAAAATACAATAGAATAAAGAGTCATAAAGAATATTTCAATTGAAGCCGAATTGAGTAGAGCAGAGATTTCTAACTTTTAATTCAGTATGAGGATTGCTACATGATGGCCTTATTATAAAAAATAGACTAAATATAATTTTAAGTTTAGTTCTACCGTTTTTTGTTTACGAGTTACGTAGACTGATTGATTTCAAATTTCTGGGACGCTTCTTTGTCTGAAAATCGTTACCACAAAAGACAAACTGACATAAATATAAAACAATATAGTAATAAATTTATTATTAGACTTTTGAAATACTTTTATCAGACCTTGAAATGTTGGTCAGTTTCAAAACTAATTCGTCCTTATCGAACCTGTACTTATTAATGCCAAGGTTAAAGGGCAAAAGGAGGTTTCTGTCCAAAAGCCGTTTTGTAACCCAAAAAAGAAATTTAAATTATTTATGAATACATATTGTTGAAAAATGAATAATTCATGAAGAAGGGCTCGTAATGTATTGCCACTATGACCGAAGCGATTAAGTATTACTTGGATGGGTAACCAGTTACGCAGTTTGATGGTTTCCGTAATTCTTAAGGCAATTACAGTACCACGACTTTTAAGTACCTACATAATTATTACTTAAAATGTACACGAATTGTGCTAAAAAGCCTTTAACCCTTGGTGCATGATATTATAATAGTAAATATCAAGTTTGTCTATGGTGTGTAAAATTATTGTGTACAATGTATTCAACAATGCGCTGTACTTTTTCTTAGTTTCTCGACTTGATAATAAAATCGTCTATTTACCGGGTAACTGTATAAATCGTACTAATACCTACTTTATGGAAATTAGAAGCTGCAAAATTATGATTACAAATAATAATAGTTGCTGGACATTTGGGTACGAATCATCGGTTTTATCAGAAAGTACCGTACCAAAGTTAACTGGCATCGTAAAAAACAGTTCAATTATACATATGTATATCTGAAAAACGAAACTATTGATAAATTACTTATTAAATTTAACATTAAACATTAACTGTTTTGTAGAATATGTGCTTAACGAAACAGTCTCAGAGTAACCGAATCGTAAGATTTGTTGAGACCAACAAATCTCTTCAGTAAACTGACAACGAATAAGATCACTTCTGAATTGTATTTCCAAATAGCTTTTTTTTCTTAGCATTTGGTAAGTTGTTTAGTAAGTCCACTTTAAATATTTAGTTCAAACCCTAACTGATAGATCGCAATCAAATACAACTTGTGTATTAAAATTCTGTATGTTGTAATACAATTATTGCGTACAGCGTTAAGTAGTGAATATGTTAATAATATGTCGGACACCGCCGCGGCGCGAAGTAGGCTGATTTTGACATTCACACACTATTATGTCATTCGAATGTCAACAAACCGCTGCAATGGGTATTAGCTTTGAATTTATTTAAATAAGAAAAATATGGTAGGCTGTGTTAGAGGTCATGAATATTATATTTTTGTATTACGAAGCAAAATAAAGTTTCGGTTATAATTACGTGTACCAAAGTTAATATGCAACGCGTAAAAAATACAGATAATAAAAATGGGTTAAATGATTATTAAATAGCAACACCACAAAATATTCGGTTATATTCAAAACGATCTCGATTTTGTTTGTAAACACGCAATTAATAACCACACATATTTTTAGTCGCTACATGTATTAAAATATGCAATATAGAGTTAGCAGTAACTTTTTAAAATATTTTATTTCTCACAGAATAATATAAGTAAAATAAAATAATGTTAATAAAACTTACGTATATTGACTGCATTGTCGTTTTCCGCAGCCTCCCCGGTGTTGCAGATAACAGTCAAACATATCAGCAACAGCGACAAAATGCAACGATCAGCCATTTTCATTTTTGTATAAAATTAATATTGAAATTATTAACAACAACAACAAAACGACTTCAAATTATTAACGTAATAATTTTGTGTCAATATTTCAAACAATCCATTTTTCACTGAACGTTCGGTCACTTAAATTTTGTATTTCGAAATTCGTATTTTTGAAAATAATTTTGTTTTTTTAAAGTGCGTTCGAAGTTTAAATTTGCCCGCGTCCGCTGTTCGGCGTTTTTAGTTGGCAATAGGCTCGCGGTCGGACCGTGGGCGGACGGGCGCGCGTCTCATTTTGTTTGAGGTGAAAGCAAGGAGCTATGTGTTTTATTAGCTCAAGATTTTCGACATCCCTCAGTGGGCTCCCCACCGCCTTCGTACTATTTACTAACTCTATTCTTAAGGACGAGAAGTAAAATAGGATTATCTAGGTTTCTTATGGTGTTTGGTTAACTTGATGAGTATTAATTGCAGTTATGTCTTACAAGTGCTAGAACAAAGAGGACGCGTCTTAGTCAACAGACGTCGCTTCCTATATACTTCGTCATGCCCTAAAAGTACAACGGCAAATGTTCTGCGTATTGTTGTTGTACCTAATGGCTGATTGTTGAAGCGTTGTTGAGGATAACTTACTAAAAATACATTGCGATTCAATCATCATCATGACAGTGGAGCATTGCAAATAGAATCATAATTTATATCTAATTCTAGTACTGACTTACTGTTGTTGCACTTGTAATTTTGTTAAGTTCTACACCTGCAGCAAAATAAAATACTTACCTAGTGCTGTATTCACATACAATATCAAACTTTGTTTGTTAAATCTGTGATCAAACTGAGCAGTCATATCAAACTGACATGATACAAAATTATAAATCTAAAATCTTTCACTTCTACTTACTTTAATTTCTTTAAACTTGTACTTACTTTAATCTAATATCTAATACTAATATATAAAGCTGAAGAGTATGTTTGTTTGGTTGAACGCACTAATCTCAGGAACTACCGATCCGATTTGAAAAATTCTTACAGTGTTAGATAGGTAATTTATCGAGGAAGGCTATAGGCTATATAACATTACGCTATGAGCCGCGAGAGCGGAGCAGTAGCCTTAAATAACGCGGGTGTAACCGCGGGCATCATGTATTTTAAAATAAACATCGCTGTCCTCTTATACATTTTCCTTCAGGTTCCTAAGCGCTTTTGTTTATCCATAAATATTTTTTACCATCATAGTTATAATGAACAATTATGAAGACCTACATTTTATAAAACAGTGGGTAAGTGAGTATTAAGCAGTAAATCAAACAGTGATCACAGAGGTGTGTAGCCATGACCTTCGATTTATGTAACCGGACATACGTAACAGCTGAGAAACTCACCTCTTGTAAACGAGTGATGTCGATAAAATATAGCTGACCAAAAAATAAAACCTTGGCTTTATTGCGAAAATCACTGTGCTCTAAGGGCTACAAAAAATCATGCCTTCCGAAAACAGGTTTTCAAAGTTACTGGCTAGTTAAGTACGCATTCCATTTTTTAGGGTTCCGTAGTCCACAAGGGATTTCGTCATGTCCGTCCGTCTGTCCGTCCGCAGCCTAGCTCAAAGACGCCTAGTGCTAGAAAGCTGACATTTGACATGAATATAGACATAAAATATTGCAACAGAACTGTAGAATAAAACTTCGGAAAATATTTTTTTTAAGGGTATCTCCCCTACATATTATATGAAAAAAGAGGGTTGAAATTTTGGTTGAGTACCCCATTATGTAGGGTATCATTGGATAGGTTTTAAAAAAATATTATTAGCTTGCTTAAATCATTTTTCGATCAAGTGATCGGTTTGTCAAATATCAAGCTTTGTAGTGAAAAAAAAAAATTATACTCAATTGCCCCCCCCCCCCCCCCCCCTCTGCCGGCTAAACTATTAATTTGGAACAGGTGAAAAAAATCACAAATGTAGTACATATAACGAATTTAAAAGGAAAACTATCACGGCTAAGTAGACATCACTAGTTTACGAGTAATTGTCGTTTAACTTATAAATACCTATTTCTGTGACTTTACATTGGGAGCGCTAGCTTAATCTTAAAGATATACGTACTTCGGTATGTAATGTACTACGGGGTACAATGTGGGCCCGTTTTTTTTAGCCCCATGTGAAACAGAAGTTATTATCAATAATGGATATTATGGGCAACTACGGAACCCTACATTGCGCGTGGCCCGAGTCCCGACACGCACTTGGCCGGTTTTTTTTAATTTAATTTCGAAAATATAAGTCCAAAAAATTATTGATCATGATATGTAATAATAGGGGTTAAAGTATGAAATTGCCGTTTTATTGTAATAGGTACTTTGGATTGACATAGAATCTTCATGGTTTGAGGTTTTTGAATGAAACTTTTTTCACATGGTTTCTATGATGCTCTTCTTTTAAATTGTGAAACATTTGAATATCGACTTTCAATTGTTTTTGTTATTCAACTTAGACAAGAAAGATGGATACTGCGAAAATTCGAGTGATTTTTGAATACGAGTTCCGACGCGGCAGAAACAGCCCGCAATATCAATGTTGCGTTTGGAGAGGAGTCTGCTAATGAACGCACCGTGCGATTTTGGTTTAAACGCTTTCGCGATGGAAACTTCGATATGAAGAACGAGCCAACAGGAAGACCGCCCACACAGGTGAATAACGATGAATTAAGAGAGATGGTGGAAGCCGATCCTGGTCAAACTACCCAGGAATTAAAGGCATGGTTTAACGTTTCCTTACGCACAATATTGATTAATTTGCGTCAAATCAATAAAATAAAAAAATATGAAAAATGGGTGCCTCATGATTTGACCGTTCTGCAGAAAAAAACGCGTGTTGAAACTTGTGTTGCCTTGTTGAATCGGTACAGAAATGAAGGAATATTGGATCGAATTGTGACATGTGATGAAAAGTGGATTCTTTATGATAACCGTAAAAGAAAAATGCACTGGCTAACCCCAGGTCAAACGCCACAACTGTGTCCTAAAGCAAAGCTTACCAATAAAAAGGTAATGGTAACTGTTTGGTGGTCTCAGCAGTGGCGGCGCTAGGCGTCGGCGACGTCGGCGACCGCCGACGGCCTCGCGCCTGAGAGAGCCTCGCAAAAAGTTTTATAAGTTATATACTTAATTTCGTTACGCTAATCATCCTGGCTTAGGTAGCCGACACTGAACAATTCGGGAAAAACTAAGCAGATGATAATCACTGTAATTATTTTCAAACACGTGCGTAACAAGATCCGTGTTGGGTGAACATTTTTGAATTGTCATTTAATTACTCATACATACAATATTTTATAATTTGGCTCACTTAATTTTAACGGTTTTTTTACCACGAAGTAAACGGGGCCTCGCCATCGATTTAGAAAAGTGCCTCGCGAACTAGATGTCGCCGACGTCCACATGTGGTCTAGCGCCGCCACTGGGTCTCAGCATGGTGTTATTCACTATAGTTTTCTCCGATCTGGTCAAGCAATAACGGCAGATGTCTCTTGTACCGAACTCAGTAAAACAGCCCCGACCCATGAATCGATCTTCACCATTATTGCTCCATGACAACGCGAGACCTCATACAGCACGAGAAACGTTTTGACCCTTCAGGAACTGCAGTTAGAAACCATTCGTCATCCTCCGTATTTGCCAGACCTTGCTCAAACGGACTACCATTTTTTTTGTGATTTGGACAATTATCTACTTGACAAGAAGTTTTCTTCCCAGGAGGCGGTACAAAATGCTTCACACAGTTTGTGCAGTCTAGATTCTCAGAGTTCTATCGCAAAGGCATAAATGACCTTCCTATTAGATTATAGCATAATAATATATTACATTTGTGATGAGACGGAAAAATAGATATTAAACCCTATACAAACACGTCTGGCTAGTAGATCAAATCCTCATTTTCAATTACAATGCTATAAAATACGTCTGGCAGTGGAATCCAAAACGGAATTAAGGAAAACATCACCTAGACCAAAGCTCCTCTTTGAGCTGCAAGCAAAGCAAAACTAATTCGATCGTAAAATCGAACATGATTGATATAAATAATAAAAAAAAAAACAAATTAGTCGCTGGATATAAATAATTGTTCTGATAAAGATACTGCTTTAGTACATTTTTTAACATATTATGATAACGTGATAATAAGACATAACAATATGTTGTAATGGCGTTCAGGAGGTCAGAACGCTATGTGACCTCTCCCGCCTTGCGTGTAGGAACACGAGATCTTTGCCAGATTTAAGACGTTATCGGTGACAAAAAAATATTGAGCCGTGTTCACACGGAGGTTGTACGCGCTTTGATAAAACAAAGTATTTATGTTATTTAATAATAAGGTACACGATTTCACACCTCATTTAAATTGGCAAGAAGAAATCATTATCATCATCAGACCTGTATTTTAACTGTCCAACCGCTTGGTATGAGCCATCTTCTCTCTTTGAGAAGGATTAGGTTACAGTCCACTACGTGTGATTTGGTAGACTTTACAGGTCTTTCCAAAACAATATGTACAAACCCTCACAGGCTCAATATATTTAATACACATTTAACTTTGAAAACTTCTTGCGTAGCAGTAAGTTTGGTCTCTCATCTAGGCTATCGCTGCTTGAAGGGAAAGGGAAATAAATAGGGACGACAAAGATACGTTACAGTATGTATACGTTACAGTAAAGCAAGAACTGTCCGTGTGGTGGCGGATTAAGAATACGGAATGTCACCACCCCATATCATCCCATGGGTGTCGTAAGAGCCGACAGAGAGCATATTATTATTGCAGAAAACAGCACTGTAAGAGAAGGAAAACTTGATACAAACCCTATACCAACCCGTTTGACCAGCGTGGTATAGTAGGCCAATTCCTCCTTTCACAGGAGAGGCCTAGTCCAGCAGCGGACTGTTAAAAGGCTGTTGATGATGAAAGCAAGAACAGTGATCCAACGAGGACCTACTCAATATCTATTCGTATTCAATTTATTTTCATGTTCATTGATCACTGTTATTATAAATTGAAACATATAATGCAGCAGTATTATAAACACAATATAAAATATGATATGGCTCTTCATCATCATCCTCCCATAGCGTTATCCCAGTTTCATCCTGGTTTGGTCCGTTTACTAGTCTAACCAGATTTGGCTGTATATTAGCTTTTCCACAGAGCGACTGCCTGTCTGACCTCCGCAACCCGAAGGAAAGCGATATTCCATGGTTTAGACTAGTGTCAGTTTATTTAAAGGATACTGACGCTCTAAAACGACTGTCAAAGATCTTCATGACAACCGGGACCGTTTAACGTGCACTACGAGCCACGCGGCAAGCGATAATTAATAATTCAATACGCACATAACTCCGAAAAGTAACTGGTGCGCGCCGTGGATTCGAACTCTCTGCATGACAGTCTGTTGGTATCTCCAATAGGCTATTGCTGCCTATATAATATTGCTCTTATATGAGTTACTAGAGGATGCCCGCGGTTACACCCGCGTTATTTAAGACTACTACTCCTCTCCCGTCGCTCGTAGCGCGATGTTATATAGCCTATAGCCTTCCTCGATAAATGGGCTATCTAACACTGAAATAATTTTTAAATCGGACCAGTAGTTCCTGAGATTAGCGCGTTGAACCAAACAAACAAACAAACTCTTCAGCTTTATATATTATATATTATATGAGTTATTGTAGTAAGAACGCCATTATAGAAATTTGGAGTAGTTTTCTGAAATTATGATCAAAGGTTTTTAAAGTTACTGAACTATCTTGAATTTATCATGTTCGACGGATCTTAGTACATCATCAGCCCTTTATACTGTCCCACTGCTAGGCACGGGCCTCTTCTTATTATGAGAAGGGTAAGGCCATAGTCCATCACGCTGGCCAAGTGCGGGTTGGCAGACTTCACATGTCTTTCGAGAACATTATGGAGAACTCTCAGAAATGCAGGTCCTCACGATGTTTTCCTTCACCGTTCAGCAAGCGATAATTTACAATTTAATACGCACATAACTTCGAAAAGTCATTTGTGCGCGCCGTGGATTCGAACCCGAGACCCTCTGCGTGGCAGTCCGTCGGTCTCTCCACTCAGCTATCGCTGCAATCTTCACTCAGCTATGCTATGATCTTAGTGCAATTGCTATTAATAACACAGAGCCAACAAATTAAGTAATAAAACTATTATAGGTATGTACCAGTGTTTCGTTTCTTTTGTCTATTCATCATTATCCTATCCAAGGCTCTCAGACTGAATTAAAAACCCGCATCCATCCATTGCTTGCGATCCCAATAACAATGATTTATAATATTGCCTTTTCTCTTAAAAATTGTTCGAGTATACAATAAAATACGTACCAATATTTGTGATAATCATATAACCATTGTGGCCAAGGCTGTTCCTAGTTTTTAAGCTCGAACCTGTCACTGTGTAAAGATACAGACCCTATAGACAACAACAGGCTAAACTCTATACTTAATGAACCCAGCAATACAAACGCTCCTATTATTGCACTCATTCATAGACATACAGACGTCTGAATGGATGTTATTTACATTATAATAACTGGCTAATTAACAAATATACTGGCTAAAGGCCAGGTTTTGCGTACACTAAGTGGAAAAGCGCGCGCAAAATGTAACGAGAATTAATCAAGCAAAGGCGTCATGCTGTATTCATTGCAGGTGTCTCTACCAATTACTTTAAAAAAATCTGCTCGTAGGTAAACCTTATTTACGTCATTATCACATCAGCTCTATATTTAAACTGTCCCACTGCTAGGCACGGACCTGTTCTCACTTGGAGAAGGTTTGGTCACAGTCTACTACGCTGGCCTCTGTTTTATGATAAACCTTCTATACTTTATCAACATCGGCTCCATATTTAATTTGTCTCACTGCTGGGCATGGACTTGCTTTCACCATGAGAAAGATTGGGCAGTGTCAGCAGACTTCACATTTCTTTCGAGAACATTATAGAAAACTCTTAACCATTCGTTTACTTCTTCACCGACAAAACGCTTTATTTACCAACAATAATTAACACAGAAAAGCCATATTTATTTCTATTGTCGATAGCAGCTCAGACCTCGCCTCATTTTAAATATCAATCCCAAGTTATGGACAATTTCACAGAATCACAAATTGAAGCAATCAGTGGCACACCGCTGAAAAAATGTATACTCTCTAGATACACTGGTATTAACATAAATTATCTGGCTCAACCGGGACTTCAAAGTCAAAGTCAAAATCATTTATTCATCTAGGTCACAAGGTGACGCTTATGAACGTCAAATTTTAATGTACATTACTTAATGAGTCTACATTTAGATTTACTGCCCATTCGCAAAGCAATAGGTAGAACCACGAGAAAGAACGGGCAATAAAACTCGTGGCCACTCTTTTTAATCACCAGTGTTATGTTACATATTTTGTTTTTGTAAGGAGCTGCAACTGTTTCACATTGTAATTAATTAGTTGTAAATAGTAATTAGGAACATACATAATACTTAAATAATTAATGCAGTTACCAATTTAAGTGCTGTAGTAGTCTTCCAGTGTGAATATTGTGTAACAGGAGCATCCACTTACGTCTTATAATGTAGGCAACTCGCGACCATGTTCATAACTATGGTGGAAATATATGTTACAGAAGTGACTGTATATGAATACACAAAATTACTAAAACATTAGTTTACAGCCCATAATCACGAGTTATCTTCATCTTACAGTGCAGTAAAACTTTAATAAAATTAGTGGAACAACAATGCAAATGTAAATGTAGTACCTAAGTTGAATGACCTAATAATACATGAATAGTAATTTAAAAGAACTAGAAATATTATATAAAGATTAACTAAAAAATGCAAAGTATCTATATAATTTTAATTAGGTATAAAGATCATGAGTTGTCTAGCGTAAGTGACCAGCTATCCTTATCACTGAAATAATCATTAATACAGTCTTTTATTTTAGTTTTAAATGTACTAAATGGTAATTCTAAAAGACTAATTGGTATTTTATTGTATATACGAATACCTAGCCCTACAAAAGAATTATTAACTTTATGTAAACGATGATAAGGGGCATATAACCTATGCCTGTTTCGAGTATTTATGTTATGTATATCGCTTTTTGTGGTAAATAAACCTATATTTTGCCTAATGTACAAAATATTAGCAAATAAAAATTGCGAGGCTACTGTAAGAATTCCTATAGACTTAAAGCGTTCCCTAAGAGTATCTTTTGCACCTAACATGTATATTGCTCTTACCGCTCGTTTTTGTAGAACGAAGATATTCTGCATATCCGCAGCTTTGCCCCATAACAAAATGCCGTAGGACATAACACTGTGAAAATAGCTAAAATAAACTAAACGAGCCGTGTCGATGTCAGTAGGTTGCCTAACTTTTCTGACGGCATACGCAGCAGAGCTGAGCTTTCCTGCAAGGCATGCTATATGTGCACCCCATTGTAACTTATTATCTAATGTAATACCTAGGAACACTGTAGAGTCTACTGTGTCAAGTTCCTCCCTATCTAGCATAATATTAGGTCCCAGTTGTCTTACATCAGGTAAAGCAAATTTAACGCATTTAGTTTTCCTAGAATTAAGTACTACGTTATTTGCTGTAAACCATTGTGTAACTTGTAATAGTGCATTATTTACATCATCAAATTGATTTCTATTCCTATCTACTTTAAAAATAAGTGACGTATCATCTGCAAAAAGTACAACATCACAGATGTTTTTTAAATAAAAAGGTAAGTCATTAATATATACAAGAAATAGAAAAGGACCTAAAATTGAGCCCTCTGGAACGCCTAGCTATATAGGTAATTTAGAGGATGTAGTCCCATTTACATCGACACACTGAAATCTCTGCCGCAGGTACGAATCGACAACACTAAGTGCGGTTTTCTCTACGCGGATAGTGGCGGAGCTTACGCAGTAGCGTGTCGTGCTGAACGCAGTCAAATGCTTTAGATAGGTCACAGAACACTCCAATAGCATTCTTTGATGACTCCCAAGTACTATAAACGTGTTTTATGAGAGCAACACCCGCATTAGTAGTGGATCTACCTTTAGTAAATCCGTATTGATCTTTGTGAAGCAGACTATTTAAATTAAAGTGGTTTAGTACCTAAAAGCCTAAAATTATTAATTTCATTTTTACTGCCATATACCCTTATTCAAATCTATAAGGGTATAATTTTACTTAATTTCATCAAATCCGGAAATACGCCTAGGTCAAAGCATTGATTAAAAATTATAGATACCTAGGTAAGGCGCAACAGTCTCAACTATAGTACCTAAAATTTTAATTGAAATGCCCCAAAAGTCGCCGGTATTTTTAATATTAATTGAATTATATGCGATCAATATATCTCGCGGGGTAACGTGCTCGCATCTAAACACGCTATGCATTTAGGTACATTGCTAAGCAAAAAATTTCCAGCGTCTAAAGATGATGATTGTAAACAGCTAGTAGTTGTTAAAGGTATGCTCGCAAAGAAACTATTGAACATATGTGCTACTTGAGTTTTATTGGTGACTAATAAATTGTTTTCTTTAAGTTCAAATTGGTATTCCCGTGGTCGTGCTCTTCCTGTTTCATTATTTATAATTTTCCAAGTTTCTTTAATTATATTTGTTGAATGCTTAATTTTACTACTAATTAATTTAGATTTTGCCATAATACAAACTTGTTTAAAAAATTTTGAGTACTTTTTTAAATAATCTCGAAAAGGTGTGTCAAATCTATGTTGTTTCATACCATATAATTCAAACAACTTGGCTCTACTCGTATATACCTATAGTGGCCCACTGGTTAAAAGATCCCATAGGACCCTTTAGTGTGACTGTTTTACTCTTGAAGGCATTTTGAAACTCATTATTTACTAGTCCAAAAAGTGAGTTATAAATTGTAGTTGGATTTTGTGAGTTCTATATTGAGGTATTGAGTTTAGCAATAATATTGGTTTTGAAACGTACATATTAGACGATTGGTAGTCTGAGGCCTACATTCTACTGTACGTGATTTATCATATGTTGAACAGGGAAAACTAGCTATCTGTCCACGATGATCAGAAGGGACAGAACTAATTACTACTGGGTTTGTGGCAGCACAAGAACTAAATATGTTATCTAAACAAGTAGAAGATGTTGCAGATACTCTAGTAGGTTCAGAGAATAGGTTACTTAAATTAAATGACTTGAAAAGATTCAGAAATCTAATACACTGTGAAGAGTTCTCTAAAATATTAATATTAAAATCGCCACATACTATAATATTCTTATTACTACATTTAATTTTATTTATAGCATCTTCCATAACAGTCTCAAATAGATTATAGTCACCAGAAGGAGGTCGATATACACAAATTACTATATATAGGTCTAATTCCACACAGGACAACTCAATAGTGCGCTCAATAGATAAATTAACAATATCTTTACGTTCCTGACATTTTAATAAATTTGTAGTTATTATGAGAGAACCGCCTCTAATAGCCTTTATTCTTATATACGAACTCTGCACTGTATAATATTGATTTATAACAATAAGCTCATGGTTCTTTAACCAATGTTCAGTTAAGCATAAAACCTTAACATCATATTTTTCTAGAAATAATAATAAAATAACTCTATCAGAAGATTAACTCAAAGCTGTTTCTGCTGATGCATTTTTCCGGTAAGTAAGAAAGCCTAAGAATAATAAGAAGTATCAAATCCCATACGAGAAGCAATAGTTTTACACCTACATGTACATAAAATCCGGTCCAGGCAAAAAAAATTGCCAACCACTTTTCCTGTCAGGTTGTTCGTAGACAACCCAATATCATCTTGTTCGCAGTGAAGTAGCGGTCATTTAAATATAAAATTTGTCAACAAACAGTCGAAGTGTTTATACCTGGCAACCCTACAAATCATCATCATCATCATCAGCCCTTTATACTGTCCCACTGCTGGGCACGGACCTCTTCCCATTATGAGAAGGGCAAGGCCATATTCCACCACGCTGGCCAAGTGCGGGGTGGCAGACTTCACATGTCTTTCGAGAACATTAGGGAGAACTCTCAGACATGCAGGTTTCCTCACGATGTTTTCCTTCACCGTTTAGCAAGTGATAATTAACAATTTAATACGCACATAACTCCGAAAAGTCATCGGTGCGCGCCGTGGAATCGAACCCGGACCTTCTGCGTAGCAGTCTGTCGGTCTCTCCACTAGGCTCTCGCTGCTTCTACCCTACAAATACGGCAGGAAAAAATTACAACACAATAGGGTTCATACATTCGGTTAGTATTAAATGTATTCATTAAACGCGATGATTAAACGCGTTTATGCAATGTTAAATGAAAAGCCAAATATATATTTTTTTCTAGTTTTCCTAGTCTGGACCGGATTTTTTTGCCAGCGCATTCGCTATATATATGCAAATTTTGATATAAAATACTTTTCTTCTAATAACTAGATCGGTGAAGGTCAATCTTCTACGGATCTCTTACTAAATATAGTAGTAAGAAGTAGTTAGATTATTTTCATATTCTCAAACTGTAATATTTTTCTGAACAATTTTTTTACTGGAAGCATGCATCATTATTGATCATTTCATGACGGATTGCGTGAACTAATACCAATATTTCATACATACTATAGCTCTGGTATTGATTTATGTTTGCATGATTTGAATTAATATAAGCTAAAAAGTTGTAACATGAAAGTAAAAATAGTAATAATTTCCGCGCAGAAAACGTATCGCTCATATTACGTTGTTATAATTAGCATACGTAAACAAGAGTTTATTCTAGGATTTCAAGTTGTTTTTCTGCAGTGGTTTGATGAACTGCCTTTAAAATCAAAACAAATCACTAATGGTTTAAAACCATAACAGTGACATGGCTAACATAAGGTTAGGAAGATGATCATTACAAATTAGCATTTTTCTGCTCTTGCTTACCATACCTAACAAACTAACAAGTGCATAATTTGAATATAGAGTGTTACAAGCTCAGGCGAGCTAGCAACGTATGCTGAAAGTCCTTCGATCAATTTTCCTGACTCTATAACGTAAAGTGTGAAATAAAGTTTACAATTTCATTAAACCATTAAGACAACGAAAAGTTAAACACATTTGATTACACTGTACGCAATTCTTAAACGTGATCACGAGATGACAAAGTTGATCTCTTGGTCGTGTTCACGTGGGTATATAGCTACCTACGATACGACGAGCTGATGTTATGTCACACAACATACAATGTACGCAGCTATTGCTTAATGTCACAATAACAGACAGACTAGATTTTAACAAACCCAGAAAACCTGCCCAGCAGTGGCAAGTGCTGTTAAGTGTTTCGCTGTTGTCTTAAGTTCGCTGACAATAATGCAGCCAAAGATTTGGTCTATCATGATATTCATGATAGACTTCTCTTAGGCATAGTCCTGTTGCAGTGCTACCACAGGCCACAGGCAATTTGCTCCAATATTGATAAATAGGTATCAGTACTGCTAGAGCCAATTTGCTCCAAAATGGATGGAAAGGTATCAATTCTGCCACAGGCAATCTGTTGGAATATGAATAATTTTCTTTTTTCATATAAATATGCCGTACTGTCTATACCTATTCAATAATTTTTTAAATAGGCATGGAGCAGGTTTGCATCAAATCAAATTTTGTATCTGTACCTGATGGATGTCTATGATGTCATGTCCATGTAGCAATTCGACTTTTCGAGAAGGTAATTGCCCTGACAGTGGTACGCCGCCTTTGGTGTTCTTCCACTGTCCTATCTGTTCAGTCTTAAATGATTGTTGCAGGATTGTTACATTTTCTTGTGTTATTTTGCATCCAATTTGTTCCAAGATACATCATTCGAGGTTTGTTTTTTGAGTTGTATTAAAGATAGATTTTGAATGTAACCAACGTATTTCAAATTACACTAATTTATAAAGTATGTTTAACATTTTAGTATATTTTAATCATTCAAATTTCATCTAATTACCAACATAATTTATTGCCATAACTACAAACTACTAAACTTTTCTTACACCAAATAATTTTATATTATTTTAAGTTGAAATAACCAGTTGAATTTGAAAAAAGGATAATATTTTTATTAATAACTTTTTTGTTGTTATTTTCGCATTTTCATATCGAAAAGGTGTTTACTAGTGAGTTTAATTACACAAAATGTATTAATTACATTTATATTATCTGTCGTTGATATTTTAGACTCGTTTATCATTGGTTCGGTCATTACTTCTTCTCATATTACCACTAAATACATATTGGGGTGGAATCTTCTCGAGTTCGAAATACATCGAAGTTTTTGTCCGACAACAAATGATAGGCTATCAAAGAAAGTAAGCAATGTATAAATATTTGTTTGTAGTGATACAAAGTCCATCTTGTCGTTATTAACACTTAGTTATTGTAAAACAATAATGATTTACTCGCTATCCAGAATAATGATATGTCTTGACGTAGTCTCTCTCCCACCTCCGGAATAATAGCTCTATTAACTGTGACTTAAAAGTGTCTGTGATTACATAATTATCTAAATTATTAAATACTCAATAAATAAAATAAAATACAGCTCATAGACAATTTAAAAAGAATAATTTAAAAGTACTATGTGGCGGCAAAGATATGTTCCATTTTTGAATTAGTGAATTTTAATTTGTTTTTGGACTTGGGGTATTTTAGACAAAAAACTATAAAATGTGTTTTAAAGCGTGTTCAAAATTTACGCGAAAGCAGGTGTTGACTATAATAGTAATAGCCATCGCGGACTTTTGTAACGCGATATGTGTGGCGCTACAGGCACCATTTTATCCACAAGAGGTTGGTATCGAGCTTTATACTCATCGTTTCACTAAAGGACTTTAAGATGGAAAAGAAGAAAAGAAATAAGTCTTAGATTTTCCTTTACTTTTTATGTTAAATTAAGAAATAGGTACAAAACTAGCGGAAACAAAATCATATACCTACGATAAAGCGCTTCCAGTTAAGAGCAAAGATTTTCGTCATGAAGGGAGGGAATATTTAAGGGAGGAAGAGAATATAAATCCTTTCGCGCTTCCTCCCTTACATATTTTTCCTGTGTATGTAATTCCGTAGTTACGTTTTTACTGTATTGTAAATCTGAAATTCAGTGTTCTAGACTTAGTAGCGGTGGTCATGCGTTGATAGCTAGATAAGTCAATGCGTACGATTTTACATTATTTTCACCTGGAAACTTCACAATATAAAGCGCCCAATAGGTAGCTTCAAGCTTATAAATTACAATTATTTGCAGTAAATTATATTTAAAACATATTTAACATTAGCGCGTATACTTTAAAGGAGTTTATTAAGTTTTATTATGATTGTAACAGCCATGATCCTTTCATATTTTGGATCTGTAATGTCTGGTATTTTTATTTACTTGAAAATCAGGATGACCTTACAAGCTCTTAATTTGAGAGCACCTCTGTATGCTGAGAAAACATTGATTATTTAGCGTACAAACATACTTAATTATGTACCTATACCTAAAAGCCAATGTTGATTATTTTTACACATAAATAGTATTTGATTATGATGAATGTATATAATAAGACTGCTGATCGGAGGTCCCGGGTTCGATTCCCGGGTCGGGCAAAGTGTTCTGTGTTTTTCCGAATTCTCAATAGCAGCACGGAGTCTGGTGATGTGCCCGGTAACGGCAATAGGCTCGCCCTCTATTACGTGGGACCTAAAAATTCATGGCGAAATGTGGGTTACACCTCTGCCTACCTCTTTGGGGATACAGGCGTGAGCCTATAATAAAAAATATAATAAGATATTTAAAGTGGAGGGGAAAACTTTGATGGTTTTAACGTATCACCCAGACAGGCATATGGCATTGCTTTTGTTTGTATGAAGTCTTCTCTACACTGTGATCAATCAGTATCGAAAGAAAACCCATTCCAAAGAAATAGGTACAGCACACAGAAAGACTTGCGCAATTTGCGCATATTGTTTTAGGTAAAAATAAGTTCTACAAGGTACAACAAGATTACAGTAGACGAAAATATTTTTTTACATAAATATTACATAGTAAAATAGCAGTAAGGTATACCTACTGTAATTTTCAGTTAAATATTAAATAACTTACCTAACTAAAAATTCAAAATTTTAGTTATTATACTTAATATTGTATTATATATTTCTTTAATTTTTATTTAAAACATATTTAAGATACCTGGCTTTTTAAATATGTTGTAAAATTATTGGTCATTTTTATTTGTCAGGTTAATGACATTGTGAATCGGGATCAAAATTTTTGAAATAGTAGATATTATATACAAACTTGATCAAATTGCTTTATATTTTTCAGTGTCTCTTGTATTATGCGACTATAAATTGTAATTGTGCTTTATAGATATAAACACTTAGTAGTTTAATTTAAACTATGGTGTACTATAATTCTACCACAGTTTTGAATTGAACTACATTATAAAGTCACATTTGTATTAAAAATAGTAAGACATATAAATCAAACAATTGTCTTAGACATGACTAAAATCTACTTAGACTGTACCAAAAGCAAATCTAAAAAGGCCTAACCTAGGGCTGCTACGAACTAACCTAAAAACATCGCTCACAAAACCTTACATAACTTTTATATAACATTTTTACATTTAAAATCTGATCTACGGCTGAATAGAAATTCGCGTCCTTGACAATTTTTAATGAGTGTCGCAAATTCACTCTCTAAACATGACGAAACTAAAAATGGAGGGTTTATGATAAATATGTAAAATTGTACAGAACTAGTTTTTGGGTGATAAATTACTGATAATATAATTAAAGATCAATAGATACTCTCATCATCAGACTTGATTACCTATATTATAGGCCACTGCTGGACACAGGCCTATTCTCATTATGAAAAGGAAAAGGCAATAGTCTACCACGCTAGCTAAGTGCACGTTGGCGGAATTCACATGTCTTTCGAGAATATTATGAACACTCTAACATGCTGGTTTCCTTACTATTAGTTTTCCTTCATCATTTAGCAAGCAATAATTAACAATTCAATACACACTTCTAAAAATCAGTATATCAGCGGCGATAGCCCAGTGGTGTACGTAACGGACTTCCGAGACGATGGTTTCGGGTTCGATCCCCAGTTACCCCGGGCACACACCTCTGATTTTTCAAAATTATGTTTGTATTAAAAATGTTAAGTATCGCTCGCTTAATAATGTGCCCGGTAGATGGCTATAGGCTCGTCCCCTTATTACATTGGGACCTAAACATAACTGGCGAAACGTGGATGTGTAATACACCTCCCTCTGCCTACCCCTTCGGGGATAAAAGTCGTGAAGTTATGTTATGTAAAAATCAGTGTGGTACTTAGTAGGTTTGATCTTGAACGGACGGGACGACTATACGGATGGCATAGTGGTCAGACTGCTTATCACTGCACTGAATTCTGTGTGTTGATTCCCACAAGAGACAACACCTTATGTGATCCAGTCTGGACTCTGGCTGTTATTTGTGTCTGTTACTTGAATTTAATGTTTTATCCCTAGCATTACCTACATGATATATTCCTAATGGTGGCATTGTATCTTTAAAGAAAAGAAAAATAAATATTCTACCGTGTTCATTTTGTGAAGATTATTAATTCTTTATAGGCTGAATGTTGTAAAAGTTTTATTTGCAAGGTCATTAATAGTCGTACTCTCGCGACTTTGTTGAGATATAATTAAGTACATAGAAGATAACAAGGTAGCATGCTTTGGTCAAAATGTCGATATACATATCTGTACAGATAACTTTTGATCTTAATTAGCAGTTCTTAAAAACGTGACATTGCGGCACTACATGTCAATTTGGAACTCCTTGCTACACACACAATAAGTAATCTGGCTAGCTTGAGTCCTGTACTGGACATCGAAATCCAACTTGACAGTTAACTGCTGATCGAGAGAACAAATTCGATCTCGACAACTGGCTAAAGAAACTATCCATCCCAGAACGATTTATCTAGATGAATAATTATTTAATTTTGCTATTGATACACACGTAAAACGCAAAACACGGTTGAAAGCGCAAGATACAGCTAGGACGTTCGAATGCGATGAAGTTAAACTAAGCATACCTAGCAGGAGAGTAAGCAAAATCAGCCAACATTAGTTTGGGTTACAACCTGAAAATTATGACATATTATTTAAATATATTCCGTTAAGATGTTAATTTATTTTACTAAGTCTTTTTGCTTTATTCCATAGTTTGAATACAATCGCAAGTTCATTGTGACCACAAATTCATTACACTTACGGATTATAATTAGAATTTCAGACCCATCCCACAATTCAGCATGCGGTTGTTTCCCAAAATACTGTTCATTATTTGAAGAAGGATGTAAGCTAACATATTAACCCATTTCCTTTCAAGTATGAGAATCAGAGTGAATCCTGCGGCTAGTGGCGTTAAGTTATCGCGTCTCGCAGCGATAACCTCTGAGCAAGCAGTCGCCGCTTATCGCGCTCATATACTATCACTAGGCGTTTCGTGCCACGGAGTAGTCTTATACATATAATGTTAGTATCAAGGTTCAAAGGAAATTTGACTTTAGCCAAAATGCCCTAGAAAATAATTTGAAATCGGATGTTCAAAATCGCCAAAATATCATTTGATGTCTGAAATAAAATCAATCTAGCTGTAGACAGATTAGGTAAAGTAAAAAAATATTTTTTCGTCACAGTATACTAAATGTAGACTTTACGGGCTTACTAATGCTTGCCATAATTTAAAATGCCATAATTTCATATGCCATACTGGTATTTGCCATAATTTCCTTAGAAATAAAGCTTCAGTTGTCATAATCGTGAAATGACATAAAATTACTTTCACTAATTCCATTGGTCATAATCGATCAAGTGTCATACTAATTTAAATCCATAAATGTATTTGCTATAATTTTCGTTTTCAATAATCTAAGAAGGAAATAGAGAATAAACTGAAGTTGAACAACTTCAGTTTATTAAACTAGTGTGAAGAATGTGGACTAAGTAGACGGAGCCCTGCTTCGCAGGGCTCCTATTTTTGGGTTAAGGGTCAAAATAGAACCCTAACCTAACCTATCCGAGTCGGATTGCACTGAGTCGGGGTGTTAACGATAATTAATTCAACTTCAGTTTATTAAACTAGTGTGAAGAATGTGGACTAAGTTGACGGAGCTCTGCTTCGCAGGGCTCCTATTTTTGGGTTAAGGGTCAAAAGGGAACCCTAACCTAACCTATCCGAGTCGGATTGCACTGAGTCGGGGTGTTAACGACAATTAATTTCGACCTAACAATATTATGTATTATTTAAATTATTTTCATAATTATATCAAATTTTGATTTCGATTAGATTATGAGATGTATTACTTATGGAAACTATTATTATGATATATGTTGTTATAGAAAGTCATTTTATGGCAAATAAAAGTTATCACTGTTGAGTTGTTAAGGCAAACGTTATTAGTATAAATGATAATAGTGCAAGTAAATATTATGATCGGGGATGATTATGGCAAACAATATTAGTGCAAATGAATTTATGGAAAACGAGAGAATACCGACTTTACGGGTATCCCTAGGGTTCCGTAGGCACCTAATTGAATAATTTCTGGTTTCATTTAATTTTAGCCTAAAAGAACTTTGATTTCCTTACGGACTTTCATCGGGTTGAAATTAAAAGTAATCGTTCATCAGTCCTCAAGGGCATACTGCAAATATCACCCTTGTCACTTACAATTTTCTACGTCTATTATAATCAGATTTTTTCCTGTGGTAACAAAATAAATAATTATGGTTTTAAAACGTTATTCCAGCTGTTGCCTGGATTTTTTTAAAACCTACCTAACGTGCAACTCGTAGCTGCCGACAGCTACCTACCATGTCGCATAACGCAAGAGAATCAGTTTCAAGAACCGTTGAAAATTGTGTAAAACTATTTCTCTATTGTATATTTTAGCTATGTAGATACAAGATTTACCATATTATTCTTTATTATAATCTAAGACTACAGAACAAAAGGCAGACAGAGCGCGCGGAACACTTGCGTGAGGCCACTAAAGCAAATACAAAATTGAAAAGCGAATACAAACTCGGCTCAGTGCGCTGCGAAGCATCCCACAGTTCACACGCCACGATCAATCCAGCTTTTAAATTCATAAAATGCCGTCTTGCGTTTTTAAACATTGTAAAAGTTGTTTCCAAAAGCAAAAACGGGAAGATGGAATATATTTTTACAGATAACTATGGATTATTTGACTGTTTTATAATATTATTTCGATAAAATTCGTATTTCTGCAGAAAATATGTAAGTGTTGCCAGTTTACGTCGACACCGTTTGCCCTGAATTAGGGAAAATGCACTTGTCAATTGATTATGTAGGTAATAATTATTGTCATGTTAATGAAAAATACATTAACGTATTGTAAAAGTATATTGTAGATTATCTTTTTTCTTATAAATATAGTAATAGAATTTCCATTAGTATATACATTGTTTTGAGTTCGATCCCCATATACTTACTATACACTTTGTCACAGAACAAATCTTTGTACCGTTCTTTTGGCGTAGGGAATAAGTATCAAAATCGTACTGCAACTGTTAGCTTGACTTGGCGCCGCGTGTACATTACGTACAGAAACAGAAATTATTGATTGCAGCCATTATTTATTTTTAGTTGCATTTTTTTTTGGTTATGATTTATGAATCATAATATTCATAATTTGTTGTGTGCATGACAAAATGTTTTTAGCTAATTAATATTTAGGACGCCAGCCTATTGCAATTAACCAAACATTTCCAGATACTATACTGAGAATTTCTAAACAAAAAATAAACAACATATTCGCCGATCTAAGATCTGAACCTCATGATTGGTATTCGTAAATATATGTAGTTGGTATTATATAAGTATTTCTTCTGGATCGAGGCTATGAATCACAAAACATAATCTATTTATTTCTCAATTTACGAATAAAATTAGTTCAAACTTAACTCGGTACCTACATTTAAGAAATAATTTATAAAAGCATACTTTAATGGTATGTTTTATTTGAATAATTTTCACAACAGCATTACATATTAAAAGCATTAATTAAATCCATGGTAAATTCTTCAAAACCGCAAACAAATATAAAATATTACCTATGTAATATTTTTATATTCGTTTGCAAAAACTATATGTAAAATAGTGGGAGATTATTCATAGTCTGGCAACTTTACACACACATAGACGCGCGTGTCCGTACGGTGCCAGTCGCCAAATGTCACGCATACATAGCTGTCAACGTGCCTCACTTAGTTGGACGAATGCATTCCATCTGGTTAATCTGTGATTATAATATTCTTTATTCTGTAATAAAATTGCAATACATGGTATATTCCCACGGTATATTTTATTTGTTACAATTGTTAAACATGAAGTTCAAATGTGCCATTTTTGCGAAATATATTACACACATACTTTAATCTGACCTCAATTTTTGGACCAGGATTTAACTTAACATTAATCAGATAAAACAAGACAATGCCATATAAAAACTATATAGAATAGAATCTACAATTTTATTTCTAATAGATTTCATGCCATTATTTTTTGACAAAATCTTTTCAGGATTCGATGATTCACCACCTTGATATACCTTATCTTGCAGATAATTTCAATATTAGAATGAATTTTGAATGAGTGATGTAACAAATTAATTTAACAGTCACTCAGCAGAGATTGGTGAAACCGGCCATGGGTAACTTGAACTAATCCGTTATTTTATTACCTAACCGGAGGTTTTCTTTGGAAACTTCGGTTAAAACAAATGCAGCCAGTTGATGATGGGTACATAAAGTTTTTACTCGCTTTGAACAATCAAAGATTTTAGGTTCATTAAATAGGTAACACATAAACGAGCCGTGGATTCACAAGATTCAGAGACAAGTCCAACCACACGCCGAAACCTACGATATTTTTAAAGGAAAACGTTGCTACTCTCTATTCTTACACCTTGACTGAACTTGAGTCATATAGTCTATGGTTTTATAATGTAAAACTATAATGCTACTGCTACACCTGCGTTAGCGTTAACGTTGATGGCAATGGCCAACTACGCGTTAATTAACGCGTTAAAAATGCGCCTTGGCTACATTAAGGTTACAATGCCGTTAAGCGTTAATTCCTCGTGAATTCACACGTTAAGGACTTTTCAAAAAACGAACCTTTAAAAAACGAATATGCACGTTTCTTAAAGGTTCTAATTTCGAATTGTAAATTAAACAGTCCTTACTTTGCGAGCGCATCTCGTCGAATGAGACGGCGTTAATGTAGCCAACATCATTTAGCGCGTTAAACTACGCGCTAAAACCCTTTGATGTGTCCAAAAAACCGACACCCGAGCTATCGCTTAACGTTTAACGCCATTAGTAATGCCGTTAGTACTTTAACGCATTAAAACGTTGGCCACATCTACGTAGCGCCTAAATTAACGCGCTAATTAACGCGTTAAGACGCAGGTGTAGCAGGAGCATAATGCTACTGCTACATCTGCGTTAGCGTTAACGTTGATGGCAATGGCCAACTACGCGTTAATTAACGCGTTAAAAATGTGCCTTGGCTACATTAAGGTTACAATGCCGTTAAGCGTTAATTCCTCGTGAATTCACACGTTAAGGATTATTCAAAAAACGAACCTTTAAAAAACGTATATGCACGCTCCTTAAAGGTTCTAATTTTGAATTGTAAAGTAAACAGTCCTTACTCTGTGCTCACATCCCGTCGAATGAGACGGCGTTAATGTAGCCAACATCATTTAGCGCGTTAAACTGCGCGCTAAAACCCTTTGATGTGTCCAAAAAACCGACACCCGAGCTATCGCTTAACGTTTCACGCCATTAGTAATGCCGTTAGTTCTTTAACGCGTTAAAACGTTGGCCATACCTGCGTCTTAACGCGTCAATTAGTGCGTTAATTTAGACGCTACGTAGATGTGGCCAACGTTTTAACGCGTTAAAATACTAATTTCCAAAGCGAATTTTTAACGCGTTAACTAACGCGTTATCGGCCATTGCCATTAACGGTAACGCTAACGCAGGTGTAGCAGTAGCATAAGGATAACAATATTCAAGCCGAAGACAAACACGTAATTCCTCAAGGCTGATATTGCAACGATTATGTGAGCCTACTAAATTATGAACTGCTCACTGAATAATTAAATATGAGTATTTCACAATCGACTATGTGACATATCCATCTACGGCCATTTTCATTATTCGATCCATACATGGATTTTGAGATTCGACATTCGTGTTTGACCTATTTTGTATGGAGCTTATGTCAAAAACGAATCTAAAATCTACAGATCTATCTATAGTTCGAATATTAAATTACGTAGCTAGTTTATACGTAGATAACTTATAAACTTGATACCTACCATCTTGATTCCAGTTCTACCATAATAAAGTTATAAGATGAGAGTTTTAATATCAAAAGCAATAAGCTCACTTATAGCAAAATACGATAACCCACCACAAAAATATGATCTTTTATTCCTTCAATGATAAATAAATCGCTATTCTGAAAATATATTTCTTTGCATTTCCTAATATATGTATTTTAACAACATTTTACATAAAATATGTATTTTCTAAATTAGTTTAATTATAAAAATAGGAATCTTTACATTCCTACCTTCAGAATTTTTCTTGCCTTGTTTTAACGATAAAATCTTCTCGTTGTATATTTTCTATACAACATTTAATTCGTTCTAGTTCTTGCAAGCCATAATTATCATTATCACAATTATCGAATATTCTAGCTTTCGATCTTACATAAATAAATAAAAAGTCACAAATGGTGTTATCTTATCTCAATGGGCCGTTCTAGAGTGCGACAAATGGGCCGTGCGCTGGCCGTGAATGATAAGTTCTATTTCTACAAGTAAATAAAGTTCAATGTAAGTTCAAATTTTATCTGCCGTCCAAACACAACAAGCACAGTCATGTAATTGTGGAATCTGTGCTAGTTTTGTCAGTGTATATATTTTACTCTCAACGACTTTGTAACCTGAGGGCTAATAATTATGTGGTTCAAAATTAGTGAAGCATTTAGCAAAAGCAAAAACTCTTTTTGAATGTTATGTTCATGAAAATCTTGTATTTATCATCATTATGTAGTTATCTGATTTCTTTTAAAAGTCCTATTGGACAGCTTAATGTCCATCACTGCTTAAACTTACTTCCAGTTATTATAAAACAAGAACTAAACTGACACCAAACTTACTCCTATATTTACGTTAATCATGTGTTTCAATTCGGCAACTGGTCCAACTAATTTAAAAACAGATTTTCGGTACAATAGGTATAGTCTAGCATGAATGTACATTGACTTTATTTTAGACACATAACGCCTGAACTACACTTCGAAATAGGTATATTATATCCACGATTTACTATGTGTGTTGATTTTACATTGAAAACTTTTGATCTACTGAGAACTATTCCAGACGCAAAGCTGCTATTGAGACAATTTTGGAGTGCGGAACGCAATATAATATGGACCTTTTAAATAGAATACATATTTCAACTAGATAAGGCAGTTTCCTGCCATTAAGGAGATTCTTAGTATTTTATTAGAAAGTTCTGAATAGAGGCAAGTGCATTCTTAGAATAAACCATAAACATGAATAACTATCCCTTTAATAGTTGTGCAAGTTTCGATCTTATCAGAGTCGTAGACAAATGATGCAGAGAGAGTCCTACGTCAAATGTAGACTTTGTCCCAAGTATCTGACAATGTAAATACTAAGTTCAACTGATTACATGAATACTTAATATTGGTCACCTTATGTATATTATACATACAACATATTTTACCACCATTATTGTATAATGTTCTCTAGACCGACGACTCTGTCTCGGCAACAGCGGCTAGTGTCATATGAGATTGCGCGGGACATATCATAGTGCACAAGTGTGTGCGCAAACACATGCGACAGGACCGAAAAGAGATTGGGCGTAGTGCCAATTCCGAGGCACGGGGGTGCAACACTGCCAACTTCCTGACTCCGAACTTCTATTGGAAAATTCGTTACAGAAAAAGCCAATATCACTTTTTGTGCGACCCGGGAATAATACAAAAAATTATTCTGCTATCACTTACACTACCGCAGGACCACAGTTGCAGTCGCTTTCCCACCATATCTTACATTTCAAACATAAAATAATCACATTCAAATTCAATTCGCTGTTAATAACAAACACTTGTTAGTATTTTATTCAAGTGTTTTATTTGATAAAATAGAACTTTCATAAAGATTAAGCGGTAAAACCAACTTTTGCTAAATATAATGAAGTGGGGATAATAACTACGATATATACCCGTGAAATGTTGCGGATTCTGAGAATTTTACTCTCCCCAGGGTCTTAATAAGTGTCAAAACTCAGTGTCATGGAACATGGCTTCTCATGTGAAGCACTAGTAGAATTTTGAAAGCAGCACTAAAAACTGAAAAATAAGATTATAATCGCGTCATTTGTATAACGGATTACAATTTTACTCTGGATTACACATGATTCATAACTCTACATACAGGTCAATTACAATGGCCGCATGATATCCATAATGCGTGCGAGTTCTTAATACATTTCATATTTGCATTTAATTAGAAATAATTACATTTAATTAGACACGATAAAGTTATAAAGTTTTCAATTATGAGTTGTTATCTTTCGTTTACACAACTTTCTAAGCCCCTTATCAATACGTAGTAGGTATAAGAGCTAGATAGTTTTATTATGACACGCATACACGCTTCCGAGATATGACTATTTTATTCATCTGTATAACCACCAACTGAGAGATAGTAACTTAAAAGTATTTATAAATTACCTAATTTCGAATGTATTTGGAAAAACACTTTGAACGTCTTTAATAGCAATTTAAATAATTTTATCAAGCTGTGTACACTATCCCTTTGTGTTGCGGAGGTCAGATAAACTTTGCAGCAAAGCGGTTGCCTGTCGCGATTTCAAATCCGGTAAGACTAGTAAGTGAACCCGGGTTGCAACTGGGATAACGCTAAGAGAATGATGATGTGTACCTACTTATAATAGGGTAGGGACTACTATTAAAATCTATTGGTTATGTCTATACTAATGTTATAAAGCTGAAGGGTTTGATTGTTTGGTTGGTTGAATGCGCTGATCTCAGAAAATACGGGCTCGATTTGAAAATATCTTTTCTGGCTATTTAAATCACGCTTTAAGCCACGGGTGTTGAGAAGAAGAAAAAGCTATAAAATAACGCAAGCACAGCTCGCTTATTATAATTTATACTAGGTACGACAGTTCAAGCATAAAATAATTATTATAAAAAGTTACGAGCATTTAATAAAGTAAGCGGCAGGTGCATTATATTACCCTTTCTTTCAAGAAATTAGATATAAACATGAACCTCAATATAAAAAACATGCTACAACGAAGTGTTTTTCAATTCCAGGCTGAGAAGAAAGGCTGCACAGCAACAGAGTATGGCCTGGTGTTCGGAGTATTTGAGCTGATCGTGTTCCTTGTCAGTCCGTTGTATGGAGCGCATCTCAACAGGATAGGGCCCAAGTTGCTGTTCAACGGCGGAATACTGACCACGGGAACATGCGCTATATTGTTCGGGTGGGTATCATCATTACAAGCTGATATATATGAAGCTGATATATAAGCTATAGTCAAAATCCAATACCTTGGAGGTACCGCGATATCGCGAGGTACCTACATCAATGTAGCGACTTCAGTGTACCCTTAATCAGACTGTAATTTGTGATGTAATTAAGCTCTGGTCAAAAACGGTCCTGCACCTAATGATGGTGTCCCCTGATCGACCTATGTGATCGTGCTTTCTGGGATGGTCAAGAACTTGTGTATTTAGTTATTGCGTTTGAAACTTTGAATAACGTGATTTCGGACCCAAATAATTTCTTGGCTTCATAGTTTCTTAGGTTTACGATAGATCTGGAATGAGTGTGACACCTTCGTCATTGTGCGTTAGATATGAGTTGTTTAAGGTCATCATCATCTAGCGCTGTACTGATTGCAATCCAAGACCTTCGCCTTAGAGCCGGAGATACTCAAGTCAGTTGTGAATGTACTACTAATTTACTGAAGTTTAGTATACCATTCAGTCCAGCTGAACTACATGGTATCAAATTTCTTACAGAGACAAATGACTTTTTATATTTCCCTGGATAGAACCTTCCATCGACAGGTTCAAGCTTCTCCAAACCAAAAAAGAGCCTTCCCACCCATAACAAAATCCTGGATCCGCCGCTGATACCGTGTGTTTGTCCAGGTTGTTGGACAAAGTAGAGGGGCACGTGCCGTTCATAACGCTGAGTTTCATCATCCGCATCGTGGAGGCGATGGGCAATGCCGCCTTCCTCACTGCTTCCTTCGCCATCATCGCCAAGGAGTTCCCCAACAACGTCGCCACCATGTTTGTAAGTATATTATGCAGTACATGTATGCTATCCGGTATGTTGGACCAAGTGGAGGGACACGAGCTGTTCATAACGCTGATCTTCATCATCTGTACGGAAATTTAGGACAGCCCAGCAGGTGACTCAGCAGTATACGATTATACGCATAATATTTATATTGCTAGTTATATAAATAAGTAAAATAAAAGTGACTGTTTGTACTTGACGTTTTTACTGTACAAATTATAGCTCAATTTTGACTTCTTTTTAGTTGAATAAACTTTATACATCTATATAACTCCTTTATGGTGTAATATAAAAAAAACGTGCGCAATGAATGCCTAAGGAACCCATTTTCCAATTTCATGTTTCTAGCTTCAGTAGATTAGCATGCGATGATATTTCAATCTTGGCAAGTGATTTTATTGATGGATAGACAGATTAAATACCTATAAATCGAGACCATCTACTGGCGTACTTGTCTAAATAGCTTCCAAGTAGTATTACATCAGTATGTAAAATGATAGTCTCATCACATTAGCAGAGATTAGCGCGAGTTCGCTCGGGTCGCCGATACGATGGCGGACCTAACAACGCGCGAGATAACGTGCCATTGACCTTATTGATAATTGAAAACATTAGACATCGTTGCGTTTAGGTATTCATAACTTTTATTAGCAGTTATTTTGCGTGATTTTGCGTTTGACACCATGCGGCGTGAAGTCTGATTTTTAAAATGGAAAGGAGTTTTAGATTCAACCACAAGACGGTGAACACTGGAATAAGTATGGGTTTTTGACAATGTACATTTGAAAAGTATACTTCAAATCTGAAAAGTAGATAGCTCCGTTTTATAATATACTAGCGGTTTCCAGCGGTTTCACCCGCGTCCTGAAGGAACTACTTCGCGTACCCGAAAAACCCAAATATCTTACGGACCCCTATTTTTTCTAAAATAAAATATAGCCTATGTTACTCGCAGATAATGTAGCTTTCTAATGGTGAACGAAATTTTAAATTCGGTCCAGTAGGTTTTGAGTTTATCCATTACAAACAAACAAAAATACAATTTTTTCCTCTTTATAATATTATAGTGTAGACAAACAAACAAAAATACAAATTTTTCCTCTTTATAATATTAGTGTAGATTACGTGGTGCCTTAAACTATAGCTGACAAAATACATCGCGTGTTATTGAGTAGGTGTACTCTGTGGGCGATACTTTACCCCAAAGGTCTTTTTGGGTATAAGAACAGAACTAGATGACTTTTACGTTACTATTAGATATTCTCGACTTTTAAACGTTGACGATACGTGATGAATAAGTGCCTCACAAACATTTTGAGTAATTTGCCGTTAAACATTTAGAAGGCGTTGAATGTATATTTTATATGGCTGCTTCAGACTGTTGGCACTAAATTAAAAAATGTTCTTGTCAGAAATAAATTGTTTTATTACTATCGACCGCATGAAATATCTAAACTGATACTGACACGTTTTGTTAAGGAGTAAGAAGAAATAACGTATTCGAAAAAGATTATGACCATTTATATTATAAACTTCAGATTGTGCGGCCGCTTAAAATATAACACGTATAAAGAACAATAATAGCTTTGAATAGCATTAAATTGTAAGCACTGTTGATTATACATAGTTATTATAAAGACTAGTGGTTAAAGATATCACGAGAAATGTATTCTTAACATCAATGGGTATAAAATCCAGTAAATGGCATTTTACCGCAGAACCTTACACTCGGTCAGTGGTTCTGCTTGGAAGTTTTAAATAGGCGCCGAAAACCTATCTTAAATTCGACCTTACATATTACAAATGTGGCCACAATTCACAATTGCATACACTTAAGTATTTATAAATAACGATAGGACAATTACGTATATGAACTCCAAAGGTGCCCCTAGTCTCATTAATTATCTCTCGGGATATGTAGCATTTTTTGTTACCAATTACTTCTTACAGGGTTTTCTTCAAATAGATTTCTAAATAAATAAAGTGGCAATATCAACTTGCAGGCATCGTTAGAGACATTCTTCGGCCTCGGTCTGATCGTGGGCCCCACTCTAGGAGGGGCACTATACGGCCTGGGTGGGTACACGCTACCCTTTGCAGTGCTGGGCTCAGCGCTGTTCTGCGCAGCCGTCATGAGCTGCGTCGTGCTGCCCAGGAACCATGATGATGAGGATCTTAAGCCTAGTGGACGTAAGTTTACATAAAATATATAGTCTCATAAAGTGTAGGTCATAAAGTGCTTGAGAAGTTTTGCATTATTTTTAAGTGGCAATGGTTTTAAGGACAGAAATAATTGCAATAATTACAATAATACCAAATACCGATGCTATCCCTGTTATCTAAAAATTCCGTGATTTACTAGATATTGCCCTCATTTTCAATAAACTTCATCCTCTACTTTACCTCTTTAAAAACGGAGTATTCAAAATTGGGTCCTCTTTATTGGGCCGTGTCCGCATCAAAAGGCTGTCCTAAATTATTGTTTCTGGCTTCGGTAGCTTAGACAAAGAACTCAGATTTATACAGCTTGGACTCTACAATTTTATGGCAGTTTAATTTACTATGCAAAAGTTAATGCTTTTTCATTTGTGATAATCAGCTTATACGATGTTTTTAGCATCAATGCTGTCGCTACTGAAGGTGCCTGGCGTGATGTTGGCAGCGCTGAGTATAATCTCGACCAGTATGAGTATCGGCTTTCTGCAGGCCACGCTCGAACCACATCTTCGTCAAGTAAGTACATACATCCGCTGACACTATTGTTACCATTTGACTTCGAATTGGCAAACATATATTTTGGGTTTTGCTAGCTGCTTGTTTGTCTACGGAATAAGCCAGCAGCTAAGAAGCCTAATCTTTTCACTAAATAATGTGGTGTAATTAACCAACTTCTTAATTACGAGCTTCACATTACACTTAACATTCACGGTGTGTATCTATCCTTAGTCGTTTCTTACGACACCCTCGAATTGAAATTGGGTAGTGTAACTTTGTCTTCTCAATCTTTTACCATACGGACAACTAGGATTGGACCTTCAAGGCATTCAAAATCAGCAAGTGAAAGATGTGGCATGAGCTTGATTATGATCGAAATAATGTGATATTTATAGACTAACCACCAGGAATGCCGAAGATTGTGCGAACGTGTTAACGTGCTCTCCAAGGCACGGTGCAAGCGATAATTAAGAATTTAATACGCACATAACTTGGAAAAGTCATTGGTGCGTGCCGTGGATTCGAACCACACCCTCTGCATGGCACTTGGCAGTCTGTTGGTATCTCCACTAGGCTATCGCAGCATTTTCTTATCTTAGCTTCAGTATTTGAAGAAAATCGCTGCAATGTTTACCGACGTTACTTGTGTCCATTTCCAATTGTACTCACTGGCTGCCCTTGCTTGTGTCCAGTTCCAATTGTACTCACTGGCTGCCCTTGCTTGTGTCCAGTTCCAATTGTACTCACTGCCTGCCCTTGCTTGTGTCCAGTCCCAATTGTACTCACTGCCTGCCCTTGTTTGTGTCCAGTTCCTATTGTACTCACTGCCTGCCCTTGCTTGTGTCCAGCTCCAATTGTACTCACTGCCTGCCCTTGCTTGTGTCCAGTCCCAATTGTACTCACTGCCTGCCCTTGCTTGTGTCCAGTCCCAATTGTACTCACTGCCTGCCCTTGCTTGTGTCCAGTTCCAATTGTACTCACTGCCTGCCCTTGCTTGTATCCAGTCCCAATTGTACTCACTGCCTGCCCTTGCTTGTGTCCAGTTCCAATTGTACTCACTGCCTGCCCTTGCTTGTGTCCAGTCCCAATTGTACTCACTGCCTGCCCTTGCTTGTGTCCAGTTCCAATTGTACTCACTGGCTGCCCTTGCTTGTGTCCAGTCCCAATTGTACTCACTGCCTGCCCTTGCTTGTGTCCAGTTCCAATTGTACTCACTGCCTACCCTTGCTTGTGTCCAGTTCCAATTGTACTCACTGCCTGCCCTTGCTTGTGTCCAGTTCCAATTGTACTCACTGCCTACCCTTGCTTGTGTCCAGTTCCAATTGTACTCACTGCCTGCCCTTGCTTGTGTCCAGTTCCAATTGTACTCACTGCCTACCCTTGCTTGTGTCCAGTTCCAATTGTACTCACTGGCTGCCCTTGCTTGTGTCCAGTCCCAATTGTACTCACTGCCTGCCCTTGCTTGTGTCCAGTTCCAATTGTACTCACTGCCTACCCTTGCTTGTGTCCAGTTCCAATTGTACTCACTGCCTGCCCTTGCTTGTGTCCAGTCCCAATTGTACTCACTGCCTGCCCTTGCTTGTGTCCAGTTCCAATTGTACTCACTGCCTACCCTTGCTTGTGTCCAGTTCCAATTGTACTCACTGCCTGCCCTTGCTTGTGTCCAGTTCCAATTGTACTCACTGCCTACCCTTGCTTGTGTCCAGTCCCAATTGTACTCACTGCCTGCCCTTGCTTGTGTCCAGTTCCAATTGTACTCACTGCCTGCCCTTGCTTGTATCCAGTCCCAATTGTACTCACTGCCTGCCCTTGCTTGTGTCCAGTTCCAATTGTACTCACTGCCTGCCCTTGCTTGTGTCCAGTCTCAATTGTACTCACTGCCTGCCCTTGCTTGTGTCCAGTTCCAATTGTACTCACTGGCTGCCCTTGCTTGTGTCCAGTCCCAATTGTACTCACTGCCTGCCCTTGCTTGTGTCCAGTTCCAATTGTACTCACTGCCTACCCTTGCTTGTGTCCAGTTCCAATTGTACTCACTGCCTGCCCTTGCTTGTGTCCAGTTCCAATTGTACTCACTGCCTACCCTTGCTTGTGTCCAGTTCCAATTGTACTCACTGCCTGCCCTTGCTTGTGTCCAGTTCCAATTGTACTCACTGCCTACCCTTGCTTGTGTCCAGTTCCAATTGTACTCACTGGCTGCCCTTGCTTGTGTCCAGTCCCAATTGTACTCACTGCCTGCCCTTGCTTGTGTCCAGTTCCAATTGTACTCACTGCCTACCCTTGCTTGTGTCCAGTTCCAATTGTACTCACTGCCTGCCCTTGCTTGTGTCCAGTCCCAATTGTACTCACTGCCTGCCCTTGCTTGTGTCCAGTTCCAATTGTACTCACTGCCTACCCTTGCTTGTGTCCAGTTCCAATTGTACTCACTGCCTGCCCTTGCTTGTGTCCAGTTCCAATTGTACTCACTGCCTACCCTTGCTTGTGTCCAGTCCCAATTGTACTCACTGCCTGCCCTTGCTTGTGTCCAGTTCCAATTGTACTCACTGCCTACCCTTGCTTGTGTCCAGTTCCAATTGTACTCACTGCCTGCCCTTGCTTGTGTCCAGTCCCAATTGTACTCACTGCCTGCCCTTGCTTGTGTCCAGTTCCAATTGTACTCACTGCCTACCCTTGCTTGTGTCCAGTTCCAATTGTACTCACTGCCTGCCCTTGCTTGTGTCCAGTTCCAATTGTACTCACTGCCTACCCTTGCTTGTGTCCAGTTCCAATTGTACTCACTGCCTGCCCTTGCTTGTGTCCAGTTCCAATTCTCCCCGATGGTGCTGGGTCTGATGTTCGTGATCAACGGCGGCGTGTACGCGGTATCGGCGCCGTGCTGGGGCTGGCTGTGCGACCGCCCCGCCGTCCGACCCAAGTACGTCATCGCGCTCGGCTGCGCGTTCGTCGCCGCCGGCTTCTTGCTTGTAGGACCTGCGCCCTTCTTTGATATGCCTACGTAAGTATTAATCGTTTCTTTCAGGACAGTAGAAAATTAATTAAGTAGTTAGTGGCTTAAAATGTCATCTCGCTCGTTAACACTGCTCTGAGAGTTATGTGTTCGGTCCCCACATCTACCTTCAAGAAGGAGAGCTGATGGTGCAGGAATGGATTTGTGTCCATTAATCGAACGAATGTAAAGTCTTCTATGATTCATAATTTAAACAAAGTGCGAATGTTATCTTTTTTTAAAGAAAACAAAGCTTCTTGGCTGTAAATATCACCTTGGATATGTTTTCTATTGCACACACTGCGGAACTAACGGTAAACTAAGGGAGAAGTACACAGCCTAATTGATATTATATTAAGGTATTAACTTTTCTGTCTCTTGTAGAATTTCTTCCTACTAGTGTGACATATATTTTCGTAAATCTCTCAAATTATAACAATGTAACCCAGGTATTTTGTCGACAGAATAATGTGGGTGACGATAATCGGCCTGGTGCTGCACGGGCTCGGCATGGGCTCTCAACTCGTCGCCTCCTTCTCCGACGCACTCGGCACCGCCATGTAAGTGAATTATCTATATTATTGCTGGCCTATCTAGTGGCTCCTTTACATAGATTTACTAAAGGATTCTCGTATATTGAGGTTACTATACATATACGAAAGTTACGCCATCTTTGTGTAACACATTAATGTATGAGGCCGCTAAGCATAGCTAGTCCGCAACTTAAGTGGTGATCTAAGTGGATTGGGAGCTAAGAGGGAGAGACGGGGTTTGATTATAAGAGGCCGGCCGTAACGACAGAGGGAACAATGTATTGCTGTTTGAGTCTGCATCCTTGATGAAAGCAATGAGCGGAGCGGTACGGGTTCAGGCGCAGAAGGTGAGCGGGAGCAAGAGCGATTGTAACACACATTAGGCCTATCATTGACTTTATACTAACCAAGTCATCGAATAGTCAGCCTAAATCTGAGCACAAGTTCGAAGAACTGATGGCCGTTGAGGCCGAAAGGTTGAGTGGCGACCACACAACGGATGACACATAGGGGTAGGGTTTCCGCAAGGTGGACTGACTTCAACTTACGATTCAGCTGTTCTTTACATTTTGCCGATGAGTTCGAAGGGGCGGCCTATATCTAACAGTGGGTGTCTTTCGGCTAAATGTCAGATGACAGCAAAATCGATGGCTTGCGAACAATATCAGGTATCATCTCACCGCTCCGCTGTCGCTTCCGCTCCGCTTTAGTTGGAGACATACCCAAAATAATTCAACACCATTGCAAATATTGCAATCGATAACAGCAAACGTTCATCCGGAATCTTTATAGACAATAGGATTAAATATGTAATTATATGGAGAGGAAGCATCCTTAGTAAATCATGAAACAATTTATTACAATGCAAATCTGTAGGAGCATAACGCTTCAGTACTGCATATTGATTGCAATTTGCAAGAATTGTTGCAATATAAGGAAATTAAGACTCCGTGGTTAAGACTGGGAAATGAAACTCCTTTTTTAGTTGGTCGGTTATGAAATTGTTCTGTGTTATAGCCGATAGTACGATTGATAGAATATACTGTTACACAGTCAAATTAAACTCTAAAAATATTTTAGTAACATTACATTTTTTTGTTTCCTTTCGGTAGATAAGGAAAGCACAAACTTTTTCCTCTGTCAGTTTTTGATTATATTTTATTGGTAACAGTATAATTTTAATTTGCATAAATAAGTGTGCATAATCTGAATACAGTCAAACTAAGCTTATGTTATATTTTTTGCTAGTCTCACAAGCCTTGTTACATGGGCATAACTGTTACACAACCATTTAAAATAAAGTGGTTTAATTCTACACTTCTCTGACCTACTTCCCAACTTCTATTTTCTTCAGCGCAAGTGGCCTGCCTAACTCGATCGAGACGTACGGCCTGGTGTCAGGCATGTGGACGTCGACGTTCGCGCTGGGCGCCTTCATAGGGCCCACGGTCTCGGGGCTGCTGTTCGACTCCATCGGCTTCAGGAACTCCACGCTCTTTATATTTGTACTGCATGTTGTTGTGGTGAGTATACATTTTATTGGTATTTGTGTCTTATGCTTAATCAGCTATAGCTCAGTGCTGTCACCATCGGATTGCTAATATTATCCCACTGGAGAAGGTTTATGTGGTCTACCGGGCTTGCCAGTGCCAAGTGCGGGTTTAAAGATTGAGAGATCCATATTCGCGAAAGAAATGTGTCTTTCGAGAATATGGAGAACTCTCAGATATGCAGGTTTCCTCACGATGTTTATCTGTACCGTTTAGCAAGCGAAAATAATTCAATATACTTACATAATAATATAAAGCCGAAAAGTGAAAAAAGCGCGACTGCCTCATTGGTCTCGCGGCATAAATGTGCGCGTGGGATTGGGAGGTCTCGGGTTCGATTCCCGGGTCAGGCAAAGTGTTATTGGGTTTTTCCGTTAGGAAATTCTCAATAGCAGCACGGAGTCTGGTAATGTGCCCGGTACGGCAATAGGTTCGCTCCCTATTACGTGGGACCTAAAAAAAAATAATGGCGAAATATGGGTGTAATATTACACCTCTGCCTACCCCTTCGGGGATACAGGCGTGAGTGTATAAAAAAAAGCGCGTGGTGGGTTTGTCAAAAAGTAAAAAATCCGAGCACTTCGTGGCAGATCCTTGGTCTCTCTGTTATTGTTATAGCTGTAACATTACCACTTTCCACCGCAATAACGTCTGACTAAGACTTATATTTGTCTCCACCTCATTTACGTCTTACCAATCGTTGCTCGCAGGCGGTGATGATGGTGATGTTCACGTGGACGTGCGACCGCTCGTCCAAGATGGACGTGTCGGTGTCTGCGGGCGACCTGCTGCAGATCGACGGCACGCTCGACGAGTCCGTGCTCATCGGGGACAAGTTCCCACCGCCCAGGACTAAGAGGTAACCTGACATTGACATAGCCACTATTGTTGCACCTATTTTGCTATTTATAAGGCAATTCCCGTCTAGGAATAAATACTGTGTCGTGAGGAACAACCCAAATATACAACCAACGCATACACTCGAGTCTGAACTCAGAACAACAATTTATGGATCTCACAAAGTGTTTTCGTATCGAATCTACAACACTCGGCGCAGCGCCAAGCGGTGAGGCGACCGCTCAAACACCAACGCCATATTATGCCAGAATATACACTTTGATGAAGCAATAGCGTCCTGCCTGACCGAAAACCCTACCTTAAAGACATAGCTATACTTCGTAATACAAAAGACATCAACGCTACCTTCAGGAAGTATATAATAATAATAATATTCTACCACATACACACATCACCATCTAGTCCCAAGCTAAGCAGAGCTTGTGTTATGGGTACTAGATAATGGATAAACATACTTATATACTTTTTTTTTGTAAATACATACATATTATACATAGAAACACCCAGACCAAGACAAACATCCATGTTCATGCACACAAATGTTTGACTTGAGCGGGAATCGAACCCGCGACCTTCGGCGTAGCAGTCGCTTACACTCCCACTGCGCCAACCGGTCGTCATATATTATGCTGATGTTGCAGAAATGCGAAGTTTTGCTTAGTGTGACGCACTTTGTACCAGCCCAGGATTTCGCAGTGCATAAAATACTTGAGTCTATCGTCATTTTAGTCTTGTTTACCCCAACATTTGATTGCACTTACTGTGTTTATTCTGATTACTTTAGAACTTCTTAGAACTTCGTCCATGTTTTTTCTGATTCAATTATACCTTCTCCCCCAGCCGTCGCTGCGGCATCAGCGTGGAGCAGTCCCGTCCTCCCGCCATGAACAGTCTGATCGCGTGCTCGAGCTACAAGAACCGCCGCTCGCCCTGGAGCCAGCGCACGCCGCGCTACCGCCCCACTTACGGCTCGCTCGACCAGCGGTACCGCGGCGCTTATGGCACATAACTGCACCATACATTATAAACTCTATAAATATAAATACTACAAAAGAATAAATAATGTTTGTTACCTTTACACATTAGATTTACCCCCAGGCCTACAACGACCTACACACTACTCTACCGCCCCATATACGGAGAGTCATACGCTACAGCGCCGCCCCGTTTACGGCTTAGTCGACCAGCGGTACCGCGGTGCTTATGGCACATAACTACATTATACATTATGAACTATATATCATCAACAAAAAGACTACAATAAAATAAAGAATATTACCCTTATAACCTAACCCGCATTAGAACAACGACGCGTACGCTACGCTACCATCCCATATACGGCACAATCTACCAGCCATACTGCCGCGCTAACGGTATATAACTACATCAAACATAACACACTATCTCATCAAATAAAGAGTACAATAAGGTAAAAAATATTATACATTAAAATTATAACCACAAAGGCTCACGCGCTACGCTACCACCCAATTTACGGTTCACTCAGGCAGCAGTGCGTATAACACAAAATTAAATACAATGTAGAATAAAACCTCTATCACACCAAACAACAACCAACATATACAAACAAGACAATTTTACAACTAACATTACAACCAGGCTCGATTGTTTAAGGGTCTTGAGAATCAATTTTAGTTTAGTAACTGAATATTAAAATTTGACTTTATTGTATAGTTAGATATAAAAGTAATTGCTTATGCATATTTTAATTAGTTTTAAAATGTTTAATTTAAGGCAATATTATAATTTTGTAAATATATTGTCAATACTTCTATGGTTTAATATTTTAATAAAATATTCTAACTTAATTTTGTTGTTTCATTTGTATCTACTTATTCTTTATCGATATTGAAACGTTAATAAACTCATATTCTGCTAAATCTGGTAGGATCAGAATGCGGATCCCAGACATGACCCTTGTGGCATCCAAGACGAAACTCTTGGAACAGAGTACAAAAAAACTAGTCAACTTTTAAAAGTTATATGTACGGGTCGTAACAAATAAGATTGTTAGAAGAACATTACTTAAATCAAAATGTTTATGGATTTTCTCGGTCAAATAGGTTTCACTTTTGGGCGTAATTATGCACCCGGTTGCACATGATAGATTTTAGGTTTTTTGTGATGCTGTTGTGAATTTTGCAGCTTATGTAATCGTTCTACATTCTGTCCATTTCGGTCCACCTAAAGTTCGAAGCTCAATTCTTTCGATTTGGTTTAAATCACCTTGGTGTAAATCTCATCATACAGCTGACAAATCTATTGTTGCAGCAAACGTGAAGCCGCGTTTCCACTAGGCAACAATTGACGCGCAACATGTTGCACAACAAGTGGCCCAACATGTTGAAAGTCAGCGCGCAACTTTTGTTGAAGAACGTTGTCTGTCTACGCATCTACTACTTTACGCCAGAGGAACTAGTGTTGATTTCAGCGGCAGTGGTTATAATTTTATCGAAAAATACAACATAAAGAAAAAACCACGTTGGTGGGTTAGAAAATACCTACGAAATAACAATCAGAATCAACAACAATTGATGCTCAACTAACGATGCTCTTTAACAAACAACAAGCCGCGCGTCATGTTGCGCGCCAGCTGGCAACCTCGCGTGCTGTTGTGCAGCGTTGCCGTACATGTTGAGCGTCACGTATCGCGCGCCAAATGTTGCCTAGTAGAGACCCAGCTTTATTTAGTTAGTTCCTCATTCTGCCACTTGTACATGAACGTTATCGGAACTGCAACATCAGTGATCGGCTCTGATGCAACTATCCTGTTTCGTATCGCTGTCATCAACACATATGATGTAATGTAACAGCCTCCGACGTAAAGTATGTGAGCAAATTACTGCGGTTTAACACTGCAGTTTGGCGTTATAACCTAATACAGCCAAAATGTTTCAATATATTTTTATAGATTAAAAAAAATTATGATAATGATGATAATGACGAAATAAAGATGTACCCTTTCAAGTAGGTATGTTCGAAGCCGTAGTAAGTTTTGGATGCAAGCTGCATTCAAGACTTTCAGTTTCAAGCGAATTCGACCGATGATGATGATGACGATGGTAATGAAATACATAAACAGTGGCGTGGCGACCCAAACACGCATTAATTTTAAATAATAGATGCATACCTGTAGGTATGCATAACAGATTACTGTTCAAATCTCGGACACCAGCGATAAATCTATCATCTGCCTCAAACAATAAGATTGCACGCCAAGTGCCATTGTAATCAGGCCGAGGCTGTATTCATCTTGCAGATTTATTCGTCACACATTAGTTTTGGCGGCATACCAGCATGAAAACACTCTGTGATTACAAACAGCTGCTTAATATTCCAACCATAAACAGCTGAATGTTTTCTTTTGTAAACGCCGCACGATTTTATCTTTGGTCGTGATACTAGAATGTTGTGCAATTGTTATAAAGACCGAATTAATTAATGCCGGCTTTATATGACGATTAAGATTGTCTATGATAAAAGGATTTGCATTTTACTTATTTAATAACTCATAATAAAGCTAAAGATATTTATACAACACAGTAATTGTAGTCCTACACATATTACTTTTTTGTAAAAAGGTTTTCTCCCACAAGCGGGTGTCTTTCCAAACATTCTACCAAAGGACAAAGGAGTATCCGAAATATTACATACATACATACATACATAAACTCACACCTGTTTCCCCGAAGGGGTAGGCAGAGGCATATTAAACGCCCACTTTTCGCCAGTGTTTTGATCCCACGTAATAGTTGGCGATGGCGAGCCTATTGCCGCTTATCGGGATATTTTGTTTGCCAGAGCCTCGTCCGTTGATCGGCAGGTGCACCACTTGCAGGTGAGGTTGGCTTGGGACCCTAAGTTGTTGGTGGGAACTCTATCCGAAATATTAACTTCTGGATAACACAAAATGACGTTATGTGTATTTCCGAGGTGGCTACTTTAACTCCTACGCCGTACATGCGCCAGCAATAGCTAAGGTTCTTTTTATTTCTAGATCAAAAACTCGTAGGTTTGAAAAATCTAGCCATAGGTAGCAAGTTCTTTAAATTAACAAAATATCTCAAAGACTTTGAACACCAAAACAGGAAGTATTGAAAAACGAAAATCTATTTTTAATGAATTTTATCGAACATCATTACAATATTAATTACAAAACACCACCAGTTTCCTTCAAGATTATGAATAGTAATACCGATTCATCTTAATAATTACTTGAATATCGATTGTTGACAAACCTCTTCAGTCGGCCGACGGCTTCGATTTCCTTATTTCAAAAGCGTAATATTATTTCTACCATAGAGTAACGTTTCTGACAATGCTTGGATAAATTGTATTTACGTAAGTATAGGTAAATTCACGAAAGATGACCACTGCGCAGAAGTAATTTTTTAGGTCCCCGTGGAGGTGCGGGGTGAGGCGCGGGTGGAGCGCCAATGACGTGGCTCCGTTCTTGACGCATTCCCTAAATGCGTCAAGAATGGAGCAACGCCATTGGTGCACGAATGTACATATGCGCGAAGGCCGCCATTTGTGGTCAACTTTCGTGAATTTACCTCTACCTATTGATAATCTCCATTCACCATCATAAGCAAAAGGCATCTATTTTACAAAAGGCTTTAGATGAAGTATTACTTTTGTAAGCAAGCCTCATTTACGCGCCTAGAATTCTTGCTATGATGAAACCTACAAGGCGCCTACTCTAGATGCTTTGAATACAGCATCAAGGGCTTCAGAACGGACGTTATTATTATTAATAATAAGCTAATTTTGATTCGGTGTGGGTGAGATTTAAAAAACACGTTGTAACCAACTTAAAAGTTATGATCACAAACTCACCAAGTCTATCCCACATCTTTATAACTTATTAAAATATGTACATTTTTAGGTTGGAAATGCACTATATTTGCGTAGGTATGTTACATACTTACATTTTAAGAAGACCTTTCTTTATAATAAGTAAGTCTGTTTACTTTAAGCTTGTCGAGGGATTTGCCAAAAGGAAAAATTACATTGCAATCATCAGGTACATTTGTAGCCTGTCAAGTTTTCTTAACTTAGATCTAAGTTGAGAATGCTGTATAATGCACTGTAGTTTAAACTATTTTGGTCCAATATCTAACATAAAATGTGCTCCTTTGAAGCAGTGCCTGTCTATACGCTAAATAATTCAAACATTTTCATAATCATCCTCTAAGGATTTTTATTTATTTTTTTATTTTAAAAAAGACAACTCCCGCTTTAGGACTTCATCCTGTGTCGCGGGGGACTTTACAAACATACAACTAACGGACACAGTGAACACCCAGACCCGAAACAACAATTTATGAATAACACAAAGTGTTGTCTCGTGTGGGAATCGAACCCACAACACTCGCGCAGTGTCAAGCAGCGAGGCGGCCGCTTAAACAACTACGCCAACCGTGCAGTCAAGGATGAACGTCATCATCACACGTTGATTGCTAGTTAAAGTGTTACCATTACATAAAAGTGTGACAATCCTTGACATCGCAGATGTTTACTATCATCATTACATACTGCATAGGCAGTTTCAGTAGAAATACATCTAAAAGATACCGGCCGTGACTGAGACCTTAAACTAGATATGTTTGTTTCTTCACTATGATCTAAATATTTGCAGACGTGTGCATTATTGTTTAATGCATTTTTTTAAACACATTCTAGTTAGGTTCGAAAACAAACATTGACATAGTACTATCTTATTCTTAACTTAAAAACAAAACGACGCAATACTTTTATTAGTTGTCCATTGCTGGAAATGTTACAGTCGGATCATGTGTCGTTGATTTTAGTCCCTCAATGTATATTGGAGCATTACTTATTATCGGCTATTTATTGCTCTTGGTGTACGGCCTGCAGAATTTTTCGAAAGCAAGGACGTTGTGTTGGTTAACTTGGCCGTTTACAAGCTGGGGCGGTTTCTCTCGGCGACATTAAATCGAGTATTGTTTACGTTATGTTCGATAATGTGACTTTGATTTAGTCGAGTGCGTCATTTAGGCCGAGTCGAGCTCAATACGAGTCTACGAGAAAGATAAATTTAGGTTATGAAGCGTACGAAAACGTAGGAGATGGTTCTGTATAAAGTAATATCGTTTTAGACTCGTTTCAAGTTACTTGAGGGCACTAACTCCTCATACGGACTACCATAGATGCCATAGATCTTCAACACGGTCGTGAACGACCGATTTCGATGCTATGTAGGTCCGATGGGTTGACAATCGAAAGTTAGTGACCTGGCACCCATTTATAAAACAGGGACGATTCGAGAATTTAAATAAATGAACTTTACCACGGGCCCCTTCAATTTTAAATTACCACTCCAAGCATTACATAGATGCTTCAGGCTCATTTTAGGTAGCTGTTATATAGGTATATACGGCTTCTCGGCGTTCTTCAGAAGACAGAATCAGTAAATACTTCACCTATTTTCTAAAAATTATTATATTTCCCAAATTCCTAATCAAAATTAAAAACTAAGTTTAATCCAAATCTTCGAGACATTACTTAGTTTTATTAAATAACAAACAAAGCTTTAAGTATAGTTATAACATAAATAAAAGATGCCTTGGCTCCATACATTGTAACTACTCCGGAACAACTTAGGGTCAATTCGTACTACAAAGTGCAGTGAAAATTCGCGAGCCTGCAAGCAGGGGTCGCGGCCACTTGACTCAGGCCACGCTAATATAAGCACATAATAATAGTGCCGCGCCGCGAAAGCTTGCCTTGTACGAGTATGGCGCGACGTCACCGGGATGGGACGAGCAATCGACGAAGATATCAGACCTTTTAGCGAACGAGAAAGTTTATGCAATATCGATAAAGTACATCATATGCGAGGAGTGTTCATCTTTAGTTTTGAAAATAAAAATTTAAAAGCAGTTGAAACGTGCTATATACTAAAACTTAGCATCCTTTGCCAAGTTTTAGTATATGTCTTCTTAAAAAGCCTGTTAATAATACAGGAAACATTTTAACTGTCTTGAGAGCGGTCGTCCTATTTTTTAGACATATGAGAATCCGTACCTTGTCAACTGTTTAAAGCAGCAAGTAAATCACAATTTATGAAACTAAAATCATCCATTGCAGACGCGTCTTCTAACTTTTTGGCTTCTATTGTAGACAGATACTTTCATTTACGAATGTTTATTAATTTCCCTGACATCAATAACCCAAATTGCAGAAGATTAACAGCAGCCTGGTAATATCTTTGTACTTTTGACAGAAGTCAATATATTTCGAAGTAATTGTGTTTACTCGTCCTTATATCGTCAACCATCTTTACAATAGCTGACGCCCAGATATCGTTACCATGTTTTTCGAGATGCCGTATGTCTAAGACATACAGGGGTAGATTTGATATGTTGGCTGCCCTAGGCCTACGGAAGATTGCCAGTGGCAGCGAAAATCACCTTGAAATAGTCCTAGTAGCAAAGATTCAGTTGGATGAACAACACTTCTAATATTCGTAATTGACATACATGTAATTTTTTTGCGGGATGTTATATAGACACATTTTTGAGTTTTTACTCATAGATAGGCGCGTAGGCCCGGTCCTTCTCGGTCTAGAGAGAAATCCGCTCCTCAAGACTACGAGACTACGAGGCTCTATGCCTCAATTTGGGAATGAAATCTCAATTACAACGAAAATAAACTTTTCACATCCTTTACTCCGACGAAATAGCGGTACAGACCCCTTCAACCAAAAAATAATATAGGATGACAACCAAATCATATAGAACTAATGTATATATTTCTTCGATTATCTGCAGTCACAATTCCTATTAGTCATAAAAGGCACTATATAATAGTAATAAAATTCCAATATTTAGATTACAGCCTGTTTGAAATACATATTTAGTAATATTAACCTACCTAATCTATTCGACTCATCGAATAATCGATCAAATATGACAATAAAACAAAACCCGGAAGACTGACCTCTAGCAAGGTAGACAAGATGGATTTCATGAATTAATATGACAAAACGACAATGTCATTACATTTTCAATATCAATGTTAATTATAATTAAATCAAGGTAAAGCATATACATATTTTATTGTCACTGAACTTTTAAAAGCTCAAAACATTGATGACGCATTACTACAAAAATTACTATAAAATTCGATCGCAAAAAATATTTGATCGCTTCTGAGAACAATGACGTCACGTATTAGTCGGTTAGTCATGTTTTGTGAGAATCCCTATGGGTCTAACAAAATCGGCGTAATTTTGTATTTGGGATGTTTCGGTTTCTTATGTTTCCTCGATGTAGTAAATACCAAAAATTAAAGTGTGTCCGTCCACACACTCTCACAGGCAAGGTACAACACGTGGCTTAGAGTTTGAATCATAGGTTAAATAAATAAATTCCAAAGCTACTAGATCGTGCAAATCACATCATGTCTTAACTTATCTTGAATAAATTGATAAAGATTTTTATATAATTAATATAATAAAAGAAACAAAGACATAAAGACATATTTATTTCTGCATTTTGGTTGTTTACAACACTTATACATGTCAAAACCCTATTCTAGATGAGGCCGGCTTTTCCTAGCTAAATGACTTCTTTAGAAGAAAAGCCGAAACAAACTCAGAGTCAGAAACAATTTTGTAAATTCGGGCCTCATTACTTTAAAAAAGATATTTCCTGTCGTTGTCAGCGTCCCTATTTAAAGGAAACCGAACTGTACCTACTGTATACTAATTATAAATATCTCGAGGATGCCTACAGTTATGCTCGTATTTTTTTCAATTGAACCGTTTCTGCGCATTCCCGTGGTAATTTCGGGCAATTCTTTCGTAGTGCATCGCTACTATTACGGTCCCCAAGGAACATACATGCCAAATTTAGCTTCCTGCGCCCAGTAGTTTCAGCTGTGCGCTGTCTGTCAGTCAGTCAGTATAGCAAGTATGCTGATGATTGATAGGGCGTCATTCCAAAAGTCCTTGTGTTTCAACAGTATACTATAAATATTAATCATAAACATCAACATTAAGATTATGCACCAAGGTCGTCGGTGAAATATATGTTAACGAACGCGTTATCTGTGTCGTTGGCTAAGATCTGTGCTTACACAATTGTACTACGGTGCTTATGTTTTACAACAATTACTTTCATTACAAGGTATGTAAAAAAAACAAAATATCAATCACTAGTAGATGCGTTGGCATCTTCTAGTGTTTGATATTTTGGATTTTTTACATTAGCCTAATTTAGCCGTTTTGTTTGTCCCGATCCGCCTGGAATTTTAGGAAATCCTGTTTAGTGCACCTTTTCGGTTCCCAAGGAACATATTTACATGTCAAATTTCCCACTAGTGAAATGTGATGCTCACATTACACTAGTGGGAACTCTAGGCATCTCACCACCTTTGAGGTAGGTGGAAATGTGTGAGGCTTACCTCTAAAGTGGTACGAAGCCATTTCCCTATAACCACCACGAGTTACGGTTACTATACGCTGCTACACTCCCAATACGGCTATTGGGAGTCTAAGAAAAATCCTGTATCGCCGAGGACTTTACAAACATTTAAATCACGAACATAATGCAGTTATTTGAATAATAGAATAACTGCAACTATTTCAGTGCAAGACAAATATGACGCTTCAATCTTGCCCAAGTACCGTATGTACATTATTTCGTTAGTAGGTAGGTGTAATAATAAGTGATTATCACCGCACGACTCAGCAAACATTTGTACATTATCAGATCGAAATATATTTGGCGCCTCGTCTGCGCCACGCTAATATATATTTAACACCCACGGCTCTACACGTTTGGTGGTATTCTTACTTTGTGGCCTTGTAATTCTCAAATTGGGTACAAATGACACCTATTTGTCACAGATTATTATAATTTAAATATTTGTAGGTGTTTTGCGTATTTCTGTGTTGCGTACGTAAGTTGCATGACTCCTCAAATGGGGGTTCAAATAATTTAGCGCGGATTATTTGAAACAGTACTATGCGGAAGACGTGACAATTTTATTTCGAAGCGATACTTGCTTTGAGAATAAATCCTGTATCGCGAAAGACTTTACAAGCTTTCCAGCAATGGACACAAATAACACTAAGACTCGAAACAACTTGTGGATCTCACAAAATGTTGCTCGTGTGGGTAACGAGCCAACACCATTCTGTGTACAGGATGTAGCTTATTAAGCCACTGTCACTGCAAAGTTGCTAGCCTGTACCTATTCTTCTTTACGTTGCTCTGAATATGAAATATTCGTACAACTGCTTTTTAATTGGTTATGTTTAAAAAAAGGCACTTTAATAAATTTTACGTGGCACCACATGAAAATGTGGAATCATTCTGGGTGTTTCTATGTATAATATGTATGTATTTACAAAATAAAGTATATAAGTATGTTTATCCATTATCTAGTATATATTAGGTAGAATATTAATATTATTATTGTCTAATTTATTTGAACATTTGACGTTCATATGTGTCACATTGTGGCCTATAAAATATTTTGACTTTGAAAACGATGAAACTTTTTGCTACTGGATAAATATACAAAACCCAGATTAAAATAGAGGATAAAACCAAAATTGGATTAATTTCATAGGGTGTACGCCTAGACCGGGATGTACGCAAGCCGCGAGTACCAGGGCAATAGGAAGGGCTAAGATATCATCTCTGAAGACCCGCTACGTGAGGCGAACTTACCAATGATCCACCAAAATCTTTACGTTTTTATATTTAAATTCTATGAGCTTGTTAGTTTTCGAAAGTTTGTAACAGGAAATGGTTTTAAAAGCAATTTTAAGCATCTTTAATAAAATATAATACTACATATATTATAAACTATCTACTCCAAATGACATTAATGCAAGTATAAGTAAGACATTAATGCAGTGTAGGGTTGTAATATCAACAGCTACCTATGTACGTAATAAGAAATGACATAAGCTACTTTTGTTATTATTTTTAATTTAACCGCGATTCCTTGGGAATATCCAGAATTTCTTCTTAGTGCACACCTACGGTCCTAAAGGGACATAATATATGCCAAATTTCAGCTTCTGACGCACACGTTGGGGCTGTGCATTGTTTATCAATCTGTCAGTATTGGAAGAGTTATATATATTATATTGATTCATGATAAGTAATATAAGTATGCAAATTCTAAAACTTTTTTCCTAATTTCTACATCGGAAACACACTACGTAATTGTAGGAATAAGTCATAATCTATTTAATCGATGCGGGAATAATTAATTTATTACAGAAATAACCAAAACTAAAAAAATACAATAAGATCCATGCATCAGACTATAACTCAGTAGCAGTCAGAAGAATTTCTTTCAACGCACAAGGTCAATCGAGCGGACCATTAAAAATTTAAACTGTGGCGCAATCAATTACAGTGCCGACGTTATTATCGTTCACCTTACGAGCGCCGTGTGGAACTATAGGAACCCGCCCGGCGACTCTGAGTCACGACTCGCGGTTCAAATTTCCAACTGTTTGGACCCTATACTAAATAAAACGCGCTTAGCGGACCAATGTTTGCCATTTTTTAAAGTATTTAAGGTTTATGTTTAAAAAACAGGCAAAAGTGATTTTGTAAATCTTACGTGCTATGTAAGAAACTTCGAAATGTGAAAGTTTGAGTAGATTTTTGTTACTCTTTCATGCAATAACCGCTTAATAGATTTTGATAAATTTTTGACAAAGTTAAATTTTGATGTTTATTGATCATACATCAGAATACGCTACCGTTTGTTGGGGCAAATTAAGTTTGATTTACAATATAAGTTTATAGCCTCACGCCTGTATCCCTGAAGGGGTAGGCAGAGGTGTAATATTACACGCACATTTCGCCATGAATTTTTAGGTCCCACGTAAAAGGGGGCGAGCCTATTGCCGTTACCGGGCACATCACCAGACTCCGAGCTGCTACTGAGAATTCGGAAAAACCCAGTAACACTTTTTCCCGACCCGGGAATCGAACCCGGGACCTCCAGTCAGCAGTCGCATACGCTATCCACTGGACCACGGAGGCAGTCTACACTATATAAGTTACCATAGAAAGTACTTTCCTCAAGCAAAACATAACAGATTACTTAAAAATAAGACTGGGGTACTACATAAGGTTAAAGCTAAACGCAATACAAATAGATTCATACAAATTATACCTCAAGGTTGAGGCACCCAGGTGTTTGCATGTGCTAGGTCACTAGGGTCGAGTGCTGGTTCGATTTGTGACCAACAACACCTAATAACAGCTAGTTATTAGTAGGCAATAAATATACTTGTAATAGACAGATTGGCGTTTATAAACACCATTCTTGTTGACATTCCATAACTGGTGAATTGGTCTAGGGGTTACTGACCCTGAATACTTATTATTTATTTTCCTTGACCACTCTAAGATAGACTGGGAGATGACGCTAATGACATTAAATCTGCCTGCGTATTATGTTTAGAAGCTTATATAAGTCTCATCATCTCCTAACGATGTCCACTGTTGGACACAGAATTCTCTCAATCACGAACCGACCTCCAGGAATCTACATGCAAATAAATGTAATATTATGTTTTTGTCATGAGAGTATTTTCGCACTAGCAGTAAATCCCCGCGAGCCACTTTACTAACATTCAGGCAACGAACACTCCCTAAAAGATCAATTTAGGAATCACAAACTATTGTCTCTAATGGGACTCGAACCCACAACACATAAGTACATTACGCAGTGAGGCAGCCAGTCACTTAAACCTCTACGCCAGCCATTCTCAAAGTGTGCTACGCGGAGCCCCGGGGCTCCACGAAGATGTATGTCAGTAAAATAAATGGTTTTAAAGTGCACATAGGACTCAGCTTTGTTTTATTTTAGGCCTCCGCCAAATATTTGGTTACCCAAAAGGGTTCCAACGCTGAAAAAGTTTGAGAAACACTGCTCTACGCACTCGACGCATGTCCCGAGGTATCAAAACCAATACTTGTGCTTAAGGGGCCACCTGCAAAAGACCTTGGCATGTTATCTATGTAAACGTGTCAAGGGAAACTCAGAGAAAGTGAAGAGCCCTTGTTCAAACTTAATTACTTCAAGGCAAAGGCATTACCATTCAGCCAGCATCTTCGGACAAGAGAATACTTGAACAGACGCCAAAACCCAAACTCACTTGTAGTAGATTAAAATCCTTTTAAAGCAAGATGGAGATCAGTATATTTGCAGTTTTTATAAGTAACTAGATCTAGGTTTGTAGGCCAAAATTAACACTTGGTGGTGAGCTTAATATAACTATGCAATAGGTATCTAGGATTCAAGCCGTTGACATCTTAATTTAAATTTAACTTTTTTAACTACGGGGCTGTTGCTGTTCCCAATAACGTTGTTGACATAATAACTAAATTATTGCCTCCGTGGTCCAGCGGATAGTGTATGCGACTGTTGATCGGAGGTCCTGGGTTCGATTCCCGGATCGGGCAAAAGTGTTACTGGGTTTTTCCGAATACTCAGTAGCAGCCCAGGGTCTGGTGATGTGTCTGGTAAAGGCAATAGGCTCGCCCCCTATTACGTAGGACCTAAAAATTCATGGCGAAATGTGGGTGCAATATTTACACCTCTGCCTACCACTTCGAGGATACAGGCGTGAGACTATAAATAAAAAAAATAATCTAAATTATTGCTTTGTAGTAATAAGATTGACCAAAATTAAGGCCATGCGGCTCTTTAAATAAACAAAGACTTTACAGGTCATTTTTGGCACATTCGTCTCAATTTTAATTTTGCTATTATTTTTATTTTAAATTGATGTATCAAATATTTAAAAAAAATATGTATTGCGTCAATAGTAAAAAATATGTAAATAATACATAAGTGTTGATAAAACATTCATAATCAGTAAAAAAAATATATATGTATATTATATATAGGCAATGAATTTCTTGCACAAAAAAGATTTATAATAAACGATTATATGTGCGCGAAGGCACAGAATAGATAGTTGGGGTTCATATCGAAAGTCAAGTGTGAGTGGTAAGTTGCGAACACACCTGACACGTGACCCTTCGGTAACTTTCCTTGGACAGGGGTACGAAACATTTTTACAGTACTAAAATAACATAAATAAATGTTTCTTTATTTCTAAATATTAAACTATTTATAAAAATGTTAACGTTTTATGGCATCTAATTTCGACCACTATTTTTAGGGCCACATTGTTTATTTTCTACTAATTTCACTAAATCAAATACAATCAAACAAAGCAATAATTATGTAAAGTTTTAATTAAAGTCTATACGTCTAATACATAAACAATTAAATATATTGCAGCCTTCATATACTTACTTATGCCTTATAAATGTATTCTAATTCGTTCGATTGTATACACTTCGCTGCAGCACAAAACCTGATTATATAATTATTCAAGTGCACAAGAATCCGGCACAGGAGTACATAATTATTGTAATGAAACGGGTTTCTACCATTTATGATATCTTGACGATGTTATTAATCGTTTAATATATCATATTTATGTGATGAAATCGTCTGCATTTTATTAACCCCTAAGACACTATGCATAAGAGTAATCTGACAAAAAATTACAGGTATGTTGGTGCCGGAAACATTTACTAGGTTTATGTACATATATTATAGCTTATTTGTTCAATGCTTTTGGGGACAGACGAGCTTACAGAACCCTCGATGGAAATCGCTTACTACGGCACAAAACCCTCTAACTTAATTATCTTTCGTGTAAAGACATACAAAAATCTACAAAGATTACCCAAGTACACTTAACTTGTTGTGGTGAAATGGTGAAACATCATTTACTGCATACCCAATACATAGAAAGTTTTAGTAGGTAGATTAAAGATCACCAAGCTACTGCTCTCCAATAAAGAAGGACCAGGCGTCGTCATGTCTGGTATATTTATTTAAATTTTGACTGAAATACACACTCACAGGGATCTCAATCTTTCACATTTCCAAGATCTTCGTATCACGGTATCATCCTCACCCACCTAAAGTTCACAAGTAGAATATGTATCAAATTATCTTTCCACATAGTATTTGCAAAAAAAAATATAAAATAGAAAACTCACCTAGTATACCAAACACTCAAATATGATAAATAAAAAATATGCACATTATCTGTTAGTTTTCTATTAGTCATCGAAATATTTCTAGAAGCAAACGTGCGATTGTTTACATTTACCTATTGCATTAAAAGCGATAATAAATTGTGATCAGAACCAGTCACACTTGGTCATAAAACGACTCACGACAAAGGCTAGATTAGTCCACATTCTTTGTCTTTTATACTTTTTACGTCATTTGAAAATGAACTAGTAATTGCTTTGATTCAGGTATATTTAGCATTTAATTTCAACTCCTTTGTTGTAAATATATACCAAAATAAATCAACACCTTTACTGTATACATAAAATCCTTCCGTTTCTGACTGACCGACAGACTACGCCCAGCCGAAACTGTTAGGCGCAAGTACATATTATTATGTTCCTTGAGGAGCGTAGTGCATAAATAAGGGATTTCTCAAAATTGACACAGGATCAGAAAAACGGTTAGATAAAAAAAGGGCAAGCGTATCTGTCGGAACCTCTAATCAAATATGTATAATCGATTGATGTTTGAAATAAGGTGGGTTGTGTATGTGCCCCGACGTTTCAGCGTTAGTTGCACCAACAGTTGTCACGAGGTGATTGATCCGTGACTGACATAAATACTTGAATTATCTAGTAGACATGGATACAAATCGTGAATGTTCAAAAGTATTTAATATGATCCAAAATTAGATTATCCACCACGCTCATGGCATAAAAGGACGTCATCATCCCGACGCAAAATGCTCTCATCGAACCTAAAAGTAAAGGCCTTATTTCATAACAAGAACTACGTTCAATACCAGAAATAGTCCTAGATTCATATTTCATAGAAATATCTATTTGTACCTATTCAATTTCAAAATTGTTCCAACGAATATGCGCTTAATAAATTTAGCATCAATCTGTATGGGTACGTATAATAACTTCTGCATAGCTAAGAGTAGACCTCAGACTATATTTAGTACTTGTTTAGTAATAAGACGCTATATATGATAGCAGTTTTAGTATTTGTCTTTCTTGAATTATTTTCAACGCCTTAAGAAGCTCAAATTAACACAACATCGAAACAACGTTTCCAAAAATAAACTTAGCAAGGCTTACCTAACAAAAGCTGGCCTCACGCATATTTTTTCAAGCAATCGAATTAGGCATCATAATTACGAATAAACATAACCAAACGATATCTACAAAACTAGTAACTTGGTAAAAAACGTGTCAACTGTTCAATATTTGAATTTTTACGTGCTAAAAACTAATTTAGAAAAACTCGTCAAGGACAAGTCGGTCCCCCAAATGTTGGGTTTCGTTATTCGTAGTAGCCATTAGAAGAACTGAATCACAATATTTATTGATCTTTCAAAAATAAAATTTATGTCAGCTTATACGCACGTCTTCTATTACTAACTTTAGTATATGAAATGACATCATGGTAAAAATGTTTCCTGAAGTTTTATTTTAGGGCAGAATGCTGAACTTCGCACTTTATAGTATTAAGTGATGAACGCAATCAAGCGATTACCGCCGTCCATGGACCATCACCATCACCAGAGGAGACACAACAGCATTACTGTCTTTAGGATGGGAAAAGGAATAGGAGAAGTGGAATGGGAGACAAAGAAATAAAATTATTGTAAAAAAATATTTCCTGTAGTTTCTAAGATTAGATTTATCATTTATTTCTAAGGAACCCTAAAAAAATACGCGTCATAAAGTTCGCAGAACCGGTCTAACGGACCTAAAGAAGATCGGCTCACCTTGACTCCTCACAAATGTCAGCCACGATGTAGTGGCAAAAAATGTTACAATACAATAGCTAGAGATATTCATGAAGCATTACCAGCTTTGCGTGCTCCTAAACACGCAATCTTCTAACGTTTTACTCCGATAATTACTTACTGGCTGTGGATTAGTCCATAGCACCTTATAACAAAACAAGGACTGACGTTAATAAAGAGTCGTAAAGTCTGAATAAGAGAGGGCAGAGGGATTTCGACCTTCTGCAGAGACGTTTTAGTAAACAGGGTCATTATAATTTTAAAAACAACATTTATGCCAACTTTTTTTTAGAGAGAGATGTTTCAAAATGTAAATATGTACATATCACTTTTACACACCCAAAACTAAACATCATTAACTTTATGACATGCAGCGCCACCTACAATTACGTGTTGATCTCACTATTAATGAACCCTGCGTAGTGAGAAACTAACAGGCACAAAGTATTCATTTTGTTGTTGTTTGTTATCATTGACCACAAAAAAGATTGGTCGAATCGGAAGATGTCAAGTTGTCAACTCGCGCGCACTCGCGGATTTTAGTCGGTAGTTGACGAAAGAGTCGAAGAGGCCAAGGTTTAAATCTTCACTTCACATCGCCATCTATGGAGGCAATAATACCCTATGATTATCTGTTACGTAGTCAAATTAACGGAAAATGTCAAACAGAATTTTTTGAAAAAGCAAAATAAATATCAGCCTACTGATCGCGAATTATCATTGAGAATGCTAAACTGTTCGTGAAGACCTTGATCGTGTTAAAAGCCAAGACGTAAGAAATATTATCTTAGTTCAATTCGAAACAGACTCGTTTACGGCCTTATTTATAACATGGTCATAATTCGAAGTTTAGTCCTGACTTTGTATGTGTAAAAGTTATTATAACATGTAAATTTACGATATTTTCGTGAAGCATCAATCTCAAAAATTAATAAAGTACAATAAAATCAATTTGTAGTAGAGAACGATCATTCTTCCCAAAATAATGTAAACCTAAGACTAGTGTTAGGTATATGTATTTATAGTCCTTAAGGCCACTGTGAGACTTTATTACCACCCACGCTAGAATTGCCAATTCATAGCTACATACATTTATATGGTTTTCCCATTACTCACAACTCTTATGTTTGCATAACTAGATTTCCTACATAAAAACGTACGGACAATATAACGTCCGTTTCTAAAGCTATTAAATAGGACTTCAATTTGATATGAATCGCTTCCGTTTCATTTGAAATACAAAGACTCGATGTTTTTGCTCACAAAACATTTAAACTGAATACTAACGTATGAACTAGAACGCCTTATTTCAATAAACAAAGCTCAATAAGACTAGGACCAAATTCCTTTTTGAGTAGGTATTTCTCTCAATACAATCAATTCACACATATCTTTGCGTTCATGAATGTAGTGAGTACTTTGTTGTCTTGGTATTCTTTGATATCAATGGACGCCTAGACACAGAATAGATAGTTCTTACGAACAGAAGCACCACTTCGCAAACCAATTTAAAGAAATGGCGACTCTTGCTACTAAGCAAGAAAGTGCAATTCAGCTCGCATGAGCATTCAGTACCTAACGCGATATTGACCTAACTGTTCCCGCTCTTTTCTAACACATAACGCTGTCGCTGTCTGGCGCGGAGCGGTGCGCTAGGGTTGTCGACTTGCCGCTGCTACTATAATATTTATTTATCGTCTATCTACCTACTTGACCACGTACCTAATAATAAATATTTATACTATAAGTATCCTATCCCACTATTTGAGCTCGTAGAACGAAAACCACAAAAATTCTGGTGGTTTACATTTTCACTATACTAATTCTTAGTTATTTCCTAAACGCGTAGACCGATTTACATGACTCAAACAGATAAAATGGTTTTTGAACTAGACCTTTAATTTGACACCATAATCGTTGAGATATCTCAACAAATAAAAAGTACAATTTTCAAGTTGCTCACGTAAAATAAATAAAATCAAAATTTCAAGTTGCTTCCGACACACATCCGTTAAATGAGCAATACTTCGCACCAGACTTGTGATGTGAACATTTTTGTTGTTCACTATTAAAATTCACGTTATTAGCTAGCCCTGCGCGCGAGCGGTGACGACGCGGCTTGGAAGCCGCGCCAAAGTGTAGGCACTTATCGCTGTAGGTACGGCCGAGTGAAGGAGGCCTGGCCTAGACGAAAGGGTCATTTTATCAATAACAATTTTTTTTCCGACATAGCACGGGACCCGCCTATTACTTTTGTTTTGAGTAGTTATTTTGCCATTCTTCCTGCTACCTTTTAAGAACTTTCTTCGTAAAGTACTCAATGTGTCACAATGATAAGTAAAATAATATATTCACTTTCAAGGACGCTATAGGACTTCCGCCAAATGTTGAGCACACCTGATTTGCACGCACTTTTTTTCATTTTCTTCAGTGCGTTCGAAAGGGAGTGACGTCAGCGGAGTTTCAAGGACTCTGCACACCAGTTACGAATAAACTCAGCTTACAGTGAGCACTGCGTTTAGACGGCAACTTTCATTAACGTTGACTTCAGGCAAGTGTGTTACGTACCTGTAAGTATGAAGTTGTAGGGGGTATTCATAAATGTGTGTTGTAAGAGATAAATAAAGAATCCAAAAGAAGAAATATATACTTTTACTGGTACCAGGTTACAATATAAATATAGGTACTATAAATCTACGACCTAACTGTATGGGAGCGGGAAGACGACTGCTGCGCCGCACTTACACAATATCGTGCCTTGTATATAATTTGTAGCGTCAGCAGCCGCTACAAAGTTAATGATAGTATAACTATTATGTTATTGGCCTGTAAGCTAAGCACGTTTTCAATATAAAAAAAGGTTGTGCCATAGTCCACCACGCTCGCGCTGGCTGAGTGCGGATTTACAGACTCAACATGTTTGTCAAGAGAGAACTCTCACACATTCAGGTTTCCTCGCAATGATTTCCTTTACCGTTCAGCAATCGATAATTAACAATTTTAATCTTCTCTACATACAAAAATATCGTACTGTACAGTACAGCTGTACAGAAGATCGCCCTTCAGTCTCAATTATTTTATGAATGTGTATGTGTACGATGTAATTACGTTGAATTTTGCAAATACGCCTGCGGAGCTGGTGTATTGTTTTCTGACGTTTCTCTTTACATTTTACAACACAGCAGCCGCGGGCAAAAGCTAGTCTTTCATGAAAGAAGGCAAGTTTAAAGGCACCTTGTCCAAACCGTATGTGCTATACCTTAATGTTTAAATCGACTACATAATTCTAACGACATTACGAAGCTGTAACATTCATAGTTATTACTCTAACAAAACCAACATGGTTTCCAAATTAACACTAATGCGTGAATTAGATATATTATTTACCATATTACAATGTGTGAAGAAACTACCATCTTTAGTGGCTTTCCACTTCATCTTTGCAATCTATTTTGAACCCTCTGATTCCTGTTTACAGTTCAAATTAGCTTGACGATGTATGCTATACTTATGACTTCTTGATACTTGTATGTTGAAATGTCCATTTATCGGCGGCCAGTGTGTGGTGTACTGACTGGGTCTATAAATTCGACGTAATGTCCACTACGCCCGACAGTATTTGTGTCTCTAAATGTATAGAGTATAGTAGCACCTAATTGTTTTAATCTACATTGCAAAATGGATAAATTTTTAGATATACTCAGTTCTTTGTGGTTCGTCCTGAGGAACATTTATAGTATTTGTCGACAAAAGCGTCATTTAACGGTTCCATTTCGGCCCTAGTTAGCAGACCTTCTATAAACTGTCTACCTTTCTGAGATTTCGTATCTTGTCACTGAGTACCTAGTTTCAGTTTAACTGCACGTATCAGAGAGTGGATTGAAACCACGCTGCGCCTTTAAATTGAGCTTACTCTTGTTGGTTCGATACACACATGAGAAAAACTCTGTGTTATCCACAAATTGTTGTTCACACAGAGTGTATATGTGTCTGTTGATTGAGTTCTGTAATGGCCCCTGTGGCACAGGCTTTATATCTAAGGCAAGAGGTGTATTTTGCTGTAAAAATGAGACGTAAACTCTTGTGGTGACAGGTTACACAAATATTATTGGCAGCATACATTGCCCGAAAATTTGGTTTACTTATTTGTAATTTAGCTGTATGTACCAATATTACAAACATGTCATATACTATTGCAGCTAACATTAAAGGTGGTTAACTGTACTAAACTGCAACCTTGCATTTTTAATAAATAACATTATGTACGTATATTATACTAATAGGGGCAACGATAGCCTAGTAGAGAGACCGACAGACTGCTACGCAGAGGGTCCGAATTCACAGCGCACACCAATGACTTTTCGAAGTTAAGTGTGTATTAAATTGTTCATTATCGCTTGCTTAGCCGTGAAGGAAAATATCGTGAGGAAACCTGCATGTCTGAGAGTTCTCCATAATGTTCTCGAAAGACATGTGAAGTCTGCCAACCCGCACTTGGCTAGCGTGGTGGACTATGGCCTTACCCTTCTCATGGTGAGAAGAGGCCCGTGCCTAGCAGTGGGACAGTACATATACAGGGCGGATGATGATGATATTATACTACTGGTCATATGCTGCGGTTTTAAATTCCCATCCCGATTTCAAATATTTAGGTCTTAAGGGAAATGTCCTTTAAGATTCCACTGACTGCTTAACATCAGATGATCATAACAACGTTCATCACCGTACCTATTTGCTTGAATTTACGCGAATGTTACACATTGAAATTCATTTACCTATCACCATTTGATACGCAGTAATAAAAAACATTAAAAGCAATATCCAATTTAAACGTCCGAAGGAAATATAAAAACCTACTTAGACATTATTATTTTCAGGCATCTGAGAGCCAGTTGCAATAATTACGTAAGGGAAATGGGGTCGGAGATCATTACTGGTTTTGACAAATTCAAATCAGGGTTTTACAAAAAACTTCAGACGTCTGCGTTGCTTTTTCAGCGAGATATCGGCGATTACGTATTTTTTCACCGTTTCAATGGCGCGGCCATGGCGTATTAGTCTTATAACTCCAGAAATATAAACCTAGGATATTTTGTTTTATTTTTACTGGTTTTGACAAATTCAAATCAGGGTTTTACAAAAAACTTCAGACGTCTGCGTTGCTTTTTCAGTGAGATATTGGCGAAAATGTGTTTTTCACCGTTTCAATGGCGCGGCCATGGCAAATTAGTCTTATAGCTCCAGAAATATAAACTTACGATTTTTTGTTGTAAATACACTAGTTTTGACAAATTCAAATCTGGGTTTTACAAAAAACTTCAGACGTCTGCTTTGCTTTTTCAACGAGATATCGGTGAAAATGTGTTTTTCACCGTTTTAATGGCGCGGCCATGGCGTATTAGTCTCACAGCTCCTAAAATATAAGCTCAGGATTTTTTTCTATATTTTTACAAATTTTTTACAAATTCAATCTGTTACTTACAAAAATTTCAGGTCTCTGCAATGCTTAGTTTTAAAGATCTCCGTGGCCGCGCGGTTCGGAGCGTTTCAATGGCGCGGCCACGTTCAAACCCTTATAACTTTTTAACCATAGCTTTGACAAATGTATGGTTTTGGGAGTCTACTTTTACAAATTTTCACAAAATCATGTTATCATTTTTAAAAAAAATACGGTCATGGCTGCGCCATCGAAACGGACACTGCTATTCTACGTGGCTATGCTGCCAGTCTTCTGGGTTGACATCCAAATACCGGCCATGTGATGGAATTTCTTGAAGCCTTATAGATTTAATTTGGCAACCTTATTACCTTATATCCGTGTGGTGAAGGATTAAGAATACGGTATGTCACCACCCCTTATCATCCCATGGGTGTCGTAAGAGCCGACAGAGGGAACATATTATGCAGAGAACAGCAGTAAGAGAAGGAAAACTTGAAACAAACCCTATACCAACCCGTTTGGCCAGCGTGGTATAGTAGGCCAATTCCTCCTTTCAAAGGAGAGGCCTAGTCCAGCAGTGGACTGTAAGGGGCTGATGATGATGATTACCAATTCAAACTAATTCCGCATTATTATTATTAAATTTAAGATTTTTAATGGACTAGCCATTAAAAATCTTCCTTTCCATGGGTGATATTTCATGGTGGTCAGTCCAGCGAAACCGACCCGTCGAAATATCTAATAAATAAATACATGTACCTACCGATAATCTCTTATGGGATAAAAACAACAAATTACTTTCAAATGACCGTAATATATTGGCATTTGTGCCCATCACCTTTTAATAAGTAATCTTGAACCATAAAGAAGAAAGTGATAGGCAAGAGACAAGTGATATCAGTTCCAATATGGCGACTACAGGACTTTTAGCATAACTCATTCTTTATGTACTTTTTCATTTTATCTGTTCTGTAACAAAGTTATGAGACGTAAGCTGTAACCATATTTTATTTTTCATGGATGGCTACGGTATTATTGTTCTTTTTAGAATCTGGACTTCTTACGTTAATATTTGAAGTACTTTTATTTCAACTAGATCAAAGAGCTCAGATATTTACATAGAGGCGCATTTCCTATGGGCGCTCTGAAGACAAACTTTCTGTGACCCAAATTGCCGCTTGGCGGCATGGCAGTCACGCTGTGACAGCTGTCTCTACGAGAGCAAGAGAGACGAACGTTCCTCCTGTTTATCTTAACGGCGAGAGCAAGAGAGACGGAGAACGACGCCAGCGCCGCCAACGGCGCCAACTACGAATAAAACTGGAAACAGTCTCCGCTTGGAATAGGCACACGAAATCCTTAAGAACTGCGCTTCTATGTAAATCTGTATTCATTGACTAGGTATAAGTATACTTCAATTCATTCCATATGTGTATAAAATCTGTCGGTTTCTTTCTTCGACCTGGTGTTGATTTGGTTAATTTCGAGCTTGAAAATGGCTTCTCCGTCCCCGAAAACATAGCTCTTGAGGCTTCCCCCTAGTCCGAGCTCTACGTATTCTACTCTGACCAATCAAACATGGCAAGTCGAAGCCGAGCCTCTGACTAACTGAAGCATTCAGGACTACAGTGTCATCACTCACATTCAGCTAACCACAAACCTGCCCGGAGATTTGTAAGCTTTTCTTCCAGGTTGTAATAACTTTTTTCGTTTATATCATAAGAATTAAGATGAAGGTGACGTTTGAAAGCTGTCGTACTGTGCCCTCCGAGGTTGCGTTAGTCTCATGATGACATAACTTCATCCAAGAGGAGTTATTATTACCTTAAAGACAACGCACAGCCGAAACTGCTGTGTGCAAGAAAGAGTAGTGATGCAATAAGAAGGTATTTCTTGAATTTCTCACGGGGTCGGGCTGAAATGGTTTCAATTTTTAAAGATGTTGTTAAAACATGTCTTCATTCTTTCAATCAACTCTATTTGAACTTGACCTCAATATATGTAGTCATAATCCCGTTTCCTACACATGTTTATAAAAACAAATACAAGTTACAATTTACCAGTCTAAATGCAAAAAAATATCTACTTAATGCAAAACGACAACGTCTCGCTGCAACCATTGCGAGGACGTGACAGTTGATAAGATAGTGTCTAACTAATGACAACTTTTGATATGTGACTTCCTGCGTTTATAAATAAAAATCGCTCCTTCAATATACTTATACGTTCATAAGATTTATACATTAACCAACCTCTGAACAACAATTTGTGTTTGGTACGAAGTGATGCCCCATGCGCAATTCGTTTCTGCTACACTCCAGGTGTAGCAGATACGAATTGCGCATGGGGCATCTTCTTCAACAAATATTCTGTCTCGGGATATACAATACTTATGCAAGATTCTTTATCTATTTGTCTACTCTTCTTCAGCTTTAGTTTCAATCGCTCATCAACCTAGCAATATTCCGTTTGCAAAGCAAGCCAAGGTATCGGAACCTAGTAAGATAATGCATCGGATCCAATTGTCTGATACCTATCCATACTACCTATACATTTATTTTTTGTCAGCCTTGTCCTAATTCGCTTTTGATTTTCTTTCTATCAATGAGAATATGTAGTGTGATTATGATATATTTTTATGCACATCAAAATGTTATTGAACAGTACACTTTAAAGTAGGTATGTTAAACTACGATTTATGCAGAATCGGCGTACTTAGCACTCATTGCGATTCCAGGCCTATAAAGAAATAATAATAATATTCTACCACATTCACACAACACCATCTAGTCCCAAACTAAGCAGAGCTTGTAAATAAAATTAATATCTACTGTTTACTATATAATTCTACTAACTTGGCCAATGTAACTATTATTATAACCTATGACTGAGGCGCGGCGACCACTAAAGTCTTAAAAGTGGCGTATCTTCGTTGTTTAGCTCATGACTCGAATGTTTGAAGTGCTAAATTAAGAAATCTATTTATAACCGTTGACATTGAATGTTCTATTGACTGTCACTGTGGTTTTCCTTTCTCTATGGTAATTATTCTTACACTAAGTGCGAATAGAAGGTCACCGATAATTCTAATTACGATAACTACCATCGTAAATGACTGGCCTAACAGCTCTAAATCAATAAATCAATTTACGCCAACTTTGTCATAAAAGTTCTAGAATTGAGATTCATGAAAATTTGAAAGAGCAATGCTGACAAATGATTTCCAGTGTGGAATAAGCTACTGGGCTATAGTTAGAAATAAAATAATGATAAAATAGCAATATACTACAATAGCTTTTGCCTTGATGACTGGTTTAAAAGTCTAATATCAGAAATAAATGGAAGTAGATTAGTGAGACTATTCTGTAGTGAGAATTAGATGAAGGCTAGGCTACGTATCAGGCTAGAGAGCGGATCCCGGACCGTGTTTCAAGGAATCATGCGTTCTTACAGTTGCATTGGATCAAAGATCTTGCATAGAACTGGAACAACGCAATTTGATAATATATTTATGTGCTTACAGAATCTTATATCTGTTACGGGCAACTTGAGAAGCCTGGGGCCGTATTACAATCTCTTAATTCCAGCCAATTTACGCCGTAAAGAGAGCTGCCTTGCGATTTCGTATTACGAACATACTAACGCCAGCCAGTCAGTGGTCACGTGACATCTGACCGTATATTGGCTGGCAAATTCCGTATTACGAGCTTTCATATGACATTTCGTTTCATGTTTGGGACGCCATTTTGTAAACAATACAAACCATTCAGTTTACGCTGTGCCGGAGTAACTTTTTTTGAATTGCTACTTTATTTATCATCTCTATTTGTGAATTTGAGAACATTTTTAGATAATATTCAATATGTGTGACGACGAATTAGTGTTATTTGAGTTTTTGAAAGCTGACGCTGCTCAGCAAAATGCTGAAAATGAAAACAAGCAAAGGCGAGTTCGTGACGAGAGCGATCCTTTTAATAATTATGTCCGAACAAGAATTCATTGCAAGATATCGCCTTACTAAGGCTTTAGTAAGAAATATGAAGAATTAAGGCCTCATATGTCTGAACCAACAAAAACTACGGACTGTAGAAACAAAGGTTAGTAGAAATCTATCTTAAAATCATAACAACGCGCATCTGTCGCTATTTGGTAACTCATTGCCACAATACTGATACATAAGCAGTGTTTTAATTTAAGATGTTTCTATTTTAGGTGTTGGTAGCATAATCATTTTATGCTACAGGCTCTTACCAGCGGCTAACTGGGGATATTTCATCACATTCTATATTCCAACCTACTGTTTCAACAGTAAACAAATAACCCAATTAAATATTGAATCTGCCTGAAATACAGTCAAAGTACATCAAATTCCCTCAAACACCTCAAGAGCGCAGAGCAAATGTTGTGAGGTATAAAAGTTGAATTAAGTATTATATTTATTAAAATCTATTTAAAAACTAACATTAGTAGGTAGGTATCTTACTGCATATCTTAGTGTAATTAAATGCCAATTAAATTGTTTGCTTTTTCAGTAAATTTGATATGCCTGGCACGCTGGGATGCATAGACTGCACACATGTAGCAATAATTAGACCAACTGAACATGAAGAAAGATACTTTTGTAGGAAGCATTACCATTCAATAAATGTACAACTAGTGAGTATTAATTGTTTTATTAACAAAAATATAAACTTGTCTTTAAACTACACAATTAAACTTAACAAAATATAAACTAATCTTCAAAACTTAGTAAGTATTGACTGTGACAATAATCTGAAACAAAAATATATTTTTTTAGATTAGTAATGCAGACATGGAAATAATAAGCGTTGATGCTAGTTATGGAGGCAGTACCCATGATTCATTTATTTGGTTGAACCATCCGCTCAAGCAACATTTAGAGCAAATTTGTGAAACAGTCTATATAGTTACTAGTTGGTATGTATTTCTTTCTATATCTGCTGTAATGGGTAGGAAAATGATTCAGCATTTAGGTTTATCTTATTTTTTAGTTTAGCTATAATATAAATAAAGTAAACATTAATAAATTTATGTTTAAACTTTCTTTCTTAACACATCCTTATTTTATATAGTTATAAGTATGGTTAATTAAATTTATAAACTAATGAAATAAAATATTCTTATAATTTACAGGTGATTCTGGATATCCTTTAAGGAAACTTATGATGACACCAATAACCAACACAACTCCGGGTACTCCAGAAGCGATGCATGTGAGAACCCGGAATGTCATTGAGCGGACCATTGGACTGCTGAAAGCTCGCTTTAGGTGTTTATTGGTGCATTGTGTGTTACATTACACACCACAAGTAGCAGTTTCAATAATAAATGCATGTGTGGTGTTACATAATATGTGTGTAAAATCAAATATGGAAGCACCAGCACTTACTGAGGAAGAATCTGCTGAAGAAGTGAACATGCAGCCAAATTACCATGGCAGTGCAAAGGGACCTAAATGATGGGCTAGCTGTCAGAGGGGCCCTCTTGCGTCACCTGTGGGAATCCCGCAATCCTGCAAATTAAATATATAGTATTCTTGTTTAATTAATTAAATCAATTAAAGCTCTCTACATTTATCACTTGTTTTATGACTTTGCATATTGTAATGTATGTATATTCTTACTAATAAATATGAATAAGGTTTTTTTGTACTATATATTTTTATTGACATTAAGGATTTTAGCTATATTGTTTTACTTCTTTTTCATGTGATTTTGTGTAAAATTATAGAAACAATACCCCACTATTGCATTGGGTACTAACCAGTTATGATAGTGAAAGATTTATGTACTTAAATAAATAAGTAAATGTAAATATTCTTTTACTTACATTATCAACAATCTCATATACTAACCTACTAATGTTCTCTGCTATATTATTAAGGACAACCAACATTTGCTGCAAAATTTGCTGCCCTTTCTATTTCTTGCCGCTCCTTATTGATATCCACGAGGGTACGCCGAGCTACCTCTGGTGTCATGACGTCACGGGAACATTCGCCTTCGTACAATAGGGCGCCTATTTCTGTTGTTCTCTTGTTGCATAACATTTTGGTTTGAGGCAATTTTATCTATAACTACTGGCATCTGTGGTGGTGAGGATGGTAGGTATTGGTGGTATAATGGTTGGTGATGCTGGAGGTAATGTTGGTGTTAGCACTGGTAAGGGTGGTGTGAGTGAAGGCAATGGTGGAGTAATATTTGATGAGTTTGAGGCTGAGCTATGTGGTAACTGAAAACAAAAATTAAATATTAGTGAACAACTGTCCTCTTCAACTCATAAATTTAGATAATACAAATGTTTAAATATATGGTATTTATATAATCTAACATGTAACAAAAAAGTACTTACGTTAGACCATCCTTTCCAATCTTTTATTGCGCCTTCTCCTTCAGAGTTAAGCGCTTCGGCTATTGATATCCAAAGGCGCTTAGAGTGCTCACGTGCTTGCGCTGACTTATTATAGGCCGTGGCGTGGCTAATTCCCTGTGGCTTTCCAGAAACTCTCACATTGCTTCTAGTTGTGACAAAGTTACGCTTCTTCTCTTCTTCTTCTCTTAGAATATTATCGTCTACTAAGCTATCGCAATAATGTAATATATAGTGTACTTAAGTTAGTAATCCATTGAAAATCGTAAAAATACGTACGCTATTATTAATGAGTATACATTAAAATTATGAATAAGATCTCTACAAGTTTGTTAGCTTCGCTGCAAACTTCAAATTGCCCGCGTCAGAAAATTTAAGTGACGTTCTGAAATAGTATGGAACTCATTTCTATGTGCTGACAAATAAATCTGAATATGATCTAAAATTCATGATATAATAACGTACAGGTAAAGTAATTACATTATTGTCCATTTAATAATAGTTTGACTTTATTTCCTCAGGTTAAAACATTACAATTAAAACCGATACTTACCGATAAACGAGTTAGTCATGTTTTTGAACGACTAACTCTCAAGTGACAAACCAATCAGCGTTAAACTTGCCAGCTTGAAGACGGTCACCTTTTTACACATCATAATACGAATCAAAACCAGGCAGGTAATTGAACTGCCTGGAACTTGTCAAGTTTTATAAAAGTTTGTAATACGGCCCCAGGTCCCTATGAATAGTGATCAGCCTGTATACATAATGCCCATGTCACATGGGCAATTTGATTAAAATTGCATGCCTAATTTCTGTTCCCGGTCAGTATGAATAAGGGCAAATACGTTTTGGGCAAAATAATAAAACAAATGAAATAAAGGTTAAGTGAGACTGTAACTCAAGTAAGTAGGTTATGTTAGGTTCTCTTGTGACCCTTAATCCAAAAATAGGAGCCCTTATTAATACGACCCTGTTGGTCACGTTGCCCGTAACATATCTACTTACTCAATCACTTTATTAGAATTTTTCATACAGATGTTGAATTTTCTTCTTTGAATTATATCTGATTCAATAAAATTGACCTCCCAGCCGGACCCACCCAAGGTCAAGGTCTGTCATAATTATATCCGATCCGATAGACCTCTAGAGATTACTCAGGTTCCCACGTCATCGCTCTATATAACAACTTTTTATAAACTTGCCTTGGTAGAGGCCAACCTGGTGCTTAAAGAAAAGTAATATATCGATTTAAATGAATAATATCGTAATATCATTGTGACTTACAGTTAGAGATGGGCGGTGGGTAAATACCCGAAGGGTAAATACCCAGGTATTTTCCCGTTTGGGTATAAATCGGGTATTTACCCGGGTAAATACCCGATGTGCTGTCTCAGTGAGTTTTACCGCCGCCTGCAACTGCAGATGGATCACGAGAGTGTGGTCCTTGCCACTGGTGTCGTATCCGGGCGTCTAGTCCGGATGTGCTTCACGCCGCTAGCGAGACCTGACCCCACCGGTAGTATTCCCACGAGGGGAACGTTCGGTGAGCGATCTACGAGCCAGCGGCCGCTTGTTCGGTGGGGGCTTCACTTAGGGTGTTCTCACCTTATTCTGTGATAATTTAGATATTACCAATAAAATCCAGGATAATATTAATCAAAATATTTTATTTTTTGTAGGAACATAAATTAATCTTTTACTTGCTATTTTAAGTCATAATCTCTTAGTTTTATAATAAAGAACTTATCCTAACATGGCTTTATAAATCACACGTTCACTTTGGTAATTCTGTTATAATCACTTTAATTCGGTGATAGCAATATCATAATTCTGATATAACACAATTAGATGAGTATTTATTATTTATTATCACATAATTAGGCAAATTTAACATACATTTAACATTTTAATTTGATTGTTTCCTAGTTCGTATTCCCGTTTTACACGTTCGACGTTTACTTTTAGTGTACCTACTCCAGGGCACATTGTATTCTTTTGATGCACCATACAGAGTCAATCTTGATTTAAGAACACTTTCAATGGCAGATTTCAACATAGCTTCACTATACTTCCTATTTTTCAATTTTGGTTTGGAAGTTTCTGGAGTATTATCTTTTCCCTCCATTTTTCTGAAATAAGCAATACAGCTCACTTAATTATGTGATAATAAAAATAACAACTCAGATAAATATTAACAAAAACGGTTCAAATTACTTCCTATATTTTTTATTAAACATACTTTATTTATCTTTCTCATTTAATTGTAATAAAAGTATCAATTAACATAGAAAATAGCATGCGAGATACTTTACCTTGTTTAATTCGGTGATACTGTTTTCTATCGTTATCCAAAAAAGACGTTAGTTTTGAGCCTCCATAAATAAGGTATAATTCAAATATCACCCAAATTTATTAAAATCTAATATTGGCAGCAATAAATATATTCTATTTTGCACAAATAGTCCAAATTTCAGGTAAATATAACAATGTTTACTATTAAAAAACAAATAATTTAAAGGAGCACAACAGCGAGTGGCCGGCAACCAATAAAAAATGGCGCCACGGAGACAATACGCGACATCGTTCCTTTCTCTGTCACACAGTGAAGCTGAAACTTTGCATGGTAAAATAGACTTTATATGCCTATCATAAGGTTAAGTTTGAAATTGTGTATCTTACTCATTTAAAACGATAGAAGCTTCGGAAGTCGTTATCACAGAATTAAATGAGTCACATAATTATGTGAGCTTACCCTACGTTGGCGAAATCGAGCTTGCCGGGGGCGGCTCCCGTCAATCACCCGCACTGACAAACTGGAGTCAGTCCGGTGTCGTTGGTCCAGTGGGCACTGATGGAAGGGCGCCAGCTCCCGCAGGTGGCGGAAGCATGATCCCTTAGCGTGAGCGAACAAGTTGGCGCTCAGGCGACCAATGAATCCATCGAGGCTCTCTATGCATAGGTCGCTGGAGATGACGTCTTTCCTCAAGTAGAGAGGAGCGTCTACAACAGCACGTAGGGCGCGCGACTGATGCGCACGCAACCGTTTGCGGAGGGTCACCGCTACCAGCACGTACCACGCTGGGGAGGCCTAAGTGAGGCAGGTGCGGATGTATGCCTTGTAGATGGTTAGCTTCGCACGAAGGGGAAGTCGGGACGCCAAGACAGGGCGCAGGAGAGCTCGAGTTGTTCGCGCTTGGCCAACAACGTTCTTGATGTGTGGGGCCATCGTGAGACGACGGTCTATGATCACGCCGAGGTATTCCACCGTCGTGGTCCAGTCGACGTGGTGTTCGAGCATGGTGAGAGGCGGGGACAGTCTCCGTGCATTTTTGGTAGGTTTGCCGTAATCGCTTTTATACTAATCGTTTCACTATTATACAAATCGTTCCAGGAATTAATGCGATCTACTAACCATAATTATATTATAATGGCTGTAATATTTGACACATGGATCCAAAGGGGATGCTTTGCCATAGATATAGGAGCATCAGCGACAAATACGGCTAAAACCTTTTATGGTACCAAAACCCTCGAACTAAACTAATGACTATACTCCAAAAGTATCAAAAAGTAAAAAAAAAATTAACCAAAAGGTCCCTGTTGTGCCTATCCAGCGGCTTATGTTGCTAATTGCACGGTAGATTCACCGAGCACACTAACTATACGGCCAGTCTCAATAAATAGATCAATACAATTTAATATTAGGACCGGGACCGTATATGAATACTATGCCAAAGAAAAAGACACAGTGCATGATGTTGGTGATTTCTTTGCTTTAATCGATTTGGTTACTAGAGATACATATTTGACATAAGCTCCATACAAAATAAGTCAAATATGTAGTATTCTACTAGCTAAATCCTTGAATAGATCGAATTGGGACCAGCTGTTAGTATCAATTTTAAAATTATGACAGAAAATGCCATTATTTTACTTTTATAAGACATATAATTGTCCGATATACACAATTTACGCTATAGGCTGTAATTAACAGTTAGTAAATCAACAAATAAATAGTATAAAATCAAAAATGGAGGTGTAAAAATATATTTCGATAAATACCCACGTTTCGGGTATTTACCCGGGTAAATACCCCGTTTTTACCCAAAAAGATAAATTCCCGGGTATTTACCGGGTAGAATCCCATCTCTACAGTTACAGTTTTATAGCAAACTTGCCTTTAGAACTCGTTTTAATAAAGTTATAGCTTCTGTGATAATTATGTTTTTATTAAAAACTATTTAAAAAAAATACATGAATCTTTTCAAAGCCTCTCGAAATGGAGGCCCTCAAACTTTTCTTAAATTGTATAAAATTATACACTATTTCTGTATCTCAAGTTACACTCATATTCTCTTCAAATGTACCTTTTTGAAAACATTAAACCCTTTAATATTATATGATATATATTTCGCCCGCGGCTCCGCAAGGGTGAATCACCTAAACTTTCATCAGGAATCATATTATTGGTGAGACAATCCGTTCGTTAGTTTGTAAGCCTATTGCGGCTGGAGGACTTCATTTTTGAATATGCATAAATGGACTTGGCATAGCCGTTCCTTATCAAGAAACTTCGCTGTCACGTTTTCAGCAAAAGATGTTCTCTTGCTGAAAACATAACAAAGTTAAACATCTTAATGAACAGAGACTGCTACTTACCATTTTATGTGTAAGCTCATCTTCCACAATAAAAAAATAAAACACTTTCAAGAATGCTTCGTCATACAATCATATTATTATGACTGATATCCTTACATGATGAATACCCATATTATCATCTGTGGTACGTTCAAAACAGGCTTTGGCGAAGCATGACGTCAGCTTAGGGAATACAAATGACGTCATCTAACCGTCTGAGACAGAGTCAGTTCAAGGAAAATGTTGAAACAAGAATAGGCAATCAATGAAGCCTTAACCTTGCGACTAGTAGGTGAATCATTATTAGGCAACGATGTCAGCGTGAAGCTGCGTGGGAACTTTGGCTAGAAAAGAAATTATAAAGTACATGGTACTAGGGCCATGTTTATTCCTGAAGAGCTTTTCAAATATATCAGGCGTTCAGCTTTTGCCCGCGACTTCGCCGGTGTGGTAGTCAACCGTTAGAGTAAACGTAGCCTTTTTGCTATTCTGATATAAGCTATATTAATTTAATCATCATCTGTTTAGTAGCTCTTGGTAAAAAGAGTAACAAACAACCATACATCGACACAAATATTCGCAATTATATTAGTAGTAAGATATTCAAAGAGAAGACTGCCTCCGTGGTCCAGTGGATAGCGTATGCGACTGCTGATCGGAGGTCCCGGGTTCGATTCCCGGGTCGGGCAAAAGTGTTACTGGGTTTTTCCGAATTCTCAGTAGCAGCACGGAGTCTGCTGATGTGCCCGGTTACGGCAATAGGCTCGCCCCCTATTACGTGGAACCTAAAAAATCATGGCGAAATGTGGGTGTAATATTACACCACTGCCTACCCCTTCGGGGATACAGGCGTGAGTCTATAAAAAATAAAATAAAAAAACAAAGAACGGGGATATAGGAACTTATGATTGATAGATCATTGGTTTTGATCCGCATACGCTGCTACCGACTTACAAATCGCTTTTATTAGACGGTTGGTATCGGCACAGAGTAAATTGTGTAGTAAACGACCCAAACCCAGTATGCGTTTCAACATTAAATGCCCTTTCAACGTTTATATTCCAAAGCTTATTAGGTGATAAATGTCACAGATGAGTTACTATGTAATTGGGTCACAATTATATCGTAACTTATACACGTTGTTTAGATAGCGCACTTTTAAGTAAGACGGATGGTCGATTACGAATGATAGTAGTTATTTCCTATTGACGTGTGTCACAAAACTGTCACACGAATGCATACTGCGCCACCTCCTCGGGTTGTGGTTGTCCTGTTACTGGTTAGACGGCGAGGTAAAAGTTTCCTATGTTGACCGGCGATGGTCACGCTTTCACACACACAGAGTGCGCAGTGCCAGTCCTTACCTCAACTCTGACACTCCACCGTGTCCTTGCAATACTACTATGTAGTACCTCTCAAAAGTAGCGGCGTTCCAAGCCCTCCAGTCTTAGGCCATGGCTCATACGAATGGCCGAAGCGAGAGCGCATCCAAAATAACAGATTCGAGCAAGTTGCAGCATGGCCTTGCAGCACTCCATAAAAGACTCTATGACTGATTTAAAAAAACTTACGCACTCTGGTTTAGACCCATTTGAGAGTTTTCAACCAGTACCAGAATTACACGTTTTTTTTTATGAATTCGTTTGAATGTACCTACACCATGCGACGATGAGCTTGTTAAAGCACTTGTGTGTCCTGGTTTTGCTACGTAAGCCGAAGACTTGAATTAATTATGAATCGTTACACGCCTATACTGACCGCCCGCAAGCAAGTGCAATAATGTTACTATATGAATTCAATCTGCATCAATATTCTTATCGTATCCATTACAATAATTCTGTAAGTAAAAGAATAAACGAATGATATCGCCTCCTATAAAATTGTAATTTATTTAAAACATGTGTTAAAAAACTACTACGTTTTAGAAGTTCAAGTTTGCGGCTTCTTATAAAGAAATTATGGATTTGATCATTTGAGACACACAACTTGTCGTGTCACAGGTTATTTCACAGATTATATAGTATAAACTATTTCTATGAATTATTTGAAGAGAGATAGAAAAAGCGAGAGAGCTTATCTACGTGCGCCTTTGGTTTACAGGTGTCTTGCTACAGGTATGTACAGTCGAACAACTTCCCGCTAGACCACCATAAGGCGAGAATCGCCCAGCAAGGCATCGTCTCTTCCAGTGCTACTTTCACATTGACTCTCGTATACAAAACCAGTTTCTAGAGTGCCTCAACTCTGTGAGCGAGCCAAGGGTTTTCTTTTTTCAAACTGGTCCAGCGCCGACTTATACGATTGTACATTAGTATATAACATGAATGTATTGTCATAATTCAAGTACATGAATTATATTCAAACTCCTCTAATTCACTTTTATTTACATACAATACTGATGCAATTCGTTTCTTATTCTGGGACAGTTTAATTTCACTTTCCACGGGACTTCAATGTTCGTTATCCTCAATGGACACTGCTTATGAAACTGGCTTTACAGATAGGAGTGAAACTAGTGCGAACGTGAGTGGTAATAGCCGCAAAAAGAAAGTTCTATTAAAAAATTGGTTGCCTGTAAAGTCGGTATACGGGCGAAAGTTTTACGTGACAACGACTTTGAGTGGTAATATAATTTTAATGTGAATATTCATTCGTATAGTAGGAAGAAGGATGAAAGACGCGTGCCTTTCACTTTTTATGTCTGTCTCTCTCGCTCTTAGGCGGGACGCGTGCCTCTCACTCGCTCTCATTGTGAGCGCATAACGTGAGCGGAGCGTAACGCAGTTTCTTGAAGTGTCACCCGGCAAACCAATTTATAAGACGTTGTCACGTCAAAAACGCAAAACACTAATCTGCCTATTATCTTGTCATTACGAAAAGCGTCTACATATCTATTAGGCACCTACTATGCACGCAAGAGAAGGTGAGACCTCAGGCGCAGTATAATGTCGTCGATTATCTATTAGAATAGACCAATTAGATATCTGATGACTTACTTAAAGCAACAATTTACAAGCGATGCGATAAATTACAGGTGAATCGAGAAGTTAAAAAATTCTGGCAGGTCAGGAGTGTCCGTATACGCAGCAGGACCCTACGTTTAATTCGATTGAAAGTTAACTTTCTACGTGCGTGGTATTTAGTACTTTTCGAATTGTATAAGTAAAAAATTAGTACCTTCATTGCTACAGCGAAATCTTGAATTATTACCCAGCAGGACCCTCCGCTGTTTGAAGGTTTTCAGACCAATAGTATATGTCACCGTTTAGCGATGTATTAGTACCTTTAAAATACCTTGGTTTCATTTTAATATAATTATTAGTTTATGAGGAAAACGCCTGCAAAACTTTTATCATGCCAGCAGGACCCTTTTTTGTTTTGACGCTTTTGGCCCCGACAGTCATATTTCTTGTTAGCATTTTAATAGTACTTTTCAAATAACCTTACGTTTAAATCAAATACTTTGTAGTTTAACAAGCAATTTGATTTAAAACTTTTTTCACGATGACCTTAGGATTATACCATTCCAATGATGCTATTATTTTTATGGCACTTAAATATGATTAAAATTGAGGGTAAATGCAAAATAAATAATAATCATATCATAACGGATTTTTATTAAATTGTGTTCATAAAAATTAAATATATAAGTACATCTAAAAATACCGGTTTAAATTAATAAAAATCCCTTTGATTAACGCCACCATGCTAAAAGTTATGAAAGCTCATACCTACATTAGCCAAACTAAGCGTTAAGTCGCTGAAAAAATATTTAAAAGTTTTAAAACAATTTTTCTGCTATAATACAAAATATTTGAATTACAGGTAAGGTTATTTGAAAAGTACTATTAAAATGCTATTAAGAAATATGACTGTCGGGGCCGAAAGCGTTAAAATAAAAAAGGGTCCTGCTGGCATGATAAAAGTTTTGCAGGCGCTTTCCTCATAAACTAATAATTATATTAAAATGAAACCAAGGTATTTTAAAGGTACTAATACGTCGCTAAACGGTGACATATACTATTGGTCTGAAAACCTTCAAACAGCGGAGGGTCCTGCTGGGTAATAATTCAAGATTTCGCTGTAGCAAGGAAGGTACTATTTTTTACTTATACAATTCGAAAGGTACTAAATACCACGCACGCAAAAAGTTAACTTTCAATCGAATTAAACGCAGGGTCCTGCTGCGTATACGGACACAGGTCAGGATTATCTGTCTGTATACATGATTATATAAAATTCTCATACTGCCCGAAATTCCTACAGCATAGAGCAGAAACGGGTAGATAAAAAAGTGCGATCATAGCTTCGGGCATCCTCTAAATATTCATAAGTCAGACTAAACAAATCAAAATCATCATTGTCTTGCCCTGGTCCCAATTTATTTGGGGTCGGCGCAGTATGTCCTTCGCTTCCATACTTCTCTGTCACCAGTCATCCGATCGTTTATCCCTTTCTCTTTCATATCCATCCTCACATAGTCCATCCATCTTTTCCTTGGCCACCCTCTCCCCTTTCGTCCTTCTACTTGCATATTCTTGCCTACATAACATGTCCATACCAGGCCAATCGACTCCCTTATACCTTTTTATCAATGAGCGCCACTATCATACTACCTCTAATGTAATCATTCCTAATAAAATCAATAAAGACAAGCCACTAAATATCGCTTATTATTTCCAATACAAAAACACAAGTAACAAGAACTACTACGTAAATTGAAGTAGTGGCACTAAGTATGACGTTTAAGTTGCAAATAAGTAAGTAAAACATGCAGCAGTAGGTTGTAGAGCACAATATTTGCATGCACTGCGTCATCGCCGGTGTCTCACACTATTTGCGCACAAATACTTACTGCAGATACAAGAACGTGCCATTTTTGTTCACATATGTCACTTCATACATCACTTACTACCAACAAGTGAGCGACAAAGTCTTATAGAAGATCAATCATCCTTCTAGCGTTATCCCGGGTTATATCCTTTATAGTCTAAACTGACTTGACTGTATATTAGCTTTTCCACAGACCGACTGCCTGTCTGACCTCCACAACCCACAGGGAATGCTATATTCCATGGTTTAGGTTATAGGCATGTCATAAACAAGGATAAAAATTAATAATTCAAATATTTATGCTACATGCCGACGCAATCTACTGCATTGGTCAATTGACATAATAACATAAGTTTTTTACGAGTAATTTCCTTTTCTTATCATATTTGGCTATTCAAAGCTTATTGACTTTGTTTAAATCAAGATTTGCAAGTTTGAACACGCCTTACCTTTCACTATATTTATAATTTTTCCGTTACTGACTGACAGACAAACAGCGCAAAGCATAGTATTATGCGCAAGAAGCTGAAATTTTGCATGTACGTTCCTTGGGGACCGTAGGGGTGCAGTAAGGAGGAATATTCCTAAGTTACCAGGTACACAGGGCAGAAACGGTTAAAAAAATCATGGGCATCCTCTAATTAACTGATATTACTAATCTTGAAAATGAAAAAAAACGTGAATAACATCTTAAGACAGACAAGAAGTCGACATCGCGAGCCTCGAAAGACTTTTTACCGATGAACTCGACAGTTATTGTATGTTTTGCTTCGAAGTGTTAAACTTGTCTGCACGTATGGCGTAGTGGTTGAAGCCGTGGCCTCGCCGTTTATCATTGCGCCAAGGGCCGTAGGTTCGATACCCACACGAGACAACACTTTGTGTGATCCACAATATGTTCTTTCTAGCCTGGGTGTACTTTGTGTCCGTTTATTGAATGTTTGTAATTTACCTCCGATACACAATTTCAATTGCAGGAGTAGTCAAAAGAATAAAAAACCTTGAAACAACACCGACCGTTCAAGTTAAAGCTGTATCATGGATATAACGTAGTGTGAAGCGATGAGCCGATGAGTCATCCCTGCGAGGCCCAACCGACACAACCGCCAAACGGCGGCACGCGGCATCAGTCAAAACAAAAAAGAACGTTGCGCCTCATTTCACATAATATACTTACTGAATGTATACATATACTTTCGGGTTGACTTCTTGATAATGACTTATCGATTCGTAAAGTATGTGCTTCCTTTTTGTGTAAATTTTCATCTTTTTTTAAACTCCTACATTATGTTCAAATTTTTGTCTTTGTCGCGGGGGACTTTACAAACATACAACTAACGGACACAATGAACACCCAGACTCGATACAACAATTTATAAATCAAACAAAGTGTTGAAGTTAATGATTAGCCGGAACAAAAATATTGTCTCATACCTATCTTACTTTCTTTTTCGTATAAGTGCCAGGGCAACTCAGGTGTCGGAGTTTACCGCCGACATTCTTGTCCTGTGAAGAACCGGGAGCAACAGCTTTACGTGCCCTTCGAAGTACAGTAGTTCTCTGTTGAAAATGGCACACGCGGTCACCCATCTAAGCACCGACCAGTGCAAGCGTTTCTTAATTTGCCCGTCCTGTAACGAACGGCAATCCAAGTCTTGCTTTGAGCGCTACATTTCATACTTACAGGAATCTGTCACTTCTCACGCGGTAAAGACATTTATTTAAACAAGTTTATATTTAAGACAATAAAATGTACCTACTTGCGTCATCGCACGAATTTAAATTTTTGCATCTTTACGTCAAATTATGAAGACCATTATTAATTTATTTATTTTAGAACCATAAGTATCGCATCATTTATAAATCAATATGCCGTTGCACAGAGTAGATCCGCAATGGGAGTAAGTCCATTATCGCTAGAGACTTAACAAACATTCAATTAATGGAAACCAATTACACCCAGTCTCGAAACAACATTTTATTTATTTAAAACGTCATATACAAAGAGTTCATAGGCGGACTTTATGCCATTTGTAGTCTCATCCAGTGTTATCTCATGTGGAAATCGAACCCGCAACAATCCGGCAAGTTCAAAACACCGAAGAAAACACTTAGATATAGTCCGTCATAACTACAATTAGATATAGTCCAATAACATTTTGCCTGACCTGGAAGTTAAATCCTAGACAATCAGACATATCTAGTCATAGTCCTACACAATTAAATAAAGTAACCATTCGCAAAGTAAGTGAATACATCCACGCAACCAACGAGACAGTAATTTAATAGCTTATCATCCGTTTACCCTTTAAGCGTACACTGCCATAAACAATCAACATTCCACAAATCTAAACTTACTAAACGCACAATAATTTAATCGACTAATGACGCATAACCTTAGTACTTAGCCATATAACCATATCTTGCAAACAAAGCTGCACTGAAAATGCTTGCATAGTGATATCATTGAGACGAGGATTCGGTCCCTTGCACACATCCTTTCATTCATACCTCAGGTAGTCAGATAGATATGTCGGAAATGCACCGTGAGGTTTATTGTGCCTCCTACAGGTAGTGTAAGGCGGGGTGCACACGCAACGAGGCCAAAAACGAGGCGAATTTTTTTGCGTGAGAAAAGATGGAGGCATTAATGTAACTGTCCTTTCTGAGAATTTTTGGTTTGCGGAATTCCGTGCGCTTTTTTTGCTTTAAAGGGAGAAACAAACATTTGGTTTGTCTTAGAATCCGTTACAATAGATTATACTATAGGTGCCGTGCTAGCAATTGAAGTTTGGGCGTGGCTAGTCAATAAATAGTCGACGTGTTCGCTGGACAAAAATACAAATATGCCTCTGGCCTATAGTTCTAGTAGTTAGAGACCTTGACTGTCGCCGTGGTCGTGGGTTCGATTCCCAAGCAACTTTGTGACTAGTCCAGATTAATTTCACTGTACCTGAATGTAATTTATTTGAAATATTTTATGTATGCAACATTGTTTGTAAAGTGCTCATAGGTGACCCATGTGGCGCGATCTTTTTCAATTTAAGCGCAAGTCAAGCGAAACTATATACTGTATATTTAGTCGTGTTAGAAAGTGATTCTTGTATGTTAATATGTTACTCGAGGCTGCAGCTGACGCGTTGATTAATGATCTTTGAAACATTTTACACATCTCGATTTCGTTTTCAGATTAATACTTAATGGAATATAAGAATCAATAAGAATGTGATATTATCCAAAATCATGATTATTTAATTACAGTAAATACTTTTTTCAAACAACATTATTATAATTTATAGAGTGTATTCGTATCCAATTTGTGTTTAATAATTTTAAATTCAATAATGTGTTATCTTATATCATTAAAATGCCGTAAATTGCCAAAAATTCTTTACTTATATTTGAGACGACGATTAACAATGATGACGTTCGATTAGACCAGGGATTCCCAAAGTGGTCGGTTCGACCACTTTGGGAATCCCTGGATTAGACATTAACGATGTCATCCACGCCGAAACGTCGGCGTGGATGACATCGTTAAAATATTATAAGCGAATATATTTCACATATATTTCCTGTTAATTACGCGATTAAGTTTACTTATATTAATATTAGTATAATCCAAATACTCTAGACTTGGCTTACCTAATCTTAAATTTGTGTGACCTTAAAGCCACAAAGCAATGTAACAAACAACTTACTTTCATTACACATGCTCAAACCTACAATTTGAAAACGAAATTACATCGCAAAACCATTTCACTTGGACAATTAATGATTCGCGTCGGCGCATTCTCATCCATCACGTGAAGACACAAGTGTTTGGCCCGAGGCATGTGTCTCGGCCACACGGCGGGCGGTGTGCTCTTGCCTTTATTGGGTCAAATACCGAATGTATACGTTCATATAGCGTTTATGTTTGAGATGCTAAGCGTTTTGTTAGTGGTTTATGAGTGGGATTACAAATTAATAGCATGGATGATGTTTTGATCCCGATCCGTGACCTCTCTTTATCTTTAAGGGCTCTACTGGCTCTGATAAAGACAAAGACTTTAGACCTTTTTTGAAAATTTTATATTTGACCAAGTCACGCACCGTGTAAATGCGTATTTTCAAATTATTATTCACAATTAATTAATTACGATATATTTTTTGGTATAATAAAAAGCTATTCAAATACAGTGTAATTTTGCACTTAGACTATTTTCCTTGAGTTATGTCCATCTTTGGCTAACTAACGTGCAAGTCAGTTTATAAGGTGACTAAGTTTGCCAGCTGTTGAACATATAGTAGCATTAGTCGTCGCCCGCGGCTCCGCCCGCATTGGAGTCGGTCATCGCGGTAAAAATAGCTGAAATCACTTTCTATTCCAGAAATAAAACAATGATATGATATGCTCCGTTGCGACGTTAAAGAAGGAGTAACAAACACACGGTAGAAGAGCCTTGCTGATTGACAGCTTGAATGGGCCGGCTCGACCAGGGAAGTACTACCCTCTCACAGAAAATCGACGTTAAGTAACAGTACCTAAACTGTTGCGTTTCGTTCGGTGAGTGAGAGTACCGGAGGCCCAATCCCCTATTTCTTCTCCCTCATCCCACTCCTCATCTTATTCCTTTTCCCAACCCCAAGGGGCGGCAACGCACTTGTGACTCCTGTGGTGTTGCTTGTGTCCATGGGCGGCGGTAATTGCTTACCATCAGGCGATCCGTCTGCTCGTTTACCGCCTATTACCATAAAAAAAAAACTTTCGCATTTATGATATTTGTACGGTAGTAAGGATTTTGCCCTTCGCAATAGGCAACCTCATCTCTTATTCCCACTTCAAACTTTTCGACAATTAAAATCAAAACAGTAACAGTAGAGCGCTTCTCTCCAAGTATCAAGTTAAGTAGTCTCCCGACATGGTCACTTGGGCACCTACTGTACACAGGAAGCTACCGTCGCAGGGGGGTGGGCAGACGACAAGTGTGTCGCCAACCAAGCGAGACGACCACGACTTATGTGAACTCGCTGGCACACTAACCTTGGAATTATGTTACTGATGGAAAGTGGGCAAGTGTACCATGTACTTTGTCTTTTTGGGTAGAAGGTACTTTGAAGAATACGATAGTAGAAATTTGGGCTTAAGTTTATGACAAAAGAAATACAGTTTTAGTATTGTAAATGAGGCAACAAAAACCTTGAAGAAACTGATCCACAACGCACTACTCAATTTTCGAAGTTAATTGCGTATTAAATTGTTAATAATCGGTGATGAAAACATCGTGAAACCTTGGCGTCTGAGAGTTCTCCATTATTTTCTCGAAAGACGTGTAAAGTCTGCCTAGGTACCCGCACCTGGCAGCGTGGTGTTATGGCCTTACCATTTTCATGCTGTGAAGGCACGAACCTAGTAGTGTGACAGTTAATATATGTACAGTATGGCTGATGATGAAATGAACACAGTCCAGAGTGTCCACAGGATTTGAAAATATAAATGATGTTATGAGAAACCCCTTATTTCTCTATTTTCAAAAAAAAACCAGTCAAATCTAATTCAAGTTTGGCGGTGTGCTAAAGAAATTCGACATGAGGCTATGTACGATAAGTGGATCGCAGAATATCTGTTCCTTAGAACTTCGTTAAACCATCGTACATTGTAAAGCCAATAAGAATTGTTTAGTTATAACATATTTTTATAAATATACATACGAAGTCAACAACTCCATAAGAGCTTTATATAAAACAGTTTATAATGACGTAGAGTTACCATGTAGAGTAAGCGATCATTAATATCGTAGCGATCAACTTTCAATTTCGCCGTGCAGTTGATTATGATTACACACACATACACACACACACGGTGGGTACGTGGAGGATATTTGAAAGCTTTCCATCATTTGCGCGATGACTCGCCCTAACGCCCCACGTCAGCGTCAATTAACAAGATTAAACTTAAAGAATATGCAAATACTTATACTTGTGTTGTTTTTTACAGTGTTAACTTTTACTACACCATTTTCAAGAAGTCAGCCTAGTGTCCACTGCTGGACGTGGATCTCACTCATTCGATGTCAATCTTGGACCGCCCGCATCAAACCTCTGGGCAGCGGTCCCATCATGATCACCGGTCCACCTTGTGGCGGGCCTGACATAATAATATGTTGGACTATTTATTTAGTTCAAGACAATTTGCCGTTGCACTCAGAATATCTCATAAACTTTTGGTTTAAATTAGCAATTTTTAATACGCCTTCAGGGTTGTTGAGACTTTTCTCTTTGGGTTTCTTCTTAATTTTTTTTGTTATGTACTTCGACAGCATTGCTGATCCGCGACCTTATTCGAACGTACTGCCCTTTGGCAGGTAGGGTGACCTTCAGATCCATTTAGTCATTGTATGACATCCGTGTAAGGTAAAACCACAAACGTTGAAATAAAATAATACCTTGTAGTAGATATTTGGTGGAAACTCACGTTTTCATTTGTAATGCACAGTGCAGTGTTTCAAGCGGTCAGTACGACGCAATCATTGCGTCAAGACTTAGTATGTGATCTCATAATTTTGGTTCAGAATTTAGTTTTATTTGGAAAACCCGTGTGGTTTAGTTTCCTTCTATGACTAGCTGATATGTTATGCTTTTTCTATACTAGTGGTAGGTAACTGAATACCTGACCGTATCAAACTTTATTTCCTGATTGTAGCATCAAATTAATATTGAGTATGTAACGATTATTTTATACACTGCGAGATGTCCTACATGCAGCAATTATTTTATAAAACGCATTTTCATCCTTTTCTTTAGAAAAGAAAAGAATAGAGCCTATTCTTTTCTTTTGCAGAGCTTTTCGGATGCAGTTCGGATGCCGTGATACCGTGCAATTCGATTGCACGCTGACTGCAATTGAACTGCAATCGGACTGCACGTTTGGTTTGCAGTTCTATTGCAGTCGTGTCAACTGCATTCAAACTGCATCCGAACTGTAATTGCAGTTGGATTGCAGTTGAAATGCGGTCCGTCTGCCTAGAGCCTTAACATGCAAACCTAAAAAGACAAATACCGAACACAAAGAACACCCAGACTTGAATCGAATCAAATCCCATTTGTGAATCACGCAAAGAGTTGCCCCATGGCCCATGTGGGTATCAGACCCACTATTGATACTCAACGCATAGTAAAGCGGAGAGGTGTCATCATGAGCTTAACTTAGCCCCTACGCTATTTGCAGTAACAATTTAAGTATACTGAAATTACTTGATACCAAGACATAGGGAACACTGCACTTATTATATAAACCAGAGAAAGATTTGATGATTTGGCGGTAAATAGATATACAAGAAAAATACTTTCAAATACAATTTGAATTCACAATACAACACGTATAAACAATTCTTTTACATCCTTTTTATAGAAATTCCCTTGAAGTATAGAAAAATGTAGTATTACAGAGACAAAAGGATAATAGCTATTGGTTCAGAGAATATCAGGTTTACGTAAGTAAGAAAAATGTCTTTATTTCAAAACCTGTCTATATCTTTTGTGAGGAATTAATCAATTATTTACATGTATAAAGAGGTATCATTTGAATCAGTCATAGCGGGAAAATCAATCCGTGGGTTTTTTTCTTTTTTATAAAACATCTCACGCACTGATTATAATCGCTACGTCACTTAGTGGGTTTTTACTAACTTAAGACGTAATACCTATCTGAAAATGACATATAATTGTATGAGCCGTTCCCGTAGGAAAAACATCACGAACATCATAAACAGGATCCTCTGGTTGTAGTTTATCATCTATGTTAAGGATCACCGTATCAACTGCGAAGTGAATAAAAAAATCTTTACCTAGACCCGTTGCTTGGCGGATTGAAAAGAAGAAGATTTGTACGTTGTTTTGTTTGTCACCTCCTCTTTCACGGCTTTATTGATGTATCACAATCTAAAATACTTAGCTCACACATACATACCAGTTATCGTGGTAATTTTCAATGAGCCTTTCATATTTTACAGGAATAATATCTTTGCATGCCGACTGGTAAAGTGTGGCTGAATTTGTATACCAGAAATTATGTACCTACCCATGTTTGCAAAATAAAATATCTTCGTCCTTATCAAAACATACTATTTATGTCAGACATTTATCTGTAGAGAGGCTCTTCTAAATAATTAAGTCGAAGAGTTAGTGGACTCCATGTCATCAAGGAATCCTCCTGAACCTGATGGGAACTTGTGAACCAAGATAGAGATAAAGATGTTGTACTACCTTTATTATCTCGCTGTAGGAACTCTATGTATTTGCAGGTTGACCTTTCACGACTCTGGTTCAAGTTTGGGTCAGGCTGCAGAGGTCAGTGTGGCTCTTTGGCTCGACCTACTCACTAAAACCACCACAGTGTCCTCGAAGTCTCATACTGGCCAGGTCGCACAAATCACGGTTAGGGAGCATACTTTACCGCAATCCCGCTGGAAAAGCGATAGTGCTACATAAACTCTCTAAAAGAGCTTTTGTAATAGTATATAATATTTTTTTTTCTTTAGCCTCTACAACACTACTAGTGTTGTAGAATAGTTAGTGTAATTTTTACTATTTATTAACGTAGTAAATAGGTTTTAATTTTAATTTAGGCTCAAGAAAAAAAATTAAAAGTAATCGAAACAAAAAAACTTAAATGCCGCGACATACGTATTGTTTTTAAAAATTGAATAAAAGACAATCCAAAAAACATGTTCTAAATATAAAACTTGAAAAATGATTTGATGATTTCCATTTTGAATAAAACATGTTTGAATTTGATATTCTTAAAAAGCTAAGTAATAATGCTAATGAGGCACAGGTCTGAGGCCTCGATGCCAACGTTCTCGCTCGCCAGTTCCGAGTATTCGCCTGCCGCGCGATAAGCTTGCACTACCTGAGCTTTTGCAACCGGTAAACCGAACAAATTCGAAAGCTCCGAAGCTTTGACTGACAGTTATTATTATTAGTTCGCGAACGGATATTTTGATCCATTTTGTGTTTGGAATGCGAATTTTACAGAAAAAAACTGTACTCAATGAAGTGATATAATATCTACCAACAATAAAGTATTATTTTTTATTATGATGATTAAAAGTACGATAAATCAACCGACTATTGTAATATTGTTATGTACATTGTATTTTTAAATTTTGACCAAAAATGCAAAAATCTCTAGCTTTGTTTTACATAATGTATCCATAATGTTCACATATTTTGTTCTGTTATATTTCAAAGACCAAAAAGGATAATATTCACATCAGTAATAAGTCCCACGAGACATATTTTCCACCATCATTGGCCAGGTATATTTCTTTTATTTACAATGCAATTGAAACAGAATGCCATAACATAAGTAAGTATATGCTAAACATGAAAAAAACATAAATACTTATTATTTTATCCTACAGCTATGTACGAGTATTGTAAACCAAAAATATTGACGATGGTTATTACTTTATTTTCTGTATTTCACATAAAAACTACTGCACGGATTTTGATAAAACTTTGGTTATTGCGTATTAATCAAAATATGGCATGGGCTTCCTTTTATAGTGATAATCACCCACGAGGAGGAAGCCACGGCAATTCATATAACGTGTTATAAATGCGACTGTCTCAAAAAATCATTATGCATATTTGCATACTCTAATTTGATATTTATTTACATAAATGCGACATAATTTATACAAGGAAGTATAGAAATAATGTGAATTCGTCCACCAGCCACTCAAATTGAATGAATCGTATACGCCTAGTTTGATGCCGTTTTGGTATTTTACGATAACTTACGTTTGATTTAATGACTTATACATTATTTATTAAAACATTTTTTTTATTAAAATAAACATATAACATAAAAAGGCCAATAAAAATAAATTAGTACTATCTTTATGGTCTACTAAATTTTGCTCACAAGAACAAAAAAATAAATATATTTTAGTTTGCAAAGTAGTTTGTAAGCACTTAACCCATTACCTTCGTAAAGCCAAGCCTTGTTTGATCTGGTGGGAATTACGAGAAATAGTGCACCCCTACGGGCCCCAATTCCCCCATGGAATATTCATGCCAAATTTCAGCTTCTTGCGCCCTATACTATTGGCTGTGCTTTGTCTGTCAGTCAGTCAGTAAGTATAATGGAAAAACCATCGAGTTGCCACGTAGAGACTCGACTTCCCGATTTCCAATCCACGGCGTGCACCAAATAAATGAAATAAGTACCCGACATATGTATAATAGTGTTCATCACACAAATATTTATCCGGGTTCGGAATCAAATCCACGTCATTGACTTAGCAGTCACCGTCACTAAACAATCGACCAACACGCCAATCAAATATTTGAGTTAGCATAATGTAACTACATATAAGAATAATGTTTATTAAAAATTCATAAATAAATAAAATAAAAAAACTTCATATCCGTTCATTGTAAAACCTCAAGATTAATTAAACGGAAAACGCATACATCTAATGTAATTAATATCGTTTTCCGTTATAAAAACTTATTGAAAGTTTTAATTATTGACCTTGCAGTTTTTTGTCAGACGTCCTGCTAAAGTGATTCGAGAGGCTCTTTTTCTAGTACTCGTAAATTAGTGTTACTTTTAAAACAAATAGAACCTTTACTTTTCAAGTCTTTTTTTGATAATCGCTGTTTCAATGAAACGCGCTCTGCTATATTTACCTTGGCAAAAGTGAATAGAGACTTATTTTAATTTATTTTATTGAATATTTTACGTATACTTAGTAAATTAATAAATATAACGAAATATGAGATGGATTTCTCCTCTCCTTGAACGAAGTACAAGCAATAAAAAAACAACAAGGTGCGTTCTATTTTTAAAAACAATCGAAGCTTGTCGCAACGCTATCTTCTGACATCAAAAGGAAGCGGAAAAGGGAAAAAGCTTTTTAAAAGAAGTCGCCAGGGTGTCCTATTCAACTCGGTTGGGTAACAGGTGGTTGTAGGCGGCAGCACGTGACCGCGCGCCGGCCGCCACTCGCGCGCGCACCGCCACCGCCGCCGCTACGAACGAACGCGTACCGCGCGCTAACCGTTAATTTTTGAACATTCAAATTAAAAAAAAATTAGTGCTGTGCAACGAACTTATACTGGGATTTTGTGCCTGTGTTATTTTTCTTTTCTTTGATTTATTTGGTTGTGCCACTTCTTTGTCAGGTTGGTTGGATTTTTATTATTTTTTAGATTAAGTTACAGTTTATTGTTTAAATTAATTTTATTAAGATAAAAATAGAATCTCATCATAAAGCAAAAAAACTATTAAAATATTTGACTCTACCACAAAATTCTGTAGAAGCCGTATTTCTTAAGAAAAGATATCAACGAGCGTCGAAGCTAATAGCAGCGAGCTTTACGTTCTCAACGGAAACGCGAAGATGTTAGCAATAATATCGTTACTAATGGACAAATTATACAATTTTGATAACTATTCGACTACAACATATCATTATTATGTCATTTAGTGACAAATGGCAATGTAACATATTGTTCCTTTCAAATTATAAAAAAATAAAAGAAGAGGTTCCAAATTGGAGCGCATGTTTTTTATTTCAAGTATTCAAAAGTGGAAGACGTTCTAAATTAATATGATTTTTTTTATTTACGTCCGGTAACACACTTAATCCGAAATAGGTTTACTTACGAAACTAAATGTTCAGTTTTTATTGGAAGTGAAGGCTTAACTGAACAAGAATTGGAAAGTACGTCTGAAACGTAAGGACAATGGCTAGAGCGCAGTTGAATGGAGACTCGCCGGAGTTTATTATACGAACAAATTGTTATTATTGCACAAGGAAATTGGCTTTTAGCTAACTATCATTAACTGTTAACCGTTTCCGCGGTAACTCTTACAGGTAATGTTTTTGTAACAATATGTAACTTCTTTTTGGTTTTGCTGTTTTAAGGTGGGCTATTCTAGTAATAGGTTTCTTTTTAGCTTAGATAATAGACTGGCGGCTAGCACATTGAGTAGACTTGAGTAAGCGGGTACTGACATACATAAACCTACATGTAAACTTTACTTTCATGGTGTACCTACTTAAAATCTTTAACGATTTTTGGTCGTCCTTAGGAAAATTTACATAAATAGCTTCTTTTTCTTTTCCTGTAGTATTTTTCTTAAAGTGTTACACATATTCCACGCGAATAAAGGAATAAAACACAACCTACCTTGCTGCAGGTCTGAGTTTGCAGACAGGATAAAAAGATAGATTTGCTACTCTAAAAAAAAATGTTTTAATAATCGACTCCTGTTTAACCGTTCAAAATACTGTAAACATAGGATCAGGAAGCATCAAAACTTGTATTTCGTAAACAACCATATAACGTTCATAAGAAGATTAAGTTTTTGTGCAAACTAAATGGCTATCCGTGACTTATCATCACGCTTATAAATACAAAGCGTGCTAAGCAGACACATATGAATAAAATGGAATAGTCTGTCTGTGATTTCAAAATAACTACCTTTTTCAAGTTATTAACATGATAACAAGACATAAAAGAATCTCCATTTCTTTTTATATGTCTGTTCTGTATGACGGCGTAATCATTGGAATGTCTTAGCCAATTTTTAAGGGACTTTTACTGGAAAATAGAGTAATTTGTTGGGCTACATTTAAGCATAGGGTTTCCATCAAGAACTTAGGGTCCCAAGCCAACCTCACCTGCAAGTGGTGCACCTGCCGATCAACGGACGAGGCTCTGGCAACCAAATATCCCGATAAGCGGCAATAGGCTCGCCACCTATTACGTGGGATCAAAACACTGACGAAAAGTGGGCGTTTAATATGCCTCTGCCTACCCCTTCGGGGAAACAGGCGTGGGTCTATGTATGTATGTACATTTAAGCAAAATTTATCAAAGAAACGTTAAGTTTGTAAATCCCTTAAATTACGCGATATGAATACTTATACATTGCTACATATGAGTTACGCCGAGACGGCCGAGATAGAGAAAATAACACGAGTGCAGCCACGGGGAAAAGCTAGTAAATAATAAATTAAAGTATTTACGTACTTACTTATGTAACGGTGATGTCATGCGCTTGCTTTTTATCGCATTGCAATATCAGTTGTGAAATGATAAAAATACTTATCTTACGAAAGTTATTAAATAATTTCTGTAAAGTTGCATGTTGGCAAAGCAAGTAGGTAAACAAGATGTAGATGGTGAAAATCCGCACAGTAAGTAGTTTTTGCGTTTATCGCGTTCATACAGACAGACAGAAAAGGGAACCTTATTTGATAATATGTATAGAAAATACCTATTACGAAAAAACTAATAAAATTCATAACGTTTAAGATATGCATGTGATCGAGAAATCCCTTAGCAATGGGTACAAAAATACCTTATTTATTCATGAACGTAACTACGTTATATTGGGCTGTATATTTGCATGACAAGTGAACTAAAGATTTAAAAAAAGTAACACCTTAATAAGTAAATGAAGTCATTTAAAAAATAAATTTTCTATCTATACATTTTTATCATTACTTAATTTCAGTTCTATAAGTTTATTTTGTAACTAGAACCATTTCACTTGATTAAAATCGGTTTTGACTTCAAATATTACATTATCACTCGTCATATTACGATATGATGCGGTCATACGAAAGCAATATGAAGTAATATTAACAAGAAGTGGATCGGCCATATTCAAATGACTCCGCGTTTGAATAAAATCAGTTAGGTTATGTAACGGATTATTGGAGACGAATGATCTGCACGATTGATGACATTGTGATTTCATATTCGTAAGCAATGCTACGTATGTATTATGTTATGAGTAAAATATGTTTTTTATTTGTTTTTCAATGAAGTTGAATACCTACGTTTATAATTTTTTTTGAGTTACTGTCTGACTGACAACAGACAGCCAAAACTATAGGACACAATAGTCGGGTAAAAAGCTAAAATTTGGCATATTCCTTAGAGTCCGTAGAAGAGAACTAAGAAGGGATTTTCTGCAATTTCTGCGAAATCAAGTAGAGCGGTTAAATTAAATGAACGTGCATTATGAGCTCGCGTAGCTGCGGGCATACTTTAGTTCTAAGTAGAAAAAATCCCTGGTGTATACAACCTTACTAAAGAAAGTGATTCTTTACTTAAATGAGCGAACCTCGGGCAGAAGAATTATCCCGTACCAAACGCGATATTTTTTGAAGTCAGAGTGCATTCATGTATACGGATGCTATTCAAAGGGGAAAGGAAGTCAATTAGTCAAATTCACATTACTTCTGACAGGTTTAAGTAGTGAAACTGTTACGTCACACCCGAGTACTCGATACGAGACGTGTCTGATATACTCGGTCGTTATCGGCGTACTCATCTCGATGACTCGATTGATATATTGCATTACTTTCTTTATGTTTTTTTGTTTTGTTTTTAGCAGTCATGATCATTAATATAGATTATGGATGTAAAGTGAATGTGATATGTCATTAATTTGTGATTTAACTGTCAGTTCTGATAACGCTATAGTTTTTAACATACAACTACATGATTTGTAAATTATATAATAATAGTTAAAGTTTAATAGTAACTTTATATTTTTCGGTTTTATTAGCTCTTAATGACGTAATAAATATAAATCGTGAAATTAAATTAGATTCGGGGACATTAATTATTTAAACTTAGACACGTTATACGTACCCATTTAAACAAGCCAGAATACGTCAGTGTGCTTAATATGAGTGTCATGTACGTCTTTTTGATGGTATAATTAACAGTGTTCGGTGTTATAAATGCCAAGCTGACTAATACATACCAAAACTGGCTTAATTCATACCATTTAAGATTTTTCATACATAAATAAATGCTTGTATCAGCAAAATAAATAAATCGAAAACAACACATTTAAAGACGATTCGATACACCATTAAAATAAATTAATCCGTACCATATCAAAATGTAATATGACCTTAGAATCGAAACCTCGTTTATCCAGCGTTCGGAACAACACGAAAAAGTATCACCCGATAATTTACGAGTATTGACAAAATAAGCGTCCACGACATAATGCGAACGTTCGATATCAAGTAAATGTGACCAGTGACCATCGGCCATCGTTTTTCAAGGTTATGTATTTTGATCTTGAAAACCCGTTCAGTGTTTTGATGGAATAATTTGAAGTTAAATTCAACAAATACGACAAAATTTTATTATAATAGGACGCTCTTATTAAATCTTATACTGATGATAATCTGTACATAAATTAATTTAAGTACCGGTCTGTGTTTTTAAATAACCATTTTTCTCAAGTATTTACAAGATTTCCATTCAAGCCTAACCTTTTTTTTTTCATTTTATCCGTTTGTCTCTCTGTTGCTTTGCTGGCCGATTATTTATTTTTCACTGGGAGGCAGAGAAATTTTTAAAGCTACATAAAGTCTACATGTTATCCCGAAATAATAAAAGAACCTGCCGCAACAAAATCTAAAATATCTTTAAACACTACACAAAATTTTGGACGAATGAGTAACAGCAAGATAGGGAAAGTAATACAGGTATCCCAACAGCGTAAGACAATACAAAATCTGAAAAAAGTCAATTAATAATAGCTAGCAGCTGGTTGTTTGCCCACGTGGTTGAATGTGACATTTAAATGACACGTGGCGCCATTTTGTACCAATTGTACGATTAAACGTCCAATACTATAGCCAGTTTGTATCTAATTTATCTATAATATTTAAGTTTAAATAGAGCCAGGTCTACTTAGACTGGATTTGCGCAGTTTGATGTGTTTGTATGGTTATTGATAGTAACGTAAGCAGTTTAGACTGACCTCTGTAGTTATATTTTTGTGATATTTCTTCGATTTAGTACGAAGACTTAAAAATATTATATGTTTTTGCCTTTACCAAAGTGACTAATAAAACTATAGGATATAAAACAGAATCGTTAAGATGATGATTTGATGATTAACGGGCAGTACACATTTTAGCTGTTTCTAAACCTCCTTTACGTTAACTATCCCATTAATAAAATAGTCTCTACTTAGGTATCGTATTACTTAAAATTCGTAGCGTAAAGTTACAATTATTGTTCGTGAGCCAACGAACAGGTTTAATTTCATTTCTAAAGACATTAAGTACTCTTTCTGCTTATTATCTCAGTTTAGCCTTGGCTGAATAGCCTAGGATCTTAGTCTAGACACTCTAGACAATAAAGAAAGATGATCAATACACGTCAACACTTATAAGCTAAAGGTCGTTTTTTAGTCGATCTTATTTTCAATTAAAACGCATTCGCATTGGTAAGGCGTTCTTGTACTTAAGGTCAATAATTAATTGACTGATTGATTTAGATGAGATTGGTTTTGTGAAACAAATCACAGTTAAGTGCGATTCAAAGGCAATAGAAGCTGATATTTGCTTAGTTCCTCTAAAGGTAAACTGTTGCTTTTTCTACGGAGTACCTACAATAACGGTATTCAAGTCGCCGATATCGAAAGCTTAATGGCCTATTAAATTAACTCTACACGCCACTATTAACCGACAGCGGCACTTTTAGAACAAGTATGGAAAATTTCTATCGATGAATGAATCGGGTGCTATATTGAATTCGATTTATGAACGGTAGAGCATGGAGTCATAATTTGATATTAAAGTTTATTCTGAAAAAGACTTTTTTTATACTCTTACCAGTTGATCAACAAACTTTTAAACTATTTTCATTCTTTGCGACATTCTTCAAGAGATGCCATGATGCCATGGTGCTATAAATAGGCAGTAACAAAATTGTCATCATGTATACTGATAGGTAGTCTATTTGCTGCTGTCTAGACAAGTCAGGATGGCCGAGCGGTCTAAGGCGCTGCGTTCAGGTCGCAGTCCACTTCTGTGGGCGTGGGTTCGAATCCCACTTCTGACAAACTTTTTATTAGTTTTGATAGCATTAACTATTTTCATTCGTGTCTGTTGCTATATGTATGTAGTTACGATGGGCATTATGACTGTATAAATGAGAATTTAACGACATAATAATTTCGTTTCGCTCATTTTTTTAAATATACTGTTTTTGAAAGACAGTATTTTTTAATTAAAGTAGCAAACTTTCAAAATATTTTTGTTTAAAAGCTCGTAACTACGTAAATAATAGATTTTAATAGGCCTTGGTCTAAAAAGTAGAGCTCTATATATGTTCATTCATTCATTGCAAACAATACATATTAAATAGGTATGCATAACTAGGTATTTATAATAAAATAACGACTATATCATTAATAACAAAATAATTGCCCCATCTACAATAAACAAACACGATGTGTTTCTTTAACATGTTCATAATTATTAAACAACTAGCATAATTAATACAAAAACTTAATATTTATTGATCGTTATAGGTTATAATTGAAGTAATACGGCGCCAAGTTAATTTAATAATATGTAGATATAACCAACATAAACAGAACTCTTATTGTATAAGCTTACCTGAAAAACATAGATCACCTTTTTGGATTGTGACCTTTGTACCGTTCATAAGGTGTAGGAAATAAGACAAGTATCAAATCCGTTCGACTTGGCGCTGTGTGTGCATATATTATACCCTTTATATTTTTTTATACTAGAGGACGCCCGCAGCTATGCCTGCATTTTTTTTAATTTACCCGTTTTAGCGGATCCCGTGGGAATTTCGGGAAATCCCTTTTTAGTGCACTCCTATGGCCCCTACGGTCTCCAAGGAACATACATGCCAAATTTCAGCTTCCTGCGCCCAATAGTTTCGGCTGGAGCGTGTCTGTCAGTCAGTCAGTAACGCAAGGATTTTATATATTAAGATGATAGATACATTCTGCATTAAGTACTTCACTGTAAATCTAAAATCGCGGGAGACATTCACACACAACAGACACAAAGAACACCCAAATGAACAATAAATCTTTATAGATCGCACATAAAAGATTTTAGTGGATATCAAACCCAGTTTTAGTGGCAGGTGCAATGCTGAATAACGAGAAGACCGCCCAGTCTCTATACGATTAAGACCCGTTAATTAATATCTGAAATGAACTTTAAAAAGGACAGTCAATACTTATCCAGTCGACAATAACAGCCATTCATTGCTTCATTTTCAACCATTTAAGGTAATCCATTATTTACAGGTATTGTTACGTAATGTTATAATAACAGGGTATACGAGCGTCGAGAATACAACCCTAGTCATTGTGTGCCCTCACCCTCTAATTATACTTCCTGTTGATATCGATAAAACAGTCACAAATGTACATCACTATGAATATTTTAACTTTTACTAAGTAAATTAAACAGTGCGACAAAGATTTAGTGCAACAAATGCAGGTGTTTTACTGTATAGTTTGAAAAAGTTAGGGTCAGATTCGCCGCTGTTCAATAAGGCCCTGTTAAATGAATCTGCCATATAACAACATATACAAAATTCATTGAAATTATGAATTTATCTTAAAGATAAGGCCTATCCAGAAATAGTAAACCCTAAGGCCTTAGTATTTGCCCGATAGGCGGTGTCGTTGAGGTGTAATCATACTTTATTTGCAAGACAAATAGGGCGACGTCTGCCAGGTGCGCTAGACCTATCATTAAAACATTGAAGAGAACTTTCACACGCAATTTCTTCACTACATTTTCCTTCACCGTTACAGCTTTTGAAAATCCTATTAAGCCACAACCAGGTCCTGCAGTTATATTATTTAACAGTCTGTGAAGTGTGACAAAGACAGCCTACGTGCGAGCGAGAGCCGGCACGATTCGGCTGCGGTGCGACTTGCCGGCGTGCGCTATGCGTTTTTGCGCCTGCATTTCTGCAGTTTTGGGGGTGGCGGTTGTTATAAGAGGTAGCGATAGCGAACTAAATGTTGTACTAGGGAGCTTAGCTTTGATTTAAATAGATTCTTGTATCTTATGGAAAGAATACCTCTGCTTTCTTTCTTTATTCAGAATGGTAGAGCAAAATACAAAATCGTTGCTCAATTTCTTTGATTGGTTGACTTATAAAGAATTCTACTTAAAATCATGAAGCACCTTGATTTTTTTACTGACTGTTTTACTGCTATTTACTTACTGATTTTCAGATTGTGTTTTATTTTTAGTTAGGTGTTTTTCTATCAGCAAAGTAACAGTAATCGTTGTAGTAAGTTACAACACTTTTATGTGACTGCTCAGTAATCCGGGATTGCAGTAGAACACTATTATATTTAAAGGACCGTTAATGAACTTGATGTATTTTTTGTTCGTCTAGCAACGATAGAACCACACTTTTATTATTCAGTTTTACATAGAGAAATAATGGCCAAATTATATTACTTTCCTCATTACAATATCACTTATTCTACTAGCCTGAAGGCAAACATTCTGTCTAATCTATGAACTAGTTTTGACTAAAGACTCTACACAGCGTAGTGCAGTTATTATATTCTATTACTATATAAAATTTTGTTTTGATCCCACTCTTCGCCAGTGTTTTGATCCCACGTAATAGGTGGCGAGCCTATTGCCGCTTATTGGGACATTTCGTTTGCCAGAGCCTCGTCCGTTGATCGGCAGGTGCACCACTTGCAGGTGAGGTTGGCTTGGGACCCTAAGTTCTTGGTGGGAACCCTATGCACCCATTTTTTTTATGCCTCTGCCTACCCCTTCGGGGAAGCAGGCGTGAGTCTATGTATGTATGTATGTATAAAATGTTGGTTGGCATTACTGTTATTTCTTTACGCTATTGACGCTTAATACCAAAAGCAATAACTTGCAATTATTTCTCTATTAATTCGAAGAATGTGATTTTTTGTCTATTCCGGAGTAAGTAATCAGCAAAAAGAGACAATTACACCATCCCCTCCAGAAGATCCGATTTAATCACTTGTCAAGTAACATCATACAGATTTCGTTATAATTTAGTACTTAACTAGGTGATTATGCGTACCTACATAGGTGGCCAAACTAGTTTTTATTGTTTATAATCCACTGGCTTACTCCCCCCTGTTCACGTGGGTGAACAAAGGAGACAACTTATTGGTGACCTCATTTCACCTTGGAATGATTTCAGCTAGATGATATCTTCCAGGGAAAATGATTCGACATAAACAGAGGACTTTGTTCACCTCGGAATTGTTTCTCTCAGGTGAACAAAGGCGCCTTTCTTCCTCCTCTTATGAACCTTCATTAAGAAGTCATCTGCTTTGTTCCTCCTGGTGAACAAAGCGGAATAAATCCATGTGCTACCAAATCGATCTCGCTTCCGCTTCATCTTGTGAGCTGCGTATAAGCGTTAGACAAAAGCGGCTGGACGGCCTTCGGGCGACCGGTTGGCGGCGACTTACTTTCGCATTGCAGTCGCGCCACCACACTCGATACTATTCAATTATTGCTCCAAATCCGACACCCAACTTGGTTATGTTTCAAACTAATCGATACTTACACCAAGTGCACCTGCCTGTATAAAAATAAACTGCTGGGTCTTATGAGCTAAAACTGTAATCTTAATATATAAAATCATTGCGTTACTGACTGACTGACAAACACGCTACAGCCGAAACTATTGGGCGCAGGAAGCTGAAATTTGGCATGTATGTTCCTTGGGGACCGTAGGGGTACACTAAGAAGGGATTACCCGAAATTCCCACGGGATCGGCCAAAAATGGTAAATTAAAAAAAAATGCAGGCGTAGCTGCCGGCGTCCTCTAGTCCAATATAAAACGAAAATAACAAACCAATTGATGAGTAGAATGCAAAGTCACAGAAGCGTATTTTTTTGCCATAACTACTTATATCACATTTGGAGTTATTTTCCTCTCGTCAATATGTACATACGTAAGCCAATATACAAAAAACGTAAAAAAATATGGCATGTCATACAAAAAGCGACTCGCATGTTCGTTTGGCTTTTACTTGTAAATATTATGTTGAAGTTGATATGTTACAAAAACTAATATTTAACTTCAAACAAACAACATGGCTGCTTGATAGTAAACAGTTACTTTGTGGCAATATTCTTGAAATATCGAAACATCAAAACGAGTCATCTCAAGATCACGGCTGGTTAAACCCATGCCAAAAACCGCAGAGCAAATAGAAGGCAATTTGGCTTTATTTCTTCTAATAATGGCGCGATTCAGGCACGTTAAATTACTGAATTCTAAAAGTAAATCTCTTGAGAATTTACTATTTGAATATATCCTAGGGAATGATAGTTTTACGCTAGTAGACCTGGCGATCTCATATCGAAGTCGGCAATATGGTTGTCCTATTATAAGGCATAGCCTACAATCTACCAGTTTTTCCTCCAACTTTCGAGCCCTAGACCTTTAGAAACAAATCTCATCATCGCGCTGACTATTTCCCAAACTCAGATACCCAGAACCAGCAATGCAATCGCTTTTATGTCATTTAAATATACTTTTTGTTCAGCCCACTTCAACTTCGTAGGTTTGAGGATAACCATTGTATAAGTACTTACACGTACTGGATGAGACAGCAATGCCTCCCGCAAGGTGGACCGACGACGTTCTGGTTAAGATCGCGGGAAGCGGCTGGATGCGGCCGGCTCAAAATGTGGAGAACTTTGGTGGAGGCCTATGTCCAGCAGTGGACGTCTCTAGGCTGACATGATGAAGTACCTACTTATTGATATTTAGTCAACCAATATGTTTATTCAAGTGACTTATCACGTACGCTTCTAAACTGTGTACCAGTCACTTAAGATCAAAGTTCGAGTGTACCTACTCAACATCGCTACATATTGGCAGGTGGACCGGTCGGCTACAAATTTGCAAGCATCTAATTATCTGTCTGTACTCATGTACATAAATAATGTCACTCACTTGACCACCTTGTAATTAATTTGGCGATGGTAATTCTGCGAGCTTGTGTTTATTTAAAGGTTCGTTTTCTACGTAGCATTAAACATATTTGGTAGTTTGTGAGCCGCTGCAACGATTATAGTTTTAATGAACTTAAAAAAGAAAATGCTACTATTTATATTTAAAGCATATCCTAGTAGTTGGACATACCTACTGACAAACAGCACCTTAATCCCCATTAAGGTCCTGTATGCCTTACAACACTAAAAATCACGACCACTTGAAAATCTTTTCAATAATGAGTCCTGATAATTTTTTGCCTAAAGTTAATGACTTCTGCCCTTGTTTCCTTTATCTTATGAGTTTTAGTTTTTAGGCGGTGGGTATTTTTGACCGTTTTCATTAATTTTCAAGTAAAGGCTCTCTGAGGAATGCTTTTTAAAAACGTTTGACCAAATAAGAATACATTTTATGTCTTGATTTTTATATGGTATCCTTATCCTTAATTAAAATAATGGTCGTTGTAAAATGCTTCATAATGATTTAATTCGGCAGATTTACTTTGTTCACTCTTGAAATCCAGTTTCCTTAATTATATATAATAAGTTACTGACTCACGCCGAGACATGTAGTAAGTATAATAAATTATATCCGGAATAAACAAAAAACGGCCCAACAATAGAAGTGAACGCACTCGGAAATAAATAGAATAAAACTGTTCATTTAAATTACGTCAGTACTACAAAGTATCGGCCGATAGACGGAACTCCTAAAACTGGTGAAATAATGTGTGATTTTCCTCCAAATCCTCCAACTAGAGGAAGAATTTTCTGACCAGCCTTAGTGATCATGCTTGGTGGACCGTGAATCTACAATTGATGACGAGACAGCGTGTAATATAGACTTATCGCCATGTTAAGGACACGAGACGGCACCAATATAAAAAGAATTTTCTCAAGCTGGCATTAAAGGCGTACACACTAATCTTATTAAGACCATAATATTCTGATACATGTAATGCATTGCATTTCTTTACAACTTCATAATAATTACGTATTCTTATTCTTAGCGCTGATTGATAATCTATCAAAGGAAAATCAATCCCAGGAATCAAATTCCTTCAGATGGATGATGAATAGTTTCATGTGAACGTGAACTAAGATATAATTACATGTTGCGATGAGTAATGACTACATTCCTAGTATGTGGGGATTCTGTACAGCATCATGGGAAACGAGAGGTCAAACAATCCTAAGAACATGATTTTTTTAAATAAAGAAAGATGAAATGAAGAAAAAATTTAATAATGTGCCATATTTACGTTTTTTTTGAAAACTTTAAATAAAAAATTAAAATTCAGCGAAATCTTTTTTTTAAATTGAAGCCATAATGGGTAGACTCACAGGGCTACGACAGATTAAGGCAGGTGTATTTAATCCCAAGTGCATTAACTACCATTCACTATGCCAAAGCTAATTATTTGCAAGTCCTATGTGGTTGGACTAGAAAATGGACTCTAGAGCAGACTCTAGACAACAAGTCGAAGCTCTTGGATGAAACCGACCATGATGATGATGGTGCATTATCTACCAGTCAACTTTTAAGTGTCCCCCTTAAAAGTTGGAAAGGAAAGGAAACAAAAAATATTAATCCGCTGTCATATTGGCGATGCTAAGTCTCTTCCTGGCTGCTCTACGGCGAATTTGGAAGTTGTCCGGGTGGGTATAATGATAATTGTTTAGAGCTGTCAAAAATGTCGTACTCGGACAACTTCCAAATTTGCCGCTAGAGGCGCGCGGATAATCTTTGCATCGCTAATATTATTTATATTTAGTTAATTGACATTAATATAATCGCCACTGTTTCCTCCTTTATTAGCTGAAACTACGGATTTCAAAGTGATTATTTTCATTTATAATAAAGGAGACATTAAACTTGAGATAAAACTCAATCGCAACAAAACGTGGCTGTTTGCAGGTTTCCTTCGCCCACGCGGTCGGGCGACGAGTTTGCGACCCGACGTCACTTACATTGTAAGATGGCCCCCAAGTCCAGTTTTTAGTAATGGCTTCACCTTTGCGTTGACCTTCGGCTCGCCAGCTTGCTCGTGCTAAAATGTATATTTTAAGAATAAATATATTTGTATCACTTCGTTTTCTTTAATAACTTTCGCTTTAAGATTCATCTCTGTGTCACGAAGTAATTTTCTTGTTTAAAGTCTTAAAACAGCGGACTCAATGTGAGCTAGCTTTAATACTGTGAACCCCAAATTAGCTTATTTGAAAGGTAATTAAAAGACCTGTTATAAATAGTACTCACAAACACTCTTTTTTTAATTAATAGAAAAGGTCTACAAAGATGTCCACAACATTCGCGCCAGTTCCTGCTCCCTGGACCTAATCGATTTTGAACCATGCTTCTAGAGTCAGATACTTTCATAGTAGTATGCGTATATTACTTAAAAGAAATAAAATAATTTGAACTTAAAATTGAAGGCACCTGTAGAAACATATTTTGTGTCAGAATAGAACTCTAGTTGAGGGAGATTTACCAGGCGCAAATACAAGGGTATAAAGACCTGTTCACGCTGAACCAGACAAAATCTGATTATTTTCAGCTTAAATATTTTTTATAGGCTCACGCCTGTATTGCCGATATACCTATAACCAATTATTGTGTTACTGACTGACTGCAGCGCACAGCCGAAAATATTGGGCGCAGGAAACTGAAATTTAGCATGCATATTCCTTGGAAACCGTATGGGTGGACAAAGAAAGGATATTACATTTTTGTAAATTAAAATAAAACAGCTGACGTAGCTGCGGGTATCCTCTAGTTAAAAGTAAATAAAATCATCCGTGTGATGACGAATTAAGACTACAAACATTACAAAGCAGTAATAAAATGTGAAAAATATATGCTACTTACATAATTATGAAGTATCCTATCATTCAAACGTCTAATGTTTCTTATGGTTTGTAACAGATTTCCTTGTAAATATTGCATATTGCACAGCTATTGCGCACAAGCGATGTTCATTTTGTCATGAACTCAAGCTTAGCTCTTGAAAGAAAAGAACATTTTCTTTTTTTTCTGTCTTTCTTTGCTGTTGTCATATTGAAGAAAAAGATAAATGGGGGCAAAAGTAAGATGGCATTATTTTTTTTTTACGGTTACAGAAACACTTCATTATCATCATCGTAATAGCGATATCCCGTTTGCATCCAAGTCTTACACATTGCAATTCGGAATCCGCTTCCTGGTCTAACCAGATACAATAGAATATTAGTTTTTCCACAGAGTTTATACATCTCATTATATGTTCATCTCATAATACTTATAGGTGTTGTAATTTTCTGAAATAAAAGCGATGAAATACACTACCACTGCAGCTCTACATTATTATCATTTTCATTGTTACCTACTGATTGTCCTTCGGTTTTGACAAAATCTATATATAACTCGCAAATAGGTAGTGTCATACGTCCTGCTTTATAACTAATTATTATCACCCTTGGTGCGTCTAAATAATACTTAGTAATATTTGCTTTCTCAGTTCATAAATTTAATATGTAAAGGTATACCTTGTGATAATATGTTAAGGTATACATCATGAGAGCATGATTTTTTTTAATAATAAACGTAGTCGTACTCTTAATTACAGATGAATTAGTGACACTATAAACATTGCTTGTCAATCAAAACCAAGAAACTAGTTGCCAATATAGAAAATTATCGAAAATTAGATCTATTTTGTCACAGTTAATAGATAACATAATATTTCTCGTTTAACAATAATTACGAAACATAGATACGGCACGCGCGCTTGTAACTAAAGTTTGCGTATTTCTTAAGGCATGTCCACACTGTTACGTTGGTAGTTACGTAAAGTCGGCAAACAGGTGGCAGCACTGGGTCAACTGTGGTGACGAGGACGCCGAGTGGTGACATTTTAAATTTGGAATTCGAAGCCGTCTGGTCGTCGATTGTGACGTAATACCGGTCAGAAAAAGACGACCTTGAGAGGTTCACGATATTATATTATAGTTGTATTGATTCTGGGTGATAATTATATACGTATGAACTAGATTTGTGTATAAATTAGAAATAGAGCGGTTCAAGACCCCATAATCTCCAAGGTGAAGCTCTTGGAACGCAACCGTAATATATAACTCTAGACTAGAACCGAGATAATGATGATGATTAAAATAAAAGCTTTGCTTTCTAGTAAAGGATAGCTTTTAATTTTATCAGTAACAGTCACAGATATAATTATATTTCTTTGGTAGCAGTTCAATACAATTGAAATGAGTCTTAAGCAGCGAGATTATAAATTGAAAATAGACTCGGAATTTTTGGAATGAAATATACGCTTACCTTACGCTTTATATGTCAATAGTAATAGATTGAACGAACTCAATATACTTACTAGCAATTTCATAAAAATACACCAATTGCCGATCGGACCCATTACCATGCGAAAAAACACCAATACCTAGCAGTAAATTAGCCAATCAAGTACAATCTGACTTCGCAACAGTTGCAATTGGACGCATCAGCGAATTAATAAGCTCATGCATCTAGAACAAACGCAACGTTGTTTGCGACATACGAATTCGTGGCTAGCCGTGCGTTTCGCGGCGATATCTCGCTGTGCCTTTATCCATATTTCCATTTTATACTAATATTATAAATTCGAAAGTCTGTCTGTCCTAAAGTTTGGCCCACGGTAGAAGACCGCGACTTTGTCTGTTGTGCTTTGTCTTTAAGTTTGGCACGGAAATGGTTGAGGACCTGGGTTCTAACATAGGCCTGTATTTGGTTCATCATCATCGTCAGCCTGTCGTAGACCTGCTTGGTTGATAGGTTCATTATTAATCAACCCATAAAGGTCTGAAATAGGTAATTCATTTTGTCACACTGGGTGTGATATCTGGTTTATAAATAGTATACTTTTAATTGACATACCACACGCAGGCAGCCGCGACCAAAAGCTAGTCCATAAATAATCGATTGCGACGAATTATAGATTTGTTCGCTATAATTGGTATTATTAAGGTAGTTTTGTTTTTATCTAGCGGCTTGTATTGCTAAATTGAGCTAATATTGTGGCAACTATCATAAAGCAGCTCAGCTTAGTAAAATATCATAGATTGTGTAGAAGTTAGTGAGTCAAATCAATGGTAGAATATTATTATTATTATTATTAAATCAGTACCATATTCTTAACGATTACTACATATTTTATGTGATATTATTAAAACGCTCATCAGCTCACATTATGTAAAGAACGTTATTTGTTTTCATTATACTAATGACATTAATTATGTAAAATTAACTGTGTAATTATGCCATTTTAAATATTTAAGTTGTCACTTATAAAGCTATAACTAGGACAAGCGGTTTAAAATAAAAATGCCCCGATACGGATTTTAACGATTGAAGCAATCGTTTCCAGCGAAAACTCAAACTCGCTTAGCTGACCCGAATTATTTGCGTCCGATAATTGACCATATTCGTATAATGTTGTGTACTAACCCCAATAGCCAGTGTTGGAATGTATCAGCAAGAAGCGGCGGTGTTATAATAATAGCTCTAGCACGATTTGTATGAAATATAACTACTTTGCATACTAAACGTATATATTATGAACCTAGTTAATGAAATAAGCTAAATACTTAGAATTAAATACATGACTAAACGAATATAGCGTATGTCGATATATTTATGCTTTTAATATTTATTTTTCATATTTATTGTCGTATAAAGATGTACATCATGACATTGACAACATGAGTGCAAATTAAACATTATAATGTTGAGCGTTCGAGAAAAACCGATGGCTTTCGGGTAGCAAGGTTCTAAATAGCGGCCACGCGCCGGCCGACGCAGCAGAGGTAGACCTCACACTAGGTGGACCGACAATCTTGCGATCGCGCGAATAGATTGGATGCCGCATGCACGAGATCTGGCTGTATGGACAGTCTTGGGAGTGACCGTGGACGTCTCATCATAAGCTGATATGATAATTATGAATTGTTTTTCGTCGTCACACAATAAATTAAGCAGCTACTTTACTACCCAGTTAAAATCTTAGATCAATTTAGGGGCCTGAACCTATACTAATAATTAATAGGCAATGTGCATTTATTTTCATTCTGAGGTTAATGTCCAGCAATGCTACGTTTCTGGCTTAAAATAATATTAACCCTTCACTGGTATTATGTAATTTATTAATTAATAAATGTTATTGTTCTATTGATGACTACTTAAATGATGCCCTAATCTTAATATATAAAATCCTTGCGTTACTGACTGACTGACAGACACGCTACAGCCGAAACTATTGGGCGCAGGAAGCTGAAATTTGGCATGTATGTTCCTTAATGACCGTAGAGGTCTACTAAGAAGGGATTTCTCGAAATTCCCACGGGATCGGCCAAAACGGGTAAATTAAAAAATAAAATGCAGGCGTAGCTGCTGGCGTCCTCTAGTTTAATATAATTTCTATAATAAATTAATTATGTAAAAATTGAATCACCTTGAATAATACTTAATTTTATATGTATTTTATGCACAATTTTATATTTGTATGTCCTATGACAGAACATAGCGCACTATATTAATTTTAAGACCACTGTAATTGTACCTACCTATGTTCAACAAATAACTGCTGATTCTGATTCTGATCCTGGTATGGTGGGGGCCGCGCGTCCACCATATGATTTTTTTGCGAATTCTATCTATGTACTTGATAAAATGCTCATAAATAACAAATAATATATGAAATCAATTACTTTTTATTTATATAAATATTCTTACTTAATTATTACAACAGATCACAAAATTGTAAAATCTTTTTGGTAATGTTTTTTCGTACGTTTACAATATCTAGGAAACTTATTGTTTGGAAAGTTATAACCAAAAATAAAATGATTTTACTTCATCTCGAATATTTAAACTTAAATAAAAAATAACGCTTTTTAGTGTCTTATTAACATTTCACAAAAATCAACTTGTATCTTCACTTAAGACTTATTAATACAATAAGTAGACGTGTACCTACAGAAGTAGTTACGTTTGTCGAATTAACGATACCAGTTAAGGGTTAATAAAGAATAGTCAAATAAATATAAAACACATATTTCTATACTTCGTTGACAAGAACTCAGCCGGCCTTTGCCGGAGAAACTGCATTTAAATTATTACTCATAGCTAACTAACCAGCAGAATTTGCAGTAATCGTTGTACACTGTCAACTCATCTAAGAATTAATACACCATGTTTACTCTCAAGCAAGGAGGTTATAGGGCAGTAGCCTCTAATACTTGCTGTGGTTTAAATCAGCTACATCTGGCCGTAGGCTGACCTCAGCATACTTGGCTAAAAGGTTGCAATAATGACTATAGATAATATGTTCGAGCGAAACTTAACTGTGAACACACATGTTTATTGTAATATGTGTAAGGTATTTCGATTGAAAATATTAGTTACACTTCGCTGCCAATACTGTCCATTATTGTTATTAAAGGCTTTTTGCCTTTTAACGTACAATGCAATCCAAAATTACCTTTGGATTGCATTGTACGTTGAAAACTTGAAAGGCAAGGCAAAAGTGATAAAATACGTAAGTTGAAGAATTTACTGATTTTATCTATGCAATTTACACTCTCTGTAAATCAACTTGAGAGATTATAGGATTAATCTATTCGTGATATTATCGTAAGCGTTCAATTTAATTTAAGCTCCCTAGGCCTAGGCCTAGGCCTAGGCTAATCTAGGCCTTTATTTCAAAAGCGGCTACCAAGCTAATTTTGCAACAGATCATTACTCATTTCAAAACAGTCATATTATTTCGCCAAATCTGAAAAATAAACACGTGAATGTCAAGTGATGTTGGAGGTAAACGATCATCCTAAAATAATATTGTCTTAACAATCTGTAGCCTCACTTGTAAATGTTCGAGTGTTTTGGTACATTGACCGGACATATCACAATGCTCATTGGTAGGCTAGAAGGAGAAGGTATACAGACACAACCTTATATGGATAACAAGTTTGTTAATGTTTTAGATAAGCTTCGCCGAATACAGTATACAGACAATGAGTTTACCGCCTGTGCTATTCGTCAAGATATTATCGTGGATACAGCTTGATCGGATTAGCGATGCCCCGTAATGTCATCGGAAGTTTACTATTTATTTTGTTAAGACTAGAAGTGAAATAAACAATTATTCTGAATATTGAGACCAGTGTGTAGAGAAAACAGAGTAAATTATAAAACAATGGATGTCACAAGTGTTACATACCTAATGGATGGCCATTGGGCGCGGGCACAATGAAACAATTTATTATTACCTTATTTATTAAAGAATATATAAATAAACTGCTTAGACTTAAAAGGTTTCTAACAAAAAGTCAAATCCATAAAGGTATAATACGATAAAAACTTTATAGAAGTTCAAGGCTGGTTCAAAAAAAGGTCTAAACGATGAGATAGGTACGAACATCGATATATAATACTATACGAAGGCTCGTACTAAGAGTGTAAAAAGTGAAGATGTTTTATAACCTACTTACTTGGCACAATTACAGTCCTAAGAAAACTTTGTACCAAATTACTATTATAAACGTTAACTAGCTGCAAACATATAACCATTTAAATACATAATTTTTGCGTTAATGACATAAAACGCTGACACTTGTTCACCTCACGTGTTTCTAAGCTTCTTGGTCAAAATCTCCATATTTATATCTTGAGGTATTAACATAATTATTTAATATATTTACTCTTGTCCCGAGGCCAAGCCACGATCAAAAATACTTAATGATTTGACATTATTGGCAAAACGATTTAATACCTTTGCTATCTAATAACGAAAATTAAAACATTTTAGCGACTTTCGGTTAGGGTTTTTCTTGTTCAATGTATATGAACATCGTAATAAATAAACTGCTACCGGATTAATATAAAATATGTTCTAAAGTTAGTCCTGTCCCTATACATAGTTCCTGAGCATAGTTGTTGCTCAGAGTCTAATGCAAATGTTGTGAAGTATCTGTATATAAAGTACGTTAAAATAAATGACTCATAACTAAATTACCTTTTTAAAACTAACTAACTGTCTTCTTAATAGGTGGTGTAAATAAGTGCAAATCCAAAACTTAGTCTGGTGCAATTATTGGCCCTTGTTACAAAGACCTTTATTATCTACGACTCGTACGATGTAGAAAAGTAACAAAAAGCATTACTTGGTACACCACAAAACATTTTTGAAACCTTTTTAAATAAATAGAAATTGAACAGTAACGTTTAAATTAGTGTGTGGAATACGTGCCACAAAAAGCATCTTTAAAAATCGACTAACAACATCTGATCACAACTCGATTACATTCCATAAGTCACAATCGACTAACTTCAATTACGCTTTATTACTTGTCTATTAAAGGAATTGCAATGCAATCAATTGTAAAAAAACATATACCGCAGTTTTCTCACGTATTTTATTATTAGCTGATGTATTACATTGTTTTGCTTTTATTATTGTTTCGTTCTCTGTTCAAGCACCGTTAGGAGAACACTCACGTGTTCCATAGTTCTCTGAACAAAGTCGTATATTCACGTGATATTAGTTTATATCTCTCCTAAGACAAAGCTCTGGTTTTAATACGTAATTATTATTGATCATGATCACCTTTAAATATGGAGATTGCGTATGGGTATTGATATGGTTTATGACTAATCGCTTTAAGATATTTTTGACATATTTAAATTACCTTACCAACAAAAGTACAAACGAGAAACTCGATCTGGACGACATTTTTGTTATAAATTATTAAGAAATCGACCAAGTTTTCCAATAGGTATATGCCGATTTTTACAATATTGCTTTTATTTTTTGTGCTTCTATTTTTACAATCTTTACTCTATATCAGATAATATCCTTGTGCTCACTATTTTATTTATTTCAATGTTTATAATGTACCATTTTTATTGTTTCAGGACTTGGAGGAGATTGAGAATTGCCGCTGACTGTGCAATGTTGAAAGTGTTTGTTTAGTAACATCTATTAGTAACAATCTGTGAGAATCGACTAAAGTGTAGTGCTCTGTGTCCCGTATCCTTGGACAACACTCTTCTACTCGGCTGTTTTGCCTTGGTGAGTTATTAATGTAGACTAATTACTATTTATTTTAATTTTTACTCTCATTTTGAGTTTGTGTTTACTGCTAGTTAACTTTTACAATTATTTAGGTATTAGTGTAAAAAAACGAAAAAAATGTTGTTGGTAGTATAATTAGCTACATCAAACAGGCAAACTTGGCACGCAGTTAAATCATCTGGGGAAACTGATATGATGCCTTTGATATTATAATAGTACGATTTTCGGTTTATTTACTATAATAATTAGAATTTAGGTTAAGTTTACAAACGATCGACTTTACGAGGCTACGGCCATTTTCAATATTCGATCCACACATGGATTTTGAGATTCGAAATTCGTTTATGACATATTTTGTATGGAGCTTATGACAAAAACAAACCTAAAATCTACAGATCTATCTATAGTTCGAATATTGAATTTCGTATTGAGGGCACCATTTTGGGTAACCCACGAGTAATCCACGATATAAGTAAACCCACGAGACGCAACGCACTGGCGCTGCGTAGCGACCACAGACACCTTTACGCTATTCGGGCAATCATGTCTCCTCCATTATAGAAATGACTACTATAAATCGTAATAGTTATATTATAGGCTTACTAAACGTGTGGGTGTAAGTTATGTGGTATTCTCCAGCCTGGTTGACGCAAGCTAAGACTTACGTAACGCCAACCAGATTGATAGCTGCTAACAGCTGTCTCTCAACTCGTAAGTACTGTTCGTCAAGTTAATAATTTGTGTCTAGACGTGGCTGTTGAGTTGACGGAAATATACAATACATTATGCAGACTTTATTTATATATAATTTGCCATATTATTCTAGGTTATTTCAATGTTTTAGTGAGATATGCGAAAGTTTGATTGTACCTACTGATTTGATTTGGTCATAAGTTTTGGTGTTATTTAATAAGCTAAACAATAAAGCAGTGTTGCGTTGTCGAAACAAAAAGCTTTTATATTTCGAAGGCAGTGTACAATAAAACCTTGTTATAGTTGTTATGCTATTGATAATAGTCTGGTTAGTGAAACACATGACGTCTAGCGGTAGAAAATATATGCGTTTCACTCAACAATTAGTCAAAATGTCATTAACATTTCACAAACGCGACTCAGTCTACTATTAGACCTACACATTCATTGAACTTATTAAAGAGCCGTCGTATTGCAAAGTGTTTCAAAACCTCATCAGATTCAGCCTACTATTTAAGCTTTTATGTCTTTGTACAGTGTGATGATATTATATAAGAACATTTTCCGTGATAGTCGCAGTGTAAAGGCTTCTTTCATACCGGTTTGCACATCCGCCTTCAAGTGAACTTGTGTACGTTTAATTTCACATAGTGACTCTACTTAGTAAAACTAATTCACACTTCAATGGCCAAATATAGTGAGTAGGTACAACACTATTTCAATATCGATGTAAACAATCACATTACAATTTTATTCGTACAACGTAATTGTACTAGTTATTTACAACGATAAATTTACAAAATATTACGAAATAAATGTTGCAGAAAAATCCTTATTTCAACAATTTCACGCTTAAATATTCACACCAATCATACGGCAACGCGTTTTTAGTAACTACATTTATTACAAAACAACAATTAACAGATTACAAGTAAACACAACAGCAGATCGATTATGAAACGGTACGTTGACAGCACTAGTTTTCCCGCGGTTTTTGCAATTATCGCGGGCATTATGGCGGCCAATATGGCGGGCGATTTGACGGTGGCTGTCATCGTGATGGGGCTGTTCCGGCGTCGTTTCCGGACATGAGATTGCCGTCCTTGACAACAATGGCCAAGGTCTTGGACGTGTGACAGATGCGTTGTCATGAGAAATTGTGGCGTGATTTGGGTCGCACGTTATTGTTGTCGTTTGAAAAATCATCATCCGATAAAAATAATCGAATCTCATGTACCTAGTTGCGTGACAGATGTAGTTGTGAGCACGATAGTGCAACAATGTGCAATGATGCTTAATTATTGTGTATGTAGGTATAGATAATTTAATTGTTTTAGGTAGGTATACATTCCGCCCAAAATAATGGCAGTCCTCAACCCAACAATATTTAGGACAGTCACCCTTACCTTACTTTCATTTACAAAAGCTCGATGACACAAAGCTTCTTCTGACATAATTTTATTGGTAATTGCATTAAAAATTAACTAGATGCTGGTTGTCCGTTATCGCAACAAAAGGTAACCTGTTATCCTCATTTATAAACTTTATTGGTGCAAATTGGAATATTTTGTTAGTACAAAAGTATGTATATGTATTCACTTCAATGATATACGACGAAAGCACGTTAACCCTAGGATGCACGATGCACACGGCTGTCGTCACGTCCACGAGTGTGGTCCATTGAATCTCCGCCTCGAGGCGTCGCAAGTGATCACCACTTATATTATCGGCCGCGCCGTGGGACCGCGGCGAAAGTACAGGGTGTGGGCCACTCACGATTAATGTGAACACTTGCAGGCACAAGGTGCTTCGGAACATAGCCTGTAGATTATACATACCTACATATACTCACACCTTTTTCCCGTCGGGGTAGGCAGGGACAACGGAACGCCACTTCTATCGTTACAAAACTCACACTCTTCCTCCACATTAATTACTTTTTTCAGGCATGCTCGCCGGTTCCGGGTGCTTCGGACCTTTCCGTTTTTCAAAATGGTAAGGTCCTGTAGATTATAGAGAGTCTATAGTACCTACTCTCGTGTTAACGGCTCCTAAATATGTTGTACGGCTACATAATAGCTTTCTGCAACACTTGCCACTAGATGCAAGTGACTGAAAGAGCAAAGGCATTTGATCTGATCAAGTTTTTGCTGTGAACTGCGATAAAAAATACACCGTTATAGTTGGACTCGTGTCTGTCTGATTGAAGAGGTATTACATTCCAGTAGTGCACCGGTCAGCTGTATAATAGGTATGTCTTCTAAGAAGAAGTTATAATGTTCTGCACACTTTCAGATGAGCTGATATGGCATGGCATTATTGTGCGCGTAGATATGTACTGCTGGTGATTAATAGAAAAACAAAGTCACTCAACAGCACTATTTTGAAAATAGAAGCATTCGTGTTCGAAAAAGTTTATATTGAAAGAATACAAAAGATTAACATTATTTGAGAAATTTTCTTTCCCAGTAATATATAAGTATGTCAATGTTCCGAAACCAGAAAATTTACAATATTTGATCGCGTTTGGGTAAACAATTAAAGGAATAACCTTTCTGATGGATTCTACACGCAAAATAGTGTGCATCCTAACATGATTAAGTCAATACATCTATCGTTGCTCAACTTCACATAAAGGGAATTAAATGTTTAATGACACGGCGTATCAATTCATTTCCAAATAACTTTAAACGCGTAATCACACGCTAAATTATTTTTAATCCTCACCATCGCTTAAGTTACGGCCATGACTCGGATTATACGCACCTCTCGTTCAATAGTACCTACAGGTCGATAGCAAGGTAAACTTAAGTAATATAAACAGTAAGAGCCTGTGACCAACAGATTGCATAAAGTCTTCAGGTCCAAAATATGTACGTTGTGCACTAGCGTCATTAATGAAGATATAGATTCGATGAAGTACCTAGGCAGTAAACGGTAGAATAAACAAAAATAATATAAATTAAAAATCATAATCTCTGTCTTTATTTGACACCAAACTCATGTTCATGTTAAATTATGTCATCTTGTATCAAATAATTATGATTTATACGGAAATTATACAAATGACGGCTTTATCATTACTGAGCAGTATCTTACAGCTATGAAATGGTAAGTTATGTATAGGATCGTAAAGTATTCAGGCGGCAGTTCCGTAGGGGGCATAGACCCGGTGGAAAGCTCGTCGACCCAGTTCCACCCAACCCGTTCCAATGCCTTTACATAATTCCGCCTCTCGCCATTAAGTTTATCACACAATTATTTTCTTAAAGCCATTTTTCGACCAGTCGCGCCCAACCCACGGGCGAGAATTTGCAGGTTAAGCAATGTTACGTAAGGTACGATCGATTTTAAGCAAATATTGCGGTGGACAACACCTACTTATGAAGTGCATTCACAGCTATTTGCGATGACCTAGTCTACTTGCAAACGATTACGTCGCTGTACAACTCCCTACTGTTTCAGTGAACCAAAAGAGACCCCACAAAATTACTAACAAGATTCTGCCCACGTCTACGTTGTCGTGGACGCGGCTATCGACGAGAAAAATATATGTAGAATTATGTTATTCTGATATAGGTACGCTATGCAACTGAAAATGGTCAACAATATCCTCCTCATTCTCTTTGATCTTCGAAAGGAAAAAGTTAGGAAGCAGAGCTAGAGTCTCCGTCTCGTTTTTGGAAGGGCTTGAGCTCCATCCCTACCTGGATCCCCGGAACGTGTCTCTATCACTCAAATGAATTTAGTAACATTCAACCCACTGATTAAACTCCATAAAGCAACAGCCATTTTCAAATTATAAAATCCAAAACATGGATGCGATCAATATACAAAGCATGTTGATGTTTACAATATTGAAAGTATTCGAAAGACATAGGAAATGTTTACGAGCACGAACCTGCTGAACAAGTTGGCGGCTTAAGTTGCATCGTTCCACTCCCCGCGCTATGATAACTCGATCTATATAAATACGGAAACTGTAACCGGAATTATTCCACCGCCAGGTGTAGCTGCATATGTCTGGTCAAGAGTTTTTATGGGATTCACAACATACTCAAACATTTTTTATAAAAAACTAGATGCAGCCGGCAGCTGCGACCACATATTATCATTCTTTTTTTAATTTAATAGTACCAGCTCGATAACTTTCTTTCTTACATCCCCTACTAATCAACAGCTTTTTGCGGCTAATAATTCCGCTTCTGCGTTGTCAGTCAGTCAGTCAGTCACTAAAAGAAGTTTTAAGTTTATACAGAAAATTGCATATAAGGTAACTTCTTAATATGTACATAGAGTGATGCCGGCACACCGTAACCATACATCATACATGCATGTTACGTTTATTACAAAAGGTATCATTACTTCCGAGATTTATTATTATTCTCACTTTAACTACATACGTCGTCCTTCAAATTGGAACATGCCATTATAATCTTGTTTACTCCGCACATTGTAACATATTGTTGACAGACACACTAGCAATCATATTAACATATTATTACATTTCCAACTTTAATCCTTTTATTTTAATCAAAACTTGACTACTTCACATTATTTTTACAAACGTTTGTTTTATAGAAGCACTATTTTTATTATTCTGTTTCACATTTCTATGCAATAATGAATATTCATTGAATAAATAAATACGACTTAGCATGGATCAATAATAAGTTGTTATACCGAGCATTCGATATTTTCAGACACTGTCCTTATTATTAAAGACTCACTCAAACACGTCAGTTTAGTAAAACTGAATTATATATTATAATAGAGTGTCACCTTAAATTGCAACAGACATAACAATATAATACCATTGTGCTTTTCCGCGACGTAGAAAAGATAAAAATCTATCGTTACCGCCAAAACAAGGCTAGAACGGACTGCATTCAAATTCATTTCAGCATGTAATTGGCACCTATATAATATATATTAGTATTTAAATATCTCGACCATACTAAATTGATGCAAAAAAATCTTACAGCTGTCGACCTCGAGCTATTTACAATAATTTATCACTAACGTTGTGCAAAACCGCAGTAGCGACAAATTTGGTGTCCACTAGCATAATACAAGTGAAATAAAGATTTATCAATCCGTCAATTTCGTAATTTGCTTTCTTGTTAACAACACTAGAGGTAAATGAACTAGCAAAGGAGTTAATAAAGAGTAACAGTATTATTTAATGGATAAAATAAAACCAGATGTTTTCAGCGAAAGTGAATCGTCGCTTAGAGAGGCTTTTGATTGCTTCGTTACTTCCTATTATTATAATGCCTTGGTCTGCAAATTTTGCTTCGAGTAGTTTATTTAACGTTTCTCATATTGAACCAGCATATACTTATGCAACTAAATAAGTAAATACCATACTAATTCTTTATTTAACTCATTAAGGTAGTAGAGCCTTGCTGATTTCAGCATGAATAGCCGGCTCGACCGGGGTAGTACTACCCTCTCACAGAAAATCGACGTAAAGTAACAGTACCTAAACTGTTGCGTTTCGTTCGGTGAGTGAGAGTGCCGGAAGCCCTATCCCCTATTCCTTCTCCCTCATCCCACTCCTTATCCTATCCCTTTTCCCAACCCTAAGGGGCGGTAACGCACTTGTGACTCCTATGGTGTTGCTTGTGTCCATGGGCGGCGGCAATTGCTTACCATCAGGCGATCCGTCTGCTCGTTTGCCGCCTATTACAATAAAAAAAAGCTTGTACGCCAGTAAACAAATATTAATTCAACTAAATTCTTTCTCACTGCAATCGTCAATGTCGATTTTAATTGCTGTAATAGTCGAGCAATTAATATTGAACTATTATCTCTAACCTTAGAACTGAATGGTTGCGAAATAACTTTCCAGATGATATCTCTCTGTTATGCATTTTTAACCTGTCAGTAAATAAATCTTGATGGTATCGAAAAGTGAAAAAGTTTCGAGCAGGCGTACCAGGACATCAAAAAGTCTTAGTAGGTTATTCTGCCACATATGGAGGGATGGCTTTCGACCTACTGCGGCCAATTACAATAAGTACAAAATCATTTATGACAACAGATAAAGATTTACTTAAATAAATGTCTCTGGAATGACTTGTGTTCTATATTCTGCATGAATTTCGTTTTAAATCAAAGTGATTATTTAAATGGCCGTTTGTTATCAAATGATAATTTTGACCTTTAATTAATTTTATTCAACTTCTAATAAACGATATTTTCTTGTAATATACTTACATACAAAAGAAATAAAATAAACTTAAAAGAAGTATGCTATGCTAGCTTATAGAGAGCAATAATAATTTTTGTGATGTTAGTGTTTTTGTATTGAATGCTATATTTATATACTTGCTGAACTTGCTCTAGAAATTAAATCAAAACCTCGCTAGATACTTACCTTTACAACTCAGTAGGTACCATAACATTGGTTTATCATATATTTGCGATCCTGACTTGCATTATTGTTTTCATTTAAAATCAAAACGTATGAATATGTTACATTGAAACCGATTACATCATCGAATCTTTTATAAAGAACAGTGCATTGTGTGCATCTTTATAACCTTCGTGCATCAAGGAGCAAGTCTTGAATATGTATGACAGTTGACATAGAGCATCAGAAACTTGTGTTTAAACAAACTTGGAACACGCCGGTACTATTGAAATCATAGCTGTCTTTGGCAAAATAAATTTTTGTTCCAACGGTCACAGTTTCCAAATAGGCATGTTCCAAATACGAAATTTCGCGCCATTTTCCCTGCGATAAATGTCACAAGGCGTGACGTCACGAATTCGTGAACACATCTTTAGCAAGTACCTTACAGACTGACAAAATGTACTTACCTATAGTTGCAAAAATAGTTTGTATTTAGTGAAATCGCAAACACCAGCAGGTCTAGCCGCGTGATCCACTCATCTGTCAAAATTGCGTCATGTGTCAATACCATTAACGTGTCAAGTAAGCAGCCATTAGAAGTAGATTTGCCTTTTACTCGTGTTTGTAAACATAACACAGAATCGATTATATCGAGACTTGCGGTAACACTTTTAGCGCGAAAGATGAGCCACTTAGTGGGCATTAGAGTAGACCGAGGCGAATCGGATCACTTTTTATTAGAGGGCATAAAAATACAAAAAAATACTAAAGTGTAATATATGTAACTTTAACTGCCAAATCGGTAATCAGTAATTATTTGGCTACGCATTAAACATTTCGAAACTCAAATTGCTCATAAATTCTGCAAAATATTAATCAAAAGGTGGAAAGAGCGAAATATCCGAATCGCCCCAATTATCGGGCGAATAGGATCATATATAAAATTAAGGTTTTTCAGGATTATAGGCTTTTGTATCAATAGCAATATTAAAATATTTAATAATCAGATCAATATTATTTACTAAAACATAAATCACATCAATACTTTCTTTCCCACACAGATCAGCACTTTTTATGGCACCATTCTTCACATGATGGTGGATAAATGATGTTTTTTATCAGTAAATACAAAGCCAATCTTTGTGCTTCGCACGTGAACCTTTGATTTTTATTCAAGGTGTTCTTTTATTATTATTCTCCATATAAAAAACATTTTACGCACACAAAAAGCGCCTCACTTTCGAGCGGCGCTGACGCTGATGTACTAGTCGTATCGAAACGAAACCGATGGCAGGAGGTCCAGGGTAGAAGTGGCTCGTGAGCCGCGTACAGCGTGCGTTCCGTGTCAACGCTTTATTAAAATTATTCACAAATTTCTTATTCTGATCCGATTCACTCACTGATCCGATTCGCCTCGGTCTACCCTATAAGATGATAATGACTTTTGAATCATCTATTTACGTGTAGTTTTGACATTTCATAACTAGCTAGTAAGTACTTACTAATAATTAAGCGATATATTTTCGTTTAAAATATTGGTCAATAAATAAGCGTAATTTAATATGATCATTATGGATATGCTAATCTTAATGTGCTAAATGATTATAATAATATCTTAAATCGTTATTGGTTGAAAATCGTTATAAATGCTCGGTTAATCTTATACTAATATATAAAGCTGAAGAGTTTGTTTGTTTGTTTGTTTGGTTGAACGCGCTAATCTCAGGAACTACTGGTCCGATTTGAAAAATTATTTCAGTGTTAGATAGCCCATTTATCGAGGAAGGCTATAGGCTATATAACATCACGCTATGAGCGACGGGTGCAGAGCAGTAGCCTTAAATAACGCGGGTGTAACCGCGGGTATCCTCTAGAAAGACTATAAAACGCTAGTGGCCGTCAAGATCAGTTTAAAATAAGAATGTCTACGGTAGATATCTAAGACAACAACATGTTGAAATATTAAATCGATTTCTTTTACCATCTCCTAATAATGACATTTAAATCTTCAGTCAATAGTTCGGTTATGCCTCTATCAATTAATTAACCCCTTATTCAATAGTCATTATAGCAGGTAGTTCCTGTTTATGTATTTTTCTACCTACTTGAATATTCACTGTACAGGTATCGCAGGACGGTCAGGTCTGGCAGGTTACCACTCACTGTAGTGAAAAAAGTATCAAGAGCATGACAAAATTATACTGTGGGTTCTGCACAATTTGAATCAAAATGAAGTTACATTTTATATTAAGTTACTGATGAAGACTGATTTACGTCTATTTTCGGCAATAAACTAAACCGCTCATATTTTGATGATGAATAGATTTTTACTATCTTTCTTACAAATAAATACTAGAGAAGAGTCAAATGTCAATTATTTTATTCTCTCTCAGGATCTCAATGTGACGCTTATGAAATTCGAATGTATCGTTTAATTACATAATAATTTAGTTAGAGCCATAGCCAAATACGTAAAGCCCCAGCTTTTCGTCAAATCCGTGAGAAAGTACAAGCAATAAAAAAGAGACATTATTTTAAAAATAATCTTAACACGGTATGGTAGATTCATCAGTAATATTATCAGTATTTAATACATATTTGCAGAGGCAGATCACTAAATATCGAAACCCGACGTAACTCAAACCAGCTACTCAAGTACTGGTACCGCAACGGCTGCACTTCCACACTCATATTTGGCGCGAAAGTGAACAGCTACAACTCATTAGCACTCACTTTTACTGAAACTTACAATTTGCAGCCACACACTAATTTAATTCTAAAGCAATTTTAAAGAAAGTTCTCGATCACTGCTATTATTATGATTGGGTTTGTGTGATAATGGTAAAGTAATTTAGGCTTTAGGCTATCTAGAAAATTGTAATAACAGTACGGGTGGTATTGGTTCCTAACTGCTAAATTGGTATACCTAAGTTTGATTAAAGCTAAAACCTGAAATGTGGTCTATAATGCTACATTTCGTTAAGACATCTAGTATTTTAATTTAATAATGCTTAGTGAAGCAGACAACTGCACATCTGTACTTGTGTTATTAACTGTAAGTTTAGTATGGGAGCAAAAGTACAAAATATTAATAGTATACATTAATATAGAAACTAAAAACTACATAGGAAACAGCTAAAACAGGTTTTACCTAAAACAACACACACCGCACATGTCTACCATAAAGATTATCGAAATTCAAAGTCGAAGCATTTCACATTTCTCCCATGACGTGTGTGCATGCGTGCTGTTTCAGCCAGTGTTCAGTTAATAAGTTTCGTTACATCATCTGTGGCACGCAATATGGCCATCGTGTGCCAATCTAAAATTCAATTATCTATCAATCTAGAAGTCTTTTACTAGACCTTTACCTATTGCTTAAAAAGTTTTCCTTAAAGAGCATTTAATTCAATGATTTTAGATGAATTTTTATTAATCCCTTATTTATAATAGCAATTAATGATTTTGTAGAATTTGTTGTCTGTGTCTTGAAATTTAAAGATAATGTCTGTCATTAACTGAATGAAAACATTGGTGTACCTATTTTCAAAACTGGCAGATTGAAGAAGACATCTTTCTTCATGATACATGCAACAGGTGACTATAACATGTATGTGTACCTAGGGTGAAATCAATGACCGTTAAACTCACACTTCTAAAGTCTTATGACAACGTTAGGTATAATAGGTCATTTTATACTTATATTGTTAAATCTGTCAAAAAATATACATACCTATGTTTCGTTAATTGTTAGTCAATCACACGAAACGACTGAATGGATTAGGATAAATCTCGCACATCGATCATAATTAATTACCTACCTGGTTTAACTCATAACGTAATTTTTAATTAACACATAAGCATGTTTGAACATTTCTTATTGTACGAAATTTCGCACACCGAAAATTCATTACCTGGATAATCCCAGGTTTTTCTTTTATCATTTTAAATATTGTTTAAAGCAAAAGCTAGAAAGTCTATAATCACAGAGCTTTCCTACTTAAAATAATAACCGTGTTAGCACTCAATTTGCATACGATATCAGCGAATGACCGCGCCTAGTTGACACGTTGTGGCAATCGCGCTAAATTGATTGTATAATGCATCTGTAATGTTTGCCGGTGATCTTATGCAACCAGCTTTCTACAGAGAAGACACACAAATTGGGTACACACTACACAGGTAATGATGGAAAGTATTGAACGTATGTTAATGTACGCTGGTGTGAGTTTCCTGAGGAATTTTTCGCGAGGAGGTTTATGTGTGTGTACGTGTGCTGAAAGTGCTTGTGTTAGAGTGAGAGGTCCAAGCTTTTTTTATTGAGAGAGTGCTTATGAAGAGTTAAGTAGTTGCATCATTACGGATGTTTGTCGATTGGGTAACGTTTTTATGTCCTTGAAAATAGCTACAGTTTTTGTCAACGACAGTATAAGGCGGTTGATCTGCTGCCAAATATGTTTACACAACTTGTTAACATATGTGTATCACGAATCGCTTTACAAACAAACGGACAAAAAAACAACTAAATCTAACGCAATTTGCAACTCGCATTTATCTCCGCGAGCACTCGTCGCACCAAATATCAAAATGGCCACTTAAACCATTACTTACCATAAAGCCAACATGAAACAAAACAGACAACACTTAATCACATACATTAGCCTTACGCACTTCGCCTATACAAACATCCTGTTTCCCTGTACCTCATAAATTTAACGATCCAACACATCAATACTCATAAGAAACAACCTTCAAATGAACACACGAGGACTTACTATTATATGTAATCAGATAAATACACACATATAAAAAACATTTCCTTCCGTATGTGGCGAGTATAAATGACTTTAAACAGGATAATGGTAATAACTAGAGTTGCAAGTGGATCGAAGACAGGATGCGGAGTGTCATTGCTTGGCATTGGAGCTTCCGAAACTTGTTACAAGGTTACAGTGATTATGTGTTGACTTTAGACATACGAGAGATATGCCTTCACCACGTAATAGCTTAGAAAATATATAGGTATGTGAGATTTACAAAATTTTGCTCAGAAACTATATGACATGTTAGTTGGAGGGGACAATACTGGCTTACCTACATTGCTAGAAGGTGATATGAGTACTATTATGTAGGGAAGGAACGAATCGTCGTATGTCTCAGTCCTTTTGACAAGTGTGATATTGACCTTTATTTTTATACAGAGCTTTATGACTTTGCGATAGATAACTAACACTTGCAAACGAACTTTTTTTTCCTTTTCTATAAAGTCTCGTTCACTATGATAATTATATGCTTATCTAACCTGGAACTTTACAGATATTGAACAAATCGAAGAACACAAATGGAACAACAATTTGTGTTTTACGGTGGTGTCCCATGCAGGAATTGAATGTGACGTGATGCCATGAACATTACATATGTATTCGCAATTAACTCTTCAGCCTGAAGTCATAAACGTTACTTTAAACTAACTCCAAAACCTAAAGCACTAACAGGAAAATAACTCAAATTAAAATTAAAAACACAATTCAAATTTTACGTTCACAAGTGTCAATCAATTGTACCTAACAACACCTGTTCAAACCACTAATAACAAAAACATCCTTAGTCTGAGATTATCTAACATGAGTAATGGTCTGTTACCGATAAATCGCTGCACAAACAGATACCACTTTCACCAGTTAGACACAACTCTATTCAAGTCAATTGTAACACAAGCATTTGGTTAAATTCGTCGACTCATTGGCTACGGGGCCACGTATGCATAATATACCGTAATAGTTGTCCAATCTCCGTCATTTGGCGTAGTCTGGCGTAGTGGTATACGACTTATACGAGTATGTGACCAACATGTTACTAAACATTGCGCTGGGAGGTCGCCTGAGAGTTATAGGTTCGATTTCCACTTTATGTGATCCCCTAGTTCTTGTTTCCGGTCAGGTTGTTTTTTGTGTCCTTTGGTTGTGTTAATAAAGTTACCTGTGTTACGGGATTCACGGCTAAAGCGGACGTAGCACGTTGTCTTTAAAAGAAAATCTGTCGTAATAGCATGCAAATTACGAATTAATATGCACAGCTTTGAGACAAAATCAATAAACAAAGTTTGCTTGTACGCTCTCTGTGAGCTCTTTATTACTTAGATAAATAAAGTTTCTTCATCGAAGCATGTTTGCTCAGACGATCTTCGTCGACCTTTCAACTTATAAAATAGAAAGTCTATTATACCTGTAGTGCTGCCGAAGGTGAAGGCTGAAATTTTGTACCTACCTACGTAATATAATGAGTTAGGAATGTTTAACCCCACGCTAAGAAGGACAAGCTACTGACTAATGGTACGTGTCTGTGTATGTAAAATTAAATTAAAGCAAATTAAAATTAAAAATTAAAGAAAATATCTCGACGATCAGTTTGCAATTACCTGAGTCCTACAACAAGCTTTAAAAGGTTTTAATTCTAGTGACAAACAGTAATTTTGTTATAAAACTTTACGAATCTCTCTTTCCTGGCGATTTTACAAGAATTTAAAATCATCATCATCATCAGCCTGCTATAGTCCACTGCTGGATATAGGCTTCTCCAATGGCACACCACTGAGCCCGATTTTTAAGTTGATAATACGACTACTACTGAATTCTTGGCCTCTTGTTCTTTTGCTTTGTGCCCTTTTATTACGGATCTTCGCAGACAAATAGCAGAAAGTCGGTTCTTTATAAATAAAGTTCAATATTTTCATAGTAGTATCCTTTTTTTAAGAGCCTGCGACGTCCTACTGTCCTCACTCTTCTACCAAAAGTCCCTCCTCCTGGAACCCTCTTTTCCCTCCTGGAACCAACTAATTATAACTTGAAATTTATTACTATTATTATTTAATATCTATATGATAATTTAATAATCTTTAAATCTGGAACTTGGGTTTCCCTTTTAAAGGAGTCTAGCTCATCCCGCCATCTCCGTCTCGGCCTGTCGCGATATGGCCTGCCGTTTAACAGGGTGCGTAGGGTTGTTAGTTTCGCCCATTTTTCATTGTAATATAATACCCAATTATTATGGTATGCGACAATAACCTACATAAAGCAACGACCTATGATTAATCCACGAACGATGTACGTTCTCCTTCGTGAAAGCGTCACCTCAGGGCCGCTGCCAACGCACAACACACTCTCGATTTCTATGGCACGCGTCGTTTGCCTAAATATCAGCTGGTTAGCGTGTATTGTTTTGACGACAAATCCAGAGTGAAGCCTAATCATCAGAAGAAGACACCTGATTGGTTTTTTATTTGCCAACCCATTAAAACATCCTTCAGTATGACTGTATGAAAGGATTTATTTTGTTTTCTAAAATTGCTTTATTATCAAGGGTCTTGGTCAGACTAAAAAGAGCAAAAAATATTCATCTGACGCAGTATTTACATGTGTGCACAAAGTAGGTAGAAAGCTCATGAATGCTCCGTTATCAGAGCTCGATGACATCTTGACCATCAGCATTATTGTCATCCTAGCATTATTCAAGAGTTTTCGCTTTTTAATCTTACTAGATAATTTTTTGATACTGTTCAAATCAAAGTTCTTAAGTTTTCTGTAATTAATCTGACTGTATCCCGCTATTTGTATCTCAATACAGTAACATCCATGGGGTTTTATTGAATCTAAACCATCCAAGAAGCATCTATACCAACACATACCGACAGTAAAACTTTACCAACTAGCTAGTCTAGACTAGCTAGTTAGTAGCTAGACTAGTTTAAAAGAAGTACAGTGGAGGAATTCAGCGACATACACTCAGAAGAATTTCATATACCTTTGAAAACATACACAACTCACATAACTAGACCGCACGCAACATAAGTAGTTCAATGTACAATTTCATGTTAATCACAGGCTTAACCAATTGAATGTAACCTTCATCGACACAAGAAACAAGCGCTACTTAATTATATCTGCATGTTCGAAAGTATGACGAAATTAATAACATACTTCTACACATGGTTTTATAATTAAGTGTACAAAATGTAGTGCACTTGTGATTTTAAAGGCAATATTTTTTTCTTACCATCGAGATACGAAACCATAGCCATCGAAGAAAACACATCAAACAAAATACGTCTAGGTTCAGTTGTAGTGCTTTTACTAAAACAACTGATTACGGTTTCGCCAATTCTTATAAAAAGGAGCCTTACCTTAAAAGGCGTTTTACCATTTTACATAGACTTTTTTAATGTTGATTGTGCACGTGCCGTGCGGCAAGCGTCTAATAGCGTCCTAGGCTTTGTGGCAGTACGCACAGGCTTAGTTCGCAGCCTTCTCTCTATTATAGACACCACCTGTAGACTGTGTCCCGATGAAACTTTCTGAGTTTCTCATCAAAGACCAGAGGATGTCTTGTGTAGCTTCGCCCGCACATTTCTTTTTAATTTACCCGTTTCTGCCTGATCCCCAAGAAGTACCTATACATGCCAAATTTCAACTCCCTGCGCCCACTAGTTCTGGCTGTGCGTTGCGAGTTAGTCAGTCAGTAACCGATAAAAATTATTTATACGTACTTGCAATAAAAGCACGCATAAGCTCAATGTATAAGGAAACATCATTGTTTTAATCAATCCTACCAGGTACTTTGTTGAAAACATATTAAGGCAAATCAATAATGGCAATTTTGTGCATGGCCATAATAATGTTCCTTTTTCTTTGGTTTACAATAATATGAACATCATCGTGCCTTATACTTTGCGAAGATCAATTGTCAATTAAGCGATATAATGACGAAACGTCGCGTGTGTTACACGTAAGACATAGTGTGATACAACACGATCGCTTTCGATGGCCGCCGGCTAATAAAAGCCGCTCACATTTCGAACATCCGGCTGCGACGGAAGTAACGGTGCAAATGTCGCGTGCCCAGATACTAAGTAGTAAGTACGCACTAGGGTTGTAGCATAACCACTAAGTATTGTTCCAGATTAGTAACCTTTCTTGCGGCCTTTGTCGTGGTTGGGTATTCTAATAACTTTAAGTTAGAAAAAAATATTATAATTTATCTCATATTTCTGCTAACTTCTTCTGTCATTCTATAAGATTCTACATGTGTTATTTACTGTACATGTCCATGGAAACATGTAGGTATCTTAAACGTTAATTAACTAAGTTATCCTTGACTATCTTTTGGGGTTTGACACCCCACAAGGGACCCTAAAATATAACTTTTTAATTATATTTATCAAGTTTGATCTGAATCCTGATAATGGACATAAACCAATCACAAATAAAAGAAAGGAAAAGATATTTCGAATGAATAACCCAACGTAATAAATAAAGTAATGATCAGAGTGAGCTTTGAGTTCATTTACTTACATAGGGAATTAAGTTTTTGTGATGTTACATGTCTAGACGATCGGCTTACATCCGCTGGTTGCGCTTTACTGCGCTTCAACATATAGTGCACATATAGACCTTGTATGCATGTAGGTACATATATACACACAAAAATTTGCTTCCTAAGATTATATAAAAATCAGTCATGTACGCAAACTATAGCCTGAAATCAGAGGCGCTGCCAGCAAACCTAGGAGTAACTGGACTTATGATCTCCGTCTGAATTATTCAGTCTTTTGTCTATTTCTCAGGAGAACTTTTGAAAAAAGAAATGAAGTTTCGCTTCACCGTAGGACCACGAAGTAAGTTCTTCATTTGTTCGAAAACATAATCAAGAACTTATGCCACAAAAATAAGACTGCTTTCTTTTAAATACATGTAGACATAATGCATAGGTTTATGGTTCACCAGTCCCATTATATCAAATAGCAATATGCCAATGCTCAAATCGTAGTAAAATTGCTACATAGCAGATATAATCTCACCATTGATTAATAACTTATTTGATTCCAACAGCCCTAAGCGATGACCTATGATACAGATAAACTACATAGACCATAGACACGAGGCTGAACAGTGTCAGTTCATTGTCAAGTAAAAGTTGTAGCTCCGTTTATGTAGTACCTACTTATGCAATGTGCGTACCACTCAAGTTTAAATGATCTTAATGTATAAATCAATGCGTAGAGTCATTTTGAAATAATATTTACTGAAACTTTAGAGTTAAGACAGAAAATAATGGAAAGATTTCTCAATGTAATGCTCATTGATTTTATCTCCCAAGTGCAAACACTTACCTTAAACGGTTTAAATCAAGGCAAAAAATATATTTTAGTAGCCCAAGGATTACAAAGCTTTGAAAATCTAGGATTGGATTTGGATAAAGGATTGAAAGTGTAAAAAAATTGCATATTGAATGCTGCCCTTGAAGTTCTGCAATCAAAAGGGCATATTCCAAGCTTCGTCTCAAAAGCTTTTCAAACCCAACCAATGGAATCAATGCTCTGACGTCACTCAAAAGAATGTCGTCGCACCTTCGCGAAGAATTTTCAATTGTCGCATCCGTTGGTAATTTTCATCTCAGGTGTCATAACTGACTGTTTCTTTCGATGATAATCAGCCCTCGATTCCATTGTGTGCGCATGCGCGGGCGTGACAACTGCGCGCCCGAATTCTTGCGCACTGACGGCTCGCCGCAAGTGTCATAATCTTGCGTTAGTCACGGTGGAGATAAAGTGCCTGGGAGTTTTAAGAATCAAAGGCCCTAACCAAACGGCATTCGCTCTGATATCTACTTTCGATAACGCTTGGTTGCCATGGCAACATAAGGAATTTCTTCTTCTTTGACCACGTGATATAACGAAGTCTTATGTCATTTCCATACATTTTTGCACTTAGCGACTAGCGATATCGTTAATCGAATGCCATTTGGCTAAGGGGGCTGATCTGATGAAGAGAGTATGAGAATGATAAAATCCTACATATTCACATAATCATACAGCTTGTATGTGAATATGTTATCGAAATGTTCTGTTTGTAGCCTTTTCGGTGTGATTTTGTTACTTTATTTTTGCTCGACATATAAAAGGCAAGCAACCAGATTAACATCCAATATAATAATAAAATCTAAGACCTATTAGAATGCCCCGTCGAATAAATATGATAATAATTATTGCGTGTAGAACCCATTCATTGCAAATTCATTGTATCAGGTACTGTTAGACTTGCTGCACTAAGAGGCGAACAGCATCTTAGTCTTTATTCAGAAGCTACAAAATGACTACCAACAACCACACAAATAAATTACTCGTTTTAAACTAGAGTGTCTAACATCAAATATAGATCGCTTATCACTCCAATCCACTTCCTATTCCTAACAATATCGATACCAGATCTGTCACTATGCTTTTTGCCACCGTTTCGGTTGCACTAGACGTTCGATCACGATCGCTAGCTGGCAACATATCTGTCGGTAATATTACCTCATTGTTCGGTAGGAACGCGGGTGCGGCCTTGCGGTACACCTACCGGTCACTTTTTAGCGCAACAGATAGAAAATATTTTTCCGGTGTATAACAAAGGATTGACAAAGAGCTTTGTCGCTGAGAATTTATTGCAGTTGGTTTATAAATATGAAGTTATATTTGCAGGAAAATGTATCTGTAGATGGTTATGAAGGCAGTCTAATGCTATGAACTAATCCAAATATAGTCAACTCCTGATTATTCAACGTAGTGGAGTAAATGCATAGGTACCTACTCAATGAAAAAAATCAAACTGAATTTTGCCGCATATATTCATTCATCTTGGTGCAATACCAAAACCAATCCAATGTACATTTCAAAATAGTAATATTAGGATAGAAAGTTAAGCGATAAAAATAAGGCGTTAGATTTGACAACATAATGAATGAATGAATAATTAATTATTAATTGTGTGAATGTGGTAGAATATTATTATTATTATTATAATTATTATAATGCAGACATATTAAACGATGAAACAGTTGCTAAATTACAATTTTGAAGAATGTGCATGTATGTAATAGTTATGTAGAACAATTACAACAACTATAATTACTTTATATAAACAAACAAAAAAGTATTAAGCAATGACAAATGCATTACGATACAATTATATATGTAACTATATAATTATAGCTAGTTACAGTCCATAAAAACATAATATAAGTAAGGTGCTTCCTCATACCGTGAGTTATGGCAAATGCTATAATAATCTTGACCATTTTAGGATTATAATTTCCATTAAATCATTATAGACCTTGGGTGAACAAAGAAATCATATTATGGACAAAAAAGCCAAAGAAGGTTGCACTTTATTAGACGATATGTAGGTATGACTATGCTTGGATAGTTGGAAGTCTAGAAGGTATTTTCATTATACCTTTGAGGTGCTGCGGTATTCATTTGTCTTTGCAGACGATCATGCGTTCCTTTGTCCAATGTCAAAGTCTGGCATTTTCTGCTACGAATTCTCATAAGCATCACATTTTCTAGATTTCAAAGACTACTGCCGCACTAAATTAAATCCTGTATTACTGGTCATTTTACAAACATTCCAACAACGAACACTTACGACTTAGACGCAGAACAAAAATTTTACACCTCTGAAACTGTTGTCTCCTGTGTGAATGAAACCCAAGACCAAGACGGTGCACCGGTAATGTTGCGGTGACTACTTCTCATTAATGTTTAACTAATTATAACAATAATCAAAGCTCCATCTACTCTTTTTTGTCATTCAGCCTAGTAAGCTGCCCAATAGAATTCTTTAACCATAGTCCAAGTCTAGCCAATAATTGTAAGCAGACTTTGTCTTTTAAAATATTATACGAAGTTTTGTCTGATCGTTCCCTCACGAAGTTTGTCTTCGACTAAGGCGAACAGTCATTATGTTTAATAGAGTCATAACTCAATAAGTCAGAGGTGCGTGCCGTGTCTTCGAACCCGGGACCTTTAGCACTGTAACGGTCTGCCCACTAACCTGCTCTTTTCTCCACGTAGTAGTCACCTGTAGGTTATTTGTGACCAAGCTTAACCGCAGATAACTACAATTATTACAATTGACTGACTATCAATACTTATTACTACTACCCTATGTGGTGACTGAATTCTTATGTGGAAAACCCTTAACAATGTTAATAACAAAAAGTAAAAGGTTTTATTTGCCTTTCGGAAAATTGTACCATGTATCTTTGTTTCGAATATCCGGTATTTCGTCACAGTTGCAAACCATTCAATCACGAATGTGATCAAATGTACGAAGTATGGTATCCTAAAAGACTATTTAAAACTAGTATTAGCTTAAAGTCATATAAAATAAGACTGCTCGGTCTACTTCGTTCGATTCTCCTTGTTTCTTATTCTTCTAGAGCGCGGAATACCTTGGACTCAAACAATCACCAATTTACACCACTACTAAGACAGGATGGCTTAAGAAATCAATACAAACACTTTGAATCCATTAATTCAGTAATGATAATTGCAGCATCTTCCTACAGTGAGTGCAGCAATACCATTGTTTACAAAGCTAAGGACACGATAACTAATTTCATTATACAATATGCATATCTTGTAGGTTACATCGGAACGCGTAACGAAAGCTCTTGTAGTTACGTAAACTGGTAGTACTAGCTTTCAGTTAATTATGCGTAAGCGTAAAGTTGCGTAATTAAGTCCCAATAAGTAACTAGTATTTCATCATCGTCCTAGCGTTATAATGGTCGCATCCAAAAATTTCGAGCCCGGTGTATAAGATCGCCCAGTGTCACGAATTATTTACTAATGGGGAATGCAGAAAAAGCCTGAAAGTCTGAAGCGTTACATAAAGTAGCTTTACAAAAATAAAGACTTATAAAATGCTGTGACACGCTGACAAGACCTAACGATCTCCACAAGAATCTTACTGTAAAAAAAAACTAGCATATCTTTGCTTACCAAAAAATTCTTGGAAAACACCTGAATCAAATTAATTCGCATAAAAGCGGATATTTAATGAACTATTGTATACAGTGTAATAGTTCAAAAAGGTCATCAAATTAGTTTCTTACATATAAATCACACAACCCATCAAATAGTTGTAACGAACTTTCTGATTCACCCAACTGCAAGTACGCAGATGATTCAATCAAGTCGTACCTTTCACTGACAACATGTAAGTGCAATTGAAATTAAATCAAAACACATCTCGGGCACCGAACCCGGGTCGTAAAGAGGCAAGCCCATCGGGTCGGGTTGTTAAACTGGATGGGACTGAAGGTGTTGACGAAACATGATTGCGCTTAAATAGCCGATCTCCGACACTCCCACACGGATACTGTTGCTTGTGTTTCATTACTGACGGAGCGGGTGACATGGAGTCCGATTACATATCATAGTAAATGTCAAATGGAAATCAAATTGATTGGCTTTGAAACACAAAGTCGGAGTTAGCTTCTGTGCTTGTGTGCGGTGTGTTTCTAAGTGTTTATAGTGCCTCATTGAGTTGGTCCCGCAGTAGTGTGGTTTTTCCTCTTTTGTGCACAAATCCATGCAAAATGCCCAATTACCTTTATGTGTCATACGCAATTAGGGATATTGACACTTAATAAAATTCTGTTATAGGTATTAGAAACTCAATATCTCACATTAGGTGTAACTTACTACGGAATTCAATATTCGATCTATAGATAGATCTGTAGAGTTTAGATTCGTTTTTGACATATTTAGCTCCATACAAAATATGTCAAACACGAATCTCGAATCTCAAAGTCCATGTATAGATCGAATATTGCAAATGGCCGTTAATCGGTAAAGGTTACCTTCCTTATGAGTCATAAGATTATGACCATCATCTAGGTAGTAATTTTCTATTATCATATGTTTTACAATTAACCTACTGTAATAACTTAAGATAACAATATTGCAATAGAATACGAAAACACTCATCATTAACTTCCCTCAACCAATTCACAAAGCAACGACAACGCAATCAAAGCCTCACAAATACGAAAACCACCTACACCAACATACAGTTCTTATAGCGTCTAACAGTCCATAGCGCCTCAGCCCTGCGGCATCGGCTGGTCACTGACCGTCTACAGTTACTCGACCAGACGTCCGAAACGTCGCCACGGATACATTTCCGACTACGTGAGTCCAACGTAGTCATCAATTATGCCACGCTATAACAGACTCAATCATACAATGTAACTGTACTTTTCGCTAATGTGTTGTTTTGGCGTTATGAGTCATAGCAAACGTATGATTTAAAACTTCTGCATAAGAACTTTAAGGCTTAAAGTCACAAATTACGAGTATCCTTTAAAGTTTAACGTACCTATTTTTTTCTGTTAGAAGCGGCTTTACTTTAGTAATGCGTGTATATGTGCATGTAACATGTCAACTGGCTTACATGTACGAGTAACACTGAATAACAGCACACATGGGATTCGAACCCACAACTAAATATTACTTTATCTGTCTGTTACCAGAAATATTCTGTTAATTACATTACTTCCAATAGCTATTGATATAATTCCTGACTTACTTTTTATCAATTTTAAACAGAAAATCCTTTGTGCAGCCGCAGACTTCCAAAGCCAATCTATCACAAAATTTACGAAAAGGTTTCAAATATAGCCACGCACGCTCAAGTTAATGAACGACCTTCACACCTCTAAGAGTCGATTGCGACAAAATTGCTTCATCACGAAGAACACAAGCATGACCAGGCACGAACTCGTTATAATACTTTTACATATATTCACGACTCTGTACACCATGTGAAATGTGTTTAGGTATATAGGTTCACAAAATGGCTCGCTGCGGTTGAACATGAAATCATCATCATATCAGCCAAACGACGTCCACTGCTGGACATAGGCCTCCCCCAAGGTTCTCCACACAGACCGGTCTTGGGCCGCCCGCATCCAACCGCCTACCACGATCTTGACGAGATCGTCGGTCCGTCTTGCGGGAGGCCTACCTCTGCTGCGTCGTCCGGTACGTGGCCGCTACTCCAGAACCTTTCTGCCCCAACGGCCATCGGTCCGCCACAGCTGGTTCCGGTCCTGGTTATGGAAGATGAAAAGCAGGCAAATAAATCTCAGTGGCACTCCTCTATACCTACCTCTAGGCCTTTTTCTCTCTCTCAACGGCACTTCATTGGAGAGGCCAATTATATCTAGCAGAAGACTAAAAAGAGCTGGTGTTAAGATTTATGTCAGTCTGTTATTTCTGTGACATAGCTTTATTAAGCGAACATATTATTAATTTTAATAAACGTATATGTAAGAGAAGACAAGCCAATTCGTCTATAAAGCAATTGCCAAACTTTAATCTCCTTTAGCCGCTTTTTGAAAACTCAAATAGTGCCATGTCCAAGTTGCAAATGGAACTATTCAAACCTAAATTTATACCACGTAGCTAACGAAGCATTTAAACCCACAACCTTAATATGTATGTATATACAATTATAAAACCACGTGCAATCATTTAAAGTAATCACCACCCACATCACAAAGTGGTCATAAGTATGGTAAATATTGTGATATAAGTAATAGCCATGTATCTTACCATTACGATGTGGTAAACGTACCGACCACTAATTGTACTTCTATTACGAATGGTAGAATTATTGTTGCAATTTATCTCTTACATGGAAAAGGAGATTTAAAATAACATGATGATTATGATTATCAATCTTTTATGTGAGTAATATCGACAATTAGCTGTGTATTTCTCCCATTCCTAAAGAGAAGATCAAACATTATCGCTCACGACTGTTGTGGCTGTAATTAGTTTAACGATAAATGATAGATAAACACGCTGGTAGCTTATTGAATAATGTTATGTTAGGGTCTAATAGCCACTACGGTATTGCGAGTGCAGGCTGCATACAACAAGATGTTGGGATGAACAATAACAGATTAAGGGCTGATTTTTCAATTATCAGATATGAAAACGTAATTAGAATCTCACGTCTATAACATTTCGAACGAGTGCATTATCACCTATCCATATTTTCACAATATTTATGACCTAGGCAGCAGAGGGTATTAATATGTTTTATGTTTTCACGACTAAGTATTTAAGTGGTGGTATATTTTTCGACTAGAAGGACAAAGCAACATAAAAAAACAGTATTTTCTCACATTAAGCCACAAAACTGCAAACTCAAGAGCTTTTACTAAGAAACCAACGAGGAAGGACACTTAAAGGGATTGACCGGCTTATACAATATACTTAGTTTACAAGTCACTCAAAAATGATAATGACACACCGTGCCCTTTATACTACATCTATTATTCAAGTTTGATTGTTTTCCTGCACGCTCGAACAATTCGATACATTTCAAAGTCGTTCGAAGGCTGCTGGTAGCACGACATTCTTTCAAAATGTTTCGACAAAGTACATATGTGTATCACGCCTCTCCCTTGCAAGGTTAGGCAAGCTGTACAAAGCACAGAAAATGTCACATATATTCATACCACGTAGAAAACGCCTCATGTGATCTTGACTCATGACATGTGGAAACTGTTTGATGAAGTGACCGTACAATAAGGTAAACCAATTCAGCCATCTTTTTGATCTGGTAAATTGAAACAATTTAAATACGGCTCCAATGTCAAAGAACAGGTAAAGCAATAGAATATATTATGTTAAAATGTTTGATTTCTATAATCTAAGTATATTGAGTATTGACACTAAGACCAAAATATAGTTTATTATCATACAAAGAAACACGATATATGTAAATTAGTCCAGTCATTGCGGCGCTAAGCTTACAAAAAGACCAACACAAATACTACATGAATGGTCTGGCATATTAATTACTTCATTTTTATATAGTAAGAACTTAAGTTGTAGAGATCAGATGGCAATAATATACCATACTAGAGGACGCCAGCAGCTACGCCTGCATTTTTTTTAATTTACCCACTTTGGCTGATCCCGTAGGAATTTCGGGAAATCCCTTCTTAGTGCGCCCCTACGGTCCCCAAGGAACATACATGCCAAATTTCAGCTTCCTGCGCCCAATAGTTTCGGCTGTAGCGTGTCTGTCAGTCAGTCAGTAACGCAAGGATTTTATATATTAAGATTTGAACTAGTCAATGATTCGTAGTTATATCTAGTTAAATAAATAACAAACTTCCAAATAATTTCAAGCTTGAGGTCGTCTTGTTCCTTCCTTTACACGTAATCTTTATGTCCTATTTGGCTAATTTTGATATTTAGTCGCAGCCTTATCTGTGTATAATCACACGCCTTAGCACCAATTAACGCTGGTCTTTTAAATTGTTAGAACAAGTATAGACTGTTTTTGATAGATGGTTTAAATTTCTAATTATCGTGTTATATTTTGTCCTTGCTTTGTTATGAGAGCCATATTGTATGCATTGTTAGTTTCTTTAAAAAATATACCCTATTTACGTGACAGTCTAGATTCAGTACCTATTAAGTGTTTACACTTTCCATCATGATTCGAACGTATCACAATATCAATCGTGGAATGGTGTGCAATCTGGTTTGGTTGTTCTGCGATCACGAGTGTCTTGCCCAAAGTCGCGGCGAGGTCGACTGGTGTCACGACACTTGACAACTATTACGACATCACAGTACCTACCTTGTGCCGATTCTAGACATTTGTTAGTCTGATTTGGAGCTTGGAAGAAAGCTGTCTAGAGCAGTGTTTCCCAAACATCGTTCTGCTATGGCCCGGTAAATTTCACATTGCCCCTTCGTGACCCATCGAATACTTTTAAACCCAAGCCGGTTCCATAAGGTTAAATAATTCACATTTATTAATAGTAGAAATGTTTTTTATTAATACAACGTACTTAATTATAATATTTTGGCATCGCCTATTTAATCAAATAATCACTAAACTATACGTCGTTCTATAGTAGGTATTATTTTTAAAACAATGCGGGAATGTTGCGACCCGGTCTTTTGTCGGTATTTTGACGGCCCGGTACCGGGTCGCGATCCGGCAAATGGGAAACGCTGGTCTAGAGGATAAAGCACGCAAAATTGAATATGGTAGTGTATGTACTTGGTTTGTGTTATCAGGTTTACCATAATTGTAATTTCTACTATTTATATAATTATACGAACACATTATAATGAATATCAAACTATTTTATTAACATGCAAAATAAAATACACATATTTACCCCAACTGTCACCCATGCTAGTAAAAGCAATTGCAATGGCAGAAAACTAAAGATTATTCTTTAGATAAATCTCTGAAGACGTTGGCATCGTTGTCGGTGAATGACTTGAGTTAATTTACAAATGTATTAAATGACTAATTATCTTACTACTAATTAACTTCAACAATAATTATTGTGAAAGCTACGCTAAAGAATCGGCAGTAAATCGAAACAGTGCTATTAGAGGGTTATAAACATTGGTATTTTGTTACGGGGAGTGAAAGGCACTAGAATATACTTAACAAGTTGTTTCAGTTTCGCCTACATTGTCTAGTAATAATATAATAACAAACACTGTTAAATTAGGCAATAGAAACTACTTTATGTAATATTATGTATCGAAAAAAAGACAAAGTTCAACATAAGTTTCAATACAATTGATTTCATTTTAAAACCAAAGCCTGTAAGACTGGATCCGGATCGGTAATAAAAACACTACACACATAGGTACTTTTTTCTTTTTATCTTTTCGCTCAATAAATACACTCAAAGTCAATAGCCTTCTTGAAAACACTTTTATAAGAACAACTTAGTAGTAAGTCATCATTATTGTCCTAGCGTTATCCCGGAAGCATCCAAGACCGCCTTATAGCCCCGGGGTCCACTTTCTAGTCTAACCAGATTTGAAAGAATATTAACTTTTTCACAAAGCTACTGCCTTCCGACCTCGCAACCCAACTTCCTAGTTAGTAATGTCTCATGTATTGTAAAATGTCGTTACAACACGAGAGGAAATAGTTTGAATAGCGCAAGTAACCGAAAGCCCCGCTCAAGGTTGGTCGTGAGGTGTTCAAGCGGTCCAAATGCCTCATGAGTCATGAGTCGCCGACAACCTCACACTAAAGCTCAGCCATTGTTCGATGGAGATAGATAAGCTGTTTTCTTAGCGGCGCACGTCTTAATACGATATAAGCTAGACAGTAGCGCCAACTCTTTTCTTAGAACATTATCTTGCAAATTACACAATTGTTTTCAAACAATCACTGATTCGGCTATGTAAGCTTCGTTTTTGGGCTTATTATATTAATCATGTCTATAAAATACTCGTGAACTCGACCAATGTAAACCAGTCAACACGTAAGAAAAGCGGTTAAAATACTTCAAATGTGTTGTGCATGAAGCGTCTATAAAACCATAAGTAAATGTTAAATAAAATTACAAGCAAGAATTATAAAACGTCACTTAAATATTTATCAAGAAATATTAAAATTACTTGGAAATATAACCACTATAATCGAGTATTGAAAATCACGCTTTAGGTTAAATGCAATTATAAAATTGATCACGGAAAATCCAGTACGTCATTTATAATAAATAAAACGTATGCAAGCTTATCTCGTCTCGGGTTTAATAAATTTATAAATGGCGGAATATATGACACGTCACGTTCTTGTCATCACCGATAGATGGAGCCTAGGCAACAATAAAGCCTTCGAACAATATACAAACTCCCACGCAAGTCTGAGAACTCAACAACACCGTTAGCTGTACACAATTACAATAATTGAGATTAGCCATAAGGTCAAAGAACAATTTATTTGCCAAAATGCTTTACAGATGTTTAGATATGTCTAATTAAGGCTAATTATAAATTATCTATGAAAGTGGAGACCATGTAAACTGTGCACTGGATAATTTATCTGTAAGATCGATTGCATGTTAATGTTTACGTATAATTAAAGTCTAGATGCAGAAAAGAAGATCATCATCTCATAGAGAAAGCCGATCAGAAAGGAATCTTCGAAAGTACAAAAATATCTTTGTTTTCAGAAATAGATCAACACAACTGTCAATTTAGCAACAAATAAACCTCAGCCCTCCTTACTTGAACGCATAATCTACCTTTAAAAGGATAACGTCGCATTATATCGAACAAATCCTACCGAATGGAAACATTTGAGCCGGTTGCTAGCGATTGTATGCAGATGATGTGGCGCAAGACATGATCGGAATTGCCTAATACTGACTAGAGTGAGGCATGACTCTGTGATGGACTGAGGCAATTTGTAAACATACCTCATGATGGAACCTTACGGCCTTGACGAAACACGCGAGGAATGCTGAATTGTAGCTGCAAGGCTGCTTAAGGGTGATTGAGTAAACGACAATTGATCGAGTGTTTTCGTTGCGTTTTGTTTGTCTATGCATATGTATAAAGGTTGTAAGCGAAAATTTTATTGATAGGCAAATAATAGGATTTCGTGATTGTAAAACAGAACTTGCAATCCAATATAAAAACAAGTATCTTCTTAATGTTAACTTGGATTCTTTTTAGATATATTTTTTGGCAATTTACAATTTTTTGTAGTTAATCGAAATTGATTCTTCTATTTTGTGACAAATTAGAAAAACGTTGCAGACATTTAATTTGACAGTCATTTTCGGTAAGGAACTTAGTAATCATGAAGACTACTTATGTGAAGTTCCTTATCACTTACCGGTATTACTGGCTCGTGCGATACCTGATTACCTGTACAAACTCTAGGACGTTTATCAAGATCAGGAAAATTCACATTAATCGTGGTTTTCTCAATGTCTTCCGCTTTACGTGCTCGGTTCTATTTTGCGTTGTGTTTGAATCACAAACGAGTTTTCCTTACCTTTGTTCAAGTTTGTAGCTGATTGGTAACTCCGGGGCGTTCAATGTGACCACCATGTTACCTTAACAGGCCTGTTTTGAAAATTAAAGGATAATGACAGTGCGAAGTTGCTTTAATATGTTACTCATCGTTCTAAACTGCCCCAGGCCTGTTTATGTCCGCATCTAGTTTATGATACCTGCTTTTAAATATGACGCCTTCACATAACTGGCACAGTGGTTACAATTTTATAGAGGGCCTCCTTTATTTCAATATAAAATTCTTCATACTTTTCTCTAGGCCATACACATGCCGATCACAACGACTGGGTTGTCGTTGATCGTTCATCATCGATGGAATAAGCTTTATTGCAATTTTACTGTATAAAAATAAATGCTCACTTCTTTTAGTTTATCCACCTTATAAAAACATTAAAAGACAAGTTTTCTGCTCTACAATAAAGCTTACTTTAACAATGAGTTTATAAAAAGCCTCCAAATTGAATTTTTGAATTTTTTGCCAGATGAAGAAAATCACGACTCCAAAGTTGCCAAAAACCTGTTCAACGCTAAAAATAAAACGCAGTAATAATTGTCCGTGATTTGCACTTTCTCGGAGGTATCCTAAGGTATAAAATACTAAGTGGCTGCGTACTGATGTCACCTCTAAAGATGCCCAAGCCGGATGCTTGCCGCGATCGCATGGTTTTTTTAACAAATCGATAGACTGCCAAATTTATTTAAGGAACGTTTTTATATTCTTCACAAAAATGTGAATTTTTATAATATTTGATTTGTTGTAAAAACTGTGTTGAACACAGTTACACTAGGTGTATCACGCCCTCGTACTTTTTTTGCTTTTAGTTGATGATATGTTACGAATACCGTCATGAAAACTTATCAGGAAAAAAAAGATACTCATCATCAGAAAGCGCTCTTTACAAAAGCACAATCAGAACATTCAAATTGTACGTTACTCAAACACTTCTCATTGATCAAGACTTACTAGTGATTTAATGAAGACTTAAGTATATTTTTCGTCGTCTACTCCTCTGAGCAACATCTGGTTCATATATCACTTGGATCTTTTACATACATAACTCACACAATATGAGACACTCAAAAAGTAGGCTGACTCAACAAAGATTACCTATTATAGGAATGAAAGCCACACAATTCTTTGACAAAACCAGAGATTTGTTAAACGAGTTTAACAGTGCAAGAAATACTTACTTTAGTGGAACACCTGAGTTGAACACAAAATATTTCGCGCTAAAAACGACGGTAATGTAAATGGTGACCTCCTCAGTACCTTTCACTGCGAGGCTGGGCACAAACAAACGATTCAGCCACGGTTCACCAAGCGCACACAAAGGAACGTGTGCTGTAGAGAGAAAATACTAATACTTATGCACTAGATCGTTACTACACTGGATAACTATGATGGTAAAGTGCTGGTACATATAGGAATTTAGTCGTTAGATATAATAATATGGAAAAGGATATCATTAAGGACCTCCTACGGCCTGCCTTACATCACAAAGACTCACCACCTCAGGAGGGTATTAAAGCAGAGTAAGACAATTCTAAGATCATCAAAACATTGGCATTGGAATCAACATTAAAATTGCGACCAATCAAGTATTCGTAGATAAATAATCTGGAACTGTTTATTTACCACCTTTCAACTCAATTAATGTTAAGTGTTGTAAGGAACATTATGTGGTTTGGGTAGTTGCAATGCTTTTATTAAAGGCAAAAGTTGAGTATAATTTATTAAACTTTTATCTTCAATAAGCACTTCTTTAATTATCACCTACTTCTTTAATTAGCTAATTGCAGAATCTTTCTGATGTTGACGAAATTACTTACCTACCTAATCATTTGTTTTCCATCTCATACACGCAAATCTGCGATATCACATCAATGTTGATCTTTAGAAACTGCAGAATCATTTCAATTACCATTACATAATAACATGCTAGGTTTAGATGATGCCATGTATGAGTAAACATTGCAGTATGGCCAGTTTTATTCCACGCGAGATGCAAATATATCTGCAGCCGGTATTTTTATTAATAAAAGCGTTTCAATGGCACATGCTCGTTTACATATTATTATCATGCGTATGGTAGCTTAAACTGTAGTAAAAATCCTGTTGTGATATAAATACATAGATTTATATCGGGCCGGGTTAGCTGAATTACATATTAAATTTTAATGATCTAAAGTCTGAAATTTCTTGCGACCAGAGCTTGGAGATTTTTAATATTTTTATAACAAATTACCATCCAACCCTTCGGAAGACCACATTTGAATTTTTTACTACTTTAGTCGCGTACAAGTATTTTATTGGTTCAAGATATGTATTAGATTAAATTTATAAGCGCAATATTTTCTTGGTTTATGAACCGTCATTGCGTATTTCCCACGTACAATTAACTATACATGATACTTTATGATTTAGGCCACAACTGATGGCCAAAACCTTGCCTCAAACATACTTTTCCAAGAAAAGGTACAGATCATTTACCAAAAAGTTACAGATAGTTTTAAGGCATAAAAGAACAATGGCAGAATTTGGTCTGGGTTTGCTGTGGCGACCTCAAACTTCATATGAACAAAACAAATTGTTTTTTTTTCTACGATTTTTAATATTTTCGCTTTGTCTCGTTAAAGCAGGAATATTTTATGATGATAAAAAGCATTCCGATTGATCACGAATACTTTATTATTTGATTGTTGCCATAGACAATGGTGTGACAGGAATAGACGTGAGTGCTATATCCGTATCGATTATTAAATAAGTAATCGATACGATAATCCTTTATAGAGTTGGTTTGGTTTAAAATGCAGTTATTTAATATTTAATCAACATTATATCAATAAGCTAATATTTTTGAAGCAAAACAACGTTTAAATCAAATAATCACGTCACAGCATCGTTTCAATGTTGTATCGATTTCACATAAAATCGATTTAAAATGTGCAGCTCTGCTTTTGTCTTTGGCTGTGACCGTTAGATGCTACAAAATACTTCCGCGTTTTGATGTCAATGTGACATAATTATAGTCGTTTGATAATTCAAACGTAGGTACCTACCTACATTATTTAACTTTCATACTATAACTTTCCTTTTACCTACATTGTTCATTCTTAACTAAAAATTCAAACACCGATATCTCCTTTTTGCGCCTTTCCTGAGTGAAAATAGAATCATTTATAGATAGATATTTCTTATTACTGTACGCTTCAATTTAATTTCAGACTGCCATTGTCCTTTAACTGTCAAGACATTCGTATTTGACTCAATAACTGTGTTTAGTATGGGAAGGAATAGATCTTACGAGCACTCATTAATCATATTCCTGAGAATGGCAACATTAGGCTCCATTAAAACAACATAATAATTAACTTGGCACAAGCATTTATAAATTACATCGTCGATGAAAAAGTTAAAAACCCCGACAGCGACAGGATAGACGATTTAGTTTTTATTGCTCAGTCAACGACCTTAGATTACGTAAATGGAGGACATACACCTTAATGTAATTTGTGCAAAGATTAGTCATGAACATTTAATGCCGCTGGACTTACTTATCAAGATATTGCGATTCCGTGGATAATAAGGTTCTTCTTTGAAGATATTTACATTTGTGAACTTGAGAAATCAAATTTATTTCAAAGAATCAAAATGGTAATTGATTTGTTTTAGTATTTACACCTATTTCAATGTAATTTGACCATGAGTTTTTTGTCGACATGTTTTCATGAATACAAAAAAAAAATCTTATGCACGTGTTCTAATAAAATGAGCTAGCTACCTGATCACATAGTTTATCTTAACAAGTACACAATTGGGGTAAGTAGGTTTGTGAATGACCTATGTTCTAATTGCAATGAATATCACACCTTTTAAAAAAGAATAACGAATTCTCCTTGCATATTTATTGTTGTTATAAATGATTAAAGAAATATGACCACACATTTTACAAAATTAATGGCATTACTTCAATAATTAATTAAAATTTCGTTTTTATTTATTAAAGTACCTTATCTCTTTTGTAAAATCTTTACACAAGTAACTTATTGCGGCGTGAAGGAAGTCAACATCATTGACTCATTCACTAAATAATTAACTTTGATAAACTATAAAAACAATAACACTATCATATTGTAATCAAGTACCTAAGTAGAATTACGTAAGCACAATAAAGGCATGTGGCATGTGAAACAGGGTGTAAACGTCATGCTTAATAAGTAGGCGATATTGGCCAACGAGACATTCCAGCTGAAAACGATACAGATATTGATAGAAGCAACGATAATTCAGATGCAGCCAGTTATGAATAATGTTGTCCGTAGCTAATAATTATAGATTATAGCACCATTTACATAATATTAAACAACGATTAGAGTAGATTACGGCAGCTGGTAGCAGAGATTGATTATTTTACTAATAACACAAAAACTTTCTATAATAAATACCTATTGAAAAATAAAATGGCTATTCAAATAAATAATGCTTGGTAAATATCTTCAGATATAAGAGTCTTAAAATCGTTTTGTAAGCCGCTTGACCAAAAGATACACGAAAGGTGCCAGAACCTTGATTGTAATTCGTTTAGCCAAATACTACTTGGGTGTAACGCCTATACCACGGCAAAATTACTAAACCGAATTGGAAATCCACTTTTCTATTTAGGCAATCAATTTCAAGGACGTTAGTCTAACTGATATTGCAAATATTTATTATAAACGTATTATGTATCTTTATATATTGGCTTAGATAAATTTATGAAGCAGTAGCTTATTCTGGGATTTTAGCCGTTTGGGGTCGAAACGCTGAGGCCATGGGGCCCTAGTGCACGCGCTCTTTACAAAGAAATCGCCAAAAGACTGATCGACGCTTCCCGTGACCATAGGGGTGGTTTATATTTCGCAGAAAGATTAAGCATTGCTATTCAACGTGGCAATGCTGCCAGCCTTCTGGGCACGCTACCAGCTGACAGCGTTGCGGAGGAATTTCTTGACGCGTCGTAGTCAATTTCCTTTTTTTTATTGACTTTTTTTTCTTTTGTTATCATTAATTATTTAGTTTTTATAGTTTAGCTTAGGATAGTTTAGTTATATAAGTAGATTTATTCTGTTTGTATAATATATATGATAAATAGCTCATAATTTAGTTATAGCATACTGTTTGTTTTCCTATTAAAATTTAACGTATTATTATATTCGTAAAATATCGTTGTATTTATGGTTTTGTAGTATGATTATAGTTAGTCAAGTTTAAAAAAAGCCAACTACCGAAGTTAGCATATGTAATCATATATAGTTGACCTGCAGTATGAAAATAACGATGAAACAAGGTGAAAACCAAATGTAGTTAAATAATTACGGTGACTGACGTCATAATAAATTAAGCAACAGTAAATGATGAAAGCACGTCAGTGACGTAATAATGATATAAACACACAAGAGCGCTTAAAGCTTAGATAACGAGCGAAACGAAAGTTTTTACAGCATAACACATAAAAAAAAAAACAATGAGCCCCACTCTCCCTTTTCGAATATTATAATTTTCACATAAACCGAGTAAAACAATGACGGTTATCTGCACCTCGTCGATACAGGTCTAGTTATTAAAAATTAACCACGGCCAAACACTGGCGAGACTAATCTGTGGTTTGCATGACGCTGCGTGAAAGTGCAAGTTGCATGGAGTTGCGTGAGCCTGATGCTTTAAGCCTGCTCCAGGCTAACAATAAATCACATCTCATGTATAGACAAATCAATTTAGATACCGTATTGATTGATGGGAAATGGTACAAGCAAAACAGGTGGATCCCAGAAAATACTATACCAAAAATCCATGTCATTTAGTGATGCTACATTGGAGTAAGTAACTGTCTGGAATATAATAATACAAATTACTATTGAACATGTAACATTAGAAATGTAGCCAGCGGAAGTCGTGCTACGTTTGCAAAAGTAATATATGAGATTGTAGAAGTTAATGATGCAAAATGATATGAACAAGAAGATCTCAGTTGGATGTAACCATATTACACGACAAACGCATATAAAGCATTGGTGTTGCGATTTAGAAAGATTATACGTATGTCATGATGAAATATGTAAATTAAATTTAATTGTAATTAACAATTAATTACAAACCACGGTTGAGTTCTTAGTATATTTCTTGGTTTCTAACCACTTCTATCTATATCTATCATCTGGGTCCAATGGTTTCCAACCACTATCTCTATCTATCACAGATATCTGTCAAATCTTTCTCATAGCGTTATCCCAGTTTCAATCTGGGGTCCGCTTACTAGTCTAACCGGATTTGGCTGAATATTAGCTTTTCTACGGAGCGACTGCCTGTCTGACCTCCGCAACCCGGAGGGATAGCGATATTCCATGGTTTAGACTAGTGTCAGTTTAATTAGAAGGTACTGACGCCCTGTAACGACTGTCAAAGATCTTCATGACAACCGGGACCGACGGCTTAACGTGCTCTCCGAGGCACGGGACAAGCGATAATTAACAATTCAATACGCACATAACTCCGAAAAGTCATTGGTGCGCGCCGTGGATTCGAACCCGATACCCTCTGCATGGCAGTCTGTTGGTATATCCACTCGGCTATCGCTGCCTAATCTGTCAAATGCTGGGAAAAAAATATCAGCGGTAGTAGAATCGGCGAACAATAATAAAACTTTTATAGAAGTATTTCTCTTCACCAATTTTAATTACACAATATGGGATATATAACTTGAAGTATATGTATAGAAATGTTGATTGTCCTAGGTCAAACAGGTTGTGCAAAGAATCCCATCGATGTCTTACTGTAAGAGCAATTAGCAAAGCGAAGCAGGTGACATGAACGTCATAGTGATTGAAATGCAGTTAGTCTAGTATTCGCTAAGGCCTGAGCCTTTCACAACTGCGTGCCAAGCATTCTCGCCAGCAGGCGTGCCGACTTGGTGTGCTTTATAAGTGATTTTCCTATTTCGTACGATTGAAAGCGAAATATGAATGTTAACAGCTGACTAGATATGCTTATTTTTATGTTAAAATGCATTATTGAATGATTTCTATCTGTAAAATAAAACAAACGCAGGCTCACGCTGTAAACCGTATTGCAACATCTGACAGTCTTAAATAATCTATAAATTATTTGTAGATAGTGTTTGACCTGAATTAAAATTTACCAATAATTTCAATGATTATAGCATAGCAAACAGAAAGAGTATTGTAATCAACGCATTTTTGAAGCTAGCTTGACGGATAATAGCCTCAATAATGCTTAAAATCAGTGACCAGTAGTAGACGCGCGAATGCGTCAGTTCGATGAGCTATCATAAGCTATTCTTTGAATGGCCACGACGTCTGCCGCGTATTCTTTTAGCATGAAATCATTGATGTTGAAAATATTTCAATACAGGATGTTTTACAATAACTCAGCTACATCTTTCCCTTATATATTGGTGATAGCTGTTTCTTCGAAAAATATCTCGTTCAGTACTCGAATCATTTATAATCTTTGTATTTGTAGATAATATTTTATTACATTAAAATATACAAAGGTACATGAGTCATCTATTACAATGTTTTATTTTACACTGATTTAAAATTCATAAACAATGAATTTATCGCGTTTTGACTATATAAGACAAAGAAAATGACATCATTACATAGTTTCCACAATGACAGATAAATAACACCTTCTCTTCACATTTACACCTTTTAAGAGTTTTGAAAACTTAACTGAGACGTATGTATATCGGTAATCGTCGAGTACCTGGAACGGGAACTAGGGTCGCGCCCTGCGGTACCCCTATAACTTACACACTTATTTTCCTGAAATTACGCACTAAACTGAGCGGCATCGCGGTGTGGCTATCCGAGAAATGAACAAACAACATTTTAGAGCATCCCGTACCGAGTGGAACACAACAATATTATTGTTTACATGATTGTTTTCTTCGTCACCTGAAGTTGGATTCATCGCGAGCCGCGCGCACGTCAGTATTGTGTTCAGAAGCAATCAAATCACTCCATTATTCGCGAAAAATAATCTAAAATGCACGAGTTTTCAAGTAAACGGTAACATACGAATATAAAATGCCTGGGAAAGGCAACGTTATTCGAAACGAGCGGTATCGGAAGGCGCCAAGAACCCCGCGCACTGCGCACGCCCGTTATTATTACACCAGATCCCTAGTGCTAGAAACGCCGATTAAGAAACGACCCACTACTCCTCGGACAAGGTGAGAAACTTTGGAAGTACGTAAACATTTTTAAACTAACTTTAAACTACATTTAATTTTTATCGGTTATTAAAATCTATTCTTCTTGTTCATTCCGTTTAAGAGCTACGCTCTTGTCAGTGAAGCAATTGCCAATCTCTTCGGCTTCTCGCCTTTTTTCTTGACGTTTTGATACAATCCTACTTTGTTCTTTTGCATTGCATTTAAAGCTATATACAAATTGGTGCACTAGTTTTTTAACATTTTCACCTACTTTCAAATACTTCAAGTTTATGTTAAAAACTGAAAGAAGCAACAATCCGCAAATTTACAATACAAATAAAAATAAAAAACGTATGGTGCTTTGTTTTACAAAATACCATCACATTAGCTACATAAATGATAGTATTAAATCTAATGAGCGTTCTCGGAGAGGAGTCACGCTTGTTGATTGCAACACGGACGGAGATGCCAACCGCGTACCCACCTATTGTAAAGGTTACTTTGTACTAAGGAATCATGACTATTTGTTATCATTGGAGCGTCTGCATTTTACGAATATCGCATCAAGGTTGATTTATTAAAAAATATACATATATTTATCTGTATTATATATTTGGTCAATCTAGATCATAATGTTTCCTACCTAAAACCTACCATCATCATAAAACCCGTTGACATTTGGCGTTAGACTTTTGTTGTAATTTTCTATAACATTAAAGTTCTTTAGTCTAATCTGTCAACGCTTGCTTGAATTTTTACACTATAAACGGGCTTTCCATTATCGCCGAGACAGAATGATCGGGAGCATCTAAATATTGTTCTGATTTGGTTTATATAATTCTAGGTTCTAGGTGTTTTCACTGTCTATTACAAGTTTTATTTCGACGCTTGAACGCCTTAATTTCTTGAACAGTATTTTCAATCTTACTTGACACGCAATTGTAGACGATAGCATTTTTAGCTGTTTATCTGCGTTTGATGATGATGTGATGTCCAGTCGTCTTCATCCGTATTATATTATTTGTAAACTGATAAACATACCTACATAATATGTTCTAAAACTATCTTCTTTCCTACTTACTCAAAAATTTTAGATTACAACTTAGCTTTCGACAAGGTCATATCTATTTAATCAGAATAATGTGTATTTATCTTGTCCGTATAATTTATCCATCATATAATAAATACTATAATTGTGATCAATGCGAAATTAATAATATTATACATATACAAGAGGCTGCCCACAGCTATAGCAGCACTTTCTTTTCTTGTAAATAACGAGAGGATACCGCAGCTACTTAACATCTTCTTTTTTTAATTTAACTGTTTCTACCCGATGCCGTGTAAATTTCAGGAAATCCCTTTTTAGTGTATCCCTTCGGTTTCCAAGGTACATACATGCCAAATTTCAGCTTCCTGCGCCTAATGGTTTTGTTGTCTGTCAGTCAGTCAGTAACGGAAGGATTTTATATATACAGATGTAACCTTTTCTGCCTGATCGAGTTGAAATTCTATCTTAATGTACCCCTATGGTCTCCAAGGAACATATGTAAATGTAAAATTTCAGCTTCGTGCGCCCAATAGTTTTGGCTGTGCGTTGCTTGTCAGTAACGCAAATAGGTATATATTATTATAAACAAAAATCATGTATTTCAAAAGCACATCGCATCCTTAGCAAAGTAAATTAAATTGATTCGTTTTTTTAATTATTGAGTTCAATAAAATATTTGTAAATATAAATCTACCACGTTTCAGTTGCATTCTTTGAGCGCAATGCATGACGCACGATGAGAGAATCTCATTGTACTTCTGCATGTTTGCTATGCACTATCCAAACAAATGACAATTAGTTCATTTTTAACGTTATATCAATAGCTATTGGTAAGCAATATAATTGTTTCTCTATTGATCTACTCATGCATTGTTTTCATAGAACAATACGATAAACATCTACGATTATAGTGCTAGCGGATATTCTTAGATATTTTCCACTTGCTTATTTAAGGTCGAAAGCGACCTTAAGCATCTTGTCAGATTCACCCCTATAGATGCCTTAGGTGTCAAGTAAGGCACGCGATAGTGAAGTAGAAACGCAAAAGACTAATACATTTAAACCTAGAGTAACAATAGGCGATCAAACTGGACGCAAAGACTCTCTCGGTGTTTTAAGAGCTGTTCAATTTTTAACTTAAGATACTCTTGCCTCTGGCCTCTTGGACTAGTCTTTAAAGATCAGAAAAATCTTTTTGTCCCAAGACCACGATCTTTTATTCTGTTTTTCAAAATGTATAGTTATAAGCATTATTCAGTTATCTGATTAGTGTAGTACAGACACAGGCTCTAGTTTGACATCAGATAACCGTGTATGAATTGACCCAAGATATGATTTAAACGTTTACATTATTACCTAAACAAGTAACAACACAAACATTTAAAACATACCACCGTGTTTTACAAAACATTAGTACCCGTTGCTGTAAACCCTGACCTCCGCAATAATTATAACAGATCTCGTAGTTAAGCACAATGTGCGGTAAGAGGCGGCTCACCTCGAGAGCCTGACGACACGTGTGTATCAGCACCGGAGACAAACGCCCGTTGTCCTCAACTTAGATGCGATCGTTAGCTTATACCCACGCTGACTTGTCATAAGTAGGACTAGTCTCGATCGTCGACTAATCGGCATTTGATGTTGAAGATATCAAAGTACTAGTTTTGATCGATTGAGTATAATTCAATCAAAACTCGCACGTTGTTATTAATTCAATAACAAATATGCTGCTGGCGAATTATATGGCAAGTGTTTATCCGTAGTCCAAAACAAAGTAGAAGAAGAATCATCTCAAAGTACATTCTCAACCTTCGCGGAATACTGACACTTTAGGTGATCTTTTACAAAAGGCTGGTACCACCGTAGTCGTGTCGACTCACGCTCACTCACATTGCAATAAGCGTGACTTTAACAAGTTGTTAAGAAATGCCAAATTCGAAAATGCATGCTTAGGTATGCTCACTCTTAAGGTAACTACGATAAAGAGCAAGCTAAAGTAGTAAAACAAAACAATATTATCAAGTAAAACGTTATAAAATGAGAACAAAGTGTGGAAAGCAGCTAAGTTACTAGTATTCCTCTATTTTAGACACTACAATAATTTATAAGATAAACAAACAACTTCAATTTTATATACTGATTTTTTAGCGTGAGTATTGAAATGAAGTTTATTTTTGGTAGCTCTGTTTACAAGTAATCTATGTATTCTAAATTACCTGCCAGCACGAAAGTAGTTAAAGTGTAAGTAGGCACTCGTAGGAACAAAATCGGCAACGTAATACAATTCCGCCATAGCGGTATAATAATTAGTTCGTGCAGTCTTCCTCGAAGTTAAACCGAAAAGCTTTCATCACCGGTAAAAGATTTTATCCAATCAAGCAACTATTTAGTAAGTGAATACGCAACTTAATGATACTGTTATACGTTAACTAGGGACACCTACTTAACGTGAACGTAACGTAACTAAATTATGTACATCGTAAAATCTTACTGAGTTTAGGATAAATAAATAAGCTTACCTCAACTTTCATATAATTAAAGACGAAGTAGAACCCTCATTTGGATACTTTGTTATACGCTTGTTTGATAATAAATCATGAGTCAAAACGCATGAAGAAACATGCTTGTCATATTTTTATCAAATACTAAAGCCTATGGTCGCTTACCGCCTTAACATTATTATACGTATCATAATATAGGATACTTGGCTACTAAAAATTTGTACAGAACTCTCGATGCGCTACCATAGAATCAAACAAAGCAAACATTTGTAATTTTGCTAAAATAAGATATTTACATTATTGGAAATCAAATGTCTCATCCAAGTTACCTATAGGCAAGTTTTATGTAAAGCAAACGCCGTTCTAACAAACACACGGTTCAGACTCTCAGACTGAGCACGACAGAGGTGTTAGTCCTACATGATCCCAAAGTGCATGAAGATGCTATATAAATAAATCGCTGGTAGTAGGTATCGCTGTAGGTACCACAGAGCGTGACTGAAATGTTCTATTCCACGTTATTTGTAGCACGCCAATTTGACATGCTAAAGGTTTTTATACCAAAATACTTCCGCAGACATTTGAATCATTCAAGCATCTGTTCAGATGGAAATACCATGCCATTATGGTCACAGCCGTCTGTTCCCAAATTACATCACTCTGAAGAATATACGTTAGTCATACTGAAAGTGTAGCTATACAGGTTTTAAACAAGACAATAATGTAAAGACAACTCGTATAATTTGTTGAGGAAGGAATAAATGCAAAGCTAAGGAACAACTGAACTGGTCACGTAAATCCGTGTCTGTATACCGGTACTTAAGTACTTGCATTTCATTATTACATTCCTGAACTAAGTATCATATGATGGCCTTCAAAATACCGGCTGTTCACTTTACTTTTGCTGTGAGCACTCATTCAGACGTAGTTATTTTAATATTAACAATCGCAACAGTAACCTTTTAATGGTTACAATTCGAGTTATGTAAACCCGCAGTCCCAAAAGTAACACTTTGGAAATGTCAGTTCAAAACTTCGTATGAAGTCATTTATAACAATGGCCGCTTATAATCGTTTGCGAAGACATCATTAATTTGCATAATTTATTCCGATTCAAAAGTAGTTAAATTACGCATTAATGACCCACATATTCGCAAATCACCAATTAAGGTAGACATTAGATAATGTTGCATGAAAGGTGTATTGGACTAAAATTTGTTCATTTGTCCACAGATGTCAGTCCGCTCCGAAAGTAATGGATAGTCACAGTAGATCGGTGTCGCCGCGGGACCCCATGAGGCCACAGCAACGGCCTCCATCTCCGCCTTCCTCACCGGCCGGCTTCGACAACCGAGCCTACCAGCACGACGAATCAGACCCCAACCACAACGACTCTTTCTCATCCAACGGACCCCATCAGAACGGACATACCAAGGAGCCGAACGGAGTCAACGAAACTAAAACACTCGAAGCAGTGAACCTAGAACTGATCAACCTCACTCCTAAGAATGGCAGCGCGAAGAAGAAAGACGTAGAACTGGACATGAACTCTGCTAATCCTTACGACGAGTACTTCGTGCCCGTTAATGAACACAGGAAATACATGAGGTTAGTAATGTTTTTTATTACATGTTACTTTCGTAAGGTATTTATTAGAGTATATACAAATAAGTCCGCATCGCTAATTATGAGATTTACGTGTAACTGTACGTTGATTTAAGAACCCCGTTGAAGCGAATTGCACAATTAAGACTGCGTAATGCAATTGGTAAATTTAATACGAAAACAATATTGTCTATCAAGTGGTAGTAGAATTCTTTTTAATCATGGCGAAATCAAATTCCTATATTACTAATTATAAAAGTTAATAATGGACTACGCAAACAATCTATTCTTAAAAGATCAATACACAAAGAATCATTGATATCGTTCAATTAAATGAGTTCCAAAACATTTCGCAGCACAAATTGTTTCAAGCCATGGCTGTAGCTTTTGATAGTTCAGAGATTTCAATTAGATTCGGTTGTCGATAACGTAACGAATCGGATACAAGTCAAGACCGCAGTTTTTACTATTGGAACAACCGTTATACATCCGAAGCAAATAAAATACAACTCTTCGAATATTTTCAACAGATCGTGAAACATACTGAATTCTAAGATCAGTTAGATAATTATGCCATAAAATACGAATTTGATTTATAAATCTTGAGTGGAGTTCGGATCTAAATTATATGTTGGAATGGCATGACGTTCGCTTTGGACTACATCAAACAAAAACAATGCAACTAATGTATCAGTATCACTAAAACAAAATTAATTCGACAATCTTGCTTATGAAAATAAAACTGTAGTAGTTAATCTTGTTGATGTACTCGACCCGTTTAATCGAGAAGAGATAGTCATCTCGGTACCGTTCCGAAGCCCGTATAAATTGGACGACGGTGGTGCGAATCTGTAACCTCAACGGATTGTACGTGAACCAACAATCGCTAGTAAAACCAGTTTGAAAACAATGACGGCAGAATTTATCGTAAAGCAAAATGAAATGCGGTATTCCACAAGTAGACTTCTCGAACTGGTAGTTTAGATGCCACATAAAATAAAGTTGGATTAAGTTCAAACTGCAGTAAGAAACTGTATAATACTTTGGTTTTACATTATCGTTTCGGGTGTGTTGTAACCTTTGTTTTGAGTATCCGAATCTCACTGTATCATTACAAAATGTTTGATATGGTTTTTGGGAGAAACATGTTATTTTTAGAATGAGTTATTACTTAACCTACACGGCGTGAAATATAACATAAATGATAACCACCATGGAAGCATTTTGCTAGAGTTAAACATTACAAGCTAAATTGTGCGTCTACACCTGCCATATTTAATGGGCATCATGGTTTATCTAAATAACGATGATCAAAAACTCAAGGTCTGCGGTGTACTGAACTATAATCAAGGATAATAGGCATAGTTTGATATAGTTAATTACAACTGTTACAGAAATTGTAGCATGTCTATCGCAGATTCTAATCGCTTCATTCACTATATTCTTAACTATATTTTAACTCAATCAAAAATATATTAAAACTAATATCACAAAATAATTATATATTTAAAGTTTAGTAGCAAAATTTAGCAAATTTTCTAGCCAATACCACTGTAAACAAAATACAATGTCATTTTATAGATAATTGTAAGTCACTAACACTGCATTCGTAAAAGATTCGTTACGTCTGCCATTCATATGTGCAGTTATTCAAATCTTCAAAGTGCCTGTAAAGTACAGATATTATAAAAACTGTTATTACACTCAACGAATGAATGCCATATTCGTGTGTTTTGATTCGCTTGGACAACGACATAATGGCATGGTTATATGTCATTATGACCATGGCAATATGAATAGATAGGATTGAAATGGATGTTATCTAACAATATATTCATGTATAAACATAATTTACATAGATGTAAAAAAACAATTGTCTTTACTATTGTCATTTAATTATTTTGAAAACATCTTCTAACGTAGGTAACGGTGTCCTGAAAGGGCCGCGGCAAAGCGAACTGGCTTCGCCGCTACAGGACGTATACCATGATGTTTTTAGCACCGGTTTAGCAGCATTGATATAGTGAGAAGACTCGAACGCTTGTAAGGAAGTCACACACACCCCCTGTGTCTGGCCTAAGAGGTGGACGATGGGGCTCCAACAGCGAAGACAAAAAACTTGAGAATAGACCCCTAGTTTTAACCGCTGATATTTGATTTTTTTTTTGACAAGCAAATCAACTCATATCTAGCACAATCAACTAATAAATAAATTATTTATTCACGCATCGACCGAAAATAACCCGATCTCCTTAATTTTGCGTAACTTAGACACCAAAAGCATTTTCGTTTTCGCATTACGTAAATAATTTTAAAGAAACTGGTATATCACGTTGTTGTTTAAAAAGAAAAGTAATTGAGCAAGGAATGTTGAAAGAGTAAGGTGTTATGTTATTAAATAACTTGTTTATTAACATGGCCATGTTTTAAAATAATGAGCATGAAACACAAGACAATGTCGTTGAAATCGTATATGAGATACCACACCCTTTTGGCATGCCTTATAATTTTATTATATCAAATCATTACTGCTTTTTACTTTGATTTTACATCAGATGATACCCTGTTACTAAACCTATAAATATATTAATATTATAAAAGTTTAATGGCCAGTTTTCTGTAATCCTTTCACGTAAAAACGATACAATAGCTTTGGAATAAATTTTGCAGTAATGTAGCTTACACACCAGAATTAGGCTTCCTTTTGCCATAATAACCGACACCCGTCACCCACAAGTAGTATCTTACGTGTGGTAACACCACTGCTTTTTTACTTTAAGGTGAAATCAGGTGATAAAAAGGTTAATCAGTCCTTAAGAACGAAATATTCTTCTTATTATGAGGCAGAACTGAGCCAAAAAGTTCGTGATTAAACTCTTTCCGACTAGTCACTGGCAATTTCGCACAACGCTGCCTATCATAGGACAAACGTTCAGACCTCTGGAGCGTGTCTTGTATTAGTCACAGCCCGCATTTGCGCATGAATAGCACCACAAATTATTCCTGAACAGTCCGATGTCCTTGGGGTTTACGACCGAACTGTGACATTCGAATTAACGTTTGCTTGTTTTTAAAAGTCCTTGACTTTTCTGCAACAAAGCTGCCAGTTCAACACTTTTTTTAAAAGATGTTGCCGCGTTCTGTTTATGATTTATTTATTTTAGTTCACTCGGAAAAGTTATATTTTTATTTTTCAGACACGGTATAATTCGTTTAAATTGTTGTTTTTAGCCTTTTTCTACGCAGCGTGACTTTAGTAACTTATTGCAATATTATTTATTTATTTATTTATTTATTTAATTTATGAGAAGACCAACAGCCTTATTAAATTGAATAACAATGGTAGGTATATGTGACATGTGGCCAATTAAAGGTCCTCACGGTTAGATACAATTCGCTATACATAAACCATGTGCATTGAAAGTTACAATAAAATACAATACAACAAAAAAACAAAACAACAAAAGAAAAATACAATTAACTAACTAAAATCTACGTAGTTCATAAAAAAATCTCTGCTTAGCATCTGTCTCATCGTCGCCGGACTCGCGTCAAAGACGTCGAAATCATGCAATTTACTCGCTGCGTTAAGTGCCTTGCCTGCGCGCCACATAAAACTATCCTGCCGGTAGTTTGTAGGTACGAGAGGTAGGTGTAGTGGAGTATGATGACGTGAGGATTTTACTGGTACATTCAAACCAACCATATACAACAGTTCTGAGCTATTAATAGAATTAGACAGAATTTGTTGTAAGTATGTTATATCAGCAATATCCCTCCGCTTATACAAAGGTAGAAGATGGAATTTGGCGCATATGTTCAAGTAATTATCAGACTTATAATGATAATATTTAATACGATAGCAAAGGTATTTTAAGAACTTTCTCTGTACGTTTTCTATTCTGTCGATATACTTGTCATACCTAGGATTCCAGATCTGCGACCCATACTCCAGTATACTTCTAACATACGTGCAATAGAGTATTTTGTATGTTTTCGCTTCTCGGAAACAGGAAGACGCTCGCATTATAAATCCTAATGCCTGTGATGCCTTCTTTACAATATTATCTATGTGTACATCGAACAATAACTTTGAATCATACATAATACCGAGATCTCGAATAGTATGACATTTTGTCAGAGTGTGTCCCTTCAGCGTATAATCAGAGGATACAATGCACTTCTTTCTGGTAAAGGTGACAACGGAGCACTTGGTTGGATTAAGATCTAACTTATTTCTAACGCAATAATCGTCAAGGCGTAATAGATCTAACTGGAGTGCCTGAACGTCTGTTTGAGAGGAAATAGAGGCGAATATTTTCATATCGTCTGCAAAACAGAGTAGTTTAGAAGAATGGAAGCATTGGCCAATGTCGTTTACAAAGATTACAAACAATAAGGGACCCAACAATGAGCCCTGGGGAACACCGCTGGGCACCGTAACCCAACTAGATAGGTAGTTATTCACCGCTACAGCCTGAGATCTGTTGGTTATATAAGATATAAACCATCTTAGCAGATCACCCCGTATGCCTGCTGCTTGTAGCTTGTGGATTAGTGTCGAATGATCAATTCTATCAAAACATTTGCTGTAATCCGTGTAAACGACATCGACTTGCTTACCCTGGCTCATGCTGTCTGTGATGTAGTCATGAAATAAGATTAGGTTGGAGACAGTTGACCGTCCCCTCATGAAGCCATGCTGAAATTCATTAAAAGAAATTTTTAATGCGGCATATAATTGAGTGTGAATTATTTTCTCAAAAGTTTTAGCAACTAAGCACAACTTTGAGATGGGGCGATAATTTTCAACGTCAGTTTTAGAGCCCTTCTTATGTATAGGGGTAATGAACGCTGATTTCCATAGCGGAGGCATGACGCACTCAGCTAGGGACTTCTTAAACAATAAACTGATGGGTAAAGAAATAGTATCAGCACAATTAATTAGAAACAGAGCAGGTATATTATCAGGTCCAGCTGACTTACTCTTATCCAATGACTTTAACAATTTAACTATCTCATGCAGTTCAATATTTACACTATGAATCTCTGATACAGTATCGCTATATTCAATTGTGTCAAAGTTTATTGTAGGCGTCGAACATTGTAAAAACGTCGAATAAAAATAGTCGGAAAAAACATTACAAATGGCTTCTCCCCCACTGGCTATTTTAGAACCATAATTAACGGTAGAAGGAATATTATTTGAGTTGGACCTCGATTTTATATACCTCCAGAAATGTTTGGGGTTATTTTTAATATTACTCTCAACAGACATAATATACCTATCATAGCACTCACTCTCAAGCATTTTTACACTCTCTCTCTCAACAGGCGATAACTAACTCGGTCCGATAGATTTTTATATCTTTTGAATTTATTGAAATATTTGTATTTTTCCTTGATCATTTTCTTTAATGCTGGGGTATACCAAACCGGATATCGACCTGTACTACTAACTTTTGACGGGACATGCTTAATAATTATTTTATTTAAAAATGAATAAAAACAGTCTGTGGCGGTAATAACCGATTTATCATCAAACTCCCTATCCCAGTTAACTTCGGAAATATCTTGGTTAATCGCATCATAATTAGCCTTAGAATATAAAAACACGGTACGCGAAGCTGATTTTAAAGGGGGTAATTGACAAAATTTCAAATCTATTATGAGCGCCTTATGGTGTGGGTCTATAGAAACTAAAGGATCTTCACTTTCCCGGACGGTGACTACATCGTTCGACAGGACGAGATCCAATATCCTCCCATAGCAGTTAGTTATACCGTTAAATTGATTTAGATCATGAGTGCATAACAAGTCGACAAAAGATTGCTCGTCCGCGCTAACAATATTACCCGGGCAAAGGGATGACTCACCAGAATTTTGCATCCACAACAAACCACTCATGTTAAAATCTCCCGTTATCAAATATTTATCATTTGGCCTTCTCAATATAACTTCGTCCAATTTAAATAGAAAATTATTTAATTGGTTCGAGAAAGACAGTCCCAGATTTTGTTTACATAAATAAACAGTGCATATATTCAAATCGTAACTCTGCTGTGAGCCAGTTTTACCCTTTTTTATAGACACCGTTAGCCATAGATCCTCGGCGGTACTTACAAAACTTGGCTGGGAAACGGCACAAATATCTTTACAAACTGCAATGAGTACACCACCTCCTCGCGTTTGTCCTGTCTGGATGTAATCCCTATCGCGCCGCCGCACTATGTAACGCTCATCAAAAAGCTCCGTATCACTCACACCAGGTAACAACCAAGTCTCCGTTAGGATCACGATATCATACGAGCTTAGTCTCAAATTACGATAGAAAGTTACCGTTTTAGATCGCAGACCGCGTACATTCTGGTAATACACTTTTAAGTCGTTCACATCCATTGGTAAAATATAAATCTCATTAACAGAATACATGAAAAATTAAAATCATTAACGCAAAAATACTTTTTAAAAATAGATATGACAAGTAATGTTGCAATTTTATAATGTGGGTAAATTGAACACTTTTTTTTTTTTTTTTTTTTTTCTTCCCATCTGCGATCAGTCATGGACTATAAGCAAATTTTTTGAGTGTGTAGTGTCGGGTCGAGTGCGTCTCCCAGCGGAGTCAGCTACTCATTATGGAGTTACTGGATTTTATCGAGTTCCAGGATAACACGTCGGCTCAGTCGTGTGTCGCACTTTGTTTGCAATAGCTGTGCCGCTAAGTTATTTGGATGTACAGCTAGCCTCCTTTTATAGCGCGTAGCGGTGTTTCGGATTTCTTCTTTTACTGTACATATTTGCAGACTTGCATGGATTTCGGTGTTTGTAACAAACCATGGCACATTTGAGAAGGTCCTCAGGATTACGTTTTGAAGCCGCTGAAGGATGTTTAGGTTAGAATCGCTGGCGCTTCCCCACAGCTGAATGCCGTAGATCCAACTTGGTTTTAGTATGCTTTTATAGATTAAAAGTTTGTTATCTGTGGAGAGCTTTGAGTTTCGTCCCAATAACCAATAGAGGTTTTTATAGCGGATGTTCAGTTCATCTCTCTTTTTTTTTATATGTTCTTGTAAATTGAACACTTAACTAGAGAAATAGTTAAGCAAAAGTAGTACTTAGCGTTATGTCATTTCTTCAATTCTGAATCTGGTGGCATACCGACTTATACCGAGTTATAATAACTTTGGTTTCTACTACTACTCCGAGGTAGATAAAACTGTTCTCAATCGTTATCCCGGTTGCATCCCAGTCTTTTCGTCTCAGAAACCGGGGTCTACTTACTGGTCATACTCCAAGTTAACAGAATATTAGCTTGGAGTAGAATGCATAAAAGTATTTGTTTGGCATATTAGCCATGCTGCAAGCCCTATTAACTTTCGCGGATATTACAGTTTTCATTGCACAATTTGGCAAAGGATGTTATTGTTTATATAATTACCTGTTAATTAAACGTATCGTGTTCGAAACAATTATGCTATTTACATCCTCTAGTCACCCAGTAACGGCTGACGTGAAAATATGTAAAACGAAGTATGGAGTAATCCATCATTAGTGCGAGCGATGAACCGTTCAATTACCGCGGCGTGTTCGCGGCGGGCGCGCGCATCCTCAGCAAAAAGGTTCACACTCGGCGACCTCCTTGGAATGTAAACATCATACGACATTTCATTTAATATTCAAATATTAACGCCATTTGTTTGTAATTTCAAATGTCTTGAGTTCCAATTTTGAAATGCAAATAGTGGTGCGTCAATTGTAAATTTTTTAGGTGACATTATTTTAGTGGCATTGATTCAATATTATTTCTTCCGAATAATGTTATTAGCGCTGTGATTGAGATTAATTAAGTACCTAATATATATTTAAATAATCGTGTTTTGAAGTACCTATATTACTAGATAAAACGCTGATACAAGTTAAATTGTAGATAAATGTAAAAATTAACAGGTTCTGTGTTTAAATATAATATTTTCAGGAATAGGTACAAATGTAAAGACTATTTCGAAATCCTTTTTCGACATGATACAACTCTGCGGTTCTTTTTGTTCGTCTATGCTCTGCGGTATAACATAAGACAAAGTCTTTATTTACCTTGTGAGTTATATTAGGAATATATACCTAATATAACTAAGTCTTTATTTACCTTGTAAGTTATATTAGGTATATATACCTAATATAACTCACAAGGTAAATAAAGACTTTGTCTTATGTTATACCGCAGAGTTGTATCACGTCGAAAAAGGATTTCGAAATAGTCTTTACATTTGTGCCTATGCCTGAAAATATTATATTTAAACACAGAACCTGTTCATTTTTACATTTATCTACAATTTAACTTGTATAAGCGTTTTATCTAGTAAAGTAGCTAGGAAGGTACTAGTGCTCGGAATCTACTGAAACTTATGAAGTCCCTGAAAGAGGTGTACCTACAATTTAAAAACCGATATACAGACATCACCCGTGGAACTCAAATTTACACCAATATGCCGAGTAGGTACATACAAATCAAGCGAAAGTCTCTTTTAAAATAATGTAGGTATTCAAATTCTTGTAAGTATATGTTTATTTTCACACGGTATAACTAAATATAGCGGCTACTTTCGATCTGTTACTGTCTGTCACCGCGATTGGCCGCGGTCGAGATTACACAACTGCCCAGTGAACCGTAGCGTCACTCAATAAAATGTATCCATTGATTTACTCTGACAGATTCGCGTTTTCTATTGTCTGACACCGATATTGAATCAGGCGATGGTTTTTTTCGTAATCCTCTAAAATATTGGTAATACTCATCGATGTTTAATTGAAAAATCATTTTTTTCATTAGTAAACTGATTTCAAAAGTGCACAAAATTGAACGTTGGGTTCTTTTTTCTGTCTTTCCGTTTCACGCCTTTTAAATTCGTATCAGGGTTAGTAAGTAGCTACCAAGAAAACTGCAACTATCGGAAAATTGCTGTCGTCTAGGGCTTTTCCTAAATTTGCAGTTTATTGTGGTGATAAAATTTTACATAGGTTCATCTCGTTCCTTATCAAATACGGGTAAATAAAAATAAGAATTTAGTAATCATTCAATGAATTGCGTTAAGCATAAGCACTGCTGCAATTTTCCGTTATCCCTTCGGTCGATGGTTGTTTAGCTGTAAAGCCAGAAGAAACCCAATTCAGATTGAACAAGGTTATAGGTACAAATAATTATATTGCACTTAAAATAATAAAACAATTCTTAAAAATCGCATTGTAACAGAATTAAATAAGGCATTTCTTGAATCTTATTTTCGTCACACATAATATGGTCATATCTTATATTTTTAAATCGGCCATTTATATTGCCTACCTAATTTCGCGGCTTAATAAGTACAAACCGTTGAATAAAATATAATTCAATCTTTTAATTTGTGTCCTTGACACGTTTGCTTAAATTCCGAGGCGAATAATCGTCGCGTAGATACAATCTGAATTGCTAATTTGTAACATACGAAGCTTGTTTCTTAAATAAAATTATCGTACGTAGTGCCATCTCGGTGAAGCGTTATGTAGTAAAAATGTGTAACCGACTTAAACGCCACGAGATTACCTACATAATATTCAATTCGCGAATAGAACGTTTATTTCAAATTTGATTAGGAGTTTTCTAAATGTTAATAAAACAAAAATAATATCTGTTAGTTTTGATATTTTACACATCAATTTAATTGTTGTCATTTTATGAATACAATTAGCCTTAGGTATCAAACAACAAACGCACACGCCTCTTTTCACTTTAACGAGGGTAAGAGCACAAGCGGCCTAAAATAATATTTCATGCGCTGTGTATTATTCTTAAACTTGTGAGTTGTATTTATGATATTCATTACTTCTATCTGTACATTCTCAATAGTTACGGCTAAGACTCAGAAGCCAAGAAAATCTTCGCAGCAACTAAACGAAAATAGTGAATAACGTACCTAAAACAATTAAGTACCTCTAATCCTTGCAAGACTCAAATATACCTAACTGTGATGATATCTCATGAATCACAAAACAAACGTCTATTCCTACTTCAAAGAAAGACAGTTTATCTGTCCAAAGAAAACAGCTATATCTTAAGACAAATTGTATTTGTACTTAAGCCTACTTAGTTTACATAGCCAGGCTTATCTCAAGTTGAGTGACCGGTAAAACCACCGGGAATTTGCGTAAAGGAATATAGTACCTAACTAGTTTAAATCATCATCATCATCCATCATTCCTAGCTTACTTACCTTCTCGCGTTCGAGGTGCGCCGTACAAACGCTTCTTCTCTAAACGTTTTACCAATTTAGTTACTTAGGTATTAGTTAAAATGTTCACACTTCACATAAATTGCCTTCGTAAGGGAAGTTCAGAGCAGCATTTCAAAGAACTAGATATATCCTTTTCCTGAACACTACACGCGAATAAATCTACAGCTGATAGTTTGTAACACTTTTTCATGAAATCCGCAATTGCTGTCTAATAATTTATTTTGATACGAATTACGTTTTATTAATGTCTATAATAGCAGCTCGTCCGGCTAAGCTGTTTTAGTCTATAAATAGCACTGACCGGTTATAGCACATTTGTATTTCCTTCCAAAGGATATTACACCATATATGGGAGGATTTCTAATTCATATTTTATTAATAGCATCTGCTTTTCCAATTTATAGAACCTTTTAATCAACCTAGCACTTGAATTGTTTAATTTATTAGATGGTACTTCTTTGATTCATTATTGACGACCTGATTGATCCCATCTATTTGCACGTTTGTTTTTTGTCAAAATTAAAAATAAGAATTTTCTAATTTTGTGTATTAAGTATATTTATTATATCTACCTTACAATAGATTTAATATCATTAGCGTGCAAGTATAGATTTATTTTAAATTATTTTCATCGGCTTGTTAGCCTGTAAGGTTTTACAGACATAGTACTCATAGTCCTACTATGAGAACTAGGTATATGATAAGAGAATTATCAGTATTATTTGTAAGATATGCAGCTACAGGTACCACGAGTGTTGTAACGGCTTAAACAGTCATCCCGTTACTACAATTCAAGTCAATGGGGTCTGGCGCTTTCAATTTACCAGAAACTTTTTCGATCCAAAGATAGAAACACACATTATATATTTTTTAATCTTGATTTTCCCAATATACAAGGCCTATTCCCTAATTAGTACCTTGAAAAAAGCAACGGCCGTTTTTTCCGTTAAACTTTTAAATAGACACAGAACAGTTGAAGGTCAACCACTCGATAAATTAACGATCTAAAAATTCGAACACGTTCACTCCAATAGATTGTCTTTACTTTATCCGAATTATTGTTGAGCCGTATACAGACTTTGCGAGGCATGCGCTACGAACGGCGCACAGCGCATGCCTCGCAATGTCTGTATCCACCTTTACACTAGTTGGGACTCGCGGTTTTACCCGCCATACCGTGCCCCTTCCTTTGAATCATTGCATCGCGTCGCATCGCATCACTCACCCGTGTCTTTAAATCCTTCTCACGTTGTTTGTTCAGCTCATAAGACTAATGGCGTGAAGTTACAAAGTATAAATAAAACCTGTCTCAGTAACATGGTTATCATGCCTATAAAAAATATTTCTCAAATCCGGCTGGTAGGTTTAGGGATTAGGATGTTCAAACAAACAAACTTTAGCTTTTCTATATTAGTAGGAATTACCTACGAAGCTGTTCACAAATAGATTGGATAATTACCTACACCTTTCATACTGAGCAACCAGACCTAATTCGAGCGAAAATTCTAAAAATAATAAATAATTAGTGCCAACACAAAAGCGCAATTTTGTTGTCTTTGGAGGTTTTTTTGCCGGTAATTGTAAAGAAGTCTATGCTGTAATCAGTGATACTTTCAGGTTCTGATATAACTCTTTCGTAGATTGGGGCACTTAAGAGGCTACCTCTAAGGTCAAAAAATCGTGCAAAGGTCTTCGCTAAGTTGAATATCGCACGATTTTTGACATCCTATTTCGTTCATAACTCAAGTAATAATCGTTTTAGAGACAATTCGCCCATGGAATTCCTATTAAATTAGCTCTTCTTTCAGGGAGCAGCAATTTCAAGGCGAAAAGTTAAGTAGGTATTTTTTAAATATCCATAAAAATATTTAGAGAAAGCGTGTTTTTTCAAATTAAAATTCTATCAAGCAAAAATCTACTAATCGTGTATCTTTCTATGCATTTACTAGATAAAGACCTGATAAATAATATACAAAATTTTTACTTTGCTAGTGTGTCTCAGTGCTTCAAAATCGGTAAGCAAAAAGGGCATACATTTCCGAGGTAGCGCCTTAACAGCTTTATTTTTATCTAAAGGACAATAAAAATAAATGTGGCTTATACATATTATTTCCTATTTAAAATTTATAAACTGCCCTTTAGCCTGAATCGTTACTACCTGTTATCTATATTATAATACTTTTGAATCTCTTTTAAAAAAAAAAAAAAACCACTCAATTATCATTCCTCTTATTCAAAATTCGATTAGTCCTACTATTTTTTTTTAATATTTCACACAACTACAAACTGATAATTGGCAATTTAAATAACAAGTGAATAATCCATAAACTAAGTACATCTACTATGTTAGCTTAAGATCTTATACCTTCGTAAACCTGTCGTTATGATTAGTTAACCGGCCGCGTGCCTATCATTAAGTGTAGTTACCTCGACTGATGCCCCTCATTACGTGGTCTACTTAAGTAAAAGTCGATTACGACGTGTTATTGGATTTTAATGAAGTCATTTACTACATTTAGTTTAAAGCGATAACGCACGCAGGCTGTACACTATCGGAATATGCTAATGTATTGTCATATGACACATATCTATGGTCTTTAAAAAAAGGTTAAGATTAGGCTGAGTCATTGGCGCCCATCCTAGATTCGATTTTTAAAATAATGTCGAGTTTTATAAAAGACACGTTTGAGGTAACCTTTTTGTTTGTTGGTAATAAGAACCAAATTACCAAAGGAACCTTTATATTTTTAAGTCCTTATTTGATTTTGCTGGTTTACTGATAACATCTAATTTGACTTTATCGGTTGCTATAGATCTGAAAATAACTAGCGATGTGGTGGTGGAACACACATTCATCTAAGTATATTCTATATCTTTGCAAATATACACTTGTACAGGTAAATTGCATTGAAAATTCCTTCACGATTGTATTGAGTCTTACATCGTGTAACCTATTCTACCCATTAAGTACCTGATTAGCTTAGTTCGCAAATCATTCTCATAAAAGTTCACGTAACAGTAATCATATAGGTAACAAAATATCGCAAATTTGCTCCTTAACGTCTAAAACAATGTTGATTGCATTCGTCGACTTTCACCGTCGAATAATGTTAAAAATATGAACCCGAATGTCGGTCCCACGACAGCTGAGCATTGTTAATGGCGAACGGAAGAGAGGAAGTGCACATCACGACTTCTTCATTATGCAATACGTTACCATAACGCTGCGATCGGTCACTCACACAATAACTAGCTGTAGTGTGGAGCTTGCTTTATTAAAACTAAGCTTTAGTCGTTTTGTTGTTTGGAAAGACAATGAACCCCTCAGGGAGGGGAGGGTTTTCTTCTAAGAAAATACTTAGGTATTAAAAAAGAAAGACTGAAACAGTTAATGCAAGACAGCCGACAGGTGGCCACAGTGTAGAAAAAAAAATGCTGTATAAAGATACATAAGTAAGCTTTTACTGTCTTGTTGCTCGTGTAATTCGTATCTAATTCAAGTGCAATAAGTATCTGGATTTATATTGAGATTTTTATTTAGAGGAACAGACATGGCTGTACGTATACTAGAAATAATTATATTTAAAAAAAATAAGCAATGGAAATTAAAAAGTTGTGTTGTTTTGGAAAAGAGAGCGCTTGTTGTAAATGACTAAGTAATTCCATTCACAATAAGTATTTATTAGTAACATCACCCAAAGCAACTTAGACAGAAATTAACTACAAATCAAGACCGATACAAGCCTGTTGAAGTGTTGATTAATCTTTCAGTCACTTTCAATTTTCAATATAAAGTGAGAAAGTTTATGCAAAGCTCTCATTATAGTGATGTATTTTCCAAGAAGTGTAACTTTCTTATGGCATCACACGAGATTATACAAGTAACTAATAACATTCGTTCTTACTAAAACTCTAACTTTGCTTTTGCTGTATAGCATATATGGCAAAAGCATTGTTAGATAAAAACTGATGAAAATGTCTATTCTCAAAAAGCTGAAAGATAATTTAATGAATCTCTTTGTAATTTTTGTATCCCCTATTAACAGGGAAATAAGTGAAAAAGATGGCTTAGAATATAGAAAAATGAAAGCCCGTAGACCGATAAGTGCTGGAATTTAAACAACATTAAAACCACTCCGACCAAATTAGTTTAGGTCTTCTCGATTTGAAGCAAAACGAAAGAGCACAATAAACACAGCAATCAGGTGTGCAAATTGTCAGTTCTAAACATAGCATTGTAGTTGATAGAAAGTCAGGTAGTATTGACATTAGTTTGCAAAAACAGTTTTGAATACTTAGACGATCTCTTTCTTGGCGTTATTACCGTTACTCAACATATTGTCTATGCCGACGTCAGCACTGTAAACATGGTCATTTAAATGTGCTACAACTTTCAGATCTTACGTAGTACTTATATTATCTTCAGCTTTCAGTATTCGCACAGACACCATACGCAATTGGTTTCCTTGACTTTCAAATTACACACAGTTTTGGGTTACACAACTATTTTCGTCAAATCCGACAGAAAGTTTTTAAGCAACCTGAGCTAGTTGTAAAAAAAAAATACCACGTTAACAATTTAGTATTGTTTCTAGAAAGCCTTTACATATTCATTTGTCGTATATTCAGTACAAAGAAATGTCATTGGCTGAAAGAAATTGTTAACAATGAACTGGTCAAGCGGCCGCCATGTCGAAAACATTGCATTTCAAAGCCGTCGACCAACTATTGTATAGTGTAACAAACTTAGTAATTAAATTTAGATCCGCTACGGACAATTGTTTGAAAATAGATGATCTATTCGTGAATCATGATACCTACTAAAAAACTTTTGGTTGATTTAGTCGAAAATCTTAACACAGTGAACAATAGGTATCGCCGTGATCAGACAGACAGTTACAAGAACGTGTTTCAATTAATAATGTTAATTGAATTAATAAGTTTAACATAATTGATCAAAGTAAAAACACAACACATTAACATGGAAGTCAGCAGACAGATTTCCAAGCGATACAAGCTTCAACCTTTTTATTCTACTGTAGCTCGTATACTTTCCAAAGCAAAGTGACATAAGTAAAGTAATATTAATTAATTTCACCTTTGTTAGTATTTGTGTGACTTATACGTGATTCAGTTCACGTGCACCGGCCATGGGAGCAGAGAGACCGAAACTGCGCTGAGCCGACCCAAGAGAATATAAAACAGACCTCACATGGCGCTCCGTGGCTTATTTCAACTTATTTTCAAGTATAATGTGCGTATATTTGTCGGAAATTTGATACAACCAGTTTGACCGCATACGTTGACATAATCTAACTCGTACTGTCCTGTCTATTTTAGCTTCAGAATACCGGATTGAAGATGAACATGTTTTTATTCATGTATTCAAGTTTTGTTTAGTTTATTCATTTTTTATATTGTAGTAGTTCGATATTATAAAGACTTCTCAAAGTCGACATGTTAGTATTAGATCATTGAGTTAACTTTACCAGGTTAGCAAAGACCCTGTCATAGTTCTATCTAAAAATATGTACAATGTGCCTAAAGTAACTACCTTTAAAGATAAAGTTACTTAATTGTTTTATTACACTAGTACCAGTAAAAACTAGTAATAAGGCAGTAATAGTAAGCCAATACGAACACAAAAGCACCACAAGAGACAGTTGCCAGAAAAAGTAAAATTTACAGAAGAACACTTAAAGTCACTTTACAAACGTTAAAGACCACGTGGCCAACATCAATAGAAGCACTTGTCTGCTCTATTGTTTTAAAAGCTGCAATTTTATGCCTACATGACGACAAAAGACGCGCTCAAACGGTAATGGACAGTTTCCAATGACTGTATTAAAAATAAAGAGACACACTTACGATCGTAAAAGAAGTTTCAGAATAACATAGGCAGTATTGTCTGAGTTATAAGCCGACATACTAAAAGTTTCACTTTAAGGTACCTACTTGGTACATATTGCTAAATATCCTGCAGACTTTCCAAAGGATATTCGTTAATGTAGCCATTTACGAAAACAGTTATGAAGGAAACCAATCATAAATCACAACATATATCATAAAATATCCTGGAACAGGTGCAATTAATACTGATTATCACTGCAATTGTAGCTAATAAGCTAACAAAAATATCATAACCTAAACTACAGATTGTTTCATGTCACCTTAATGACACTTCGCCAGATTATAATGGTAGGTATGTTCAATAAAGACTACGATAAAAAGTAACATCTTCTGTATAAAATCCTTGCGTTACTGACAGACAAGCTCCAGCCGAAACTATAAGGCGCAAGAAGCTGAAATTTAGCATGTATTGTATGTTTTTTGGGGACTGTAGGGATGCACTAAGAAGGGATTGCCCGCAATTCCCACGGGAACGAGCAGAAAAGGTAAAATTTAAAAGTATGTGCGTGCATAGCTGCGAGCATCCTCTAGTAATTAATAAGAATTAAAAGCAGATCATTAGATAGTAATAATAGAGGCGACGGTAGATATCATACACTTCATAGATTTACGCTTGCCAACGAAGTAAGTTACGTTTATCATCAGTCTTCTAGGTATGCCTTTATGATATAGTCCTACGCTATACATATAAACACATAAATCTGTGACTAGCTGCTTTAGAACAATAATAATTTAAAGAATAGGATCAATATGTAGTACTTCCTAAAATGCAATCAACTATAAATCAGTACAAATAGTTTTGCAAACGGTATGATATAATGTAAATTTAAATAGTGTATTCAACGTTTGAAGCGGCTTTTATGCTATTGAACTCAAAGGCATTAGTAGTCAACAAGAGCGAAAATATACTAAGTTAGACTTAAAATAACGGTACACAAGCTTCGGTACTTTTGTAATTTCTCACGCCCTTTACATCCGAAGTTACGCTTATCTGTTAATGCTTAAAGAAAAGGTGAAGACGTACCCAGTGAGACTACAGAGTTACAGACACGAAATATTAATGGCGAAGATACTACCGAGTACTGATTTACAATAAGCTCTTTACTGGTAACTGGGAGGTACTAATATATGTACCTACCAAGCTCTATAGATTGTGAACTTGTTTGACCCATAGATAGCTGTCTAGATGTCATTTGTATTACTTGCAAAACTTCTGCAACCAGGAATCAGTTTCTAGATATTTTGTTACTTATAACGAGGATTTCCCTTAGGGCTATAAGATTTTTAATGACTGCAAAATACGATGAGTCACGCTGACAAAGTTGCAAGCAAAACTTTGTAAAATAAGGCAAATCTTTATTCACTTCGCGTCATAATATTTTTGCTATGATATATGATTGCTATGCCCCAACAGGGTCCATAATGTCACCTAATTTAAAGTTTTACCATCTACCTACCTTATTTTAAGTTTTACCGTACCTACATTGTGGAATTGCAAATAAAGAATATGTATGTATGCATGTATGTACTTATTTAGTCATCGAATAGTTTATGTATCTAGTCCAATGGACGTCTAATTCAACATTCTTCAAGAATACAAAACTGATGATTACGTTAAACAGATTCGAAACTGTCCATTACAACTCACATTTTAGTAAACAAACAATATGTGGCACGCTTTTCTCCCAGTTGCGTAATTTGGAACGACACACTGATATTTGAGCCCATTCATGATTTGAATAGACTTGCCCAACGGCTCATGGTCTGATCGATCACTGATCCACACACGCGCTGAATGTAGGCCACATATCATTCACGGGCTAAAACAAAACGGGTTTGCAGCGCTAATTGATGCTTAAAACTATTTTGATTGTGGCCTTAGAAGTGGTTGCAGTTGCGCAATATCGAATACTTGTGCGAAAACGAAGCGAACAGCCTTTGAAACAACTCCAGTAATGTACTTTATAGAGTAAGTACAGCATTGAGTGCCGGCATTCTTAACCGTGAATGCAGTGAGGTTATTGCAGTGGAGATTTTAGCCCGTAAACTTCATGCCTTGTTATATGAAATACCTTCTATTAGTTATTATTAGAGCATATGTGTCTTGAGAATATGTTTCTGTGATTAAACCTTTATGTTAAATATTGTAAAATTATAACTCCTTAACAATGCATAAACGTAAATCCAGTAATATTTTGTTAAATATAATTTTGGCGAGCCTGAGCTCTTTCAACTGTCGGTCCTGAATTACTGCTATCTGTAGTATAGAAATTATTTGAATCACAGAAAAATTGCAGCCAAGTCATTAAACTTGTAAATGAGAAGTTACGGCGAAAAGAAAATCTATGACCAAAAGAAAGTTCCCAGTCGAAACAAGTTACCTGCGCAAAACATAACATGGCGAAACATTAGCAATAACAGACACATCGTCTGAACAGAAGCATGACGTAGAAACCAGGGGAATAAGGACCTAAGTTTGTGGCACGACCGGGGTGACCGTGGCTGAGGAACAGGAGGGAAGAGGAGGGGAGAGGGGGGTAAAGGAACAAAGCGTAGGGCGTCGACCCGCCGACCGCGGTAACCTCACGCGAGCGGCGAGTGCCGACCACCGGCGACTTGTAATAACTGACATGTCTCACCGCCTCTTGTGTCTATCGCGACTTACTTCTATAGCAGTTGAGGTCGACAGTTCATTCTTTGCGGACTGATATACCTGACTCGTAAAACGAGACGAGATCCACCCGATCAACCTGTCTGAAGTTTTAATGGCTAAAATGAGAAAAATCTCAAGGTTCTAAGGAACAATATGGCTATAAAACGTTTTTGCGCACTTGCGTCTATTGGCGGCTCGTCAAAACGTCGTGAAAACGATATTTTGCAGTCAACTTATAACAACGTTAAGACGTAAGAGCATAAGCTGTTTGTATTTGATGATCTGATTATTGAAGAATGTCAACATTTGGTTTTCAGTAAAAAAAGCTCCCGAGGTTCTTTAAACATACCCTGAGACAACGGCGACAAACATCTTCTAAACTTGGAACAAACATTTGTGAATCGCTCAAGGTTAATTTGGATGGTAATAAAACCGAAATGAACATGCATCACAAAAATAGATAATTTTGGCAAATTAAAACAAAGAATGGTCTACTTACTTATACCTAATGCATATTGCATGCATACATATAATACATATCACGGAGAAAAGCTTATCATAAGGACAATGTGTATTATAAAATAAAACAAGATGACCGCGAGAATGAAAACCCAGCCTCAGAAGTTTATTACTACCCATTAAGTAATTTATTTGTAAGTTAGTTAAAGAACCTGCTAACATCTAAAGCGCAACTAAATGAAACGAGTTACTAGAATCAGTTACTGCACAGCTAAGACTTGCACCTGCCACCATTATACATATACTTAAGCGAACTTCGAACCTTGTAAGAACTATGGCAACGCACACACAGCAAAATATTGCATACACAACAGCACAACATCGGCATCGGCGTGATTTTTTTCATACCTACTCTATTTATGTTAGTAAGTAATCAAACTAAATAAAAAAAAGCTAAATACCTTATGTTTGCTGAGACATTTCGGCGTGGTTTTCACCGTAGTTACGTCTTGAATATAGCAACAAAGGTTGTGTGTTTACAATAGCTTATAACATTCGTTATGCCACAGTGATAAAATATGCCATCTAATGCATTCATATTTTTACGCAAAGTTCTGCATTCAAATATTCACTTTCGCTTGACTACATCTAACGCGATTTTTTGTATCAAAAATAATTCATGTGTTATCCCAAAGGAATTGCAAACAGAACTTAACAACAATTAAGTTAAATAAGATGTTTATATGGAAATGTTATGTGAAAAGACCGAAAAGTCTCACGTTCATAACGTTTACATGAATAAGTATAGGGTCAAAACCATTACAATAACTTATCAATACTTTCTCAACTTTCGTAAGTCTGTGTCAACTACTAATTTTCTCATAATGCAGCAACGTTTCGAGACAGGAATGCGCCACGCCCGACCGTGGGCTTCCGACCTTCGAATAACTCAACCTGCCTATTTGCATAGGTGCATCCGAAAGCACATTCAAAACGCATAAGCCATCAGCTACTCATTAACTAATTTGTCACAGCATAATAAACCATATGGCGTTGAATATTAGAACCAAGTTATATGAAGATTGTTGGCCTACGAAGTCATTGTTTTAGTCAAATAGTTTGGATAAGTACTTTGTATAAAACATCTTTGCCCTCTCAGCTTTTCAATATCTTCCTACGATGGGAGGAACAAGCGTCTGGCAAAATATCTATGCCAGGTTTTCGGTTCATCTGGTTCTTTTCCATTGATGCATGATGTTACAAGAAAATCTATGGAAATAACCATTAGTTTCACTGCTTTCCACTATATAACTCTCTCGTTTGAAGACGGTTAAGTACCTATTAACATTTATATCAACGTAGATTACAAAAAGTGTAACGTAATGGTTAAAACGAACTTCGATTAACTACTTTCTTTAAGTTAAGCACAAATATAAATCATGCTTAGAAAACATACGTAGGTAGGTATAAAGTTCTCGTATTAGAAATATTAATTAAAATTCGTCTACACGTTGGCTTACGATGTATGCACAGACATAACGAACATGATTCGAAAGATATCAAGCCAACGCTTAAAGCTCTGCAATATTCGGAGAATTTTCACGTTATAAAAATCATTTAACGAAACTTTCCGTTTTAGTCGCGTCTTTAATTTTACGAACTACGACAAATGGAGTTTAGATGCAAAAGAATGATTGTACCGGGATGTTTTCAAATTGGCCGTAGACCAACGTGTGAATGAGGCATTACGTTCAATTTTACAACATTTTTAAATGCAGGTAGATGGCAAATTATTTAGATAGGAGTAAAAAAATTGGCGAGAGACATGATGTTCATTCATTTCATCGGACAAAGTGGCTGGGTAACGTTTTGGTGGCTGTTCACAATGGAAAACCCAGAGGAAAGACTTATAACCATGTGCGATGATATGGAACAGTACGTATAATTACATTTATTTTCACGTGACAACGTCATGGCGGTCATTCGATCTTTAAAAATCCTTTTTGATTTGTGGTTTCGCTAACCGTCGCCGTAATTTGAAAATTATGGTGCGTAATTTAGTTTTTGCTAGTTTAATTCATAGCTTATAAGTCGTAATAAATTATTATTTCGCTTATTAAAACGAATTACCCGTCGAGAAAATTATTTTTGATTTATTGGCTCTTATTATAACCGGATGTGTTTTTAACTTACCTATCTAATGACCTTAACCGAATAATTAATAAATGATTTCCCCTTCGCGTATAAATTTATATTAACGTTATAAATTTCTGGCAATTTTCTGTATTTATAATATCAATACTACCCACAATGCGTAATATTTTTTGATGAAATTCGTTATTTATTTAAATTTGCTATTAAACTAATTTGAATCTTGCTATATCTTTGCCGAAAACAGACAAAAACCGTATGCATTATAATGACGTGGAACTGAAATACACGGTCAGCGGCGAATATTGTGCCTCCTCAATTTTCTACGATATTATTTGTTGTAGGTATTAGTACCTAGTAAGAAAAGAAAGCAAAATATACCAAGGCATACCTATACAAATAATAATGTAAGCATTTGTAAATATCACCACTAAAAAAACTGTTGGTTTTCATCTACCCTTGTTTTGCGGCAAAGTTTTTCAAACTTTATACTAAAGGCCGTTAGGTATGCTGAGACATAGATTTAGGCTCATCTTCAGATTCCTTGGAAAATGTATTTAGAAATAAAGTTAGTTTTTCCATGATCAGAACCGAAAGTGGAGGCGGAAAGTAATAAACGACGCAAAGTGATTTTTTATACCCTTACCTAAAAGTAGGTAAGGGTACCTTCACAGATTAATCCGCCAATAAATATCTTATGGGAGCCTTAGCAGTTATCAATTTTCACCTTCGATTCATTCACTGCCAAAAGACTGAATTATTATATTTTCTGTAAATTTGTTTACTGTATGGCCTCAAAATCATCTGCAATAAACAATGTATATATTACTATTATTGAGTACTTTTGCATTATTCGGATAAGTGAGTGCACAGTATTCGCAAATAATCAAGCATTTTGAAATAATGAAAGGTGTTATTATGTGTTACTTTTGTAATAAAAAAAGATAAAAAACTATCAACTCTAAAGATTACTTAAGTTAAAGTCAAAATCGGTAATTAGCTTGGGCCACAATGCGACGCTTGTGAACGCCAAAACTGTTAGACTTGAAAGCTGAACATGATGTTTGTTTGTTTCCAGAGGCGAGAAACTGTACGTGACAGCAGACAAACGTGGAGAGAAGGGCGGCTGCAAACGACCGCTTTGCTGGACCCTCCTCGGACTCGTCGTGGCAGCTATCGTCGCCATCATTGTACTAGCAGCCAGTAAGATAACATTTATATTACACTTTGTACTTTATCTCTACGGCATGCCTGCTTCGATGCAACCGACTACAATAGAAATCTGCTTGGTTATTATAGAATAATAAGCGTTATATTGAATTTGCTAGGAGTGGCGTGAAATATATTCAACTCTGTATTTATAGGTAACGTTTCAAACATTTTTCTTAGACATCCTTTAACGTCTTGAATGCCGTAGGTATTGACCTACCAGTCGCAAACAGTGCATCGGCGCTCAACGACTCAATGCATCATCAATATTAATATCAGCTCTGTTGCATTTGTGATAAAATTTCCCTTCATGACCATACAAAAGAAAAAAGCGTTATCTATAGAATTTACTTTTATTAATCAAGCTTATTTACTTTCCAGCGGGCGTCCTCTTCACAAACTCGCCGACTCCTCTGGAGCAATACAACAGTTCTGTCAGTTCAGCGCGGGCCCTGGGCGGTATAGGCGGCATCGTGCATCAGGACCACAGTGAGGACGAACGCACGACCGAAGCCAGTCTCAACGAGCAACACGGACCAGAGATACAGAGCGATGAGGGCCACTCCATCGTGTCCCAGGAGACTGGCGAAGCTACCAACATGTATGGTAAGTAATGCAAAATTTTGCACTACTTGTAGGGGTAATGAAAAATGTAGGTTTATCGAACTTAGATAGAGACAAGTATCCAGACACAGAGAATCCTAATACATATAAAGGCTAAAGTCAAATGCCAGTATTAAATTTCTGAAAAAGAAATTATTCTTATTTCTATCTATTATTCGAACTTCGCTAGTTGGTAGCCCACTTACTGACTTCAAGGCCAGGCTACCTAATCTAGGGTGTCTAAAACAAATGAGTTCATCAATCACTGAGGAAATAAAATAATTTGGCCGACCCGGGAATCGAACCAGAGACCTCCTAATCCCACGCGCACATTTATGCCGCGAGACCAACTAGGTAGTATATTATTATATTATTATATAGTATATTATACGAAAAACGCAAACAATCGAAATCTTATTGTATTGTATGCATGAGACCAATCATGTCAAACAACACTCTCCAACCATAACTTCCTAATAATAATAACTATTTGCAATATTCAAAATAAACATTAAGTAGTTGCAATCTGAATTAGATATTATCACCTCGATTTTTAGTTTTATTTTTCTATTCAATCTGCAATTTATAAAAACGCCATAATCCAAAACGATTCGCTTGCTTGGCGACAATTCGCTCCATCTATTTTGCTCTTTAAACGGATCACTAAGTTAGAAAGAAAAGGACATGAAATTCGCTCTCTCTCATTCTGACTAAGGAGTCGTTGAGTACAGTGGTAGATAACGAATGAATATGAAAACTATCGAAAACGTAGTAAACGTAACTTTAGATTTAGTTTGTAGTTTGGTTAACAAAACTACAAAAACTTGAATCAAGCAGGTAGGCTTGTACGGTTTGGTTTGGATTAGATTGTTTGCGTTATCGTGGTATTGTTTATGCGTTTTCTAAAATCGGTTTTCTCATATTGGAATATCAATACGTTACGATTTCTGACTAGAATCGGATTTCAGATTCGTATTGATATATTGGTCTCATGCCTAGGCGTGAGCAATCCACTGACTCGATATTTTGAGCAAAGAAGGAGCATTTTTTTTTGTTTGGTAAGATATATTTTCCATTAGGTACAATCTTAGTTTGATGAATCAAATTAGAAGCGGGGTTTGTTTATTTTTTTACACATAACACATAATTGCTTTTCACATAACTTCCAGAAGATAAATTTTCCGAATAGTCTTTGTTTTCCTCTGTTGATAATTCTATTTTTCACGTTCTCTTTAATTTCATTGTTGGTTATTGGTATTGCAGTGCCGCGGACCGTGGAAGGCGAGCTGAAGATTGACAACGAAGAGTTCACTGCTGCTCTCCGCGACCCTGAGAGCAACGAGTACAGGGAGTTCGTAGCTACTTTCGCTGATAGCATCAAACACGCCATCTTTGATAAGGACAGCTTGGAAAATGGTGACAATGAAATCGTCGTTGAAGTCGTGCAACTCAGGTGAGAATACTAACATTTATTTTAAGAATTTATAAGAGCTATAGATATATTTTGCACACTATGCTGGTTAGTAAAGTAAATGAGACATTTTATTTTTTTATTAAATGTATACCGCGGTAGGTATGTTGTTGCGCCAAATATTTTAATCTTTGCTTTTAAATTAGCAAAAAACGCATGATATCGTGCCGTAATCCAAGTAAATTAAGTCTCACATCAAAGTTATGTTACTATCAATTTTTTCATATAAACATATTTAATCGTGATATTAATTATTTCCAGAGAGGGTTCAGTCATCGTCACCTACAGGATCCACTGGCAGCCGAAGTCACACGCGGAACCGACAGAAGATTTACTCAGCCCGAAATCATTGCAAACCACCCTCAACGAATATCTCAACAAGAACAACAGAATGATTAACGTTTTCCACATCGCCGATGACAAAATGTCCACCAAACCAGTTCTTGACATTTGCCAAATAAACAAAAACGACTGCGAGTACGGCTGCGAGTTCGATGCAACTACCCTAGACTTCGTCTGCACATGTCCACATGGTCAAATAATTGATATGGTCAATCCTAAAAGATGTATGTCTTTACTTGATAACGAAGATACTAAACGAAACAATAATGAACCCGCGAAAGAAAGTGCAATTACCACTACGACAGAAAACAACGAAAAGAATAAAAATACTAACTCCGCTGAAGAAAAATCAGAAAATACTACAGAGCAAGGAACATTTGACTGGCAAGAAAAAGACCACCGCACACATACCGCGTCAGAAATGACACCAGACCCTGAAAGCGGCGTTAACTTCCCTAATATATTTGGCCATTCAACTGAACCGACTGAAGCAAAAGAAACCCAAACAAATTCCATGGAATCAGGTGAACAAGGAACACCTGAACCTACTGCTGTAGCAAAAACTGAATCGCAGGAACAAGAGGAACCACATCCGACTGCAGAACCTAAAGCTGAACCAGAACCTAGCCCTGAGCCTAAACCCGAACCAGAACCAACTGCTGAACCTTCAGCTGAACCAGAACCAACTGCCGAACCAAAGGCAGAGCCAGAACCGACGGCCGAACCGAAAGCTGAACCGGAACCGACTGCTGAACCAAAAGCTGAACCGGAACCGACTGCTGAACCAAAAGCTGAACCGGAACCGACCGCTGAACCAGAACCGAGGTCTGATGTTAATATAAATTCAGAAACTGAATTGGAGCCCAAGCCTGAGCCTGAACCTGAACCAGAACCCGAACCACAACCAACATCAGAACCAACAGCGAAACCGGAACCGGAACCAGCTCCCACAATGGTACCTTCAACTGAACGTGAATTTGTTATACCTACTTTTATAGCCCCTGAAGAAATACAGCCTGAAACCCAACAATCAGCTGAACCTGAACCGACGTCTGAGCCACAGGTTGAACTCGATTCTTCTCAATCGACATTAAAACCAGAATCTTCAGCGGAATCCGTCTCCGATACTCTTCATAGTATGTTAGAATCCATTGACACCGCTGATCACGAAACCGAATCTGGATCCATGCCAGCTACAGAAGCACCCAAACCCACCACATTAGTGGACACAAATCATAAATCAGAAGAAACAGAAGAAGAGAAATCCTTTTTATACACCAATGAAGGTAAATTCGAATACAAACCAAGCGCAGCAATGGAAATTCCAGAAACAACACCAACTTTAAGAGTATCTATATCGGAGCCAAAAAACATAAATGAACCTTCCTATGAACCCAAACCAGAGATTATATCAATTTTAAACAATGTCAAACAGGAAACCATTCAAACAACTACCGTGAGTGACGAAGAGACTACTACTACAACTGATTCAAATGATTGGCTAGAGGACCGAATTCAGAATAATATCAAAACTTCAATAATAGAATCTGATCATAAAAACCGCAGCGAAGGTAAAATATATGCTGATATATTGAGTAACAATGTTCAAAAGATTATGGAGCAATCAGAACCAAGATCATTCAAAACTTTTGACGATGAAGATTTCTTATTTGAAACAACCACGGGTAGTGCAGGTATAAAATCCAGGGACGTAGTTGATGAATTAATGCCCAAAGATAACACAAGACCTGTAATGGAAACAAGTGATTCTGAAGACAACAAAAAAACTGATGTAGATAGTAAATCTTTGATAAATGACGTAACGTTGGATGAAGAAACCAAAGCAATGATGGATGCAACAACTGTACCAAGTACAACAGGAACAACCGAAGTTACGAACAATGTATCAGTAGGGCATGAACACGAGCCGAACGAAGAAGGTGTAAAGGTAGACATAACTTCAATCTTAGAGGAAGCTAAGGGATTAGGCAACAAAACACCTACCACACCTATTGAAACTACAACACTAGAACCTGAGAAAAGCACTGACTTTTCTATCAAAAAGCACTATCAGGATTCCGGTGAAGAAAGTTTAATGGACATTTTGGAAAAGAAACCTGTTACTGAACGCTCAAAAGAAGCCTCTACTGAATATGAACCCGAAGAAGGCATAGATATTACTTTTGATTCTATCAACATGCTGTATAACCGTTCTTCTAAATCAATAAATAACGACTCGAAAACCTCAATCGGCAATAACATTTATGAAGATGTAACACAAGCGAACGATGCTATTACAACAACAGATTCTGATTGGTTGTCGGTAGCTGTAACTGAGGTTAATTATAATGAAGCGATGAATAAAATGAGTAAACAGGAAACAACAGAAGTCCCTGTTAATAAAGTAGACGATATAATGCATCACGGTCTTGTTAAAGATGATTTTGAACCAGACTATCTGAGTAACATGGGTTCGAGTTCTGGTGGAAAGCAGGAAGATGAACCATTATACGTCATGAGCCATGATTATGATAGTGAAGATACACGTTTTAAGAGAGTTAATAAAGATATCATAAACGAAAAGAATGCGAAAAATGTGACTACTGAGGTAAAAGCAACTGATGATAATGCATCTGTTGACGTTGTGCCTATTATGAATGAACCCATTCAAACGACTACTGTAAGCCAATATATTTACAAAGTAGCAGAAGAAAATGCTAAGGAAGCTGAGCTAACCGCGGTAGGTACAACAGCATCAAGCGATTTACAATCTACTACTACATCGATTGTGTCATCAGAAGCAGTTGCGACTGAGACCTCGGCTCCTACTGTAACTGACATGCCGGCTGCAGTTGTAACTGACGCACCAACAGCAGTAGTGACAGCTGCCCCAGCTCCTGTTTGGGAGGAGTCTGAGACAGATAAACTCTCCGTCAAAGAATTGCCCGCTACAGAAGAACAACCAACTACTCTCCAACAGAACGTTATGATTGACGAAATTAGAGTACCTACAACAATGTCACTTAGCAGTACAACACTTGCACCAGAAATTATTGGAGACTCTATAGCCACTGAAACATCAATATCTGATGTATCAGATAGCGCCGCTCAAAATTCGACTCAATTGAACAATTTAAACGTAACTATATACGAAATATCTAGTCATAGCGATAACACTTCTTCTGTCACAAAATCTCCTAATGCTCATTCAGCAGAATACGATGATCACGAACCTGAGATGAATCCTTTCTTACCGGAAGCTGAAAATAATAAAATCTTAGTCAAAAAACTGCAGGAGGGGCACGACATTGAACTTGCTAGCGTAAACGAGACTCAAAACGATAATACTGAAGAACATAATATGAATACAACAGAACAAGTAGCAGCAAATAAAGACACTACGGCTGTTCCATCAACGACTATTGCTGAACCAAAAGTTGAAGAGGAAAAGATTGCAGTAACAACAGAACGAGACACGCATTACAATGAGCTACTCACAAATGAGAACTCTCATGAAACTGTTACTGATGATGGTGACAACAAAAATACAGTAACGGAAATCACGCAAAATAAGACGGAAAACATAGAAACTGAACCTATTTCAACATTCTTGCAGGATACAGATGATTTAGTTACTCGTAAGGAGGCACCAACTACTATCAGTAGCAACAAATTAGAAAGCGAAGCGGCTACCACAACTCCTTCCGTAGCGCTTGCCAATGATAGTGAATACCTCAGTGTTGTGCCAATCGCAGAGGAGAAGCAACTATTGCTGAAAGAGCATAAAAATGCAAACATTGAGAATCTCAATGATATTTCGGATATAAGTGATTTGCCAAAAAGTGACAAGAGAACATTAGATGCTACCAAATTTGATTCAGTACTTACAAATGAAGCGTAGTAAGATGTTATAATCGTAACAACACAATAGTTTTATATTATTATTTCGTTTCCTGTGATTCAGTAGAAATTGTCGATCAAATTCATTTTAGACACGATTTTATACCAATTTAAATGCAATATTACGTGTATAATAATGTGTATAATTAATTCCACACGGGGACTTACACAGTACCTATAATTTTATTTTTCTTGATTTTATCGTGGACATTTTATTCGTTAGACTAGTCAAACTAGGAAAGAGTCATCGTCGTGAAAGATTTAGATTTTATTTATTGCTTTGTCTATATAAAAATTAGGTATCTTGCGCAAATAATGGGATAAATTTGTACATTAAGTATTTAGCGCAGTCCATGTTCTGATGAAGGTACCGTGAGCACAGCGTGGCACCTAGTATGTCTTATACTAAATCCCGGCCTTAGAGGATTACCTGAAAGTCCTATAAAGTAATTGTTACCATAGCTAAATGTATATTATTATTATAAATAAAATTATTCTTGAATCGGAAGCTGTAACGAGTTCGAAAAAGAAATGTAAGCGTTAGGTTTACGTGGCAATTGATTTCAATGTGATTGTCTGCCATTCCGTTATGTGATAAACTCGCCGGTAACTACATTCCGTTCGTACTTATTAACTTAGTGATACTACACAGAAGTGAGGTCTGATTGTAAAATAATAATTAATTTTAGTACTTGTTAACTAAGATAAATATTTTGTATAAATGGTTGATTTGTAAAATAATTGAATTATGTTGTAAATAAATATAAAGTTAATAATAATATTAAAGATGATTTTTATTTCACTCACATATTCTTCACTTCATAATTATCATAAGGATAAAGGCGTTTGCAGCGAAAAGTCTGCGTCGATTTATTTTTGGAAAGCTTCCTTTAGCGCCTGCATTTGTTCTTTTTCACTATCGTTGAAGATCGGTGGTTCACTGTGGTGCTTACTATCGTCTCTTCAAACTTCTTTCACTGCACATTTGGTGCAGTGTGGGTTCGATCCGCACACGGGACAGCACGAGTTTGGGTGGGTATGTGTTGCTAAATAAAAAGAGGAAAAGGAGGAAATATCGCTACCAAACTAGGAAACTACTCCCATAGTCATTTTTTTTTCTCTATAAAAGAATTCCCGCATTAGAACTAAATCCTATGTAGACACTTCCCGAGGCACGGATATACTGACATCAGGATCATATCCTGCTAGACAATGATTACCAACAAAACAACGTGACTGCCATATTTCATCAAGTGGAGAGACCGACAGACTGCTACGCAGCGGATCTCGGGTTCGAATCCATGCACGGCACGCACCAATGACTTTTTGGAGTTAAGTGCGTATTAAATTGTTAATTATCGCTTGCTTATCGGTGAAGGAAAACATCGTGAGGAAACCTGCATGTCTGAGAGTTCTCCATAATGTTCTCGAAAGACATGTGAAGTCTGCCAACCCGCACTTGGCCAGCGTGGTAGACTATGGCCTTACCCTTCTCATAGTGAGAAGAGGCCCGTGCCCAGCAGTGGGACAGTACATAAGGCTGTTGATGATGATATGTAATAGACTCAACCAAATGTTCTGGCTAATAAGAATATGGTCCACAATATAAAACAACAAAATTAACATGTACCTAAAATACTTTATTAAGTACCAAAACGTTACATAGTCTTTGAATAATACTCAACATACATAATATATAATCTTCTTACACTAAATAACAAGCGGTAATCCTCCCCTTGGATGCGGAGTGATATCTTCAATCTCTTGTGGATTCACTTGATCATCAATGGCCATTCTTGCACATAGACACCCTTCACCCATAGTCCCATTACCACTGACGATGCAATTACCCAAAACATCTTTGCAGCTATTGAACGGAATAAATTTAGCATCATTCGTATTCCTATCTAAATTTTCGTATAAAGCTCTTGGAACTTTACTTTCAAGAAAATTCTTATCCTTTACGGAATTATCAGTCTTTCGTTCTATATCTAGTTTTATCACATCTTCGTCAAGAAACTCTTTTATTTTTACAGTACCATCTGTTTTATAAACCATCTCAGGCATATCATCACTTGGTACAATATTAATTTTCTGCATACCACAGCTACCACCGCAACATTGCCTTGCTTTACAATCAGTAGCTTTATCACTTACTTTATTCGTATTAGCAGGTTCTGCACCAACCTGTGTAATACTATAATCATTAATATTCTTGATTTGTTTACAGACACATTTCTCGCCTTCTTCACTCATAATACATCTGCCTAAAGCTAATTGACAGTCGTTGACTTCATTTTCAATGTCGTCTTTTGTGGTATTCAGTGATATATCTTCTTTATTGTATGTTTTTGGTAGAGACAGGTCTTCGGCTATGTGTTCAGCTATATCTTCGTCCGCTGCAAACATTGTTGCTTGGAGTTCATTCTCTATTTTGGACAGCAGATCGCTATTTGACGGCACGTTGTCGTCTGAAATGAATAGTAGTACATCACTTTTTGAATTATGCTGACAGGTATATCAATAGATCTTAAATAAAACTTGTCGTGGTTTTAATTTCCCAGCAGGGCAGACCTTTAGTAAGTTTTCTGGCTTAATATTGTTAGTAGTAGCTAGACTTCTGGCGACGGGGCTGGTCGACGGCGAAAGATTCGCTTTTGGTGGTTAGAGGGCTATGAGACTTACGCATAGCCGAAAATACCAGAATGCATAGTTGGCGTGATGGTTTACGCGGCTGAATAGCTGCCTGACACTGTGCCAAAATTATTATCACAATCATGTCTTACCATTCAAAATAGATGATTTCGAGAAAGTAGGCACCAGTGGGTCATTAGCAGAATTGGAATCCGAGGATATGCCACTATCTGTCTTGATATCTATAAAGAAACACAAAACCTCATTAGAATCGTTAAAATTGAGAAGATTAGCTTTTATCTATGTACGTGACTGATAATATCTGCACGTAAAGTTCTTAATGAAAAAATTTAATGGGAATTTTGGTAGATTATCTAAAATATCTGTATTACCAATGCTGCCGTCATAACGTAAAAGGGCACAACTAACATTTTGTAAATCAGGAGAAAATCGAGTTTAAAATATTTCTTAGTTTTTGTAAAAAATAAATTACGGTATCGTAGTTATAGAAAATGTATGAATGGAAATAGTAGCCTCTATATGAATTCTATAAGATGATTTACGTATTTTATTTTCACTGTATTTATTCATTAATCTACATTTTCCATTTCAACTTAACTTAAAAAAATATTGTAAAATCATTAATATTACGTATAAAAGGCATAATTAACCAAATGTGACTTTCCATTCTAACATTTTGGGAAAAAAAGTTAAATATTACTCTGCCGTCATAACGTAAAAGGGCACAACTAACATTTTGTAATTCAGGAGAAACTCGAGTTTAAACTTTTTCTTAGTTTTTGTAAAAAATAAATTACGGTATTGTAGTTATAGTAGCGTATACATGAATTCTATAAGATGATTTACTTTTTTTTTCATTTTTACTGTATTTATTCAATAATCTACATTTTCCTTTCATAAAATCATTAACATTACGTATAAAAGGCATAATTAACCAAATGTGACTTTCCATTGTAACATTTTGGGGAAAAAAGATTAATTAATAAAATGAATAGCCATATTAATTAAAACACATATATCCACTTGTGACTTCTTCATGTAATCTAAACTAGATATGCCCTTTTCTGTGCTATCACAAAAATAATTGCTCAGTTGTGCCCTTTCAGGTTATGGTACTTTTGTTTATTGTGGTTATAAAATTATACAAAAAATATTAGCAGGTAGGCCTCTTCTCCTGATCCTCTCTCTTTCTCCTGATTCCAAATATGTATATAACTCAATTTCGAAAAAAATGTTAGTTGTGCCCTTTTTCCTTATGACGGCAGAATTGTAGAGATAAATTAAATAATAACACATCATGGTGATAATATCTGTGTTATTTAGGATCGGCATGGTATCCGCGATTTGCGTGGATCCGCCATTACAGGACCTGGACGGACACCGTGGTGGTTTTAGTGGGTAAAAAGCCTGTAGGGACAAGTCACACGCAACCCCTCTGCCTGGCCTAATTAGGACGCGGAGAATGGATGCGTAATTAGGGTGCCACGATGAGGCAAAAACAAATTATCATTTGGTACTGATGCTTAGTGATTTAAAATAATCAAATATGGAAAAAAATCCAATAGCGGAAAAGGCCTAATTTTACCTTAGAACGCAAACACTGATATTTTAAACTTTCGCGATTCGTATACTTCAACAAAAATAATTAACGGCAAACATAGGTTAAAACCTATTGAAACCTATGTTTGCAGAGTTAATTTACTTACACCTACTTAAATATAAATTAGTCTAAGTAGTATACAATATAAGTATTCAAGACCCATGCAATACTTACGATATTTTGTCACGTGTCTCTTTTTCGCGTATGCAGTAGCAAATTTCTTATTACAATCAGGGAAAGTGCAATGCAATGACGAATCTGAACTATGCGTCTTAAGATGTGCCTTCAAATGATGAGATTGTATGAAACCTGAAATTGAAAATTAATATGATACATATTAGTATTTAATTCGTTAAAATTATAGGCAAATACACCTGAGTAAATAGATAGATATGAAAAATAAAAGTGTTCTCGTAAAGCAGATGTTTTAAAATATATGAGGTCTTGGCCACGTTTTTTTATTCACTAAAATGTAGTATTGTGTTTACTTCGGAATTAATATTTCCGGCTTCTAATAGGAAGTAGCACAAAACTGATCTAATTTTGCATACATAAACAATGTGTTTTACATGAATCTCTATTTGTTAAGACAATAACTTTGTTCATTTTATACGAGACAGATTTACTTATATATTTTAGAACTAGATTCGCCCGTGGCTCCGCCCGCCTGAATTGTACACCTAAACCTTTCTCAGACATCACACTATCTACTTATTATTTGATAACCGCGTGAAAGTTTTTGATTCACCATGTTCATTCAGACAGACAGGCAAAAAGAGGAATTCATTTTATAATATGTAAAGATTAGATGCTGTCCACGCCACTGCATGCATGGGTGTCTAGTCTATATTTCTGCAAAGTTCCTTCAAAATCCGTTGAGGAATTTTTGCGTGGGAGAGGAACGTACATCGTCATAAACTTTCGCTTTTATATTATTTTATTACAATATTATTAAAAACTATATTTTTATACTCTTATCTATGTTTGTCTGACATGAGACTGGCATGTCTGTACGTTGTAAGTAACGGAACATATTGACATGGCCGTACGTTGTTCTTATTAAGTTATATACCACCCGCTTATAAGCTGAAAACTAAAAAGACATTAGATACTTCTGTGCCACTTACCTTTTCCACATATCTTACAATAGTGCTGCTTAGAGTTCGTATGTGTCAACTCATGATGTTTAAGATGATGTGCGAAATTGAACTTCTTGGTGCAACCTTCGAAGCTGCACTGGTACCGCCTCTCTGACGCCAGTTTGTGCGTCTTCATGTGTGTACGTAGCGCGGGCTCGCTGTGGAATATCGTGTCGCATTTTGAACAAGTGTACGACCCTGGAAAGACATGTTTATTTTAAGCTTATTATTTTCCGAGTGACTAATAACTTAAAAGATGGCTAAATGTTTGCAGCTAATAAAATAAGTTGCTAGCGATTAAATATTTTCGCGACTATTATATTAAATAAGATTCAAAACTAAAGGTGTTATAAAAACTTAAAACTAGAAGCTGCGTTTAGGTAGCAAATAAACTATACAAGTTAATTGAAATAATAGCCGAGGAGCTATAAATAATGACTTGGCGACTAATAATGTTAGTAGGTAGGTTATGTTAGGTTTTCTTGTGACCCTGTACCCTAAAATAGGAGCCCTGCGAAGCAGGGCTCCGTCAACTTGGCTTGAAAGACTGAAGCGTCTTATTTTCTTATACGAAACACTTCATTTAAGACAAAATCATTTGGCAAATATTGAAATTTGTATTATTTCTGAATGTCCATTTTCTATTTTTTATTCGTCATCAAGTTTCCGCTTAGATACTAATTCAGTTCCCAAAAAAAAACTAGTTTAAATTAAAACGAAGCTTATCACTGACTTATTAATATGCTACCTTTTACTTATTACGATACTCCTTATTAGCTGCCAACCCATTATATATGGTACCCACACTAATTATTTTTGAAACTTGTATTCGCTTTACTTAGTCGCCGCATTAAATACATGCCTTTATTTTATAGTGCTTTTTAGGGAAACTTCGTGATCCAGTGTATAGCGTCGTCTGCTGATCGAGTGTCCCGGGTTCGGTTCTCAAAACAGTAAAACTTAGTAACTTTTTTTAACTCAGTTTTTTCGAATTTCCAATAGCAGCATGGAGACTGGCAATCTGCCCGTTAATAGGCGTGCTAGCTCGCCCCCTATTACGTGGGATATAAAAATGTATAACATAGCGAAATGTGGGTGCCTAACCCTACGGGATACAGGCGTGAGTCTATAGCAAAAGTTATAATAATTGCCCTACGCGGCATTTAAAACAGATAAAAACAGGCCTGATGCAGTGTTAACCCAGTGGACATACCAACAGACTGCCATGCAGTGGTGGTTATGTGCGCATTAAATAGTTAGCTGTTACTTGCTCTATATACCTTGTAGTGTATGATAAGCAGTTGGTCTTGCGTGTCATAAAGATCTTTGACAGTCAATGTAGGGAGGCAGTACTCTTGGATATATGTATTTATGACTGACATGACATTAGTCTCAGCCATGGAATATCGCAATACGAGTAACCACCAGGGATGCTGAAGACCGTGCGAAGTGGTGAAGATACAGCCGGAAAACGGACCCCGGGCTCCAACGCGCCGGTTTTGAAACACAACCGGGACAGCGCTAGGATGATGATGATGATGGAATATCGCAATACCTTTGGGTTGCTTGTCCCCAGCTACCCATAGGTATAGTGATATTCCATGGCTGAGACTGACAGCAGTTGCTCCATAAAAAAAATCTAATACCCATTCAAATCAGGGGGGCGATTCAGAATCTTTCGATATCTCATTTGACATTCGATTCCGTTAATTGTCACACGGGCTAGCTCATTTTTCGTCAAAACTATCGCATTTCCTATCAATTTTATGCATTCAGTATGAAGTAAATTCATAAATAAACCGAATTCAATGAATATTTGTTCAAAATATCTCTGATAGATGGCTAACAGACGAGGACAATAATTTGACATATCATACGATTACTTGTCGTGACATTCTGAATCGGCCTGCTGGTTAGATTAGTATGGACCTGATAATTTTCTTGCAGTTGTAATGTGTTGATGCAAGTTGTAATGTTGTAATGTGTTGATGCAAGTTGGTTACTATTCAAATATTATAAATTAATTATAAACAGACATACTGTTTCCTGTGCAGCGTCTGTTTTCTATTTGCTTGGCTCTGAAGAATTACTTTTTATTATACTAATTATTTCATTATGTCTTAAGTAAGTATAAACAATATTGGATTATGGAAACTGCATACCATTTACTTTTATTATAACCTATTTACAAGCAATCTACGGCATGAAGGTGCGCGTGGGATTGGGAGGCCTCGGGTTCGATTCCCGGGTCGGGCAAAATGTTATTGGGTTTTTCCGTTAGGGAATTCTCAGTAGCAGCACGGAGTCTGCTAATGTGCCCGGTACGGCAATAGGCTCGCCCCCTATTACGTGGGTCCTAAAAAATCATGACGAAATGTGGGTTTAATATTACACCTCTGCCTACTGCTTCGGGGATACAGGCCTGAGTCTATAAAAAAAATTTATATAATATTCCTTATAAGATATAGCTACATATTATCCTAGTAGCCAAAGGGGCCATCCATAAATTCCGTCACACGTCAAGGCGGAGGGAAGGGGTCGACGAAGTGTGACATTGTGTGACAAGGGGGTGGGAGGAGTCCTAAATTTCGTGACGTCACATTTCAAAATCTATTATAACCATGCCATGATCACAATATCATCAGCAAATCGAAGGTAAGTGATGTTCTTGTTGTTTATGTTGATGGCGTCCTTCCCAGTCCAGAAGTTTGAAAAAGTTCTTCTAGCACAGCAGTGAAGAAAACACCCTCGCTGTATTTGAATAGGTTTCGAAACCATTGTTTTCATTCAATAAATTCTAAATGTAAATTTGCAAAATATGTGACATCACTCTAGGGAGGTGGGAAGCCTCAGAATGGGAATGGGCAAAAAATCGAGAAATTCGTGTGACGTAATTTATGGATGATCTCAAATTATTGACTTCTCAATCCTCAAATACCTTATTAAGCTAAAAAGCTTTATAAATAAATTAAAATAATAGATCCTGAGTTAATTATGTTTGAGACATCAAATTCTTCAGCTTTATCAAATTAATATGGATTATATTACCTGCATGAGCATAGTTCATATGTCGTTTGAGGAGCGTTTCATCTCGAAAGTCCCTACGGCACTCTGGGCATGTCACAGTGCTTTTTCTCTCATGCTGTTTCTCATGGCGCCTCAAAGCAGATCTAAAAACGAGAAATGTGTCATATTTTAATATTAATGAACTCAACAGTTCTGATGAGAACAAGCAGAGATGTGTGAGCTAAAGATACTAAAGGGCTGTGACAATGTTATGCACTGTAACAATACTAAAGAAACTGTAGAATTTACTAATTTAACAATGCTATATAAATCTATTCAAACTGGTTTCCAGCTTTCTCTGCTAAAATGCTCTGAAAACCTTTGAATGAGCTAAATATAAATTACATGTATCATCATAAATTTATCGTTCCCAAACTCCCAAAATCCAATTATCTATAGGGACTTCATTGTGGTTGAAAAAAGATTCAACTCAATTTGAATAAAGGTATTACTAGATTGCTTAAGTTAAGATAATACTTTTGCCACATTATAAAGGAATAAACAATAAGTCCCTACTGGAATGACCTTTGACTTGAAATATGTTGACTCATGAACTTGATATTTTATGACACACTTGCATAACCACTCTGAAATATGTAATATGTCCATATTTATGTTCCATTCCAAAGCATATATTTACAATCTATGTACCATTAATAACGAAAATACAAATAAATTGCAATAATCTCAAACTTACGAAACAAAACTTTTTATAAAGCATATTGTTTCATATATATACCTACTATATCTTGGTATTTATTCATAACAATGCATATTGGCAACAACATATAAAGTTCTGTTAGTACGATAAAAATAGTCAAATTAAAGCCCATATATTAAAACAGTAATAAATTATAAAATACATAGGTAACATACATAAAACTGAAGTTTTTACTGCACACTTTACATTGAAATTGAGGAAAATGACTCTGTTCATGTCTTCTTCTTTCGCTGTCGTATTTAAACTCTTTACTACAGTGGTTACACCTTAGCAAAGCCGTCATTATCAATCGCACTATATTAAATATTTACCACAAGTTTTGGGTAAAACAAATAATTTACAAAGCTACAATTTGGAAGTGAGTTCAAACAATCAGATTTCAGTTCGTAGGTATGTTGTTGTTTCTTTTAAAGTTTGGGCGTAACAATACTAGTTATCAAAAAGGCACTTCTTTTGTTTAGAGATAGATTGTGAATTTAAAATTAATGAATTAAAAGTGATAATTTTATTGTATCGCGCAACGCTGATATTTATGATACAACAAGGAAAATGATTGGAGATATGACACTTCAACACTTGACAGAATGACAGCAATCTAAAGGGCCCAGTACACAATGGTCCATGATGGGCCACTGCAGGCCATCGCCCGCCATTGTGTGAACATGCATCGCCATTACCGTACGCAATGGCGATGGTCTGCAGTGGCCGATGATGGGCCACTGCAGGCCATCGCCACGATCACTTGGTGTTCACACAACGACACATGGCTCATTGCTGCCTGGCGAATCAGTTGCGATGGACGTGGAAGTAATTGCAGCCACGGTTTCTTAGCTTAATCTTGCGATTAATCTCAAAAAATATCTTTCTCTATTAGATAGCCCATTTATCGAGGTAGGCTATCTAATAGACTATATAACATCACGCTATGAGCCACGAGAGCGGACAAAGACTTAAATAACGCGGGTGTAACCGCTTGCTCATCTAGTATATTTATACATATTGTATACTGCCTCCGTGATCCAGTGCATAGCGTATGTGACTACTGATCGGAGGTCCCGGGTTCGATTCCTGGATGGGGCAAAAGCGTTACTGGGGTTTTCCGAATACTCAGTAGCAGCCCGGAGTCTGGTGATGTGCCCGGTAACGGCAATAGGCTCGCCCTCTATTACGTAGGACCTAAAAATTCATGACGAAATGTGGGTGTAATATTTACACCTCTGCCTACCCCTTCGGGGATACAGCGTGAGACAATAAATAAAAATATACATATATTATCTGTCGCCCGTGGCTCCGCCCGCGTGGATGTAAGTTATCGCGATAAAAACTATCCTGTGTCCTTCCTAGGGCCTTTGATTGATCGAATAATTAGTTATAAATATTGATCTTTCAACAGAAAATCCTTGTCATACTTGACCTTTGTCACAAATGTATCAATTGATAGATTTTTACCAACATTTTTGTTTCATTACTTTATTTCATTCGTTATTTCTAATATTTCAAAATTATTTTTTACATTTACTTTAAACTAATACTTTAAAAAATCTTTTAAAATGTTACCATTGTTAATTTGCCATAAAACCTACGATCTCATTTATAAGGCAGATTTTTTAAAATAAATATGCCGTTTTGGATTATGTAAATTTATTAATTAATAAGAAGAATATAATAAATTTATAATAAAAATAAAAAATATGCATGTTTAATTCAAATAAAACCCATTATCCCCTTTATTAAATACCGTAGTCGAAAGTACGAAGGTTAGTAATAAGTGTCAAAAATAAGGTTAGTGATCTAGGGTTAAGTTCCACATCAGATGTTCGAGATCTTCAAATTTTAATCGCTTATCAAAAAATGCTCATCATGTGAAATGTTTTTTGCCACACCGCAATTTTTATGTCTTATAGTTACGCTGGGCAGTTGTGGCTCTGCATCAGATGTTCCACTTTCCAAAATCAATTTTAGCCAATATATCTCCTGACCTAATAGCAATATAATAAAAAAAAGTTTCATTCAAATCCGTCCAGTAACTTTCGAGATTAGCGTGTACAAACAGGCAGAATTATTTTTTTTAGATTTTTGCTCCATTACTGATTCATAGCATAACTGTATAATTATTTTGTAAATATATTCAATAGGTATACAGTTTCTTTTACTGCCTTCTATATACATAAAGCAAAAAGTGCACTATCCCGGTCTGCGGTCGGTGACGAACTAAACAATGGGCCATTGTGTGAACACCACAGGCCACGCTACGCCACGATTCCTTTGAAGTGTGCCCCAAAAACCGACAACATCCCGATTGCGCGCCACGATTGACAATTGCCCGCCACTGTATACCATCACCCCGTGTACACAATGGTCCATGATGGGCCACTGCAGGCCATCGCCGTACCCTGTGTACACACGGCTACATATCAAGTTAAACAAAACCAGTTTATCATGATCTCGCTTTGTGTTATCTTTCCGCACATTAAACGATCAGTTTATACTGGTTTAGCATAGTTTGGTGTGTAGGCGTGTGTATACAACGGCGATGGCCTGCAGTGGCCCATCATGGACCATTGTGTACTGGAGCCTTAACAGATCCGCTTGCTTGCCCGTGTTATATGGCATATAACAAAATTCAAACACTAAATTGCCCGTGTTATATGGCATATAACATCGCATCTCAGTCTACTTTGCCCGTGTCATTTGTCATACTGTATATGACATGGCTCCCGCGGTCGAAAGAGTGAAATATACTCTTCTCTGTCGCTCTAGGGCTTAGTTTGTATTATGTTTCTCTTTTCTACGTTAAATTTCCCGTCATACTAATCCCAGTCGAGTTTCGACTCCATAGAGAAATTAAAAAAAAAAACGTTCGTTGTCAATGTTGTCATTGAGTGTTGAGTCGGTGCGGAATGTGCGGAATGTGTGAGTGTATTTGTGCTGTTTTTCTGTTAAATTTAGTTTTATTCTTTAAGATCTATTGTGTTTATCAAGGTATGTAAATAACTAACACATTTGACAGATTTGACATTTTTCGAGACCTTAAGTAGATTTTGGCGCGCAACTGTGATTTTACTGAGAGCATGGGAACTGTTTCAGAAATGTTCATATTACTCAGAAGTGGTGAATGCTATCCGTATGATTTCTTTTTGTTTTAAAAGAATATGAGACTACTTATTTAGTGTTTATTTATTTGTATGTTTAAAACTGTTATTTGTGCATTATATGGCCTTATCAAATTTAACATAAATTACGCCGCGCGGCGCCAGATAATGGTTTGGAATCAGAGGCTTGTAATTCATAAATATGTATAAACAAGTGTACTTTTTTATTTTTATCTTATTATCTAATATATAAGTAACGTAATTAAATATTAAAAACGATATGTCACCGCTTTAAGTTTTGAGGTATGAACTTATAAATACAAAGCGAGCTCTAAAACGCGCTATATCAATTTCAAACGAGCATCACTCGACACCAGAGTCGTAATCTAAATAAACAAAGATAACATTGTATAGTTAGTTTCATAACAAACATAAATAATATAACACTTGACAACCTTTCAAAACAAATTGAGTCACAAGGACCGATTGTGTGGAACCCAACCCGCGCGCCGAGGCGATAAAAACGCGCGGGCATTTTATCCTTATCGCTTTCAAGTGGCCGGGCAGAGGGGCCGGCGTGGGTTGCGGCGCGGAGCAAGCAAGCGGATATCAGCTGTTTGCTTTCGTTTAAAAATCATGCACAATAGGCTAGTTGACAAAAAAAAAATTATAAGTCCGTCCTTGAGATTATTCAAAAATAAGCGATACGTATTTTTTTATTTGTAAATTAAACCAAAAATGACCAAGATATAGCTCATTAAAGTTACGTATAACGTCACTCCGTGCTGCATTTTTTCGCACTAGATGATGTCACACGTAACTCTAAAGGGCTATATCTTTGTTATTTTTAATTTAATCGAAAAAAGAAAAATATGTGTACAATTTTTTTTATAATCTAAAATAGGGACTAAATAAAATTTAATTATTTTGACCCTGGAAACTACCCTATTCAATCTTAATACAACAGTTTGTTTTGCCAGTAGCTATAAAATAGTTTTTTCTTGACCTGAGAATACACACAAGTCACGAAGAGTAGCAAAAGACGAAAATAATGTATTATTTTGAAGCCTGTCTTAATAAAATAGTAGGTACACATACACCTGGTAACACAGTGTTTTATATGTAATCGAATGCATTTCGACTAAGGACAGTTCCTGTTTAAAACTTTAAACATACACTCACAAAAGCGCGCGCGCGCGCGCGCTCGTCCACACGCACGCACGTACTATATTTATTTATTTATAGACTCACGCCTGAATCCCCGAAGGGATAGGCAGAGGTGTAATATTACACCCATATTTTGCCATGATTTTTAGGTCCCACGTAATAGGGGGCGAGCCTATTGCCGTACCGGGCACATTACCAGACTCCGTGCTGCTACTGAGAATTTCCTAACGGGAAAACCCAATAACACTTTGCCCGTACTATATATACCAATGTACTCTGTGGCACGTACCCACGCACGCACCCACAGACGAACGCAAGCACTCACAAATTTAATGCACGCACGCCTTTATAAATTGATAATTCGGATTTTGCCCAAAAAATCAAAGCTACTTTATTTTTAAAATGGGGTAACTTTGACCCCTACAGGTAGATAATGAAAATACTCCATATATGCCCTAGATTCACCTCCCCGTACGAAATACGAGCACCGTATGTTCACCGTGTATTCAGTCGGTCAGTGGTTTCCCGAAAAGTATGTACTAGGACCATGGACCACGATATAGAAGCTACTTGTAGCAATTATTTGTGTGCGTCAAGATGGCGGTACCAAGTCCCCTATTTAAAATGGTTTATTCCCATCCAGTAACACCCTGAAGTGTAACACTGTTACTCGTTGGGAATTTTTTTCCCAACGAGTAACACATGTTACTCGTTGGTACATTTTTTTTCCCAACGAGTAACACCCTAAGTATATGTGTTACTGGATGGGAATAAAAAGTTGCATCGAGTAACAGATGTTACTTGTTGGGAAAACGCGCGGGTAAAGTATCCCAACGAGTAACAGTGCTACTCGTTGGCAAAAGACGCGGGTAAATCATCCCATTATGTAATAAATACCTTCAGTGGTTTTTGCATATTATTTAATCATAATTATGTTTCAGTCTAATTAGTATTAATATGATTATACTACATAATCAAAGTTTTGTATATGATACATTTTAAGATGTACCAAGACTACAAAACATCTAAAGAGATTTGTTTTGTTTGCTTGTTATTTCTAGGCCTGCACCAGATTGCAAGATGATTAAATGTCTGCAGCTTTAAGAATAATTAAATCTGCTAGCAATATCACCATGAATGTCGGAACAGGTGCCTATCTATCATCTTATTTAAAATCTATAGTTGTTTCGTGTCTGAAAAGGTCCAAAAATAAAGAAAAGACACTTAAACATTTTGTAACAGATTTAATAAAATTTAGAAAAACGTCATAGCTACAAAAAATTTAAATTGAAAAATTGAAGAATTTGTTTTTGCTGGTTCATCTATGATTACCCAAAAAACCACGGAGTTAACAAAATTTTGAAGTTCTTATCCAAAAACTAGACACTTGGAGCTACAGTTTCCTTTATTTTTGATTTCCTGTACGACTATTTCTCGCGAAGTTACGGCCTGTTGAAAATTGCCCAAAAATTTGGATATTTTTTATCTCTTAATTTTTTCCAGTAGTATATTTTAAACTAAAAATAACTTACTGCATGGGTGCAATAAGTTATACTAAAAGTATTGCAAGTTGCTTATATGTTGAACGTTACATTGTATGCATCACAACTTACTCATGAATAAAAGTATAAAAATATCGATTAACTAATAAAATTAAAGTATAGTAAATACGTAAAATACACTAAGTAATTTACACGTATATGTGGACTAGCAAATTAATCACAAGTCAGGCACACAACATACATTCGTTGGCAATAATGATCGTCAATAGTTACTCTGTTTATGTTTTATGTTGGTTACATAATTTTGATTGTGATAGTTTTAGTTTTAGTTCCAGTAGATATCTATCAACGACGACCGGTTGGCGCAGCGGGAGTGTAAGCGACTGCCACGCCGAAGGTCGCGGGTTCGATTCCCGCTCAAGTCAAACATTTGTGTGCGTGAACATGGATGTTTGTCTTGGTCTGGGTGTTTCTATGTATAATATGTATGTATTTACAAAAAAAAAGTATATATGTATGTTTATCCATTATCTAGTACCCATAGTACAAGCTCTGCTTAGTTTGGGACTAGATGGTGTTGTGTGAATGTGGTAGAATATTATTATTATTCACTTTATTTATTACTCTTCACATAGTTAATTTTATATTAATAAACAACATTTAAAAAAAAGGTTTAAAAATATAAAAGGGACCACGGAGACCCACCGGTGTCGGGTACAGGGACCTAGCCACCGGTGGTTAGGGCCTCAGAGACAGGAACTTCCTCACGATGCGTGCCGTGTCGAGAAGAACTGCCTTCTGCATCAAGGACTTGATCCAGCTGCCCAGTGCGAGCCTCTTTAGGTGTTGGTCGAGGCTCTTGGCGATAAGCCCATTTACCGACACGACTATCGGCACAATGATCGCCGAATCCACATCCCACATGTCAACAATCTCGTGAGCTAGGTCCAAATATTTAATCTCCTTCTCTTTTTCTGCCTTCACGAGATTGCCGTCATGCGGTATGGTGATATCGATTATCATTGCGAGTCGCTCTGCTCGGTCTATCACTACAATATCAGGCTTATTGGCTACAATAGTCCTGTCTGTAATGATAGACCGATATTATTATTATTATCAAAAACTTTGTACCGAATTTTATCAACATTGATTTAATTGTGATATTTGAATTACTAGTCTGTAAGTTATTTTTAGTTTAATATACACTACTGGAAAAAATTAAGGGATAAAAAAAAAATCCAAATTTTTGGGTAATTTTCAACAGGCCGTAACTTCGCGAGAAATAGTCGTACAGGAAATAAAAAAAGGAAACTGTAGCTCCAAGTGTCTAGTTTTTGGATAAGAACTTCAAAATTTTGTTAACTCCGTGGTTTTTTGGGTAATCATAGATGAACCAGCAAAAACAAATTCTTCAATTTTTCAATTTCAATTTTTGTAGCTATGACGTTTTTCTAAATTTTATTAAATCTGTTACAAAATGTTTAAGTGTCTTTTCTTTATTTTTGAACCTTTTCAGACACGAAACAACTATAGATTTTAAATAAGATGATAGATAGGTACCTGTTCCGACATTCATGGTGATATTGCTAGCAGATTTAATTATTCTTAAAGCTGCAGACATTTAATCATCTTGCAATATTGTGCAGGCCTAGAAATAACAAGCAAACAAAAGAAATCTCTTTAGATGTTTTGTAGTCTTGGTACATCTTAAAAAGTATCATATACAAAACTTTGATTATGTAGTATAATCATATTAATACTAATTAGACTGAAACATAATTATGATTAAATAATATGCAAAAACCACTGAAGGTATTTATTACATAATGGGATGATTTACCCGCGTCTTTTGCCAACGAGTAGCACTGTTACTCGTTGGGATACTTTACCCGCGCGTTTTCCCAACAAGTAACATCTGTTACTCGATGCAACTTTTTATTCCCATCCAGTAACACATATACTTAGGGTGTTACTCGTTGGGAAAAAAAATGTCCCAACGAGTAACATGTGTTACTCGTTGGGAAAAAAAATCCCAACGAGTAACAGTGTTACCAGGCCTGGCGCACTTCGCATTTTAGGTACAAACTTACAAGTACCTCGGCCGACCACGTCGACGCGGTTGGATTTAGTGGGTTGCCGCGCGCCGCTCACATTAGACGTCACGCAACGCAACGAGTGCGACCGCTCCGTATTCTCACGCGCCGTGTTCATACACTGTTCAAATTATATACCTAAACGCCTTTGACAACGAAAATGTATCATCACAAGTCTAATGCAAAGTATTGCTCAATTAACTGTGTGTCGAAAACGACTTGAAAATTTGATTTTATTTTATTTATATTACGAGAGCAACTTGAAAATTTGATTTTTTGTTTGTTGAGATATCTTAACGATTATGGTGTCAAATTAAATATCTAGTTTAAAAACCATTTTATCTGTTTGAATCATGTAAATCGGTCCACGCGTTTAGGAAATAACTAAGAATCAGTATAGTAAAAATGTAAACAACCAGAATTTTTGTGGTATTTGTTCTACGAGCTCAAATAGTGGGATAGGATACTTATATGATAATTATTTATTATTAGGTACGTGGTCAAGTAGGTAGATAGACGATGAATAAATATTATAGTTGCAGCGGCAAGTCAACAACCCTAGCGCGCCACTCCGCGCCAGACAGTGACAGCGTTGTGTGTTAGAAAAGAAAGGGAACGGTTAGGTTAATATCGCATTAGGCACTGAGTGCTTATGCGAGTTGAATTGCACTTTGTTGCTTAGTAGCAAGAGTCGCAAATTCAATAAATTGGTTTGACAAGTGAATTTTCTGTACGTTAGTACTATTCTTTATTCTGTGGTGTTACACTTCAGGGTGTTACTGGATGGGAATAAACCTTTAAAATTTAGCACAATTCCTGGTTTGTACTACATATGTACTATTTGTACCCGTAACCAGACATTTGTACCTCTGAAGGTACAGGAAATATAGCATGACGTGGCTGGACCCGCCACTTTGACAGTCAAAGTGTCTGGTTCCGGGTACAAATAGTACATAATTATGTAGTACGAACTCGGTATTGTGGTAAATTTTAAATTGGGGACTTAGTCCTGCCATCTTGAAGCACACAATTATCTTACACAGTATACACTTACTTATATTACATGGTGTGTATAAAACTCTTACTCTTACTCAGATACTGCTTAACGCAAGAACCCGGAAGGAGAATGAGTGGTTTCATCCCAAGTGTTGTAACATCTTGACAAATAAATCAAATCCAAGATCTTGATGAGGATGAGAGTAATTTTTGTTTTTTATGGACATAAATCTGTATCTCGTTCGGGCGCTGCTGCAGGGAAACTGATAAAGTGGTCCATAAAAAAAACTTGCGCTGTCTTGGCATGTAGAGAATCAAAATATGCATAAGATCCTAGGCAAAAAATGTATCGAATTTACTAAAGGGATAAAACAAACGATCAGGCTTTGTTTATAACTATTTATGTGACATTCACGCGGTAGAAGCAACGGGCAACATGCAGTGTTTAAATAACATCCAAAACCAGATGAGGATCTAAAGCGAATGCCGCTCAACGCATTATGCCGCTAATATCTCATTTCGGTTACAAATAGTAGACCAGGTACATGATAATAAGTAGTACGAAAACAAACCCAGTAATCTGTTAAATTTTAAATTGGAGATTTGGTCCCGTCAACTTGACCTTGACGCACACTATCTAATGAGGTAACCACTCATATTGCGCTCTTAGATCAAGAAAATGCTCAGTTGGTTGTTTTGGTTGTTATTTACTTGGGCCACTACAGTTATTAGTGTGCGTCAATATAGTGTGATGATGTTTTAATCACACAACTTTAATGCGACACTTCCAATTGTATTGAAAATTGAGTACAAATACGTACATATGTAGTACTAAGTCTTCGGTTGACAATTGCCTGGCCCTATGTTTCAGATGGGCCCACCACTGTGACTGTCAAAGTGACATCCAGAGGGACATCCTGATGTATTTCCTTCACCTGCAGAGGTACAAATGTCTCGTTTCGCATACAAGTAGTACATAATATGTAGAACTGATTGTACATAATATGTATGACTGCCTCTGTGGTCCTGCCGTAGTATAAGCGATTGCGGATCATGAGGTCGGGTTCGATTCCCAGGTCGAACTAAAAGTGATACTGGGTTTTTCTGTTAGGAATTATCCATTAGAAGTTCGGAGTCAGAGAGTTGGCGGTGTCACACCCCTTGCCTCGGAAAGCACGTTAAGCCGTTGGTACTGCGCCCAATCTCTAGCCAGTAGTGTCGCTTATGGCGTCCCATCGGACTATGAGAGTGAGGAAATAGAGAGTGCACTTGTGTATGCGCACTTGCGCACACACTTGTGCACTATAATATGTCTCGCGCAGTGGGCAAGTCTCATATATAGACAAGCCGCCGTGGCCGAAATCGGTCGGGTGGACATCATCATCATGTAGCACAAACCCGGTATTGTGCTAAATTTTAAATCGGGGACATGGTCGCGCCATCTTGACGGACACTAGTCATTCAGCTTACTAGTACGAGCAGCGCAGTGTGCAATATACACGCAATATATCAAGTCTTAACACAGACGTAGTAGACATCCCTACTAATATTATAAATTCGAAAGTGTGTATGTACATATGTATGTATGTTCCTTTTTCACGCTAAAACGGCTGAACCGATTTTGTTGAAATTTGGTATAGAGATATATTGGACCATAGAGACGGACATAGGCAAAAATTGAACTGGGAGGGATTGCAGGGAGGGTAGAAGTTTGTACGGCACAAATTTACCTCTTGGAAGTAAGAACGCATGCGCTAATAATTGAGTGCTGCGCATGTGCTATCGCATAACTGTCAGTACTGTCACGTCACGTCATACATAATGTCACAGTATTGTGCACGGTGATTCAATTGTTCGCATTAACTAATACATTATATACTACGCTTAAACGGCTGGAACGATTGTCCCTACTAATATTATAAATGCGAAAATGTTTATAGATATATATTGGACATGTATCTAGAACATGGCTTTGACATTTGATTGTATGCAAGGTGATGTTATTGTGTACCTTTCGGTAGATAATGTATTAATGTCACGGATACTGACCGATTTACTTTGTACCCTATAGATTTTTTGGAGTATTTAGAATAATAATCAGGAGTACAAATCACACAACTTGAGACTAAAAAGTAAATTTGTATTACCCCGAATTTAACGCGCGAAACGGCGGGCAAAAGCTAGTTTATTTATATGTCTGTGACACAGACGGTCATTATGAGTTTTAGCTTTTAGCCAGCCGCCGAGCCGGTCTGTTCCATAGAGATATTCTATGGTCTGTTCCCACCTTTATAATTTGCGCATTTAATGACGTTTTATGACGTAACATGAACGTCATGAACATGTGATTTCTGACATTACATTGAAAAACTTTACTGACGTTTAGTTTTTTTAGTTTTGGATTTTGGATGCATTAATTTCGTGAAAAGCAATGCAAAAATTAAAATGCACATTGCACAGGTGACAAAGATTAAACACAAAACAGAGCCCTGCTGCTGTAAAAAATGTTTATGTAACTCATGTAAAAGAAAATTTAATGATAAACAAATTAACTGTGATATCGTTTATTACTGACATTATATTGAATTAATTCAAATGTTTAAGATCATTATTATAAGAAATTAATTGGGCGCGTGTAGTAGTGACGTGAAGATATCACAAGTGTTGTTTTACGTAAGATCGAAGACAAACAAATGCCTCAAATTATAGTACCGGCGGCGAGTGCGCGGTGTGGTTTCGCCAGTCGGCAAAGTCGGCAAGAGTGCGCAGCACGTGCACGCATCGCGGTAACACTGACAGCCGACAAGGGCAAAGTTTCGCGCCCATACCATTCCATATTTATTTTGTAAGAAAAAGTTAAATTGCCGAGATGTTATCATGGGTGCAAATAACGATGATTCTGTGCGCTTTCGGTTTGATGCGGGAGATCAGACCATCGGAGCCTTTCGTCACGGAGTTTCTCCTGGGAGAGTGGAGGAACATCACTGAAGAACAACTCAACAGAGAAGTGTATCCCATTGGAACTTACTGCTACTTGGGCCTGCTGGTTGTTGTGTTCTTGATTACTGACTTCTTGAGGTTTAAGCCTGTCATCATTTTGTCTGGTAAGTCTTTTTTATTTCTATTGATTTTGCAATTCTAATAAGCACTGCTTATGACATAAAATTCACATGTTTATGCCATAAAATTAATATCTTTTTCTATAATCATAAATTAAGAATGCCTATATAAATCAATTATATATGCCTGATGTATTTAATATTGAAAAAGTAATTGATTGCATCATATTGTAAGATTGGTATAAAGTTATATTTGTACTGTTAATTCTGCTTAAACTACATTTTAAATTAAAGAAGCATGTACGTAATTACAGTTTTGTATTAGGTACCTTTAGAATTTTATTTTAAGTTATTTTTAGATGGTAATGTAATTATACTTTATAGGACATGTTTTCTCTATAAGTAAAAAAATGCTTGCTGTGCGAACCATAGCATATTTTCAGGCTTTTAACTGCTGCGGTAAACTATACATTGAACATGACAATAAAATTAATATGTTAGTAGGTACAAATGTTGTTCATGCAAATTTCAGACAGATAATAATAATAAAATACTATTAAAAATGTAGTTATATTGACATATTCTCACAGGACATAAGATAATATCAAAGGTTTATATTTCACCAAAGCTTATAAGAAAACTATTTGGTAACATTGATTGTTGTTTTCCAAAAGATCTTTTATTTACTTACAATATTTTTAAACACTAATTATGTAGATATGAGTATTTTTTTATTGATAAATTGTCATTATCATGTTCATCTTATCAATTCAGATAGCTTAAATGATGAATGCTTAATTAATGAATTTTATTATATTTATATATATTTTATTGATAAAGTGCCGTTTTAGCCGTGTGGTTGACGGCATAGAATACAAGTGTCACCACCGCCTATCTTCCCGTGGGTGTCGTAAGAGGCGACTAAGGGATAACACGATGCAAATACCATCTCTGCGTAGAGACGGAAAACTCGACATCAAACCCTACACGACTGCCTCGTTGGTCTCGCGGCATAAATGTGCGCGTGGGATCGGGAGGTCCCGGGTTCGATTCCTGGGTCGGGCAGTGTTATTGGGTTTTTCTGTCACGAAATTCTCAGTAGCAGCACGGAGTCTGGAAATGTGCCCGGTACGGCAATAGGCTCGCCCCTTATTACGTGGGACTAAAGTATATCTGGCGAAAAGTGGGTGTAGAAATACACCTCTGCCTACCTCTTCGGGGATAAAAGGCGTGACGATATGTATGTATGTATGTATATATTTTATTATTACATACATACATACATACGTGTACTCACGCCTTTTTCCCGTCGGGGTAGGCAGAGACAACAGAACGCCACTTGCTTCTATCCTTACAAACCTCACGCGCTTCCTCTACACTCATTACTCTTTTCATACATGCTCGCCGGTTTCGGGTACTTCAGACCTTGCCGTTTTTTAGGACGTCCTTATTTGATCGAGAAATGTCCTACGAGGTCTGCCGCGACCGACTTGCCCACACACATTTGCCTTATAAATCTAATTTGTCATTCTTTCTTCATTCATTCGCTTCATGTGTCCAAACCACTTCAGCATTCCTTTTTCAATCCTAGTCACAACATCTTCTTTCAGACCACTGTTCGCTCGTATAGTTACATTTGGAATTCTATCAATCAGTCTCACCCCACACATACTACGCAGTGATCAAATCTCAACTGCATTAATTCTACTTTCATGCCTTTTCTGCCATACCCAACTCTCACTTCCATACATCAACATGGGAACAAGCACTCCATTATGAACCGCCAATCGCGCCTCTTTTGGCACAGTCTGGCTGTTCATAAAGGCATACAGTGCTCCATTATATTTTATTATTGTACTTTATTATATGCATAACTTATATCGGCGAAAATTGGGCTCAGTAGTGTACCATTAGAGAAGCCGATATCCAGCAGTGGTCTACACTAAAAATTTCTTGTCTGACAAATTTTATAACAAGCTAATAGTTACAGAACTACTAAAAAGGATATCTATACATTACTAAACTGTGAAATTCCAACTGGTTCCTGTCTTTCTGTATAAATGTGATAAACTCAAAAATTACGGCAAAGACTTCTATAACATTTTCTCCAATAAATTGTGTGACTCCTGAGGAACGTTTAGGTGTGTTAGTCATGCAGGAGGAGGTGTATAGTTGCTCAGTTAACTGTCTCCGAGTGTCAACATGGGTTTCGTCCTGAACATTTTATTTTATTTTATTTCTTTATTTATTTTTTTACATGGAACCATGGACCCTGTTTTCGCCCTCAGGATCGCCATGGAGAGTTACATGTCAAAGAACAGGTCTCTGCATCTACTATTTCTTGATATACTGAAGGCCTTCGATTTTGTGCTGTCCATGGGCTGATCTGGGGGGCCCTTAGATCTAAAGGGGTTCCAGAGGTCTATATTGACATCATCCGAGACATGTACTCAAAATCCGATTCCGTAGTACGGAGCGCTGTTGGCGATACAAAACCTTTCCTTATCACCGTCGGTGTCCGCCAGGGTTCCGTCCTTAGTCCGTATCTGTTTAGCGTGGTATAAGACGTACTGTTGGTAAGCATCAGAGACTTGCATGAGCAACCCCCGTGGGTGGTCATGTATGCTGTGGCATGTATCAATTGCGACGTTATGGCACGTATTTCGGCAGCCTGGGGACAATGGCATGAGGTGAGTGGTGTCATTTGTGACCCGAAAACACAGGTTAAGCTGAAAGCCAAGGTCTATAAATCCTGTTCTGTTGTGTGGCAATGAGACTTGGCCCGTGCTAGAGCGGCACAAGCAAAGCCTGCGTGTTTGTCACGGAGATGTCACGGAGAAGAATATGCTGCGCTGGATATGCGGAGTCACGCGGAAAGACCGCATAAGGAACTCCCACATCCGTGGCAGTCTTCAGATTCGTGACATAGCAGATAAATTGCAAGAGTGTCGCTTACCTACGCTGGTGCGGCCACGTCTTGCAAAACCGGCATGTGACGCTAGTAACGAGTGTCTTGCCATACCACCTCCGCCAGGTCCCAGTAAACGGTGAAAGCCCAAGAAATGCTGACTCGAAGTCATAAGGGATGATATGCGTGCCAATAGACTATCCACCAGGGATACCGAAGACCGTTCCAAGTGGAGTAAATTTTGTAGAAAAGCTGACCCCGAGCCCCGAGGCCTTGGATCGCAACTGGGATGGCACTAGGATGCTGATAAGGGAGTTAACATGAGAATTCTAGTCTTTTATAATTTATAGCATTGAGGTATATTAAGTACGTACCTATAAGATAAGTAATTATATTTAAAAAATATATCCATTCTAATACTGAGACAAAGGGCATCACCTAAATGTTTGTACGTATATAACTTCCAAACGACTGCACCGCCAATAAATTGTTCTCTTATTTGTTCGTTATTGTCAGGAGAAGGTTAGAAAAAAATAATTATTGCAAATATTTAAAAAGAAATAGCAGTACCAAGTCCAATAAACTTGTTTATGTATTGAAGGTCAAACAACGCCTATTTAAATTAGGCACTAGTTCGATTTATCTACTATCTAATCATGAAGATATTATGAACTTAAAGATTCCATGGTTTTATTGGTGTATACAAGTATTAATATACTAGCCTACATATCATTGTATTTAATATATAGCATAGCCATGTTAAGTCTGCACTATTGAAATAGTTTTATCTCATTTGTTTTTGTGTTTGGAGCCTACTCCCAGTAATAAGCAACTCCTGGAAACTAAAATTTATGTCTTTAACGTCCTTTAACAGCGTCATGTGAATCTACCACAGTGTGGGAATGCGCGAACCTGATGTGGGTTCTATTATGGATGAAACACAAAATGGTATAACCGCCTTGTACTGGTAGATTTACAGAAATTTGCTGCTGTAATGCAAGAGTTGTCGTGTGTGAAATTCTATCAAAAGCCGATTACTGCAATTTGATCCGCATGTCCATCGTATTTCCATGAATCAATGTACGTACTCGTCTTTGATTCAAGAAATATTCATACGGTTCTAGCAGACACTTAAAAACATGACTTTACTAAAGTGATGGATTTTCATTAAGTTTCTATGAAGACAAATATGACATTATTTTGAAACTAAGCTGATATGACAGTATTTTCGTTGCCAATCAAAGGTGTAGCCACGGCCAGGGCCGTCTGCGCATAGGCCTGCCCCGTGGCGTATTTACAGACTATACAAGGCCAAAACGCAGCCATAGGGAACTGGTCGCGTACATATTGTAATGCTATATTTAAATCTGTGATTACAATATAATATACACGAATTTTGCGTACTGCTCGTGTATAGTTCGTAACGTGAATACATGCGTCCTACTACATTAGTTACACCTGCCTGACAACACAAGAGATATAGTTTAGTGAAATAATGGGTGCATATATGTATAATGAAATAATATTTGAACTTTATTAGTGGAGGAGTAAATTGTATGTAAAACTAAATAAACTAAATAGGTTATGTTAGGTTCTCTTTTGACCCTTAACCCAAACATAGGAGCCCTGCGAAGCAGGGCTCCGTCAACATAGTTTATTAAAAACTATTTAATTGGACATAATGTCTACTTACCTACATATTATATTTTTGATATAATATAATATAATGAATGCCTTACAAAATCCAGAATAATCTTCAGATCTATACACGATTAGTCCGTATGCGTACTGGCACTGTATATTATGGTATAAGCAAGTCAGTTTGATCACTACGAAGTATACTCGAGTATTTGCGAACTAATCGTGTATAGATTGGAAGAACTCAGCAAAAAAGTTATTTCCAATCTATACGCGATTAGTTTCACACCCCTGCGTTCTGGCCTTGTATATAATGTAAATACGCTGCCACGTGATACATTTCGGAAGCATTCAAAGACTGCATGAATCTAGTCCTATTATACATATTATTTGAGCTGAAACTCTAGGTTCTGCTGAGTGGCGGATCCAGGATTTTGTTTTGAAGGAATCCAGGGCTGCTAGAGCATCTGAGCAGATGATTTGGGTATTACGACCTCGGCTCTTTGACCTTCCAATATAATTTCATTTCTTGAGTCTTTTATCCGTTGCCGCGTATTTCAGGCATTATTCTAATGTGCAACAGGGATAACAGGGCATTAAAACATAACTGGATTCATACCTACAGGAAACAACGGTGGTGACGATGTGAGAAAACACAGAAATATTTATTTCTATCGCTGGTGGTACAAACCTAGATTAATTGGAACTGGCCTTTTGACACTGGCTTGAATAGGTTTCTTCCAGTAGATTCCAGAAACAATGATACTTAAAAAAATCTCAATTTGTTTTAAACGGTCGGTAAGTTCGGTAACTCGTTACCGTGCACTAGTTTATCATTAAACTAGACTTCATCCGTGGGTTCGCCCGCGTAATTTATACACCTAAATCTCAGGAATCACACTATCTTTTGGTGAAAACCGTACAATAAACCGTTCAGTAGTTTTTGAGTTTATCACGTTCATACAGACAGCTGTGCAGATTTTTTGATTACTTATTTTATTTTTATAGACTCACGCCTATATCCCCGAGAGGGTAGGCAGAGGTGTAATAAGAGCTGTGCAGATAGGCAGGAAAAAGGGCTCTTCATTTAGGATAATAAGTCTTCTTTTTCTTCCGCCTGCCCTGCTCCCATATTACTTGAGGTCGGCACAGAATGTCTTTCTCTTCCATTCTCCCCTATCAGAGGTCGACTGAAGTTGACTCTATGTTCATTCACTTCCTTTTCATTCATATCATCCTTCACATAATCCATGTTGGTCTCCCTCTTACTTTATGTCCCTCAACTCTCATATTCACCACTTTTCTAGCTACATGATAAGAATAGATTAAAATGAAGTAAGTACTTATTGAATATCGTCGCCAGCCGGCGTGGATGGTATATAACAGTAATTTCTCTCGCAAGGCAATTGTAGACTCGTATTCATTAATTTTAATTCGTTACAGTACATACATGTTTATTGTAGTGATTCAAAGAATCACAGTGTTGCAAATAATTGTTTAGAAGTAACATATCGCATTTATAAAAAGCTATACTAACATAATTTATCCTTTTCTTCGTTAAGGGACATGCATGCCTTGTTTCAACTTCTTGCTTGCAGTAGTTTCGGCTGTGCGTGCCTGTCAGGCAGTCAGTAACGCAGGAATTTTATATATAAAGATATTGATAACACCCTTGCCGCGAGCTAAGAAATTAAAAACATTTAAGTCGATAACAAGCCCTGCACGAACAGACTAAAACTGGGAATTTACGCCTTGCATATGTGTATAAACCAGGCCTAATAGTTGTAAATACCAGTATATCTCGCATCTTAACAAGGTAAACTAGGTCAGCAGCGGATCTAAATAAATAAAAAGAAAAAAGCAGCGGATATACTAGATAATAATTAAATGTTACAGATAGATAGTAAGATAGGCAGATTGTGGCTATATATTTTCACAAGAACTAACGCCATTTAAGTGTCTATATATATGCTACTGGGCTGATTGAAGACAACAATAGCCAAGTGGAGGTACCAACAGACTGCCATGCAGATGGTATCGGATTCGATCGTATCGGAGGCCCCGGCTGTCATGAAGATCTTTCAAAGACGTAAAGGGGATTATCCTCAAATAAACTGATAACTAACTGGTCTAAAGTGTCTAAAGCACAAAAAAAGCATACATTCATGCCTATAGACCCTAATTGTAAAGATTTTCACAGCCGTTGCACAATCTTCTTCACCATACTGATATTAAACTGTTGCAATACTTGCAATCCAATACCTTTTGCTTGGAGCTCGTCGACCGCTTACTTTGATAAAAGGATTTGACAAAATATGTACCTAGGTAAGTGATGGATTGTCCTCAGGACGACTGTTGTCCGAACTCCAACATTCAAATTAATAGCGATAATCTATGGTTTATATATCAGGATATTTGAGGGTACTAACTTCCCGTTACGACTATCAGATATCGCCATGACGGCCGCGGCCGGAACAGTCGTCGAATGCTCTTCATGACTAAATTGTATCGAAAAGTCTGTTGCGCGCGCCGTGTTTTCGATCACGGGGCATTTTTTTGATACCCCTCTGGCATATCGCGATTCAGCACAATTGCTACACAATGTGCAATCAATTTATTCGCTAGGTAATTTATTTCAATGTATCAGTCAACGTATCTTGACACGGGTTCATTGCCGCTTCTCGTATTTATCGCGAATGAATGGCGAATGTATACCGTGTTTACGTCTTAGTGTTTGCTACTGAGAATAGGGTGATTGTTTTTCAAATCTTGCGATAATCCAGTCAATGAAACTCATTTAGGCGGGCGTAGTCAACCAATATAGCCATAAGTAAAATAAGTTAGGTTAAGTACTTCTTCAAATCTTAACGGAGATTCTTTGAGCCGGAATTGAAGGTTCGACTAGGCAGACTAAGATGTATTGTAACCAGATTCCTTATATCTTAAGGAAGAAAAAGGCAAGTTTACCTTCATGTCGCTATAGAAAATTTGTTGCTAGCAGGCAGAAAATTTGTGCAGAATAACATCACGAATCGTCGTAATCACAGAACAATATATCTATGGTCGTAATCATCATCATCTTCGTGCTGTTTGATCAAGACCTTTGCCTGGGAGTCTGGGTCCGCTAAAGGATCCCGAAATCCTGCTACTGCAAGGAATATAATATAGCTTAGAATCACTGTCTCCTAATTACTTTGCTCCTTACCCATGGGACTGCGGAGGTCATACAGGCAGTCGCCCTGTGGAAAAGCTAACATTCAGTCAAATCTGGTTAGATTACTAAGTGGAATCCGGGTTGCAACTGGGATAATGCTAGGATGATGATTATGACTGTCTCCCAATTACCTACTTGAGTTTGAGGGGTAGAAATATATCTTCATCACATCACATCATCAGCCCTTTATACTGTCCCACTGCTGGGCTCGGGCCTCTTTTTACTTATGAGAAGGGTAAGGCCATAGTCCACCACACTGGCCAAGTGCGTGTTGGCCGACTTCACATGTCTTTCGAGAACATCATGGAGAACTCTCAGACACGCAGGTTTCCTCACGATGTTTTCCTTCACCGATTAGCAAGCGATAATTAACAATTTAATACGCACTTAATTCCGAAAAGTCATTGAAGCGTGCCGTGGATTCGAATTCGAGACCCTCTAGATAGCAATCTGTCGGTCTCTCCACTCTGCTATCGCTGCTATATAAATACCTTGTTAATATTAAATCTTGGTGTTCGATATATTGCTTACAAATTCAGTGAGTATTTACAATAGTTTACCTTATATATTTTATATCAGCTGTTTAGGTTTGTGTCCATGGTGAATGATAATACCGTTATGTTACCATAAACGATACAATAGTACCTACATTTCGTCATAAAGATTACACAGCAGCAAAGCCGAGATGTTTACTATTATTTACGCCTTTACCCTTGCGAAATCTTGATTTATGAGTTCCATAAGCGTTGACAAAATATTTCTAAGTATTTGTAACCAAGGTTTGTAACTTTTTGTCATCTATCATCTATCTACCTACAGTTCATATACAAAGCAGCTCCGCCCGCCTGAATATACATGTAAACCTCTTTGCACATAAACTTTCAAATAAAGTATGAAACTGTCCACGTATCAGCCTCTGGAATCACACTATCTCTATTGTCGTTAGTGAAAACCGTTCGGTTGATCTTGAGTTTATCGCGGACAGGACGCGAGGGTGCCTTCATTTTATAATATTACTAGAGGACGCCAGCAGCTACGCCAGATTATTTTTAATTTACCCGTTTTGGCCGATCCCGTGGGAATTTCGGGAAATCCCTTCTTAGTGCAGCCATACGGTTCCCAAGGAACATACATGCCAAATTTCAGCTTCCTGCGCCCAATAGTTTCGGATGTAGCGAGTCTGTCAGTCAGTAAGTAACGCAAGGATTTTATATATTAAGATATATAGGCAGATAGATTACCAGACCATGCCAATTTATATATCGTCTAAAAGAGCATATTCTTTGTAATTGAGTAACTAAGGCGAATTAAAAGTGATAGGAAGAAAATGTACTTGAATGATAGATTACAGTTATTTATTGCAAAGAAGTATCATTTAAATATTACTTAATGAATAATAATGTATCAATAAATTTTATAGTGACTTGTGTACATGTTAATAAATTAATGTCTATCGTGAAAGTTAATCCCCGTATTTACTATTAATTAATTAAACTCAGTGGTGATAACAGTCAAAGTAATATTTAGGTATTGTTCGTATTGGGTCAAGCTCATTCTCCCCTTGCCGTTTTAATTAGACTTGATGTATTTTATTCACACATAAATACTCAATAGTAGGCTATACATAACGTCACATCTTTTATCCCCGAAGGGGTAGGCAGAGGTGTATTTCTACACCCACTTTTCGCCAGATATACTTTAGTCCCACGTAATAAGGGGCGAGCCTATTGCCGTACCGGGCACATTTCCAGACTCCGTGCTGCCACTGAGAATTTCGTGACAGAAAAACCCAATAACACTGCCCGACCCAGAAATCGAACCCGAGACCTCCCGATCCCACGCGCACATTTATGCCGCGAGACCAACGAGGCAGTCGTACAGGGTTTGATGTCGAGTTTCCCGTCTCTACGCAAAGATGGTATTTGCATCGTGTTATCCCTTAGTCGCCTCTTACGACACCCACGGGAAGATAGGGGGTGGTGACACTTGTATTCTATGCCGTCAACCACACGGCAACATCTTAATATTGAATAGGCTACCACCATTAGTAGCCTATTCTATATTAAGATGTTAGGTCCAGTTCGCGGTAATGTATGCTGACTGCGATGACACGGCAGGACACGAATCCCGTCAGTAAGTAGCTCCCGGTTGCTACAATCTAGTCTAGACTAGTCTAGAGTATCACAGACTCCCTTCGTCAGCCCCAATTCGTATCATCATTTCGAATGGCGGAAGGGAAAGCCCGAAATGCGCAAAAGGTGCTAATGCTAAAGTGAAATAAAAAATCGGGCAAGTGCGAGTCTGACTCGCGCACCGAGGGTTCCGTACGCATTTTACCTTATTTGAGGTTGAATTACGCTAGTCCTCTAAATCTGTATGAGCGCCCATACAACTTAGAGGACTATCTTAAATGGAGTCTACTATGTATGTATGGGGACACCCTTATATTTTCCACTTTTTTTATTTTTTGTAATTTTTCCTTTATTTGTGCTGTAAGATCCTGCTTTTGGCCAAATTTCGTGATTCTAGTTCAACGGGAACTACCATATAGGTTTTCGACCCAAAACCTATAGGGTACTTACGGTTGACCTAGAATTGTAAATTTTGGTCAAAACCAAGGTCTTACAGCACAAGTAAAGGAAAAATTCCGAAAATTAAAAAAAGTTGAAAATTAACGTTAATTTTGGTACTTACAAGTTTTCGCAAAAATCTAATTTTGACCATATCTTTTTATTGGGATGACCCAGGACCCTGATTTTCATACACCAAATAGCAACCATAGACCTCAGTATCTGGTATAAATTTCAATTTGCTAGGTCCACCCGTTCCTGAGAAAATCGGTGGTGACACACGGACAGACAGACAGACAGACAGACAGACAGACAGACAGACAGACGGACAAGAAAGTGATCTTATAAGGGTTCCTTTTTTTACCTTGAGGTACGGAACCCTAAAAAGGATGTATATTTCACCCCTTTATTGGTAAAACCGATTATCTACCGAAAACTAAACTTGTGGCAATAATGATTTAAAAGTTTGACAGAATAATTATGTAACTAAATTTCATATAATATCTTACCTGGAATCATGTAATTATAATGGAACAAATAATAAAGTATGTTTGTAAATCATAAAAATAGAAGTACTTTATTGTTAATGCTTGAAAAAATGCCAAACACTATCTTCAGGGAGGTCATTTAGTTGGTTTTTTCCTGAATAACGACATAAGCGTATATATCATTAATTAAATCACTTGGAGCTTATCTAAAAGCTTCACCGTAACCTTTCGAAGAAAGTAATAAGATACCAAAAACAACTGTAAAAATAACACTCTGAAACATTCTACAAATCGAAATTTTAAAAATGATAATTGGTTTTGCTTGAGTAAAATTAAGAATTGTGGTAGACTATCTGCAAAATGTTCATACAACGAACTACAGCAAGCCTGGTCAATTTTTATAATAACAAAAATACCAAATAATCATTACTTATCTACATGACAGTAAAACTGAATAAAGGAGGACAATTATAAGAATGATATATTATTAATGACTAGCCGTTTCCCGTGGTTTTACCTGCGTCCTGAGGGAACTACTTCGCGTACCCGAAAAAGCCAAATATTTTACGGGTCCCTACTTTTTCGAAAATAAAATATAGCCTATGTTACTCGGAGATAATGTAGCTTTCTAATGGTGAAGGAATTTTTAAAATCGGTCCAGTAGTTTTTGAGTTTATCCATTACAAACAAACAAACAAAAATACAAATCTTTCCTCTTTATAATATTATAGTGTAGATAATAATAAAACCCCTCTGGAGCAGTCGTTAACCTCATCATTAGACTAACTCAATCTCAGAGGGTATAGTAACAGCTTTCAAGCATCACCTTTATCTTGTGATATATATTATAGTACAGGATAGAAAGACAGCTTACAAACCGCAGGGCAGCTTTGTGGCGAGCTGAATGTGTGTGGAGACACTGCCGTCCCGATTGCTTCAGAGGGTTCGGTCGGGGCCTCATCTCCAGCTTGCCTTTATTGGCTTGTTGGAGTGGATTACCAAGAGTGCCCGCAGGACCCTCGACTCTGGCTTGCCTTGGTCGCCCGGCCAGAGGGAAGCCACAAGAGCTATTTGCTCGGGGGTGAAAGTGTCATTGTCAAGGGCGTAATTACGGGGAAACCCGCTCCGGGCCTCCGTGGTCACGAGGCCTGCGATGGCGAAACCAGTGCCGCACCGCTCTACACCCCTAGCCGCTCACACCGGTGTTGCCCTCTTGTTGTTTATGGCAGAGTTTGTTTGCCTTGGCGGTTATCTAGAGAGGGCCCATCCAGTGAGTTGGCGAGTCACCGCCTGCCCCTTTTCGACATACTATAAGAGTATTTAGATCAGGTGCCGTTTTCTATCCATAGTGTTCACCTAGACCAACCCATTAAACATCCATCCCAATAGCCCAGATTAATTAGGTTCCATACAAGTAGCAATAGTCTTGCACCTGCTGCGGCTAATCCGTGACTGCACTTAATAGTGCAGTTATGGAGGCGCCTCAGCAGGTATCACATCACATTCTAGATTAAAACTCTCAAAGGGCCTCTGTGCGTTGGACCTATGTCTGCGTGTACGCCTGCCAAAGGGCCGGTTATTCTTTTCATATCAAAGGTTAAAAGAATAGCCGTGATAGTGAAACAAATATTAATAATAATAATAATCATTTATTTCGGAAACATACCATGTTCATACAAATAAAAACAAAAACACAGAACAAAATACATTAGTGACCTTAACATTCGGAAATTAAGATGAGCACTTTGTCTAATTCAAAAACCTTCCCTCGGCACCGGGACCGCAGCAATGTATACGGGACCAGTGCATCAGGAATGGAGTCTGGTTTCCCTGCAATATTTAGAGGGATGCTATTGGGGCTTCTAAGCATTCTGCTCATCAAAGATGCAGTTCTCTATATAATAGTACCCGGAATGCGTTATTGTATTGCACGCGAAGAGCGTTGTAGGTTCTCTGCGTATATCTGAGCCACAGGCTGTAGGTGTAAAAAGTCTAGCAGTATGCCTTGAACAGAGTAATTTTAACTTCCTTAGTACACTAGCACACCTGCGCACCAGCATATTGCATCGAACTGACAACGCCCTTCGTTCCCTCTCTACATCAATATCATCACCTAGGTCCTCATTCCAAAGGTGTCCTAGGTATTTAAACTGTGACACCCTTTTCAGTTTCACCCTGTAAATGTAAACTGGCGGGACAGCCTCAGGTTTTCTGCAACTTATTCGAAAAATCATAGCCTCGCTTTTCCCGACTCGCTTTTTTGTAAAGTAGGCCATGAGCAGTGGCATATTGTTCACACACTGTAAGCAAACGTCTGAGCGTATCAAAGGACGGGCTCAGCAATGCCATGTCATCCGCGTAGCTGATACTGTTGATAGTCTTACCATCAACAGAGTATCCGACACCAGTGCTACTGAGCTTCTCGATCAGCTGATCGATGTATAGACTGAAAAGCGCTGGCGACGTCACCTTTTACCTCACACCACACCTCAGCCCATAGGTACTAGCCAGAAAATGCACGGGACCATCTAACCTGATTTATTTGGTGGCCATACCAGTACTGGAGAAGGCTGATTAGCTCATGAGGTGTGGATTTCTCCCGCAATTTTGACCATAGAGATCCAAAAAAGCAGCATATACAGGGGTGTTCTATCTGTGATTGAGTGCCAGAATAGCAGTTCCGGTCGATAACCCTGCTCTAAAGCCGAACTGAGAATCATATGATTTAAGCTGCTCAGTCATTCTACGCTCAATCACACAATCAAGAACCTTGGCTATTACGGTCGCTATGGATATAGGCCTATAGTTATCCTTGTCTGCCACATCCTTGCTTTTACTCTTGCCTATTGGTAAAACTATTGTTCTCATCAGTTCTGTTGGTAAATAGGAATGCCGCACACTAAAGTTAAATAGCATAGATAAAACCCTCGGCAGATGCGGACCAGCACGTTGTAAATGTTCTATGTTGAGGCCATCATGTCCTGGAGATTTACCCCTGGTCATAGATTTAAGAATGTTTTTTTATTTATTTTGCTGATATTTTAATCTCCGCTTCAAAATCATTCGTGTGTCTTTCATTTCTTCAAATATCAACCCAGTGCGAGGTTTACCATCCCCCACCCAGTTCAGAAAAGCCCTTCTAGCATTTCTATGAGCGGCCATCCTATGACAGTTTTGTACCAACTCTCACTGCACTAAAACTGTGTACTGCTGCTTCCCGAAGCCGCATACCCCTTATTTATTTTCATATTCATACATTGTAGCATTATCTCAACATTAGTCTTGGTTTTAGCTGAAAATATTTATGTAGAAACATCACCATACACTTCGGTGATAAACAACTATTTAAGCATAGTTGCTTTTACTTGTATTAAAACCTAAAGGATACGATCTCTGATGTTGTGGAAAAAACAATTAAAGCTACTTAATCTCTTTTAATTGAATTAAAATCTGCACAAATGCGAAGGATTATGTTCTGTTAAAAGCGAGTAGAACGTCTTACTTTCTTTTTAATGTGTAAGATTCTAGGTACTTACCAATAATCCAGCAAAACCAGAACCATTTAAAGAATTTTAGTTTGTATTAGTACAATGCTTCAGTATGTTCAGAGTGTAAGCAAATTGCAACTAAAATAAGATATGAAACTGAATGTGTTTTTGTTTGCAAGGCTTCAAAAAAATCATACCGGTATAAGACTTTAGCTGTTATTGAATGCAGACGTTACCTAAAAGCTTGTATTATAATTGGTTTTTTGCGTATCTATCTCGGCAACTATGCATCCTATCGAAAAATCGGTTTTACCTGTAGATAAAGCTCAAAAAGTTGAGTAGATTGGTGTAAATAACTTATTTTTGTAAAAAAGTGTAGATAATCGGTTTTACCAATAAAGGGACGATTTGTTACTCTTTCACGAGAAGCTACTGAACAGATTTTGAATCGAATTTATCTGAATGGATTTTGAAATACGATCCAAAATCCGTCACGACTTACCGCTAAATTCTACATAGATAGAAATTTGAGATATCTACATAATATATTCAACATAATTTGTGTATCAATGTCAAACATGTGTCTCAAATATCCAGTCCATGGATAGAACGAATACCTATGGAAACTGGCCGTTAAAAAGTCAGTACTCTGCTACGTAAACGGGTCAGCGTTATTCTGGTAAACCGATGCATCATTTTCCTACGTAGAGCACTAAAACCCCATTAGTCATGTTGCTACAGAATACGTAAGTAAAATTTATACTTACTACTTGTGCATGACCACGGTAATAATATCTAACAGTATTGTAACTCCATACAAACGCACGAAACTCGAGTTATACCTACGCGCCTCGAGCAGAGTACCCATTAGACTGTGCGGACTGTGCCAAGAGTACCCACAGCCGCGATCGTACCGCAGCTCGCATGCGGCGCGTCTGGTAGGTATATAACTCACGAAGGCGGCCGAGTTACAATACTGTTAGATTATATTACCGTGGCATGACCTAATAATCTTCAAGTATGGTTGTCTCATGTGATCCTCTAATTCAGGAATATATCTCCTTACCAGGCTAGGTGATTTTGCCTAGTGATCCTATATGCCATGGAGGGCGAAGTGTGTGTCAAACAATTCCTATCCGAAAATATGCGTAGGTCGTTGGATGGTGGATAAAACAGGAGTTCGTAAATGTGGGGATGACCCCCACAAATGTTTAAGGGGCTTATTAGAGACGTTAACCTTTTCAAAAGAAAAGTAACATAACACAAACAAACAGCCTGACTTGACCTGCTGCACATGGCTTATAATTGATTAAACGTTAAAATTAATTATTTAATTAAATCTTTAATGGCAAATTAAATGAAGGAATATTTAATTTGCCAAAACAAGATTTTTACGGTTCTGGAGGGCTCAACAATAGATAGGTAGCTCAAGAAATCCTGCTCTTCAAGAAATGCGAGACCGCAAACCTTTGTCTGTCGTACTCTTAGATATACTGCTTCTTCAGTTCTATATGTATGATCTTCAGCAACCATAACAGACTCTCACGGTACCGTTACATTGTTAGAGCCATAAAAAGCTGCCATCGATCCCATCGCTATCCCATAGTGATCGCTGTAAAGTTGCTTAACCTAAGCTAGCTATAAATAAACATGAGTATTTTCCATTGTTCCAGGCCTAAGCGGCATAGCTGTATACGCCATACTACTATGGACGACAAGCTTAGAATGGCTACAAGCGTCGCAGTTCTTCTATGGTTTATACATGGCCACGGAAGTAGCCTACTTCACTTACATCTATGCAAAAGTAAGTCTCTATGTCCACTTTTATATTTACGACACTGTAACACTGTTATTTTTTATAATAAACTAGAGGACGCCAGCAGCTACGCCTGCATTTTTTTTTTAATTTACCCGTTTTGGCCGATCCCGTGGGAATTTCGGGAAATCCCTTCTTAGTGCACCCCCACGGTCCCCAAGGAACGTACATGCCAAATTTCAGCTTCCTGCGTCCAATAGTTTCGGCTGTAGCGTGTCTGTCAGTCAGTCAGTAACGCAAGGATTTTATATATTAAGAAATTATGCCGATCTTGATGGTCCGTATCCATAACTTAGAATATTGGCAAAAATAAAAATTATTCAATTAAGTTAACCGTGTGGTTGACGGCATAGAATACAAGTGTCACCACCCCCTATCTTCCCGTGGGTGTCGTAAGAGGCGACTAAGGGATAACACGATGCAAATACCATCTTTGCGTAGAGACGGAAAACTCGACATCAAACCCTATACGACTGCCTCGTTGGTCTCGCGGCATAAATGCGTGCGTGGGATTGGGAGGTCCCGGGTTCGATTCCTGGGTCGGGCAGTGTTATTGGGTTTTTCTGTCACGAAATTCTCAGTAGCAGCACGGAGTCTGGAAATGTGCCCGGTACGGCAATAGGCTCGCCCCTTATTACGTGGGACTAAAGTATATCTGACGAAAAGTGGGTGTAGAAATACACCTCTGCCTACCCCTTCGGGGATAAAAGGCGTGATGATATGTATGTATGTATGTATGTATGTATTCAATTAAGTTTGTAAATAGAATGTTACCACAACGCGTATCCGAATATACTTGAGAATTGAGATACGTAGCTGAAGATGTATTAAAAGAAGCTACATGTTGTGTACATGCGAGATCATCTATGTGGAGAATTCAATAATCGATATATCATTTTTATTTTAGATACATATTTGACATAAGTTCCACACAAAATGTGACAAAAATTAATCTGGAATCGCCAAATTCTAGAATACTCTCCTACTACTTACTGGCTGATGAGGCGTACTCAAATCAATTGAACGCATGCGTTGTTTGTGGAATAAACCAACGGTGAACAATGCTATCCAAGCTGTTCCCATTCTCGATATTAATGCACCAAACATAGTTTATAAACACATTTTGTACTTCACTGTACTCAAATCGAATGTACTTGGACTTCTATAGGGCTTACTAATGAGGTCTTGACAGTACATGTTGAGGTGGGTCAGTATTACCCGTATATAGATTATGTGCGAATACTTTATTTACACAGTTGTGCCTCGTAGAGCACGTTATGCCATCGGTCCCGGCTTATCGGCCGGTTATCGGAAGTTCGTACCTCAGAATAAACTGGCACTAGTCTAAGCCATGGAATATAGCTATCCCTTTGGGTTGCGGGGGTTAGACAGGAAGTCGCGCCGTCGAAGAGCTAATATTCATTTAAATTCGGTTGTACTCCGTTATACTACTAAGCGAAACAGTAGGAAGATGATGAGGTTATTTACACACTTACATACGAATTATATCTTTTAGGATTACGCTTTTTTAGCGTAAAAAAGCGTATGACCACTCTTTTTTTTTTCTTAATAACATTTTTATCATCAGTGCAGAATCGGATTCATATTCAACTCATTATTCCTTCACCCATAGTTATAAAACAATGTACTATGCTGTTATCCAGGTGGAACCAGCGAAGTACCCTCGAGTGTCATCGTACACGCGTATGGCGGCGCTTACGGGCCGGTTCTTGTCCGGGACCAGCGCTCAGCTGCTCACGCACTTCGGCCTGATGGACTACCGGGACCTCAACTACATCACGTTCACAGGTCTGTATCATGTGTACACTCACACGCGTATGGCGGCGCTCACGGGCCCGTTCTTGTCCGGGACCAGCGCTCAGCTGCTCACACACTTCGGCCTGATGGACTACCGGGACCTCAACTACATCACGTTCACAGGTCTAAAATGTGTACCATCGAATTATAAATAGTGAGAACATGTAACACGATTGCTTCTCTAACTTCGGTCTGTACCTATCTACGTACTAATTCCTTTTCACGGTGCTAGATTAGTATATAGCATTGCTGTTACTAGTACCTATTTTATGCGACTGGTGCGAGCTTCAGTAAATTTGCTGTTGATAAATGTGATAATGTGCTACTTAGTATACATATAGCAGTGCTATCACTAGTATTTTTATTACGCTCCGAGTGTGATCTTCAATAAATGCACCATTAAAAATGTGTAAGTACGTGATAATTGGGTTACTTTGTGCGCCTCTCTAGGGTCTACGCCCTATACTTGGGCACCGCTAGCGCAGAGCTATTTACATACATACATAGACTCACGCCTGTTTTCCGGAGGGGTAGGCAGATACTACGGAACGCCATTTGCAACGATCCTGACATATCTCTCTTGCTTCATTCACTTCCATCAAATTCTTCATGCATGCTCTTCTGTTTACTGCACTTATAAAAACATCACACTTGCCTGGCAGCGGTATAACTTTCGTCTTTTACTTGAAAAAAATGGCACGTGGTAGGCACATTGCTCGAAAGACTTTGTAACATCGTATTGTGTATAGAAACGTATAATTGAAGTCAGTGTGTACATGTAGCAATCTTTAAATTTGTTCAACACATATAATGTTATAAAGATACAGTGGATAAGCTATTGCTCTTTAATTATCTGCTTTGTGTTAATTATCACAATGATTTCCTATTCGTCAAATGTCAGATAACTTATCTAAAGAATGAATTGCACGTAGCTGTGATATGCAAATTTTATTAAAATGTCCAGTTCCAGTAACTAGGCTAAAGTAAACACCTATATTGTTATAGAGATATATTTAATTTGGAGAGCAACTTTGCCGCTTTAAGGGTATAAATAGGGGTTGTTTGCAAATCAGCTAATTTTGGACCTAGCTCTATAAAAATACAAGTAACAGCTATCTTGATATACATACTTGTTGTAGCTAATATAGGTATTATTGCCAACCCTAACTACTGGGTGTTCATTGTGTCCGTTAGTTGTATATTTGTAAAGTCCCCCGCGACACAGGATTTAGTCCTAAAAGTGCGGGAGTTGTATTTACCTAATAAAAAGAAATCTGAAGCTAGAATCATAAAACTTGGGCAGTAGGTTCCTGTGATGTGGAAATCCTTTCCTAGTGGGTACCTAAAGTGGGTTTGGTACCCACTAGCAGAGGATTTTTTTTCGTACATCAAGGATTTTATTATATTCCACCTTTGATTAGGTAAAATAAATTTTAGAAGCTTACGGCAGACCAAGCTTCGGGTGATAGTTAGTTTTTATAAAAATATAATGTTATCGACTGCTATTCGTCAACGGTATTGTTCGCAGCCCAGATCCTGGCCACATTTTGGGCACTGTGGCTGCCTCCGGTGCTGTACAGCATATACTTCCACCGAAGCAAGCGTTCCATCGGCAGCCCTGACCAGAAGCAATTGGAATCAAGAACTGATAAGGTACGTCTTTTTTTATATTTACTATCCCAAATTATAAAATGTCGCTCCTTGGCTAATCAAATAAACCGATAAAACTGATTAAATTTATTATAAAACTTATAAATATGTATTCACGAGCAAAGCCTAGTAACATACTAAGGCCATAGTATTCTTGGTGACAGCACTTAAGGTGAACTGGTTTTCAAGTCTCAAGATCAAGGAAATTATGTAAATCAATAATATTAGTAATAATGATAAAATATACATGTTTAAATGTAAAAGGTCTATGACGCCCTGACATTTAGGCAGATATTTTTAATGAATACAATGATTTATCTTATAGGGTATTATGAAAGAAACGTATAAATAAAAATAAAAAGCAGAATGCAAATATGGAAATACATATTACATATATCAATAAGAAACTAATAACTAAACTTTAAAATACTTGATCGCCAAAATTTTCTCTCACTATTCCAGCCATCATCTTCCAACAAAACTGCCCCCTTCCTAAAACCAAAAGTTTGGATTTTTTTGCGATGTCTTCATTGCTGATTTTCAACTTCATCTTCGTTTTTATCCTTTTGAATACCTGTCATTTCCATCCAAGACCTATGTCGGATTTTACGTTTACATACATACATACATAGACTCACGCCTGTTTCCGACTGCTATTACGCTTTCTGTATTTTTCATTTATGACTGTTAATTACTGATTAAGAGATAAAACCGACGTGACTATGCAAATTGGTTTTATCTTTATAACTTTGTTGTCTGACTGTGTTTGCTAATTGCATACCTAAAATGTTTGTTGCAGATCTTACAAGGTTTTAATATCTTGTTTTCTTACGTGACGATAAGTTATTATAACATCAAAACGATGCATTTTTTTAACTTTAGGTAGACGAGTTTTTGGCACTAGTGACAGTAATTAGCAACCACGGTACCGGTGACACACTTTAGGGTTGCTGAAGAATTATTCTTGTGATAAAAATAGAAAATTGAGTAATATTTGTACCGAAATATGTTACACATGTCATATATCAGCATTGGGTACTTGTATCTGTTAAAAAACAGCATTATACTAAGCAGCAATTTTGTTTTGCGAGGATTCGTTGTGAGTGACAAAGTGTACTTTTTGTCATTCACAACAAATACCTATTTGGCGCTATATTTGTGCTAGAAATACGACATTTTGACGCGTGGTCAAAGAATAAGGCGTTCTGTTTTAAGAGATATTTTCGGTCTGCGACTCCGCCCGCATAAAAATATAGCCTATGTTCTATCCTGATACATGTATAAGCTTTAATACTACATTAATACCTATATATTCAAAAATATTAGAAAAGGTCTTTTACAATAGATTAACAAATTTTATTGAATAACACAATATTATAAAAGACGAACAAAATAGTTTTCGTAAAAATAGAAGCACATCTTTAGCAGCTTTTCAGTTAGTCAAATCTATAACATAGGTACTCAATTGACAACAAAATACCTGTTTCCGTCCTCTTTATGGACATGAGTAAAGCGTTTGACTGCGTTTGTCATGAACGTTTACTGGAAAAAGTATCTAGATACGCTGTCAGGGGTACGGCTTATGACTGGCTGAAATCATATTTGTCGAACAGATTACAAAAGGTAGAAATAACAAACTATAACGACCAATATAGAACTGATTAGAATCATTTCAATATTCGTTTAGGGTAAACACGATAGGCGTGCCACAGGGCAGTATTTTGGGTCCTCTGTTGTTTTTGCTCTATATAAACGACTTTCCCAATTATATGAATCATGAATGTGTGCTGTTTGCAGATGATACTACCATTAACACAAAGGGCAAAGATAAAAACTTCTACGAACAATAAATAAGTACAGCACTTGAAAGTTCTATAGAATGATTAGAAGCCAATAATTTAAAAGTTAACATTAAGAAGACAAAATTTATGCAATTTCATACCTACCGAACGAAACCATTAAATCTAAAGATATCATATAAAGGATACTCCCTTACCGAAACTGACAATTATAAATTTCTAGGAATAACCCTAGATAAATTCTGTTCTTGGAAAAATCATATAAAAATTATTTGTGGTAAATTAAATAGTTTTGTATACCCTTTAAGGCGTATTAGTTGCGAAGTATCAATAAATGCTGCAATTACAGCTTACCATGGCTACGTATCATCCATTCTTCGATATGGAATCATTATATGGGGTCTTTCTGTGGAAGTAGATCAAGCTTTTGTAATGCATAAAAAGTATATAAACGCTATACTTGGCTTGAAACAAACAGATTCGTGTCGTCCTTTCTTTATAAGACCAATCTACCGTCTATGTATATTTTAGAATCTGGTATCTTTGTTTATAAACACAGAAGACTTTTTCAACAACCAGAGAGCTACTATGCTCTGCGATCTATTAATGCTAATAAGTTACATCGACCTAGGACGCATCTCACACTTACTTCCAACAACAGCTATATCATGTGTATTAAATTGTTTAATAAAATCCCGAGCACTATAAAAAAACTACTTACCATTTTTTAAATTTAAGCAAGCATTAATCAATATATTATTAGATAAATGTTTCTATAGTATACTCGAATATTTTGATTACAAGTTGTAAAAAGCATGGGTTAGTGTATGTAACTGTTTCATGTCTTCAGCAGGGTATGTCTGTTGAAAAATCTTTGTTATTGTTTAAAGTTAATTATGTGTTTTATGTAAGCCCAATTGTAAGCTGTGCATGATTTATTTTTTTATGTTTTTATATTTTCACGCCTAAATTATAGGCAGAATAAGAGGTGATATTATGTAATTAAGAACTTTCTATACCTTATTTGTACAAATAAATGATTTCTATTTCTATAGTTGCATTAAAAGGTGCAAAAAGTAGCTTTTGCGGCAAAGAAAAACACACAAAAAATCCATCTACCCTCACAATATCGTCTAAATACATATATTATCTTCCAGAAGTCCCTAAGGTCCAACGTGTTAGAGGCCGCAACGCTGATAGTGAGTCACGCTCGCGCGGCGTACTCCCGGCCGCGCGTGCTGGGCTGGTCGGCGCTGTACGCGGCCGCCATCGCGCTCTTCGTGCAAGTGCAGGTGTATATGCAGCTGTTGTGGAAGCAGATACAGGAGGCTAGTGATACACCGGTGAGTCCATCAACCACTAGCGAAGCTCGCGGTTAAGGGGTACTAACTCCACACCCGGGACTCAAAATGTGATGTTATAGCCTATAGCTTTCCTCGATGAACAGATCCAACACAAAAATAATTATTCAGATCAGACCAGTACAACCTTTAGTTGACTCGAGTGTGAAATCCACTTACAGCAAAGGCCGATTTTGCAGCAGTCTGGGAGACTCCTACAGCCCGAAAACTCATTTGCCTTTGGAAGACAATAGATACTTCTAGAAGAGGCTTGAGCCTTCAAATAAATTTTGAATTACGGGATTCTTTATAAATATTCAATCGTCATACAAAAAGAACATGTAGACAGGTTACAATTTAAGAATCACACCAAGCGTAGTGCCTTGTGAAGGGATAGAACCCACAATATTGAGCGGCGTAGTGAACACTTACACCATCCCCTGAGGCAATACTCAGACAGAATTTGAATAACCAGTACCTTTGTTGTTTAAAAGAAAATTGTGTGCTACACTTTAATGTTTAGGTACTTGGCACTGTTTTTTTTTGGGCAGCGACAGCCTAGTGGAGATACCAACAGACTGTCATGCAGAGGATATCGGGTTCGAATCCACGGCGTGCACCAATGACTTTTCGGAGTTATGTGCGTATTCAATTGTTAATTATCGCTAGCCCCGTACGTCGGAAAGCACGTTAAGCCGTCTGTCCCGGTTGTCATGAAGATCTCTGGCAATACCTTCTAAATAAACTCTGACACTAGTCTAAACTATGGAATATCGCTATCCCTTCGGGTTGCGGAAGTGACAGGCAGTCGCTCTGTGGAAAAGCTAATATTCTGCCAAATCCGATTAGACTAGTAAGCGGACCCCAGATTGAAACTGGGATAACGCTAGGAGGATGATGACTTGGCACTGATTCAAACGAAACTAGAAATATGCGATAAAATGCAACTATCACAGTGCACTACAAAAATACAATACTATTTTTAAACCGGAGTGTAATTTTTGTATTAACGGGTTTCTATAAAACTTTGCATAGAATTTGAAGTTTCTGTACTTATTTCTAGGTGTCAAATAGTCAGGGATCCCTCCCTGTTATTTCTGGCATAGACCCTTTGAGTTCCAATAGTCTAAAGGTTTTCCCTAGGATATGGAAAAGACCTTTACCGAAGTTTCAACTGCAATGTCTCTGAGGTGCCAATAAACTGGTCAAATAAAATTTCGACCTTTGTCGAACCACTAGTAAAAACTAACTTATACGTTTCAGGTAGCATACAACGGCGCAGTAGAAGCAGCCCAAACCCTTCTAGGTGCGGGTGGCGCGTACCTATCGTCTATATACGCGAATAGCGGCGTGATAGCGCCAGTAGCCGCCATACAGGGCGCCGCGCTATTCATGGGCACACACGTCAACAACGTGTTCGCGTCATACGTCGGGTATATTATCGTGGGCAGCTTCTTTCATTACTCCATCACGCTTGCCAGGTAATTATATAATTATCATCAATAAAGCTAAGTCTTACAGCCGCAAAATAGCATTGTGTGGCGGCTAGATAGCGTCTGATGACGGCAAGATAGCGTCTTATGGCGGCACGGTAGCTCCTTATAGCGGCGTCATAGCGCCAGTGGCCGCCATACAAGGCAATGCGCTGTTCATGGGCACGCACGTCAACAACGTGTTCGTGTCGTACGTCGGGTATATTATTGTGGGCAGCTTGTTCCTTTACTCCATCACACTTGCCAGGTAATAATCAAACTATCATTAATTAATACAAATCTTATAGTCGCACGATAGCTTCTTATGGCGGCATGATAGCTTCTTATAGCGGTGTGACAGCGTCTTATAGTGCCAAGATAGCTTCTTATAGCGGTGTGACAGTGTCTTATGGCGGCAAGATAGCTTCTTATAGCGGTGTGACAGTGTCTTATGGCGGCAAGATAGCTTCTTATAGCGGTTTGTCTTTTGTTTTTCGTGTGAATGTGTGGCCAACTCTGGTGTCGGAGTTTTCAGACCGCCCAAAGGCCTCCGACATGGCCTAACGACCCTTATCTTTAGACAAGAGCCGGGACCGACAGCTTTACGTGCCCTCCGAAGCACGGTAACGCTCAGATGAAAATGCCACAAACTGTCACCCATCCAAGTGGCAACCTGTGCAAGCGTTGCTTAACTTTGCCGATCTGTTACGAACGGCAAGCCAAGTCTCGCTATGAGCGCTACTTATAGCGGTGTGACAGTGTCTTATGGCGGTGTGGTAGCGTCTTATGGCGGTGTGGTAGCGTCTTATGGCGGCATATGCGCGTCATACGTCGGGTAGATTATAGTGGGCAACTTTCTTCCATTACTCAATCACTCTCGCCAGGTAATTATCGTTAATATAAATCTTATAGCGGTGTGGTAGCGTCTTATGGCGGCAAGATAGCTTCTTATGGCGGCAAAATAGCTTCTTATAGCGTTGTGGTAGCATCTTATGGCGACGAGATAGCTTCTTATAGCGGCGTCATAGCGCCAGTGGCCGGCATACAGAGCACCGCGCTATTCATGGACACACACGTCAACAACTATTTTATTAGTGATCTGTAAGCTGCGCCGGCGCCCATTGAATTAACACCACTATATCATTTACGATGAATCCAGCAAATGAACAAAGAAACTCTAAGACAGAACAACTTAAAACTGCGTTTGTAGTTTTGTTCAAGGATAACTCAAAAGATATAAATAATTTATGAAAATGTCATGTTTTTTTCTATTTAATGCCATTATCATTTACCTTCAGTAAAGTTTAATATTATAATATCTTTCCAGCGCAAAAATCGCCGGTCAGCTGAGCGATGAGAGCTGCTTCGGTCTAATATTCGGCATCAACACATTAATCGGCACCGCACTACAGTCTCTGCTCACCCTCATCATGATACAAGTCTTGAAGCTAGACATATACGCACAGTACTACACGCTAAGTGGACTGTACCTCATACTCGCCTCAATATGGCTTCTAGCCTGGATGATCAACACTTGCAAGCATAAACGGACAGTCAGGTTGAATAATTAGTGTGATGAGTAAGGTATTTTAATTATTGTTTTAAGAGAATTTGATTTTCTCTTAACGGCTGTGATTGATAAGAGTTTGGATGTAGATTGTATGACTGGCCGATATTCGACCACGATATTAAAATATCGATTTACACGAGACAAAGTCGACTTCAAAAATGCTCCTAATTGTCACTGAAAAATACTCTAAATGATTTGTGCAATACAAATAGGTAAGTTTATAAAAAATGAGATTTTTTAAAAAGATAACTGTAAGAATAACGAACACTTATCCAACTCAAACATTTTTGTCTATGTAATGGCCCGACCTGATACCGATATCAATGAATACAGTTTTACATAGAAGCGCAGTTCTTATGGATTTCGTGTGCCGATTCCAAGTGAAGACTGTCTCCAGTTTAGTTCATAGTTGGCGCCGTTGGCGGCGCTGGAGTCGTTCTCCGTCTCTCTTACTCTCGTAGTTACGATACACAGGAGGAACGTTCGTCTCTCTGGCTCTCGTAGAGACAGCTGTCACAGCGCGACTGCCACGCCCAATTTGGGTCACAGAAAGTTTGTCTTTAGAGCGCCCATAAGAAATGCGCCTCTATGTAAATATCTGAGATCTTTGCCGATATGTCGGCGCCGACATATCGTTGCAGTAAGTTTTCCACTTGGTCGTGTTGGCATCATTACGTATATATTTTGTACCTACGCAAGCTTCTATGTAGATGGCCTTGCAGCAACGTAAAACCGCCACAGAAAAATTGCCAACCTTTGGGGTTTCAGCTGGAAAGTTGAAGAATTTTCTTAGGTGTTTCGGTCGGCATGTAGCTGTCATTGATGTGTTGTTGTTGAGTACTATCGGCGTAGGCCCGGCCCCATCAATGGAGAAAAGGCCAATTATGTACCAAATCGTGCAATATGAATCATCAAGAAGATATTTTACATTGCATATATTTATTTCTTTTTTAATATTGTGTTGTGGGATAATTTGAATCTGGTTGTTTTAGAGGTACCTATATATACTTTAATTTGAATATGGTTGTTTTAGAAGTATGTTCATTTGCAATGGTTGTGAGGTGATGAACAAAGAATTGTGGCAATTTAGCCGCTCAGTTGCAACTTTTATACTTTGGATGTTAAAAATCTTGATGCGAAATAAAACATTTTAAAAGTTGGTTATAAAAACCGGTGTAAATGTGTACAATATCACCAATTATGTAGTTATATGGTAAAGTATTTGTTATAACCGTAAGTTTGCCCACTACATTATGAATCAAAAAGCATGCCTGAAGAAGTAAATATTTAAAGAGCCCAACTTTATGTTTAGTGATTGTGTCCGAGACTGGGTTTTCTGTTTCAAATTATCAAAAGCAAAATGTAAACTGGCAGTAGGTATGTAACATATAAACAGATTGTGGTAGGTTTAAAAAAAAACATAGCGAAATGTGGGTGTAATATTACACCCCTGCCTACCCCTTCGGGGATACAGGCGTGAGACTATAAAAAAATATATGTTAAAGTATTATAGTATTTTGTATTTGTTATAACCGGAAGTTTTCCCGCTTCTTTATGAATCAAAAAGCATACCTGAAGAAGTAAATATTTAAAGAGCCCAACTTTATATGTCCGACACTGGGTTTTCTGTTTCAAATTATCAAAAGCTAAATGTAAACTGGCAGTATGTAACATATAAACAGATTGTGTTAGGTCTGAACCGAAACTCGAGGCACTATAATTCCATAGTCTATTTCGTGGATTTAAATAGGGTTATCCAGTAATTAAATTATCATAGAGTTGAGTTATCTGCACAGAGTTTCGTTGGCTGATAGTGCATATGGTTATAGCCTTGCCGTACTTATTTTTTGCCAGGGTATAATTATATCCTAAAAAAGGACAGGTTACAAGTACCCTTAACCGAGAATTCATGAGAAATTTGATGAGAGTGAATGAAGCAAGAGAGATCTGTCAAGATCGTTGCAAATGACGTTCCATAGTCTCTGCATTGATGTACAAAAAAGCCTTTTTTGTACATTAATGAGTCTCTGCCTACCCCGCCGGGAAACAGGTGTGAGTCTATGTATGTATGTAATATAATTATGCTGATGATGTCAGATCGCACATATTTATAAAATTAAATATGAAATAAGAGCTATGATTTCTTTTCTTACATATGAAACTCGCGAAAGATTATAACGCAAAAATATATTATTATGATGTATGAAAATACGATATATCTTATACCTATTGAAGAATAATACAGGGTGTTTCATAGCCCCCCGTCTGATCAATGAAGGGGTTGTAGAGTAGCGTAAAATGATGAGGTATTTGTCATTATTTCCTGGATATTCAAGATAACATTTTTCCATGTAAATTTAATTAATTTTAAATAATATCATATCAGTTTACCCATGGCAACACTGAATACTCATAAATCGTAATAGCTAGGTATCTACCTAAAGTTCATAAAGTTAAAAAGCGGCACCTTTGAGTGCATAGGCCAGCCGACCGCCTCCTTTGACAAAAGCCGCCGTCGCGAGTCATTGTCCTTTACACGTGCCAAGTATTATTTTAGGTATAACAGATTTTATGCACTTGATGCAACAGCTGTTCTCTTGCTTCGATGGAGTAGGTAAAACAAAACGCAGTATTTAGGTTATCTGTTTATTTCGTGCGAGTACGTAGCTAACTCTGGTGTCAGTGTTTTCAGACTGCCCGAAGACCTACGACATGGCCTGACGATTCTTTGATTCGGCTTTACGTTCGGTCGAAAACCCGGTAGCGCTCTCACGTAATGTCACACGCGGTCACCCAATTAAGAGAAGACTTTTGCAAGCGTTGCTAACTTTGCCAACCTATTACGATCGGCAAGCAAAGTCGCGCTATGGCTATGACGGTACTTACCTATGTTAATAACAACTTTTTAATTGGTTTAATCTTACGTAACCTACCTACCTTAAATTGATAAAAATATCAACTTGCTGTAAGTTGCTACGGCCATTCTCCGCATGTCCTCCGCTCACGTCTAGACACTTACGGTACCTTTGCAACATCTCTGAACACACACTACTTAACACTCCTGGGCTTAACACTCCTGGCACTTTGAAAAGCTGCAACGATGCGAGCACTGCACTGAAGCCGTTGAAACGCGCGTACCGACGGCACGGGTAGACCCCGTGGTCTAACATACCGTTCCTCGTACTCCCTACGAGCTCCTGCATAATTACATTCACTCACATTCACTCCTACCTAAACACATCAACATGTTAAAATATTCAGGGTTTGAATACGACATACCTAAAGAATTTACTATTTCACAATTTAAAGAGATCCGGCAGTCTAATCAAAAGGAATGCTCGCGAAAGACTGAGTCAACTAAGTGGTCAAGTAGGCAAATTGTTAATAATTCGTATATCAAATACCTAGGTAAATAATTAGAGATGTAACCAATGATATTCATTGGAGTAATGTTTTTATCGATATTTTATGTTATTGTTTACCTGATACAATATCGGTAGGTAAACCCCTAAAATGTTAGCTTTGTGTAATTGCATGTTTTTATGTACTGTTATTCAATAAAACATTCCATGGTTAAGACCAGTATCAGTTTATTTGAGGGTTCTGACTCCCCGTAACGACTGTCAAGGATCTTCATGACTGTTGGTCGGTGGTCCAAAGGTTTGACATCCTCTTCCGAGACACGGGGCAAACGTTTATTAACAATTTATTACGCACATAACTTCGAAAAGTCTTACTAACTTATTAGGTATTATTATTATTATTGATACGCACCGTGGAATCGAACCCAATACCCTCTGCATAGCAGTCCATTGGTATCGCCACTAGACTATTGTTACCAGTTTGTAACATGTCACGTTAAAATTAAATAAATCGATATTGCCTGTTGATCGTAAACATCACTAGAGCGGTCCCTTTGTGTACGGCGGCTCGCTTGACGGTAAAATTGCATTATTTTAAGGCTGTTTTCACAGCTGCCGGGAGACTCGTACGGGCAGTCCGTGCGCGGAAGGCCCATACGGATCACGCCCGCAGCACTCTGAAAGGTGGGTTCATTCAGTACGATACGGTTGCTAACGGGAGACAGTCACTTAAAAAGATGAATCATGAAAGCAAAAAATTATTGTACAGAGTACTCCCGGAGCACGGCCGTTCCGTGTCGAGATAGCGGCAGAGTGCGGGCGGAACCGGGCGCGGGACGCGGGTGACTTTGTACGGGCTCTCCCTGGAGCGTGTCGCGTGCGCACTAATCCGCGTCGCTGTGAAACGATGTTCTAGCTCCTCATGTGTGCTCCCGCTCCGGGCGCCCGTAGTAGCAGTACGGGTCTCCCGGACAGCTGTGAAAACAGCCTTAAAAGGCGGCATGCCCTTTGATACGGAAAGCGGCGAAAGCCGACGATATTTTAATAGAATTAATAGAATCATCTGTTGAGGGGAGTGTTGTTAGCTTAGAGAATTTTCCCCAAATTTGGGGTAATGTTTCTCCATAGTACTGTACTAAGGAAATAAATTCTGATGTTTTATGATGAGCGAGATTTTTTTTATTATTTTTCCTGGTATGCCTGATAAGTCAGTAATATGTCCTTTCGGGATCGGACAGGGGGTTATGAAACACACTGTATGTGCCGAAATATTGTCTCATTGAGATTCAAAACAAATATAAATTACTGGTAAATGTTCTCCCAGTGAAAAATTTTGTGTATATTTTCTTCTTTTTTTTAATTTATTTATATATAAGTATATACAGAATACATATATACACGAATCACCATCTAGTCCCAAACTAAACAGAGCTTGTACTATGGTACTAGACTATGGATTGACATACATATTTTTAATTATGATACACATATAATTATACGATATACAATTTTAGTTAGTAATTAAACTTATAAACTATGTTAGTTTCGCTTCACTTGCACTATTCATATTTATTATATATTATTATTCATGATATATTGCATTCTGAAATATTATTGATATTATAGTACTATTTACTTTATTTCACTGACCTACTGAACTTCCAACATTAATTTATAATGATGGTACATATGTGTTGTTTGATAAATGTAATGGGAATTGTTATAATGTGATTTTAAAAGCCTATTGGTATTTTCTATTTATTTATTATTTATATTCAGTTTTATTTTTATATTCAGAAGCTTTATTTTAGACGATTGTAAAATTTTCTCAAAAAGTACCTATAAGTATGAAAAAGTAGGTAAATGATGTAATGTGTATATGATTTTAAAATTCGTACATATTTATGAATTGTTAGAATTGTATGTTGCGAAGAATTTTATTGTTAGTCATTGACATCAATGGCAGGACCGATTTTGAAAATTGTATTCGTTAGATTCTGATCGTACTAATAGGTGGCGCTGCGAGTCTTTTTTATATGTACTAGCTGTGTATGCTGTTATACTGGCGTTTACAATATGAATGACTACTACTCCGCACACTTGGCTGATATCGTGATGTTATATAGCCTTCCTCAACCATCCAACATAAAAGTATTTTACAATTCGAACCTGTAGTTTCTGAGATTAGACCATTCAATCAAACAAATAAACTCTACAGCTTTATAATATGTGATATATTATGTGAATGGTTTATAAGCAACAAAAGGTGATAAAAATAACTCAATTTAGAAATATTTTCTTTTACTGACCAACACACATCTTTTCACTTGCTAGTATTACCTATACTTGCATTTAAGTTCAAATAATGTCTCTTTAAAATGTGTTTTGCAGCTATAGTTGGTAATTGTACCTACCTGTACAACACAAAACAATTTTGGTTTTCGTGACTTGGCTTGCGTATATCGTAGGAGATCCTAATAGGTCGGCAAAGTTAAGTACCGCATGCACAGGTCACAACTAAGATAGGTGACCGCGTGTGACATTTACATCAGAGTGCTACAATGCCTCGGAGGGCAGTAAAACTGTCGACCCCATTCCTTGCCTTAGGAAAAGAATCGTTAGGCCATGTCGGAGTGCTTCGGGCGGTCTGATAAAGCCGATAAAAGAGTTGGCCACGCGACACAAAAAGAACAAAATCATATTTTTTTTGACGCCGGAAGTTGACTAGTTATGCCTAATCGACTGGCAGGGCTAATAAACAGAAAAACACAAGGCAACGTTTTTATGGCTGCCGAGTCTAGAGTTAAAATAGGTTTCTGGTGGTTAGTTATATCTGGCAAAACAAACTTCCTCTAAGACTCTTTACTACTTTAACTAGTGTCAAGAGCCCAAATAATGAAGCACTGGAGAGGCGTCGATAGCCTAGAAGTAGCCCAAGAGACTGCCATGAAAGCCATGCAGAGGACAGTGGGTACAAACCGATGGCATGCACCACTGCCTTTTCAAAGTGATCGCTTTATTTGTCCCTTGGAGAACACGTTCAGGCGTCGATCTCGGCTATCATAGAGATCTTAGACATGCGTTACGGAAGTCAGTCGGCAGTCGCTCTGCTAAAAAGGTAATATTCTCTCAAATCTGGTTACCCCTCTGGGTTCCAAGTTTTGACTGTAATCAGGGCAACGTTAGGACGATGATGATGCTATTTGTATAAAAACATTGACATATATCAATATATAAAAAAGGTATTGTAAATATTCTGTAGTAGGTACGAATGGTAATCAACTAGGAAAATTATATGATAAGGTAGGTACTATAAAAAGTACCTATACACTGATAGTAACAGTCGTTGCAAAATTAAATGTTTAATGAGTTACGTTAACAGTAGATAATGCTTTATAGTTGTAACTTGTAACGGTAAATTGGTTCTGTTTCACTACAATATTCCGGGCAGCTAAAGACAAGTAGGGTAAACAGTATAATGATTGGCACCCTATGCCGGTTTCTACTACTAAGTAACACATTCTCAGGAAAATACAAATTCAATAATATTTTCTATGATTTTGTCGGAATTGTGTTTACATGGGCATTAATAAAAATAAACCATCGTATTTAATAAAGCCGTTTTATTAGCATAAAAATGTGCTCAAACTTATTTCTTAAGAAAAGTACAATCATTGGCACCCTGGTATAGTTATTGGCCGTGATACCCAGACAGTCTTAAGACTTGATATCCAGATTTTTATACCTACATGTATTCTATGTTATCAAAATATATATTTATAAATGTTTATGTAACCTTTTAATATTTCTAACATAAGTCTATATTTGAAAGAAGTTTAGTTCATTTACATACATACATACATAGACTCGCGCCTGTTTCCCCGAAGGGGTAGGCAGAGGCAAATTAAACGCCCACGTTTCGCCAGTGTTTTGATCCCGCTCTTCGTTTCATTTTATATCTTTATTTCGGCATATTTTTCTAATGTAGCTCATCTTGTCTCTTAGATACATTGTAGCAAATGAGCCCTGTTTCATTTTATCACTAGAATTCGTTCGTAATATTTTTGTCTACACTAAGTTCTGCGATATCTGTCCTGATTTCTGGGTAGGTACTTTGTAGAGAAAGGTTGCCATCTCTGTACGACCGTACCATAGTGAATTGGGTATAAAATGCAAAGAAATATACAATCTAAAGTTATATAGTTAGTATGCGAATTTGACGGAAAACAAACAAAAATCGGAAAAAAGTATGATTCTAAAATGTGTCAATGACTATGTTGTTGAACAATTTTTAAGTATAGTCATTGGCACTATCGGAAAACACGATCCATCCATTTAATAGCGCAAAACTATCGTTTATTAAGCTTTAATGAAGATAACAGATACAAATAAATAGGTACTTTTGTGTAAAATTTATTAAAAATATATTTTTTCGCTTCGGCAAGTAAATACCTAACCTAAACATTTCATTGACTTTTTAGGCAATTTTCCTAATTTTTTTTAAATTAGTTGCTAAAGAAAAATTGTTCATATTTAAGATTTAAATATTTGTTATGTGTTAAAGAAATAGGTTAATCCTGCTTATGAATGTATTTCTGTGACATAATAATATAAGAATTTCCTAATATTCAGGATAATTCAGCAGAGTGCCAATCATTGGGGGGGTGCCAACATTACTATAGTTTACCCTATATGTTGTAATTTATATAGGTAATTTATACCTACCGATAGTTTCGTGCTTGTTATCATAGGCTTGTATTTTAGCTATGTTAATCGTGGCGATTGTAATTCGTGCTATGGTGATTTAAATGATAATCGTGACTAACATGTACCCCTACTTATGTTTTTTGATGTCATTAGCAATCTTTACAAAAAACCTGGTAAAACATATTAATACCGTTATCACGGCTGTTGTAAGTGCCGAAATTTGGGGGCAAACAGATATGTCGCCTCATTTTCCAAATAATTATGCGATGCCAACCGGTTTTATATTCAAGCATGTCATTATGTACACAAACTGCGATATTTTGGCAGTATTCATCTATAGATGCCACAGGTTCAATTAATATACCTATTGTAGATACAGAAATTTGGTACCTGTAGCATTTTTGCACTTGTTTTCGAGGCCAACCATGCCCATCTTTCGGCAATAAAATAATATTTTACTTACACAGATGTTTTATAATTGTATAGCGACTGTATTTAAGGCTAATCAAATAATGAAATTAATAGTTATTTCGCTCAGAATAAATGATATTCACAATGCTTATCTACTAATTATTCACCTCAAGGTAGTTGTTGAGTTGAACAAAATTCCAGATGTTGTCCTGTAGCCTTATTGTAAGCATCTAAAACCTAATACATGGCATGGCCTAGTAGTAATAGGTACTGCTGGATCTGACAGTTTGGATGCGGGTCCAACAGACCTGTACCTAGGGTTGGGTGCTTGGAAATGTATAAGTAACATTATTATAAAGAAACCTAAATTGCTGTCAGTGACAGTTAGTTGTATTGCTTAGGTGAACCTCTCCTAACATAGAAACATCCTTAGGTAGAGAAGTACTAGTAATACCAGTAGCTGATTAGCTAATATTTATCATGTTTACTGTTATCAAATTGTATGTTTGTGTTCTCTGATATTATTGAAGTAAATGTAATCTATATGATATGAGTAATATCAGATTAGTACTTGGCATTGATGACAAGATATAAACATATCTTTAAAAATTGCAATTTGTTTTGTTTGAATAAGTATAAAATACTTCAAGTATTATATACTGTGTTGCAGTGAGTCAAGGTATTATACTTTGACTCACTGCACAGTGTAAAATTTAATTTACTTGTTTATATAATCAAACTTTATGATAGTTGCATTGTGTCTGCACTATTGGACTAATTCTGTTTTAATTATTCAATAAACATGCCACTTGTACTACATCTAGATCTACTTATCATGTATATTTGGAATATGTTTTATATATTTATTAAACAACATAAGTATCCTTTTATAAAAATAACATCAATTTATAAAATTCTATAATATGGAACATTCTGAAGTTTGATATTGAACACATTATATTGTTGAGAAATATAAAAGTAGTTAATGCTATAAGCACATAGACTGATTAAAATATGTAGATTTGTGATGATCATTAAGATATCTGTGAAAGCTTTTTATTTGATATAGACTGTCAGCAATATTTTTCTGTGTATAATACTTTATTAAAAATGTTTTAAAACATTTATGGTTTTATTTAAAACTTATACCTTTGCCTTTAGCTTTATAAATAAAACATGCAGTTAAAAAGAGAGAATTATCGTTGATACCTCACCTAGATCAATGTATGAAATACTGGTACATACAGCACACAAATGTGTATGATCTATCAAAAGCTGGACAAGTCATAGTCACCACTCAGGAATATTAATATCTACTGAGAGTACCTAGTACAATTTAATTTTGTTATTTAAGCAACAAGTAAAGATTTAAGAGAAACAAGTATGGAAAATATTTTTTCATGATGGAATGTAAAATTGTAGGTACCTAGTGTTGCTATAAATTAATTGCCCCTAATTTGTTAGTTGGGTAAATGAGCACATTAAGATAATTACTAAAATATGTAGCTATATTAGGCAAACTTGATCCTAAACAGTATGAGGTATAAAAGTCATTACTTTATAAAGGTATACAATCTAGTTCAATTTGAAAATCCTCAAGAATTTTCGCAGTGTAGGCATTTTAAAGTAATACACAGCTCATTAAGTAACATTCATATATTCTAATATTTACATTAATTTAGTTACACTTCTAGGACTGAAATGCTGATATGTGGATGAATAACATGGAATGTTTAATATAACACTGCAGTACATTTCTTAGAGCTACGTATTATGTGCTCGCACCGCACATAATTGTCGCGATGTGTAACCAACACTTTCAAACTCACAACCATTAAACACTTATAAAATTTCCCCTGACCAATATATATGTATCTGATATTATAGTTAATTTACTATGTACAATTTAACTCAACTTAGACCATAGTATGTTACGCGTACTGCATCGATGACGGCCTAGTTTTTAAATACACATACACGCAAATCAGTAAGAAAATAACCGCGAAAGTGGGCAAAACAACTGTATGAATTTGTTGTCTCATTTTCTGGAACTCCTGTTTTCTCTCCCGCTTCTGCCTCGCCGTTTCCTTAACCGCTCCCTTAAGCTTCCTCATGATGCAGCTGTAAATAAATTCATAGAATATTGTAGAACCCTGCGGACCCTGCCACGTCCGATTTAATTTTATTATTTACATGTTTAAATCTTGACTTAACAGAACCACTTTTAACGACTACATTAGCGAATAAACTTAATATAACCATATATACCTTTGTAAATGTGTGCCGAAACGTATATATTATAAAAAATGTATTTATTTTCTTTCAAAACTTCTGGATAATTTTCATCGGGGATACACGTCACAACACAAACGTGAACTGTCAGTGTCACACAACTTCGAATGACTGATAATTTTACAGATCTGTGAATAACATGGATTGGACTTACCTACGATATTAGCGTGCATACCTACGAAATTATGTGGCGAATAAAATGGCTGCCGTTGGGTTGGACTCCAGAATATAGTCGACATCGATATTGAGCCGGTTAGAGGTAAATAATACATTACACAAACAATAAAAATATGTAAATTGATATTTGTAGTAAGTTACTTTAAATCTTTTGCCAGATTAGTTTATTCCATAATATGGGCGAACATGGTAAAGCGAAAAACGTCCCTTGTATCTTGTAACAAAATATTCTCTGCTGTCCAATATCGATACTGTGTCACTGTGAAAGTACCGGACATGAATGGCACCATACATACCGTAATGAAACACAGCTACACTGAAATACCATGAGAAAAATCATTATTGATTAATAAATTTAATTTATTTGTGTTTATCTGTATATATAAAATCCTTGCGTCACTGACTGTCTGAAAGATAAGCTACAGCCAAAACTATAAGGTGCAGGAAGCTGAAATTTGGCATGTATGTTCTTTGGGGATCGCAAGAGTGCACTAAGAAGGAGTTTCTTGAAATTCCAACAAGATCGGACAGAAACAGCCAAATAAAAAAATGTGCGGGTGTAGCTGCAGGCGTCCTCTTGTTTATAAATAAAATTTTCTTCAACGTATCATTGCTAGGAATTCTCGCATACAGTTGCTGTTCATGTTATCTGTTGGCAAAAACATAACATCAGGTGACTGAAAGTCCATCTTCCTCCATATTCTCTCTTAGATTTTGGCCTGGCAGGCCGAACAGGCTGTAGGGAAGCTAATAATAATAATCTTTATTGATGCAGATAACCTTTTACACAATGCCTTAGGACTAATTTACATCTAATAATGATTGAGGTTACACTAATAACCCTAACTCCCAAACTAGGTGTTCCTGTGTCTTGGGAGCTAGTGTTCTGCCATCACTATTTTACCATATTATTACTAGAAGATACTAAGAAGTAAAGGTCGTTACGAGTGTGGTATATGAAAGAGGGCTTAACAAATAATGAAAAGTAAAAAAGAAAGAATAGGGAATGTGTGTGTGTGTGTCCCTGTGTGTGTGTTTGTATGTGTGTGTGTGTTTGTGTGCCTGTGTGTGTGTGTTTGTGTGTCTGTGTGTTGTGTATGTGCATGTGCGCGCATCTGTGTCCTTGTATGTGTATGTGGGTGTATCTTACTGTTCTAGCTGAAGGAGATCTTCTGTTTGTTTGTAGTCTAAAGTTTGCAACCATATACTCAGTTTTGTCTTGACCTCATAGGGGTTGAGTGAGGTTAAAGGTATTATTTAACCAATTTTTTTATAGATCAAACTACTTAGGATGTAAAATTGGCGTCTGGCGAATATAGTTTTGTAATTCTCCATTGGACATATAATTCTACAATTGCGCTTTGAGGGATCTGGTGGTGGCACTTCTCTTTGTTTTCTAAGAGTGGCACGAAGCACAAACAGCTGTCTCACAGTGAGTAATTTGCACTCTGAGTAAAGTTGGGCAGTGGGATATCTGAATGGTTTACCAAGCATCACTTTAAGCACGGCTCTTTGTGCTCTCTCCAACTCTAGGAACTTGGTTTTAGCACTGCCTCCCCAGACTGGGATGCAGTAAGCGATAACGGACTGACACAGCGCTTGATAAACCATTTTTAAAGTTTGGATGTCTGCACAATGTCGAAGGGATTTAAATATATATATATATAAGTCTCCTGGTTTTTGTAGTGGTAATATCAATCTGATTGTGCCATTTCAATCCGTTATAAATGACTACACCCAGATATTTTGTGTGATTGACACGTGTCAATGCTTCACATGCGCAAGAAGAGGGAACGGAGCATGCATGCACCTTGATTGTGAAGTCCGTTGCGGCTTGGTTACGAGGGTCAAACTGAAAGTTCTTAGAAAATCAAAAACTGATTACATTAGCCAGTTATTAGTTTTATTATATATTTTCAAAATATTGTCCATTGACGTCAATACACCGCTGCATGCGATGGAACCACTGGGAAAAGCACTTTGCCCACTCGTCCTTAGGGGTCTCTTCAATGGCATCGCGATACGCAGCCACCGCTTCTTCAGCATTCATAAACCGCTTTCCTTTAAGTTTTTCTTTAATTTTTGGAAATAAATAAAAATCACAAGGCGTGAGGTCGGGGCTATACGGCGGGTGACCCAGTAATTCAACGTTTGATGTCGCCAAATAGTCGATCGTTCGCTTGGCGGTGTGCGACGAGGCGTTGTCGTGGTGAAGGAGGATCCTACTGCGAGGTCGTTTCTCTCGAACTTTTTCCAAGACAAGTGGCAAACAATTGGTAGTGTACCATTCTGCAGAAACTGTTTTTTGATCCTCTAACACAATTGTTGCGAAATGACCTATCCTTCCAAAGAACGAGGCCACCATTTTTTTTCGCGCACTTCGATCTCTCTTCACTTTAGTTGGCAACTCCTCGAAAGGAAACACCCACTGAGCAGATTGTCTTTTGGTTTCAGGATCATAACAGTAAATCCAGCTTTCGTCACCTGTTAGTATGTCGAACACAGCATTTGAGTCACCTCCGTTAAATCTTTCAATCATTTTACGGCACCAATCCACACGATGGAGTTTTTGAGCCTTAGTCAAATTATGAGGTATCCACCGGGCGCAAAGCTTCCTAACCGCTAAATGTTCGTGGAGGATTTTGTGCACTTGACTCATACCGATGCCTAAGCTTGTCCGAATCTGCTGATAGGTCACTCTTTTGTCAGTCTCTATCATACGCCGCACAACACAGATGTTATTTTCAGTCGTCGCCGTAGAAGGCCGTCCCTCACGTACATCATCAGTGAGATTAGTGCGACCACGTTTAAACTCATTAAACCAGTTGTAAACAGTCGCACGAGATGGGGCTTCATCGTGAAAGGCCAATCGTAGTCTATCATAACTTTCTTGTTGACTTAAATGACATCGAAAGTCATAAAAAATCATTGCACGAAAATTTTCTCGTGTTAAATTCATGTTGACGTGACACAGACAATTTTCAATTTGCCGCCAAATCGTAAAACAAATGACAAATGAATGAAATATATACTCAGTAATATTGGCAAAGAGTTCTATTTTCAAATTTTAGAATATTTTTTTTATTATATTGTTTATAAGTGGCCAGTTCTAAGAACTTTCAGTTTGACCCTCGTATTATTGGTGATGGAAAAGGGCATGTGGTTAGTTTTGTTAACATTTAATGTTAGCAAATTATATTGTAGCCACTGTGTAACCATTTGTAAGGACTCCTCTGCTATCGTCTTGGCCTCCACCCACGTACTTATACGTACTATAACCACGATAGCGGTATCGTCAGCATACGTGAAGATTTTTGAATTACGTAGTTGCAGTAGACATAGGTCGTTTATATATATATTACAAACAGCGTGGGCCCAATCACGCTGCCTTGTGGGACTCCGAATGTTACGATTTCTTCGTCACTGACACATGAATTAATTTTAACTACAAGTTTCCTATCCTGGAGATAATCCTTGAAGAGTTGTAGTGGTTTTCCTCGAATTCCAATAGACTCTAATTTAGTTAGTAGGGTTGGGACAGAGACTGTACCAAATGCCTTCTTTAAGTCTAGGAAGATACCGAGGCACTTCTGTTGAGCATCCAACTTTTTCGCCACGAACTGTGTCAGATCGATTACAGCATCTTCAGTAGAGACGCCTCTTTTGAATCCGTACTGATTGGGTGCAATAATATTAAGATTGTTGAGGTAATTCACTAGTCTACTGTTAATTTATTTCTCCATAATTTTAGAAAGGGCTGACAGTACTGAAATGGGTCTATAATTGTCGATACAGTCGCGGTCGCCACCCTTGTGATCATCATTATTTTAACTGCTCATTTTCCTCAACATTGAGCAGGATGCAGCGGTTTTGGGTTTTATGTAATCAGGGCGAAGTAAAGTATGTTAGTCAAATATCGCTTTTCCTTTACTAGGTACAGACAAAATTGGTGCAATGTTTCAATTATTTCCGTTACAGACACGAGATATTTTTAACAATATTATAGTTTGTGGAAGTACCTATACATTACGGATATGTCGATAGCCCATATCGAAATTAGCAGTAACATCACTACTAACCTCTAATACGTAAATTTGGAAAATTCCAAACTACGAAGCTAACAACTGTTAAATTAACTATAAAAAGAACCTCTTGTAACAATATTTTGTACAAATACTAATCCTATTCAACAATATAAGTCATATCTTGTTACTTAGGTAGGTACTTGTGAAGAGTACATTTGTGTTGATTATAGCTTTATCTTCCACTGCACAGTTCAAATCAACACTTTTAAGCGGTAGTAGAGCCTTGCTGACTTCAGCATGAATGGGCCGGCTCGACCGGGTAAGTACTACCCTCTCACAGAAAATCGGCGTAAAGTAACAGTACCTAAACTGTTGCGTTTCGTTCGGTGAGTGAGAGTACCGGAGGCCCTATCCCCTATTCCTTCTCCCTCATCCCACTCCTCATCCTATCCCTTTTCCCAACCCTAAGTGGCGGCAACGCACTTGTGACTCTTGCGGTGTTGCTTGTGTCCATGGGCGGCGGTAATTGCTTACCATCAGGCAATCCGTCTGCTCGTTTGCCGCCTATTACTATAAAAAAAAAACTTAGGCATGATTTTACGATCCCTAGCAAAGCCTGAAGCCCTGATTCATCTGGTTTTTAGACATATCTCTTTATGCACAAAAACAAAATTATTATGTTCGATACACAACGATTTGACAGCAGATGTACCACAAAAATATGCTTATAATATGGCGACGCTGGCACGATTGACATTTCTAATAAAATATCGATATGATGAATGTATCCAGTAAACTATAGGTATCCCTTTTTTCTGTCAGGGATATCCCTAAGACAAAACAAGACAACACTATGTTTGGTGGATTTATGTCGATTTCGTATATATTTCTATAATGAAAAGTATCCATATGTACTATTTGTCGTCTCCATATAATATTCTTTTCTCAAAGGATAATTTAGACTAATTTAGTACCTATACTTCATAAAATATAGCTTGATCTCTGCGACAGCTGTCAATAAAATCACGCCTATGAAGTCCTGAATTTCTTAATACTTCAGACTATGGTACATACGTACATATAGTCCGTTCACAGTTATTTTACCTCTAGCTGTTAGATTGGCCAACCTGGGCGTTGTGTTGCTATATTTGGTATATAATACTCCCCTTTTAAATATACATTATTTCTAAAAATTTACCTACTTATTGTTTTTTTTATTGCCTACGCGATCGTATTAAAAATATTTGGAAGTAATGTTTGTAACAAAACCTCTTGATATTGGCATGGCTATATGCATGTACATTTATTTTCTTATGAAATAACTAATTTCCTATGAAGATAAGTAGTTATAATAAAAATAATCGATTTTAAACTTTCGCGATTTGTATACATCATAGAAATTAATTTAGCGGGTCTTAATCGCGTTAACTTAACTTATTTGTGGCACTTCCACAAGACGTCGCTGAGCTCTCATCAGTCTCTCCGCGACCACGCTCGGTGCAAGACGAGCGAAACGTCGGTAACAAATAGGTATTTATACCTTAAATAAGTTAAGTTAACGCGATTAAGACCCGCTAAATTAATTTCTATGATATAATAGAAATGTTGTCTATGTAATATACAAAGGTAAACGCATCATAATTACGTCAACATGAGGTTCTAATTATCAAATACAAAAACTGAAAATATAATTTTCATGTTTATTTTGAATAAGAATGATGTGGGTGTAATATTACATATCTGCCTACCCCTTCATGGAAACAGGCGTGAGTCTATAAAAATGATCCATGTGGACTGCCAATGTTATGATGATTCGTAACTGCTGTCAGATTCTCGGACTGCCCATGATGATTCGTAACTGCTGTCAGATTCTGTATCAGACTCAGAATTTAATTCTATTATGAACCTGTTCATTTCAGCATCCGTAGACCCATCTGTTTCACGAAGCTTGTCTTCAATGTGGCGCACATGTTTGCATTGTTTTTGTCAGTCTTCTGCAGTGATAGATTGAAAAGCTTCTTCGGCTAAATTCACAATGTTGGTTGCCTCTTGTCCTAAATGTTTGCTTTTAATGAGACTCCACATAAATTCAATTGCGTTTAGCTCACAGTGGTATGGCGGTAATCTAACCACTTTGCGGCCATGAGCTTCAAGCATTTGAATTTTTGAAGCATTTCCACTAATATTGGGTAAAATGTTATGCAAGGGTAACCCTATTTTACATTCCTGTCATCAGAGTACAATTCCAACATAAAGAAAATAAACACCGACATTTGTCAGAGGTAAAATAACTGTGAATGGACTGTACATACCTGTCATTGTCATACTTTATGGGCATCTCGACCTAATTGGTGATGGGCGATGATTCATCGCGACCACAAACTATAAACTATCGATATTTTAAATAAAACTTAATTAAAAATTAATTATTCTTTTAATTTTATTGTATATTTTAAATATCATAATATTACTAACATTTCTACACACTTGATCTAAAATAATAGTGAGTAAGTAAATAAATTCCAATTTCTCACCTACTCATGTAACATTTCATCCGTCAACGGAACCCAAGGAAAACCGAAAGAGGGTTTCGGGAGAAGACATGCCGCGTTTGGATCAAAGGCCGTTTTACCAGGCCATAAACTCAGTAAAAGAGTGGGGCGTCATCTTGTTTGATTTGAACCTCCATTCTCATCAGCAGTACGAGTGCCGACGCCTTGTATACGCTACGTGTTTTCAGTTCTCATTACTTTGTTTCTGTTACTATTGCTGTTCATTTGTTGAGTGTTCTTATCCTTTGTTATTATCGTTAGTTTCTTGTTGGCATCATGCCAAAGAGAACGAAGAAAACTGTTTAACGCCCCATATCACTCGGTCCAAACCAGTGGCGTAGGAAGGAAAATTAGAAATCATTGCATGGCTTCAAGAAAAAGGAATAGAGGCCAATGAAACTATGTTCAAAAATGAATGATTAAGACTGGTTGATCTCAGCAAACCTAATACTCCAACGTATGTCTTAGATGATATAGTCAACGAAAAGGGTCATACCGTCATAAGACTACCCCCGTACCACTGCCAGAATAATCAAATTGAGCTTATCTGGGCACAAATGAAAGGTTTGTTTGCCTGAATTTCAGTTTGATAGGTACTTTAAGTATTAACAACTGTATAATTAATCTTAGTAAAAAGTTTTCTTTTAAGGTTACGCTGCCAGACACAACACAACACCACCTTTCACGGCAAATAAAATGTTGCAGTTATTAAAAAGTGCGGTCGACAATGTATCTACAGAAGACTGGAAGATGGTGGTAACCAAATGCAGAAAACTAATGGAAGAAGATTGGGAGCAGGACGACCGATTTGATAATATTTGCGAACAAGAGTTTATAATAAATTAACAAGATTGTTCTAGCGATTCAGAAACTGATTCAGATATGGATTTGGGGTGTACTCCTTTAATAGAATAGATGTATTTTATATACTATTCGTTTAATTTAGTAAAGTTTGTAATTAAATTAAACCTAATTATAATGTTACATTAGCATCGATAATAGTAAGAAACGTCGATCATTTCTATCGACATTTTTTTTATATCCTTACAACCCTAGCAATGTCAGGTTGACATAATTATGTCGCAGAGATCAAGCTATCTGTTATGTACTATAGTGATCTGTGGACAGAGAGATATAAAGGATAGAGTGGCAGAACAGTACCTAACTCAATACTGTGTCGTGTCCGTCGGTGCGAGAGAACGCAACATTAAAGGCCCCCTGCATCTCTCTCTAACAAAACATGCACAACATCAACATTACGCAGTGGCGTGCTACCTGTAACTATTATTTATATCAGTTTATCAGTAATCAATAGTTTAAAAATATATAAACCTTTTTGTCACTTCAAACTATCTTTGTGTATCAATAAAAACAACTTTTAAACTATTGATCCAAATATCCGGGTCATATTCATATATATTATGTTAAGCCAAATTGGTCCAAAGAAATTGCCACAAATACAAAATTAAAAAAAAAAAATATGTTCATTTAAAAAAAAAAAAGCGCACCTGAGACCGTGATACCGAGTATGTCAAAAAATCATAAATAATTCAAGGATTAATCCCCTAGAAGGGAATTAGGGCCAATTGTGCGATAGCAGAGTTATCGTATTTTTTTATGTTGTCTCCATACAAATGTTTAAAGAAAATATTCTCAGATTTCCGTTTACGTACCCATTTCATAAAAATATATTTTTAGGCATGTAATTAGTCTCCTCTAGTATTACATGTGAAAAAAAAGACACATAAAAAAATATATTTGAATGTCTATGAAACGCTGATTTCAGCCCACAGTGCGCCAGTGCGCGCCTGGGCTAAAGCCGCCTCTCGGATTTACTGAGTAACCTTTGATCGCCAGTAGCCACCAGCCACAAGATTCAGACTCGAATCGTAAGGTGTAGCGGCAAAAACAAGAATAAGTTAGAAACAAGCAATAAATATACAACAAGAACATTTAATTAGTCATTTATTATATTAAATTTTACAAATATCACTCACTTAGATTAACACAATTTTATTACTTGTTATTATAGATTTGTAACAAACAACTTAGTACCTACAATCACAGGACTCGAAATGTGTCGGGTTACTTTAACTTTACGTGTTGCACTTGATAAAAATAAGCAATGATACTACGCCAAGTAAAAAATATAGTATTATTTTAAAAGTTATTTTATTTTAAGATTTTTTTTGTAGGTTTGTTCAACACTCCGTTTCGATTCACACATCTCGCTGTTGTAGATCAAGTTTGTTGCAATATTTGGTTATTGAGTCGTAATGTTACGTAACTAATTGTACGTATGATTATTACACGTGGTATTCGCCTCCCTCAACTTTCTCATTTGACAACGACACTAAGATTCCCTCTGCGGTTTTCTGTGAGAACCATATTAAACACATTACTAATCCTTCAAGAATACCGATGGCAATGCCACCGAACACATCTAAGATATAATGCCTTTCAGCTAAGACTCTGGTGATACAGACGGTTGTAACCCAGGCAAGGATGGGTGGGTAGAAGAAAATGCTGATGGGGTCTGCGTATGTGAGTATGAAGGCGATCATGGTGGCGCGGCTAGCGTGGCCCGAGGGGAACGAGAACTTGTCGGGTCCGACCTCCAGCAGCTTGTTCATGGGCACGGGCCGACGTCTCCTCACCGCCGCCTTTATCACCGCGATCACCACGATGTCTAGGATCAGAGCTGGAATGAGAAAAACATTTAATTAGGAGTGTGACAGTATTATAGTCCAGTCTATTTGTACGTTTAAAGATCCCATCAGGAGGCTCGTACCTCTTTCTGGAATTTATTTTATTGGAAGAGGAATGATTTGTATAAGGAAAATTTTGTCAGTGAACCAGTAGACCAAGATCCCAGGGTCACCAAACATTACTTCACATCACATTTGTACATTAGAATATAAGTAATGTCTGGCAGAAATGGGATTTAACTTTATTATGTTCATTGCGACCTATAGCTATTATATACTATCTTAGGATATTAAATATTTGGGTTAATGAGGAAGATTCGTTGGTCATTATCAATTTACTGCAAAGGCATGACTCATCAACAACTTTGCGAGTAAGCAACTATAATTCCGATAATAAAACTGGATAATTAGTTGTTCGATTCTATAATGATATGCTCGAAATAAAATGCTTATTTGCATTCAAATTAACTACAAAATAATAAAAATGAAATGCACAGTTCAATGTCGAATTACGGATAAATATAGATCGAGTCATCAATAAACTTCTTCGTCTACAGACGTGTAAAATGCAGATAGAAAAAATTGCAATTTTTTAAATAGTCGCCAAATTGTCACCTGAATTAATATTGGAGAGTAAGAATTTCATGTTATCTATGATGATGTCTGTTAACAGATGTTTATATATTTGCACTTTTGCACCGAAAATTATAAAAATGTTAATTATCGCTCGCTTAATAATGTGCCCGGTAGATGGTAATAGGCTCGCCCCCTATTACATTGGGACCGAAACATAACTGGCGAAATGTGGGTGTGTACTGTACTAGTCGACCAAGCCAACTAGACGAATGTCAACGTGACAAAATTCAACATAATTCAACAATTGTAATCCAGAAATTATTTATCGTAACGTGCGAACGCGGCGTGTGAACGTACAATGCGCCTGCAATCGGTACTAGGAATTTCTGGATTATAATTATTGAATTATGTTGAATTTTGTCACGTTGACATTCGTCTAGTTGGCTTGGTCGACTAGTATGTAGTACACCCATTCTTACCCCTTCGGAGATAAAGGCGTGAAGTTATGTTATAGGCACCTATCTACCTTATCATTTTCATAGAGGCGTAACTGCCAGATGGCAAAAATGGTAAAGTAATGGTGAAAAACAGGGCTTTAGATGTTAGGTTATGTTCCTATTCGTTAACTTGAAATAACTCCCCAGCTCTCGCTATCTCGAAGGGTCGCTTAGCTTAAAAACATGGGGCTCATGTGCCCAAATAACTGCTACGGTCTTCATAGTGCAGTAACTAACTACACCAGCTACAGAATTTGTATCCGATCATTTCGTGTGATGATGATCTCATTTTACAACTATGTGTATGCCACAGACGATAGCTCGTTAAAAAATAGGCACCTAATTAATAAGTAGGTAGGTATGTACAGGACCGAACTTTGCATAGGATGCCCAGCAAGGATGCTATAAATAGATCGTTATGTACGTGTTAATAACTATCTATTTATAGCATGCTACCGAAAGTATGACCTTGAAGTAATATAGATAGATGCAGGTATCTACTGCGCGTTAGACAACGCAACAGAAAAAGCTTAGATGCACATAGACGTCGCGCGTCGGTCTAGATTAACCGTTAGATATCTAATATAGCCATTTGGGAGTACAGTGGGACGCAAGATCGATGCTAAATGATAAAAGTATGTTTAAAGATTTGCTGTTAAGTCCAATTTTAATAATCCGTATAGAAATGTAATATTAAGAGATTATTAAGATTAGTTACAATATATCTTTCAGTAGTATCCGATATTTCGGCACTGTTAGGGTGAGGACAAACGAGCGTAATTTTGTGAGTCGTGAGTCGCAGAATTTCGGTTGCCTGACTGAAGCGTCTTATTTACTTATACGAAACACTTCATTTAAGACAAAATAATTTGCCAAATATTGAATATTGTATTATTTATGAACGTCCATTTTCAATTTTTTATTCATCATCAAGTTTCCGCTTAGATACTAATTCAGTTGCCAAAAAACAAAAAATGCTGCTAGTTTAAATTAAAACGAAGCCTATTACTGACATATTAATATGCTACATTTTACTTATTACGATACTCCTTATTAGCTGCCAACCCATTATATAATATGGTACCCACTCTTATTATTTTTGAAACTTGTATTCGCTTTACTTAGTCGCCGCATGAAATACATGCCATTAAATAATATTTATTTCTAAAGATGACTCATAAACTTCATTTAAATAATATCAGGCAAGTAAACTAGTGCTGGTAACTATAAATAAAAATCATTGTTTACTGAATAAATTCAAATTGTTTTATAAGTAGTCCATAACCACTCAGAATTCACAAGTCTACCCCTACAATGACAAATCTAGATTTGTGCACCAGCAGCTAAATGAAGAAGCAATTCTTAATACAACTTTTGCCAATTCCAGTGCCAGTTTAAACTGTCTGAAGTCACGATTTAAGCAACCACAGAATGTTTTGTTTTAAATTGAATATAGGCCTCTGATATGGAAATCTAGAAAGGTCTTGCCTGTATACAAAAGAGGCTAACCAAAAAATACGTAATTGTGGCCCTGACGCTATATGAAACGCGGATGATTACCGCCTGGAAAAAAGCACCTATTAGCGCTCCATCATTTTAAAGTTAGGAGTGGCAACGTGCCACACCTTGAGAGGGTTAGACCCCTAAAGTATTTTAAAAGTTACCATTGATTAGTATCCCGTACTTGAAGTGCCACGTCATATCGCCTAACCAAATGCATTGATTTTACCTAGGGTCTAGTAAGGGTAACTGAAGACGCAATATTATATTTTTAAAATAAATAACATATCCAAATGAAAATGCAACAAAAACGGAATCCATTTAAGTTTTATGAATTGCGCAACTTTTCAACGTGACACCAACCGGTTAAAACAATGCGATAAGTACCTATACTGTAAGCAGTTTGATAACTATAAAGCAGAATACGGCTCATAACTAGTCATCTATGTTTTATTTTAACCATCAAGGTCCCACTCTTCAGTCATCTAGTTAGAAGACCTAATATTAGAAAATAATTAAATTTTCTTACAAGTCGATAAGATACATAAAGTCACTTGCTGAAATTATTAAATGTCTTCAATGAATTTACCGAATGTCAAAATATGCACTATGTCCTTAACTAAATGGTTTTAAGGTTTTTCTTTCTTTTCTTTAAGGAATTTCTTTGATAAAATTTCAATATTTTGTTTCATTATTAATTAAAAAGGTTTATTTTAATTTCATATAAATGTTAAAAGGTTGAAGTGTCTGAACTGTACATTTCTTAGGAAATCCTATTCTATTTGTAGTGCTTCTATATGTATATCCGAACATGAATAAACGCCATAATTGTTTTTTTGTGAATTTAGTTAAATAAATATTATTAAACTTTAATAACTTTTCAAGCAATAGAAAATTCTTAAAATAAGAATCATACTAATTTAAGGAAAAAAACATTGATAGAATAATAAAAATAATTCTGGAATGTATTGTCTATTGTAAGTATAAATTTAATTATTATTATTTTATCGGTAAAGGTGCTAAGTGATAATGATAACTCACCTTTTATTTTGATAGCACCTTATACTCAATCCATCAGATTAGGATACTAGTTAACCAAACAACAATAGCTGCACTGACACTTTTCACAGCGACACAACGTTTATTAGGAGAGGGGAGTGTGTTCGTATGCTTGGCAACGTATACTATAAATAAACTTACCTAAACATAAAAATAAACTATCTATGGCAATAACTTTATAGGTATCATTCGCGGTTCAAGGCTTGTGCATACAAGGTTGGTGGGGGAACCTGTTGATCACAGGCTGAACGAAAAGTTTAGCTTTCCTGATCAGTCCTAAAAAAAATCTACATACTTACATACATACATATCGTCACGCCTTTTATCCCCGAAGGGGTAGGCAGGGGTGTATTTCTACACACACTTTTCGCCAGATATACTTTAGTCCCACGTAATAAGGGGCGAGCCTATTGCCGTACCGGGCACATTTCCAGACTCCGTGCTGCTACTGAGAATTTCGTGACAGAAAAACCCAATAACACTGCCCGACCCAGGAATCGAACCCGGGACCTCCCGATCCCACGCGCACATTTATGCTGCGAGACCAACGAGGCAGTCGTATAATGTTTGATGTCGAGTTTTCCGTCTCTACGCAAAGATGGTATTTGCATCGTGTTATCCCTTAGTCGCCTCTTACGACACCCACGGGAAGATAGGGGGTGGTGACACTTGTATTCTATGCCGTCAACCACACGGCATCTTAAAAGTCATCGACCGACGGACATTTTGGCGCGATACCTGCTCTTGCTCTTATGACTGTGTCTTATGAGGACCCGTGCACATGTTTGCATGCAATTTGCATGTTTGTCACGAAGATAAAAATGAAATCAAAAAGACAAAGAAATAGTTTGTCTACTGTAGAAGGAAAACGTGTATAACTGGAAAGCAAGTATTTGGCTTAATTTATTTTTTTATTTTCATCTGGCTGTTATTAAATGTCAACGCCAAAGTTCTTAAAAGCTTCTATTAGAGATATTATGGAAATCACTAAAAGTTGCAACTGATGTTTTTTTGTGCTTGAAGTGCAAATAGTAGTTGTAATTTTTGTACACTAGCAATCTTCGTGAATTTTGCCACTTTGCCAGCACTGAACAATTCACGGCCTCCAGGATAGAACTGAAAAAGCTTTTTCGAACAATAAGGTTGTTAGGAAAAATCGCCAACATTGGTTCTTTTTAAAAACAGAGAGTGCATAAACATTGTCAGAGTATGTTGGAAATTACCTATGCTACTTTCTAAGAAAATATAGCTTTTTACATCATTTAAAAGACATTTCACATTGACTACAAGACTCGAGGAAAGAAACGTATAAATTAAATGGAAAATGTGCGGGTGCAACAGCGAACATCCTCAAATCTATACATATAAATGAAATTGAAGAGTCTGTGATTATAAAATACACGACACCAAATCGATGGAATGGCTGAACCAATTTTAATGTGACTTTCATTCAAGATATATTTTTCATCATCAGCCCTGTATATGAACTGTCCCACTGCTGGGCACGGGCGTCTTCTCAGTATGAGAAGTGTAAGGCCATAATCCACCACGCTGGCCTAGTGCGGGTTGGAAGACTTCACTTGTCTTTCGAAAACTTTATGGAGAACTCTCAGACATGCAGGTTTCCTCACGATGTTTTCCTTCACCGTTTAGCAAGCGATAATTAACAATTTAATACGCGCATAACTCTGAAAAGTCATTGGTGCGCGCCGTGGATTCGAACTCGGACCCTCTGCGTAGCAGTCTGTCGGTCTCTGCACTAGGCTGTCGCTGCCATTGATATATTTTTAAACATGCAAATTTTGAAATTAAATACTTTTGATCCATTAATCGGATGGGTGAAGGTCTTTCTTCTACGGGTCTTAGACTAATATTGGTTCAAATATGTAGTCCAGTCGTTAGTAGGTAGTTACCTCTGAAAAAAAATGACCGAATATCACTATCCAAATAGATAACGACATTCCATGGATTAGACTAGAACCCCAAGGGGTTGCGGAGGTCAGACAGGCGGTCTTTTTGGGGAAAAGCTAATATTCATTCAAAACCGGTTAGACATACTTAAAGCTAGGAAAATGTTGGATAGGCATAATATATACAAGTCGCGCCCATTTAAAATCAATCAGTCAGATAAAAAAAAACAAAGACATGTCGATGCATTAACTTTAAACTTAATAAGTAAAACAATGTGTGCAAATTTAACTAAGTGGGTAAATGTTAATATTTCAAAACATATTTCAGCCTTGTATTTCCAAAAATATATTCATTGACTCCACGTGTAAGTCTGACATTTCTCTTGATTTGGTTAGTTTGTATTTTAACCGAAGTAAAACATACATAGGTATAGATAAGATCTAACAAACTATTAAGATTGATTCGCTATTCCATCTGACTTGTTCCTATCTTGCCATTTACATGTATAATATACGCGGCGCATATATTACAATAACTGAGAGGTTAAGTGCTAATAGCTTATCTTAATATATAAAATCCTTGCGTTACTGACTGACTGACAGACACGCTACAGCCGAAACTATTGGGCGCAGGGAGCTGGGCATGTATGTTCCTTGGGGACCGTAGGGGTGCACTAAGAAGGGATTTCCCGAAATTCCTACGGGATCGGCCAAAACGGGTAAATTTAAAAAAAATGCAGGCGTAGCTGCTGGCGTCCTCTAGTTATGTATATTCACACTGAATGTTTGGCGGTTTGTTTAAAATGCATTCTATTTTTAGTAAGATACCTACTTTTAAATTAGGTGGAGAGCGTATTATCATTGATCTAGAAAGATAATTTTAGAGCGTAAAATCTATATAAATATTTTTTTTTTTTGCGCTCCTGACTAACTGACAGACAACGCACAGCTAAAACCATTGGGCGCGAAAAGCTAAAATTTGTCAGTAGTTGACAGTTGTTGTGCACTAAGAAGAGTTTCCCAGAAAGGCCCATGGGGTCAGGCAGAAACGGTTAAATTAAAATAAAATGGGCACGCGTGACAGCGGGCATCCTCTAATTTGTGCATGTAGCACGTCCTATAAACTTAAACCAAGTACACGCGCTTACCTTCATCTCAGAAGATTAAGTAAAGTAGGTATATAGGTAACTAGATAGATATTTATGTATTGTAGATAGATTTGTATAATATTTATTTTATTAGTTTAAATATAAACGAAATATTTATACTTATGTAATATTTTATACACCTATACCTAGTATAATTATTAGTCCTTTATCTTACACACAGTTTTAGCACCCACCTTGATTTGTCTCTGCACCATCCAAAGGTTGACTGGTAGAGAATGCCTTGGGCATTAAGTCCGCCTTTGTACAAATTATTTGTTTTGTGCAAGAAGTCTTAAATAAATAAATATGTTAAATGAATCATGAGAATAAGAAGTGATGATTTTATAAAGGCTCAATTAAGTGGATGAAGTGTTAGCGACGAGTTTACCAATATCATCATTGTCTTGCCCTGGTCTCAATTTATTTGGGGTCGGCGCAGTATGTCCTTCTCTTCCATACTTCTCTGTCACCAGTCATCCGATCATTTACCCTTTTCTCTTTCATATCCATCCTCACACAGTCCATCCATCTTTTCCTTGGCCGTCCTCTCCCTTTTCGTCCTTCTACATGCATATTCATAACTTTTTTACCTACATACATCTCATCTATCTGCATAACATGTCCATACCAGGCCAATCGACTCTCTTTTACCTTTTCATCAATGGGCGGCACTTTCATACTACCTGTAACGTAATCGTTCCTAATGACCGGTTTACACGAACTTACTTAGTAGCTAAGCGCTTAGTACTTGTCACTAATACTAAGTCCTCATGTGTATACAAGCGGATTAGTGCTTAGTATTCGTGTTTGTGTATAGTGCAAGTGAATAGAAAACGATCCTATTTACTAAGCGACAAGCCCCCCAACACGATTTACTAAGCACTTGTCGCTTGCTGACCGTGTGTAAACTGCTTGACAAGATAGTTAGTGACATCGTTCCATTTCGAATGTCTGGTCACTAATAACTTCTACTGGCTCCAACGTGTACACGGTTACTTGTTACTTGTCATATTGAGGCTTAGTATAGTGACAAGTACTAAGCGCTTAGCTACTAAGTTCGTGTAAACCGGCCATAATTCTATCCATTCTTGTCACTCCACACATCCATCGTTACATTCTCATCTCTGCCACATGCAATCGTTTCTCATCCATCTTCTTTGTAGCCCAACACTCAGTTCCATACAGTACGACAGGCCTTAAAACCGACGTATACATGCGGCCCTTTAATTTCACAGGCATTTTGTGGTCGCATATTGTGCCTGAGACCTGTCGCCATTTCATCCATCCTGCGTTGATTCTTTGCCTAACATCCCGATCAATTTCGCCGTCGTCTTGCAGGAGTGAACCTAGGTAGCGGAAATCGGAGCTTACTGGTAGAATTGTACCGCCGAGTGTAACCGGTATAGGACTGGAGAGACCACCAAAGTCACAGAACATATATTCTGTTTTGGTTCTGCTTATTCTCAGGCCTACATTCTCCAATCTCTGCCGCCACTCCTCCAGCTTGCTCTGCACCTTCTGTCTACTCTCTGCTACCAGAACGATGTCGTCGGCAAACAGCATGCACCAGGGTGCCTCTTCCTGTATGTCGGATGATATAGCATCCATAATTAACAGGAAGAGGTAGGGGCTAAGGGCCGACCCTTGGTGCAAGCCTACGGCCACATCGAATCTGGCTGTGATACCAGCTGCAGATCGGACTTGCGTTCGGCATTTAGCGTACATGGCTTGAATCAACGTCAGGTATTTCCCAGGCATTCCTTTCTTCTTCAGGGCCCACACGACTTCACGACGCACTCGGTCATATGCCTTTGCAAGGTCGACGAACACCATGTGCAAGTTTTTATGCGCCTCCCTGTATTTTTCGCACATTTGGCGAAGTGCAAAAATGGCATCCACCGTACCTCGACCAGGCATAAAACCGAATTGGTTTCGTGAAATCTCACGAAGCCGAAAATAATTTGAACTTTTAACACAAGACCGTCTAACATAAATTTTCGCAATTTTTTTGTTGACCAAAAGAGATTATTCGAACTTAACCACTGTTTTTTTTTTATTTGATGAATAGGTAATGAATATTAATTTAAAAACAGGTAGGTATACAAAACGTATATTAAAATCATTTCAGCTATCACCATTTTTGGATATCACCGACAGAAATGAGACGACAAACATTTCGAGAAAAACGCATTCAGTTTAATAGCAAATTATGCAAATATTTACTATTTTATTATGCGCATTTCCAACAGACACTATAATTCTCGGTAAGTTTTATTCATTGGTTAAAACGCTAGCAGTTGCTGATGCCGGATTTAGGTTTGGAAGGGGTTCGACCATGGTAACCACAACCAAGTTTAAGTAAAGAAAACACTAAAGTCATCAGTCATCACTTCATCAGCCATGTTAAGGGAAGATTAAAATGCCTTCAGGGGGAGGAGGTGGGGAGGGCATTTGCAGTTCGAAATCTGGTCTGTCCTAGGACCAGGTCAAGCTTTTCATGATCAAAACACTACATAGAATACGCCGTCATCCACCAAAAGTTATTGAATATACTTATACCTTATACTTGCTTGTATGTATAATACTTGCTAATCAAGTTTTGAGGCAGGCCATGTAAAACCTTAGCTAGTATATGATGGCAAAAAGTAAGTATAGTTAAATAAAATTGCGCATAAATAGTACACTTTCTTGCCGCGAACGCAAACACTGCAAAAAGTCGGTAATTCCACGGTCACAGTGTGGGCACGAACCCACACCACTTGACGCAAAGTTAAACGGCGAGGAGAAAGCTTTCACCACTACGCCATATACCTATATGAGCCAAAATTACTACAAAGATAAATACAAAACTAATGAATCGACGGCTTTAAACACATCGATTACTTGTCTATTTTTATTTATATCTAATTTAATCTGTGACTAAAATAAACACTAAAGCACCGTTCACATTACTCGTCGGCGTCTTAATCTGCGGCGGATTTACCGGATCTTAATGTCAATGGCTCCAACAAAATTGAATATTGTTTTGACAAGGCACACACCGCCGTGTAAAAGCTGTCTAGTCCTCCGGTTCTGTAATCGAGAGTTCGGGACCGCGTACGATGCACACCATCCAGTTTAAGAGATAATAAAAGTTTAAATTTGTGTGGTTATATCGAGAGTAGAACACATAAAATTTACGAGTGGAATTATAACGCTCAAGATCATTTCCTTCCGTTCTCGCGCTTGCATCCAATGATTCAAACTCACATTCGATTTTTAGGACATTCTGCAAAAATCTCGCCTGTGCTCGTGTGAACGTGAACGCATGTATGGAACACATCAACACAACTGTCACTCACTAAACTACATATTGCAATTTGGGGACGACCGTATCCCGTATCGGATTGTAGTTGCCATGGCAGATTCGCCGATTTTCTGCCGGAGCTTCAAACTGACTGCATGTGCAAACTCACACTAAACCGGATTCTGCGAGACACCGAACCGGGAGAGAAATAATGTAAACGCGGTTTAACCGTCTAACACAAATCAGTATAACATTAAAACTTTAAGGTTAAGTAGACAGATTTGAATATGAACGACTAAAGTTTGTATGTTTATAAATAGATAATGTGTGCGTTTCCTAGTTCACATGGCTTTAATGACTGCGAATTATAAACCAGGTGTTATATCAGTTAAATGCTAGACATAATCCATCTCGGTTTTTGCATTTTATTAGTGTTTCATCAGTCTCGAAGTAATTTACAAGTTATTTTTATGACATTGCCTCTTTTGGACAGTCGCGATCGTTTTTATAACTATGTATTTTTTACAAACATAATTAAAATTTGCATTAAGTTAGTTTTATATCGCAATCGTTGTGATTTTGTTGTTTGCGACTTAATTAACTTTAAAATAAATATTATATATATATATGTCCGGCAGAAGAGACTTGAAAGTAGATAAATGCTGAAGAAATAAGAGCTGAGAAGTATTATTATGTGGTGTGTCTTTGAACGAAGCGACATAGTAAAGAATTGTATGATAATGTCATAAGAGAGTGCTGTGGTGTAATGTAAGAGAAGATGTAGTGGCAAGCATCGCGAAAGGTATGCTAAGATGGCTTGGACATATGGAGTGGACAGACGACGAAAGACTGACTTAGAAGATAAATAAATAAGGCATACAAAAGACTGACTTAGAAGATAAATAAATAAGGCAAATGCGAGTAGGACAAGACGAAGGGAGAGACCTAGGCGGAAGTTCTCTGACCAGATTACTGACATCCTCAAAAAAGGAAAGGTTACAATTAGAAGCACCCTAAAGAAAAGGAGTGAATGAAGCAAGAGAGATATGTCAGAATCGTTGCAAATGCAGTTCCGTAGTCGCTGCCTACCCCTTCGGGAAACAGGCGTCCATGTATGTATTAAAAATACTGAGACGTCTTAACTAATACGCGCCTCAATCACATCAAAAAGACGCAACATTTACTGATTTCTTTGACGTCTGTAAAACATCAACTTATCTTTTCTTGCATCATGTCTTTTTGAAAGATAAAACAAGCGTAATTTTAGTTTTATCAGAGACTTAGGGCTACTGTTTAAATTTTATCGAGATGAATATTAGATAGGCGACATGTCGCCCATTTGAAATGTTGCCTTCAAGCGAATACTGCTTCAACATCATACCAAAGGGTACAATGCGCTGGCAGACGCTATTTCAATAGGACGACATCAAGTAAGAATCCAGCCTTCGAATCATGTTGTGGGTACGGCTCACCGAAAATCGCGTGGGGTATCATAAAAGTAGGTTGAGAATCCAGTCCAGAATATGGAAAATGTTTAGATTATCTATACTCTATACTAATACATAAAGCTGAAGAGTTTGTTTGTTTGTTTGGTTGAACGTGCTAATCTCAGGAACTACCGGTCCAATTTGAAAAAATCTTTCAGTGTCATTTATCGAGGAAGCCTTCCTCGATAAATGACGTGACCTATAGGCTATTTATAACATCACGCTATGAGTCACGGGAGCGGAGCAGTGGCCGTAAATAACGCGGGTGTAACCGCGGGCATCTTCTATTAACTATAAACTAAGCAAGCCCATCGAGATGGCGAACTCAGTGAAGAGTTGAGTGCAGTACGGATTTTAGGATGACGAAAAGGATAATGAATAATGATTTCGCTTCAATCTGAATCTAGCCTTTGGCTGGAATTGTCTCAGTCTATCGACTCATTTGACTTTATGGACATGGCTACCGCGCCCACTACGGTGGATTACACCTTTCAGGTTTAACCCCTGAATGGTAGTTACGAGCCTCAGTGTTCTTTGTGACTGTTGTATGGTTTGTAAATTACCCGCGACACAGATATTAGTCTAATGCCCTAGTCCTAGACGCAAGTCTTTTTTTCTAAAATACTATATATGCTAGACTAGTTAGGTATTCACCAAGTGCGATTTAATCCATTGCAAGTTTTGCATTTTATTAACATTTGAATACGTCTCGCGGATAAAGTGGATTATTTACAAGATATTTATTGATTTTTTGACCTGTTTTGTCGGTACCTAATGTTTCCAGTAAACTTTCAATAAGTTGCTTTGCATTTTCAATTTGTACCAAAGTGTTTGTTTAACAGAATGGTATTCAAAATCAAACATGCAAATGTTGAACGTTTTAAATGCGCAGAAGTAGCAAATACAAAGACGATAGCCCAGTGGTGTACGTAACGGACTGCCGAGACGATGGTCTCGGGTTCGATCCCCAGGTACCCCGGGCACACACCTCTGACTTTTCGAAATTATGTGTGTAATATAAATGTTAATTATCGCTCGCTTAAATTAATGTGCCTGGTATAGTCCATTCACAGTTATTTTACCTCTGACAGATGTCGGTGTTTATTTTCTTTATGTTGGAATTGTACTCTGTGATGTGACAGGAATGTAAAATAGGGTTACCCATGCATATCATTTTACCCAATATTAGTGGAAATGCTTCAAAAATTCAAATGCTTGAAGCTCATGGCCGCAAAGTGGTTAGATTACCGCCATACCACTGCGAGCTAAACGCAATTGAACTTATGTGGAGTCTCATTAAAAGGCGAGTCACAAGCAAAAATTTAGGACAAGAGGCAACCAACATTGTGAATTTAGCTGAAGAAGCTTTTCAATCTATCACTGCAGAAGACTGACAATAACAATGCAAACATGAGCGCCACATTGAAGACAAGCTTCGTGAAACAGATGGGTCTACGGATGCTGAAATGGACAGGTTCATAATAGAATTAAATTCTGAGTCTGATACAGAATCTGACAGCAGTTACGAATCATCATAACATTGGTAGTCCACATGGATCATTCTTATAGACTCACGCATGTTTCCATGCAGGGGTAGGCAGAGGTGTAATATTACACCCACATCATTCTTATTCAAAATAAATATGAAAATTAAATTTGCAGTTTTTGTATTTGATAATTAGAACCTCACGTTGGCGTAATTATAATGCGTTTACCTTTGTATATTAAATAGACAACATTTTTATTATAACTAGGTACTTATCTTCATAGGAAATTCGTTATTTCGTAAGAAAATAAATGTACATGAATATAGCCATGCCAATATCAAGAGGTTTTGTTACAAACATTACTTCCAAATATTTAATACGATGGCTTAGGCAATGAAAAAATAAGTACATTTTTAGCAATAATGTATATTTAAAATGGGAGTATTATATACCAAATATAGCAACACAAACGCCCAGGTTGGCCAATCTAACAGCTAGAGGTAAAATAACTGTGAACGGACTATAGATGGCAATAGGCTCACCCTCTATTACATTGGGACCGAAACATAACTAATAATACTAATACACCTCTGTAATGACGTAAAACACCTCTGTCTACCCCTTCGGGGATAAAAGGCGTGAAGTTATTAAGTATATTTATATTAAGTAACAAATTCGGTCCGGATTTCGATTAGAGGATTGTAGTTACAGCTGAAAGCTCTATACTTATGTGCATACTTAGTGTGACGTTGTAATTAGTAGGTACAAATCGCCTAAGGTTGTGGTAGTGAGCGTTGCCGCTTCCCCTCCTGTTCTACCGTTTCCTTGTTTAGCTTTCCTGCCCCGAAAAATGATATGGCGGCGATACATGCTCTTCCACTCCGGCTTATGGCCTGTCCTAAAAGTGCGAAGACAAAGCGCACCAAAACCACACAGTTGTGACCAGGGATGCAGTGACGTAGCTAGGGAGGGCGGTGGGGGCGGTCCGCCCCGGGTGACACCATTTTTGGGGTGACACCCGGACACATTACTCAGATGTGTAATGTTACAGATGGATATAGAAAAAAATGCGTTACTGGCTGACTGACAACGCACAGCCCAAACTATTTGGGACAAGAAGCTGAAAGGACCATGCCCATATTAGTATGGAGGCGAAACCCAGCAATGCCGTCAATGCTAGGCATTTCCCAAATTGCAACTCTATGTCATACGATAACTTATTAACAGTATTTCTATGATATCTAGTATTAATGTCATATAAAACACTGGTTGAAAAGTTATTGGACGTTAAACAAGACATGATAACTGCCTAACGCCTATTGTTTATACATTTTATCGTTTACAAACAGCATTGCTATTAGTTTTCTACTAGGCACTTCATAATCATCACATAAGCTAGGCCAAATCAGTGTTCATTTATATACTTATATGTCTGTAAACATTTCAGTTATTTGGAATTATATAGTCTGTCTCCATAGTATCTCCATCTATATAAATGTGAAAACAATTTGGTTAGATACAAAACTTAAGTAGGTACTTGAATAAATAATAACATGGAAAGAGTACTCCGTAAAACCGCGATACTATCACAAGGAATTAATAAATCGGCTAAAGAACGTGGTTATAGACTGCAATAAACTGCACTTTTAGTGCATGAATGAATGAAACATTATTTATCATAGGTTGTGCAAAGTAAACAAGTCTTTTTTTTTTCGTTTTTTTATCCAGTGCTTGATAGGTTTCAAAATTAACAACTTAATTCTAGTTTTAATTTATTAGGACGATCTTGTAATTTACTTTCTCTGGACATTTCTGGGGCACAGATGGGCATGGTCCTTTTGCACGTCCATTGAGGACCGTAGGGGTGCACTAAGAACGGATTTCAAGAAATTCTCACGGGATCAGCCTTTCGCAGTCCACTACTGATATCTAATCAGATAATTTCTTCGTTTTATTCGGTTTTATTTTGATTTTAGGGCCGCTTACTTTGATTCTCTGGTAGATGACTTATTTCGAATTCGATTCTTCAGAGAAACTCCGAGCGTAGCCCTCTCCATAGCTTGTTAAGCGAGCTCAAATTGGTAGACCAGTCGTACCGTCAGTGTCCACGTTCTGTAAGTCACGGGTAGAACACACTTCATCTTAAGTCTTTGCCGTAAGCGTGACGAAAAGCAGCGTGATTTCCCATACGCTGCCCAGTTAAGCTGTATTCTTTTGCGAGTCTTCGTGACATTGTCTCTACCCAACTGCAAGTTTTGCCCGACGCAGAAATTCGACATACCTCTGTGCAAACGGTACCGTTACACGGACTCCAGAATAGACTAGGTTGCAATAAAGTCAAAGCTCTTTCATAGTCCATAAATGCTATAAGCACAGGGGATGATTATACTCGTCTGTCTCATGCATAATCTGCCGTAATGTGAATGTAATCTTTTGGGCCACGTCAACCTCGAGAACCGGACTATTGGGAGGTTATTGGGAGGTCTAAAACTCGTCAACCGAGACGCGAAATGGTTGGTGGTGACTGATGACACTGGAAAACAGCTAAAAATACGTTGCTGAAAAGAGTGACGTGTCGATAGTACTTAAAAAGGGTTTTGTCCGCCACTCCATGAGAAGAGGCCTGATTTAAATATACATTGGAGCTGCCCATTATTTCGACTTCTACAGGAGATTTTCCACGTTTAAGCTCTTGGCTGACTTCTGATAACTCGTCCGTGAAGTTCCGTTAAGGTAGTTCGGGGATCCTCCGAGTAGAGATGAGTACAGCACGCTGCTGACATGTAGAGATATTGTGACGAATTTCCATCAGATGTGGTCAACTTCTTCTACCAATTCCGTGCAATACCACTACAAATGCAATGATAATTTGAGATATGCATCCCGCTTTGGCTTTGTTGTTCTCCATGACAACATTGAAGTGGACCTTTTGGGTGTTATGTAACACTCTAGAAATGTCAAAATAAATTTCCTCCACTTAATCATTCGAGTATATCAAAGTAGGTGCAAATACTTGGACTATTTTCAAGTTAATACTCTTGCCGACACTCTGGAAACTGCTATATCATTGCCAGAGAAGACTTTATATATACCAAGAATCTGGCCCCGTCTTGGGATAGCTGGTGTCCCTCTCTAAGTACATAGGATGGCTAGAATCTAGGGTAATGGTATTCTACGCCTCTGTCGCTGTTTAGGGTCGGCTCGACCCTAGATCGCTAGCTTGATCCTGGTTGTCGTTGGATTTATGAAGATAATCATTCAAAAGCTACTCAGATGCTTTGGAGAGGGCAATGAGCCGCAATTAATACACCCGCGGTGGGGTGACACCACTAAAATCCGCCCCGGGTGCCACCCAAGCTAGCTACGCCACTAGAGGGATGTTAATGATATCCATATCCGTAACCGAAACTATAGGATATCCGAAATAAAAAAATATCCGTATCCGTAACCGAATCCGAAATAAATAATTCGGATAATTTCGGATAGGGGCGGAGTCTAAATGAGACACGTTACGATAACTTGTTTTGTCAGTGACACGCCGCGCGCGTCCTTTGGATTGATTGTTTTCTCTTGTTGTTCAAGTCATAACTAGTCAGCAATTTAATTACATTACGAAATTATGAATACTTTGTTCGATAAACTGAAAAATACCTAAGTGTTGTGAAAGTAAGTGTTTTATTATCTTTTTGTGTTACTTTTGATATTTCTTAAAAATCTAATATCCATCACCGAAACTATCCGAAACTACCGGATAATTCGAAATAATTTCATATCCGTATCCGAAACCGATAAAATTTTTCCAATATCCGTATCCGTAACATCCCTGGTTGTGAGTTTGTGACCACGTTGCTTGCGGCGCTACTGTGCCCAGACACAGGCAAAAATGTGCAGTGTACTTACTTAAATTAAGTCGTAGTTGTAGAACAATGACGGATATAACAAATAGGTATCCATTTGTTAGATCCGTCAGGCTAAGAACTCACGGAGCTATTTTCACCCGCGACCGCCGCGGTGGTGGAACTGCGGTTTTATTTCTAAACTCACGAGACCGGTTATTTGCGCGGTTTCGCAGCCGTCGTGGCTGCGATCATCGCCCGCAGAGGCCGCAGACGGCGGGCGATGATAGCAAGACGGGCGGTTGCAAGACGTAGGTAAATAATTAGTAGATCGATTTCAATATCCATTTTATAATGTTTGTTTAATTTTAAACATGCACAAACATTTGTCAGATGCCACAAGTCACTGGCTGGTGCAAAATGACGTTGGATTTCTGTACCCTCTGCCACTCGCCCGCGACCGCCAACCGACCGCAGAGCGCGCGGGCGCTACCCGCCGAGACTGCGGTTGACCGCGGCCCGTACGATTCCACTAGTTGCCCGCCAGTGCAGCGGGAACCGCAAACAACCGCGCACACCGCGGGCGTAAAACGCGTCGTGAGTTGTGCTTTAATTTTTTACATATATATCTGCATTCTACAGAAGCTGCGGGCCCGCAACCGCGGCGGTCGCGGGTGAAAATCGCTCCGTGAGTTCTTAGCCTCATTGTCATCCTACGATTACGACGATTAACTTTCCTCGGTGCACTTGCCGTCTTGCCTTCGAAATTCAAAGGGAAAGTTATAATCCAAGATTTAAATTAGTGTCTACATTATTTGAGGGGTTCTGACTCAACGTGACTCAAAGAGAACGCGCTTCCTTATGAAAATTAACATTTTAACAAGCATAACTTCCTGGTTTCGCGTGGCAGTCTTACTGTTCATCCCACTTAGTTACCGATGTTATTAGTTTAAGAAAAAGATATTCACCATTGTACCTACACATTATTATATATCGATGATTGTACATGACACAATAGATGCACCTATTTTATGCACGTATGCTTGCTGTATGTAGTCTAATTTACATTATTATTTATAGTCTCACGCCTATACAGGCGGCCTAGGCCTACCCCTTCGGGGATACCCCCGAAGGGGTCGGCAGAGGTGTAAATATTACACCCACATTTCGCCATGAATTTTTAGGTCCCACGTAATAGGGGGCGAGCCGATTGCCGTTATCGGGCAGAGTCAGCACAGTTGTAGTCTAAAGCGTAAAATTATGTGACGTCTTGCAGTGGCCAAGGCGTGACAGAGACGTATCTCTGACATTGCACAGGCGTGGTTAAAAATAGCTACGCGCAACCAAGACTTCCGAGTGGTGACGGATTTAGAATACAAATTGTCACTACCTTCCTTAATTACACGGGTGGCGTAACAACAAATATAATGTACTTATATTTGGGGAGAGAGACGGAAAACTCGAGGTCTAACCCTATACCAATCCGTTTGGCCAGTAGGTTGGTCAGTAGGTCAAATCCTCCTATTGCCTCATATGCTATTAATGATTTATGACGCAAATAAAACAAAGCTTATGTTCAGCAGTGGTATGGGAAAGGCTGTATAACGTAGTCTAAAACGCAAGACACATACAAATGTGTGTATTGGCTTGTCAATGACGCGTCAATGACGCGTCTCTGACGTAGCACAGGCGTTTGAATAGCACTGCTGAACCAACAACTAGCGGTCGCACGACACATACTTAGGTATATGACAAAGAAATATTGTTAGCGCGACTCCTTCATAAAATTTAGGTACACTTCTATAGAATAATGGGCATGCTGTCTATCTGTAGTCTATGATTTTCAGAAAGAGGGTTAACATGAACACTATCGTTGCCTACCGCATGTTTCTGACCATCATTATAAGACAACTTTTAAATGAATACTCAGTTCTAGTCTTGCTCAAAATAAGACAGATGACATCATTAACACTATCTATGTATAATTAGATAAATAAATATTATACTAACATCATTCTCATAATCAGCTCGCTTAAAATCAGTCAGTTAAAATGTGCATTCTATTGTCTACACGAGAATATTGTCCTACGAAACTAATAGGTATTTTGTTTCAATGATTACAAGGCTACGACGACGGCGCATGCAGCCTTCCTGTATGCCTTTTACGAATACTTACAACAAAATACTTAAGAGCTAATGGAACATATATTATTTACCTATATATTAGACTTATAGACTTGCAGAGGCGCATCCAGGACATTTCACAATGAATACTGGGCATTTTGGGGAGAGCTAATGTGCTGTCCTGATCTAAACTGATGATAAGGCCATAATTACAATGAATTCATACGCATTTGGGCGTGCTTGAGTCAACAGACGGTACCTTTACTTTACTACCATTATTATTATAATGAATTCAGACATTTAGTTGAATTTGAACATCAAGACCACCTCTGGGATCTTTAGGCAAGTATGGTAAGAACTATAGAAAGCTCAGTAAGCTAGATGAGCTTGCCTCAGTTAAAGGTGGTAATAGGTCGGTTCACGAAAGATGACCACTGCGCAGAAATCATTTTTTAGGTCCCCATGGAGATGCGGGGTGAGGCGCGGGTGGAGTACCAATGGCGTGGCTCCGTTCTTGACGCATTCCCTAAATGCGTCAAGAATGGAGCAACGCCATTGGTGCACGAATGTACATATGCGCGACGGCCGCCATTTGTGGTCAACTTTCGTGAATTTACCTATACTTTGTAGTGTAATGTATATTACACTACAATACATAATTATTATATAACTGAATGAAACCTAAAGAATGTGTTCCATAAGTAGTGAACCCACTTCGCTCAGCAATAACTATGTGACAAACAAAACTATAGAGATAACAATGAAGTCAGTTCAAAACCGTTTGGAAATTGATAAAAACAATAAAATAAGCCCTTAGTAATTTATACTTCTTAATGTTTACTGCATTAATAAGTATAAATTACATTAATGAGTAGATAACACATACCTATGAGCATGTTGACTTGCAGCTGATAAAGGTCCTTGTTGTTGAACAGCCAGATAAACGTGAGCCATCCCGCCAGCCAGATAATCCCATGACATGATACCTACACATTCAAAGATATGGTTGAAATCAGGGGCCCAAGTCCACTGCTGGACTAGGCCTCTCCTTTGAAAGGAGGAATTAGCCTACTATACCACGCTGGCCAAATGGGTTGGTATAGGGTTTGTATCAAGTTTTCCATCTCTTACAGTGTTGTTCTATGCATAATAAGCTCCCTCTGTTGACTCTTACGACACCCATGGGATGATATGAGGTGGTGACATTTTGTATTCTTAATCCGTCACCACACGGACTGTTATGTCTTACCATCATGGGAGTAATTAAATTTATGTAAAAAGAGGATTTCAAGCACAATACAACTTATTGTCCATGCTTCTATGTTGCAGGTAAATCTAATACATTAGTTACAATTTGGCCTTGCATTTGGATCTAGGAAAGAACTAATTAATAATATTCAGGTTTAAGATTCAACCTATGTTTATTTAAATAAATTATATTATATCATAGAGAAGTCAGTTATAATGAGTAAGTAAAATTCTATAAAATTGATAGCTGGTATGTATTACTAATCTAAAACTATATCTTAAATTAAATATTAGTCTCAACAAGTGTAGCTTGTGTGATGCTAATCAAAGAGAAAAGGAGCAGAAGGTAAATGCATGCATAGATTATTTTATTATTGTTATATTACCTCAAATAGTTGAGAGTGGTTTCGGAGAGATCTTAAGGCAGTGACCCTCAATGCCAATTCCACAAACTTTTTCGTAATCTGTACATCATAGCGCAATATTTTCTGCAACATTGGTGGTACTGTACGCTTCTTCTCAGGCTCTCCAAGCTGCAATTAACATGACATATTTATTACAAAGAATGAATGAAAAAATAATTGAACAAAACCATAAGGTACAAGATAGTGCTTAGTATTGGAATGTGTCTAGTGAAATGACTCATGCAGTTAAAATTAAAAATGATTATATACAATGAACACAGAAATCTTACCATATCCATGCTGTTAACTGAAAGCAATGTTTTTTTATATTTTCCCAATGACCTGGCACACCTGTACAAATGGAGACAGTAGTTACTGTAATTAGCCGATAATATGTTCGGAATATGAACTTCAAGCAACTATGAGTCGTACATATTTTGTACACCCACAGACTACCCGCTCAAAACCGATGCCCTTCACATAATGCATAGAAATGTGAATATTTGTATAAGAAAATATAAGACCTAAACCAATAGAACTTACCACCGGCGACGTGAAAGTAAACATACAATGTAAATAGTACTAAAAGAATAATGATCTAACGAAATCTACAGCTAACAAAATTAAAACAGCGATGCGTATTGTAAGTATATGATTTGCAAATTAACATGTAGGGAATTGTGCCAGAGAGTAAAACTATATACAGTAATTTAAATCACATACTCACAATGCTGTTAATTATGCGGTAAAGTTTTATTTAGATAACGTTTTTAAAGTGCTGATTAATTTGATACGATGACGATTTGACATTGACAAATGACACTTGTCCTGTCAAGTGTCAGTTGTCTTGTCAGTCGATTACAGACAGCTGTCAGCTGAAGCTTTTTTTGGGAATTTTATGATGGTTAATTTAGTGATGGACCTATTATTTTCAATTTGTTTATATGTCTTGCTTTTTGTGGCTTTTTATCTGTTATATTTTATTCTAAACTTATTATTATTTATTTATTTATTTATTATTATAATATATTTATTTGACTGCCTCGTTGGTCTTGCGGCACAAATGTGCGCGTGGGATTGGGAGGTCTCGGGTTCGATTCCCGGGTCGGGCAAAGTGTTATTGGGTTTTCTGTTAGGAAATTCTCAGTAGCAGCACGGAGTCTGGTCATGTGCCCGGTACGGCAATAGGCTCGCCCCCTTTTACGTGGGACCTAAAAATCCCTGGCGAACTGTGTGTGTAATATTACATCTCTGCCTACCCCTTCGGGGATACAGGCGTGAGTCTATAAATAAAAAATAAAATATTATTTATTTTCCACAGACGTGTAAGTTCTCTTATACGTCTGTGGTTAATTTCTAATTTATCGCGTCATTAGATGATGGACATGGAACTAAATTTATTTGACCACCAAGCCTGGCCCAGCCATAGAGATATAAAGGATAGAGTGGCAGACTAGTACCTATCTCAATACTGTGTCGTGTCCGCCGCCGGTGGGAGAAACAGTTAAAGGCCCCCTGCTTCTCTCTTTAACAACGCATGCTCTGCACTCTACAATGGGGTTGGCAACTGTCAAAGTGTGTTGTCAACATTGAATTTGTATTATGGTCAAATTTTTACAATATATACACTTTTTTGTCATTTCAAACTATCTTCGTGTATCAATAAAGGTCACAGCTCATTAGAGCCACCCGGCACCCACTCCGCACCGCCTCGCCTCGTGCGGTCAGTATTCTTTATATGGATTTGTATGGGTATGCGCTCACTACATCAACTCCGTAGCGTCACCGGATCGCCTCTGTCGTAAGCCATCCACGCGCGAACGGCGGGTGGACCACTCGGTGACAACTCGCTGCTCGCATGCTTGCCGCGCGTTGACGGCGCATCGGCAACGCGCGGGTCCGAAGCGGACCGCGCGCTGCCCACAAATGATTTTTTGTTGCGTCTTTCATTTTCTTCTTCATCAAGCGCGACAGCTATGAGTGGCAATTCAAGGTTTGTAAAATTTGACATTACGAAACACACGTGTATACCTAGCGCCCTGTTAACAGACTATTCGAAAATTCGTGGACCAAGCGACGTCCACTCGTTGACCACGCGGCGTTCACTCGTTGACCGCGCGGGGTCCGCTGGTTGACCGCGCGACGTCCACCCGTGGACCACCTGTCGACAGCGAGTGGACGCCGTCTGACGAGGCGGTGCCGAGTGGGTGCCGGGTGGCTCTAATGAGCTGTGACCTTAAAAACAACTTTTAAACTATTGATTACTGATAAACTGATATAAATAATAGTTACAGGTAGCACGCCATTGCGCAATGTTGATGTTGTGCATGTACTGTTAGAGAGAGATGCAGGGGGCCTTTAACTGTAGGGTTCTCTCTCGCACCGACGGACACTCATTGGCCCCTCTCTGCCACTCTATCCTTTATATCTTTATGGGCCCAGCTGTCCCCTACAAAGTGTGGAGGAAAAAAGGCTTAGTGTGAGGGACACTAAGCCTTTTTTCCTTTCCAACTGCGTGGAGCAGAGGCTCCAGCAAGCAACTTTCGCGCGCTATGTATGTCCGCTGGCCTGCACTGCAAGCCAGCGGACATACATAGCGCGCGAAAGTTGCTTGCGCAGTTCAGGATTGTTTCAATTTTTGTCTCATTGTTAGGTGGCGTTGTGTCGTGGTAGTTCCGTCGTCATTGAATAGATGGCGCTTGTCGATGTTGTTTTCTGGAGGAGGGGAGGGAGGGGAGTAATGTAGCTAGTCGCTACATTACTCCCCTCCAAGACCGGAGGTCGTTCTTGAAGGTGATGGGTCAGCTGTCGATGCTTCTGAGGAGCGTGCTAGTGGAGAGTAGTCGCTGGTTGCAGTGTGCTTCGCAAGTTTCACGGTAATACGAGGAGAGGTTGCGAAGGTGATGTGCAGTCGGTGATGAGTAGTGAGTAGTGAGTGATGAGCAGTGAGTGTCCCACAGTGAGTCGGGAAGTTGCTGCGTGGTGGCTGCGTTGTGGCTGCGTAGTGACTGCGTATTGTCTTCGTAGCGGCTGCGTAGTTGCTGCGAGGAGGTTGCCTATTGACACTGCTGCGTGGACGGGAGCGGTGTGCGCTGCTTAAGAGGACCGTGTGTGCAGTGAGATGTGCCTTGGTGCTGGAGAGGGCAGACCAGGCATGCAAGTCTGCATTGCCTACGGTTGGACCCTGGCCGAAGGTGCTGGCTGATGGCTAATTGATTGCTGACCATCAGGTAAAGTGTGGAGTGAGGCGAGTGGAGATGGCGATGAAATTGCTGCTGCTGATCTGACCGGAGAAGGCTACTTCAGATCACGTCAGGAGCTAATAGTAATCGGGCTCGTGAAGGCTGCTTCAGATAACGTCGGGGCCTGCTAGTGATCTGGCTCGCGAAGGCTGCTTCAGATCATGTCAGGAGCTGCTGGTAATCTGACCGGTGAAGATTTCTTCAGATCACGTCGGTGTCACCAATGTGGAGGATAAAGGTGTGGTGTTCCTCCAACTAGAGGGAGGAGCCTCTAACCAGGCTGGGTGGTCGTGTCTGGTGGCCTGCAGGCCAGCGGACATACTTTGGAAGTTGTATACAGGATGTCACAAGACCCATCATCAAGCCGATGTCTACGCGTTTTGGACATCATGCCAAGACATACTAACCAAAAATAATACCTGGTAAACGTTTTTTTTTAAGCAAATACGTTTTTTAAACCGCAATTAAAAGTACACGCGGGCAAATGATCGAAATACCAACTTATCCATGGGTGCAGGACATCTATAGAACAAATTGGTGCAAGAAATGGATCGATTTTGTACTTGAAAAGTTGTATGGTAACTTCGAGCCTCAATATCTCCTGAACCAGTAATTTCTCAGGTATAGTGCCGAAGTAAAAATAATCGTATTGATTGGTACAATATGGAATTATTTCGTTAAGGATCCTATATATGCGTCTTAGCGCGCGAAAGTTGCTTGCGCGGTTCAGGATTGTTTGAATTTTTGCCACGTTGTCAGGTGGCGTAGTGGCGTGGTAGTTCCGTCGTCATTGGATAGATGGCGCTTGTCGATGTTGTTGTATTATGTAGCAAGTCGCTACAAAAGTACAAAATGTGTGCGTCAAGATGAAGGGACCAAGTCCCCGATTTATACATTTGTACCTCAGAAGGTGAAGGGAGATCGTCTAGGTATCCCTGGTCCAAGATAACGATGAATGACAGATAACTTTTGATGTACTTAGTTTAAGAAAGTGAAAATTACACACGTTCATGTATTTACGACAAACTACTGTTCCAAATTTGATGTTGCACGTCTTCCAACGAATTTCATATGAATTCAGCGAAAAAAATTAATCATCAAATTGGCGGGACCATTGTTTTAAACACACAACATTAATTGGCACTTCCAATTGTATTGAATATCGTTAGAATATATGTCAATGATTGAAAATAGAGTATAAACACGTACTTATTTGGTAGTAAGTAAGGCTTCGGGTGTGAATTACCTGGCCCTGGCCTGTATAGCGGTTTCAAAGGTTTGACAGTCAAAGTGGCGGGTCCAGGAAGACCTTTCTCGTTTTGGGTACAAATAGTACCGTCGTCGTGTCGGGACGAACACGTCTAAGAGGGAGGCAGTGTTACGCATGGCGATATTTTGAAAATAACGCCATCTGTCGGTAAATGAGAGAACTACAAGAGAATGGATATATGGAGAGTTTAAAAGTGTTTCATCTATTATCTACTAGATGGCGTTGCTTGTTTTTTTTTACTGGAAGTATCGACTTTGTTTCCGACGGTTACGAGAACATTCTAGAGTTCTCTCTAAGACGAGAATGGACTAGTTTATCATCCGGCCGGTATAAATACCGCGTGGACGGGCAAACAGACAAAATTCAGTTGGATAAATAGAGCGATAAACATCGAGCGAAGGGTTTGAAGGGGAGTGAATCGTCTAGTGTTTTGTAGTGTGAAATAGAGTTTTTATTAGTGTGTAATTAAGTTGTTTGTGGTAAAATGAAGTACAACGAAGTGGCATAGTGTATTTAATTTATCACCGAACTCAAGCTCGTAACATTACATAATATATGTAGTACAAACCTGGTATTGAGTTAAATTTTAAATCGGGGACTTGGCCCCGCCATCTCAACACACACCAAAATCTTAGAAGTGCTTTCTACTCAGCACAAATAGTACAAAAAAGGTCTTCCATAAGATTTAAATGTTTGACATTTTTATGGCAGTACTAGCCGTTTCCCGCGATTTCACCCGCGTCCTGAGGGAACTACTTCGCGTACCCGAAAAACCCAAATATCTTACGGACTCCTATTTTTTCTGAAGTAAAATATAGCCTATGTTACTCGCAGATAATGTAGCTTTCTAATGGTGAAAGAATTTTTAATATCGGTTCAGTAGTTTTTGAGTTTATCATTACAAACAAACAAACAAACAAAAATACAAATTTGTCCTCTTTATAATATTACTAGCTGTTTCCCGCGGTTTCACCCGTGTCCTAAGGAAACTACTTCGCGTACCCGGTTAATTTATAGCCTAAGTTACTCCGTAGTACATCAGCTATCCGCCAGTGAACGTCCCGTCAAAATCGGTCCAGCAGTTCCAGAGATTAGCGAAAACAAACAGACAGACAGACAAAAATTGTAAAAATTGTCGTTTTGATATATGTATTTAGTATAATTATGCATTAGTAAAACGCGGTTATTTTAATATTACAAATAGACACTCCAATTTTATTTATGTGTATAGATTGATTTCGCCATAACTTTCAAACCAAACGTCCAATTTTAATAAATTAAAGACTAAATATTATTAAACATACCACGAGTTGCTTTACAAGCAGCAGCTACCGGAACTCCCTCCGAACCAAGGACTAGTGCTGATAGTAGCGCTTGAAGAAGTCTAGAGGGCCCTTCGCCACATAAAGAATCGGAAAGCCGTCGGAATTGATGGAGTCCGATTCCCCATTGAGGCCTGGAAGGCAATGGGCTTGCGGGTGTGGGCACCCTTACTAATCTATTTAACCGCATACTCCTTACAGAAAAAAACCGAAATAAGTTCGGACTGCTGTTGGCGACACAAAAACCTTTCCCATCACCGTCGAGGTCCACCAGGGTTCCTACACTGTACTGTCAGACAGCATCAGAGACTCACATGAGCAGCCTCCGTGGCTGACGGATGTATGCTGACGATATCGCGTGCTGGCGGATGCGGACAGGGGACGCTTGGTGCGGCGTGTGAATGCGTGAAAGGAGTCGTTTGAGAACGGCAGTCTGAAAATAAACGTAGTGAAGACCGAGTACTTGGCCTGCAACAGTACAGATCCCGCGTCAATTCGCATAGGCGGAGACATTGCCGAATGACAGGACCTGGTCAAGTACCTGAAATCAGTACTCCACGCGTCTGGTGACATCGATAGCGACGTCAAGGCACGCATTTCGACAGCCTGGGCCAAATGGCGTGAGGTGAGCGGTGTCTTTTGTGACCCTAAAAGGCCGGTTAAGCTTAAAGGACAGGTCTCTAAATCCATCATCAGACCTGTCCTGTTATATGGCAGTATTGGCAGTGAGACGTGGCCTGTGCTTGAGTGACACAAGCAGAGTCTTCGTGTCACGGAGATGAACATGCTGCGCTCGATGTGTAGAGTCATGCGGAAGGACCGCATTAGGAACTCTCGCATCCGGGGTAGCCTTCATGTCCGTAACATTGCTGACAAACTGCAAGAGTGGTCGGCTACGCTAGTGTGGCCACGTCTTACGTCAACCGACATCTTACGTGGGTAACAAATGTCTTGCCATGCTACCTCCGCGGGCCCTGGTAAACGGGGAAGGCCAAAGAAATGCTGGCTTGACGTCGTAAAGGATGATATGCGTGCCAATCAACTAACCACCAGGTATGCCGAAGACCGTGCGAAGTGGAGGAGACACAGCCGGAAAGTGGACCCCGGGCTCCAAGGCGTAGGTTGTGAAACACAAGCGGGACAGCGCTAGGATGATGATGATGATGATTTTTTAATTAGGCAGGACCCGTGAAGTATGTTTTGTGATTTTAAAATTACAATGGGTAAATTACAATGAGGAGGTCAAAATATTTTCTAATCTAAATAAAAATGGACGAAAAGTTCAACAAATGAAGGTGAGTTGCCAACATAAAGTAGGTTGCTCATGTGCACTCGCCATACTCCGTCACCGTCGCCAAAGTGACGAGAGGCAACCGCGACGGGCACTACTTCATATTTACGGAGCGTCTGTGTTTGTAAGGATTGCTAGATCGAAGTATTGGTTTCTCCCACGGAAGAGAAAATATTACACTGGAAATGGTAAGTAGGCGTGGCACGCGTGTCACAATTAAGCGTTGTAACGCTTAACTGGCCCCAGTCACGTTCTTACATCGCGTCGAATTGCTCGTTTCGTGACACAGTTTCATTTCTATAACTATGCCGTTTTGTGCCGTTTTGGAGTGCAAAAATGATAGCAGGCGAAAAAATCTTAAAAATGGAGGTGTTTCGTACCATCGGTTAGTACAATTTTCATTGTTTTCAATAAAAGTCTTAGGCCCACTTGCGTAACGTTTGATTTAAGTCACTCCTTTATTTAAATTTGTTGAACAGAATTAACAGCATAAAATAATTTAACTTAAAAGTATTTAGCGTCCTCTTGCACAACGACAACAACGCTCAGATTTAGTTAAACATTTTATGAGGTCGGTAAAGTAGTTTCTACGTTTTGTTTCATGGCATGAAGCCTTTTTGTTACGATTTTAACGATGTTATGCGTATGGTTTCGCATAAAACCTTAGACTATATATATACTTTGAGCATAAAACAAAACGCATTGTCGTCGCCTAGCAACGAAATGACAATTGACAAATAATAACTAGAAACTTTTGAGCATTAACCCTAGAACCCTACATGGGGTGCAGGTGCACCCCTCACCGATTTGTTTTCTAAATATCTCAATTTTTTTAATATCCACGAATTCGCGCGTCGGAGTATTTTAGTTTGGTGTCAACCGCTCGCGTTACGTCAATACCGTGACGAGGGACCGCGTTGTGTGGTCGCTTGTAAAAGTGCTGTGGGGTACGCCAGTACCCCAGTGAAGTAAAATCGTAAGATTATTTATTTATTACCATTGATGCATTTATATGTAATAAGTTATTAAATTAGATTATTTATTAAAACAATAGTCTTATATGAATTAAATACAGATATTTTTAGATATTATGAAGGTAAAATTCAATGAAGTTTATTTATTTTGTTTCGGATGGCTGTCAGAGGTTTGAATTACGAAGAAATAAGCTCTATTCTAGACCACAAATCTGGCGAGGAACAAATAGAAGTTGGGACCAGTTGTAATTCCTGGGTTCTTTACAAGTGTTCAAGATCAAATAATAAGCCAAATATAAAGTTTCAGCAGACAGTTTTGAAATTAGGTTTGGAACTGATACATGAACATTTGGAGGACCGTCACCGGATGCCAACTTAGTCCATTGCAGTGATCCTCAAAAAAGGACCAAATCCTACAAGCGCTGTTGCTCAAACTACATTTAACTTTGTGTAATAAGGCTGATTTGTGATCTCAAGTTACCGATTCTGTTTAGTAAAACGTATTTTCATGAATTGTTTTTTTTTTTTAAGGATTACAGTCATTTTAGTATGGGGTGTTCTAGCACCCCAGTGTAGGAATAACATGTGCGCCTGTGCGGTTAACAATAACACAAGTAGGTACATTGTTATCAGTTATATCATCATCATCATCATGTCAGCCTAGGGACGTCCACTGCTGGACATAGGCCTCCCCCTGCTGCGTCGTCCGGTCCAGTTATATAATTATTGATAATTTTCGTCGCTAATGACAAGATGCAAACATCAGTGTGACAGTTCTTAAATTAAATTAGCCACTAAACAGCCGATTTTCGGTGATTAATTTTGACAGTTCTTAAATCATATTACTCGACAAATTTTTCGTTGTGCAAGACGCTAGTGGTGTTTAATATTTTTTTTCTCGTTAAATACATCTCGTTGCCTTGGAAGTTGGGTAGGCCTTTGGTATGGGACGCAACGTGCGTAGATACCCTAGCGCCATCACATCTTCCAAGTACAGCCAGCTGTGCCGGCGCTGCTGCTGCAAGCGCAGAATCCCTCAAGCGGCGAAAATACGGTAATTTAATAGGTAATTACGTATTTGAGCCGTTTGGGGTGGAGACGCTTGGTCCATGGGGTCCGAGCGCTCGTACGTTGTACAGAGAAATCGCCAAACGACTAATCGACGCTTCACGTGACCAGAAGGCTGGGCTGTATTTCGGCCAGCGTATCAGCATTGCCATCCAGCGTGGCAATGCTGCCAGCCTTCTGGGCACGTTACCAGTAGACAGCGATGCGGAGGAATTCTACGACGCCTAAACCTGTCTTGTAAATATGTACTTTGTATTTTACCCTCCCCTTGTTGTACATATTATTTTTTTATGTATGTTAATACATCTTAATTCAATTTAAGAATCGTTGTGCAAGTGGGCCTTAATTTCTTTCAATTAAATAATATTTAATAGAACGGTTAGTAAAAATGCACCTTACATATCGAAGATAAAGTTTATTTTGGATTGATTCTATTCAATAGAACATTCTCGAAAATACCGCGCTACTCATTTAGTGATGTGGTCAAGTCAAATATTAAAATTATCGATTGATATCGAAACACGGAAATAAATCATTTACGAAATGTTTATTTTCATAAATTGTTTATTTGGGTGGGTGTTTCTATGAACAATGTAATATGTAGGTACCTACGTATTAAAAAAAAAAAGTATATATGTATGTTCATCCATTGTCTAGTACCCATAGTACAAGCTCTGCTTAGGTGGTGTTGTGTGTATGTAGTAGCATATGTTACGAATATTATTATATGTTATTATTTAGTATTACATTACAATCCAAGTACAAGGTCGGCTTTATTCACTCACGTAATTTATTTTAAGAGGTGTATTAGATTCAATCTAATATATACTTTGTTGCAAAAATATAATCTATGTTTTGAATAGTAACTATAATTTATCAATGTAGTGAATAGTAAGTATAGTTTATCAATTTAGTGATCAATGCAATGTTTAACTAACGTTGCATTGATCACTAAATAAGCATTAGTAGGTCCTTTTAACATCATTTAAAATATTTTTAGATTTCCTAAAGATGCAAGCATCAAAAAAAAAAAATTGGGCAAGTGCGAGTCGGACTCGCGCACGAAGGGTTCCGTACCATCATCTTTAAAAGAAAATCACGTTCGTTGTATGTATACTTAAATACTTTATAAGTTTCTACCTGTTTATTAAGATCGAGTAACAAATTGCTTAAAAATTACGTTTGTTGTATGGGAGCCCCTCTTTATTATTTACTTTTATTAAATTTAATTATTTATTTTGAAAGGTAATATACAACTACATATTCTGTGAATGAAATGAAATTTAAAGCGTCTACCGGTTACAGTTAGTAATTTTGAGCAAAAAATACGAAAAAAGGCACGTTTTTTGTATGGGACCCCCCCTTAATATTTTCATTTTTTTTATTTTTAATATTTGTTGTTATAGCGGCAACCAAAATACATAATTTGTGAAAATTTCAGCTTTCTAGCTATCATGGTTTATGAGATACAGCCTGGTGACAGACAGACGGACAGACATACAGACAGCAGAGGCTTAGTAATAGGGTTCCGTTTTTTACCTTTTAGGTACGGAACCCTAAAAATGGATAGATGCAACAGGTAGAGTTAATTGAATGAAGCACGATATGCTCTGAGCATGTTTTAGAAGACGATTTTATAATGTCAAGTGAAGGCTATAGATATACAAAACCTGCTGCGCTTCCATCAATGAAAATTGTAAAGTTTTTTTATCAAGTAAGTAATCATGTTTTATTTTCATCACTGTCAATAAGTATTCAAAATATTTGTTATGCTACTTAACACACACGTGTTACATGTTATTAATTTGTATGAACATTGACTGACTAAATATAAAATTTAATTGATAAATACACTTATTATATGAACAAAATATCGCATCATCTATCGATATCGATAAAGTAATCCAATGTGCTACGTGGTACGGCCCTAACCGAGTAGAAGCAGAAACAGACCGATCACGCAAATTTCAACCATATGCCTTATGTAATTAAGATTATAATTGCTACAACTTAGAATACCGCCATCTATGGTTGAGTAGCGGAATTGACTCGTAAATCGAATCTAGTATGACTATAGATCGTAAATACGTTCTACTGCTAAAGCAAAATAAATCTTATTTGTAGGTCAGCAGGGTTTATTTCCAAATCTGTGAAATAGGCTAGTTTTGAATAAACTTAAACTACGAATCAAACGAATTGTTTCTTTGTAGTGCAATATATGATTATCGGTTTACTTGTGTGAGTTTGGCGACAGCGGTTCCGATAGTAATTTGGGTGCATACCATTTCTATGTTTTTTCTGTTCTGAGGTTTCTCCTTTAACAATATATTTTACTAGAGGACGCCAGCAGCTACACCTGCATTTTTTTTAATTTATCCGTTTTGAATGATCCCGTGGAAATTTCGGGAAATTCCTTCTTAGTGCAACCCTACGGTCCCCAAGGAACATATATGATAAATTTCAGCTTCCTGCGCCCAATAGTTTCGGCTGTAGCATGTCTGTCAGTCAGTCAGTAACGCAAGGATTTTATATAATAAGAAGATTAAGATTTTAGAAGCTTTTGTTGCTTCTATACCTATTGCAGAATAGGCTCTGATCGCTCGTCAAGCTCAGTTTGTAACTAGTAGTGATTTGTGCTCAGTTGCAATATATATTGTAGTCTTTGCTCAGTTGCTGCCGCACCGTCCAGCAGGGAAGTCGATAAGCACTGCAGAATTTTCAAGTGGATGGGCTACATTTTTATCATCCTCTATTGTTTTATAACTTTTATGTACACAGTCATATTATTTTCAATGCGTGGAGTAAGGAGCACTTCGTAGCATATGGAGTAAGGTGTGGGAGTAAGTAATAGTACTAGCATGTTACTATATGTAACCTTTATAGAGAAAATGCCATCTGTACAGTTTGTGTTGTATCCAAGGTTGTATCCGTTTTTTTGGTTTTGATATTACTCAGAAAGGTTGGACTAGGTTTAATAAGGTTATATTTCTTTGATATAATTTTTCAAAACCTCTGTCATAAATTTTTGATCTGTCAATGTTTAGACGGATGAATTCACAGAGTACCTTTGTATGGATGTATAACGATTTTGTAATAATATTCTATTATTTATTGAAAGCTTTGCATCACATATTGAAACAAATATAATCATGGAGTTTTTCGGAATAACACACTACGGCCCACAAAATTATTTCAATGATTTGATGATACCGGAATATAAAGAACCAACGACCAAAGAGGAGGTTAAACCTATGATGGATAAGATTGAGCAATATTCTACGCTTCCCAAAAATGTAAATACTTTACTACTACTATATTTCATAATATACCTATTCAGGACAGTTTGACCATTAAATTTGCTAAAATGAAAGTTTTTAAACATACGCCGTTTGTATACATCAGATAAGTTTATTTAACGGGGCTTGATAGCGCTAACGTAACTCGGAAAAAAGCAGAGGTAGTTATATCTAAAATAAGTTAGTAGATAAACGTCGCGTGGTTAACACCCGTTATATAAACTATTATGATAAACTAGAGGACGCCAGCAGCTACGCCTGCATTTTTTTTTTTCCCGTTTTGGACGATCCCGTGGGAATTTCGGGAAATTCCTTCTTAGTGCACCCTTACGGTCCCCAAGGAACATACATGCCAAATTTCAGCTTCCTGCGCCCAATAGTTTCGGCTGTAGCGTGTCTGTCAGTCAGTCAGTAACGCAAGGATTTTATATATTAAGATGAAGCAGTTCAGCATCATTAACTAAGTCGTCCATAATAATTTGATGAAATTCGCTGTAAGCATATAATTTAAGTATATTTCTCGCACTATTATCTTGAATCAAAAAGATATTCAGCTATCCACGGATGCATAATTACCGGAACACTATCTAATTGATATGTATAATATAAAATATGTAGCATATGACGGAGAAATAATGTATGTATTCAGTGTGAGCACGTTCGCGAGTGCCTTTCGGTGTGTCGTATGCACTGGCAATCAATGCACCCTACCCAATTGTGACGAGTTGCCTACTGTTGACCGAAAGATTCAATCAAATTATTTTATTGTGCTTGAAATTTTATGAGAGATCTTATTTATGAATATCCTACACCCGGTAAATAGAAACGCTATAGATAGTTACTAAATGAATCGAAAGTGCTGCCTCCTGTCGACCGCTAGGAGACGAAAATTGCGGTACAATAGTGAGCCGCGCTTGACAGCAGCCTTGCGATCTTCTCCGGTGAGTGTTCAAGGTCTGGTCTTCTGGGCGACAGTGCCTTGTGAATCTGTCCTAGCTTCTAGGTTCGTTGTGTCAAGATGGCGGGACCAAGTCCCCAATTTAAAATTTAGCACAATACCGGGTTCGTGTTACATATTTACTATATGTACCCGAAACCAGACATTTGTGCCTCTGAAGGTGAAGGAAATACGCAAGATGTCCCCAGACCCACCACTTTGACGGTCAAAGTGGCGGGAACATCTGAAACCGCTACACAGGGCCAGGCAATTCACACCCAAAGACTTAGTACTACACATGTACGTGTTTATACTCAATTCTCAATACAATTGCAATTGCCATATTAAAGTTGTGTAATTAAAATATTAGTGCCGCCACTCTGATGATTTACTTTATCACTGAATTCATATGAACATCGTTAGAAATCGTGCAAAATCAAATGTGGAACCGTAGTTCGCCGTAAGTAAATGAACGTGTGTAATTTTCACATACATAAACTAAATACATCAAAAGTTATATGATTCATCGTTATCCTGGACTTGGGAGTAGGGACATCTTACGTACTCCCTTCACCTTTTGTGGTACAAATGTTGCGTTAAACATACAAATAAACATCAGTTAGGACACAAATAATAAATTTTAAATTCGAGACTTGGTTCCGCCATCTTGACACTCACTACAAACTCAAGAGGCAAATCTCTACTACTGTAGTGGCATGAGAGCGCTATAGATTCATGTAATGCCGAAACCGTGGGCAGTTTGTCCCCCTTATACGGCCACGCTACTGCAAGGAATCAAAACTAAAATAACTACATACATATTAATATGTAGGTACTTATTTTCAATCTAACATACTTATGTTAGTTTTTTTTTATAAAACGTCACGCATAAATATCCCCGAAAGGGTAGGCAGAGGTGTAATATTACACCTACAAGTAATATAAGGGGCGAGCCTATTGCCGTTTCCGGGCACATTGCCAGTCTCTGTGCTGCTATTAAGAATTTGGAATAAACCCAGTAAGTAACACTTGTGCCCGATTTGGGAAAAGAATCCGATACCTCGATCCCGATTAGCAGATAAATACGCTATCCACTGAACCACGGAGGCAGTATTTTTTTATATTAATGTCTATTCAATTTTACAATTACAGATAAAACGTCCAGATGTAAATGTTATTAGAGTCATCGACGTTTACATTGGAAGAGTAAATGGTTTTGCATACGGTTCAATGCAAAGATTTAATAAGATGAAACGTAAAGGGGTTATTAAACCTCCTTTTCCTTGTGATATGTACAGGCTGCCACCAGCAACATCCGTGGAGGTTACTTTCAATATTTCAATTTCTGTATTAGGTATATCTAAATAGGTTTTATTTACAAAAGTTTACTTAATTATGTTTATTATTTTTGCAATACTCTTAAAAGGTAGCTTTAGAAGGATATTGCAAATATATAAATTGATAGCGTTCAAGTCTTAGTTCTAATAGCAATTTTGAGCCATGTCATAAAATCTACAAGGACTAGATTGCTAGCTACTTAGCTAGCATAAAGTCTTTTTAAAATGGCATCAAAATATATTTTGATTCCTTATCTGTTATTGACTGTTGACTATGATACAAATCTTATAATAAAATTATTCGTAACCAAAATAATATTATTTTCCAGCGCGAATATTTTTTTGGTGATTAATAGAGAGTAGCAGCATTGTAAAATACACTTTGATATTTTTGACATAGAGATGCAATTAAATTTTCAGTATGGTTGGTGGCAACATGATTCTGAACTTTTGAAATCAGATTGGCATAAAACTCGTAAAAGATATCCTCAACCTATGGCCCCGAACACTCACATTTTAGAAAAAGTACGCAAAAACAACAAATATGCAACACTGTTTTGATAGTTATTATTCAATAAAGAGCAATTTGTTACAATAATATTCGTTTTAATTGGTAAAATAATTATCCTTTGTAAATGGTGAAATAATGAAGGGTATAAATCAAATTCAATCATATTATATTAATATAAGTAAGGAATCTCCTTTATGGTTAAGATCGCGGGAAGCGGTTCAAGCGGTTGGATCATGGATGCGGGCGGCTCAAAATCGGTCTGTGTGGAGAACCTTGGGGGAGGCCTATGTCCAGCAGTGGACGTCTCTAGGCTGCCATGGTGATGAATCTCCTTTAAACAATATATTTAAATAAAATAAGGCAAGATTAGCTTTAACATGTTTATTTTACCGGTTCACCTTGAGGTAAAATGTAGCTGATACGAGTATACGACGACCACCGACCACTATAAAGTTCCTCAAGATTTAACGGTAACCAAATTAGTCGATTATTTTACATCACTGCGTAAGTTGTCAGTTTGGTTGAAACTTGAAACGTCAAAGTACATCTCTCTCTCCCTCTTTCAACTTGCTGACAACGAGAAGGGAGGACAACTCTCTTGCCATGTCGTAAGTTATCCAAAGATATTACAACAATCGTTCATTAGTTTTCCTGAATTTGCGGTGTAGTGGTGCTTAAACATGTGGGACTTCACATTTATTACATTATTTTTAGTTTTCTACACCGTTTTAAGTCATATTTATAAGTTTTGTTTGCTTGTAACCTAAAAAACTAGGTGTCTTGATGTGTGTACAGTGTTGCTAATGATTTATATCATATTTTAGGTCTAAAGTATCGCGTGATACGCTCTATGAGTGCGTCAATGCCGTCCTCCAGGCATCAAAGGACAAGAAGCGTAACTTTCTGGAGACAGTCGAACTCCAGATCGGTCTGAAGAACTATGACCCCCAGAAGGACAAGCGTTTCTCGGGCACCGTCAAGTATGTTTACCTGAAAAGCGCATTTTTGTGGGATGTTTGATTTGTGCTAAATTCCACCAGAATGTGCCTGGACAGGGAGTCAGTGTCGTACTGACGGGACTCCACCCAGAGTCTTTAAATATCGGGTAGGCAAGCCTCGGCTTTCCGAACTAGCATAGGTTCATGATGTCTCGAATCCAGGTATGATTAGTATAGTCGATGTGGTGCAGTATTACTAGATGTTAATTTCCTGGTATAGTTCCCCCAGTATGTAGAGAATGATGTTTCTATTTGCATGTATTATCTGTTGAATTGAAGACAACCTTTCACTGATCTAGCTTCTTCTAATAAATTACATATCCTAATCCTGAGGAATGTGTGTGTAATTGTGTGAATCTTTCAGGCTAAAGTACATCCCAAGGCCAAAGATGCAGGTGTGTGTGTTGGGTGACCAGCAGCACTGTGATGAGGCCAAGACACAGAATGTACCATGCATGGACGCCGAGGCCCTAAAAAAACTTAACAAGAACAAGAAGCTTGTCAAGAAACTAGCCAAGAAGTAGGTTCAATGTGTTTATTTTCATTGTTACTCACTAAATTACTGCAATAAAGTGTGTTGTACTTTGATAGTAGGCTAGTAGCAGCAATGCTTGCTCTTGAAATTAGTTTAGTTTCTTTGACTCTGATACAGGTGTTAAAATTTTATAGTTTTACTCCGGTCATACTAATTTCTGTATGTGGAATTCCAGGTATGATGCTTTCCTGGCTTCTGAGTCCCTCATCAAGCAGATCCCCCGTTTGCTGGGTCCGGGTCTCAACAAGGCTGGCAAGTTCCCTGGTCTCCTCTCCCACCAGGAGTCCATGACACAGAAGATTGATGAAGTCAAAGCCACCATCAAGTTCCAGATGAAGAAGGTAAATATTTCACTAGTAGTTTGTAGACATTATGGTTTTCTTGAAATATGCAAACTCAAACTTGAATTTGAGTATTTTCATGTTCTACTCAAGTATATGAGACGCACTAGCAAAACACCCCAGCTATATTTATAATTGATTCCTGGATGATTGATTTATTTTCAACTCTGTTGTAGTGCAGGGTAAGCTTTGGTTGGTACAGCTTCCAACAAAGTAGCTTATTACCGGATTGGCAATGCTATAATTATTCATTCTGTAATTATAATAACTTTTTATTTGTTTGAACATAGTACATGACATGCAAGATGTTACAAAATAATAATACATAGTTTCATATGTTCAGCCAGTTATTGGCGTACAAATTAAGTTGTTTTTTTAAATTGTGTTGTGTTTAGATATTTCCATGACTCAGGTAATTTATTATAAATAACAGGGGCCATACAGAACACACTTTTCCGCATAAGTGTAGTCTTTGATTCATGTAGGCAGTCTACTTTTATCTCTCCTGTTTCAGGGAAATAAATCCGATATTTGTGGAAATAGGTCCCTATTTGTCTTGACAAACAGCTTAGTAGAATAACTACATGGCACACCATTTAGAGACACATTCACCAAGGATCCCAAATTTTTCCTGAACCATCAACCAACCAATATTTCTTTTTTACCTACCTATTGCGCGCCTTTGTACATTCAAGTTGACCCTCCAAAGACCAGTCTCTTGTGCAGTTAGTGCTTTTGTAACATACTAAAATTACTATATTAATTTTCCAGGTATTGTGCCTGTCTGTAGCCGTGGGCCACGTTGACATGACTCCCGATGAGCTTGCACAGAATGTGCACTTGTCGATCAACTTCCTCGTGTCCCTGCTCAAGAAGCACTGGCAGAACGTGAGGTCACTACACATGAAGTCCACCATGGGCCCACCCCAGAGACTGTACTAAGCCTACTGCAATAAATATGACTTAACATTATTTTTTGTTTTATTTAGTTACATAAGCATACCTACTAGTTTTTGACTAGTGAACACCGATCTCATTGAATGAATCGGAGAACTACCCCGGCGTAAAATTAAACGCTGGCGGCGCCTATTTTAACCACAGTATGGCCACAGTATAAAGACACATACAGTAGTTTGACGCCTTTGATCTCGTAGAAAAAGCCGACAACGTCTAGTCAAGGGTAAGGAGGCTAGGGCTGCCACTTGTAAACAATACCTACTTATTCAAACACCGTCTATTTATTTTAGAAAATATTACATTTGCTACGCTACATGAATAATATAGAACTGATTCCGCTGGGCGAACGTTGTCCTGGCGGAACTTTTTTGAATCCATTGACTTTAGAAGAAAAGAGATGTGTCCAAAAATTAGTGTGTATTTGTGTGTAATTGTGTATGTATGAATAAAATTGGTGCATGCATAAACTTCGGAGAAATGATTTATTCCCTTTACGTCGATTCCCGTTATGTCGAGTCTGGAAGTCTATTGTTCTTCAAAGTATTGATATTTTACGCTTTCTATTACCTTTATGTCGAGTTTGGTGAACAAGTACAGTCAGGGATATAAATTAAAAGCCAATGGAATAAAAAATTGTTTTATTATTTGTTCTATTACTTATTTTCATATATATATCTAATCTTTCTTAATCTAAACATATGAATCACAGTATAATCATCACGTATATAAATAATTCTTCTAAAAACTAACTTTCTTAATCTAAATAAATCACAGTATAATCATCACTATTGTTGCAAATGTTAAACAGCATATATTAAGTATATAGTATTACAGGTAAAAAATAATTCTTCTTAAAAATAAGTTTCTTAATCTAAATAAATCACAGTATAATCATCACTATTGCTGCAAACGTTAAATAGCATATATAGTATTACAGTAAAAAATAATTCATCTTATAAAACTAACTTTCTTAATCTAAATAAATCACAGTATAATCATCACTATTGTTGCAAATGTTAAACAGCATATATTAAGTATATAGTATTACAGGTAAAAAATAATTCTTCTTAAAAATAAGTTTCTTAATCTAAATAAATCACAGTATAATCATCACTATTGCTGCAAACGTTAAATAGCATATATAGTATTACAGTAAAAAATAATTCATCTTATAAAACTAACTTTCTTAATCTAAATAAATCACAGTATAATCATCACTATTGTTGCAAACGTTAAATAGTATATATAGTATTACGGTAAAAAATATTCTTCTTAAAAAACTAACTTTCTTAATCTAAATAAATCCAGTAAAATCACCACTACTAGTGAAAATGTAAAAAACTATATAGCTTTATAGTAAGTAAATAATTATTTTAAATTAGCGTTATTGATTTACTTTATATCGTTGTACCAAAAACCTAGGTAACATGTATATTTTAAATGATTAAAAGATAATCACTTATCAAATTTTACAGTTGATAAGCGTTTAAGACAAGTCATTAAATCAATTTTGTTGGTTGTAAAATCTTCAACTATTTTATTTATACGTATATCAATAGCCAAGCATTTTTTTTTTAAGTTCTGATTGTCGTCGTTGTAGACATTTACCTGCTCTATCTTAAACCTAGTTTCTTTAGCCTCATCCCTAAGTGTGCTAATGAGAGTATATAGCGGAGGTCTTTTATTAAGTTTTTTATTTAGCCTGTTATGCCATCCCTCTACTGGGTTTGTGGTCCTGTGGCGTTCGTTGTAACAACAAAACAAATCAATATTTTTGTTAATCCACTGCGATGTTACGTATTCATTAAATGATTTGGCTTCATTGCCTTCAGGTGCAATTTCTAATAATAACACCCATGCTTCTGGGATGACATTTTTAGGCAGATGTGCTGTGGCTGCACACATGGTAATATATTTTTTTCCACCGGGAACATTTACTATTCCGGTCTGTTTTCCTTTTTTCCACAACGCCTTATGGAAGTGGAAAAAACATCCGCTTATATCAACTAAAGGAAAAACTTCTTTAATAGCATTTATTGCTGCAATCTCAAAATCGATTTTAATATTTTTGGTTGGAATTCTGGAATTTTATCTTTTATCATTTCAAACATATGCACATAGGTCGATTGGCATTTATTAGGTAACAGCACAAAAATTATCGGCACTATTACGGTTTTGTCTGCGGTACTTCCAATGTCGGCATGTATAGTATATAATTGCTAGAATGGTCGGGCAATTGAAAAGAATGTTCCATCAACAAAGAACAGATTCATGGACTGCAATGCATTTTTGCAATCATTTAACATAAATATCAAAATATTATTTACCCCACCACTTTCTACAACCAGAAAATCTTTTGCGATCACTGGTGAAATTTTTACATCCTTCAATTTCTGGAACGTAGTCTTACTAACATTTAAAAATTTATTTCTTGAACGGTAGAGTGCATTTTTCACACTTTGGAAGCTACGAACTTGGTCAATGTAATCATTACTATCTTTTAAACTTGCCACAGACATTGCATACATAGTAGGTATGGGTTTCAAGTCTGTCCGTACGTCATTTTTACATTGATTAAACTTTTTTTCAAATTCTTCTTTTTTATAATCTGGCAAACAAACATGATCTGTTCCTCCAGTCCTTAGAATGTTTGCTTCCTTTTCATCTAAAGTTAAAGAAGCTTTACAATTCTTTTTTGTGCAGTACCAAATTGAGGAGCCACATTTATTTTTTCTATTAATGCGGTACCGGTAGCCATCTTTCAATAAAATTATGCCACCTTTTTTACTTTCGACGAAAATTAAATTATTACTGCATCGAAGTTCTCGATTTTCTTGGCTACTGCCGCCTTAAAGTCTGTTTTCTGTGATAAAATGTGTGCTGCAGCCGGGTTCTTGATTCACTTGGCTACTGCCGTCTTGAGGTCTTTCTTCAGTGTTAAAATTACCCCATGTGCTGCAGCTGGGTTCTTGATAATCTTCATTTTGAGGTGTAGATGTGCTACATTCGGCTATTTTTATTATATTTACACTAGTGGTATTTTGTTGATCGAGGTTTAATAATTCATAAGATTCGCTAGAATCATCTTTTTCAAAGTTTTCGTGTTGGATAGGTTCTGGTGGTGGTGCATGTATACTCCCATAGCTTAGTTCAGAATTAATGTCGCCTATTTCGTTGCCTTCCAAAATATTTATTATGGTAATTAAATCCATCATTGATATTGTTATTCTACTTCATATATCTTCAGTAGGTAATCCTAAAGAGGAATAAAATCCATTAGAAAAGTCAAGTACGACAACCGAAAAATCTTACTTACCTAAAATATTTGTTATCATAAGTAAATAAGTCGCGTATCACATGATGACTTAAAATACCTAAGTAACTATATATGTACTTCTAAATAAAATTAAGTAAAAATTAAGAATAATTCTTCTAAATTGATTCAGAATTGCGGACTGGCCGTGATAACGTATCAGACATTTAGGATACATATCATAAATTCCAGTCGTATATATATACTAAACTTATATTTAAAATACATATGACTGGAATTCATGAAGTAAAAATACATAAATTCAAAATACATAATGTAATATCTTCAATTCAAATAAGGTTTGGATTAAGTACTAAGCTTGAAATATATAAACCACAGTATAAAAATATAGGTAACGGTCATAACAATAATTGGCTAGTTTACAAAATTTGGAAATTTGTTTAAAACTATACCTTAGTATCTATTTAACCCCAGGCCCCTTATTGCATAAATATACATTACACAAAGTAGATGTCTAGAAAGATCATTAAAATTTTAACTTTTTGTTTGTAAGTAAAAAGACATTGAAATAAAATCACGAAAATGTTTCATATTAAATACAACAGAAAAATTTAATATGAATGAAAATGTTATATAACTTTTACTAGAAACTAGCCACAACATGTTTACTTTAAGCGTTATTCAAAAAAATCCCATTCATGTCAGAACGTGCACGCCAACTGTCACAAAATGGCCGATATTTTTGACGCTAGTTATCAGTAAAAAAAAAACGCTTGAACTATACTATATAACGATTATATTATTCGAAAATAATTAGGTACTAAGTACTTACCTATATATTTTGAACCATAAATTGAAAACAAGTGCATTGTATCACTACGTATTTAGGTATATATTTTTATAGTGTGTTTTATATATTTTGATTGTATATATTTCGATATGTAGTCATGTACTAACGCAATAGATACATTTGTATTTATAAAGCAAATAAATATAGAATAACAATGGTACTTACGTGTTTTATGCTATCAAACGTTTTTTAACCATTACAGAACTTTCACTTAGTCACTCACACAGTAGTTACCTACGTACGCTACGTAGTGCACTCTTTCAAGGTTAAAAGGACACTGGTAAGTTTTGCCCTTCATAGACTTGCAACGTGCAACGCTGATAACTATAAATGTGTAAGAGGGACAAGTATATATGTGCGAAAGAGAGGTGACATCTAAGTAAGTCTTACCTCTCTTTCGCACATTCCTGATATTCGAACTTGAGTTGCGCTAATGTACTTACATACATATTATTTTAGGGACACCTTTTTTGTGTAAAAATTGATTCTAAATTATGTGCATGTATACAATTCATTGGACGTGACTGTACTTCTAAAATGTGATGTAATCAAACTCGACATAAAGGTAATATAAGCGTCGCAGATAGACTCGACGTAAAGGGAATAGAAACGGGACAGAAAACTAAGCTCGACATAGGGGTAATAGAAGCGAGACAAGGTTTTCGGCTCGACATAACGGGAATCGACGTAAAGGGAATGAATCGGAGAAGATTTATTCCCTTTACGTCGATTCCCGTTATGTCGAGTCTGGAAGTCTATTGTTCTTCAAAGTATTGATATTTTACGCTTTCTATTACCTTTATGTCGAGTTTGGTGAACAAGTACAGTCAGGGATATAAATTAAAAGCCAATGGAATAAAAAATTGTTTTATTATTTGTTCTATTACTTATTTTCATATATATATCTAATCTTTCTTAATCTAAACATATGAATCACAGTATAATCATCACGTATATAAATAATTCTTCTAAAAACTAACTTTCTTAATCTAAATAAATCACAGTATAATCATCACTATTGTTGCAAATGTTAAACAGCATATATTAAGTATATAGTATTACAGGTAAAAAATAATTCTTCTTAAAAATAAGTTTCTTAATCTAAATAAATCACAGTATAATCATCACTATTGCTGCAAACGTTAAATAGCATATATAGTATTACAGTAAAAAATAATTCATCTTATAAAACTAACTTTCTTAATCTAAATAAATCACAGTATAATCATCACTATTGTTGCAAATGTTAAACAGCATATATTAAGTATATAGTATTACAGGTAAAAAATAATTCTTCTTAAAAATAAGTTTCTTAATCTAAATAAATCACAGTATAATCATCACTATTGCTGCAAACGTTAAATAGCATATATAGTATTACAGTAAAAAATAATTCATCTTATAAAACTAACTTTCTTAATCTAAATAAATCACAGTATAATCATCACTATTGTTGCAAACGTTAAATAGTATATATAGTATTACGGTAAAAAATATTCTTCTTAAAAAACTAACTTTCTTAATCTAAATAAATCCAGTAAAATCACCACTACTAGTGAAAATGTAAAAAACTATATAGCTTTATAGTAAGTAAATAATTATTTTAAATTAGCGTTATTGATTTACTTTATATCGTTGTACCAAAAACCTAGGTAACATGTATATTTTAAATGATTAAAAGATAATCACTTATCAAATTTTACAGTTGATAAGCGTTTAAGACAAGTCATTAAATCAATTTTGTTGGTTGTAAAATCTTCAACTATTTTATTTATACGTATATCAATAGCCAAGCATTTTTTTTTTAAGTTCTGATTGTCGTCGTTGTAGACATTTACCTGCTCTATCTTAAACCTAGTTTCTTTAGCCTCATCCCTAAGTGTGCTAATGAGAGTATATAGCGGAGGTCTTTTATTAAGTTTTTTATTTAGCCTGTTATGCCATCCCTCTACTGGGTTTGTGGTCCTGTGGCGTTCGTTGTAACAACAAAACAAATCAATATTTTTGTTAATCCACTGCGATGTTACGTATTCATTAAATGATTTGGCTTCATTGCCTTCAGGTGCAATTTCTAATAATAACACCCATGCTTCTGGGATGACATTTTTAGGCAGATGTGCTGTGGCTGCACACATGGTAATATATTTTTTTCCACCGGGAACATTTACTATTCCGGTCTGTTTTCCTTTTTTCCACAACGCCTTATGGAAGTGGAAAAAACATCCGCTTATATCAACTAAAGGAAAAACTTCTTTAATAGCATTTATTGCTGCAATCTCAAAATCGATTTTAATATTTTTGGTTGGAATTCTGGAATTTTATCTTTTATCATTTCAAACATATGCACATAGGTCGATTGGCATTTATTAGGTAACAGCACAAAAATTATCGGCACTATTACGGTTTTGTCTGCGGTACTTCCAATGTCGGCATGTATAGTATATAATTGCTAGAATGGTCGGGCAATTGAAAAGAATGTTCCATCAACAAAGAACAGATTCATGGACTGCAATGCATTTTTGCAATCATTTAACATAAATATCAAAATATTATTTACCCCACCACTTTCTACAACCAGAAAATCTTTTGCGATCACTGGTGAAATTTTTACATCCTTCAATTTCTGGAACGTAGTCTTACTAACATTTAAAAATTTATTTCTTGAACGGTAGAGTGCATTTTTCACACTTTGGAAGCTACGAACTTGGTCAATGTAATCATTACTATCTTTTAAACTTGCCACAGACATTGCATACATAGTAGGTATGGGTTTCAAGTCTGTCCGTACGTCATTTTTACATTGATTAAACTTTTTTTCAAATTCTTCTTTTTTATAATCTGGCAAACAAACATGATCTGTTCCTCCAGTCCTTAGAATGTTTGCTTCCTTTTCATCTAAAGTTAAAGAAGCTTTACAATTCTTTTTTGTGCAGTACCAAATTGAGGAGCCACATTTATTTTTTCTATTAATGCGGTACCGGTAGCCATCTTTCAATAAAATTATGCCACCTTTTTTACTTTCGACGAAAATTAAATTATTACTGCATCGAAGTTCTCGATTTTCTTGGCTACTGCCGCCTTAAAGTCTGTTTTCTGTGATAAAATGTGTGCTGCAGCCGGGTTCTTGATTCACTTGGCTACTGCCGTCTTGAGGTCTTTCTTCAGTGTTAAAATTACCCCATGTGCTGCAGCTGGGTTCTTGATAATCTTCATTTTGAGGTGTAGATGTGCTACATTCGGCTATTTTTATTATATTTACACTAGTGGTATTTTGTTGATCGAGGTTTAATAATTCATAAGATTCGCTAGAATCATCTTTTTCAAAGTTTTCGTGTTGGATAGGTTCTGGTGGTGGTGCATGTATACTCCCATAGCTTAGTTCAGAATTAATGTCGCCTATTTCGTTGCCTTCCAAAATATTTATTATGGTAATTAAATCCATCATTGATATTGTTATTCTACTTCATATATCTTCAGTAGGTAATCCTAAAGAGGAATAAAATCCATTAGAAAAGTCAAGTACGACAACCGAAAAATCTTACTTACCTAAAATATTTGTTATCATAAGTAAATAAGTCGCGTATCACATGATGACTTAAAATACCTAAGTAACTATATATGTACTTCTAAATAAAATTAAGTAAAAATTAAGAATAATTCTTCTAAATTGATTCAGAATTGCGGACTGGCCGTGATAACGTATCAGACATTTAGGATACATATCATAAATTCCAGTCGTATATATATACTAAACTTATATTTAAAATACATATGACTGGAATTCATGAAGTAAAAATACATAAATTCAAAATACATAATGTAATATCTTCAATTCAAATAAGGTTTGGATTAAGTACTAAGCTTGAAATATATAAACCACAGTATAAAAATATAGGTAACGGTCATAACAATAATTGGCTAGTTTACAAAATTTGGAAATTTGTTTAAAACTATACCTTAGTATCTATTTAACCCCAGGCCCCTTATTGCATAAATATACATTACACAAAGTAGATGTCTAGAAAGATCATTAAAATTTTAACTTTTTGTTTGTAAGTAAAAAGACATTGAAATAAAATCACGAAAATGTTTCATATTAAATACAACAGAAAAATTTAATATGAATGAAAATGTTATATAACTTTTACTAGAAACTAGCCACAACATGTTTACTTTAAGCGTTATTCAAAAAAATCCCATTCATGTCAGAACGTGCACGCCAACTGTCACAAAATGGCCGATATTTTTGACGCTAGTTATCAGTAAAAAAAAAACGCTTGAACTATACTATATAACGATTATATTATTCGAAAATAATTAGGTACTAAGTACTTACCTATATATTTTGAACCATAAATTGAAAACAAGTGCATTGTATCACTACGTATTTAGGTATATATTTTTATAGTGTGTTTTATATATTTTGATTGTATATATTTCGATATGTAGTCATGTACTAACGCAATAGATACATTTGTATTTATAAAGCAAATAAATATAGAATAACAATGGTACTTACGTGTTTTATGCTATCAAACGTTTTTTAACCATTACAGAACTTTCACTTAGTCACTCACACAGTAGTTACCTACGTACGCTACGTAGTGCACTCTTTCAAGGTTAAAAGGACACTGGTAAGTTTTGCCCTTCATAGACTTGCAACGTGCAACGCTGATAACTATAAATGTGTAAGAGGGACAAGTATATATGTGCGAAAGAGAGGTGACATCTAAGTAAGTCTTACCTCTCTTTCGCACATTCCTGATATTCGAACTTGAGTTGCGCTAATGTACTTACATACATATTATTTTAGGGACACCTTTTTTGTGTAAAAATTGATTCTAAATTATGTGCATGTATACAATTCATTGGACGTGACTGTACTTCTAAAATGTGATGTAATCAAACTCGACATAAAGGTAATATAAGCGTCGCAGATAGACTCGACGTAAAGGGAATAGAAACGGGACAGAAAACTAAGCTCGACATAGGGGTAATAGAAGCGAGACAAGGTTTTCGGCTCGACATAACGGGAATCGACGTAAAGGGAATGAATCGGAGAAATTCAAGTTTCCGCTACGCGAACGTTTGGCTATTAGCTAGTTTTCATATAAAGCGCTTACATAGAGAGCTGTAGATTTTTACATACGTTGTTTTGAATTTGTTTATATTTGTTTAAAAAACAGATTTAGAAAAAATCGTAGGGCTTAAAAGATAAAAATATAAACGTAAAATACGCTTATTAGGTCTTAGTTCTTAAAGTACCTATGCACTTTGGGGTCTACATTTCACGTTTATACAAACCTTGTAAGTGTCTGCAACATGTTGCCAAGTATCAATGATGTTCCGTTAGTAATTAAAGAGTTATAGGACAATTTACCATGAATAGATCACTGTTTACAAAGCAGTCAAATATCACGACGTTCTAAAGGAATTGCATGGTAAAATGTATGCCAATAATTAGTGTATTCATTCAACTATTCACATGCAAAATTTCATGTCATTAAATTCAGTAATTAAAGAAAAACAATTATAATACTGACGAAGCATCGAAAACCTACATAACCCGACCAAGTTCGGATAGCTACAAAAAAGCGGCCGTGCCATATATCTAAGAAACGTTCTTAAGCTTCCAATATAGTATTTATTAATATGGTACAGTTGCGTACACAAGTATTAGGAAAAAATAAGTCAATTGCATTTATTGAATTAAAAATATTTTTTAAATAATAACGCCACTATCTATGATAAAAATAAATCTTCAATTAACAAGTATTTAAATATATATATATTACATAATTATGTAATGATAATAAGGTTAACAAACGCTTGCAACGACAGCAATGGACTTAAATGTGTTTTAACTAAAACAGGTTTAATAAACATATTGCCCTCTCTTTTCTTCAAGGATGGAAGTACCGTTTCAAGCGGGAAGCCGCCTATCGCTCGTTGCGCGCAGCGCGTTGTCTATTTTTTCACACTAGAATATTTTTGATCAATTCATAACTACAATACTTAGACTATTTAACCAAAGGACTAGCGTACCGCTTTGAACAAAATAATTCTGGCAATTTCTTTGGCTTAAGATATATGAATATGATCCAAATATCCGGGTCATATTCATATATATTATGTTAAGTCAAATTGGTCCAAAGAAATTGCCTCATATAAAAAAAATGCTCATTTTAAAAAAAAAAAAGCGCACCTGAGGCCGTGATACCGAGTATGTCAAAAAATCATAAATAATTCAAGGATTAATCCCCTAGAAGGGAATTAGGGCCAATTGTGCGATAGCAGAGTTATCGTTTTTTTTTATGTTGTCTCCATACAAATTTTTAAAGAAAAAATTCTCAAACTTCCGTTTACGTACCCATTTCATAAAGAGTATATTTTTAGGCATGTAATTAGATTCCTCCAGCATTCCATGTGAAAAAAATGTCACTTTAAAAAAAAAATTTGAATGTCTATGAAACGCTGATTTCAGCCCTCAGTGCGGCGCCGCGCGCCGTGCCCGTGTACGCACGCACACTATCACAAAGCCGAACGGGGCGGCCCGGCCGTGGCCTGTACGGGATGCGCCACGCGTTTGATCGCGCGCATTCATGTAGGTATAGTTTTCGCCAAACTTCTTGTGCTCTCTGAAGTTGCACCACTGAGGTGTTTGCGCAGGTACAGTCAAAAAGAAAATCTTTACATAAAAATATATTTTTAATAGGTAAACCTACATGATATCTTTGTTACCATATTATCAAATAAATTAAGTTTTAGTTTATTGTTACCGCAAAATGATGAACCAAATGTGAACCAAGGTCTAATATTTAAGCAAAAAGATGTTAAAGATGTGAGGAATATTCTTGGTGGATGACAGACAATTATTAAACAAAATAGTAAGTGAATATTACAGACGTTTAAGAGTATATAGGTAGATACGTATAAAATAACAATCAACAAATGTACCTAACTAAAACAGCAAAAAGTGAATAAAAACGCAACATATTATAACATATAGATAATTTAAAGTTGCGTGGCGCGTTTCTTATTGACTGTACTTTTACGGAAGGTTCGAACACAAATTAATAATTTAAATGCAATAGAACATATTATCCGAATGCAACCAATCATAGCCAAATGCGTCACGCCACGAATCGTACAGTCAAGTACAGTCCCCTCCCGCTACCCGCCCCTGTCCCGCTGACACCTAATTTTCGATTACTGCGCAGCTATACGCAACAACTTCAGAGGGAACTAGAAAATTGGCGATACCTATACCTACTTGCTACTACTATGGATTATTAGACTGCTACTACACTACACTGCTCGCCCGCTCGAATTCTTTATATCCATTTAGTTTTGTAATAAACGTTATAATGACTTCAAAAAGAGCCAAAAAATATTAGTGTCTTCGGGTCGTATCATTCTTCCAAATATCACTAACCTAAGCATTTTCTGATTATCCACTGCCATGTTCGATATACCTGCACTCTAAGACTATTTGTTAAATCTGTGCCTGCACTACAAACATACTATAATTACCTATATTTTTCTGTAACCTAGAACAGGCACAATGAGGCTTTGTTTACGGAGATGCTGGGCATTGCGCGTCGCGTGCGGTGTCGCAGCCCGCACAGCAGTGCACTAAATTTAAATATTTGGCGTTGTATTAGTGAGTTTACTGAGAAGCGATTTTACACGCGTTTGATCGTTTTTGCTGCGGAGTCCGCGGATGGCACCGCGGCGTTTAGGTATCGCGTCGGCGCACGCAGCGGCAATGAAGAATGTAAACTAATTTTGATTATTAGCACTCCATATTCTCTGTCAAAAATAAAAAAAATACTAGTGAAAGAATTACTTCGATACGTCAATTAGTTTCCGATTAATGCTAAGCGTCGACTGATCGGCATCGTACGTGTAACGGATGCCAGGAATCGAACCTTTGCTAGTCCGCTACAGTGCGCTGGTAGTGTGCTGCTGACGTGTGCCTACGACGATGCGTGTTCTTCTATGTGTGTGGACTGTATGGCTTCGATGTGTAAGGGCTTCAGAAATGAAACATCTTCATACGTTGAGAGCGATGCTGTTCAGGTGTGCGGTGCTTGATGGTTACACAGGTCACAAGATGGTGGTTGGGACGCCAACAACTGGCCGAATACATGGTCGCTTAAGTACCTCGAAACTTTACCTTATCGACGACCATCGCACCGAACACGTGCACAGAAAATCTTTCGTTTATTTTTATTTCAAATACAGTACAAATGTTACGTATGATTCGTTCCTATTATACATACATACATGTTCTATACATCGTTAGATAGGTCTCATTTAGTTCTATCTATTGGTATACAATACCTAAACCTAACTATTAGCGTCACTAAGTTATTCCATAAAAACTCCCAAAAAATGCTGCCACACAAGGGCCCACCCACTATATTTTCTATTGAAAAACTATTGTATACTAAATGTATATATATAATTTTGGCAGGCCGTTGTGTGCAACTATATGGGGCATCTATTAAAACAAACACCATGAAAATATCTTTATTCAATTCGAACCTATTACATGATAAATTTTGAATCATAAAAAAATTACAGAATTTCTTAAGTAAATACTATCGTAAGTAAACAAATTTTATGATAAACATACGAATGTTTGTTATTATGCTTATTTTAACTATATAAGGTAATAACTAGCAATAAAAAGGTATCTAGACATGATTTCAAGTCTATATGAAGCCAAAAAACACTTATAAAACTATAAAACGAATATGTAAACAAACAGCCGTTTTATGAAGTACTAGCTGTGCCCGCGACTCCGTTCGCGCGGACTTTGTATTTTCATTGGGCTCTAGAATTAATACCCAAAATGTTTTAAGTTGCATATAATACCTATGTTGAATAGTGTAGATGTCCTAAAAATAGCTCAAATGACTTTCGCTTGTTCGTGCAAGTCCACACCGCGAAGTTACCAATCGCGAGTAAAAGATCAGAGAATTCCTGTGCATGTTCGTTGCCTCATAGTCATGCTCGCATAATTATTTAATGTCAAATGCATAGCATAATACAATCCCATAGTTATGAACTTTAGACAGGCTCTAATTTCATCAGCTCTTGTCTCATGTATGGTGGTATAACAGACAGAGCCTAACGAAATTCGCCACGAAAAAGTACTAATACCGCCCATGGGTTTGTCATTTTGCTTGATTTCCCTTGGTTTGCGATCTACATGCTTAGACCGCTTCACGGTTTGACATCGTATATTCATCTCATATGATAAGATGACAATAACGTTAAATCTTAGCTTTATGCTTTTAGAGATATAACAAACAGAACTCTGCGTGGTCCAAGTCGATCGGCATTTTAAACATTGTAGGCACTTTTTAGGATTCTTTATCCAAAAGTGGCAGAAATTGAAACCCTGATAGATTCGCCATATCTGTCTGTCTGTCTGTACTTCCGTATGTCATAGCCATCTTATACCGAAACCATTAAGACTACATCATTGAATATTTTTATAAAGATGACGTATTCTGTGAACCGCTGCCCGACTTTTATACAAACAGAAAAAGGGAATGACAATTAAAGGGTCCTCTCCATATATGGACACGGTAATATAATCTAACAGTATTGTAACTCAGCCGTCTCGCCGAGTTATATGCCTACAGTCGCGCCGGGCGCAAAACAGCGATAGGGCTGCTCGCCTCAAGTATTTTAACTTCATCTACCTACCCGAAGATTTTTTTAGTTTTGTGATCGTAAATATTACTATTTTTTTTAATACAAACAAATAAAAACCATGTAGGTATGTAAGCACCCTAGGAAATGACCTATTGGTTGCATTGTCTACTGTTTTATTTTGTAGTAGACTAAGCAGTAACCTACACAAAGCTGATTCATATCCGCTTCCATTTTGAAAATTACCCTTAAGGTACTACTAATCATAGACTTCAATGAAATATGTAATACAATGTCCCTAACGCAGATAAAAGTGTTCTGCTAGTATACCTTCATTAATACTACAATTGGTACATTTGAATTTGAAAAATCTTTGACTTAACGAAGAATTCAAACAGCACGATATTAGTCTACAATGCGTCGCTATAATTATAATTTAAATAAAGAACACTGCTACAAAAACCGTCACCGTCCGTTCGTCACCGCGGCGCGGCACGATCGCGGCTGTTGGGTACTGCGCTCGAGGCGCGTAGGTATAACTCGAGTTTTGTGCGTTTGTATGGAGTTAGAATACTGTTAGATATTATTACCGTGACATGGAGCTGACATAAAAATATTTTTACAACGCGGCATGTCTAGGTATTTAAAAATAATTTTGGGGTAGGTACCTGAAATTATCAATTTCTCAAAGTCTGAAAGATAGACGCTTCCAAAGTGGTTAAATGAGTATCGTTACCCGCCCCTCCGACCTCAAACTTTTGAAGTAAGTCAAATCTAAAAAAAAGATCTGCTGTAGATTGTAATAAAAATTTCCAACGAAAATAAGTTTGAACGATATGTGGTAAGCAGTTTTTATATAAAAAAACCGCAAATATAACTTGGTCGTTAATACAAACCCTATGAAAAACAAAGTTATTTGTACCGGTGAAAAAGTGATAGTGGTATAGGATTAGGTGAAGATAATGGGTATGTTTAGTGTATATCTCTAGCACAGAGCCCTTCATGGGCGAGTCCGGTTCGCTCTTGATTTAATTATTCATCCTTGCAACAATGTGGCTGTTTCCTGTCTGTAGGTATATATTAAATCATTGCGTTACTGATTGACTGACAGACAACGTGCAGCCAAAACTATTGGTTGCAAGAAGACAACATTTCTTATTTTTTTAATTTTAAGATGACATATAGGTATGTTGCTTGGCGACCAGCCGCTTGTACTATGAAAGGATTTCTCAAAATTCCCATGGAATCGGGAAGAAATAAGAAGAAGAAGAAGAATTTTATTTATGAACCGATTCATATCGCTCACCTAGCAGTATAATGGCACATTTTACAAAAAAGCGAAATTGAGTTTTTATGGCCTAAGTGTTAAAAAGTGTATAATTTATAAAGTGGTAAAACGGCACGGTGTTAGTTTTCCTATTTGTTGAGAAAGGGCGTTAAGTGTCAATGTAGTACTTAGTACGTTCCCCCCGCTTCCGCGCATAACAACGGCTTATTTGTCAGTTGTGCCGGGCGAGGTGCAATCGCTTCTAAATCTGTCTTGGCGTAAGTGACAAATGTGACATTTTATTAACGTAGTAAGTTAGTAGACATTAAAAAAAAATTTCAAAACACATTTGGCAAAATGGCACATTAGACAAAGGAATGTGACATCGCTATTTATTCCATGCGCAAATCTAACTCACAGCTAACTACAGAGAGACAAAGCTTGCAATGCTATAAGCATATGTTTTGTTTACTGCTTAGTTAATTAATAAAGATACTTAAAGGTAAAGTAAACTTCCTTAAAATTTCGGAGCAGTAAAATAAACCTTGATTTGGATCTGGATTTCATTATCGTACCTTTATCTAAACTTAAACTGCCAAGCTTTTAAGTGCTTTTGTTTTTAGAACGGAGAGTAACTATCTCACCATAATATGATGATAAAAAAATATGATTATTACCTACGTTTACAATAAAATTAAGAGAAGATTCGTGATTATTCTTTATTTTATTTATTATAGTTTGATGATGACTATTTCTTAACGTTTCACGAGCCAAATATAGGTTATTATAATATTTTAGTTAAACTTTTTATGTAAGTAAGTATATTCATTTATTTGAATAAAATTACAAATACGAATATTAAAAAAATCTGAAAATTTCGGGAATCAAGGAAGTGACACAACATTACTATTTAAAAATGTATTTATTGCTTTTCGAAGTATTCTCCGCGAAATTTGACACATTTTTCCATACGATGGAACCAATTATTGAAGCAACCATTCCATTCGGAAGTTGGCGTCTCCAAAATGGCTGTTTTGTAGGCGTCCACAGCTTCTTCAGGTGATGAAATCTCTGTCCACGCAATTTATTCTTTATTTTAGGGAAAGTATAGAAATCACTAGAGCTTAGGTCGGGGCTGTACGGCGGATGGTCTAATAATTCTATGTTTTCTTGCTCTAAAAACTGTTTTGTTCTGTGCGCGGTGTGAGAACTCGCATTGTCGTGATGGAGGATGATGCGGTGGTTGCAGTTCTCTTTACGGAGTTCAGAAATGATCTGTGGCAAACAAATGCTAGCATACCATTCTGCATTAACCGTTCTTTGTCCCTCAAGAGGAATAGTCATAACATGGCCGGTTTTGGAGACAAACGTGGCCACCATTTTTTTGCAACACTCCGTGAACAAAAAATGTTTGTTGGCTTTAACTCATTTTCGAACACCCAAACTCGTGACTGGTTTTTTGTTTCGGGTTCGTACGCGTATATCCAGGATTCGTCACCTGATACGATGTTGTATACAGCATTTGAGGATCCTGTGTGGAATCTTTCGAGAGTTCCGACGCACCAAGTAACGCGAGCCGCTTTTTGCTCTTCACAGAGCGAATGCGGTATCCATCGGGAAAACAACTTTTTTACACCTAATTGTTCATACATACATACATACATAGAGTCACGCCTGTTTCCCCGAAGGGGTAGGCAGAGGCATATTAAACGCCCACTTTTCGCCAGTGTTTTGATCCCACGTAATAGGTGGCGACCCTATTGCCGCTTATCGGGATATTTTGTTTGCCAGAGCCTCGTCCGTTGATCGGCAGGTGCACCACTTGCAGGTGAGGTTGGCTTGGGACCCTAAGTTCTTGGTGGGAACCCTATGCACCTAATTGTTCATGCAAGATTATTTTTATTTGACTCATGCCAATGTCTAAAGTTGCCTGAATTTCGTGGTATGTCACATGTCGATCTTCCTCAATCAGCTTACGCGCAGCATCAACGTTTTCTTGGGTGACTGCAGTTTTTGGACGACCTCGACGGAGATCATCACTGAGCTTGACACGTCCACGTTGAATTCAGCAAACCAACGATAAATTGTGGTTTTGGATGGGGCTTCATCACCAAATGCAGAAATCATCCGATCAACACACTGTTTTTGTGTTAAACCACTTCGAAAGTCATAATAAATCATCGCTCTTGAATTTTCTCGAATCAATTCCATTTTCTCAACGACTAAACAAGTTTGACAAAACCTGGTGACAAGACCGAGAATCTTTTTTTAAATAAATAAATGGTATTCGATTTTTAAAACCAAGGAGTTTTCAATTAAAAATATTTTAATATGACAGGAACAGTGGAAATATTCCATTCCCGATACTTTTAGTGCAGCCTATGTAGGCATGTTGATTTCAAATAAAAACTGTTGTTTTCTATTAAGCAAATGTCTTTATTTCTTGGTTATCAAATCCTGTTTAATAATGGCTTTGGGGGCATATATGACATTTTTGGAAGTTTTTAAAAGTATAACGGCACAATTGCATGGCTCTTCTTCTTTTTTGACTGTTATGATGCAACTCCTGGAAACCTGAAGTGTATTTTTTTATCCCTAAGTATCTATTAAGGTCTATACTAGTTGCTAAAACCATAAAATTCATTATATAACGTAAAATGAAGTCATAACTTCGTTTCAAACATTTGTAAAATCTTTGACCCTCATTTCTGTAAAATAAGAAAAAAGTAGATGTGTCATTATACCGCTAGGTGTGCGATATTAACACACATTAAATGTTAAGTGGGGCTTAGGTACCACAATGCATCAGTGTAAAACATTCTAATTCGATTAGCCGTTTCTGAAATAAGCGTGCACAAACGCACATACAAACAGACAAAAATTGTAGGTAATAATTATATTTTTGGCTTCTCTTCTTTAATGTAGACCCCTTAAAATACATTTCTCCTGAATATCTTCCATGTACGGACATCGATCACTTACAGATTTATTATATGTATGTATAGATAGATGGCTGTTTCGCGCGTTAAACAAAAATCAACCGTATATACCTAGCCGTACCCATACTGGAGCGGCGAGATTTGGAAGTGTTATTTCATCTATATCTTGTGTTTATAAACCGATATATATATTTTTTTTTTCATAAAATATACATATTAAAGTTTACTTTTTGAATATGGGAGTTTGATAAAGATATATCTAAGTGAAATACAATATATTGATGTATTTAATACACTTTGAAGAAATCCCTAACGATTAAACCCGTTATTGTGGCTAATTTATAAAAGATAGCTATATACTATTTAGGACTTTTTTGTAGATCTTTTAAAGACCATCATCTTTGTAATACATACTTTTGGTGAATAATCAACGTATGCGACGATAAGAGCTCGAAAGCGCATTTTCATCCGACTTGCTTCAAATTTATCGTCACTGCTCAGCTCCTATGTATCTTAGCGTTATGTTATATAGCCTATAACCTGCCCAGGAGTATGGACTACAATCGTACCAAGTTTGGTTAAAATCCCTTCAGTAGTTTTTGACCCATGCGTGCACATACAGACAGACAGACAGACAGACGGACAGACGGACAGACAGACAAAAAATTTTGTGATTGCATTTTTGGCATCAGTATCGATCACCATTCATCCTCCAATATTAATTTTGGATATATATTCAATGTACAGAATTGACCTCTCTACAGTTTTATTATAAGTAAGTATAGATTAACTCTTATCTGTCACTACTGATAATGCTATTTATGATTCGATATCTAAGGTCCCTACAGTTAGCACAAGTTTAAGACTAATGTTCATGTATTACATAGTTGTTTTATATTAACAATCTAACCATTTACACTATTTTAGCTATTTTGTAACGTTTTGACAAGTCCGGGAACCGAACCCGGTGTACCGCACGATTAGATAACACTGAATTTATACGATTTTCACTCGCGGTTTCGAATACACTATTCACTGTCATAGTTTTAATGTCTGTCGCGAACAGTACGCATCTGACGCATCGCATTTTTTTTCATACTGCGTCCACTGTATCGGCATGTGCGTTCGCGCAGCGGAATGTTGTTGAATTTAAAGATTTTAACTATGCAGATATTTAGTGTATGACGTCGTATAATTGTGTAAGGTAAAAAAAAAATTGTGCACGCAGCCATTGTGGACAAATTCACCAAAAACTGATTCCGCTGGGCGAACGTTGTCCTGGCGGAACTTTTTTTAATCCATTACCTTTAGAAGGAAAGAGATGTGTCCAAAAATTAGTGTGTATTTGTGTGTAATTGTGTATGTATGAATAAAATTGGTGCATGCGTAAACTTCGGAGAAATTCAAGTTTCCGCTACGCGAACGTTTGGCCATTAGCTAGTTTTCATATAAAGCGCTTACATAGAGAGCTGTAGATTTTTACATACGTTGTTTTGAATTTGTTTATATTTGTTTAAAAAACAGATTTAGAAAAAATCGAAGGGCTTAAAAGATAAAAATAGAAACGTAAAATACGCTTATTGGGTCTTAGTTCTTAAAGTATGCACTTTGCGGTCTAGATTTTCACGTTTATACAAACCTTGTAAGTGTCTGCAACATGTTGCCAAGTATCAATGATGTTCCGTTAGTAATTAAAGAGTTATAGGACAATTTACCATGAATAGATCACTGTTTACAAAGCAGTCAAATATCACGACGTTCTAAAGGAATTGCATGGTAAAATGTATGCCAATAATTAGTATATTCATTCAACTATCCACATGCAAAATTGAGGCCATGAGAACCATAGTGGCCTAATTCAATAGGCAAGCTTTTTGAGTACCATAGAAAATAAAAACAGTATTTTTTTAATCATCTAGCACTCTTCAGAATACATACTTTTTATTACTGTTTTGTTTTATTTGACCTATTAAAGTACCAATTTATGATTTTAGTAGTGACAAAATAGCTTTATTGCTATTTTTCTACATTTCATACACAGATAGGCCACTTTGGCAGAAGGTTCTTAGAAATAGATAAGAATAAAGAGGTTATTAGGCCAATTGTTTATTAAACACAACAGCTCAAAAATAAAACAAAACAACATAAGCAGCAAGTGCACGTAACAATAAAAGTATTCTTAGTTACTATCATTGTCATCCTCAACATCTATGTTATTTGATCATTTCTTACTGACACCAGAGACTAGTAAAAGAATTAGTAAAGAATTAGAACTAGTCTCTGCTGACACATTATCTTTGATACTGATATAAAAGCTGTGATGCACTGGAGGTAAACAGGGCAAAAGATCTAATAAGTCCTTTTTTTCTCACAGGTGATGGGCTTTCCATCAGGGTATTAACGATCCAGCTTAATACCAGTCAAATCTGTAAAGTCCCTTTTTCGCGTATCCCAGAGCCACTTTAACCCGCCACTTCACGGAAGAGTTGCCAGATGTCAGCTAGGACGTAATCGTGGTGGCCCTAAGGCAGCTCAAAAATGGGAAAGCCCCCGGGGACGATGGAATTACGACGGAGCTGCTAGAGGCAGGTGGGAAACATATACTTTTGCAGCTGGAGCTGCAGAGGACAGAATCAAATATGCGTTAAAGCGCATATTTAATTTTGTCCTCTTCTCGGAGAGAACTCCAAGGGAATAGCAAGAGCATTGTCGTTTTGTTCTTCCAAAAGGGAGACAAAACTTCTTTGAAGAACTATCGACCTATCTCGCTCTTGAGCCACGACTATAAGCTATTCTCAATGGTCATTACGAACCGATTCGCGCGTAGACTTTACGAATTTCTGCCGCCCGAACTGGCCGGTTTTTTAGGAGGATACGACACAGAAGACAGAGGGGTATAATCTGTCCCTGTGTTTAACGTTTGTGTACTATGAGAAGGCCTTTCACTCCATTGAAACCTGGTCTGTTCTGGAGTCCTTGCAACAGTGCCAAGTCGATTGGCTATATGTCCAAGTGCTGAGAGGTCTGTATGATGCCGCAACTATGACCGTCCAAGTATAGAACCGGAAGTCTGAACCTATCCACCTGCATCGAGGTGTGAGACAAGGGGATGTTATTTCCCCCAAATTGTACATAAATACAATGAAGAATATGTTCAAGACGCTGCACGGGAAAGGGCCTCTCACACCTAAGATTTGCAGACGATATCGTCATCGTGGCTGTAAGCGTGCAGGGCTTGCAGTATATGCTGAGCAGCCTAGCTGATTCTTCTGGTCGCATCGGTCTTCGGATGAACTTGGACAAAACAAAGATAATGTTCAATGAACATGTCTCTCCGGAATCGATTATCCTAAATGGGATCCCTCTCGAAGTTGTTCAGGAGTAACTACCTGGGGCAAACCGTGCATTTGGGTAGAAACAACTTCGAGAAGGAGGCTGGCAGAAGATATACGGCTGGGCTGGCCACCATATAGGAAACTCCGTCACGTCTTTTCGTCACCCCTACCGCAAAGCCTTAAGACCAAGGTCTTCAACAAGTGCCTCCAACCCATTATGACTTACGGGGCCGAGACGTGGACACTAACGGTGCGACTGGTCCACCAATTTAAGGTCGCTCAGCGACCTATGGAGAGGGCTATGCTCGGAGTTTCTCTAAACGATCGAATTCGTAATGAAGTGATCCGACAGAGAATCTAGTAAATCGAAATAGCTCAAAGAATTAACAAGCTGAAGTGTATGAATAATGACGTTTATCATGAACAGACTGTCAAAAAGTAGCCTAACTAATTTCATCTTGACAGTGAAGTTTTAGAGGGCTTAAGCCAAAGTGGCCTATCTTATTTAGGCAGACTAAAAACGATAACAGTGATTATGTTGCCATCTAGTGAATATTCGTTGTATCACTTTTAGGCCACTCTGGTTCTATCAAAATGATCAATTTGAACTGGAAAAGATCATAAACTCAATATTGTAAAAAATGTAGTTAAGCCACTATGGTTCTCATGGCCTCAATTTCATGTCATTAAATTCAGTAATTAAAGAAAAACAATTATAATACTGACGAAGCATCGAAAACCTACATAACCCGACAAAGTTCGGATAGCTACAAAAAAGCGGCCGTGCAAATATTTAGGTAACATCCCAAAATTTATAGTATAATACCGGTATTGAATTGGTATAAGTGATAACACAATTGTTGTTTCGATATAATTTATAGGTCACTTACTTTTGTACACCTACTTTTTTAAATGTATGACAGAAAGTTGGTAGGTACTATTTACGTAAATATGTAGGTACTTTATTTAAGTATGCGCTTGAGACTTGAGATAAATTATTTAAGACAAATAAAATTCATACAGCTAATTTCTATTGAAGATTTCACTGATCAGGATTCTAACTATAGACCCCTTAAGGAAATTAAATAATTACCACATGTAAGTACTACTGTTTAGGTAAATATTTATCATATTGTAGCTTATTACACTATTTAACCAATGGACTAGGCATGCAAGAGCGTTCCCCTTTGCAACTTTAGTGGATCAAACAATCTAATAACTTAAAAAAAACTACTTCTTGAATCGATATCTTAATTGATGTATACCGTTGTACTGGTAGTGACTTATGTAAGTATGTGAGCGTGTTCCCCCGCACCCCACCAAAATATGCAGAATTATTTTGTTCGAAGCGGTACGCTAGTCCTTTGGTTAAATAGTCTAAGTATTGTAGTTATGAATTGATCAAAAATATTCTAGTATGAAAAAATAGACAACGCGCAACGAGCGATAGGCGGCTTCCCGTTTGAAACGGTACTTCCATCCTTGAAGAAAAGAGAGGGCAATATGTTTATTAAACCTATTTTAGTTAAAACACATTTAAGTCCATTGCTGTCGTTGCAAGCGTTTGTTAACGTTATTATAATTACTTACATAATTAAGTATTATATGTAATTAAAAATATTTTTGTACACGGATATTTAAATAGAGAAGTACTTGTTAATTGAAGATTTATTTTATCGTAGACAGTGGCGTTATTATTAAAAAAATATTTTTCTTTCAAGTATGTAATTGTTTTATTTTATCCTAACACTTGTATACGCAACTGTACCATATTAATAAATACTATATTGGAAGGTTAATAACGTTTCTTAGATATATGGCAAGGCCGCTTTTTTGTAGCCATCCGAACTTGGTCGGGTTATGTAGGTTTTCGATGCTTCGTCAGTATTATAATTGTTTTTCTTTAATTACTGAATTTAATGACATGAAATTTTGCATGTGGATAGTTGAATGAATATACTAATTATTGGCATACATTTTACCATGCAATTCCTTTAGAACGTCGTGATATTTGACTGCTTTGTAAACAGTGATCTATTAATGGTAAATTGTCCTATAACTCTTTAATTACTAACGGAACATCATTGATACTTGGCAACATGTTGCAGACACTTACAAGGTTTGTATAAACGTGAAAATCTAGACCCCAAAGTGCATACTTTAAGAACTAAGACCTAATAAGCGTATTTTACGTTTATATTTTTATCTTTTAAGCCCTACGACTTTTTCTAAATCTGTTTTTTAAACAAATATAAACAAATTCAAAACAACGTATGTAAAAATCTACAGCTCTCTATGTAAGCGCTTTATATGAAAACTAGCCAATGGCCAAACGTTCGCGTAGCGGAAACTTGAATTTCTCCGAAGTTTATGCATGCACTAATTTTATTCATACATACATAATTACACACAAATACACACTAATTTTTGGACACATCTCTTTTCTTCTAAAGGTAATGGATTAAAAAAAGTTCCGCCAGGACAACGTTCGCCCAGCGGAATCAGTTTTTGGTGAATTTCTCCATTGGGCTGCGTGCACAATTTTTTTTTTTACCATACTCAATTATACGACGTCATACACTAAATATCTGCATAATTAAAATCTTTAAATTCAACAACATTCCGCTGCGCGAACGCACACGTATCGGCAGCGATCGTATTGCCGACGCAAGTACCAGTGATCGTACGTGTATTTTTGAGAATGGAAGAAAGAAGAACAATTTGCCGTTATTGCTTGTTTGTTAGAAGAAGAGGAAGAAAATGCAAAAACATCTTAAAAAAAGAAAGCATAATGTCTGGATACACGACATTCTGTATGACGTCATCGGCACGCAGCGCAAAAGTTGCCTCTCGGAGCATCCTTGTCGGCATTGCCGAATGTGCGATCCGTACGATGCGGATCAGTGGACGCACTTGTATGGTTTTCTATACAAAGAATACTACGATCTGTAAAATGCGATGCGTCCGATGCGTACGATGCCGATCAGTGGACGCTAAGCATTAGAAGTAAAACAAGTTGTAACCGCAGTAACCGCACGACGCGGGCTGCCGGTGACCGTGTGACGTCATCGCACAACACGCTCAGTCTGGCTCACTCAGTCCGCTCGCAGTTGCGCGCCCGTGCCGTTGAAATTATACCTAAATACGTTTAAAAATGTCCAATCCAAATACTAGGAAATCATGTGTTGTGCCTAAATGTAAAAATACAACTACCAATTCGCCGGAAAAGTTGTTTTTGATAGTTCCAAAGGACGTTAAACTGCGAAAAAAATGGATAAAAGCTATGAAGAGGTTAGATCCATTTGGAGATAAAAGTACAGTTTATTGTTGTGAAGACCATTTTGACGTAAGTATAGTGATCATATTTTATGTAGGTACATAAGTAATAATAATTATTTTCATCTTATACTTAATGAAACAATTTCTAACCGATTTCGTGTGTTAGTGTGTATTGATTTTACATTGGCAGGAAAAATGTAAAATCAATAAGTACCCGATTATTCCGATAAAAAATACTTTCATTATAATATACAGTGGTCGTGAAAACCTAGGATATTACTATTATAATCTTTTGTAGTTTACATTTACCTATAAACATAAAATCTGGTCAGAGGCTCAGAGGTGCAAAACCTTTGGTGTCAGGACCGTCCGTTATGTTTTTACATAGTGTTACATATTATAATATCTTGAGACATATGCAGCTGTTTTGCGTTATTTTTTGTTTTCTATAAAAAATTTAATCTATACTAGACTGTGCCTACTGCTCTGCTCGCGTAGGCTAGGTGTATATGGTTATTAATTTTTTCTTGTTTTAGATTGAGAATGATATGGAGAACTATACTAAATATAAGTTGGTCGGGGGAAGAATTAAACTAAAACAGGGTATAGTTCCACACAAATTCAGATGTCAACAGGAAAAGGAAGATAAACCTCAGAGATCTGCAGTGCAAAAACGTAATCGTATAGAATATTTTGAGAAACTATTAAATAAAGATGAAACTTCGGCGTTAGAAAAACCTGAAGAGATATTCGTTGCCAGCTGTGAAGACGAAATAGTAATAGAAGATCCACTAAGTTTTGAAAATAATGATCAGTGTTTAAAAATATCAAGAAAAAATAAGGGAGTGCAAGTAAACCTGAAACCTAAAGGTGTCCATAAATCAACCATGACTGTCTGGGCTGACACAATTTAGATTGCCATCGACACGCTAGGAAGAAGATCACTGTTAACAAATATTTAGAAAAAAAGAGGAAAATAATATTTTCACCAGATGCAGTATCTTTTGGTAGTATGAACGAGACATCTTCAAACGCCTCTTCACATGAAACGTTTAACCTTGATCAAGAATCCAAGATTCCTA